>OY720274.1:10000000-11329285 GCA_963082995.1 Noctua comes
GTGGGTTTTTGGTGGTTACATTTTCAAATTAGATATTTTTTATTTAAGTAAATATTAGATATATAGAATATATTGTAATGTAATAATAATATTTAGAATAATATTTAGAACTAGCTGTTGCCCGCGACATTCGTCCGCGTAAAAATATTACTTCCCTATTTCAATCGGATTATGTTAACAAATTCAGAGGTTTTTATTTTTATTTAAAACGCAATCCTAATCCTTTTTGTCATAAAAGTAGTCTAAGTTAGATTCTCCTAATAACATCAGCTATCTGCCAGTAAAAGTCCTGTCAAAATTGGTCCAGCCGTTTCGGAGATTAGAAAATGTTTTTTTTTTTGTTTTACGTATCGTATTTACTTTCGCATGCATTCTGTAAAAAGCTGTTATTTTGTTATTACAAACAGACACTTATTTTTTTTATTTGTAGAGATATAGATGTATAGATTTTACTCCTGACATCTGTTTCGATAATATGAAAAATCGATTTTAGCGATAAGACCACCCATTGTGTCACCCTATGTGAAATATTTTGTTTTACGAATTTTACTTGTAAATTTTACTTTGTGTGGTGTACAGACGCGCACATCAAGCTACCTGAAACGACCAAATTATCACAATCAATCTTGAACCTAATGCTTCAGCGATAAACTTAAAAATCTTTTAAAGAAATTTGACAGATTGTAGTAGCTCGATTTGCTGGCGTCTGCACCTACATTATATTCAAGAATATTTAAAGTATATTCTATTCAAGAATATTTAAAGTATAATTTTGAAAATGGTTATGCGTTTTTTCAATCGGATTTGTTTGATATCTTGACGAAATACAATAGAAAGCGTATCTAAAGCCTGAGAATTTGTTCTTCAATGCAAAGCCGTTGGAACGAATTGACTTTTCGCAGTATGTATCTTCTATTCTAATAAAAACATCAATAAGTAAAGGGTTAAATGAATAATGAAAAATATGACCGGCGTGAAGTTAACAGTAATTTGTCGTCTAGATAACATCCGGAGTCATTGGCAGTCATTTAGTTCATTGCAACCATTAAGCATTTTTTTTACGACGGGAAACCGTCTCGGACTTGCACATTGAGAATAAAAACAATATAACTCCATTACATAAGTAGGTACCTACCTGAACTCTGAAAAATAGCCCACACAGTATTTTCTATTTTTATTTTTTATTAAACCCTTACTTGTAGCCCAGCAAACTGGGGTTACAACCTGTATCTGCTTCAGTAACAGTACTAAAGTATGTTAGTGTTATAATAAAAGCTTTATAAATTGCCGAAATCCTGGCAATGCAGCGTCACAAATATACTCACTGTAGCTAGTCACTATAACAGCATGCAACGTCCGTCAAAAAAGAAAACAAATGAAACTCTAACGCCTGCTGAAATAACGTTTGCAATGTGTCACACCTCAACAAAAATATTGATACATTCCAGGCGCACTTCGCATACACATTAATTGAATGCATTAGTATCGTACCATAATGAATAATAATTTATCTAAGCACTGTTTTTTATACAAAAGCCTGAAGGAGCATGAATGTTGCTTCATTGTAAATACACTGATCAATGTTGAAAATACTATTACAATATTGCCTCGACCGAGTCCATTGTTCTAAATTGTGTAACACGCCTAGTAGTTATCTCAGTACTAACTGTTAATCGGCTGGTGATAGTCGCCTTAAAATAGATACAAGAGATAATACCAGCCAATTACCTACTGGCTCATTGCAAGGTCCCCCTTCTCGTACAAAGACGGCACTGGCTGAAGGCGAAATGGTAAAATAAAATCTATGCCATGACTTTTGTTGGTTCCTTTACTGATTACAGTGTAATTAAAATTGGATTGAAGGGAACAAAAAACTGAGCACATTTTTAAGTTTTTCTAGATGGGTTGAATTTCCCGCAATAGGTACCATCATCATCATCATCATCATTTCAGCCGAAAGACGTCCACTGCTGGACATAGGCCTCCCCCAAGTGTCGCCACATTGACCGGTCCCGTGCGTCTCGCATCCAGCGGATCCCTGCAACCTTTACAAGGTCATCGGTCCACCTAGTGGGAGGCCTTCCAACGCAGCGTCTTCCGGTTCGCGGTCGCCACTCCAGAACTTTTCGGCCCCATCGGCCATCCGTTCTGCGAGCAATGTGCCCTGCCCACTGCCACTTAAGTTTGGCTATTCTTCGGGCTACGCAATAGGTACCACAGACAAGGAAACACAAACTACTTACGTAAGTAGTTTGTGTTTCACGTGCAGTTGAAAACTCTCCATCCTGTGATATTTTCTTTTCTTCTATCTTTACCTAATTTTCCAGGAACAATAACGTATTAGGCTAGTAGCAATGGCCGGGTTCTACTGCGGCCAGGTTTATCATAACCCAATTTCCTTCACGCAAAACTCTATTTTGTTCAACTGTTTCGAAATCCATTTTAGCACAATCATGAGAAAACACACGCTTGAAATATTTCGACAAAGTTTCCAAGCTAACCTTTATTTAGTTTGTAAACATTGTCTAGGATGTAAGTGAGCGTTGACCTTAATTGTGGTTACTCGGCATTATTCGAAGATCACAGTAGTGTCGGTTAGCGTCAGCCATGCGAGTTCAATAGCCGAAATGTCAGATGATATGTCAAGAGCCTAATCAAGACAGAGTTGCAAAACTTGCCAATCAAATGCAGGGACAAAACTTCGAAGCAATGTCAGGAGTACTTAATTAGTGAAACGTCAATTTTATTGGCTACTGGTTTTACTCACATGTCAACTACTCAAAACCAGGTCCAGGGGGATAGCAAACAAGCTGCATTATCATATACAGGGTGTAAACAGACCCTTCACATATCAACCAAGCATTCTGTACATCACACTAAGTAACTTTACGCAAAAATTATTGCTGGGAAACGACTTTTTTTTTTGGGGTTATAAATCACGTTTTAAGGTAGGATTCGATGGAAAGCACTCAAAGCATTGTGCTGATGGATGGATTGAATAGTACGGGGGTCGTGGAGGTGTGTAAAGTAAAAATCTTACATTAAAAAAATGTATTTAAAAAAAAACTTGTGAAAAAGTTGGAACTTTGACCCCCAATATCTCCGTAACAAGAAGGTTTCCAGGTATGGTCTAGAACAAAAAAGTGATCGCAAAGACGGGGAGAACAAGTGCCTTTCATTTGTGTTAAGGATCTATTTACACCCTTTATACATTGTGTTATAAGAACTTTGTGTTAGTAAGGTTTGTGTATAGGCTCTGTTGGGCTGCGGGACTGTTCGAAAGAGACCGCGGCCCTGGAACACAAAGAGCAAAGAACTAACATGGACGGGTTTTAGTAAGTACAAGTCTGACACTCCCGTCCACTATGCCCAGAGCGGGACCCTCATTTCTTGATATCACATCCTAAAAAAATGAACGTAAAAGGGCTCTGTTAGACATAAAAACGAAGTAGTTGGGCTAACCTGGTCAAAGGCCTCCCCCATATCTTTCCAGGTAGGTACTTTTTTCGTGCACCACTTTAATCCAGCCCTCGCAGTGCGCGTCCAGGTCATCTCGCCACCTCTTTCTGGGCCGGTCTCGGCAGCCACGTCCCTCTTCAAGAAACCATTGTGTGGAGACTTTTACCCAGTGGTCGTTATGCACGCGGCTTAGGTGATCCGCTACATTATATTTGAGCCTGGAAGCCTTTTTCCCTACATCAATGATTCATGTCTTGGAGCTCAGCGTAGTGTTCTGTATTCTGTCTGATCTTTTACACCCAGAATGCTGCACTCCGTTGTTATTATAGTTATAGTTTTAGTTATTTCTATACAAATTTCAAACATTTTGAAATATTAAAAAAAAATATATATGAAAATTTGTAAAAATATAAAGAATTGTAGCCCAACGGTATCGGGAAGAGGGTCCAATCGGTCAGGGCTCTATAGAAAGGAACCTCCTAACAATACGAGCCGTATCCAGAGTACCGCTATAAATTATTAATATGATTTTGTTTACTTGATGCCAAAACCTCTTTGAAAATTCTATTCCCAGCTAGATCTGAGAGCAACGTTTACGATTGAACGTAGACTGTAATAACTGCAATTTGTACTCCAGCCTGTATCTAACCTGACTTTGATGTTTTGTTTGATGTAATTGACTATCCGTCTCAAAGGAATATTCAATGAGCTTCTAATCACTTTTCCACCATAGGTCCTTTGGTTTTGTACTTTATCATCATCAGCCTACAGCAGTCCACAGCTGGACTTGGGTCTCTCCAATTGCACGCTACTCCGCTTGATTCTCAGCAGCTCACATCGAGCAGCTAAGATCTGCGCTGTGGAGATCATCGCTCCACCTAGCCTGAGGGCGTCCCACCTTACACTTGCTTGCTTACAATTCACTGTCTTCACTCAAGAACTTCTACCCCTGCGGTTATCGGTCCTAGTGCTAATATGGACGGCTCATTGCCATTATTTTGTATTTAAACAAGAATTTGTGTGGTATGCTTCAACCAAAAAACCCGACTACTGAAAATCAAGCTCTAATTAAAATCGAGGTTTACAAGGTAAATCGACTCCTCCTATTGTTGTAGTCGGTTAACATGTAGCCTATGCTACCCGGGCCATAATAACGAATCGATTGACACCTTATTCATCAAAATCGGATGAAAAGTTTAGGCGCTACGGAGGAAGAGGAACATACGTAAATACAAACAAACAAACATACATACATAAACTGCGAAAATCATAACCCTTCCTTTTGGCTTCGCCGTAGTCGGGTAAAAATATATTATTTTTCTATATTACTTTTTATTTTTCAGGTAAGTACGACACACCGCCGCCGATTGCACGATCGTTCAGTGAGTGGCTACTTATTAATAAATTTTTCAGTCGTTATTTTAGTTCATGATTCACGTCATAAATGTCTGGAAACTTTTAGTAATTCTTTCAACAACACACATGTTTATTCTCCGACAGTGATTGAATTCTTGGTTCAGTATAATTTAGTGGCGGTTTTAAAGCATACCGCGCATCTGCGTAAAGCGCAGGCCACACCGCCAGCTGGCGGGCGGGCGAGCGACGCGAACGACGCCCTTTTCATACTTCGTTCGGCTCTTTCGATAGCTCGCGGTGTGAACCAAAGTATGAAAAGAGGTGAAACGACGCGTCGTTCGCGTCGCTCGCCCGCCCGCCAGCTGGCGGTGTGGCCTGCGCTTAACCCATTACGAGTTCTAGATACTAGTTATTTTGGACCAACCAATCGAAAATCATACCTAAAGCAATCGAACATTGTATTTGCTCATATAAATTGAAACCTACTCGTCTATATTAATTTCAAGAGTTGGTCGCTTTAGGTAAATTAGAATTCAGATAAGCTAACAAAGATATCTATTAGAAATTATGATTTAATATCGCCTTTAGTCTTCCCATAGGAATTAATAAAGACGGTCTAGTTTCTATTAAAATCAATCGTTCAATTTTCAGAAGAAAGTAACTCCTTTGCTATAACATAATACTGAATTTATATATTGCCTACATTATATTAGATATCGGCATGAAAGGCCTACCTTTCTCCAACAAAGGGCTTTCTCATATTATGTAGGTTTACATTATAAACGTTTTCTAGGCCAACGGAATACAATAAACTTACATTAAATTCAATTACTTTAAGATTTGTTTAGCACTTTTCAGACAATGCATAATAGTCTTTCTATTTATCACATGCTGACCATCAGAATGTCAATAGTGTTGGTTATTTTGGCTATCAGATATCAAAAACCTTAGCCGACACTACATTTATTATCCAAGTCAGCTGTTCTGTGTACCTCATAACTCTCACATCTTTCGTCAAAAACTCTGCCGCAAAGATATTATACAGGGTGGCGCCGACAATAATTACAAAAAATCAGTCGAATATATCCAGTAGTTTAGTCACAGGACATTATTTTTCCTTTTCATCGTTTTCTACATATATGTAGATTAATAGGCTAGCACCGATGATTAACGACCCCCTCATCGGTGTAAACACTAAAAACATGTTGCCAACTCACTTCAAAAACCTTTGCCTAATTCGTTCCTTTATTTCCAGACGCGAATTAGTGCAAATTATCCCTAGGGTTAGCAAACCAATATAAATGGTGTTGTATTTCGTTAACAATTTTATGCTACGTAGTTTGTTTGAAAAAAATATTTTCTTTAATTTAAATTTTAGGATTTATTTGACCAGTGTTTGTTTATTGGGTTATTGCTGCATGCTGTGTGGTTTGCTCATAATGCTGAAGTGCAATCGACAACCTAAGAAATTTCATCGAAATGCCATGACTTGATTTCTTATTTTAAAACAGAGTGCTTCCTAATTATTTCTAACATGATTAGGCGTATGAGTAGGTAATACGTTACGGTCATTTCACTATTACATGTTGCACGTTGCGTCGAAACAATAGCTCATATGATGCTTGGCTGATGTTTTTTATTATGCAAGTATTGTAGATTTTCCACGTGTTCGAATGAGGCAACTTTTAATTACCTAACTAGCATCTAGCAATTATTATTATTATTTTAATTTTAACCAGCAATGTGGCATTGACTTCTTACAATTTTTTAAGCAAGAAACTAGAATATACTAACTAGTTAACGACAGCGTTGAGTTACTTAGTTATATTAACAATATATTTAAAGGAAGAAATTAATCGACCACTGAGGATGCTGTAGACGTGATTAAGATCAATAATCTGACTTTAGCAAAAACGCCTGTTTTTAAAGTCGGATCAATAAACTTTGGAAGTGGTAAAAAATCAGAAAATGCATAAACGTTGTTGGATACCGGAAATAACTGATTTATAATATTCAAAATAACTTAATGTAGTCTGAATACACCCTGTATTCAGACTACACCAACGCTAAAACGGTTACCACGTTTTCAGTAGGTATCATTATAAACCTATAAATTTTTCGTTAGTTATTAAAAAAATATATATCTGTTTCCCACAAAACTACAATATCTACAAGGTCTTAATGTATGGAACAGCTGATTTATAAAAAAATACCGATGAAAAATTAGGGTTCAGAATGATGTACAGAATAGTAACCATTTTAGCGTCGATACTACTACTAGTTGGTTCCAGAAAATAAAACCTCACAAGATTTTTTTGTCGTAATAAAAATTGATTTTCCACTTGTTTACCAACTAATGGAAAATCATTTCAACTTTAATAAATGTCTCCATCGTGATCTGGCAGTAGGTACGCTTAAATATCAAGGTTTAGAGTAGAGTCGTGACGTGAGTGGCTCTTCATTACAAAATATATTTACTGTATACCACAGTCTACCTATCTCACTCTTTACAGCCGGACAAAGCGAGTATTTCCATGCAGCAATTGTGCTGGTTTTCGGTGGGGGGGTTATTTCAATAGGTGACTGTGTGTCAACCAGTAACAAAGAAACGAACGTGCAAAACTGCAATTTCATACATAATTTACATGTGTCAAAATGTAGTTACATAGTGCATGGCATTCCTCAAGTTCAGTGAAATGAAAGGTCTGTGAATTAGTGAGTCGCCTTTACAAGATAGTCTTTGCCTGCGGCTTCGGTCCTGTTATGGTCCGGAAATATACCACGGGAATGTGTTAAATATAGCCTATACCACTCCGGAATAATGTATTTTCGGAATCGGGTCAGTAGCTCCAAAGATTACCCTCTACATCCAGACTTCCAATCTTTACCTCTTTATGATATTATAATATCGATAATTATGTGAATAAATAGGTAGAATATCACTACTGTAGATATAGATACTCTGTGGTTATACATCAAAATATGTTTTTATCTACCAGAGAACATTCAATATTCATAGGTTATTTTTTAGTTGTGGATCCTGTTGGTAATGGTAACATCACGAAAAGAAAAAACAAAGGTTGGTTTATTATTTAAGACTCTTTTAATCTGAAAAAAAAAACTTAAAAATTAAATTAACATAATCTTGAAGCAGCTTGATTATATTATTCAACTAGCTGTTGCCCTCGGACTTTGTTCGTGTGAAATAATTATAAAATATTACATCCCTATTTGAATGGGATTTTTAAAAAATACCTTGAAATTGTTAACAATTTCTAAATGAAGCTGTTATTTTGAAATGACAAACAGACACTTATTTTTTTTTATTTAAATAGTTAAATCCTAGGAAGTTGGTATTTACATTCATATTTTAAGTGAGTAAATCAAAAAGATGATATCAAATATTTTTCTGCAATATTCCCAAGTGGGGGATAAAATAGGCTCACAAAACAAAATTGTACTGCGGGTGTTATTACGTTTTAGACAGGAAAAAACAGAAATGCTCCATTTCTTTGCGGATTTTCAGATTTTTTCTCAAACAGAATCTTCTCCTAAAATACCCACGTTCCCGCTATTATATTTGGATTCCCCTGTATTCTCGTGCGTTCACGAACATTAATATCTGTTCCTAAAAAAAAAGTATGAAGCTGGCTGACAGTGCTAGGAAATTCCACGTACGTAGTTACGTACACACGCCAACAATTCAAGCTATACATTTCCAGTATAACATGGCTTTGCTTTGTATCGATTTCCCGAACAATGAGAGATCAGCATAAACTAGTTTTGTACAGCTTGTATTTTCGCCGTGCGCTCGAAATAAATGTTTGTTTTCTTTGCCAACAGTTTTTAAGGCCGAACATGTTGTACGTATCGTGTTTATTATTCTTCGTTCTTTTTTCATTCATCTATTTTACTCAGAATGTCGAATAAGTCAAAAGGATTAGCTTCTCCTTTCATTGGGGTTTTTTCATGATGATCAATCAAGTACAGAAAAAAGATAGAGGGGCAGAATATTTTATCTAAGGTTAACTCTTCTGATTTAATCTGCCAGTATGCCATGGTGCCAGTATGAGCAAAGAATAGGGTTAACTAGACAGAAAAGTTTTTTAACTCGTTAATTCCCAACAAACATTTGACAAGTCGCCACAACGTGCCGATTTCTACATTTGGTTCCATAAGCTGGTCGTAAATACGTCGCCATCACGTTGGCTTCACCGAGAATAGGCCCATTTTATACGAATCAGTGTCTTAAAAGAGTAACGTAACCGTCGTATAAACCACATTTTGGTCAGAGAGTGGTTGTGTAGTCGTCGCAAAACCCACGTTTTCGTCGAGTAATGGTGTTTATTACCGCTGCTTTGCGGCATTTTGTTGCAAATAGGTAGCGTAGTATTATTTTTAAACAGGATTTTGTGATAAAATGCCGTAAATTATTATGCCTGCATGACTTCAATGTTTTATTTCTGTCAGATCCATTTGAAGGTGAGTACAAAAATGCTATGAGTGCTATTGTGTTGAAACTCATTGGGCCCATTCAATCTATTGGGAAATTAATTCTATCGGGTAATATGAGCTAATTATGACAATTTAATTAACGCGCCACGCAAATTCTTTAAATTAAGTGATTTAATCAAGTATATTTTTAGTAAACGTGCTAACAGTCACCTCTATACGACTTAGAGTTAAAGATACAACCATATTACAACATCAAAACGACTAATTGTTCTGTGCACATACTTTTTGTTCAATATTGTCAGCCATATTAACTGAAATAGGGTTCCTTTGTCACTACAAAGGAACCCTAGTGAAATTGTTTAAAAAACAATTTCACCTACTTTTCCTGGTTTGAAAACTGATTATTTTTTTATATTTGTGTCATGTGTCAGTAAAGTACGTTCATTCATTCAATCATATTAAAAACTAGTGTCAAAAGCTGCTTTTTTTAAGTTAAAGTGATTGAAGTTTCTTTACGTAACTAATTAAAATGGTGATTTATTTATAGGTGGCCTCGGATCTAACAAAAAATGATTTGTGATATAGTGGACATCGATAAGTTTTTAACCAAATCTGATTTCATCACACTTGCACGTTGGTGTTTGAGATGGCCCTGGATATATACTCACTTTATACGTTCAGATCGTTGTTTTGGTTGCGGATTTATGATAACAAACAACAAAACAAACCTGCACATTTTGTAGTGTCAGAGGAAAATATTAAACATATGATAAATTATGATTTTCTCTGGTGCCCACGCTGCACCTTTTTTGTCATATACGATCATTATCCGGAGGATGAATGTGAATATTGTAATTAGAACAGATTATTTTCAAAACAACTGATCATCTATACCTACTTATATAAACATATTTCAAAGAGGAGTGTTTGTGAATTTCTATATAATTGAGATCAATCCTAACTAACTATGCTGACTATGCATTACCTACTAATTTTATTTTAAAAACACTCGTATTAACATATTCTTAAGAGCTTTGATCCAAAGACAATGTAAACTAAGTAAAATAATTTCTTTGTTACTACTATGTTTATTTTGAATGATAAAACTGTGATTGTAAAGATACGTTTATTAATAATAAATATGACAAAAGTCTTGGATTTTTTTAAATTTTATTTACACCTTTACTTCAAAGTATGAATAAGTGGTACAAAATAAATATTTGAGCCACATTCTGCAGTGGCTAACTTGCACTTTATGTCAGTTATATTAAATGTAACTTCTAATCTTCATCAAAATCAATTCTTTTGTATTCATAAAATCTTGTACGGAACCAACTCCAGTTTGTACATTATTGTCGTTACGTGTAGAAATATTCGTTATAACACAACATGACGAGAGAAGCGCATTATAGTTCTTTTTCACTTTCCTTTTAAAAGCACCATTTTTTTTTACATTTGCCCAGGTTTTTTTATTCATTTTGAGTAAAAGAAGCGAAACTTGATGGTTATTTTTTGCAGTTTGTAAGCACTATAATAGAACACTCAGTAATTTAACGGTAGTATAAAAGTTATAAAATTGGCTTAAAACCGTATAAAGGTGCAATTTATCACTCTTAAATGGTCGTCACTTAAAGGTGGTTTTCGCGATTCTAATACGATTAATGGTGGGATAAAAGTCATATAGACGTCACTAAGATCACGACACTGGTTTTACCACTAAATGACGCCGTTTCTACATAAAACTGTATAATAGTCATAAAAATAGTCGTATAGAAGTTAATACGATTTCTATATGACTGTAATATACGACTAAAAGTTATATAAGAATAAGATGCTCTAAGTCGTATTACACGCTAAATTACTTCAATGCGATGTTTACAACACTTTGAGTCGCATATTTTTTATTTATACAACTGAAATGTTTGTTGGGTTGCCACACCATGCGACGACGTCGCGTCGTCGTGTAAAGCGGCCTGTTAAATGCTGTGGCCGTTCACGCGACGTCGCGTGATCATAGCGGCCGCAGGGTATTGGGTTCTGGTATTTGTTTTGGCCACTAGGGAAGACATTCAACGAATTTTTTATATTGGCCATCTATGATAGTTCAGCATTTTGGATTGGCAATGAACGTGTTAAACTTTTTGTGCTTACATATAGTTGTATTATCAGACCTTTGTAACATGGACGTGTGAATGTGTGAGTCTTAGTCGTCTTCATTTAACGGACGTTAGTCGCAAAACATATTTGTCTAATACCCAACTGGAACACGTTCAAGGGTATTTATTATAATAAGGGTGTAAAAACACCCTTAACGAAGCCAAGTCGCATGTTTTCCCCGTCACTGCGATCTTTTTTTTTTATTCTGGACTATGGTTCAGGAGACCTTCTAAAGGTCAAAATTCCAACATTTTGACTAGTTTCTTTTTAAATACACGTTTTAAATGTTGTAACTTTACTTTAAATACCTCCTTGACTCCTGTACTATTCCATGCATCCATCAGCACAATGCTCCGAGTGCCTTACATGGAGCGCTACATTAAACCGTGATTTTCCACAGCAAAACAAAGTCGTTTTCCGGCAATAATTTTTGCAATGCACAGAAAGTTCGGTTGACGGCCTCGTGAAGGGTTCGTTTACACCCTGTATAATAATGACCGAAGACTTATTTTCGGTCTTGATCAGCATACTCTTGCCCTTATTCCAATTCATTTGGGGTCATGTCTTCTTCTTCCATACTTCTCTATTCTTGCTATATCATCTTTTACACAGTCGATCCATCGTTTCTTTGGTCTTCCTCTACTCTTATACCCATCCACATTCATATTCAAAACTTTCCTCACGACATTTCCCTCATTCCTCCTCAGTCTTCGGTCTTGATAATGTGTACTTATTTATTAAAAAGAATACCAGTGCAGCATATTTTGAGGTGCCTGTTAGGTTTATGAGGAATAAGGTATTTAGATTTTCATTAAATACATAACGCAATTTGGCAATGATCGACACAAAATTTATAATTTTTCGTTAATAACCAGAACTTCATAGTGAAGCATTTCTATGAAAAGGCTGTAACAAACTACCTAAATGATATTGATTTAATACGGTAACACAAATCAAAGCTATACAAAGTGACTTTTTAGTCGTCTTACAACGGCAGCCCACTTGATGTATCCAATGACTACTAAACGTCCATAAATAAAAAATGGTATTCATGAGATTTTAATAATTTAAAAATTAAAATATTATTCAGTATTATGACACATGAAGTAGATAAAACACCCTGTTGCGAGCGATGATCTACCGTTTGACACGTAAACATAAACAGGAAGTTTCATAATTTTATTCTAATGTATTATTTATTTTTCTTTGTACCTATTGCGGTAGGTAAAAAAAAAAAAAATCGCGCCTAGACCTATTTTATGTCGGATACATTGAGTGGACCACTTTTGTAAGACGACTAAAAAGTCACGGTGTATACAATGCAAGGTCTCATACTACTATCTACTGCCGGTAGTATCTTTTTGGAACATGTTCTACGTCAAAACAGAAACAATGGATTAAAAAAGTAACCTGCTGTATTTCGTTTCTCGTTTTTCACAACAAGAAGTCGTACTTGCTCAATTTTTTACTATTTTTATCCTCAGAGATGTAAATCAAAAACTTCTCATTAAAGTTTTTATCTCCATCTGGAACTATAAATAGTAAGATACTGAACGGGTGGTTTTTTTTTTTCATAATTATTATAGATTTTTATTATGTTAGGCAGGATTTCCGGTAACAAAACGATCGAATTTGTTGCCTTAGTGATTGTTTTTTAAATCATAGATTTCAAATAAATTATGTTACCGGTATATTGCATTCTTAAATATCACATAATATCCGTATTACGCGTCGACGACATTTATAATTAGCGAGAGCTAAATTGACTAATGGCAATTAATAATTATTTTATGAAATACGAGTAAATGGGAAATAGTAATTATTAATTCCCACGGTAAATCCTGTGGGAAATTACCAATTAATATTATTGTTTTATTTTCCCTTACTTGTGGAAGGTAGCTGACATGCATTTATTTAAATCATGACGTCACTGAATGACGAACTTGAATACAGGTTTGTGATGATATCTGTAGGTGTGTTTCTAACCAGTCATTTGGTCCTTTACGCTTGTGACATAAACGTTACGTAATACCTCAGCTTGTGGTAGGTTTTTGAGGAAATAAAATATGGGAAATACCCCGTTTATGATCAATGAATAACCTCGACGATCGGAAAGGACCAATTTAAGAGCTTGCTCAATTATGAATGGAAAGAAAGCCACATTGATACGTTGAACCCGCCCAAAGAGTCATACAGTAGTAGTAGTAGTTTTTTTTTTAAGTGTTTCCTCACACTAGGACTGTCTCCTGTATCGTGGGTGCGTTTACAAACATTTAAACTTACAAACACAAAACAGTCAGAACCGAAACAGCTACCTTGTAGGTCATACAAATATTTGTTCCGTGCGGGGATCGAACCCGCAACACGCAGCGCAGAAGCCGATCGCTCAGCCACTGCGCCAACCGTGCCGTATCTCTAGATTAAGTTTATGCACATAATAATTTAACTTTTTACTGTTTTTTTTGTCTTCCTTTGTAATTTTATTAGTAACTAGCTATTGCCCGCGACCTTCGTTCGCGTGAAATTATTATAAAAAAATACTTCCCTTTTTGAACCGGATTTTGTTACCAATTTCAAGGGTTTTCATTTTTTTGCACGAAACCCTAATTATTTTTCTAAAATAAAAGTGGCCTATATTAGACCTTATAACATCAGCTATCCGCCAGTAAAAGTTTAGTCAAAATCGGTCCCGCCGTTTCTGAGATTAACCGGAACAAACACACAGACACACAGACCAACAGACAGACAAAAATTAAAAAAAAAATTGTTTTTGTTTTAAGTGCCGTATATATTTTCATATGCATTCAGTAAAAAGCTGTTATTTTGATATTACAAACAGACACTTTAATTTTATTTACTTGTTTATAGATTAGATGTAAATTAATTAATTGTCAATGTGGCGACACTGGGGGGAAGCCTATGTCCAGCAGTGAACGTCTTTTGGCTGAAATGATGATGATGATGATGATTAGATGTATCAAGTACTTCTAACTTAACAGACAGTGTTACTGGGAAGATAATTGCGCCCATTCTTCCCTTTCCCTTGGTTCCTCCTCCCTCCCCCTCCGTTCCTTCTCGCTCCTTCTGCTTCTACGCTCTAGAACTTCTTGCCCTGGAAAGCAGGTGACTGTCATACTTAATTTTGACGTTCAACAAGGGCTGATTTTCCCTAATTTGGATAAAGGATTTTTGATTTTGAGACTGCCTCGTTGGTCGAGTGGTCGAAAGCGTGTGAGCAAAGCGTCAATGGACTTTTTCTTTCAGGAATTTCTCAGTAGCAGCCACGGAGTCTGGATTTGTGCCCGGTTGATGGCAATAGGCTCGCCCCCTATTACATGGGACTTAAAACATAACTGGCGAAATGTGGGCGTACTATTAGGTACACCTCTGCCTAAGCCTTCTGGGATTACAGGAATGATATTATGTTTATGTTATGTGATTTTTGATACAACTCAAAATACTGTCCTCTTTTAAGATATTTTTCTCCATTGACTTTCTTAAATACCCCGCTTCGGAAAGAGCGTTACTAATACCTGAATAAACCGTAAAACCTTAAGAAGCTACAATCACAAAAAAAGTTACTTCATGTTCTAATAATTCTACAAATTGACATCTTAATAACATTGTTGGGACATTAACACACAATGAAAATCATAATTATCCAATTAGTTACAAAATAAACACAATGCTTTGAAATTTGATAATTGATGGCAAATGACGGTTAGTAATTAGACAACTCTCGCGTATTTTTTTAGAGGTCCGTAATTAGTCACAATTGAAAAGAAGGTACTTAAAACATACCTGGCGAAATGTGGCTGTACTATTAGGTACAGTCACGAGCACCAATATGTAAACACTTAACAACTTCTAAAAGTGTTTTTCTCCTACTGTTCTTGTTACGAACATAGTATTTCGGAACTCATATTTTGATGAAAATAATCCTATCTTCAAGTTACAATCGTTATTTCTCGCGAAAATTGCTTTTTAAGTTAGGAAAATGTAAACATAATGGTGCTCGTGACTGTACTCCTCTGCTTAACCCTTCGGGGATAACAGGCGTGATGTTATGTTATGATAAGGTTTCTTTTCTGTCTTACCCATTTTTATCCACTGCCGGGTATACAAAATGTTGACTAGAGATATTCCCATAAGTATCGATCTTTTGCAGCCTCCGTCCATATTTTCAATTAGGTCTATATTTTATTATTTTCTAATAAATAATAACAGAGACAGGTTACATTTAAAAAAAATATATTTTTATTTAATGCCGCCGTGATACGCATTAAAAAACATTTGGATGTATAAATGCCCACTTGTTATTCTATGTGCTCAAAGTTTAATATTTTTATGTAAATAGGTACTCCAAACATGACTTGATTGACTTGTCACAAAGTACCTCAGAGGTACTTTCAAAAAAGAAACACAATGATCTCCAAGGGATCGCGTGTTCTAGAAAGTTGTAACGAATTTAATCAGAAAAAAATGCCGTCTTGGGACACTTCGTAACTTCTTTACTTACGAAGTGACGCACAAAGAAATTAACTGTTCCATATTCTGGAACTTTTGACGTGGAACGTAACGGTAATTAGAGATATAAGGAACAAGGGACTAAGTTTGAAGTACTCGTGTAATTTTAATATGCCTCCAACATAGTGATGTTCATTCAAATGAATAATGAAGAAATAATTCGATATAAATGACTTGACCGCCTTATTGGACTAGTGGTGGCAATCACGACTGCTGAGCATGAGGTACTGGGTTCGATTCCCGGGTCAGGCAAAGTGTCATTGGGTTTTTAACTCAGGAATTTCTTAGCAGCCACGGAGTCTGGATTTGCGGCCCGGTGGATGGCAATAGGCTCGCCCCGTATTACATGGGACTTAAATATAACTGGCGAAATGTGGGTGATGCACCTCTGCCTATCCCTTCGGGGATTACAGGCGTGATGTTACGTTATGTAATTCAATATAAATGATGTAATTTGGTCTCATAGTGTAGTGTCTACCTTTTACGGTTAGAAAAAGTCGAATAGGGTCCCGTTGGCTCTCTTCGAGTACGGATCTCTAAAAAATAAATATCTCATGTAACTGTACTAACCCATAACCCATACATATTTTACAAAATAATTGAAACATAGAATTTTCTATTTCTCTCCGAGGACGAAATCAATTAAATTTTTATTTGTACCACATTTCAATTATTGCTAAGTGTTTTAAGAAGGTTATTGTGCATAAAATAATAATTAACATTTAGCATTTTGAAAATAAAGTTATTAAATAAAGAACCGGATCCTCATTTATATTATTAGCTTCGGGTATTAAAAATAATAATATCTAAAGTTTTAATTTATTGTGACATTTGCTTAGGTGATTATACTTAGTATCGTCTTTTCATGTCGATGAGTCAGACGTCGGATCACACAAAGTTAAAATTAAAACCACATTTAAAAGAAAAACATAAACCTAAATGAAACAGGGTTAAGTATTGGTGTTATCGTCGATGACGTCTATAAATTATTCAATTAAAAAGTTTATAAAACTATAATTTATTAGGTTTTTTTTATTTTTTTTACCCCGACTTTCAGTCAATTCAATTTTTTTTTTGAAACGCATCTGCGTGTATACACGGCGGCACATGAAGCTGTACATTTCCAGTATAACTTGGCCTCGCTTTTTATAGATTTCCTATACAATGAGAGATCCGCATAAACTGGTTTTGAATAGCTTGATTGACTGTCGTGCACCACAAATTATTAATTGACTCATTCTCTTCAAATTGTCATTGTTAAATTAAGAGCTTTTTGTGACTGCGCATCTGTGCGCATTTAAAATTATTTAACCCTTTGTCTGATTCGTAACTACCGGATTATCGTACATATGAGTCAAACAGTGACTCGATAATACCAGACAAGTGCGTATTGGACTACGCACAATGAGTGAGGGTTCTTATTATTATATCACTGATTTCATCGTTCAGGCAGTCTCCTCATTTAATATACTGGTATTCAGCTGCATCCGGTTAGACTGAAAGCCGACCCCAACAAGGTTGGGAAGAGGCTAGGCAGATGATGATGATTTCATCGTTCGTAAAAAATCATGCCAATCCATGTCTAGCAGTTAATAGAACACACCTTCCTTCTCAATTTCATCGATGTACTGCTAATAATCATCATCTGTCTAGCCTTTTATTAATTATTTTTTGTATTTAATGGGTGGTCACCCATCCACGGGCCAGCCTCGGCGAGCACGACTTAACCTGAAGATCGACCCGAGCCGCTGTTATTATTTAGCCAAGATCTCCTCTACCAACAATAGGTATACAGCCATTAGTGTCCGTGTAAAATGGCTGTGTGTCAACCAGACTGCCAAACAGACGGATGGGACGAAATTATAAGAGTTCATTTTTAGACATTTGGCTACGGAACCCTAAAAAAGGGGAAGTGATATGTTGCTGACCCTTGACACGACAATTCTAAGTATCGTTTGGAAAAACGTTGGTAAATATGACCGCAAGAATTGACGAAGACTTTATCAGTCGTCAAGTGCAAAAGTAATGACGAAATGTGCGTAGGAAAACCACAATATGATCAACGGAACAAAATCTAAAGATGACGTTAATGCCTTTAATTCAACAAATAATTTGCAATAATTCAATTACTATTCATTTTCCAGGACGATAGATTAACGTCATAATTTTTGTTTGTAGTCATTTTTGAACCAACAATTTAATTTTTCAGGCTAAAATAATTCCATTCAGTTGTTTACACGTTCGTGTTTATAGATGAAATCTGTTTATTCCTACTCCGCGTTTACACCAAAGTATACATGTAACTAAGTTTTTTACATGTCGTGTTTACTGTTTTCGTTTATCGTTTACAAGTTGTAAAGACAAAGTTGGATCAAAAACATGCCTGGAAGATGTACAAATAGTCAACGATACATACATACATGTCTGACACAATGACAACACATGTGTGTGTTTACGGTCGTGTTGTTGTCAAAAACAAGAATCACAAATTATACAGGGTGATTGGTTAAAAGTGGGCAACGCTTTAAGGAACTGAAGTACTCATAAATATGAGCAACTTTGACTACTGGAGTAACATTGCTAGGTTTAGATTTCATATTGTAATTTACCTTCTGGGATTCTGAATAAAGATTCATTAAATTTATTTATTTTGTTTATGAAATATGAAACGTCATCGCATCATCATTGATCATGTATGATCATGATTTATCATCATATCATCATCATCTGCCTAGCCTTTTCCCAACTATGTTAGGGTCGGCTTCCAGTCTAACCGGATGCAGCTGAATACCAGTATTTTACATGGAGCGACTGCCTATCTGACCTCCACAACCCATTAGATTTATCATCATATCATTGAAATATAATAAAGAAAAATCTGATGCCTAAATTTTTTCGAATTACGCGACAAAAAATGTTTGACGCAGCTGATTTTTTTCGCGATTTCATGTTCCCATAGTAAAAGTTGTTCATTTTCATGAGCACTATACACCCTTAAAGTATTGCCCACTTTTAAACAAACTACTATGTGGGTCTAGGTTAACGCGAGGTTACATTTCTAATCACACAAAGCCCATATGCGGTACCTGACGGAAACAACGTTCATCATCATTCTCTTACCCTTACCCCAATTCATTTAGGGTCGGCACAGCATGTCTTCTTCTCCCATACCTCTCCATTACTCGTCATCTCATCAGTCACCTCCCGTGCCATATCATCCTTCACACAGTCCATCCATCGTTTCTTTGGTCTTCCTAATAAGCAACGTTACGATTCTGAAAAACCATAACTTTAAACTCCTTCGAAATTGCAAATAAAAACTTTTGTGCTGTAAAATAATAAACAAATATTTACAGTTCTCTCATCCATAACCCTTAAAACGTCGGCAGCATAATTTTAACAAAATTTATTCAGTGAACAATTTTAGAAATTAATTGCCCTGAATAATAAATGTAAAAATGTCCGGTGCACTGGCTCGACCCTGTTCATAAAGGGTTGCAAATAAACAAAATTTGGCAATTTTCAGCTTTAAGATGAACAGATTTAAATATAATTTTCAGTAATAAGCACAAAGGGGTTTTATTAATCATTCAAATCTGTAATAGGGACGTTTGGACTTAAGGGGGACCTAATTGCATTTTAATTTGTTTACACCTAATGAATGTTAGGTATAATACGAGACCTAATCGAAACTGCATATCAAATGTAGCACGACAACATTAAAAAGTAAGTGATAATGTGAGTCATGGCATCCAAAGATAATTGATGGATCTAATTACTATTTTAGTCATACTATGATGAAATAGTGACAATTACTTTAGCATTGAGATACTGTTTGCTCTTTCACCCCCACACAGCACACATACATTTATATTTAAATCGCTAATTAGAACCTTTAGACGATAACAGTTGAGTCACTATTTTATAATTATAATTATTCAATACTTATAATTTACGTGGATGTGACTGTTCATTTAAATGCAAAGTGCATGCTTAAATGATGTCACAAACTCATAACATACCTACTTACGTAATAATTTTACATGAAAAACTAAATGATGCAAATTTTGCAAAATATTTGTTACAACGGTGACTCATTCACATGAATACCTTCATTAAATAAATATTGGTCATACCATAAATATGAATGAGAACTCTTTTCAGACCACGAAAAACGTTTTTAAATTGAGTAAAATTAAATTAAACAACACCTGTCAGGTGCTGCACATTTAATCTTTTACAATTTTCAGCAGAAACATAATAAATTAACTTTAAATACTAGCCCTGTAAAAGAACTGAAACAATTTTAAATTCATGAAGTTTTTCACGATAAATCTGAATGCGGCCATTTCTGTCAATGACCATTTAACCCTTTTTTTTTTATCGTGGTAAAATCATCAAATGAGTCCTCCCACCCAGGGCAGAGCGGGAGGGACTGTCAGACTTGTACTGACTAAAATCCACGGTGTCCTTCTATAGCCCTTTATGTTCCAGGGTCACCATTTAACCCTTTTGATTAAAAATCCTAAATCCTATTACCGGGACAACATTTGCGTTCAAAGTGTTTGATTTGGTCAAAATGCCGGGGTTTTAGTAGAAAACACAGGCGCGGGTAAATGGACGGCGATTTGATACATCATCTGCTAAGCTTTTTCCCAACTACGTTGGGGTCGGTTTTCAAGACTAGCGGATGTAGCTGAATACCGGTATTCTACATTTAGCGACTGCCTATCAGACCTCCACAACCTAGTTAGCGCTGGGTAAAACGATACCCTTGGCAAGACTTTTGTGTCACTGACTACCTATAACGACTGTCAAAGATCTACAAATGACAGCCAGGACCAACGACTTAATGTGTTTTTCGAGGCATGGAGGAAACTCGGTATGTAATGGGTGGTCACCCATCCGCAGACCAACCTAGGCGCGGCTTAACCTGAAGATCGACCCGAGCGGCTGTTATTATTTAGTCACGAGCTCCTCAGCCATTTGATATGTACCCTTCCTAAATACGGTGACAAACATCGTAACATAAACGTTGCTGGCATTTTTTATTATTTTTATAATATGAAAGGTCGCGAAATAAGAACAAAATTTAGTAAAACTCAATGTCATTCAAAATTTATTGCGCAAAACATCTTTATTGGCAACTTTGGGATTGACACAGACGACATTGAAAAAATAATATTCTTTTCCGTCAATGTTATTTTTGTATCCTTGCCAATTATCGATATGGTTAGTAACGGAAATTATTAAAATCCTGCAGAAAATCGGTGGATAAATTCAGAAAACCATTGCTTAGCACACTTTCTATCACATTCTGAAGTATTGTAAAGAAAATTCCTAATCTATTGCTTCATATGTTTGAAGATAAACCTAACGACTAACGACTAACGACTTAATGTCATGAATGTTGATATCGTCGGGGAAAATGCAAATTCGCGAATCTACTGCTACGCTAACACTACGTTTAGGTTTATAGGGGAAGGTTATAAGTTTATATGGTTTTTTTATTTCAACGATTTTTGACCTCACTTTTACATGAATAGTAACAATTCCAGTGTTTTATGTGTTATTAATAATATAAATCTATTAAATTCATTAATTTAGTCGCTACGACGAAATTGACTACATTTGTCAGATACGCGGAATTATCCAATGCTAGTTCCGCGGATTTGCACTATCCCCAACGATAATATGTCAAAATAAATGGCATGGCCATTATGTGTACGCAGTTAACCCGCGGGTTTCCAGTGTAGATCGCTATAGATTAACTAGGTGTCAATAACATTTTGTCGGTTTACACATCACTCAATCGTATTAGGTCCTATTCAAACACGAACCAGTCGACCTTGACGGTCATTTGTAAAAACCACATTATTAACTAGATTCAAAACCTCCTCCTTTTTTAGAAGTCGGCTAAAAAAATTTACCAGTTTGTTATTTGAGGTGAAACTGGTTATACGTTAGTAGAATTGATTGTGGTTTGGGTTCAATAGAATCACGATTTCCATACAATTTACTAATAACAAATATGCGAAAGCAACTGTTTTTTCAGTACCTTTTACTACTGATGAACAGAGGCCCTAGCACGAGCGCGCGGTGTAAACATAACGTATATACACCGTGACTTTTTAGTCGTCTTACAAAAGTGGTCCACTCAAAAACTTTAATGAGACGTTTGAATTTACATCTCTGAAGATAAAAATAGTACAAAAATTGAGTAAGTACCACTTCTTGTTGTGAAAAAACGAGAAACGAAATACAGCAGGTTACTTTTTTAATCCATTGTTTCTGTTTTGACGTAGAACATGTTACAAAAAGATACTACCGGCAGTAAATAGTAGTATGAGACCTTGCATTGTATACACCGTGACTTTTTAGTCGTCTTACAATAGTGGTCCACTCAATGTACCCGACATAAAATAGCTCTAAGCGCGATTTTTTTTTACCTACCATAGGTGCAAAGAAAAATAAATAATACATTAGAATAAAATTATGAAACTTCCTGTTAATGATGTTTACGTGTTAAACGGGGAACATACCTACCCAGCGCTCGACTTCAGTAGATCATCGCTCGCAACAGGGTGTTTTATCTACGTCATGCGTCATAATACTGAATAATATTTTTATTTTTAAGTGATTAAAATCTCATAAATACCATTTTTTTATGAATGTTTAGTAGTCATTGGATACATGAAGTGGGCTGCCGTTGTAAGACGACTAAAAAGTCACGGTGTATAAATAAATTCATCGATTTTTTAATCGAAAATACAATTATTCTATAGCATTTTAGTCAAATTGTTTCCAAGAGCACAATCAGTACCATCCATAGACTTGAATATTTTTTTTAATTATGAAAATATTTTATTTGAAATGAGTATTTTTAATTTTATAATCAAAGTATTCACGTTACGTTTACAGCACCTGAGATGCTCAGGGGACCTCATAAATAATACTGAAATACAAAATATGAGGAGAACAACAGCTCCTTCTATATAAATATGTAAGACTATATGTTACTTATGTTCAAACAATTCACAACAATCCAAAGTATGTAAAAACTTCGCTCTTCTTCAACAGATGTAGCTATACGTATGAAGTCAATTAAAAGTACCGCTTTTACAAATTCTCGTACAAATTCTGAAAATTTACAAAATGAAGTAGGTAAGCACATCGTTTCTACTATACCTTCGTTTTCAAATTCTGCTCTTTTGTTTGATTTCACAAATTAGAGTACCAATTATTAGGAAATCGCTTCATAGAATCTGAAAAAGTGAAGGATGAATGAAGGATTTGGCTGTCTTGCATTGTTAACGCTTGGGTGCTTGAGTTTCAAGTCATTTATAACTTAGTAACCGTCGTACCTATCTGTTTGTCGTCTACCGATGTTCAAATGCTGTTTAATTCCTTTTTTAAATACCTTGTTGGCTATAAAGTCTTCTTCTTTTTTTGTTCGGGACATGACATCAATAAATGGTCGCAATGACGGCAGGGTCATTCATCTGGCAAAACACTGTTGTTCACGATCCATAAAATGATTGTTAGGGCGCCTACGCACTAGCCAGCCTGGCTGCACAGCCGGGCTGCTGCAACCGAATTATTGAGCAGCCAGTCTACGGCTACATAAAATAGATGCCTATTGCAACAACAGCCAGACATCTATGGTCCCCTAGTCATCATTCATCATCATCATTTCAGCCAAAAGACGTCCACTGCTGGACATAGGCCTCCCCCAAGTGTCGCCACATTGACCGGTCCCGTGCGACTCGCCGTGGGTTTTAGTCCCCTAGTGCGCGGGCTAAAATACACCATCATACTTCGGAGCTGCTGCCGCAGCCGGGCTACCTAGTGTGTGAGTGTCCTAACAATTGAAATCGTTGTTGAAACAATCTAGACTAGAGCTTTAGGGAACAAGGATTGATTTGATGTGACAGTTTTAATTGTGTTCGTTGTAACTGTTTATTTTAGCTGATGACACCCTAGGGACTCATTTTAATAGGTTGACATGTTCGTCTATTGTTTAGCTAACATAAAAGTGGTTGTTATAGTGTCCATTTACAGATGCCAACACATTAAGCTACTACAACCTGTCAAATTTCTGTAATAGGTTTTCAACCTTATCGCTAAAGCATTAGGTTCAAGGTTGATTGGGAATATTTGTCAGTTACGGGTAGTTTGATGTACTGGCGTCTGTACACTAGGACTTCGTAGCATGATGCCTACTTCCGCACTATGACTACTTTTTGTATTTTCAAGTAATCGGTACCACCATGCCAACGTTTTGAAACCACCATCCATTAGCTCGCATATTGCCTACAATCGCATATTGTCAATTATATTCCTTAATACGTTATTCTAATCGCAGTATGCCTACTTTTATTAACGTCGGTACTTTTGGTGTGTTTGTGGTCTACAATATGTGCAGTCAACACAAACAGTATGTTGGCATTGTGCTACCGATTAGTTACCTATTTGAACATACAAAAACGTGGTCATGGTACGAAAACAGACATCGCGCTACGAAATCCACACTAGAGGGTCTTAGATCAGCTTATCTACAGCATCAGGTTCCGTCTTTTCTCTGCATTTTTTCATGTCGCGTCAATACATAAACTAAACATGTAGTTTTAAGTACATACGTCTCTTCATAGACTTTAAGCTCCAAAAAAGATTGAAACGCAAATCGATTCACCCTTCGTTACTTGGGTATTATTTTGTGCAGCTCAACCATTTGGCTGCCCGTTGGATTTCAAATTCAAAATTGTTTTGCTGCTCATCGCGCTTCTTCTATTTGGGTTGGATGTTTTGTTGATTGAAGTAAACAAAACAAGATAAGGCTACCCTGTGGGAACTTTTTAGCAGGTAGTGTTCATCTGTGGTAAAAAGAAAAAACCGGCCAAGTGCGAGTCGGAGTCGCGTATGAAGAACTCCGTACCATCGTAGTAGGGGAGACCCCTTTAATTTTTAATTTATTTTTATCATTTGTTGTTAAATAGCGGCAACAGAAATACACATTCTGTGAAATTTCTACTGTCTACCTATTACAGATCATGAGATACAGCCCGCTGACAGACGGACGAACAGCGGAGGCTTAGTAAAAGGGTCCCGTTGGTTTGCGTTGGGGTACGGAACCCTAAAAAGATTGATCAAAGAGCAGACCATAGTGCCAATCTGTAGTGTTTTGACATATTGTGTATCTTGTTCAACGAGTTGTGTGAGGATATTAACAAGGTAATAATGTTTTATCCTCATTTCGAAATCTTTAAAAACGTCTTTTATAATCAACTTGACATCTGCATATGAATTACATAATACATTTTAAACTAGTTTTGCTACAACATATTTTGGTGATGATCATTCGGTTTCGGCGTTTCTCTCTAGTCCATACTTACTTAATAGGTACCTTTGCTTGACATTAAATGGAGATTCAGTCGTAAAATTTAGATTTACCAGGCACCGTGTTGAATTGATATTTATTAGCTACGATAAATTGACACATTAATTAAAACGGTAGATTACAGAAATATATATCCTGTATTCTGTATTAGTATTACTTACATTCCAACTTAAAAAATAAAAGAAGATAGGCATAAAACTGCATTTCCTCATACCGACATAAAAAAAATAAAATTAAAAAAAATACTTTTTTTTTTTCTGATGGTCAATCATCAAATGACTCCTTCCGCTCTGGGCGGAGTGGAAGGGAGTGTCGGACTTTTACTGACTAAAACCCATCCATGTTCCTACTTTACCCTTTGTGTTCCAGGGCCGCGGTATCTCTTTCGAACAAAAAACCGGCAAAACGCAATTTTTTTTTTCCGGTTTGGAAATCATCAAAGGACCCCCCCCCCCCCCTCCACTCTGGGCGGAGTGGAAGGGAGTGTCGGACTTTTACTGACTAAAACCCATCCATGTTCCTTCTTTGCCCTTTGTGTTCCAGGGCCGCGGTATCTCTTTCGAAGTCCCGCAGATCCGGCAAAACGCAATACTTACTGTACAAGAGTACAGTAAGTATTTGGGACGTGTGATTGCTGCGTATTTTAAGAAAAATACGCACCAATCACACGTCCCAAATTTTCAGGAATACAGTTATTATGGTCGTTAAAAAGCAATCAATTTGGAACAAAAACTCAATTTATTCTTAAAAGATATTCGAAAAGATATTCCCAACGAATTTAGCTTTAATAAATTATAAGCAAATTCGGGAATAAATTACGGAGCAATTTACAATATTCCTGAATTGTTAATAGGACATGCTTACTAAAGCCGACAGGATGAAAAAGGTTGGCAATTAATTTGAAACGGAAAAGACAAAAAAGGCTTTTTACGGAAGATAATTAGTATTCACTCTTAGTTAACCACGCTTGATAATAATGATTACTTGATAGGAGTTTAGAAAAGCGGTCAAGTTCTATTTTATTTTGATAAGCTAGCAGTGGCGAAGATTCCATAGAACTCGATTCCTAACGGCTTCCCTTTGAAAAATGGCACAGTCAGTATTCTATAGACAAATAATATTATCACAAAAGATATGTACTACAGCTTACCTCTTACAAAAATTGACCCTTCGCTACTGTAAGCTAGAAAGAATGAGATAATTTTAATTCTGGACAATAATTTAGGAAAACTCGCCATACATGGACCTTTTTAGTGAAAAAGAACTGATTAATTTCCCAATTGTCTTTATAAATTTGATTTGTACAAGTCTAGTCTATACGGTAACGAATTACGATAAAACGTTAAAGCCTTGACCGCTGATCTTCTTAATCCTTAGGTCAATTTATGGAATTGACCCAAAGGATTTAATAGAAGACAGTCTTTTATTATAGTAGGTATTAAAATTGACGGCGTATAAGAGTGACGCGGATTAGTTATTACTTCGGTCGCACAAAATGAGTCGTAAATACGTTCAAATTAAATTCAGTAGACTACTCATTTACGTCATCTAAGGCGATTCTCCCACTTCACCGGGTTCCGTCGCATAGCGCGAGGCCGCAGACTTAACCATTGTTGGAAAGTTTCTGAATTTGTATAGAAAACACACCTAGGACAACACACTGTACGCTGACGCGTGCCGACACGTGCCGACGCGTTTTCAGTCTAAATCCTCAGCCGATACGTCATAAGTAGTCATAACGCTAGCTCCAGGGGGAAAATTACCCCCCATTTTCCCCCCTGCCCTAGTTTTCATAACAAAATCGGTGTCATTAACACATCGAAGTGACCTTAACACGACGTGTGCCATCAAAACAATGAACCTGACCGTGGCACAGAAAGGAATGACACATCACAAGCGAGATAGCAAACCCGTTCAAAAAGTTAATCGCGATTCCTGACAGTGATGAACGATGGGAAGTGGGAACCCATGGCATCACCATAGCAATTGAATTAAACGTTATGTTTTACGATGTCGGCCGTCCCGTGATTTCCCCATAGGAAAAGTTTAACTTCCGAGTGATGAAATAAAAGCACTTAAAACTTTTTTTTTTGTCTCTCTCTGGACGTGGGATTGGAATGCGCGAAATTTTGTGGTTTTGATTGTTTAAAATTTCTTCTTTGGATACGTTTTTGACGGTACTGCCTGGTTGGTCTAGTGAGCATGAGGTCCTGGGTTCGATTCCCAGGTCGGGCAAAGTGTTATTGGGTTTTTCCATCCGGAATTTCTCAGTAGCATCCACGGAGTCCGGATTTGTGCCCGGTTGATGGTAATAGACTTGCCCCCTATTACATGGGACTTAAACATAAGTTGCGAAATGTGGGTGTACTATTAGGGTACACCTCTGCCTAACTCTTTTGGGATACCGGCGTGATGTTGTGTTATGTTTTTTGACGGTTTCGAATGTAGGTAGTAATAATTATCTCTGTTATTGATCAGCTCCATTTATAGTTCGTTAATATTTACATTGAAATTACATGAATGAGTTTGTGCAATAATGTGGTTTATTCTATACTAGCAATCCATAAGTACATTTTAATCAGCCTATTGGACGTGATTTGGAAAACAAATAAGAGATGTAGGATTAATCAACCGCAATGAACAAACATTAAACGTGCTTGCATTAAACATGTTCTTTAACTAGCATTAGCGACCCGCCCTGGCTTCGCGCGGGTGCAATATATACTCGTACATATAAACCTTCCTCTTGAATCACTCTATCTATTAAAAAAAAACCGCATCAAAATCTGTTGCGTAGTTTTAACTATCTAAGCATACATAGGGACAGACAGTGCGAAGCGACTTTGTTTTACACTATGTGTAGTGATGACAATAATTAATTAGGTATTTTTGCATTGCATTACCGTTAACTGATGTTTTAGTGTTTATAGCTGTACCTAACGGAACTATCCATTACACCGACAGAGACTTGCAAAAAAGTATGCAAGTAGGTGTCTTGAATTCCATTGTGCTGACAATTTCTGATTGGTGAATGTGCCAATGGCAAGTAAAGTGCAACTTATTGGTAAGTTCTACTTGTTAAGTGCTCCTTTTCACTGTCTCTATTCTCCTTAATAAAACCTCCTCGACCCTTAAATAAAACCTAAAAAATATTAATAATAACAGTCCAAAATAAGCAAATCAAGTACCTTGACTTGGCTCACGAGGTTGTCGACATGTGGGATGTGGACTCAGCGATCATTGTGCCGATAGTTGTATCAGCCCATGGCTTAATTGCCAAGAGCCTCGACCAATACCTGAGGAAGCTCTCGTTAGGCAGCTAGATCAAGGGCTTGATTCAGAAAGCGGTACTTCTGGACACGGCTCGTATTGTTAGGTGGTTCCTCTCTCTGGAGCCATGACCGCCGTTAGCTTGGACGCTGTTCCCGATACCGGTGGGCTACATTTTTTTATATTTTTAAATGTTTTTTTGTATGGAATATTTAAGAATGTAATTAATTTGTGTAGAAAAATATAAAGGAAAAAAATAGTCCTCCTGACCGTTTTCGGTCACGGCGGTCAATCTAAGCGGAGATTAGTCATCGGCGCGGGAGATATAGTGCACTAGTGTGTGCGCTGGGACAGTTGCACTATCTGTTCCTTTACACTCATACTCCGATGGGACGGCACTCCGACACGACTGGAGGGAGATCAGGCGCAGGAAGAACGGATTAACGTGCTTGCCGAGGCACGGGGGTATCCTAACGACATCTTCCAAACTCCGGCCTACTACTGAAAATTCCTAATGGAAAAACCCAATATCACTTTTTGTCCGACCTGAAAATCGAACCCAGGACCCAGCGTGGCGTCGCGCTTGCCTGATTGACCCAGCGACCAAAAGACCAGTGAAAAATATTTGGTGTAAATTAAGGACTTAACTCAACAAAGTAGCAAAAAAAGTAATCATAAATTTAAAGAATCACTTAACATAAGCTCATCAACTTTTTTTCTTTTTATTTTTCAAAATATGGCGCCTGGTTGTCGCCATATTGAATTTTGATTACTGTCATGTCTTTAGTGATACTCAAAAAATTAAAACAAATCGATTGACGTAAGACTCACTCAAATCGTCCCACGCGTTTGGTCTCTCGAGCGCCACAAAGGAACAAAACATACATACATATATGGGGTTATAAACACATTACCCTCCTAAGCCGAGTAAATAAGGCCGCGGTATGAAGTCTCAGATCCGTTTTAAATTCCATACAAGCGTAAAGCATCCCATAGCAATGCCCGTCCATGGCATATTAGGTCGATGAACCGGTCTGAAACCTGCTCCGGGACACCATAAAGGAATTCGCAAAAAACAAACACCACATCGATCACCCTTCTAAGAAAAAAGGGAACGGACAACGGTGCAATAAATTTCGAATCTTCCTTCGTTTTTGCATCCTTGTGGCTGCAGCCTTATCGGAATGCGCTAAATAAAAAAAAACTTTCTAGAAAGGTGAATACGATGACGGCTTAAAATGTATAAAAGAACCTCTTTTTTTATACATTTTGCATACTGTCCCAAATTAATAAACCTAAGGGAAATGGCAGACTGATGATGACTGCATTGATTGATCTTGGAATAGTAAAACAGTAGTGTAGTGTAATAGTAGTTGGTTGACAGGTAGAAAATGCCTATGGCATTAAGTCCGCCTCTGTACTTATGTGCTTGAAGTGTTAAATAAATAAAATAAAACAATCAACTATGTTTTCCTCGGTCATTCCTCTTCCTTTTATCTTGAAGTTCTTACAGCAATTAGTCACACATCATTAACTATTTGTAATTTTATGACTTGAGTCTCGACGAGATAATCTACAGTACTAGAGCCCAGTTATTCCAAGAATTTCCACGGCTGCCGGGTACAAAATCGATGGGGATGAGACGTAGTCAAATAGTCCTACAAAGATTCTACAAGGTCTAACTATTCATACACGAAATATTTTCAAGGAATCATCTAACGGCTATAACGAGGCCATTTCAAGGGATTTTTTTTTTATTTGAATATATTTTTATGAAAAATAAATAATTTAAAATTACTTGACCCACAAAATAATAATTCCTTATTTTTGAACATCCATTACGCTAGTTTACTACGACGTATTGACCTACTGTCTTTGTTAGAATATGGGAGTAAAGGTTTTATGCAAAAAGTCTCAAAAAATTTTAGAATTATAATAATTTCGTAAAAAAAAACACTCAGACAACTTTTTTTTTCGTTGCTATGGTGACTTTACGACTTATAGAAGTTACCCTTAAAATATTTTGTTGGTTGCAACTACTCACCAAATCAGGGCATTTAGGTAATCTGGAGATGAGGATGAATAATTTATTTTATGGTGTGATAGCTTAGTGGATATATGAGTATGAGAGGTCATACAGAGGAGGCCGGTCTACCAGTAGTGGGAACAATATACGCTGATTACGAAGTTTTTGCTACAAATAAGCGCCCGATGTGGTCTTGCCAAAACTTCGTGGTTTTCTAGGATAAGTTCTCTAAAAGGTCGAATTATTTGGCTTTAGTTTTTATTTAGTTACTACTGATACGGGTGGCCGATGAGGCCGAAAAATTCTGGAGTGGCGACCGCGAACCGGAAGACGTTGCTTTTGAAGTCCTCTCACTAGGTGGACCGATGACCTGGTGAAGGTTGCAGGGATCCGCTGGATGCGAGCCGCACGGGACCGGTCAATGCGGTGACACTTGGGGGAGGCCTATGTCCAGCAGTGGACGTCTTTCGGCTGAAATGATGATGGTGACTACTGATACATCACGGAATGCATTGAATAACAAATCATCGTGTAAAAACCATGTCGGTAAAGTTACCTTGCTGATAACTGCAGTAAAAGTTAACTGTTATCTTTGTGGGACACCGTTATATCACGCTATGTGTACGAACGGAACTGTTTGCACTATCTAAGGCGATAAAACGGTGAGTGTTGTATTGCAAAAGGATTGCAAATGTTGGGTTCGTTCATTAATGAGTCAGTCTTCTTCTTTGTCGTTGGAATGACTAATTTATTTAAATATGCAAGTCTTAATTCTGTTCTTTCATGTTGTGTCAGCATGTATGTCCTGTGTTAAGTGTAAGTATTCACTGTAAGTTGACGCTGACAGTTTCCAAGCGATTTTTTTTTTTTTTTAATTCATATATTTTTTTTAGTAAATGCGAAACGCAAATATAGTTTGTTCAGAATAAGTAACTGAATCGATTCCAATAATTTTTAAACCATGTTATATTTTGTCCCAAAAATATTTAAAAAAAGTTACAAGTTAGACACTGAGCGACATTAAGTACCTATCGCAATAATTTACTTACCTATTGCCAAATTATTATTATCAATGAGATCAAGACGACTCTGGAGGCGCGCGTGCGGGTGCGCTGCCTGGTGACCACGTTTTTGTGCGGACAACCAGGTAACAGAACAAGCTTATAAATTTGTGATTTTTCATGATACAGTTATGAAATATTGTACATAGCTTCTTTAGGTACATAAAAATACTAGACACGTGTTTCAGGTTTCGCAAATACTAAAACTAATGTTGTATAAACGTTGCCTCACACTAGGAATTTCTGCTGTATTGTGGGTGCGTTTACAAACATTTAAACTCACAAACAGCCAGACCAGGAACAACTACCTGTAGATCATACAAATATTTGTTCCGTGCAGGGATCGAACCCGTGACACGCAGCGCAGTAGCCAATCGCTCAGCCACTGCGCCAACCGTGGTGTCATAAATTGCTCACTTGCATTTCGTTTGGCCAAATAGACTGGGGACTAGCACATTTGAAAGATTTGCAATATCTTGGAAAATTTCATTTTGTTTTAATGATTTTTCATCACGTCATCGTTATTTTTTTACAGATGATTCTGGTATAATAGCCTAAAGTAATAACTATAATTTTCAAGACGCCGAGGAAGTGTAAAAAAGTGAAGATTTCCGAAGTACTTATTTACTATTGAAAGGACATTGCCACCTTGGTGCTTCAGTCGTTAAATTATCTGTGATGACAAAACAATTTTGTTAGCAGTTTTTTTCTTCGGTTTGTGGTAACAGTATAATAATACGAAGGTATAGTGTTATTTTTTTATTTGTTACTTAGACGCACTAGTACTAAAATACAGACTAGCGAACACTTATTCGATTGCTATTGCTAAGCTGCCAATAAAAAATAGACAAAAAATATGCTCTAAGCGACGTACATACATAAATGCTTTTTGACTGTTAGACACTAAACTGTTAATTAAAATCTCATTTGGTCTTAATGTTGGTTAGAAACCATAACGTGTGCGTTAACGTTAATAGAATATTGACATACCTGTCTATACAGGTATACCATTTAAGTTAAAATAAAATGCTAATAAACTACTATGCTATTTTAACTTTTAAAATGGTAAGCGCTTAAGCAGGATATTCATAACTTTCAGTAGACTATGAATTATTTATAACTTTCAGTAGACTATGGATTATAAAAATGTATGACCAATTCCCCAGAATAGTGCACAACAGTCTGTAATATTATTTATAATAATATTTACTTACATAAGCATAAGGAACGATACTTAAATATGGCATTGAAAAATGTATTTTAGTATAAAATACTGTTACTGTGTTCTGTTCAGTGATTATTTTAATTTTATTAATATTGATTAAAAGTAGTTTAACTTGTCATTCTTATATAATAAGAAATAAAGACATATTTTTCTAATTGGTCGGTTATTAATGAAAATACTAACAAAATCGTCAACATAGTGCGTTTCTGCATTCATTTCCATTTGCATTGTAAATACGAATCAGTTCAATATTGATTGCAAACAATTATTGACATTCCAACAAGGTACTTTGTGTAACAGAAGCGACGCTAAAATGAGATTTTTTAACTTACTTCATACATCAATAGGCTTTGGAAGTTAATAATTGTAAAAAATTACAAGTACAACAAAGTATTAACGTTAAAACCACGAATGCGGTTGTGACAATACTGAAATTGACTATATCATACAATTTATTTACAAGGACTCACTGCACGGGCGAGTAAGCATTCTTGAAAGATTGCAGAGCAGAGTTAATCGAGTCCTCACTGCAGGCGTCTCCACTGTCGTATGAGACACCACATCCGAAGCCATTGAAGCACAGCTTCTGTTGTTCCTTCTCATCGGCACAACAAGACAGAACAGCAGCGTTACACATGGTCGGAGATCTTAATGTTCTAGGCGGGTCACTGAATTTCGGAGCAGTTGTAGACTGATGCTGGCTCTGTAAAAGGAGATAACAATATTAAACACGACATTGATAAGTTGTCATCTGCAGGAATTGCCGGCTTGTGCGCACGAAATTAGAAAGTGGAACCACGCGTGAATAACTGGATAGCGGACTTCGTTTACTGCTCCACTGCTAGTAATGATAATAACACAGATTTTTATTGAAAAACTAATTTATAAACTAAAAGATCAAAGATGTTCAAGAAATAACGTAAACATGGATTACGTAACGTTTCGTGGATTTATTTTTACATATACCACAAAAATCTTGAGAATAACCAGGCACAAGCATTTGTTTAGCTTGATCGAAGGTCTAGACGAGGAAATGTTAATGAATTCCGCGTGTTCTATAAACAATGCCAGCAAAATTATCTTTGATTAGGATCGATGATGAGAGAGTGTAATTATCTCCCTATCTGTTGATGCTAACGTAATTAAAAGTTAATGATGACTTACATCTGTAGTACTGCCATGCTCCACCTTCGGTGGCGGTCGCATCATTGGTCGTAGCGGTTTGATCGGATCGAAAGATATCGGTCTTGAATTACCTAAATCATCTGTTTCATCTTCTTTATTAATAACGAGTCCCCAGTTCTGGTTCGAGTCCTCCATTTCAGGGAATCTGTTGTGAATGGATGGTTTCTTCGTTGTATTTTCTGAACAAGCCGTATACTGAGGCACAGGGTAGGGTACCGGGTAGGGAATGTAAATAGGCTGTGGTATCGCCGGCGGCGGCTGCGGCCTTTTGACGAAGACTGAAATCTCTTCGAGCAGTTTCACTATCTGTGGTAAAAGATCCTGCTGATTCCGATCATAATCCCTTCTGTCGGGATAATAATGCTGGGGTGGAACAGAATAGTCGTAAGCACCGTAGTTAGTTTGCCACCTCCTTCGCCGATGCCGGTTTTGGTCTGATGTGTGCTTTCTGATTCCATCATTCTGGTCAGGCGTTAGCAAATCAGGATCATTAATCTCATCTATGTGTCTAGGGTAGACTTCTCCCAAACAACTAAGCACAACGAGTGATATAAATAGCCTAAGCATCTGTAAAAGAGTAAAAAAAAACAAAATGTCAGGAAACTTATTTTGTAGGTAGCCTTCAACTTCAACGCGGAAACGTGGGTGGACCTAATTATTGATGCAGTGTTTTGTAAGCTTGCTAGTAGGAAAACAGTATGTTGTTAGGTGTGACGAATTTTGGACGTCGCACTGTTATCAGACATGGTTTGTTTGTCAACAAAAAGTATGATGTTTACATACCGACTGTTTGTAAATCAGTTCACGTGTTTTAAACTTACTGACAGGCCTAACCCTAACAGATGACGAGACACAGATTAACAGTACACTAGTTAGTATTTGTAGTATCATTGGCGACCTCAAAGCTGAATTGAATTTTAATTTTATTCTCGATTTAGCACTGTTGACATTTTGTTCGGATCGTCCGCCAACCAGTTGTGAATTCTTATACAGAAGCCGGTTTCAGTGTTGACCTACACGATGATATTAACAAATTATGGGTACATAATCTGAGATATACTTCGTTGTTGTTATGTGGTATCTCAGAGTTATTTCAAAGAGAAAATAAGTATTTTTAATTCATAAACTACAATTAATTACAATACCAATTAGAGTCAACGTGTTTGCGACCAATGACATGTTTTACCAATTAAAACCAATTATAAGACTCATCTCATTAGTAAGTTAATAATGATTTCTGGATTTATGATAGCAATTGAACTTAACAAATTTTTCCGTGGTCCCGTAATACCGTACAAAATTTTCTTGTATACTGAGACTAACAAATAAACAGTAAGAATCAGGTGGTAATTTAAAACAGTTATCTGGTCACAGCGACACTGTTAGTAGTGTCAATACATCGATACGCTGTTTTATTCCGTCTTTTAACCTTTTAGATATCGTCTTAAAACCTATATTTCAACCAAAACAGACACACAGTCACAGCGTCAAACCCATGTATAACCTTAATGAAGACAATATCCCTCCTGCCAGGGCTGCGGGACTGTTCGAAAGAGATACCGTGGCCCTGGAACACAAAGGGCAGGGAGGGAACATGGATGGGTTTTAGTCAGTACAAGTCTGACACTCCATTCCGCTCCGCCCAGAGTGGGGGGGGCGTCATTTGATGACTTCCCATCCGGAAAAAAAAAAAAGACAATATCCCTGTCGAACACCCTCAAAGAAACGTATACACACCTTGTCGCTATATTTAAATCGCAGACACAAATAAACAAGTTTGTTGTTACGTCACAAAGCACAGCACTATTTTCTGTCGTTCGAAATTCAATATCATATCACTGTTAATTTATTGTTTATTTTGAAACGCGTGCGGTTTGCGTGATGTTGTGTTCAAGACTGGCGCTTTGTATGCGAGATCGGCAGAGACTGCCCAGGAGTAATTGCGAAGAGCATATATATATTACTGCGTTTTACGCGAGTCAAAATGGGATTACCCATTGGATTCATTGATAAGGGGTGTCTTTCATCGTTTTTATGATCTAACAGAATTCGCAGTCCTAGCTTGCACGTCAAGCAGAATCAGACAGTTTTTTTTTTTAAATAACAGGCTAGCAAGGAACACGTAGGAAAACTATTTTTTTTTCGTAAACAAATAATATAAGGATGGTGCTCTATGGGTGTGGTTTAAAAGATTTTATTAATTGTCTTCTAAAAACTGAATTTCTTAAGACTTGCACAACAAAATGACGGAATAATGAAAAAAATGCTTTCTAGATGAAATTTTTGGGTCAACTGTACAACGAGCATAGCAAGCAATTTTTATATTTTAATTTAATTTGTAAAATCAGCAATTATTATAAGGTTGACATGGAATTTATTTGTAACAGTACGTTGTTGACTTTTTTTTCTTTCATAATAGTTTTTGCATATGTAAAAATATTGTTTCGCCGTGTTTGAAACTTTCACCAAAGAGAATTTTTCATCTGTATCGAGAACTTAGATACAATTCATTTAAAATAGACTTTAATTTCTGAATTCGCAATTCTGGTTAACACAGGTGGGGGGGTCACCTGTGTGGCTAGACTAGTGTGACACTAGACTTGCGAATGGAGGGGGAATGGGGGGTATCACAGGGAGAAATACCTACGCATGTTTTTTCTTTCGCAGTATTAATAACAGCTCAGAATTCTATTTTTCATCATGTTGCTCAACATTTTCAACATTTCACAGTTCAATTGTTTCTTGTTCTGCAATGTTCAACAATTAGGGATTTCCCAAATACTGGGAACATCTACCCACTGTTAGTTAGTGATTTACGTTAATTAACGTATTTACGTGAAGTCGAGTAACGAACAGTTTTTATTTAATTCACAAATGTACATAAATGAAGAATTTCGTATTCTTGCTGAAAATTGCCCTTCTTAAATATTTTATGTAAAACAAAAACTTTTTATTTCTAAGACTTGTGTAAATTATAACAATATAATGACAGGAAGGCCTTTTAAGAATTAAAATGCTTGTATTAGGTACTTCCGCTCTACCGGTTTACATTAACAATACATAAGTGAAAAATTTAACTGTAAATTAAATTAAATTCTAATTTTTTATTTAATTTTAATTATTTTCGTCGTTTTTAGATGTCTATATTTTCTTACTTTTAGTCTTATTTTTATCATTAGTTTAGTTCTATTTGTAGTCTGTATATAAAGTAAATAAATAATTTAGTATTGTTCCATAAATAAAAAAAATAAACCAGGTACTTATTTAAAATAAATACCAAAATTACATAAAAAAATAAAATCAAAATTAAATACAAATTACAATTAATATCATAATTAAATAATATTCATGAATTACATAACATCACGCCTGTAATCATCGAAGAGTTGGGAAGAGATATACCTGTAGCATAGTTGATAATGATAATGACATGATTAATGTCATCGTGAGTCATTTAACCAGGCACAGGACACGGCTCCGTGATGCTGAAAAAAATCTGGCGCAAAAACCCAATAACACCTTGCCCGACCTGGGGATCGAATCCGATACCCATGCTCAACAGTAGCACTAGCGAACCACTAGACCAACGAAACAGCTTGTATTATTATGAAATAAACAAAATGATCAATAACTATTTATTCTGATGAAATCAAATAGAGGCTACTACCGTTCGTAGTTAATAATAGCTGCTACAAACGTCATTTGGCAGACATCCATCAAGTAGTTGTGTGTTGATTTTCCGTGCCATTTCCTATTAAACTAATCTCTCTCGAATGATTATTAAAATATTAGGTACCAGTGGCGAAGGTTCCATACAATTCGATTCCTACCGGCTTCCCTTTGGGAAATGGCACAGTAAGTATTCTATAGACAAATAATATAATCACATTAAAGATATGTACTCCGGCTTACCTCTTACAAAAATTGACCCTTCGCCACTGTTAGGTACCATCAATCTCACTGAACAAATACACTTAAGTACTACATCCATTCCTAGTAAGCCGTTGAACTTATACATATTTATTTTTGGAATATAAGCGCAGATCGTTGTACGGTCAATGCTCTGCTAAATAAAATTGGCCACACTGAAGCGAATCTCGAGAAAGATGCAGGAGAAATTTCAGAATTAGTCTTAGTGTGGCCATAGCTTTATAATGATACATTCATCAGTGGCGAAAGTATGGCACAGTCAGTATTCTATACACAAATAATATAATCACTTTAAAGATATCTACTCCGGCTTACCTCTTACAAAAATTGACCCTTCGCTACTGCGGTCAAGTATATGTTTGGTTGACTGTAGGTACTACCGAGTTCACTGACGGTTTTCTACTTTTCACCCTTATGCTCTAAGTAATAAGGTTGAAATGTGGTCGACCGTCAGTGAGCGCGGGACTCTAGATCATCAGACGCATTCATAGAAGCGTTGTCTGTGGGGTCAAGACCCAAATAATTATGCGGAAGTAAGCAATGTAATAACACTTTACGTGTCTATTTTAGGTAGTAAATTAAATTAAATTAAAATACAGGGTGCATCGCAATGCAATTAAAAAAAAAACACATACCACACATTTTGACAGTGTAGTTTAATAATGTGGTAAATCAGTTTTGTAGGAAACGGCAGTTTTTTTTTTTTAAATGACCGATTTAACATTTATAGGTTTGGAATGATGTATCGAATACGCGAAAACCGTTTCTGCGTTGATGTCCCTTCCAACCTGTATGCATACAATAAGTGGCTCAACGGTTCTGGCACGTTGTATCAAGCAAGAGGCGGATGGAAACCATCCTTTAAAATCCCAACTGTACCGGTGGCTTTTCGTTTGTTATCTAAAGTCACATCTGTCTATCCGTTTGTCGTCGACGGCACCCTTGCGCAAACGCAACAGCTGATCGGCAAATACAGTGCGTGTGTGTCTTTTTGCGCGGGAATATTTTGTCCGTCAGTTATAGCCGTTACAGGACACCCGTATGCCGTCACAGGTCACCCGTATCCTTATGTTTTTTTTCAGTTTATCAGCAATGCCGCATGAGGACAGGCTTATTATCGAATTGACGAAGGTGATATTGTCCGCGCGAGCACTGGCAAAACCGGATTAATAGTATTCCGAAAATCGAACTTATTACTTCTATGAAATCTTGGCTTGTTTGTAAATACGCCCTAAATACTAACCTCGGTTGAAAACTGTTTAGAATTACACATCGTAAAAGCTGAGTCTCAGAAATGTCAACTGCGAAACGTTGACGAAAGAGGAAACATCTAAATTAAACGTTGCGTATAATTAGTCGAATATTTACGTAGGAACCCGCGGGTAGTAGGTATGGCTGGTTTTTCCAGAACTTTCAGTTTATTTCTTAAACATAACATCACGGTGTACTCCCGAAGGGCTTGGCAGAGGTGTCGTGAGACTTCGTTAGACAAGCGGTCGCAAGTACTACTTATAGGTTTTTCTTTTAAACCTTGTCCCACACTATGAATTTCTCCTGTATCGTGGGTGCGTTTATAAACATTTAAACTCACATACACAGACAGCCAGACCCGGAACAACTGTAGCATCAGCCCATAATGTTCTCACTGCTGCCTGGGACACACGGCCTCCTCTCTACGAGAGGGAATGGGCTATAATCCACCTCGCGGGCCCAGTGCGGGTTGGTAGATGTCACATGTCTTCGAATTTTTGGTTCTAGGACATACCGGTTTCTTCACTACCTGTAGGCCATACAAATATTTGTTCCGGGCGGGAATCGAACCCGCGACACACAGCGCAGCGGCTAATCGCTCAGCCACTGCGCCAATCCCCAAATCGGGCAAGGTGTTATTGAGTTTTTCCATCAGGAATTTCTCAGTAACAGCCCCGGGTGTCTGATTTTGGAACCGATTGATGGCAATTGGCTCGCCCCTTTTACATGGGACTAAAAAATTAGGCTGGCGAAATGTGGGCGGGTTTTTTTCCAATAAGTAAATAGTAATGCCTATACAATAAAAATTTTCTCGTAACACTTAAAATTCCATACAGGACTTTTCATTCATGAACCTGCACACAATGATTACTAACAACACATCACCTATGAGTCACTAATACGTGTGGGTTAAGTGTATTCAAAAAGTGACTCACTATACTTAAATGTGTACGCAACCTTTTGTAAATTTTTAGTTACATTTCATTGAAGATTAAAAATTAATGAGATGTTTTTTAAACCCACAAAAAGAGGAGCTTCTGAAGTCGATACATTTTATTTTTAGTTATTCCGCTAAAAAGATAACTCTTTCTCTTTTTATAATTAAACTAGCTACTATGTAAGGTAGGTAAGTAAGATTCTCTGTGATCTGATCTATTGATCGCAAGCGCGACTGCAGAGCATGAGGTCCTGGGTTCGATTCCCGGGTCAGGCAAAGTGTTATTGGATTTTTTCTTCAAGAGTTTCGCAGTAGCAGCCACAGAGTTTGGATTTGTCCCCGGTTGATGGCAATAAGGTCGCCCCTATTACATGGGCCTTAAACATAACTGGTGAAATGTGGGTTTACTTGTTAGGTACACCTCTGCCTAACCCTTCGGGGATTATAAGGCGTGATGTTATGTTATGCTATCACAATTACAGACCACGATATCTTTTGTTGGAGATAGACTGTAAGTATGTTTTATGAAAAGCATAGTATGTAGGTAGTTTTTGGATTGCATTTTTAGGGTGCCTTTGCAATATGGGAAAAACACGAAATCCTTATAGATTCGCTGTCTGTCTGTCCATCAAAATCGTTGAAATTTGGAGAGCAGATGTCTTCTATGAACCGCTACACAAAAGGGATGTGACGATGTATCACGAATAAAAAAAACACGGTTGGCCCTCCATACATGTACGAGTATATAGTAAGAAGGGGAAATTCCTGAAAAAAAAGGGTTTATAGAACGTAAAAAGAACATTCAACGAAAATTTGTTTGAATCAGATTTGATTTTAGCTTTTGAGAATCGGGACTTTTTCGTCAAACTGCACCAGTTACTTTGTTTATCATTTACATACAGTGAAAAACGTAAAGTTTGATGTTGAGTGTAAATTGACCTATGAATGAGCGTTACAAATATTGTTATCATATTGTTTGGTGCTACGGAACCCTTTATGCGCGACTCCGAGTCGCACTTAGCCGGTTTTTTTAAATGTCTAACCCGACTCATCCAGCTAAACCACAACAAAACCTCTACTGTCAAGTGTGACGACGCGCGTGTGGCGTGTGTGTGTGTGTGTGTGTGTGACGAAGTGTGGGTGGGGTTTTCCTATAAATTTTATAGTAGTTAGGCTTTCCTCATAACAGTCATCGTCACAACGTCTTCCCCTTCCGAAAAATAAAACGGATGTTACATAAGATAAGAAACATGTTTTAGATGACTCACCGCTCCACGTGGTGAATTAGTTTATTTTAAATGGAAATGCCAAATGTGATTGGCATGTTCCTTTTCAAGATCAGTTAAGAGGTACTAGGCATATACTCGGGTCGAATTATTATATACTGGGTGTAAACGGACCCTTCACAAAGTCATCAACCTGGCATTCTGTACTTCAAACTATGTAACACTGCGCAAAAATTGTTGCTGGGAGACAACTTTCTTTTTGGTGTGTACCGACCAATGTAACACACTGATGGGTGCATTGAATCAATAGGGGTCATGGGAGTCTTTAAAGTAAAGTTTTGACATAATAAAAAAAGAAATTATAAAGTTTAGTTGGAATTTTCACCATCAATATCTCCGTATGACCCAGAAAAAAAATTACCTCAAGCAAGAAGAAATGCCTCTTGGCTTCGTTAAGGGAGTTTTACACCCTTTATGCCAAACAGAGTTTCCTGACAGGCAAGACCCGAATGAAAGTCGAATATGCGTCAATGAATTAGCCTTCGGTTCAATTTTGTTGTTCAACAAAAATTGCCGAATGGAACATATTGGAACAAGTGTGTAGCACCCATTACACGTGCAAGTAGTCGCACATGCATCGTCGCCGTTATTACATAATCAACTAGCTTCTGCCCGCGGCTTCGCCCGCGTGGAGTTCGGGAATTGCCCACGGAATGTTACTTCTGGGATAATAAGTAATCTATGTATGTGTAGTACATACATAGATTTACGTGTACTTGTACAATAGTAAATATTTGTTCATAGTAATATCAATTAAATTACATACGTGAAATATCTTGGTTTGAGATTGGACACCGGGACACCAATCAAATGATTTATTAGGAATCTATTTATAGACATAATATTTAATATCAATGTCCCGTATCGCGAGCCAACGCGAAAATCGGTGGAATAAACCATATTCACAGACACTTCTCTACCTCAGAAAAAACCTACCTACTTAGTAATAGGTAAATACTCCCGCGCCCCGCACGCCCCACGCAACGCGGCATGCGCCCTTCTACGTGAGCTTCGAAGCCCTATTTAACTATATTGGGGGATGATTTTGGAAAAACTGATACACATGTCTTATAATTTTAATTGAAGAGTGTGAACATCAATTTTCGAGTCAATCGACCCAGTAAATATTAAGTTTCACAGAAAATTCAACACCCCATTTTACCCTCTTAGGGGTAGAATTTCAAAAAACCCTTTCTTAGTGGATACCTACTCTTCACAAAGAATACACCGTCCAAATTTCATTTCTCTCGGACCAGCGGTTTGGGCTGTGCATTGATATATCAGTCAGCCAGACAGGACATTAAATTTTAAATTGGGGAATGATTTTGGAAAAACTGTGATACACGTATCTCATAAATTTAACTAAAGAGTATGTACACAAATTTTCAAGTCAATCGCCTCCGAGAATAAAAAGTTTCACAGGAAATTCAACACCCCATTTCACCCTCTTGGGGGTGGAATTTCGAAAAACCCTTCCTTCGTGGATACCTACTCTTCACAAACAATTCACCGTTCAAATTTTATGTCTCTGGGACCAGTGGTTTGGGCTGGGGGTTGATATATCAATCAACCAGACAGGACATTGAATTTTAAATTTGGGGATGATTTTTAGAAAACTGTGAAACATGTATCTCATGATTTTAACTGAAGAGTATGAACGAATACAAATTTTCAAGTCAATCGGCTCCGTGGATAAAAAGTTTCACATAAAATTCAACACCCCATTTCACCCTCTTAGAGTAGAATTTTTAAAAACCCTTTCTTAGTGGATATGTACTCTTCACAAACAATTCACCGTCCAAATTTCATGTCTCTAGGATCAGTGGTTTGGGCTGGAGGTTGATATATCAGTCAGCCAATCAGGACGTTTAATTTAAAATTGGGGATGATTTTGGAAAAACTGTGATACACGCATCTCATAATTTTAATTGAAGAGTAAATACACAAATTTTCAAGTCAATCGACTCAGGGAATAAAAAGTTTCACAGAAAATTAAACACCCCATTTCACCCTCTTAGGGGTAGAATTTCAAAAAACCCTTTCTTAGTGGATACCTACTCTTCACAAAGAATACACCGTCCAAATTTCATTTCTCTCGGACCAGCGGTTTGGGCTGTGCATTGATATATCAGTCAGCCAGACAGGACATTAAATTTTAAATTGGGGAATGATTTTGGAAAAACTGTGATACACGTATCTCATAAATTTAACTAAAGAGTATGTACACAAATTTTCAAGTCAATCGCCTCCGAGAATAAAAAGTTTCACAGGAAATTCAACACCCCATTTCACCCTCTTGGGGGTGGAATTTCGAAAAACCCTTCCTTCGTGGATACCTACTCTTCACAAACAATTCACCGTTCAAATTTTATGTCTCTGGGACCAGTGGTTTGGGCTGGGGGTTGATATATCAATCAACCAGACAGGACATTGAATTTTAAATTGGGGGATGATTTTTAGAAAACTGTGAAACATGTATCTCATGATTTTAACTGAAGAGTATGAATGAATACAAATTTTCAAGTCAATCGGCTCCGTGGATAAAAAGTTTCACATAAAATTCAACACCCCATTTCACCCTCTTAGAGTAGAATTTTTAAAAACCCTTTCTTAGTGGATATCTACTCTTCACAAACAATTCACCGTCCAAATTTCATGTCTCTAGGATCAGTGGTTTGGGCTGGAGGTTGATATATCAGTCAGCCAATCAGGACGTTTAATTTAAAATTGGGGATGATTTTGGAAAAACTGTGATACACGTATCTCATAATTTTAATTGAAGAGTAAATACACAAATTTTCAAATCAATCGACTCAGGGAATAAAAAGTTTCACAGAAAATTAAACACCCCATTTCACCCTCTTAGGGGTGGAATTTCGAAAAACCCTTTCTTAGTGGATACCTACTCTTTACAAAGAGTACACTGTCCAAATTTCATGTCTCTAGGATCAGTGGTTTGGGCTGTGCGTTGATATATAAGTCAGTCAGTCAGTCAGTCAGTCAGTCAGTCAGTCAGTCAGTCAGTCAGTCAGTCAGGACTTTGAATTTTATATGTATAGATAGAAGATAGATGGTTAGTTCGAATCCAAATGACGTCACTATAGGAATTATAAGAATAAAATTACGCTATAATTATGACGTTCTTAGTAACTACACGTGGATTATCATGATCATGACATCATTGCTCTTCGAACTTATTTACATTCAATAGAGTCCATTTTCGATCAACGTGGGTACAAAGTGTTTGATTGTAACTTGTATTTGATCGAGAAGCTACGCCATTTTCACGGTCAATACTCGAATACAGACCTAAATTGGAAGCAGGAGGCCGACTGACCAAAGCATTAAATTGTGTATAAATTAATACCCGAGGCTTCGGTCTATTAAGATTGGAGAGGGTTTAATATTAAGATATTTATTCATCGATATTATTGGAGCAGCCGGCTGGAAAGGCGGTGACTGCTGAGATGATGAGTAATATAGAGTTATGAAGGAAGAAGAAGTGCTGCGAACCCAAGTAAATGGGGTTGAGGGCAGGAGAATGATGATGTTTACATTGGAACAGCCGATGTTCTTTGGGCTCAAGTTGCTATAACTATTCATTTTTTTTTTTTTAACACTTCATGCACATATGTACAGAGGCGGACTTAATGCCATAGGCATTTTCTACCAGACAACCTTTGGGTGATGAAGAAACAAACAGTGGTAGGTGTATATCTGAAAATAATTTTAATTAATACTAAGATTAGCTACAAGGATATATAAAATACTATAAATATGTATTAAATTCTATAAATATATATCAAAATTAACAAAAAAATAATTATATAATAATATTAAAAAAAAAGTAAGATAGTAATAGTAGTAGTGTTAGTATTAGTAATTAAATAATTAATTATTTTATTTTATTTTTATTTTATTATTTTTTTATTTATTATTAATTTTTTTTTCTTTATTAATTTTATTATTTTAACTATTCTAGCAGAAGAGAAATTAAATCTTTAATTTAGTTACGAGTATCTTTCTCACGGGTATTTATGAGGTAACGGGGCGAGCAGCGCTGGCCCAGTGATGGCCGCGAACAGACCATTATTATAGACAAATATTTAAGCGAAGATGATGAATCAGACAAATCAGACAAAGAAAAACTCGGGAGTAGGTCTACTTCACAACACCAATGCGAAGGGTGGGCGTTCTGTCTCTTGTAAACTCTGACGTTCAAAAAGTGCTGATTATCAACCTAGTTTGAATAAATTACTCTTGATTTTGATTTTGAATGAAATACTAAAGTAGTGAGCTAGGTATAAATCTTTGAACGTTCAACGTACAGTCCTTGGTACATGATGTCATAATACCATATCACTTGTCATGGTTCACTAGTTTACACAGCCGTATGACGGTCATACATTTACAATAGGATTATGTATATTCAGCTGATTAGAGGACATAGTATAGTGGCGACATAAATTAGTCAGGAAGTTAATTATCCACGTCAAACAAAGCCAACATGATGAGTTTGTAACCGTGTACAAAAGACTAATCCCGGAGAGTTATCAAATGGGTACAAAATCAATATAATACAAATTACCTAATTAGTTGTCATGTTTGAGCCGTTTGAGGCTGTAACACTGGGGTCATGGGGTCCGAGTTTTCACGTGATCAGAAGCCTGGTCTATGTTTTGGTCACAAAATCAGCATTACCATTCAACGTGGCAATCTTTCTCAACACTTTTCCTATTGACATTGATGTGAACGAATTTTTTGACGCCTTGTAATTCTTTTCCTCTTTTGATACTTGCAGATATTTTTAATCTGTTTATAGTATGTCAATTATGGATACAGAATCCATACAGTTAACGATTTGACTACTAGATCAGACTAAAAGTAGAACTTACATCAACATTAAACTGAACTATACTCTTTGTTTCGAGTGACAATGTCGCGACCGCAGACCGCCGCCTCTGAAAGTGGTCTCTTGTATCACTTACTAGCTATGTTTATGTTCGCTACTTTGTCTGATTTTAGTTTACAAATTATTCTAGGCCTGGATCGAAACAACTCAAAATCAAAATCAAAATATTTTATTTCACATAGGCCTCGATGGGCACTTATAAAACGTCGACAAAAAGGTGCACGGTTCGGGTTGGTCGTTTCCTATGGAGAAGAACCGGCAAGAAACTCCATGGTTACTCTTTTCACAACTGGAAGTCATGGTTCAGCCTTTGCCCAGGAGTGGGATGACGCAAGCTACCAGTATCAGTATTCTATGAACGTTCAGTATTTTGTTCTTCAATGTCAATATTTAGAAAGTACAGGTTGGCGATATCTTAGATCTTTGACAGGGTGTTAAAATAGCCTGTGCTTAGTTTTCCTCTTTCGTCCTTTTAACAAAGGGGCATTCATACGCTGATATAAGAATCTCGAAGGGGCATTCATACGCCGAAATAAGGTCCAGCCCAGCTGTATGCAGATGGAGGAATCAAAACCCAATAAGATTTCGACATACGATACTCCTATAATCTTCTTCATTACGTGTCGATGAACTGAAATTGTATTAGACCAGTATGTAGCCACCTGCACAGGCCACAGCTCTAACATTTGCTTCAATTAAATCAAACACAACTCCTATAATAATTTGAGGAGCTCGTGGCTAAATAATAGCTTGCCTAGGTTGGTCTGTGCATGGGTGACCGCCCATTACATACCGAGTTGTGCCTCGGAAAGCACGTTAAGCCGATGGTTCCGGGTGTCATTTGTAGATCTTTGACAGCCGTTAGGTAGTCAGTGACCCAAAAAGTCTGACAACCAGTCTTACCAAGGGTTATCGTATTACCCAGTATTAACTGGGTTGTGGAGGTCAGATAGGCAGTCGCTCCATGTAAAATACTGGTATTCAGCTGCATCCGGTTAGACTGGAAGCCGACCCGAATATAGTTGGGAAAAGGCTGGGCAGATGATGAACTCCTATAATAATTACCACACTTGGCAAACGGATCAGCAATCATATTTTCGCCGAGGCTTGCAGCTTCCCATTTCCTTGATATAATAGCTGAATAGGTACCTGGTATACCTATCACCATTCAAAACCAAAGGAAATGAAGGCGGTAATATATTTAAAAGGAAATATTTAACTTGGTGTTGATGCGATGAATTTCTCATCGGTGACACAATGTAAAACCTTCACGGTTAATCAATTTAATGTACTTGGAATAACAAACTAATCAGTATATCTATTATTTAGTTACAGTGCTGCCGGCCAAAGTACATAAGTGTATCTTTATATGTTATTCGCTCTGTGTGCTATAACTTCTAAGCTAATATTCAATTGGTAAAATGGTTTGTCCTGAAAGTCCTGATCCGATTTTAAAATCACGTTCACTGATAGATAAATAAACTGTTCCAAGAGCGACACAAAGGAAATGTTTTACAAGAAACGTGGGAGAAGAAATAGGTAAAAAAATTGGAGAAGTCGCGGGCGAAAACTAAAGCAACTACAAATACCTGAAGCAACGGAAGCAAAGCTAAACTTTTGTTGTAGGTTGACCACAATTACAATTGACTACATGATTATGTAGATTTGTAAACGTCAAGTCACTCATTCGTTTGTTTAACATAGGTACAATAATAATGGTACAACAGGTGCGCTATGTTATGCCAGAGTGCGTACAAATATACAAAAATACATCATCTTCGTCATCATCATCATCAACATCATCATCAGCCTTTAGCAGTCCACTGCTGGACATAGGCCTCCTCAATCGCACGCCATTCAACTCGATTTTCAGCAACTCTCATCCAGTTGGCGTATAAATCATCATCTGCCTAGCCTTTTCCCAACTATATTGGGGTCGGCTTCCAGTCTAACCGGATGCAGCTGAATACCAGTATTTTACATGGAGCGACTGCCTTTCTGACCTCCACAACCCAGTTAGTACTGGGTAATACGATACTCCTTGGTAAGACTGGTTGTCAGACTTTTTGGGCCACTGACTGCCTAACGACTGTCAAAGATCTAATGTTTGGAAGTAATAAAGAAAAAAGTCAAAGGTCTATCGAAGACTATTTTACAATCAGATTTAGATTGTAATATTAGTTTCAGGTCAGAACTGTCCCCAAACTAGAGTATTTTTTAAATACATAAGAAACATAAGTAAACCGTTTAAGAACATCGTGGCAATCTCCATCCGCACAAATAGTTAGCCGAAGCAATTCATTTTCATAAATTTTTACAATACAATTCTGAAAAATATTTGAGTCATATCGATTTTTTAAATATATACTTAGAATTGTTTGAAGACAACAGTACCAACTTTGAAAACTCGTGTGGAATTACAATACCTAATTTGCACATTATCTTTGTAAATAAGCGTGGTATTACTTAAATTGTATTCCAAGAAAACGTTCGAAACGTGTAACTAGGTAATCAGCATTTTAAATACAATTGAAATTGGTTGAGTGTCTATGGAAAAAACCATCGATGTGAGGAATGCGATGATACATTTTTAGATAATACCCGATAATGTTACAATTTTGTATGTGTTCCTATCTACCTAGAAAAAATCATCATCATCTGCCTAGCCTTTTCCCAACTTTGTTGGGGTCGGCTTCCAGTCTAACCGGATGCAGCTGATTACTAGTATTTTACATGGAGCGACTGCCTATCTGACCTCCACAACCCAGTTCGTACTAGGTAATACGATACCCCTTGGTAACAAAAGTCTGACAACCAGTCTTACTGGTTGTCAGACTTTCGGGCCACACTACCTGTTACGACTGTTAAAGGTCCACAAATGAGAACCGGGACCAACGGCTAAACTTGCTTTCCGTGGCACGGAGGAAACTCGGTATGTAATGGGCTGACACCCATCCACGGACCAACCTAGGCAAGCGCGGCTTAACATTAAGATCGACCCAAGCGGCTGTTATTATTTAGCCACGAGCTCCTAGAATAAATATTTCGAACGAATTTTTTAACGAAGTACTTTATCCTACTAGATGGAACTTCCTGTTACACCTCGTGAATCATTTATTATGTCTACAACCGCCCCAGACGGTGGTGACTAGCCGCTTGGCGTCGCGATGCCACTAACTTCAACTTCCTCGATCAGAAGCAGAGCCGTGCTATAACTACTAACAAGTGGAGAGCAGCAGCCTCCACTTGTTAGTAGTTGTAGCCGGAGGCGGCCTGTTCAGTCTCGACGGTGGACCATTCATACTGCCCTGGCTTATGGCCTTATTTATTTAAATTTATTTAGGAAAAATAAGAGAAGCCATTAAAAAAAATGTACTGCAACAGAGTCTCATCAAAATATCTGAGAGCCGAGCATATTATAACCTTATCGTCTTTGGTGAGAGCACTACTACTGGAAAAAAATACAAATTGCTCAATATTACACACAAAAAGTATGTAATAATGTGTGTGTGTGTGTGTATGTGTGTAATGTGTGTGTGTTTGTGTGTGTGCTATACTGTTGCAATTTGTATGTATATTTGTTTTTTGTGTGCAATAAAGAATAAGACTAAGAATTAATATTGAGCAATCCTGAACATTGCGCAATGTTTTCCGTCAATTTAATAATATCTCGTTTGGCCACAGCTTCCAGCGGAGATGTTTACGTATATTAAGATATGATTAAGTATTTGTTAGTTCGAGATACACTGTGAAACTACAGGATACTTGACCCACATTATGATGCACTACATCCAAAATTATGATTTTCACGGCTGGTTTCTGTTAAACGTCCATTAAATGCGCATTTTGTTAAACAACGACGAAAGTAAACATTTAAGTAATATTTACACGAACTAATCCGACCTTGTCTGAAGGTAAGAATTTACCTGTTTAATGTTCGATTAATCACTTCTCAATTTATGATGTTATGCAGTGGCGTAATTAACCTTTATGTAAAAAATTAAAATAAATTAATGAATGGCGGCGCGGGGCACAAGTCGTTCAACCAATCAGCGCGCGAGGTGCGTTCCGTCGCATGCCATTTCACAATTTGACGGTTTCACTTCGATAGATTATATTATAATCTACCGAAAAGTAATGCGTTAAATTGTAAGCAGTATATTACGGTTCACAATCTTTCGACAGATTACAATCTCGCGAGATAGATTCTCGCTCGCCCTGGCTCTGAATGTCTCGACTAGAATGTACTGATAATACAGGTATAAGGTCAAAATGAATAAGCTAGCGAAATTTTGCAGACAGGCTAACACTTTGTTTTGTCGTGTTAAGATATCGTATACCAATCACGGAGTTTGTTTGCGGAGTTTTGCTATGCATATAATTAAGCTTTTAAATCCTTTTTTGAATTATCACACAAATTATGTATGCAACGCGCATGAAGCGATGCCTGCTTAAGGCGATATTTGTATTTTTACAATCGTCAAGATAATATCCATTGTCATACTTTTAAGGCATGCAATCATGCATCATTTAAATGCATAGGTTGAAACACTGCAGTTGTTTTGTACTGATGCATCTCTCAGGCTAAATTGAATAGCCTTTTCTCAGGAATGATGAGGACTGAAGATTGAGAGAGCTTATGGCTAAATAATAACAGCCGCTTGCGTCGACATCAGGTTAAGTCGCGCTTGCCTAGGTTGTTCCTAGGATGGGTGACGCATTATATACCGAGTTTCCTCCGTGCCTCGGAAAACACGTTAAGCCGTTGGTCCCAGGTATCAATTGTAGGATCTTTGACAGCCGTTAGGTAGTCAGTGACCCAAAAAGTCTGACAACCAGTCTTACCAAGGGTTATCGTATTACCCAGAACTAACTGGGTTGTGGAGGGCAGATAGGCAATCGCTCCTTGTAAAATACTGGTATTCAGCTGCATCCGATTAGACTGGAAGCCGACCCGACATAACTGGGAAAAAGCCTAAGCAGATGATGATAATGACTGAAGGCTTCATTTGTGTAAACTATATAAGGTCTAACTATTCATACACGAAATATTTTTAGGGAATCATCAAACGGCTATAACGAAGCCATTTCAAGGGATTTGTTTTTTTTACCTGAGTATATTTTTATAAAAAATTAATATTTTAAAATTACTTGACCCACAAAATAAATACTAGCTCCTTATTTTAGAACATCCATTACGCTAGTTTACTACGTCGTATTTACCTACTGTCATTGTTAGATTATGGGAGTAAAAGTTTTATGCAAAAAGTCTCAAAAAATTTTTGAATTATAATAATTTCGTAAAAAGAAAACACTCGGATATTTTATTTTTCGTTGCTATGGCGACTTTACGACTTATAGAAGTTACCCTTAAAATATTTCGTGTATGAAAAGATAGACCTTATATGGGCTAATTTTGCTTAACCTTTTATCGTGTTTAGATTTTGATACCCGTCACGTTTTGACTAGCAAAATCCTGACCTTTTATTATTGTGGGATCTCACTGTTTTTCTCTTCCTGTAGTACCTGTGAAGATACCTTCTACAAGAAAATGTTTTTACAGCGTAGTGCGATGTCCCGCAATGCATAATAAAACAGTTAGGGCTCTCTCACAGGGTTTATGAATTAATTCTCTTTAGTACTTACGTAAAGTTATCCCATCCATTTATCAAAATACCGATAATAAAATTGTAGTTTAAGTTTACGATTTTGAACAAATGAGCTTACATTAAACATTTGGATGCTTCAGAATTCTGTACACAATAGATTGAACTCTGTCTCTCCTGTATCTTAAGAGACAGAAAGTTAAAAATTAATTTTCATTTGAAGTTTCAATGTACGAGTATGTATGTGTGTTAAGCTTTACCTACTGTTTCAAGAAAAAATGGATTGATGAAGTTATTGGTTGGAGAAGTAAGCCGCCATTTGTATTTTAGTCATGCATACGTTGTCAAGGATTGGCAGCGAGATGAAATAAACAAGTTCAATACCATTGAAATAATTAAAAATAAAAGTACCTTCCTACAATAACTTGGACACCGTGTTAGATAAATATTGACTCATGCACCTAATGCCTGAAGGCACGATTAGTAAATAAATACTTGTGAAACTAGGTTATGACTCGATGCTAAATGGATGTATAATATAAGCACTTAGTAGGTGTCATAAGTAGGTATCGTAGTTATGCACTTATCTAGTGAATGAAGTTTTATCTTTAACTAGCACTTGTGGGTCGCTACTACATAATATATTGTAGTGTGGGTACCTATCCTTAAGTAGTTAGTGTTTAAACGACCAACTGGCCCTGGTCTAATGACCGTGACTGCTAAGCATGACGTGCTGGGTGCGATTCCCGGGTCGGGCAAATTGATATTGGGTTTTTCCATTAGAAACTCAGTAACAGCCTCGGAGTCTGGATTTGTGCCCGGTTGATGGGAATAGGCTCGCCCCCTATTTAACGGGACTTAAACATGACTGGCGACATATTATGGGTGCCACCTACTACTAGGTTACACCCTTCAGGCATTACAGGCGTGATGTTATGTTCTGTTATGTTATTTAAACGATTTTTTTTTTTTTGGGTAAATTTCAATTTTCGGTGACGGTGCGGCGCAGGCGCAGCGCAGGCGTGGAATTTATAAGGAAACGAAAGAAAGGCGAGCTGCGCCGCGCCGCTTGAATGTAATTCACGACACGTCGCCTACGTACATTCTGTATGAAAACGTTTTGAAGCGGCATCGTGCCTTCGCCGCGCCTTCACCTTACGCCTTTTCTGTGTAATTCGCGCCTAATATTTACTCCCTTAAAACAGATTTTTCTTAAGAATTCCTACATTAACAGCTTCTATAAACATTTTCTTTTAAACCCTTTGCGCCTTAGTTACTTACGAACTCCCTTCAGATGCGACTAAAAGGTTTTGTATGTAAGAAAGGTTTTTTCGGGACAGTAATTTGAGCTCAGCGATCCTACCTTGCTGTGTCCACATCTGTTCCATTTATCCTCAGACGTTATTACTGTTTAATGTGCTGTAAAATGGGGGAAAACGGACCTTCGGGGCTTTTATGAATGGTTGTGGTCTCCAGTTATTCTTGTTCTATATATGTGGACGTGAAGTAGAGGGATGATACCTCGTAACTGTGGTTATTTGGTACACCTCTGCCTAACCCTTCGGGGACTACAGACGTGATGTTACGTGATGTATATACCTCGTAAGTTTTTTTCGCGAAAATCTAGATTCAGATGACGTAAAAGTAATATATAGGGTTGAAATATTTTAGAATAGAAATCCCTTTCCTATAATAAAGTAAACGGGCAAGGGGGTTCTCCTGTCCGCAATTTCACCGCAACCTACCGCAAATTCTGGTATCAAATGTAATCCATAAAATAAACTTATTATGTCTTAAATAAAGGCTGTAAATAGACCCTTAACGAAGCTGAAAGGCACTTGTTCTCCCCGTCTTTGAGATCATTTTTTTGTTCTAGACCATACCTGGGAACCATTTAGTTAGTTTTTTTTTAAAATACATGTTTTTAATGTAAGATGTTTATTTTAAATACCTCCACGACCCTTGTACTATACAATCCATCAGCACAATGCTTTGAGTGCTTTCCATCGAGTCCTACCGCAAAACGTGATTTTTCACCCACTTTTTTTCTGATTTTTAAAACAAAAGTCGTTTCCCAGCAATAATTTTTGCGTAAAGTTACTTAGTTTGATGTACAGAATGCTTGGTTGACGGCTTCGTGTAGAGTCTGTTTACATCCTGTATACAATCATCAGGCTATTGGTTACAAATTGTACTTAAAGATATTAATATTCTGTATGCTGTTACTGTATACTTTTTGGTACAATACGGGGCGGAAGGGACACATTTTGACCGTGTATTCCTACACGGTCAAAATGTATGAACACTGTTTCAAGCTTTCACGGTTTACAACTATACTGGGACTACACTATACTGGACTTTGACTATATCGGGAGCTCAAAATAATGAACAATCACGGAAGATATCCCGTAAGTGACAGTATAAAATGTATGAAACTGTTTATTTTTATAACTGATGACAAATTTCTATGTGTGCTCAGAATGATGTACTGAATACGTGGTAACCGTTTTCGCATCGGTGTCCCTTTCACCCCGTATACCAAACAGCAATATCCTCTAGCCAATTCATCGTTAATTGTCGCTTGCAAATTCATGTTTAGTCAAGTCGATAAAGTACTATTTACCTACGGATTTGACAGAATTTTCGCGCTAAGACAGTCATGGCTTTTCTGCTGCTTGGTATGTGTTCGTGGTTTTAGGCAATTAAATCTTCAGTTTTTCCAGTTGATTCATTAACAGTTCCCCGTATTTAATAAAGTAGATGACAACTACTGATAGTCGTCGTGGTTCTAAGTAGCATTAAATTTTGGTCAACTCATATGTCAACAACCAAGCGGTATTTGGACCTCCCCGCAGAACGGCCATGGCCTCCTCGCATTGCAAGAAATACAGACTTATTGGTTAGCTACTGAGACAACCAATTTTTCCTCTTTTAAAAAAGTTGAGCTACTTATCGTGACTACGCTCTAGCAGTAGATTTTGATGACTGCAATCAAAAACTTATAATTAACTCCGTTTATTGCATGTTCTTTTAGAATAAAATATGTAATGTATTAATAATTTCAGCATCGTTCATCAAAATAATAAGTACATAAAACACTTTGTAACCATTCGTTACCTTTATACCAATGCCAGCAATATGCTCACAAACATAGCAGAATAAGCACTAATTCAGCAATTAATGCGTTCATTACCTTCGACCCTAGAGTAGAAACGAATGGAGTCTCCACTAAAAAGAAAATAGTTCCAAAAGTTCGGCACATACGCGAACGGCACAGGCACTGAGAAAAAGAAACAGTGACTTATTTTCTTTTCTTCCTTTTTAATATAAACGTTTCTCCACACTAGGATTTTTTCCTGTATCGTGGGTACGTTTATAAACATTTAAACTTACTTACGCAAACAGCCAAACCCTGAACAACTGTAGGTCATACAAATATTTGTTCCGTACGGGAATCGAATCACGCCAGCGCACGCCTAGCGCAGCAGCCAATCGCGCAGCCACTGCGCCAAGCGCACCGTTCATTCGTTCGTGCACAGAAAAATCTCAAACATAATTATCTTAAGCATATGACATTTTAACGCAATTGTTTCTTACGTAGTGAGCCAGTAGCGGAAAATATCGTGTACCCTTCGCTTACACTTTATGTCTCCATTTGCTCATTACTCCGGGCCAACAACAAAGGGTCCCATTTCATGACCCAAGTCGGAAGTGTTATCGTACTCAATACAAATACGCACGTAATATTATTAGTTTATTACATACGTCCTGTACTATATGGAACTCAAGGACTAGTTTAACTGTTAATTGACATTATTAATCGTTGTTTTAGAGTGCTCCATAAATTGCTGCGTAGGCCTAATTGGTCGATAATAATTTGTGCTTTGGTATGTTTCCACACAAATTCAGTATATTATGAAACAAAACTATGAAGTTGAAGATGCTTGATATTTTTTAGTACAGAGCATCGCCATTAACACCTGGTGGCCTACCATGACGTCTTGAAGCAGGAGTAATTCTAGTGTGGGAAAGAGATGGCGCTAGTCGACATGTATAGCTCTGTCTCTTTCCCACACTGGAATTACTCTTGCTCTAAAACGTCATAGTACCCCCTGACACTAAAGAAAGTTCTTCACTCAACGCCAAACAAATCCAATTCTGTGCTGTTCTAATTGTCGACATGAGCGGTTCCTGTGGATATTGGAAGAGGTAGGTCGGGCAAATGTACAACTAAAGTTTGTCTTTTGTAGTGTCGACTTCTTGCTTCCAAGAGTTGTGTAATAAATAACTAATTTTGGTTTCTGGGAAGTACAGTCGAAACTTCCCTATTGCCAATTGCTGTTTGTGTTAGGTACAGCGCGTAACCGAATTTGCGCATGACCTCTGACAGCCTATTGGAACATACTGGAATAAAAAGTAACCTATTTGTTACCCTAGGTCATAGACTACCTGTATGCCGAAGTTTATGGATATCCGTTTATCCTGGAAGGTAACATTCTGACAGACACGAGTTACTTTCACATTTTAGTATTCAGTGCGAACCGGAAGACGTTGCGTTGAAAGGCCTCCCACTAGGTGGACCGATGACCTGGTGATGGTTGCGGGGATCCGCTTCGAGACGCACAGGACCGGTCAACGTGGCGACACTTGGTGGGAGGCCTATGTCCAGCAGTGGACGTCTTTCGGCTGAAATGATGATGATGATGTGCGGATTCAAACCATCATTGTCGAGCATTCGGGCATCAACTGTCGCAGCAATCATATGATGTGATGCAGGGAAACATTTTACATCATCATCTTTATCTGCCCTAGCATTTTTCCTATGTTCGGGTCGGCTTCCAGTCTAACCTGATGCAGCTGAATACCAATATTTTACTTGGTGCGACTGCCTATCTGACCTCCGCAAGCACAACCCAGTTAGTACTGGGTAATACGATATTGGCCATTATTATATTAGCCGTTCCACGGTGGGAAACCTGCAGCTGACGAGTAAATCCAAACCCAAACCAACCCTTCCCTACCCAATTTCTAGTGTTAAGTTTAGAGAAATAGTTTGTAAAAGAGGTGGGGCGCAGCTGGCATCATGAACCTTGTCATACTCACTAAAAGGACTCGCTGATGGTGGCGTGTGTGTTGGATCGCTCGACTCCCTCAAATATGGTTGAGTAGGGCGGTGCCAATGCAGGCGTCAGTTTTCGTGAACGAACGCTGTCAGTAGAGTCCGGTCGGGTTCCCTCTTGCCAGCTGTGTAACAAGCCAATGACTGCAGGCAATAAAAAAAATAAAAAAAATAAAAATAAAAAATAACAAACAAAAAGTGATGGACTCATTAGTAAGTAAGTAGTTTAAGTAGAAATAAGCTGTACTCCGGAGTCACCACTTGTACGTGGAGCTCAGAGACACAATGAAATGTAAGTAAACAAAGGCACGGACGCTTATGTCTGTGGATATAATTGTAAGGCAGGAGGTGGTTTTGAGCTGGTTGGAGCCCGTCACTACTCAGACTGGCTCGTCTGTGAGGCAGCTTGAGTGTCCGACCGGATTTCCCCTCCTGCCGAAAAAAAAAAAAAAAAAAAAATTACGATATTGGGTGACGCTAGGAATCATTTTGCATCACAGGAAAATTGGGATTGGTCCAGTTTAGACGATGTTGCAATTGGGTTTTTTTCTGGTGCAATTGGACTTATGCCCAGTCACTTGAGTAAATTTGACCTGTGAGTGGACGTCCGTGTCCGTCCATTAGACATCCCTGGCTACGCCTTCTTCGAATTAATGATAATGAAACTTCTGAACGATGACAAAAATATTGTGCAAGATTATTTTTAACCGACTTCAAAATAGGAGGAAGCTCTATGTTCGGCTGTTATATATTCGTATGAATGTTCATCGACATTTCCGTCAATTATGGCCACAGGGTCAGGATTTGTCTCCAGTTTCTGGCAATAGGAGACTATTCAACCTATTTCAACCGGGCACAGATCCAAACAAACACGGCTGCTATTGAGAAATTGCTGATGGAAAAACCCAATAACGGCAAAGTTGCCGGACCCGGGAATAGAACCCATGACCTCATGCTCAGCAGTCGTGCTTGCGACCACTAGGCCAACGTACACAGGAAATCTTTAAAAAAATTTGAGTTTCACATCATTGTACCTATCGCACGTCAAAGCGCGAGATCATCTTTATCATTGTACCTAACGAAAATCCAAAATAAACAAGAGTTTCGTTGTTCCATTAAACATTCGTGTTGTCAGAAGTTTTTAATTCGTCTAAATTGAGGGTAAAAAGTAACAAACCGACGCATCCGGGTTCTGTCGTAACATAAATGTTTATGCTGCATATTTTGGTTTGGGATTAATCTGGGGACCCTTTACGTAACGATGTCCATCCGCAGTCGGTATTAACCTCCGAATTACTGGAATTGCTGTGAGAGACTTTAGATTCACATTATTTTTTTACTGCATAGATTATCTGATTGTTCCCGTTCTAGACCTTGAACTACGTACACAGTTTAAAATAAAGCAGCTTAGTTTTTTTTTAGTTTAGTTTTAGCCTATATGTACTCTTTGTAATATTATAAAACTTGAAATACTTATGCAAGTGCGGTGCACATCTGTAAGTGACAATTTCACCCTAGATTTTAAGTTTAATTGTTACTTTACCCCAAAAATGTATTAGTGAATAAGTCGTTGGAGTGCCATAATTAAATAAATAATGTCCCACAAGCGGGCAAAGGCGGGAAGGCCTTTCTCCTTCCAAACCTCTCTATCCTGTGCAATATCTGGTCATGTTCCCTCCGCATACGTGATCAGATAGTCACACCACCTTCGCCGCTCATCGACATGTGCAGCCTGTTCGTCTTAACAACTTTATGCACCAGCACGCGTAGCATGACCGTCGTACAAACGGGTTTTGTCGACGGAGGTATCGATAAAATGACAGACTTTTTTGTTGATCTGTCATTTTATCGATTCTTCTGTCGACAAAACCTGCTTCTACGATGCTCATGCTACGCGTACTGAAGTCCAAACTCAAGATTTGCTAGCGGGTAATGGAGCGCAGCATAATAGGTTTGTCATCTTACACGAATATTTTAGCCTGGAATTTCCGGTTTATATTCGGAAACATAAGCATAAAAAGACTATCACGATAAAATATAATTCGTCATCGCATTCCTAAACCGATTCAAAATGGGAGCAAATTTTTTGAAGTCATGACTGTTCGTCCGCAAAACTTCACCCAAATAGTTTGGAACTATTTTCCAGTCTAGCCGAATACTCATGACTATTTTAGTGATATACTCGCCCCCTGTTACATCATCATCATCATCTGCCTAGCCTTTTCCCAACTATGTTGGGGTCGGCTTCCAGTCTAACCGGATGCAGCTGAATACCAGTATTTTACATGGATCGACTGCCTATCTGACCTCCACAACCCAGTTAGTACTGGGTAATACGATACCCCTTGGTAAGAATGGTTGTCAGACTTTTTGGGCCACTGACTACCTAACGACCGTCAAAGATCTACAAATGACACCCGGGACCAACGGCTTAACGTGCTTTCCGAGGCACGGAGGAAACTTGGTATGTAAAGGGTGGTCACCCATCCCCAGACCAACCTAAAGATCGACCCGAGCGGTTGTTATTATACTCGCCCCAGTGTGGGAAAGAAATGGCGCTAGACGACTTGTATAGCTCTGTCTCTTTCCCACACTGTAATTAAAACTGCTTGAAGACGTCATAGTGACCCCCCAGGTATATCTCTGCTTAACCCTTCGGGGATCACAGGCGTGATGTTATGTGATGTTAATTTAGTGATTCCAGATTACACTAACATTAAATGTCATTTAAATGAAAAGGAACATAAGTTATTTCGATTTTTATTTTTCTCAACTGCCGTATTCATAAATATTCTTTAATATCACCATATTATATTTTGCCAAAAAGTACAGCGTTGGCACCTCAATTAAGTCAACAAGAGAGGTCCCAATTTTACGCTTTGTCGTCGCTCCCTGGGGACGAATAGAAACTTCGGGCGCCTAACAAAGTGCTCTCATTAGGCCAATGAATTGCTATCACATAAATCGACATCGAACCAAATAAACACAGCAACACAAACTGTTGGCTGTATTCCTGAAAAGGGTGGTTCGACGTTAAATATTTACTATTGTATTGTTTCGACTTCGAGGCGTTTGTGAGAGATTGGCTGGAGAAACCGCACGGAGTGATGGGTGAAATTAAATATAGCATAACGGCTATGGGGGAGGCCTTTGCCTAGCTGTGGAACAAAATAGGCAAAAAAAAAGTACTATATTTTTTTTTTTTTTTGAGCCTATATTGTTCCACATTTGCATGCAAAAGCCTTTTTTTTTCCTTTACACATCGTGGCGACTCATATCATCATCTTTGTTGTTTACATGCCTGTCTATGTTTAAGTTCACTATTAATTAACTACTTGTCTGTTTTAACTGCTTAGATTAGCTCACTGTTAGATGTAACTTTTAATATGTTCTGGAAAATGTCGTAGGTTATCGATTCATAACTCTTGTATATTTATAACTTAGTATAAAATTTTAATGTATAACTGTTTATTTTCTCGAATAAATAAAAAAAAAAATTAATTAAATCTTCCCGCTTTTTGTTTTAGTTTGTTTAGCAAAATAAAATATATAGATATTGTGATAATTTAAATATTTTGGAAATTCTCTTCTTCTGAGAAGCAATGTAAGCAGTACGGCATCTAATATTCCGCTGTGCAAGTAACATATTATTGCACCCTAGTTTCATGTACCAAATAAAAAAGAGAGCTTTGTAGCCATTTTTCGGGGAACAGTTCCAAAACCAATTATCGTGCCTGTTGCTACAGATTTATATGATTGAAATGATTTTCTCACATAAAATCTCATAAACTTTAAATAAATTGAGTCCTAGGCCAAGCTAGGCTCATTACTCCCAGTTCAATAAACCAAACAGGCAATTAAATAACGATAATCAAATGAGTCATTCCTTAACATTAATTGACCTAATCCTATTAGGCCAACCTCTGTGTCATGTTTAGTAAACCCAGTGACATCACCATTCGGTGACTGCATAGATCTTTATCGAAATCCGACACAAATGGCTGCTCCAATCATTCGTGACTTTACGATCGATAAAATACAGTGTAACTATTTATATGGTAACTATTGTTGAACTATATCACTACCCACATAATCTAAAACATGAACTTAAACCCTCAATGTTTGTTTTTAATTACAACTGATGCTAATATTGCTAATGGACCAACCCTGAAATGGCGAAAAATTAACCGCTTCTAAATATACATTTTGTAGGGTTACGCAAAAATTAATTATTGATACAGCAGCTGTTTTTGGTTAAGAGGTTTTTTTTTATCGTGGGAGGGACTGTCAGACTTGTACTGACTAAAACCTACGGTGTCCTTCAATAGTCCTTTATGTTCCAGGGTCACGGTAATTCTATAAGTCCCGCGACCTCCCCTTTTCCAAAAACTTAAAATTAAGTGACGAAGAAAACGTAAATGATAAACTTGGCTGTTTCACATTGCATGATGATATCGTGTGGAAATTATTTAGTTTTCCACTTTTACTGACTATAGTGACTATGTTAAACATGTCTAATGTATGCACCCCATAGAGCATTTTATTACAGAATAAAGAGTCACAGATTTGCTGTACACTAACATTAAGACCTACCCTTATCAGGTAAATGCTCGAGAATAATTGTGAAAAGCAAAACGTATTCAACGGAGCAGCCTGACATAAAGCAAAAGAAAAGCCACTGTTGCCGTGCGGGTCATAAAAACTGAACGCACCACCGGACATTCGGTAGCACAACCTCTTTTTCATTCATGATGAACAAAACGAGAAAAACCACGGACGTGCTAGATTGCCTGTCTCGTCTGTCAAACCTCAAACATGCTCACTAACTATGGGGCTGTGAAAAATTTTAACTTTTATTCGTTCATTATTATGGTGCCTTTTATCAAAACATGTAATTTGATGCTCTTGTGTTAAAAAATACTGTAAAATTACTTTGATCATCACGAATACATAATTTGCGACATTGATTTCGTACGCGTCCAGTTGAGATGTCTCCGACATGTCGGCCGGCTTTGGTGTCGACTCCATTAGAACGTCAAATGCAAATGAGAATTTTACAAAACTAACCAGACTTGGCACAAGCAAAGATACCCAGCACTGGGTGAAGTCGGGCTTTGGATGATGATGATGAACCAGACTTGGTGTAGTAAGTAGATTACTTATTGTGTTTCAAACACTTGTTAGGTCCCGATGTGGATAAAAAGTATTTGAGACGATTATTGCGAATTAGATTTTTTTTTTTTTTTTTTAATCGATTTATTTATTGCAATCGACTAAATGTGCTCGCAACACCGACGGTTGAATTTCTGTGATTATCTGTGATAAAGCTGTCAGTGTGCCGTAATGGCGGGTGACGTTTTTTAAAACGTTGCACAAGTCGTCTTTTGCATTGGATAGCAGTATCTATGTAAAGTACCTAGACTAAATGCAAATATTGTAATACCACTAATAATTGTCTAAAACCCTAACATTGGAATAAATACTTATACTGGAGTGCAGCAGTTTTATTACACACTAGATTAAATGTATCCAAAACCAATTATACATAATTTACCAAAAAGCACCGCTCCGTAAAAGGATCTTGGTATTATAATTTACCAAGGCGTCGAAAGTGGTGGCCGATAAAAATGTACGTATAAATGTAAGTATACTTAACATAATTGAAAAAGAAAAAAAATCAACGACATTTTGCGCGGATATGCTTCAAGGGACCAATCCTTAATCCCTTTTGCTTAAATATTCACTGTCCAGGTTTTGCCTTTATTTTGGAATATATTAAAGTCATAATGCTTGCGGTTCGAGAGTTTTCGTCTCGAAAATAAAACAAAAGAATGGGTTGGGTTAAGGGGTGCGGGCACGCAACATTCCGATATGCGATCGGAATGTCTTAAGTAGTTATGAATAAACAGTTGACTATCTACATATCTGTATGTACTACGTACATAAACTGGGTATTGATAATGGACAATCAGACACCTTAATGCCGGGTACACATTGGTGAAACGTAACATGTAATGTAGCACACACTGAAACATATTCGCCTGTTGTTGGGTTACATTTCATGTTGCATTGCATAAGTTTGGACGGCTCATTCATGTTACATTTCACGTTACGTTATACTAATGTGTACCCGGCATAATATTCAGCTACAGGCTGCACTGTTTCGATAAGGATTTTTTAAGACGGTCAATAAGCAAAATTCAGTTTTAAGAAAAAAAATCGTTAGTTACCCAATGTTAGTTTATTTTTAATTAACAGATTTTTTCACGCATAGTTTTTAGGATCGTCCTTTGCTCTTTTTCTTGCATACAACGGTGCTGACACGACAGATGTCCTGCCACAGATACACGTCATAAAATGTATGTTGTACTATCAAGTGAAATTCATGGTAAATATTGTAAATCTCCTCTTAAATGTTCTAAGATTTTCTAGAGACTTATTTTATGACTATTGGTAACAGCTGAACTTATCTATAAACATTAGTTATTACAGTTCCTAGAAACATTAATGGCTAGATAAGAACTTATCATGATACACAAACTCATAAAATAGGTTATGTACTCAGTAAATAGGTTAGGTCTGGCTTACAAACCTATTAATATTATGTGTCATGAAATCTAGAAATAATTAGGATACAAAATGATGATTCTTGTATGCTTGGCCGGACATAAACAATAATATGTTTAGTTTTTTTTTTTTTTTTATACTAAATGGGCTTACTCTTGACCTCAATCTAGCCCTGAGGACAGAGAACCCCCCGAGGCCTGACCCCTGGCCTGTGCCCTGAGTATGGTTAAAAAAAATGCCCGAAGGCGAAAATGTCATTCAACATGTATGAACGGGGTAACGCTGGCCGCACACGGTTGGCAATGCTGTTTAAAAAACACTTTTTTTTTTCTTCACAGCATGTTTTCATAAGTGGGTTATAATTCAAACTCCTCCTACTATCCTTACTCCCTTACTAATATTATAAATCCAGAAAGTAAGTTTGTTTGTTACCTTTTCACGCCTAAACCACTGAACCGATCATCCTTAATTTTGCATATACGTTGTCAGGTGTACGGAAACGGACATAGGGAAAAAGGAAATCCTGAAAAAAAAGTACTGTTCCCGAAGAAAACAACAATAACGTTCTTATAATGATAGATGGCGCCACGTGTCTTTCGAATCATGATTGAACTATATAACTACAAGCAGAGTACAACCCGAATTGATTGTCAAATTCTAAATTAACGCGAGCGAAACCGCGGGCAAAAGCTAGTACAAAAAGAGATGAAGCCCAAATTCAAAACTGACGAAGTGAATTTTGAATCATCGAAACAAAATGGTGTTTTATTTTTTGTGGTTCGTCATAATACAAATAAAACATTACACAAAATTCGAAATGACTGTAGCAGAACGTCAATACACCTGTTCCAACAAAATAAAATTCACTTTTCCGTGAGAAAAGAACAGAGGAACAGTCTGCTCGTTTCTTCGAGTCCATTGCGTCTTTTTGTATACAGCCAATTAGCTGTGACTGAGCTATATATATCTGTGAAACAACTTGTTGCCTATTCCCTTAAAAGAACACAACAGCCTGTGACATACAGATGAAGTCGGGTTAAAAATTGTGTCCCATTGGGACCTTTTGAGTAGGTACGGAATCCCAAAAAAAAATAGGCAAGTGCGACGTGTGAAAAATGAAAAAGAGTATATTTGAAGTTGAAACTAATTTTTGGACAGCCGGCCGTGTGTTTGCATCAGTGGTTTTAATTAAAGGCACCATTGCTTTCGAACTGCCACATGACTGTCAATTTGATGTTTCGCGATATTTCAGTATTTTATTACACTATTTTTTAACTGTGCAGTGAATTTATAAAATAGCTTTCGGTTTACAATTATTGCCAGAAACAAAAATAAATAGGTGACAATTTTTAACGTAACATTACGCCTATAATCCCCGAAGGGTTAGGCAGTGGTATACCTAATTGTGTGTACCTAAGTGGTAAACCAGTTATGTTTAAGTCCCATTTAATAGGGGGCAAGCTTATTGCCATCAACCGGGCACAAATCCAGACTCCGTGGCTGCTAATGAGAAATTCCTGATCGAAAAACCGAATAACAATATAAATATTACTACTACTTATACAACAGCAATTACACACTAATAATATTACTCGACATGAATAAACTCTAGAAGAGATTACTCTAATTACAGGTTTTGGACATCATCATCATCATCATCATTTCAGCCGAAAGACGTCCACTGCTGGACATAGGCCTCCCCCAAGTGTCGCCACATTGACCGGTCCCGTGCGTCTCGCATCCAGCGGATCCCTGCAACCTTTACAAGGTCATCGGTCCACCTAGTGGGAGGCCTTCCAACGCAGCGTCTTCCGGTTCGCGGTCGCCACTCCAGAACTTTTCGGCCCCATCGGCCATCCGTTCTGCGAGCAATGTGCCCTGCCCACTGCCACTTAAGTTTGGCTATTCTTCGGGCAACGTCGGTAACCTTGGTTCTCTTGCGGATCTCCTCATTTCTGATTTGATCACGTAAGGAAACAACAGGTTTTGGACATACACATTACAAATTGCAAAAAGTGTGTAGTATTTTCCAAAAACGCTCCAATAGCTATTACTTTTCAGCAATCCCAAAGAAAGTCCAGTTTTATTTCGCCTTATCAAAGATTTACATAGCATACACAAATCCACGCTAAACGTTTTATTTCTATAAAACCTAACTAAACGGGCTGTACCAAGACCCGTCCTCATTTATCCATATAAAACCGGAGCTTTTTATCCAAATGTTGGAGCAAATATCCCGAAATATTCCGGCTCAGCGAATTACCGGGATCGCCCCGAAAGTTCCCGTTTAAAACATTAGCCCCAATAATGGTCTGTTTGCATTAAATCGCGGATTAAACACACGCACCAATGGTTATTAGTTCAATTACATAATGTCCGGCGCTCGAATTCGTGTTGAAATAATTATTGTGCATATTTGCAAAATTTCGAATGGTAGGATATAAAATGTTTTAGTCAGCAGATATATGCCTACTATGGTAAAATGTTGTTGGTTGGATATTAGGAGCAGGTAGGTGGTATATTCATACAATGTTCTTAAGAACAAGACTTCGACGCATATTTAAATATGTAATTGTAGTTCTTGAAAACTCAATTCTGTTGTTGTTTCTTGTTGTTGCAGTTTAATCTAAGATTATATCAAGATTGAGTTTATTGAATAATTGAAACTATAAATTCAAAAAATTACTTAACTCCATACTAATTAGTACATATATATACAAGGTTTTTGGCCCCCAGGGGGCCTAAAATGACAGCTTTAGAAAATTCATAATAGGATAAAAATATGAATAATGTTAAAATTCTTAAAATGGTCCCAGACGCAGTTAATATTATGAATGATCACTTTGTGAGCATTTTACGAATTGTAATGTGATTCATTTAATATTATCCTATTATGATTCTGCTAATGCGGCTATTTTAGACCCCTTGAACAGATATTTAAAAATAACGGTCGCAGCTTTGGTCAGTCCAAAAGCAAAACTAAGCGTAATGTAGCCCGCAGCTGTATTTTTAAACTCAGTGTTCGCAAATTGAGTGCCGGATTCACGGTGTGTGGTCACCCTTTGTTTGCAACGAGTACTTAACCGACCGTTTATAAATTTTAAACAGAAAGTACATACATAAGCGAGTTTAGCGTTGTGGTTAACCCGAAAACTACTTTGATAGTACTTTTTTATTCATGGCTGTCATATTTTGCATGTTTTTTTAAATTTAGGGTAGAGGTTATACAAGGTGTAAACGAGCCCTTCACGAAGCTTTCTACCAAGCATTACGTACTAGGTAACTTTACGCAAAAAATATTGCTAGGAAACAATTTTTTTTTAGAGTGAATAGTCACGTTTTACCGTAGGACTCAATGTAACGCACTCAAAACATTGTGCTGACGGGTGAATTGAATAGTACGAGGGTCGTGGAGGTGTTTAAAGTAAAGATCTTACATTACAAAAAATTATCGCAATGACGGGGAGAACAAGTGCCTTTCGGCTTCGTTAAGGGTCTTCTTACACCCCTTGTGATCGACGGCACGGTTGGCGCACTGGCTGAGGGATTGGTGCTGCGCTGCGTGTCGCGGTTCGATTCCCGCACGGAACAAATATTTATATAGCCTACAGGTTACTGATACTGGAGAAATTACTAGTGTGGGGCAACATTTTAACCAGGGTGACCTAGCTATCTGTGAGAGGGAGACTAGGCTACACGGGCCCAGTGCGGGTTGCTTGTTGGCACATCTCTTTAATTTTTTGGTTCTAGGATATATTGAACAACGCACACATAGACATAGTTATTTAAGTTTAACTACACACTACACTCACACATCCATTTCTATACAGACTGACCTCAACTTAGCTCTAACAAGTATTTTTAACAATATCACTTTGACAGATAGGTAATATTCAATATTCTCGTTTACTTACAATTCCACACATTTCTATTTCCAACAGCCAAGAGCTTTAGTTATGAGAAAATAATGAACATGCGAACTATATTACGTTCTCTCGTTTATCATCCGGTAATACTTTATTTGAAGTACTCGAGAAAATTCGCAGTACTATTTGAAACCATTAGTAACATTCAGCCGAGTTTTACATTACGTGCACATTTTTCATTCTCATACAAGGTAAAAGACAGCTTTGACATTTACTTTTCTAAATTGAATATCTATTGCCTCTGAATGTCTACTGATAATAATAATAATAATGGTTGATTGTCGTGACGGCCAATGGCCTTATAGCCAAGAGCCTCGACGACCATCTTTCGACGCTCTCCTTAGGCGGTTGGATAAAGGGCCTGATTCAGAGGGCAGTACTCCTCGATACGGAACGCATTGTGAGGAGGTTCCTGTCTCTGGAGCCCTAACCACCGGTAGCTTGGACCCTGCTCCCGATACCGGCGGACCACTCTTTTTTTTATATTGACGTGACAACTTCTTATAATTCGATGGAGCCGGCTGCACGCACGAAAAAATGAGGCGTTACCATACAACAATAGCTCAACGCACATTAATTTTTTGAAAAATGCAACCATTCCATCAGTATTTTCTTATGACGTTGTCACGTTCAACTATCGTCAGTAAACCGACTTTACAGACAACCGATTTTTTTTTAATATTTTATATGTTTTTTTTTAAGAAATATTTAAAAATGTAAATATTATGTAAGAGAATGAATAAAAGAAATAATAATGGTTTTTGTAATAGACTATTCCTGTAGACGATCTTAGCGAGATCATCACCATACTTCCTTTTCGCAGGGATCTTGCTGGTAACTAACAAATCCAGCTTTTGACCCTATTTTAAGGCTTAGGTTTTTGTGATTATAGTCTAGGTTTTGGGCTTTAAGGCTGTTTCGAAACCCTGAACTGGCTTTAAAATACTAACTCCACCTTTTTTTTTTTTTTTTTTATCGTGGTAAAATCATCAAATGAGTCCTCCCACCCAGGGCAGAGTGGGAGGAACTGTCAGACTTGTACTGACTAAAATCCACGGTGTCCTTCAATAGCCCTTTATGACCCAGGGTCACGGTAATTCTATAAGTCCCGCGACCCCGGCAGGCTTTGGCCCTCTAGAGGGGGGCCCCGTCATAATGCTGACACTCTTTGAGGCTCGCGTGGGACACAACGCGCCGTCGACCCGGGCATGGTCCATGATCGGACAGCGAGTCGCCCATTACTCGCCGCCCGCAAGCCCGCGCCTACGGTGGCCGGAGATCGTCTGCCGACGTCCGGCGCCGTGGGCGTCTACCACTGCGGCTGGGGTGGAGGGAGGACGCTGTCCTCTCCCTCACGCGGCCCGCCTCCTCCTTCGCGAGCATGACTGCTTCGCAGAAGGAGGCGAATACTAACTCCACCTTTAAGGAAATATAACCCTTGATGCAAGAAGGCATTAAAGTAGTAAATCGGAAATTCGGAGACAAGTCTCCGTCTCTCTGCTTTGTATTAAATTAAATAATATCAATATACTGTCAGCTGTTCATCCTTAGAAACCCAACACCATCTCTTATCTGGCGCCACTTACGTCAACCACCGAGAATAATCTATTTTTAACCAAGACCCCAATGAGCATCCGTTACATACATACTTAACGTACCTTCGTGTATTGCATGCTGATTTGTTTCACAAGATTTTTAAAATTCAGCTCACTGTTGCACTGCAAGCCCCAGCGCAATCGAATTTTGAGAACGATGCTCTTTGAACGTATGTAAATCACTGCTCGTTAGATTTTTTTTAATTACATTAAGTTCCTTTTTGGGAGGTACGCACGATGTATCAAGCTTCACAAAACCAGTTTATGTGGATCTCTCATTGTATAGGAATCTATACAAAGCGAGACCTAGTTATACTGGAAATGTACAGCTTAATTTGCCCCCGTGTGTATAAAAATTACTTCAAAGCATTTTTTTTTTGCTATTGGGACTCGCCAGATTTTCCAATTTGATGGCGAGAAGATGATTAATTCTAGTTCAGTCGCTTACTATACCTTACAACTTGATTGAGAAGCAAGAATAGTAGTAACTACTCAATCATAGACAATCGACATGTACCTATTCAGGAGTTGTTTTGGCACTATACACAAATTAAAACTTCTTCAAAGATCAAGGAACTCTTCGATTCCAGTATAAACAATATTTGTGGTAATTCCTAATAATTTTTCGTTGTTCAATTAAAACCGCAGCCTAAAGATTATCGAATCCGTGGCTTGTTCACTCGATGTCAGTATTTAATTACTCACCAAGTGGTTTTTTCGTTGGAATTCAAAGAAGCCTTAAAAATAACGCAAAAAAATTAAAAAACACAATAGTGCTTTGTTAGACCGATATTAAAGAAAAACTGTGCCTAATAAAAACTTTATGAAAGCTGTTAATGAAGTCATCATCTGCCTAGCCTTTTTCCCGTCTATGTTGGGGTTAGCTTCCAGTCTAGCCGGCTGTCTAAGGCGCGTCGCCCAGTAGTCAGTAGAGGCGGAGTCGCGACACGGTCGAGTCGTGGTATCCATGTGGAGTCGACGCGCAGGCTATGCTTCCATCCCTTTTCTATACGTTGCTACGCAAACGAATCAATAAAATGACGTCACAGTCTGGGGCACTTCCGCGCCTGCACCTCGACTCTTGATCGTGTGTGCGACGGGCCTTATGCAGCTGAATATCAGTATTTAATTTTTTACATGGAGCGACTGCCTATCTGACCCCCACGACCCAATTAGTACTGGGTAATACGATACTCTATGCTACAACTAGTTGTCAGACTTTCGGGCCACTGACTACCTGTAACGACTGTCAAAGATCTACAATTAACAGCCGGGTCCAACGGTTTAACGTGCGGCACAGAGTAAACTCGGTATGTAATGGATGGTCACCCATCCACGGACCAGCCTAGGTAAACGCGGCTTAACCTGAAGATCGACCCGATCAGCTGTTATTATTTAGCCACGAGCTCCTCTAAGGCTGTTAATGAAGTAAATACAAAAAAATATTACTGGTTAGTGTTCAGAACGGATTATAAAATATGTTTTTTTTTTTTCTTTACTTACATTTGCCCTCCCACTTTTCGCCATAAATGCATAAAGCTTTTAAAGACTTAGAGCGGTTCACTGAATTACGTGAAATATGTCCTGACCTGACCGCTGAGCTGTATGTTACTATATCCTTAATGGGTATCCCATTGTGATACGGAACGAAGTGGGTTCATTTTTTGCGGACAATGTAATGTTAACCGCACAATACTGGCACTAAGAAAACCGCCCTTACCGTTCCGTCATTAAAACTACATTTACGCGCTTTGACGTGGAGTTGCGGACACCAGCCCGTTATACAATACAATACGTCATTAAAACGTTGTCAATGTCAATTTTTACCTACTATCAGTACTATCGTGAGGTTGTCTGTACTATTTAGTTTTGAATCATATGTGTTTCTGCTATCGTTTTACTCCGTTGCACCTCGTGGCCTGATAACAGAAAAAAAAAAAAACAAAAATTAACCGTGTGCTCTCAACTCTCATCATAATCAAAATAAAAATAATATCGGCGTGTCGACGCCCACCCGGAACTGAGAAGTGTGATATAACTTTCATTTAATTAGTCATACCCAGCATAACCATACTGACATAATGAATCGTTATTTAACCAGCATTTTGTAACAAGATAACTCATTCATTCATAATTTTATTGAAAAACCCAAACGACTGACATCATTGATATGATTATCATGATAATCCATGAAGAATGAGCTTTAAGGCGTCTGGGAGCTCTTATCACCGACGGGAAGTTAGGTACGTATATCTATTATCTCCCTATCTACCAACACTTTTTAATATCAACAAAAGAAAAACCATGACAGAGGTAAAACAATTGCTCCTGCAGAACCGAGCAATAACCTAACTTATAAAATTTCACGCATAAAGGAGCTTGTTACGAGCCCAAATATTAAACTTTAATGTAGGGTAGGTAGGTCTAGTTAACGCAAGGTTTTAACTTAATTTTCTTGAAGTCACGTGCAGAGTTGTTTCAAAGGCGCTTACTAATGTTGTTGAAGTAATGTGAGCCAAGTACATTCGCCAAGTCTGTGGAGCCACATCCAGAAACTTTTAGATGTCTCTGTCTGTTAGCATATATTATTTGGTTGGCAGTTCTTAAGTGGTTTAGCATCGTTTCAGTAGCGAGATAATGTCAAAGTTTTTGCGTAAGTGGTCGCGAACATAGCCATCATCACTGATAGCTATGTTGATTCTTTTATATAAATGATACATTAAGTTTCAGTAACAAACTCAGAGGAAGGGTCAAAGTATTAAAGCCTATTTAATTACTTGGATTACTCAGACCATGATGACCAGGTTGGTGGTAGGTTCCTTTAAATCCTAAGTCGGTCATAGTTTTTTTGGGATTAGTTCGTACCTATGTTTAAATTTTAAAGTAGCAGCTTCCATTTTCATATTTTTCAGGGGTACGCATCCAATCTTATACTTATTACTATGGTCATGCCCCATCATGTACAATTTATATTTTCGTCCGTTTTTAAATTAACATTTACCTGCGTATTTTACGAAATTATATTACACGTAACAGAGTTAAGAATTATTAAAGCCGGAATAGCCTACTTACTGCGTTACCGGGAATAATTCGAATAATTTATCACCGCTTGGTGGGTATATTTCTTGGTGTAAAGAAAAAATATTTGCTTTTATTATCTGTGCTGTTGATACAAGGCCCGTATGTGCAGTATCTTTGGAATATTCCAGTTTCCGATTCCGATTAATAATCGAACGATCCGATAACATATCGTGAAGTACGATTTATATTTGAGTAGTCCACTTTCAAACACCGCTATGTCATAAGTTTTGTGATTTTTTATTTTGACAGTCAACGGTCTAAAATTTAAAATACTTTGAAACAGATTAACGATACTGAGTCAAAACTGGCTATACTCTGTACAAATCAACATCAAAGTTCGACTACTCCTGCAAACGACGCTACCTTTATCATTTTGCTTGCAGAAGTCGCCATATTGTCGTCACCTTGCAAACATCGCTCTGTTGTTACTTTTTTGTTACTTTACCATTTTTTTTTCAAAGACGCACATGGCGCGCTTTGCAAGTGGACTACTCATTTATGCTTCATAGGTAAGTACATGTTTGTTAATGATTATGATCCTACTGTGGCGTGTTTTTATAATTGTTAAGTTTCTTGTACGCACGTGTCTTAATACATTATTTTTTATTTGCTGTGTCCGGGATATACTGGTAGGGCTTTTTTATCTCTTCTACTCTGTTAAAGTAAATTAAATAACCAACAAATCATAAAGGTGCAATATTTTGAATACGGCTCATTAAATAACTAAATGATTATTGTGATACTCAAATAGGGAGTCGAAACTGTGTCTCCTAAATACAGATTTCTCATCCATCTAGCTAGGAGAGCAGCGATTCACCCAGCAATTGGCTTTGTAAGTCCCATGTACTACAAAACTTATTTTTAATATATTATATTATACTAGCAGACCCGCGCAACTTCGTCTGCGTCACATAAGAGAGAGAGAGGGTTAGAGAGAGTGGGTCGTGGGCACCTATAGTACAATTCCAGCATATCACACCCATCATTCCACATAATGAAAATGCGCGCGTGATATCTGATAATTATTTCGCTGCGGAGTTATTTAAAACTGTGAAATCTCTCTAAGATATTCCATTGAAATCAAATGATGTAAGAGCAATGTCGTTCAAAATTAAATACTTGTGATGAATAACGTATTTGTTTGGATAAGGATAAATACCATGTTTACAAAAACACCTTCGCAAATAACGCATTCAATTTGAAAAAAATTGATGACCATAAAAAAAGGTTATAGTGAGTCAACCTGAAAAGATAGACATATGCTATCACGTATTTTTTTAGAACTTTTAAGAGGAATATTTCCGTCATGCATGATTGTTGCGTAACTTTAACCATTTACGCAGCGCACGCAACGGAAGATCCCAAAAGGAATATATTTTCCCCGTTTTTGCAACGTTTTTTATTGATGCTCCGCTCCTATTAGTTACAGGGTGATGTTATATAACCTATTTATAGCCTTTTTTTTATCATGGTAAAATCATCAAATGAGTCCTCCCACCCAGGGCAGAGCGGGAGGGACTGTCAGACTTGTACTGACTAAAATCCACGGTGTCCTTCAATAGCCCTTTATGTTCCAGGGTCACGGTAATTCTATAAGTCCCGCGACCCCGGCAGGCTTTGGCCCTCTAGAGTCTAGAGCCCCGTCATTACGGTGACACTCTTTGAGGCGCGCGTGGAACACAACGCGCCGTCGACCCGGGCATGGTCCATGGTCGGACAGCGAGTCGCCCATTACTCGCCGCCCGCATGCCCGCGCCTACGGTGGCCGGAGATCGTCTGCCGACGTCCGGCGCCGTGGGCGCCTACCACTGCGACTGGGGTGGAGGGAGGACGCTGTCCTCTCCCTCACGCGGCCCGCCTCCTCCTTCGCGAGCATAACTGCTTCGCAGGAGGCGAAACCTATATATAGCCTTCCTCGATAAATAGGCTATCCAACATTGACATATTTAACTTCTGCGAAATAATTGAATTAATCGCTAAAACATTCTACTTATGTTTTTCTCAAATAAGGGCTTCTCTCGACAGCTTCACGTCTTCATCCTTAGACGCTCGATAGCAGTCATACTCCAGCTAGGTCGAAAGTTCTCATCAAGGTGCATGAAATGAGCCCAATAAAAATGTAGCTGCTATAAACTGTTGCGGACCTCTTGCAACTGCCTTCCGTCTCCATCATCGGACCTTCGATGACAGTCGTAATCCAGCTAGGTCTAAAGTTCTCATCAATACGCATGAAATGAGCCCAATAAAATGTAGCTGCTGTAAACTGTTGAGGACCTCTTGCAACTGCCTTCCGTCTCCATCGTTAGACTGTCGATGACAGTCTTACTCCAGCTAGGTCTAAAATTCTCATCAAGGTGCATGAACTGAGCCCAATAACAATATAGCTCCTGTAATCTGTTGAGGACCTCTTGGAACTGCCTTGCGTCTCCATCGTTAGACCATCGATGACAGTCATAGTCCAGCTAGGTCTAAAGTTCTCACCAAGGTGCATGAAATGAGGCCAATAACAATGTAGCTGCTATAAACTGTTGCGGACCTCTTACAACTGCCTTCCGTCTCCATCATCGGACCTTCGATGACAGTCATACTTCAGCTAGGTCTAAAGTTCTCATCAATACGCATGAAATGAGCCCAATAAAAATGTAGCTGCTATAAACTGTTGCGGACCTCTTGCAACTGCCTTCCGTCTCCATCATCGGACCTTCGATGACAGTCGTAATCCAGCTAGGTCTAAAGTTTTCATTAATACGCATGAAATGAGCCCAATAAAATGTAGCTGCTGTAAACTATTGAGGACCTCTTGCAACTGCCTTCCGTCTCCATCGTTAGACTGTCGATGACAGTCTTACTCCAGCTAGGTCTAAAATTCTCATCAAGGTGCATGAACTGAGCCCAATAACAATATAGCTGCTGTAATCTGTTGAGGACCTCTTGGAACTGCCTTGCGTCTCCATCGTTAGACCATCGATGACAGTCATAGTCCAGCTAGGTCTAAAGTTCTCATCAAGGTGTTTGAAATGAGCCCAATAACACTATATCTGCTGTAAACTGTTGAGGACCTCTTGCAACTGCCGTCCGTCTCCATCGTTAGATTGTCGATGACAGTCATACTCCAAGCAGGTCTAAAGATCTCACCAAGGTGCATGAAATGAGGCCAATAACAATGTAGCTGCTATAAACTCTTGCGGACCTCTTGCAACTGCCTTCTGTCTCCATCATCGGACCTTCGATGACGGTCATACTCCAGCTAGGTCTAAAGTTCTCATCAATACGCATGAAATGAGCCCAATAAAAATGTAGCTGCTATAAACTGTTGAGGACCTCTTAGAACTGCCTTGCGTCTCCATCGTTAGACTGTCGATGACAGTCTTACTCCAGCTAGGTCTAAAATTCTCATCAAGGTGCATGAACTGAGCCCAATAACAATATAGCTGCTGTAAACTGTTGAGGACCTCTTGCAACTGCCTTCTGTCTCTATCGTCAGACCTTCTATGACAGTCATACTCCACAGCTAGGTCTAAAGTTCTCAACAATATGCATGAAATGAGCCCAAACACGATATAGATGCTGTAAACTGTTGAGGACCTCTTGCAACTGCCTTCTGTCTCTATCGTCAGACCTTCTATGACAGTCATACTCCACAGCTAGGTCTAAAGTTCTCATCAATATGCATGAAATGAGCCCAAACACGATATAGATGCTGTAAACTGTTGAGGACCTCTTGCAACTGCCTTCTGTCTCCATCGTCAGACCTTGTATGACAGTCATACTTCAGCTAGGTCTAAATTTCTCATCAAGGTGCATAAAGTGAGCCCAAACACGATATAGATGCTGTAAACTCTTGAGGACCACTTGCAATTGCCTTCTGTCTCCTTCGTCAGACCTTCGATAAAAGTAATGCTCTAATTAGGTTTAATCTAGAGTACCTTTTGCTATCATAACTTAAAAAAAAACTGGCCAGTCGTTTTAAAAGTTATCTTGTGAGCACATTTTATTCATTAGTACCATTTTGGTTCAAAAGATGTCGTTGCTTGTTACATATATAATTATGATAAGTTCTTCTTGAACACTTTAAATTCAAACATCTTTTGATAGAGAGCACCGTGAGAGCACCGATTACAATGAAACGAAACCTTAAACCTTCTCTAAGTTATGCACAATATGTGTGCATTGAATCTAACCACATGGGTTTTATAATTTACACACGCATGATGTTTTACCAAAAAAAATACCCGGAGACACTCAGACTATCTTTTGATAGAGAGCACCGATTACAGTGAAACATCATTTGAATGGTTAAAAAAACTAAAAGTATTTATAACACTATTTGGTAATGATTTGGAAATCTTAAAGGTTCAAAAAAATCAACATACCTATTTACAAAAAGTGAAAGTTAGTGCGGCTGGGGATCGAACTTGCACCATGCTTACAGCATTAAAAAAAATCGAAATAAATACAAAAACAAAATAACTTAGCTGAGGCTCGAACTTGCAAACCACTGTTCACAGGGCGGCCGCTGACACCTTCGGGCTACTTACTTCGATGACAAATGGTCTAAAATAGCTGTTCTCTTCTAATGAATGCCATGACAGTTGTCACTTGTCAAACCGTTGTCAAACAGCTGAAGAATATGGACATAATGCAATATTGCTCACCCACCTAAGTTATTAGCGTGATAATATAGCCTATAGCCTTCCTCGATAAATGGGCTATCCAGCACTAAAAGAATTTTTCAATTTGAAGCAGTAGTTCCTGAGTTTACCGCGTTCAACCAAACAAACAAACTCTTCAGCTTTATAATATTATTATTATAGTATAGATTAAATACTACTCTCAAAATTATATTAGATCTTTCTTTCGTAAACATTGTGAAGTCAAGGTTGTAACTTTCATGATTTCATTGAATTCATTACATAGTTTACAGATTGTAACTACTCAAAAGCAAATCATTCAAAAAGCTGATGACTTAAATATGTGAGAGATGCTAATCTTTTTCTAAACAGAGCGTACATCCATTAGATTCAGTCTATTGCCAAAAATATACACGCCATAATAGCCTGTAAATGGTAACACATAACATGAAGAATAGCATGCAGAAATTCGGCCGAAGATGCCAATTTGTGGCAGCGAGCGCGTTGATCGGGGCATCGCAGTTGCATTGCTGTTGCACATTTGCAGTCTGCTCGGAGTAACAAATATGCAATAGCATTCACTCATTTTTCATTACACTTTTTATTTTGTAGATTTGTTTACTTATTTTTTCTATATACTATTAATTGTGATTCATTTGTCTGATTGTGGTTTGTTTGCAAACGAGTGATTAACCTTTAAAGCTTCGTAAATTACATTTAAGTTTTACTAATATTCTCTTCCTATTATTAAACGACACACACACAGAGAAGCTCAAAGCAACAACGATTTTAATCTACGTAGAAACTTCTTTGAAAAGTATGTTATAAAACAATTTAACTAAACACTCCAAGACCCTACACTAACCCATCGGCGTATTATACTTAACAAAGAATGTATCTCATAATAACAATTAACAAGAAAATAGTTTAAATTATTCGCAACCGTCCCCTAAGAAGATAGCTGGGTAACAATAAAGAGGAAAACTTAAAGTTCGTTGTTATACATTGTTGGAGCCCCAAGTGGTGCAAGTTTTGTAAGGGGGCGTTTACGAGGGCAGCTTTCAGAAAAGCAAACAGATTCAGAATATAATCCAATAGAAAAGAGTAGATTCGAGACAGTACTTTTTTAAAATCATCGAATAAGTCCTCCCACCCAAGGCAGAGCGGGAGGGACTGTCAGACTTGTACTGACTAAAATCCACGGTGTCCTTCAATAGCCCTTTATGTTCCAGGGTCACGGTAATTCTATGAGTCCCGCGACCCCGGCAGGCTTTGGCCCTCTAGAGGGGGGCCCCGTCATTATGCTGACACTCTTTGAGGCGCGCGTGGAACACAACGCGCCGTCGACCCGGGCATGGTCCATGGTCGGACAGCGAGTCGCCCATTACTCGCCGCCCGCATGCCCGCGCCTACGGTGGCCGGAGATCGTCTGCCGACGTCCGGCGCCGTGGGCGTCTACCACTGCGGCTGGGGTGGAGGGAGGACGCTGTCCTCTCCCACACGCGGCCCGCCTCCTCCTTCGCGAGCATGACTGCTTCGCAGAAGGAGGCGACCGCTTCCCACTCCGTCTCGCCCCGCAGCATGGCCTCGACCAATGCCGGGCGCGAGAGGTCTCCGCCTATCGCCGCCGTGAGGACACGGCGGTGCTCTGCCCAAGCGGGGCAGTCCTGCACCGTATGCTCCACCGTGTCCTCCGGGCGGTCCTCGCAGTGGTGACACCCAGGCGTTTCCTCCTTCCCCATATGACACAGGTACCTCCCGAAACTTCCGTGTCCGGTGAGGACCTGCGTCACGCGGTAGGTCAGGACGCCGTGACGCCTATCCAGCCACTCCTCAAAGAGGGGTCTTACCGCCGCGATTGCGGCGTGCCCGGTTCGAGACAGTACTTTGGTCAAATATGAAGTTGCAACATCATCAGGCAATTGCATGATTTAACAGCTACCAGGTCCGGTTGAAAATCAGCGTCAGGCATTAGTTGTCCGGCTGAACTGCGTCTATTTGGTGCAACCTACACATGGTGTTATCTTACTTGTTTAGATTGAGCTTATTGTTTTTTTTAATGCATTTTTTGGTTTTAAAGGCTAGGCTGATCTTGAATATATCATCATCTGCCTTTTCCCCACTATGTTGGTTTTATATTGTGTTGACTTACTTCATATGCAAATTGTGGCAATTGCTGCTAGCGAGATAGCGCCAGGTCATGGTGAACGATATGAAGCAATTCTGAGCCCAAGTATGTTTTTAACATGTAAAATTATAATAAAGAGGTAAAAAATTACATGAAACACTTAAAAAATAAATTGATAGCTCCACAAACAACCTGCAACTGATGCCGCCAATAATAAGTGCTGAAAATTGCATGTGTAAGCATAGCTTTAGGCTGCCTGTCCATTGAAGCGGAGTGAGGCTGAGAAGCGGAGAAATGGAGAAATATTAACCAATAGGATTGCATAAAATCTCCGCTCTGTTCCAATATGCAATCCTACTGGTTAATATTTCTCAGTTTCTCCGCTCCGCAGCCTGGCTCCGCTTCAATGGACAGGCAGCCTAAGGGTGAACGGGGCAGGCTCGGTAAGCGTTTATTTTAACCCTCTCATGGACGCGTTAAGTGCTTGATTTTACCGAAACTGCTTGTTTGCTAGTTTCATAAACGATATCAATAATTACCTAAACGGTAATGTTAGTTGTGCCTAATGTAAACAGTGTTTGGTGGTTAGGTAATGGCTGCAAAGCTTAGGTAGGTTGCCAATGTGAATTTTAAACTAGATAGGTAAGTACTGGACTATAATGTTTTACTGCTTTCATAACATCACAGCCCATTTTATGAACATATCAACATTGTACCCATGTTAACAAACAAATACTATATGATTTTGTATAGCGTCAAAAGCTCGGTACAAAGTAAAGTTATCTGATGGGTCGTCAGCCTGTTTTCATACCTGGTGGTACATAGATATTTCATAATTCACATTCAATAATAATACGTACTAGATAGTATTATTTCATCCTGCATTGTATCGAAACCAGCTATTGTGCAAATACATTCAAATAATTAATAGCATTGCACCAATAAACATTGAAAAAAGTACTTACTCAAACTACAAATAAATAAAAGAATTGAAAATAATTTCATAATCTCTTTCCACAAATAAATACGTTTCATTGTAAAAGCTTATCACCAAGTTACTTACTTTATTACAATGGGGATTGTCCAGTTTTAAAAAATTGTGCCAATTTCATAACCATTTCGAGGTATATGGTCTCTAATCATTTTTTTCTTGTTAAAATGAAAGAATACTCTATATTAATTTATATTTTTGAAGAAATGTGGTTAACCTTTATTTGACCTTCAGTGACGTTATGACTCAAGAAGTAGTGAAGTAGTATATGACTATCGCGCGGTTCCCGCGTGTCTGAACGAGCCCTTAGCTCCATGTGGATGCCATTAAAAAAACAAACTGTCATTAGAGTGTCAAGCGCGAGCGGATAAAATAATTAGCGAAACTTAAATGTTCATAGCTGACCAAAACAAATATCATATTTTAATGAAATGCATGTATCGGAAGCTAAGCCTTCATTATCACCCATAATTAGAATAACTGTAATTACATTGAAATCGTAATGGAAATGCGGTTTATCTCATTTACAGTAATATGATAATAATTAATATAAATCGTATCATGAAATTATACAAATGGATTGGTTATTTTAGTATTTCAAATGACGTTTTTGGCTGTTTTTGTAGAAATTAATATCGTACTCAGTTATGCGGTGACAGCGGCAGCGTAGCGTTTCCGAAATACAAATTTTGTTATGTTACCGACATGTCCAAATACTCCTCCTTCGCCATCAGACACAGGTACCTCCCGAAGCTTCCGTGTCCGGTGAGGACCTGTGTCATGCGGTAGGTCAGGACGTCGTGACGCCTATCCAGCCACTCCTCAAAGAGGGGTCTTACCGCCGCGATTGCGGCGTGCCCAGACCTCGGTTGCGACAGTCGTTCCCTCCATACTGCCCTGAGATCGCGCCGGAGGTGGTACGGTATTTGGCTGGTTATTTCATGAATAATCGGATAAAGTCTCGAAATACATAACCTGAATTTATTACGTGCCTGCATTGCGAACACGGAGGTGTATCGAGATTGCAACAGAATGTAGCTAAACTTCGTGCATACGTGACGATTCACAAGAATTCTTGCATTTCGTTTTTCTTCTACAGATCCGATCTTGTCGGTGCAACCGATGTGATCAGAATAACTTTAAGAATTGTATCTTCTTTGGTAAACGAAACAAAAGTTTTCTCGTAGTTGCAGGTGCTTTTTTAGACAGATTAAGTGACAGAGCCATTCACCAAGTTAAATCATGTAAAGTATTTTTAGCAATGTTTCTTAGTTCTTACTATCACGTATTATAAGTTTTTATAAAAGATGAAAATAATTTTAAGAAACTTGAGATAAGAAACATGACTAAAAGGCCAAAGTGTACATAACCTGTCAAGTTTACAACAAAGATTTTAACAAAAACAAAATAAATATTATAAGAATTTTTTTTTTTTTGCCACAACCACAATGATTCACAAATTCTAAGTTTTTAGCAAATATGATAATATACAGCAGAAAAACTTGTGGTAAATTACTTTACTCAAACATTTTTAGAGTTCCATTGAAAAATGGCAAAAAACGGAACCCTTGTAGACTCGTCCTGTCGGTCTGTCTGTCTGATGTGCGTATGTCATAGCCATTTAACTCCAAAACTGTTGGCACCACACAGTTGAAGTTTAGAGAGCAGGCGTCCACTATGAACCGCTTCATAAAAGTGATGTAAAATTACGAAAAAATAAAAAAATGTGGTGACAATCCGTACATGTACATAATTCGTATAAATGTATAATTGTGTGGGGTGTCTATCATCATCATCATTTCAGCCGAAAGACGTCCACTGCTGGACATAGGCCTCCTCCAAGTGCCGCATTACATTGACCGGTCCCGTGCAACTCGCATCCAGCGGATCCCTGCAACCTTCACCAGGTCATCGGTCTACACAGTGGGAGGCCTTCCAACGCAAAGTCTTCCGGTTTGCGGTCACTACTCCAGAACTTATCGGCCCCATCGACTATCGACAGCTCTTTAAAAAATATATCGAGATTCCTAAAATCCTTTTTACTCTTTAGTCAATGGTTGATGTGATATTTGCTTCTATTGCCGTTAAAATTCTGTGAAAAAATGTGAGTTTATGGAACGTTACAAGAACTTTCAACGTAAATTGGTTTGAATAAGTTTTGATATGGGATAGCTTTTAAGATATGGGACTTTTTCGTGAAACTGCAGCAGTAACTTTGTTTTTCATTAACTTACTATGTAAAACAAATTTCGTTTTGTTGCTGAGTGTAAATTGACCTACAAATGAGCGTTAAAAATACTGTTTTTTTTTGTGCTACGGAATCCTATCTACACGAATCCGACTTGCACTTGGCCGGTTTTTGTTTGCCTATGGCTAAAGTCATACATCATTAGGTGCCGTCATAATTGAGTGGGTAATCAAAGCTCTTCACCTTTTTAATTTTATCTGAAACACGTGAAGATAAAAACCCACTTGATACTCACTTGACTTTATCAAATGTCAAAAAGAGTCAAATCTTAGTAAGTTTTTTTTTTCGGATGGGTAATCATCAAATGACCCCCCGCACCCGCTCTGGGCGGAGCTTTGTAAGCTTTATACATCAAAAACAGTAGTGCTGGTAGAATCGAAAACTTCACTGTAACTTATGAGTGAAGTTCATCAGCTGATTTTGTGACAAAAATTTACCTAACAAATACGAAAACATCTCGCTCTAGCATAAAACTAATTGGTTCATCATTATGATTTCGTGCATCAGTCGTATATAAGAGCAAAAAATTTGTACTACATACAAATAAATTCTTTGCTCATTAGCCGCCATGATGAGTAATCATCCGCTTACTTAGCAACGCCATTAAATACCACAGACTGTTTAACGAACAAGAGGATTAGACAGATTAGGTACTACCGGGATTTCGTCACCATAGACAAACAATCCCATTGTGGGAGTAAGGCCTTGTCTATTACAGCCGTGACCGACCGTGAACTGAGCTGTCAAAATGATTGTGATGACTTCATACTGCCTTTGGGCTTTGAATAGCTGGTTAATTGATTTTTTGTCTTTTGTTATGTTTACATTGTATATTTGTAATGACAGTTTATTGATTTTCAAAGACATTTGCATAAATAACTTTTCTTGGCAAATCGCGTTAGCTTGGTATTGAGAGAATTCAAATTATTCGAATTTTCGTAGTTGAATTTTCTGTGTTTGTACCCGTGGTACGTACTGATATATTTTTGTGTTTTCATATTTACCCGCTACATACATTCGATTTTTAAATATCATTAAAGTTTACACTGTAGGTGCGTTCAATGTGAATACATAAACTATGAAAATTCTAAGAACTTTAAACATATTTACTAAAACGTAACATTTAATCAAACAAAATGAATATTTTCCGTTTTTAAGTGGATAAAGCCATCAAGGATCTATCTGCATTCAGTTTTGAATGTCAGAATAGCGTGTGTACATACCTCCATAGTTCACATAGCTTTAATGCTGGGTACACATGCATAACAGCAAACGAGCTAATTTGGACTACTATCGTACGATGTAATTGCATCGCAAAACAGAGCAATTTAACTGATTTGCATTACACTAAATTGCATTGCATGTTCCATAATTATGAACCCAGCTTTATAATCTACACGAGTAATGCCAAACCGCAAAGTCAGATAATTTATTAAAAATGTGAACATATCGGTTCCCATTGCAAAAGATAATGGCATGACATTTTTCAATGCACTTTTAAAATCCTAGTCCTAGTGGCTATAAGTCAAGTCCATCCATCTACTAGGTGGATATATTAAGTCAGTGCAGGTTCTATTAAATGTTAATGTGATTGACATTTAGATATTTTATTATATTAATTGCAGTAACTCCTTATCCTTATTTGAGAATGGAAGTAAAAAAGCATTGTTTGGGGCTTGTGGACTCAATGTTGCAAAATAATAAAAAAAGGTATCTGCTCGTGTAATTGCTATTATTGTTCAAGTTTTCCAAAAAAACATAACCAAAATTAACACGATCTCAACGTTCGATTAATGGATTACACCGCACTATTAAAGAGGAATCAGAACAGACGCCCTGGAATGCCACTTTCGCCAGTATCTATTTTTCAATGACCTCGTAAAATACAAACAGTTTTTTTTTTAATAGAGCTTTCTGTAACACTGCTGGACCTAGGCCTCCCCAAGTCCTTCCAAGAACTCTTGTCCCATACCAACACCATCCAGCTCTCGCGTCCAAGTATCAAGACTTTTTTTGTTATCCTGAACTGTCCAACTCCTCGGCAAAAGCCTCCTCCCATTCCTTTCACTTTTCTCGATGATGCGCCTCTTGTCGCCAATTAACGAGAAGGCATCCTGCCTGCCAGGAGCAGCGGTGGCCCAATGGTGGCGGCCCCGACTTACGAACAGTAAGTCGTGGGTTCGAACCCAGGCAGGCGCACTACTTTGTGTAATTTATTTCATCACCATTGCTCTCAAAAACGGTGAAGGAAAACATCGTGAGGAAACCGGCATGTCCTAGAACCAAAAAATTAAAGACATGTGACATCTACCAACCCGCAATGGGCCCGCGTGGTGGATTATAGCCCATTCCCTCTCATAGAGAGGAGGCCGTGTGTCCCAGCAGTGGGAACATTATAGGCTGAGTATGCATCATGCCATCTTCTCCTCGGTCTGCCGCAACCCCGTCTAGCTGTCTCAGGGCTCCAATATAGCATCAAGTTAGATGTAGAAAAATTTAACAGCATTTCAAAAAGAGTAATAGGAAACAGTTACAATAAATATTCCGGAATAGTGCTATTACCGTTAAATATATCCCCAATCAATGTACAGTCATCACCACATCCGCTGTTATCGAACCGGGTCATGCGAGAGAGAAATTCATGTTTTAACAATATTGCAATCAATTTTGCTGAAATTATTTTCCACATAAACGCAGTGATTTTTAGAGGTACAGAGCTATGAGGATAAAGGGTCTGAATAGACCCTAAACATAGCTGAAAGGCACTTGTTCTCCCCGTCTTTGCGATATTTTTTTTGTTCTATACCATACCTGGGAACCTTCTAGTTACGGAGATATTGGGGGTCAAAGTTCCAACTTTTTCTCCAGTTTTTTTTTAAATACATGTTTTTAATGTAAGATTTTTACTTTACACACCTCCAAGACCCCGGTACTAGTCAATCAATGCTTTGAGTGGTTTCCATCGAGTCCTACCGTAAAACGTGATTTTTCACCCCAACAAAAAAGTCGATTCCCAGCAATAATTTTTGCGTAAAGTTACTTGGTTTGATGTGCAAAATGCTTGGTTGACGGCTATGTGAAGGGTCTGTTTACAGCCTGTATGATGAATTTCGATAAAGTACAATTTAAAAATAATGAAGCGTGTTTAATGTTTAAATCGTCCACAAATTGAATTGGTTTGATTATAAATTGCTAAAGAATAATGTTGAAGCCACGACTAAAGTTGGGGCCGCGAAACTCGCGGTACCGTTATCGCTACGCTTCCGCTGCAAATGGCCTTTAAGTTCTGCTGGCGCTACCGGTGAAAGTTTCAGTCAGATAGTTATTATCACCGCTTGGTGGTTTTGCATGCAATCCGTATCAATAATACTGAAAAACGGACTGTTCCTAGGAAGTGGCATCGTCCGAAATAACTTTCACTGTAGCTGTATTCATTTCTGTACTATATAGATATGTACGTATTTTTAGAACTTTGATGTTTTTTGTAGAAAGTCCAAGGCATAAAACTAAACTTATACTGTCACTTACGGGATATCTTTCGTGATTAATCATTTTTTTGAGCTCTCGGGGATGGGAACCTCAAAATAATTGACAGTATAAGTTTATTCCAAGGCATGTTATATACTCGCACTTACCTACAGGCAGGCACATAAGCCATTTCTCAATTTTCCGTTTATCTATGTTTGCCATTCAAAATGTGCACTATACCGAAGTTACTTTTTGTGGAGCCACTTTCGATGTGTTAGGGCACAATTCAAAATTGGGCCAAAGTGGCAACAGATTGGGTTCCGGACAACAGAACCCGGCGACGCGGTAGGCCTAGAAGGAGATGGCGTGGCGAGCTGGACTCTTGTCAAAAGGATAGGGCCCAAATAGCCAAAGACAGAGATAAATGGAAAGAGTGAAGGGAGGCCTTTGCCCTGCAGTGGGACACATCAGGCTCATAATAATTATAAGTGGGCATGATGTCTATGATGTCTTAAAGCAGGAGTAATTCCAGCGTATCGTTAGGAGGTTCCTCTCTCAAGAGCCCTGACCATCGGTAGGTCGGACCCTGTTCCTGATGCCGGTGGGCTACTATTTTTTATATTTTTAAATGTTTTTTTATATTACTTTGTATAGAAATATTTAAAAATGTAAATTATATGTATAGAAAATAAATAAAGGATATTAATAAGTGGGCACAATGTATTATAAAAGTTAGTAAAAAGACCACAATAGTTATAGAAAGTAACCTAATTTGTATAATGTTATCCTTTTGAAAATATTACTCTACAGAAAATAATTTCGGTGTGGATGCACCTTAAGCACCGCAGCCGCGCTTTTAGGAACTGTACAACTGCAAACAGATAAACAGAAGCTACTACTTATATCTAATTTAAGTAAACAATTCGCATGATGATTCAGTAATCCATAAATAATCATCTTAACAATATTTACGATGTGAACATGTTACTGGACGTGTCAAAGCAATTACTCTATTAATTAACATCGACGATAATTTGTATGGCATTGGCTGCTGATTGACATCTGAATGATGTAATAGATCCCGATTATATATTAATACTATTATGTATATTCTGTAGTAAGTACAAGGTGAGGTAAAGCATATAATTAATATCTATGCTTTGTGAAGTTAATATAGATTATCATTAAAACTAGAAACGGGATATTTACCATGTTTTTGTTTACTGTTTATCAGTAAACATGGTAAATATCCTGTTTCTAGTGTTAATGATAATGTTAGTGACCATGATAGTTTAAAATCTTATAATGTAGATTAGTACAGATTGACTCTCGGTTAATTTCGATTGATGGTTTTAATTTTGCAGATTTCACATTGATTTGTAGTTAAAGGGTAATACCACTTATCTATACTTAAAGTAAATAAAGTGAAAAAAGTGCTAAAGTTTGTAACTTTGGATGTAGGTGGCAATCTTCAGAACGTCTGATCCTATTGCGAAAATTCTTCTTTGCGTTATATTTAAAACCTCTCTTCCTATGGAATATAATTCGATCATAACGCGAGTGAAATGAATCATGTAGTCTATTCCTTTTTATTCAACTCGATTTTTCGCCAGCATGGATCAATTCCCCGCCTATAAGCGCCATTTTATTGTATGTGGACCGAAAGGGCCGTGTAAAATTCGTAAAATTCACGGCAGTTAGACAAACGAGCTGTTTTAAACATTTAACAAGCTTCGCTTCTGCGAAATGCTGTTCGTAGGGCACCCAGATGTTCTGGTTTTATAACTGTTCGGTTATTTTTGCACGTTTTAATGTACGTCATAAATCTGTTGCTCATTGTTGTTTCAAGCCGCAAGAACTATGCGTTTCAGCCGCATAGTTCTTGCGGCTTGAAAAGCACATTATGTTTTGTTGCGTCAGTGCATGGTTAGCTGAAAAATATTATTTATTCATCCACATTGCTGTCATTTGCTGTATTGGCCTCGTATTTGTCGCAAACCGGGGCTGATTTGTCAAGCTTTCGCCAAATTAATACAATATCCATTTTATATTTGAAGATTCTTACCTAACTCTTGAAATTTAATAAGAAAACTCTATAAATAACTTCGAATATAATATTTCAATCAATTAATATACCAACAATACACTCTTAACAATATCAAGGAGCTTCTGTTACGAACTACAATTCCCGTATAGCTGAAAATTGGATTGGCATTGTGTACGGTAATTGGTGATTGGCCGTCTATTCATGGGGCTCCTCCACAACTGTAGACTATCGACAATACAGCTTCACGGCCTTATTGAGATCACTGGCGCGACGGTAATAAGGTTCAGGGGTGTTACTATGATGTCTTGAAGCAGGAGTAATTCCAGTGTGGGAAAGAGACAAAGCTATACAGGTCATCAAGCGCCATCTCTGTCTCACACTGGAATAACTCCTGCTTTATGACGTCATGGTAGGCCACCTCATGACCTGTGAGGGAAGCTGCATCGGCTACAGCTTACTGTGTTGAAATTAGGCCGCTAACTAAACACGCAATTGAAAATTATGTCTAAATGAGGATTAGGTGGCGTGAGATAAGCGTGGCACAGACGCCAGCACATCAAGCTACTACAATCTGTCAAATTTCTTTAATAGATTTTCAACTTTATCGCTGAGGCATTAGGTTCAAGATTTATTGGGAAAATTTAACAGTTTCGGATAGCTTGATGTGGTGGCGTCTGTACAACAGTTTTGTAAAGCTTTTCACAAGAGATTTCATCTTTTAACCCTCCCAGGTAAATATCCCATTTCTGAGAACTCTGCCTGAAAGTTTCAAAAACGGGTTTAGTTTGTAAACACACAGATGAAATTGTGAAATCGATGTAGGTATTGTAATATTATCAACCAACATGTTTCAGCAGTTTAAATATAAAACCCAAGGGGAAATTCTGCTGCTGTACAAAGGTATAACGCGAAGGATACAGGCATAAACACCTAGCCAAAGTTTAACACATTAAACAGGTACTAAATTCCCCCAGTAACATAATTTGGCTTCCCACATTTGTGTGGCCAATGCCGATAATAGCCAGTCAAATTAGCGTTTATCGCCGATCGTAACTGCACACTCATAATGCACATACTGCTAATATAGCTTTACACATAACACTACTGACATTACTGAAAACCTTCTCATATATTTTGACAACTTTTTCTGAAAACATGTACATCAGATAGTTCTATTAAGTTATCTTGATTAGTTGTTGATATTTCTGTTAACCTAGTACACAAACTTTAAATAACAACTCAAAAATGTAGATTTTTCGATGTTATTTGTAGTTGAATATAAAATTTATAAAATTAAGTAACGAAATACGTAAAATAAAGCTTTCATTTTTTTATAGAGGTTTCTATGCCAACAATATTGGCAAAATAATGAAAAATTTTAGTCTAATTTAAAAAAAAACGCTCTCCTGTATTTTTTATTTTTCGAGTTGTGCCGTTATTGTCGCAAACAAGCGATATGTATTTAAGTTCTGTAGAAGTCCCAGTCCCAAGAACTGACTTGTGAGGGTCAGCTATACAGTTGCTCCATGTTAAATACTGGTATTTGGCTGCATCCGGTTAGACTGGAAGCCAACCCCACCATGTTTGGAAAAGGTTAAGCAACTCATTTCCTAGTACTTTTTTAAAACCGGGTGTTACACAAATTAAAACGTCATATTCCTTTATAAATACCAAAGTTACTTTCTATCTTCAAAAATTAAAGCTCCGACCTTTTAAAAACAACATTTTCTTTTTCGCTTACTAAAAGAGCTTTTAATTACAGATCACAAAAAGTGCGAAAAAAATATTTACAAAGAAGACCTTTACAGAATAAAGGCGAAAAAGGAAATTCGACGGTAATAAAGTGTATACAAAAAAACAAAGATGCGATGTTCTGCCACTGATTACACAGGAAAATCCTTCACGGTCACAATATCACAATGTTGGTAGTATTTCAAAGCTACGTCTCTTTTTCAAGGTTGCTCAATCTGGTTTAAAGTATTTGGAAACTGAATCTTCAAGAAAAATACTACAATGTGCTATTTTTAGAGTGAGATATTGTCTATCATTGTTTTATATGCTTAGAATATCCGTGAAAAATGCTCTCCGAGAACCAAAATTGAATATCCATAGAAAGAACCGAAAAAAATCGTCATACAAGTAAACAAATACGTCTTAACGATAGTACGTGTCGGATTCGGTCATTGGTACGGACATAAAATTAAGCGCAAGCGCGCCAGTGGTGACATCACGAGACCTACGGACAAGTCTACCCACACCACAGCGTGCTTCTACAGAGCCCTGATGTTTACAGCTCAAGGCGAGGACGACATTGAGCTTCTGATCGCAGTGGAGTTGAGACGTCCTGGAACTGTACCCGATTCATTGTACACCGTGTTATGTTGTCATGTTAAGTTGTAATCTCAAATAATTTGTTAGTTTGCTAGAAACAGTGTATCGCACACAGTGTGTTTTCATAGCACGAAACCCATCGTCTGCTCACATGATGTACGAGCCTAACGGAATAAATGCTGGCATACGCATAACGACATATTATTATGAACTATATGTATATTTCCAGTATAAGCTAACCTCTTATTGTACCGAAAGCTTAGCTTAGCTTAAAATTAGTGGTCAGTCATCCTATGTACATATTGGACAGTATAGCTTGATATTATGTCGTCACATGTATGATAGCGAAGGTGTTTAAAGAAATATATGTTTGCAAAATCTGCTGTCATATATTTACCCACCTAGGTTGCCATACACGCTAGGGTATACCTGACAGGGGTAGCGTGTATGGTTACTTTTAGGAACATGACTTTTAATATAACCCAATAACCATACTAGACTCTAAACAGACACTCTTACAGTGGCGAAGGTTCCATACAACTCGATTCCTACCGGATTCCCATTGAAAAATGGCACAGTCAGTATTCTATAGACAAACAATACAATCAGGTTAAAAATATGTACTCCGACTTACCTGTTACAGAAATTGACCCTTCACTACTGCATTCTTAAAATATTATCCATGCTTACACCCTCAAATTTACAGCCAAAATAGCTGAGGAGCACAAGCGTCTGTGAATTCAATATCGTTAGTGAGGCGGACGCTGTAAATTCAACGGTCTGTTATAATATGCAGCCAAAAGGAATATTACAGGCCTTAGCTTTGACGACAGCCCGTACTTTAGTATGATGGTTATAATTTACTACAGAAATAGGATTCTATTTGCGAGATGAGCTTGCTCCTTTAAGTACTAGGTACTTTATGTTTTAAATTGTTTGCTTTGCAATTCTAGGCTTTTGCTTTTCTTAATTTTAAGTTGAAAATGATGTTTCACATTGAATATAAATGCGGGGTTAGGATGTTTAGTGAAACGATAATTCCTGATTGTTATAAATCTTTCATTTTAATAGTAAAGTTTTTATATAATCTACCTACTTCTTCCTCTTGCTGTCATTCGTCGTCTGCCATCATCAGTTTCCTAGCCTTTTCCCAACTATTTCGGGGTCGGCTTACAGTCTAACTGGATGCAGCTGAATACCAGTATTTTACATGGAGCGATTGCCTATCTGACAACCCAGTTAGTACTTGCCCCTTGGTAAGACTGGTTGTCCGACTTTCGTGCCACTGACTGACCTGTAACGACTGTCAAAGATCTACAAATGGCAGCCGGGACCAACGGCATAACACGCTTTCCGAGACACGGAGGAAACTCGGAGTGTAATTGGTGACCAACCTAGGCAAGCGCGGCTTAACCTAAAGATAAGCTATAAGCTAGCGGATAAGCTTTCGTCGCGGGATGGGAAGCGGTCGCTTCCTTCTGCGAAGCAGTCATGCTCGCGAAGGAGGAGGCGGGCCGTGTGAGGGAGAGGACAGCGTCCTCCCTCCACCCCAACCGCAGTGGTAGACGCCCACGGCGCCGGATGTCGACAGACGATCTCCGGCCACCGTAGGCGCGGGCATGCGGGCGGCGAGTAATGGGCGACTCGCTGTCCGACCATGGGCCATGCCCGGGTCGACGGTTTGTTGTGTTCCACGCGCGCCTCAAAGAGTGTCAGCATAATGACGGGGCCCCCCTCTAGAGGGCCAAAGCCTGCCGGGGTCGCGGGACTTATAGAATTACCGTGACCCTGGAACGTAAAGGGCTATTGAAGGACACCGTGGATTTTAGTCAGTACAAGTCTGACAGTCCGTCCCGCTCTGCCCTGGGTGGGAGGACTCATTTGATGATTTTACCACGATAAAAAAAAAAAAGCTCCTTTCGTCGTCTGCCATTCACACTTTAATTCTGTATAGTCATGATGGTCTATCATTCCCTATTCTAACAATGTTGCCAGTCGATCAATATCACATTCTCATATAAATAAATGTATAAACGCACGCCTTTTCCCATACCTAGGCTAAACAGAAACTTCAATATTAAGAACGTTTACGACTTACAGCATTTCATACAAACTTTCAAGTCTTTTTTTTTCTTCAAACTAAAACTGAAACTTCATACGCTTAATCAGGATGCATAGGTCCAAAAAATTATTATCAGAGAACATTTTCGAAAAATAGTGTTACAGCTAAATCAGACCGATTTTAGATTTTCCATAGAAACAGAAAATTCCAATTATCTTTTTTTTAACAAGACTTTTCGAAAATATTCTCTGATAACTTGAAAGTTTTTATGAAATGCCGTAAGTCGTAATCGCTCTTAAGCTACCAGCTATATCTATTATTTTCATAGGTATTTCTTTACGTTACCTGAATAGGTGTCATACATTTACGCTTACACATGCGCGCCGGAAATACAGCTGTAATATTTGTTAAATTAATCACAGAGGTTCGCCTTTACCGGCAATTTGGTTAGTTTCCAGGTCAGCGCCACTTCGCACGTTCATTAGTATTAACAAACAAACAGGCCCTTTATCGGATGGTTTACAGAGGTTCTGATTTCACCGGAAATGACAATTGGCATTAGACTGTGGGTAAAACAGAACTAAAAATGATTGCTATAATTCTGTTTGTGTTAGTAGAACAAGCTGGCTGTTTGTGTATGTGAGATTTGTGTTTGGAAATGCACAATAAAGAAGAAATTCCTAGCTGGAGTATAATAAAGATTAATATGTGATTCTATGCTGCTATACTACTGATACTGATATTGCTACCCTGCGTCTTCCCACTGTTGGGCAAAGGCCTCCATGACTTCCAAATTCTTCGATCTGTGGGCCAAAATAACCACGATGTGGAGCCCTGACACAGCCAGAAGGCGCCAGTGGTCCACATTGGCCCTGGATCGAAGAATGCTGCTATAGCCACATTTAAAAAACAAAATGAGGGTGTAACTACAAAAGGTTCACCTCTGCCTAAGCCTTGGGTGATTGCAAGCGTGTGTTGTTTGTATGCTGCTACTAATATGTCATAACTCACAAGGCACTTACGTATTTAAATAAAAGATTTACCTGATAAACCCAAAAACGCCCCAAAAACGTAAAATAATGCCCCATTAGATGTCCCATTACGTTAGAAGCACGCTATATCACCTTTTTGGGCTACCTTATGTGAATCATTGCAGAATTTTGCACACGATGCGATGTTCTACCAAAATGTATGCATATTATGTGTTTGTGTCACCGTATTTTACAGTCATGTTTTATTTGCACATATGAATGTAATCAACATAAAATTAAATGCAGCAAATCGACACAGTTAAGTAGAACAATGTAAACGAGAAAAATACTTCAAATACTTGAGTCAATTGAAGACAAAAACCTTGAAATTAAACTAAAATCATTTTTACACAAAAACAAGATCTCATTGTAACCTTACAGTGCACTGCAAAGCACGCTTTTTTTTTTCAGGTGGAAAATCATTAAATGACCCCCCCCCCTCCGCCGCTCTGGGCGAAGCGGAAAGGGAGTGTCACACTTCTACTGACTAAAACCCATCCATGTTCCTTCTTTGCCATTTGTGCTCCAGGGCCGCGGCATCTCTTTCGAACAGTCCCGCAGCCCTGGCAGGCATCGACCCTTGTGGACCCCTTCATTGTTGCTGACATCATTTTTACACAAAAATAAGGTCTCATTGTAACCTTACAGTGCACTGCGCAGCACCCTTAATTAACAAAATAATGTTTATACAAAATCACTCTATCGGCAGTAACTGCATTGCTCAAAAAGATACAAAACCAAACTTTAACCTCAACGGCAAATCAATACCATCAAAAGGAAAATAAACATAGGATATGCACAAATTTTCCTGCAGCGAAAAAGCAGAATCATTGGAGCTATGTGTCAGCGATGTATTAATGAGCAAAATTAATTATCGATGTTGGGTTTTCCCGGCTATATGTTGTAGCTTTTAGGCACGTACGGGCTTTTTATGATGCGTGACCAACTGTTCTAGTACTTAATTTTATCGCGGGTTGGCGCCATGGTTCTCTGTTTAGACGCTGACGTGGCGCTGACCTTAAATAGCTCAAAGTACTTCTATAGACCGACCACTTCAATGAGTCCTCAGCCTTACCCTATCAAAGGTACATTAAGCGCCCACAAAGTCCTAACAATATCTCGCAAGTAATTTGCTTTAAAATAACTATAATCCACGCAGGTAAGTGAACCAATAAGTGATCAACCTTCAGAATATTCCATTTAAATTGATACCTTCGCGAGGACTCAATAAAGCGGTCGGTCAATAGTCACAGTATAAATGTAACAACTTCCTTTTTTTTGTGAAATTAACGCGAAATTGATGTTACAGCTCCGACCTCCTTACAAGTTACCTGTTGCCTGAATCATACTGAGAAGTGCAACATAGTTAAGAGTGCCTCGTTGGTCTAGTAATCGCAAACGCGGCTACAAGTGCAAGTGTTCTTGGACTTTTCTATTAGGAATTTCTCGGTAGCAGCCACGGACTTGTGCCCGGTTGATGGCATCAGGCTCGTCCCCTATTACATGGGACTAAGGCTGCGTTTTCACCGGAGGTGTGCGAAGGTGTGCAGCGAGAGATGTGCATAAAACTAACCAATCACATGCTAGCTTAGCTCAAAATGTGAAAAAGAAGCTTTACCATTGGTAGTTTCACACAAATGCCTCGTTACGCATCCTCGCTCATCTTATGTGGAAACGCTTAAACATAACTGGCGAAACGTGGGGTACACCTCTGCCCAACCCTTCGCGGATTCGTGTAAACGCTTTTTTATGTAGACCATTTTATCCTACTTCCTTGTTGAAAAACTGAATGTACCAATTTCTTTTTTTTTTTTTGCGAGTACTGAACTGAGACTCCTCAACACTGCTTCTCGATACCTGGAGTCCATTGCGACTCCCAGTACTATCTCCTCGGGGTAAACAAATTGTATCCCTAATAAAAAAATAAAAAAATATAAATAATAATATATAGTTTTATGATGCCACACGACTTTTGTTCATTTTTATTGTTATTTCATTGTGTTTATTCTGTCTACTAAAAATGTTTTGTTTATTCTTCGCGTCTACCATATACCATATTGTTTACTTTATAATTTTATTACTATTTTTATTCTGATTTTTATGTTCAACCAATAACTTGTATGTTTGGTGTAAACTGTAAGTATAAGTTGGTTATAAATAAATAAATAAAATTATGTCTACAGTGCCATGCATCACTGTTTAGACGCTGGTGTGGCACTGACCTTAGCATAAATACCCCGCGGTACCTCTAGTCGCTAATAGACACATATTTCTGTCTGGCGCTCTGAATAATTTAAATGACTCGTTGCTTTGTTGTGTGAATGTTATTAGAGTCGATTGCTCATGGAGTTGCTCTATATTAGGTTCCGTATATAATAGAATGGGATCTTTATTAGACTTTTATTAGGTCTGGTCCGGTGGTTACTTACCTATACAAACGCCTTCGGTCGATAAGTGTTGCTAACTAGTCCAATTACAGGTTATTGCTTAACGAGTTGCTTTTAAAGAATATTTATGCTCTGTTTACATTGTGGTTTTTCATTGATTTTTCTTCTCGTTTCAGGTAAGTGTCACAACACCGGAATTTGAATGTTTCGGTGTCAAAAACCGTGAGTACTTCTCGTACTTATTTATTTAGCATTACAGTGTTCACGAGTTTCGGCTCTTTGCTTTCGTCCTCGCACGATTCGGATTTTAGCGAGCGAGCAAAATTTTTTATTGCCTGCAGTCTAAGGTACACCGAAACAGCAAAAATATCTTCTTTCATAGAGGATATCAAGTAACTTGTTCCTTTTTGCCAAAACCAGCATACCACAAACTCTCTCCATCCACTTATTTAATATTACTTCCTTGGGAAGCTAACCCTTCAGCACATTATGGATAATTGGGAAAAACAAAACAACACTATTAGTTGGTCTCGTAACGGTAACGTTACAAGAGGGTCCGTTTACACTGGTACCTACTCCCCCTTGATGACCGTTTGAATCATACATACGAGTAGGTAATCTACGATCTCCGGTGGAAAATCCAGTGGGAAAGTAGAACATTACACATAATAATTAGGCAATTAGTGTTTTGGCTTTAAAAGACCCAAAATAGTATTCTAATTATTCTCCAAATTCATAGCGTTTTCTCAAATATGTAGGTTGAGGTCCATTTTGGGCCTAACCACATGCAGGTAAAGTTTTCACTTGAAACAAAATGTGCACTTGCCTACATACTATGCAAAACCAATATTAGAACATTACACCAGTGGTCAAACTTTCAACCTGGAGTGGGTGTAACAAGATGATGTACTAAAAGTGTCGTCTTCGGTAGTCAAATCTAATCACATCGCAATGGTTTGTCATGCTCTTGCTGTACACGTAAACCCTCTACGATAGAGGTCTCACCGTCTCAGTTATACTATTGTGGAAACTAGTAACCTAGCCTATTCTTAAAACATTGCCCCGCTCGATCTAGCCTTGGCTACAATTAAGTTACTAGCCCAGTAAAAGACTACCAACTACTATACCAAATGTAAACGCACCCTAATTCACACAGACGTGTCTCCCCGAAATGCGTGAGATTACATCCAATATGACTGCCAGCAAACATAACAGCTAACAGCAATATCAGACTACCGGTATCTGATGGTAAACAGTACAGTCACTAATAACAGTATCATACTCATATCATATTACTGGGTTTGTTTACTTGTTTGTGTGTTCTGGACATGTCAAAGGATTCAAGCTCTTTGATATCGTCGCTTATGAGTGTTCCAGTAGCTTTTTAGTTTCGGTAAATAAGTTTAGGTGGTTGTGGATAACATTTTAATGTAACTGAGAAATTTAGATCGGCAATACAGGTAAAAATAGTAAAAACTGACGCCAAAAAGAGAACGGGCTAGTCATTCAAATATACCTAGCTACCTTCACTTTGTTGAGAGGGTTTTTTGTCACTGACATTTTGTGCAGTTTCGGATATCGTGAAATTCAAAACAGGAAATTAAATTGGTTTAGAAATAACCTACTAAAAGTCACGGTTAGGTACATATCTACACACGAAAACACAGACCAATTCAATACCTTCTAACTTAGACTGTCACTTACGGGATATCTTCCGTGATTGTTCATTATTTTGAGCTCCCGATATACCGTCCGTGCGTCTTCTGTTCCGTTTAATTGTAAACCGTGAAAGCTTAAAACAGTGTTTCGAATCAATGCCTTCTAAACTTACACTAGTTTACTGTCACTTACGGGATATCTTCCGTGATGGTTCGTTGTTTTACAATACCATACCAATCAACCAAACCTAGCAATACCTTCTCCCTGTTAAGTTGTTTAAAATGGCGTCTCACGTTTTACGAGTAGCTATCCTCCAAAGTCATAGTAGTGTAGTGATACAGTTTCAGCCAACTTACCAATTTACCAATCTTCTTTCCCATCGACAATTTCAACTTGCGTGAGCAACTTTAGCGAGCGGGTTCACAAGTTGTTAAACTCAATGAATAGGATGATTACTATAGGCGGGACCTTTTTATTTTATACAGAGAACAGCTCAAAGATGACGGTAACATAATGATCTATTATTCTGGCCGTGAAATATTAGAGTAACTTTGATCTTATGCCAAGAATTTACGTTGAGTGACAGTAGTGTTTTTAATTAGTTGTAGAATTTCGTATTTGATTTTAAAAATGAAAATGTGGAATGGCCTTTTTTTTTTTTTTTTAACGTTGTAAAATCATCAAATGAGTCCTCCCACCCAGGGCAGAGCGGGAGAACTTTTTATGAACTGCGGGTAAAATTCTGCGTTGCGCTTTTCAAAAAAGCTCGCGTTCTGGCATCTATATCGCAATTCGCAGACCGCAAGGACCAACCAACTTATCCTAGCAAATTACCTTTATCAACCCTGCGAATAGCCTATCCAGACCATTAAGTGTATATTTCGTTGCCCACAATGTCAACCTGGATCGCAATAAGGGTAATATCAGGTCGACCTCTTGCCAGCAGTTAGCACATACCCTACTCACTCGAACACTTACATCCAACACAATACATACATTAAGAACGCCACTAATTACGTTACTTAGTTTCACTATAATTTTAAGGTAGGCCGTATATTAAAGGTTGGTAGGCCGTGAGACGACATTTTCAACCCTTTGTTAGGCTTTCAGTGACACTTAAAACAACCCTCCTTCACTTAAATAGGTCTAAGAACTCGTTAACTGAAACACTAACCTCTGGGAAATTACCAGTAATTTTACGTGAAAATATTGGGCAAGGCAGCCTGTTTATTTTATAAAACAAATAAGCCTCTGTACCTATTTCATTATCTTGTTTGGAGTTACAATTATTGAAGCTAAGTTTTAATAAGGATCCGGGAGAAAGTTAAACGAAACGTTAATTCCTTTAAATAGGTAAATATTTTCTTTGTTAGATTATGTCGTTGAGTGAATTTAGGGATCTTGATTGCCAAATGTGCGCTAAGAAACTGTCAAGACAGTTTTCTGTTAATGCGAACGAAACGACGACCCATCAAATAGTGAGCCTCAAAACTATATCAGGAGAGAATTGATATCGTTTTAATTTTGATAAATACATATAGATAATATAGAGTGATTGGTAATTGGGTGCATTCCTTCAAATGGGTGATGCTAGACCTAATTAACAACAATTTGGTCTAGTATCTCCAAAACAACCCAGTTTGAACCGGTTTTTTGAATTAACGGTATTATATAACCATATATAACCATATAATATCGTTGTTGCATAATAGAACATCAAAATAGAGTAAGACACAATGCTACCTCACAACATATCTCTGCAAAATGTTTTGTCGATTAAATGCATTGTGTGTTTGATCGATTTTTGATGAAACAATGCAGGCTGGTTATTATCACGTGCACAATCAATCCAATTAAACTGCGGATGCCACCGGGTCTATAAAAAGCAGTACCAGCCCCATTAATTAACCAAACAACGTGATTATTCGTATGCCCCGTTCATTCCAATATACAACAACAATATGATGGGATTTGATAGCATTGAGCTTATTGCTATCACTATTTTAGTACTTACCTCATACAAACTTTTTTTAACTTGTATTTTTTTTCATACAAGTTTTTAATGTGATATCATAATATCACGCCTGTAATCCCCGAAGGGTTAGGCAGAGGTGTACCTCAATTTGATGTACAGAATGCTTGATTGACGGCTTCGTAAAGGTTTACACCTTGTATTGTTGTGTATAGGTGTAGTGGTCGCAATCGCGACTGCTGAGCATCCTCTGCCTAAACCCTTCGGCGACTACAAGCGTGATGTTATGGTATGTTCATGTTTTAATGAAATTGCAGCTTACTAAGCTTTTACAAAGACAATTATTTTCCCAGTAGCGTTTACGACACAGGAAATTGGGACGCGTAGAATGGCGGTACATATACTGTACCGCCATTCTACGCGTCTACGAAACTGCACAATTTACGAAGCTCGTACATACAAATTGCATTGTCTACACTGTAGACTACAAGGAGCGATCTAAATTCAAACACACTGTTCTGACAAGCAACGGGACCTTTGATCAACAATGACAAGTGGGCCACTGTGAGCCACTATGGGCCACTAGCACCGATCATACATCTAGGCGTGACAGCTATCTTGTCTATACCGGACAAAGTATGTCTTGGTATGCGTCGGCATACGGAACTACAGTTCAATGTAGTAAATTTGACTGATAGTTGACGTTTCGCCTTTGTCACTAGCGCCACTATCAAAGGCCAGGTTATATTGGTCGTTTTGTGGTGTTGTGCTTTCGGTAACTGTTCATTTACAAAGAAAGAATAGCATAACGGTCTTTTTGTACACAGAAAAAGTTAAACACCCGTTCTAGTTAAGTGATGGTCCACTATCATTTTGAAGTGTCTTTGTACTTATTGTATACGACTACAATAAGGCTGAGATAATTATTGACTGTACATGTTTCCAAATTGACCATACTTTTGGTGAATTTCTAGAAAAACTAAAAGAAAATTACCTAGTTAGTAGGTAATTGATCTGAGACCTGTATTATTTATTTATAGGTTCACCAACAACATGCAAAATTGTAACTGCAACAGTGCAACAATCACTTATAGGTAAACTCCGCATGCATAAAGAAGTTGTACAATTTATAATATTAATCTAGTTTTAAATAATTACATAATTACTTATCTAAAAGTCTAAAGGTCTAAAAAATAATAATTTATATAACAACATAAGGTACGCCTACGTAAACACATTTCTTATATATTGGGATACTGAAAAAGAAAAGTTGAAAAGTTAATCTACTTAGCAAGATGCTAAAAAAAATTGGCTTTCAATTTGCCCATTTATTGTATAGGGATTCTGTAGGCAACATTACATTTAGTAAGGGCATTAGGGCATAGGGTATTTAGTAGGCCTATTCCCAGGCCACGTGCCTCTTTTGCGCTTTTGCGGCACGTGGCCTGGGAATAGGACAATGTATGTGACAGTAACAGTAAATTATTACTGTTACTGTTAGCCTGTATCATCCCAGGCTAACAGGCCTCTCCCCATGCCTTACTAATTCTTCGATTGAGGACCAATGTGGCCTCCCACTAGGTGGACCGATGACCTAGTGAAAGTTGCAGGGATCCGCTTGATGCGAGTCGCGCGGGACCGGTCAATGTGGCGACACTTGGGAGAGGCCTATGTCCAGCAGTGGACGTCTTTCGGCTGAAATGATGATGATGATGATGTGGGCCACTGGGCGTTGGTTTTGTCCAGCTCGTCCCGCCATCCCCTTCGAGGTCTACCGCGTCGCCTTCTGGCAGTGTCAGGGCTCCACATCGTGGTTGTAATTTATGAAATGATATACCTACCAATATGAGACCCTTGAAAATACTAAAGCACAAATACACTACGTCGAATTCACGACGAACCGAATTATAATTTTCATGTAATTCGCTTCCCATTAGTAGATTATCGGGGCGATAAATCTCAGTATTCCCTACGACCTGTCTCATCGCGGCTCGAACGGCTAAGCTTGTGGAATCAATTATAGATTTATGTTAGATGGTGATATCTTGTAATTGGATCTACAGCCGTAAAATTATATCGAAATTCACGTACTTATAGGCCTGTAACATCACGCTACTTCTTAGAATTCCGTACCCAAAGCTGCTAACGGAAATTTCACTGTATTGTATACCTGTCTGTCACAGGGGAACCGTGATAGCTAGCCAGTTGTTGTTTTATTAACAGAATACGTACGTGAACTTATGGCCTGTATCATCACAATATTATTAAAAAATCGACCTACACGTTTGGTCTCTACTCTAGTAACAAACACACATACATACATAGACTGATAAACACATTACCCTCCTTTGCGTCGCGCAGTCGGGTAAAAAGACCATTTAGTCTTAACAAAAAAAAAACAATCATAGGAAATCATCTATCAAGGTTTTTTTATGAATCGATTTTCTTTTGTTTTTCCCATTAACAACGAGTCCGAATAACATTATGCTAAGTGTTCCATGTTTTGTATTCTGTCCACGTTTATGACTAAATTATAATGTATTCAGCTCACAGTAAATCAACGTACATCAGTCAACCTTCAGGTGTGGGTAGTAAGTAGGTACATTACTAGTCAAATCCATGAGTAATTTACCTGTCCCTCAAAATAATCTATGTATTTCGACACGCACGTGACAACATTTAAGTAACTTGATCCATTTTAACTTTCCATGACATGTTTTACACAAACTTTAGAAGTACATAAGTGACAATTATCGTATCAATTTCAAATTAACACTAATTGCAAAACGCCGCGAGACTAAAGTTACAAATAAACTTCGATGAGCTTCTATTTTCCACTTGAACATTTTCCGAGCGAGTCATCGCTCTTCTTGCCGTGGCAGTGTGTGATAAGAAGTATGATGTATCGCGGCTGTAACTTCGATTTTACGTTGTGTTACTTTATAGGTATTATGGTCTAACTAAAGTTAATAAAAGACTCTCAAGGCGACCAGCACAGGAACAGCGCAGAATTTATATTCTAATAAATACCTATTTAATGGCGCTTCGTATAAACATGTGATTCTTGATGAATATTAACTTTTATTCTAGATATAAATCTTAGGAATTGAAATAAGACAGGTTTGATATTGTTTCCGTAAAATAAAAACACGGAAAACAATTAAATTCATTCTCGCACGTATTTATTTAAACAACTACCGCTACGTCATCACCGTGCTGTGCGTGAATGTACTAAAAGATAGAGGTAGGACATGAATAAGGGGTATTCTATATCTGAGGTTATCTATACACGTATTCGCTAAATAATTTACAACACGTATCTTCCGCGAATTTCCATTTTGCCATGTAAGGCTTCTTTGTAACACAGAAAATACAGGGTGTAAACAGACCCTTCACATAGCCGTCAACCAAGCATTCTGTACATCAAACTAAGTAACTTTACGCAAAAATTATTGCTGGGAACCGACTTTTTTCTTTGGGGTGAAAAATCACGTTTTACGGTAGAACTCGATGGAAAGCACTCAAAGCATTGTGCTGATGGATTGAATAGTACGGGGGTCGTGGAGGTGTGTAAAGTAAACATCTTACATTAAAACATGTTTTAAAAAAAAAACTTGTGAAAAAGTTGGAACTTTGACCCCAAATATCTCCGCAACTATAAGGTTCCCCCAGGTATGGTCTAGAACAAAAAAATGATCGCAAAGACGGGGAGAACAATTAGTGCCTTTCGGATATGTTAAGGGTCTATTTACAGCCTTTATACTTATGCTTTCCGTGACTCACTGACAGTGCCCTGTGTTACCTGGAAACCACTCCGTTTTCTTTGAAAGGTGGGTCAGGTAAATCTCTCTGCGTTATACTGACTGTACATAAGTGAGTAGACGTAAGGTGTAAACAGACCCTTCACCAAGCCGTCATCCAAGCATTCTGTACATCAAACTAAGTAACTCTACGCAAAAACTGTTGCTGGGAAACGACTTTTTTATTTGAGTGAAAAATTACGTTTTACGGTAGGTACTCAATGTAACACACTCAAGACACTGTGCTGAAGAGTGCATTGAATAGTACAGAGATCGTGGATGTATTTAAAGTAAAGTTATAACATCAAAAACTTGTATTTAAAAAAAAAAAAACTTGTGAAAAAGTTGGAACTTTGACGCTCAATATCTCCGTAACTAGAAGTTTCCCAGCTATGGTCTAGAACAAAAAAATGGTGGCAATGACGGGAAGAACAAGTGCCTTCGGCTTCGTTAAGGGTGTATTCATACGCTTTATAAGACATATGCGTGCCTCTGTAGGTACTTTAACAGACCCTAAACTTAAATAATCGCAGACTGTAAGTAGAAATGTGCTACGTTACAAATAAAACATCAACGAAGCAACAGATTATTCGATAAACTGTCCTTACCTATTCACAAGAAAAGACGTATAACAAGACAAAAAATCTATAGATTTGAATATTTCGGTGAAAGCGAATGCGACTCATGAATGTTTCATGGGATGGTCGCCATTTTATATTGCTCCTACTTTGCGAACAATACCGATAGCGCCGAAAAAAGGTACAAACAAAACGTATAAAAAGCAATCGTCGCAATTCAATGACTGTTGCGAACTTTCAAAAACAATTTTTGGCGACTCCAAAAAATTGCGGTACTTATTTCCAGATTTTTGACAATTCTTTTGGTTACTAATGATTTCTTTTTGGCCTTATTTGGATATTTTATTTTTATAGTGTAACAGAAATTTGAACTGAAAGAATGTCAACGTAAGCATTAGCTTAAGTACCTAGTGTGCTCAGGTGAAAGTACTACTGTGCTCATTAAAAGATTTCGTTATATTATTACTTCAGTGAGCTCTAAAAAACGAATTCTCTTTCATATTCAATTAAAGTTGAGTATTGCTGTTTTTATTATTATGTTCAATGAAGGTTTTAGGTACAATTCCTGAAGCAAAGAAAAAAATTCCGCATCCCAATGACAGACTGAATAGTTTCAAAGTAACCCGATAGAAACCACAACAGGGGCAATATCGCCATATACGGAATCATTCTCATAGAGTAACATAGAATCCTGGCGTGCCGGAATATTATAAAACAAACAAATTGTATTGAGCATTTTGACATAAAATTTTAGCATAAAACGGTCAGCTTCTAAAATTGCTTACCATTTCAGCTGAGTTAAATCAACTCCTGGACCATAAAGGCTCTGTGTGCTGTTTTAATGAACAGATAATTAAGCAGGGTGGAATTTGTCGATTTATTATGATGTAACTATGGCTGTAAGAATACCTAATTAGCATTACTATTTATGCCAGTTTCTACACCATCTCAGGTCAGGTCTCACATGTCTCTCTGTGGTCTCACTTAATAAAAACATAAAAACTTTATTTTTTGTACAAAATACACGCTTGACAAGATCACTATTAATTGAATGAGTTATTAACACCGGTGCATGCTACTGCTCAGCCAGTCGATAAATTTATCTAGAGGATGCTCCATAACAACTTCCTGTCGCCAGATAGCGACTGCGAACAAAGAGACAACACCATGTATAAACTTACCGATGCGTAATAGTAGCAATAACTAACACTTCAATCAATTTGTCGCTATAATCATAAATATCAATGAATATGATTTCCAGACACGTCGCCATAATAAAACTCAATACAATGACAGTGTTATAAATCGGAGTGTTATAAACACTTGTTTTATTTGTCTGGTACATTGGTATAATTAATTAGGATTTATTAATGAACTTGTGAATGCTTTATTGGCACTACGCATAACCGTGACGAACGCTTTGGCAGTTGCGTAAGCACTGCACTTTAACGCACTGCTGGTTCCAGGGTTCGTACCCGAAGGGTAACCATTGGGACCCTATTACTAAGCCTCCGCTGTCCGTCCGTCCGTCCATCCGTCTGTCTGTCTGTCAGCGGGCTGTATCTCATGATCCGTAATAGGTAGACAGTTGAAATTTCACAGAATGTGTATTTCTGTTGCCGCTATAACAACAAATAATAAAAAGAATTTTAAAATTAAAGGGGGCTCCCCTACTACGATGGTACGGAACTCTTCATGCGCGAGTCCGAGTCGCACTTGGCCGGTTTTTTTAACTCTTAGCTCTAAACAGACCGTTGATAACCAAGCACTTCGTAAAAAACATGAGCGTAGGATCGATTTATTGCGCACAGTACATATTTTCATCGTCCCCGCGCCGTTCCCGTTAATTTTTCTATTTAGCCCAGAAAAGTAAATGATTACCAGACAGCATTGTAAAACCTAATCCCCTAATCGTTCCATATGCCTCTCACAGAAAACTATACCCTATTTTCTTTCCAGCAAGGTACTAGCAAGCCCCTTTTATTCAGGGCTATCTACAATTTTGTTTGTACAATTAGCTATGTTGTTTCCCAAGCCGCCTACTTGGCAGCAAACAGGGGCTCGACTTTGCATTGAAAATAAGAAAAAACTAAAAAGGTTGGCAACCCGCTATCGCTTGCTTGCGTAAACTTTAATGTCGTAGGCAAAGTTTCAAGTAGGGTTGAACACCTTACGAAGCGATACCTGCTGCTATTAATTAGTTTATCATGTTTACGCTGTTTTTGTAAGCAAACCCGCGATAAGTTGATAAAGAAGTTTTAAAATAGGTTACAAGGATTTTCGATTTTATATTTCTTTTCCTCATATTTTGCTTTGAAGTCAAAATAAAAGCAACAATGTTTGCAGTCCACTACCAAGGCAAGCTACACCCAGCAATAAAATCCACAAAATTTCCATGCGTACACTCCAATAATGTAAATTCAAAAACCACATCGGGGTTCCGTAGCTGTCGCAAACACTTCGGACGGCCACAGTATTCACAGTTGGTATTATTTCCTGGCTAATTTATGCTTCTACATTAACATACGTGCACCGTCTGAAGTCTAGCGTATATTCACCTGAATAGGTTTATCTTTGACGGCAGTTTACTATAGGGAGCGATAGAACTTACCTTTGCACTAGTTCAGTGATCTGATTTTAGCAATTCAATTAATGTCATGAAGAAATGATAGGTTAAGCATAGTTACTTTGGCCCATAGCATTAATGAGAACTCAAATTCAAAATATTTAATTACACATAAACCTACATGGGCAGTTATGAAATGTAAAAAATAGGTACTCGTAGGTTGGTCCTTTCCTAGCTTTCTCAAGTCGCCATTTTGTTTTTTCAATACCATTCCCATAACCAATTTCACAACCAACAACAGTTTCACGACACGTTTACCAACGGCGCTCTCGTGTCAATTTCATTCTAGCCCCACAATAACCAAGAATATAAATATGAAGTACATAGCGTAATGAGCCCAACACAAGAAATGAACACCTATATATAATAAAGAAAATATACATCAATGACAACATTATTAAGGTTCATTCTAGTATTTCCTGTATCATCAGTTTATTAAGCCGTATAAAAAGGAATACTTTGAAAGTAAATACAACTTTTGCGAATATCTTACCTGAAAAGTTCTTTCATTTCGTTTTCATATTATTTGCATGAACCTCCGGAGTCTTGACAGAGGAACATTGTTTAGAATTTAGATACTGTTACACATAAGTTCGACAGATTCATACGGAAACATTTGTCAGCAATCTAATGATTGCCGAAAACTCGCAATCGACTTTCAACAGGAGTTTTCAGTAATTTCAAAGTAGATTAATATGAAAATCCTTTGCGCATTCCTAATTACAGGCAAAACAAGATAGCTGAAAAGGAAATATCAAAGCAAGCGCTTTTTGGCGGTATCAAATATCCGCAAAATACGGCTTGCAACGATTTTACAAAGCCATTTTCCTGAAACATTATAGCGTTACTCAGAATATCGTCACCAAAAATCGGGTATCTTGTCCCTATTCCGCTGAAAATATCCCTCTATTTTCTATAAAGGATAATGCAGAACAATAAATAAAATATTTCGCGAAAGCAGTGGCGGTTAAAATTGGATGTTCTTGGAACAACGTCCCTTCGTAGGGTGGTGGAATTCAATAATATTGTCAACAAAGAATGTCTGCGAACCGATAGGACTTCTAAAAGCCGAAAAACGATGAAAGTTCCTTATAAAAATGTGCTTTGTTACGTCTTTCTTGTGGAGAACGGAACGGACGGCTTATTCCGTCCGTACAAGCACATGTCGGCTAATTATCTCTTTGTCTACTTCCGTGAGGTTGTGTTTTGTTGCAATGGAATTAATTAGGGCTTTATACGATGGATGTGCTGGGACTTTCAATGTAGCTACTTTTTGAACAAGCCCCTTTAAATAAAGAGAAAAAAAAAGTAGCTACTTTATGTACTTTTCAAATACTAATACGTTCATTTGAACTAGGAACGAACTATTGAATGGAACTATTGAATGGTCAACCACTTACTTACGATTACCTCGTTTTGACTGCTTCATTGGATCATGTCACATCGTAACTGCTGAACATGAGGTCATGGGTTCGATTCCTGTGTAGGGGAAATTATTATTGAGTTTTTTCATCAGGAATTTCTCGGTAGAAGCCACAAAGTCTGAATTTGTGCCCGAGTGATGGCAATAGGCTCGCCCCCTATTACATGGGACTTAAACCGAAATGTGGGTGTACTTAGGTACACCTCTGCCTAACCCTTCGGGGTTTACAGGCGCGATGTTAAGTTATGTTTACTTAAGATTGTAACTTTATACAAATCCAGGCAGTATATAAATTAGTAGTAGGAAAAGAAATGCCTTTTCAAGATTTTAACCTATTAAAAAACTACACCGTTTCTTAATCTACAACATGATGAAATCGATGCATCTTGTTATGGGCTCAACAATTGCTCTATCTCCATCGAATAATGGAGCACCATAAAATCCATTGCGCAATCCTGATCCAATCTGTAACACTGTTATCTTGTAATTCACAGCAGTGTTGCATCTCGCCGGCCCATCTTTATTGAACACTTGATAGCCGAAACAATGGTCTCTAACCTCGAGAACAATGTCAGTGGCGAAACAATCATGTACCATTAAATAATAAACATTCCAATTAGCGAATCTCAAGGTCAACTGAAAGGGAGATTAGTGAGATACTGTACCTTTAATTAATTGTACACTTTGAAATACATAGGTACAAGTGTCAAATGCTTTGAGGAGCTCGGGTCGATCCACGGGTTAAGCCGCATTTGCCTAGGTTGGCCCGTGGATGGGTGACTTTTCGTTACATACTAAGTTTCCTCCGTGCCTCGGATACCGTCGATACCGGTAGTCAGTGGGCCGAAATTCTGACAACCAGTCTTACCAGGGGTGTCGTATTACCCAGTACTAACGGCTTGTGGAGGTTAGATAGGCATTTGCTCCATGTAAATACTGGTATTCAGCTGCATCCAGTTAGACTGGAAGCCGACAATGATGACTGATGAAGTGGCAAAAGCTTCGAAAGGTTTCGTATTTCGAAAACATTTCTTCAACGACTTTCAAGGCTTGACAAAAGCGTTTTTGGTAGGTTTTGTCAATCCAAAACATTTCCATCATCGTTGTCGCGCAAAGAATGTCACTTTGTTTAGATTGATTGATTGATTGATAGTTACCAGAGACCCTATAGGGAGACGGACGTTTCGGAGAGTGGGGAAATCCGGTTGGTGCTTGTGTCGTAAGAAACAACAGTTTACAGCTTTCACGGTTTAAAACTACACTTACACTGTCAAAATATCGGGAGCTCAAAATTGTGAACAATCACGGATGATATCCTGTAAGTGACAGTATAAGTACATACTTTCATAGCTCAAAGTCAAAGTCAAAGTTTTTATTTGTTAAACATAGGTGTAAAAGATGTGAGTAAATATAAAGAGATCGCTATGTTTTGCCGACAACGGCGTACAAAATTTTAATATTAAAATTATACTATAAATTATTCTTAAAACTATGCTAATTAAATATTTGGTAGCTGTGTGGGTGCCTTGCGACTGGGACTGTAGCTTCATTTTTTTTGGTAGGTTCCTGTTTCGATAATTCAAAAGTGCCTGTAACTAGCCTACTTGAAATAAATGCTTTGATTTTGATTTTGGCAGTTTCGTCAGTACACTTTGCAAGTTTTTACTCAATTTCGCAAAAACGTCTCAACGGATTTCGATGAAAACTGGCACAGGGATAGATCATGTCTAAGCTTAAAAATTATAAAAAAAACACACTGTCTACAAATGGAGTACTTTTCTCCTTCTATGCCACAAAATTTTTGATTCTAACCATGGTTTATACTATTTTTGGGGTCACAATCTTATACAGATAGAAATAGTACAAAATTAAGCAGTTACTGTTCATAATTAAATAATATAACGAGTAACAAAAATAAATAATGAAATATAAATATATTAGTACTTTATCGCGCTGGAGTTAATCTCCACGGCCGCTAGCCTAAGTAATTAAATTTAAATTTAATTATGTGAACAATATCAAAACAAACATTACAAGCTAATATGAAAAACAATAGTGCACTGTTCATTAATAATACATGGTATTATTCTAGCCTCATTTCATATAAGCAGCGTTGTTAGTGCAAGTCTGTGAGTTGCTGTATCATAAATTTTACAGCCATTTGTAATATTTACCAGATATCTATGAAAATCTAAGGCCCTATTATATAAAAAAATAAAAGAAAGCTTATCTATATACGTGAAGCAAAAACTTTGTACTCCTTTTTACGAAAATTACACGGACGGATGGAGTATGCAATTAGGCACATGCACATGAAGGTTTATATGAAGAAGGAGCGCAGAGAGCTAAATCTATTATTATTTAATAATGCATTAGAAATACGTTTTTTATGAATTTAATATTTATAAAAAAATTACACACATGCATTATAACAACACAACACACCACAACAACAATTACAAACAATACACAACAACAACAATACAAATACAAACACAATACAATACAACAACAACAACACACAATACAATATAATACAACAAACACACAACAACACAATAAACAATAAAACACAATTACAATATCCATTTTTTTTTTAATTATTCACACGTTCTCTTTTTCGAATCAGTTGCGTCTGTACACATAAGTTCTAGGCAGGACCCACTAAGAGAAAAGATTAATATATAACGTTCAAACTTAAAATGTAAATGAACTATGGTCGAATTTCGACCACTGGGTGACCACTTTTCTGTATACATCAGAAATGGTACTGAACTCGTATACTCACATACATAAGCTCACTTTTATTAACACTACAGTAGTAGTGTTAATAAAAGTGAAAATCAAAATAGTAGTAGTATACTACTATTTTGATTTCTTAGTCTTCCTTTTGCCTAAAGTAATTAATTACAAGTTGATCGTAGTACCTAAGTAATCATTAGGAACAATAAAATTGCAACTAACTTACATAACCAATAACAAAAAACTATGTTGTAAACTTCAACTTCATCCTTCCATCACATATGGAGTGTAGACGTGCTCACTAACCAAGCGTCAAACCAAGTTCGCACTCGGGGTATGTCAGCAAGCAATCAAGATCCTTGCAGTTCAACTTACTAATTGTATGAGGAACTTGATACTGCGTTCCAAAACTCAAATTGCCGATGTAGGTCACACGGCTACCAAGCTCAAATGGAACTGGGCTGGCCACATCAGTCGTATACCGGGGGAGCTATGGGCTAAAGTAACCACTCTATGGGTTCCAAACGGCAACGCGGCAGGTCCAGAAGGAGATGGAGGGACGAACTCGACTCTTTACACAAGGATTAACGAATAACAGCGATGGATGTAAGCTGAAGTGGCAATGGTCTGGTCATATTAGCCGTAGAATCGATGACCGTTGGGGTAGACGTGTTCTTGAGTGGAGACTGCGAATCGGCAAAAGTAAGGTGGGACGCCCTCAGGCTCGGTGGAGTGACGATCTTCGCAGAGTGGCTGGTTGCAACTGGTTGCGAGTTGCTGAAAATCGAGTTGAGTGGCGTGTGATTGAGGAGGCCTATGTCCAGCACTGGACCGCTTAGGCTGATGATGAACTATGGATAGGGATAAGTGGAAAGAGGGAAGTTAGGCCTTTGTCCTGCAGTGGAACACAAATGGCTAAAGCCGGGTACACATTGATGAAACGTAACATGAAATGTTACACAAATGAGCCGGCCAGACTTTTGCAATGCAACATGAAATGTAACACAAAATCTTCCCGAATTTGTTTCAACGTGTGATACATTTCATGTTACGTTTCACAAATCTGTACCCGGCATTATAAAAAAAATGTTAGAAACTTCAAACTATGCTGCCCCCATCACCAAACATTCCTCTAGGGAAGTAAAAATGGCCCTGCGAACCCTTTTTCCCTCTTTATAATTTTCTTGCCAATTTGGTAAATATTTCTCTACGTATTCCGACCAATTTCGAACGAAACCGTAAAAGGTTTTCTCTTGGGGCAATAACTAATATACCTAGCAGAGAATATTCCCAGTAAATACATATAAAGGAAAAAATGTCCAAATATTTTTATTTTAAATTGTTTTTTACGCATCTACAGGGATTCTGTTAATAATAAAATATCAGTTTGCGTCTGAAATTTTTTTGACTTTATTGCTATTTTATTTTTGTTTGGAATAAAATAACGATGGCAGTTTTATTGATCTAGTATGTTACTGCTATAACTTTTAAAACAGATTTTTTTTAATTATGGTATTTTTTTAACCTGGTTTTATTTGAAAAAACTTTTAAAACAGATTTTAAAAAAATATGGTAATTTTTTAACCTGGTTTTATTTGAAAAAACTTTTAAAACAGATTTAAAAAAAATATGGTTGTTTTTTAACCTGGTTTTATTTTAAACCTCCCACCTCATACTCCACTTTCCAATATCCAGTGCAGATCAATAAGTCGTAGCTGTTTCCAGCTAAAATAAACTCAATCCACTCTAACATCTGTGTCGGACATCCGTAGCGGTATCAAAATAAGAACCCTAAGTGAATCTACTCGAAGTCCGCCTTCCTATACTTAGAACTGTCTTAAAATTTGCTGCAAGAAGGTTTTATTTTCTGTGCAGCTGTAGGCATTTTGTTAAGACTGACCCGATCCCATCCTAAATGATTTCAGACGAAGTGGATGACCATAATTAAGTGGTATCTATTGCTCCGAAACTTGAATTACTTGAATATGAAAGAAAATGGAAAACAATTTTTTTCAGGCAGGACAATGAGCTAATCTACAAGTGCTATATAAAACTGTTTACCAGTAGGTACATAGAATACAAATGTCAATATTATTATCCTCTAACCCGCATGTAAACTAAACAGAGCTACTAAACTTAAACTTTAAAACTCGAGACGACTTAAAAAAAGTGACTGCAAAAAATCAAGATTATTATTTGCTGTCTAAACCTCGTCGAGTACACAAAAAGACTATATCATTAAGGGCCGCATGTATGACTCATGCTGGTTCCAACAGAGAGACACTTGGGAAACCACAACTAACTTGAACGTATAAGAGCACTTGACTGGATTATCATTTACTTTAGACACTTATGTACCGGATAATGTGACTCATAGGTGGCTAGCGTACAGCAGTGGCGAAGGTTGCATACAACTCGATTCCTACCGGATTCCCTTTGAAAAATGGCACAGTCAGTATTGTATAGACAAATGATATAATCAAACTAAACATACTCCGGCTTACCTCTTACAAAAATTGACCCTTCGCTACTGGTGTACAGTTACCTAAAATACCAGAGTTAAGCAGTTAGCATTCTGTTCTTGTGCCGTGGTAGATACAATTATCAAGGTCTACGCCTAATGCGACTGCTGAGCGTGAGGTCCTGGGTTCGTTTCCCAGGTCGGGCAGTGTTATTGAGGTTTGCCATAAGGAATTTTCCCGTTTGATGGCAATAGGCTCGCCCCCTATTAAATTGAACTCAATACATAACTAGCGAAATGTGGGTGTACTACCTATAGGTACACGTGCCTAACCTCTCGGAGATTACAGGCGTGATGATGCTATGGCACGTTACAACTTTTTGTACTTATCACAAGTGCGACGCGAGTGAGCCACGAGTGCAATCATTTACTCATTTTGACCTTTTTGTTTAGTAAACCAAAATCGTTTACTTGGTGTAGCAGTAGTTACAATGAACATAATAATTACAATTTTACCGATGATGTTTGGACTCAATTTTTTGCCTTGAGAGCAGACTATGCAGTCTCCTACAAAACAACTAAAACAATACTAAACGTTTTTCCAAACATGATTATTATGCTGCTGCTAGTAAATCGTGCTTTTAGATAATATCGATTCTATTGTATGTTTTAAAGCGTTATAGACAAGCTTATCTTAAGGTTGATCGTAGGTATTTGCAATTAATCGTTCAGTAAAAACAAGGCAATTATTTCCTTGTTAAGGTGCAGTCAATTAGAAAACAATGTCCCTCCAGTAAAGTCAGGGAAATTGTACAGCAAATTATTGACCACTATTTTATGTCTTTTTCGGATGGGAAATCATCAAAGGACCCCCCCCCCTCCCCCCACTCTGGGTGGAGTGGAAGGGAGTGTCAGACTTGTACTGACTAAAACCCATCCATGTTCCTTCTTTGCCCTTTGTGTTCCAGGGCCACGGCATCTCTTTCGAACAGTCCCGCAAATTATTGACCACTAAATTTAATAGTTCGCATATTCAAGTCACAATTAAACGGGTATACACAACAAGTAAAGGTAGGGTGTCAATTTGCTTCACAATTAATTCCCTCGGTCGTACTTGCAACGTGATCGCAAGTTTTTCATGTAGTTTTGATAATAGCCATAACCTTGGAAAGTTTGAATGAAAAAAAAAATGGAATGATGAAAAACATCGTAAAACCTTTGAACAGACGCCAGTACACCAAGCTGCCCGTTTCGGGCAGCTTGCTTTCGTTTCTGTCAAAATCTACTAATCAACCTAGAAGCTTGCTTTAGCAATAACGTTGAAAATCTATTAAAGGACAGAATGTCATGTCGAATGTGAATGTGTATGTGTGTGTGATGTGTGTGTTTCTGTTCCTTTCTTCTTTTCTGTATTTTAGTGTGTACATAAACTGTTAAATAAATAAAATAAAATAAATGTAGTAAATTGCACACTTCTAAGCTCCAATTTTTGCAGACCATGTTACTGATGAAATCGTATTACTATTTAATTTCTTAGCCAGTTTAATTTCAAGTAAAATATACATGTAGTTACGCGATTTTATGATAATATACGAGTAGTTCTACGTGCTTTTATAATAATTAAGAGCAACGACTGTCGTGAATTCTGAACGAACTCATTTTCTCCTGGATTCAGTGCTCGTAAAGGACGTGTTGGTTAATTTATTTCTGACCGGGAATAATATATGCTTTCTGGATTGTTTTAGTATGTTATATGTAAAAGTAGGGTCCGCTGTATGTGGTTTACTTTTACATTTCCATGTAGATGTCTTATTATATTATTTAACCGTGACGAAAGCAAGAATGTTAAAATTTAAGAATGATGACCCACCCAAAGGCATCATATTTTTATACAATGCCGTTGAGCATCAAATCATGCGATACGTAAATCAAATTCTGAATTGGAAAGTTGGGGAAAACAGTTTCGTGACAAACGATGTATTATGACTGTGGTTACAAGAAAACCATTTATATGGATGCCTTGTTTTATTATGGTACCCTAAAAGAAGCTTTACGTTTTTTGGCGAACGTTTTTGCCATTGGTATTCAGTTGTCAAAATGACTCGTCATAAATGGCATCGGCAATTAGACATGCACTTACTTTGAGGTCTATAAAAAGTTCTAGCAATTAATATTGTATGATCAATATAATAATAGTATCGATCGAAGCTGTTTATAGCGATCTAAAGTATACAGATAGATTGATTTATAGAAACGGCGATTGTATGTTAATTTTCAGACTTACATATAATGTTCTTGCAATGTGACTATGTGACACGAATCAATTCATAGATTAAAATAGAATACGTATTAAAAGATAATCTCTTATTGTTAGCGTATCTGGAATTTATTGTAATCAGAATCATGTCAATGTCAGATCTTGTGAATATTTGAATAATAGTTAAATAAATCAATGTTGAGGTTTATTTAGTTTCTTAAGAAAAGGAGTATCCCTGTCTGTTTCCGTGTATTTTTGCTAAGAAACTGTGAGTAAAGAGATTACTAGAAAGACATTATACAACATTAGTTTTAGTATATGCGAAACCTGAAACACGTGTCTAGTATTTTATTTTTATTTTTATGTAAAGAATCTATGTACAAAATTTCAAAACTGTATCATGAAAAATCACAAAGTTATAAGCTTATTCTGTTACCTGGTTGTCCTGGTGTCACAAAAACGTGGTCACCACGCGGCGCAGCCCGCGTGCACGCCTCCAGCGTCTTCTTGAGCTCATTGATAATAATAATTTGGCAGTAAATACCTAAATGATTGCGATAGGTACTTAGTGTCGCATGGTGTCCAACTTGTAACCTTTTTTAAATAATTTTGGGACTAAATATAACATGGTATAAAAATTATTGGAATCGATTCAGTTACTTATTCTGCACAAACTATATTCAGGTTTCGCGTATACTAAAAATAATGTTGTATATTGATCACCAAACCACACTAAAAATGTCAACATCGCGTCAAGGTCCAAGAAACACTATTGGAAAAAGTCCACGGCATGTAGTTGTGCTTGTAGGATTTTATGGATACATTCACAATCTGACGCAGAACTAAATAAGATTAAATGAAGAGTTGCAAAACACGAAAAAAATTGCGGACAAAATTGTTCAACTTTACTCATTTCAAAAACAACAGATGTGCGGAAAAATCAAAGCTGACAGCCAAGCGGTGTAATCTGAGAGGTCGTCGGTAAGTTAAATTATCCTGTTACCCGCAACGAATTTAAACGGAAACCACGGCTTGATTTATAAGAAAACTTTACAATTTCCTAACAACATTCACAGTTTCCTAAGCCATGGCTGAGACGTCTCAATTACAAGTAGGACTGTCCAACATCACAGGGGACTGTCTCTAAAGTTAGCCTTTTCGTCTCCAGATACTTTTAAATGACTTTTGCCTCTTCCCTTTTAAAGTTAGTGAAGTACATTTTAAACACATTGGATGGATGGATTCGAGGCGCTTTGAAGCTCGTTTATACAGATTTGCCGCTTAATGTGACTTTCCAATTTAAATAACCTCCATTTAAGTACATTTCATTACTATTTGCGGTATTTTTCTATGTCAACTGATAGATCGATAGCCCGCAACGTAAAAGCTGTTTAGCAGCTTTTGAAGAATCCAATTTTTAATTTGTTTTTTCGGTGTTGCTTGGTGCAGGCAAATATTCTTGCTTATAAACTGTCTTAGAAAAATCAATTTTAGTATCGTTATAATACGTTACATTATACTATAGTTCGTTTCCAAAAATCCCTTTCCAAAAATCCCTTGCCAAGCCTTAACGCCAGTGTGTACCGGGCCGTAAGCGTTACTTATTTTTATGAAAGCTTTCAATGCAAACTTCTGAGCAATTAACGCTAATATGCTTAGCATTGCTTGTCTTGGTGTCAATCATGAGGTAGAATACTGAAAGCCATGATACTAAAAAGACTACAAAGTAGTGCTGATTAACTAGCAGATAATATAGTAATGATATGCATGAATGTTCCTACAATCTAATACACCTATTTAATGAAAATAAGGTGTGACTGTGCGAGTAATAACACGCCACAAATTCCATATCTCTGACATAATTCCACTGCCATAGTGGAATAGCTTCTGAACTACTGACAATTTGACCATAATAAGGATATGCGGGAAAACAAGCTTTTTGTTTTTTATCCTTTATGATAATTCGGCCCCATTGTAACCTACTTTATGTTTAGTCAAGACACATGCTGATAAAATTTAATGTTTAAAAAGGTGGAGCTACCGTCACAAAGTTATATTTTAAACTAGCTGTACCCGGCTTGCGTTGCAATTAAGCTTTTTCTACCTACTCCTTGGGGTTTTACTACTCCATACCTATCCTATCTACCTTCGGGTACAAAAGTAGCCTTTGATCCAGAATTTAAGCTATCTTGATACCCAATTTCATCCAAATTCGTTAAGCCGTTTGAGCGTGAAGGAGTAACAAACATACACATATACAAACTTTCGCCTTTATAATGTTAGTGTGATGACCCTTTACCCTTACCCACAAGCATAAATTTTTAGATTTCGAAAACTGGTGTACAATTTGAAAAGAGAAAAAATAAAATAAAATGAAGAAGTTTATAAATAAAAACTATAAAAAGAGGTTTTACATAATTCTTGATATCTCTAACAAAGCTACGGACACGTTGATTGTATTAAGAGAGGTGTATACGGAAATACAAACGCAAAGTTTTATACGATGTGAAGTCATATAAAATAACGGTAACTACCCACCTTTATAGTTAAGGAAGCCTTAATAGAAACCGTTTCGAGAATTGTTAACTTTTATTGAGTAGGGACTGTGGCTCGGTTTACAGAGCGTAGTTTCTTAGCTTCCCATACGTTCCGGATTTTAAGGTTATTTACCTATGAGTAAAATTATAATAAGTTTGGCAATCGATATGACGGAAATAAGACTAAATTTCTAACAATCTCAAGTCCTAGTCATAGTAACTTATTATTAAAATTTACTAGTTCGTTTTGTCTGTATTTATATGTATAATTAATTGTATATGAATTTTCGATAACAAAATGATTTGATATTTTTTAATTTTTTTTTTTGTACTCGACTGGTATGGCTTGTATTTTATGTTCACCAATGTACCACTATTTTATATAAGGTATCAATAAATAAATAATACAGACAGCGAAACTTACTATAGCGAATGTCAATTTTAACGATGGAGAAGGAACAAAAACCTTAGAGCTTTCTCAAAGGACTTCAAGACTCCTGCCCCCGTAGCATGACCACCGTAGAGAAGGATTTCTTTGACGGAAGAATCGACAAAATGACAGATTGTGTCGACACAATGACAGATTTCTTTGCACTATCTGCCATTTTGTCGATTCTTCCGTCAAAGAAATCCTTGTCTACGGTGGTCATGCTACGGGGGCTAGTATTAAATTACAGTTTGGCTTCAGCAACACTTAATCTTTTTTATGTCTATCTCCAGTGTAGTACCTTGAAATACTCAAAATGGAACCTTTGGCATGTTCAATTGAAAATATTAGACACTGAAAATAATAATCATAATTCTTTATTGATCTCGACATCAGAAATTACAGGCGCTGGTGTATGCACAATCTTATATAGAGAAAGGTGTCTGAAGTAGGAAGGTCCTGAGTTACAGATCACCTCTCCCGGCTTAGATATAAAAGTCTATTAAAAAAAAAAAAAAATTTAGTCAAGATACTAACGTTAAAATGGTTAAAATACATTAAGCCTGTACTTTTGCAATTCAACCTTTTCTCAATTTATCTTGTAACTCAGACACCGTGCATTTGAAGTCACATTCGCAAACTTTTCTCATAAAATATGACTGCGCGAGCGACGTCGACGTCTGGCAAACGTTTCACATATTTATATCATTGGAAAAGCGAGCAAAGCCAGCGCAGCGTGTAGTTCAGTAAATAAATAACATTTGCATGCAAACAGCGGTTCAAAGTATGATGTGACCGGCGATATTTTATCTCGATCGCCAATATACAAAACCTTTTGTTTGGCCCATGAATAATATTTTTATACAGACCGCGTCAAGCTGAAAAGAATTCAGATTTGCCGACAAACCAGTGCGGCCAGAATTTAAATGCAAATCGTCGTCGATTTGTTGACAGCCGCCACCCAACATTTTTATGGATTCAATTTTAGGTTTCCTTTTTTGAACAAACCAAATAGACTGCACTTTTAAATGGTGCGAGTTAATAAAAAACCTGGCACGGTCCGACAGTTTGACATTTGTATTTTAATTCGTTAAATGAATTTCCATTTATCACTTTAATGGCCACGTTCCAAACAAAAACAAAACAGTTTTTCTAGAAAATTCTCGCAACAAAGGTTCAAACCACCAAGGAATTCTCAATTAACTGTGCAACAAAAAGTAATCCCATCTTACGGGTAACAGCTGAGCAGTCCGTGGTGAAACAACGAACGAAGATCATAAGAACAGAAGGTAATAAAGGAAATGAGAGAACCGCAGCTACCAGCAACCGTTATTGTTCTCTATTCAAACAAAATCACTTTGATTTCCGTAATTCCAATCGCTTATTGAAAAGCCACAAATGAAATTCCTATAGCGCCTTTTAATTTTCTGCTCTTTCTTACAAAGCATATTTGTTTTACTTAAGTTAAGTGTTTTACTTAAGTTTGCTTCAGTTTGCGGTAATAAAAGTTTGTTGATATTGTAATAGCTTTAATTTTCTGTAGTTTTTTTTTTTTTTTTTTCGGATGGGAAATCATCAAATGACCCCCCCCCACTCTGGGCGGAGCGGAAGGGAGTGTCAGACTTGTACTGACTAAAACCCATCCATGTTCCTTCTTTGCCCTTTGTGTTCCAGGGCCACGGTATGTCTTTCGAACAGTCCCGCAGCCCAATTTTCTGTAGTTTCAATTGCAAATTTCGACAGAAAGGAACCTATACCTACATGATTTTTTAATAACTTCAAAGTTATCCACATACACTACAGAAATGGACATAGTACCTCTACATGGCAGGAATTAAAATTAAAATAGCTTTAATAAATCAATCATTTATTATAATAAGTCAATTAGAAAACTTAATAAGGCGCTTCATCGTTGCACTAGACCGAGCCAACAGCTTCATTCTGCACGTTTTTTCGTGGCGGAATTAATTAAGATAAAATCCTTTTGTCCTTGATCATTACTAAGCATGAGATGCTTCGCTTACAAGCAGCCATCTCCTGTTTTGTTCCGATATTAACTTGGACGTCATTTTTAAATCTTCATTTCCGATGACAAATGATGCTGATGGGCAGACATGTTTAAAATCAGTTAAGCTACGGATGCTGTAGTCAAAGTAACAAGTGTTTGTAAGTAATAGAAAAAGAAACAAAATGTATTTATTTGTCTCGCACAGGGCGAAACAAAATGATTAAACTAACAATGAAACAAAAAAGTAAACATAAGAAAAGCTAATAGGACGTTCACTTCCTATAGTTCAAGTAACAATCGAAATAATACAATATAGTAATGATATAAAGGCTAAAACAGTCTCATAATTTACCTGTATAAAATACCTATGCAGAGAATAACTTTCTCATTATTTTTTTGCAACAAAACGGTACTGTATGAGAAAAGGTGAAAAGCAACAGAAAAATAACAATATTCTTCGCGCAATTTTCAACAGAATAACATGGGCTATACCTAGTTTACAATGAAACTGATAGCCTACCCACCGAAGCAACGATAATGGAAAATTGATTTACAAATTAACAGTGCCTTTGTTCCGGTGTTTCGAGGTATTTATTCCAAGCGCTCACGCTCGCAGTTCGACTGCAGTGTCAAAGGCCTTCCGATCATCGTCGTAAATATTTGTGACACGGTGCAACTGTCCTTTGTGTGCACATGACAGGTTAATTGAATCTGCTACCAGGACAAGTATTCCAGCCTTTCTACCTACTGATTTTACTGCAGAACGAAACTACTAACAGTGCAAAAAAACAGGCTGGTTTGTACCGAAATACAATATTTTAGAAAATACTAAAAGTTCTGTTTCTCCCAATACGGAAGCATGACCAGTACATATCCTAGGAAAAGTCGTGTCACACATTGACGTCACGAAACGGATCAAGGAATTGGTCAACAAAACGCAAAAATAAATATCCTATACCTACACTATCACTAGAGATTTATGATATAAACAGTGAATGGTAGGAATAAAGCAAGGACAAAATACACGTCAAAAAGAAATACGTCTTATTTGAACAGCGCCGTGTAATTGGTTTTGGAATCGACCTCCTGATATTGACAAACCTGTCGCAGCCAATCGGAGATTTGAGTTATTAGTTTTTTTTTTAATACTTACAGAGCGGTAATGGAACATTTATCGCGTGACTGCAGTTTGGATCTTCCCTTTTCCATTTTCTTCTTTTCTGAAAATAGTTGGTATGTCTATTTATTTTAAAGAATTTTTTGTAATAGTGGATGGGTAATAAGAGTAGAGGAAGACCAAAGAAATAGTGGATGGACTGTGTGAAGGATGATATGGCAAGAAAGGAGATGTCTGATGAGATGACGAGTAATAGAGAAGTATGGAAGAAGAAGACATGCTGCGCCGACCCCATTGAGATAAGGACTGGAGAATGATGATGTTCTAATAGACAGTTTTTTGAATACTGAGAACTGTATAATTACATACACATAACAAGAAGAGATTTCTTTAGAAATAAGCATCACCTTTGTACTATTTTCTGTTCTTTTCTTCTTTTCTGTATTTTAGTGTGTACATAAACTGTTAAATAAAAAACAACAGTACAGTAGGAAGTTGGGAGGGGCTTATACTCAGCCGTTAACCACGATAGCTGGGTTGACAAGAAGTACTGAGGTAGAATACATCTCTATTTTTGTAATTAATACTCGAAACGAGATATTTACCATGTTTACTGTTTTTTATGAGTTCCCGATATTTCGGCGCTGTTGCAAGCACCATGATCACGGATAAACTGAAATTATTGCGGTTGGGTGTTTATGAGCAGACAAATCGGTCTACCCTCTTTCTTGTTCGTTTTTTGCACTCAGTACCGCTACCACTGTCACTCGCAACTCGATTCTGCTCCCGACACACGAAACTCACTCTCGCTCGCGAACTTCGCAAACAAGAAAGAGGATAGACCGATTTGTCTGCTCATAAACACCCACCCGCAATAACTTCAGTTCATCCGTGATCATGGTGCTTGCAACAGCGCCGAAATATCGGGAACTCATAAAAAACAGTAAACATGGTAAATATCCCGTTTCGAGTATTAATAATAAAGTTAGTGGCCATGATAGTTTAAAATCTATTTTTGTAATTCTGAAGGAATCCATTCAGCTGCTCATCTCACTACCTGAAAGAACGTCTCATAGAAATAATTTCAGTAGCTTCAAGCAATTTACAAAATTGGACTAATTGTCTTCAACGCTTCTTCGTTCCTTTTACCAGGTAAATGCGGGGATGAGATAGCGAAAATAAAACCTACCCATTTGCATGTATTTGCATACTAACTGCGAATGGTCTTAATACCTTTTAAGTTAAAACTAAGTTTAAACCCTCTCCTTTCTAACGTCGTACTTAACATGTTTATGGGATAGTTAAATAGCTGAAATTTCGGATGTTTGGCTAAATCTGCTCGGCATAAAGGTCTACGTGAGGAATTCCTTCCGTCCTGTTCAAGCTGTTAACGGAAGAAATGACGTTCTATTCAATGTTTACAGTTTAAGGTGAGAATTAGGATCCTTAGATAACTGTTTTACAAACTTGAAGGCTTTGACGAATTGACTTATGCTGTGGTTAGTGCCTAACCTGATGTCAGCGTTTTTTTTTTATGTCTCCCATGGGCCTCTGACTTGGCTTTACATACCGTCAAGAAATATGAGGTATCAATCTTATGGAATCTTGTTAGTCAAAGTCAAAGTCAAAATTATTTATTTGCTGCAAATGTGGTACAAAAGGTAGTAAAAATGACATGAAGTACAATTACACATCATCATCATCATCATCATCATCATTACGCAAAATCAAAAAAGCCAAATAACAAATAACCATATTTTTTTTTAAATAAGTAATTATCCTAATCTAAATAGTTCAGTTCCGGGTAACCTACTAAAAACAATCTCTTTTTTTTATTAATGCAAGTCGTTTCTGGCACTCGCCGGCCGCTGCCGCGGCACCGCTCGCTTCGCTTATTTTTTTGTCTTAACAAACCATTTCACCAAACGTTTATTGTCTGAAGATTGTTTGTTGTAATAAATCATTTGATTAAAGACCAAATAAAGATAAATATATATATAATAATATAATATAATGATATATAATATAAATAATATAATATATAAAATAAATATATATAATATATAATATATATTTAATGTAATATATAAATGAATATATAATATAATATAAATATATATAATATAATAAATATAATATAATATATATAATAATATAATATAATAATAATATATATAATAAAAAGCTGGCAACACCAACGTCAAATAAACGTCTTCGAATACGACCTACCAAATTTTTTTAAATTTAAATAGTAAAAAATTACACCGCAAGTTTTGACCCTTTTCCACAGTTTTATCATAGCAGTTTTATTACAAAAAAAGAGATTATACCCCAAAATGAATATTACAACGAGTAAAATATAAATTTAAAAACCACAATGACACAATGTGTCAGTCACCCATGTCAAAACAAATTTGGAAAATGAAGATATAATTATGTTGACGAGATCAGCAGCTGCTCGACGCGCACGCCTATTACCTCCGGACCCGTCGCTCAGCTCCGCCTCGCCGCCGCCGGAACCCAGCCCCATTGTGAGTGCTGTGACACCGGCCGTGGCAGTTGCGTCGAGCTCGAGCGACGAGTATTTCTCTCCGCCGACGACGCCACCACCTGTTCGTCGACGGGGAGGTCGCCGGCCGCCGGACGGTTTAGGACCTCGAGGCCCACCGGCCTCTGATAGGGTCCCAGCTCCCGGCGGGAGTGTGCAGCGCATGCGATGGACTCAATCCATCAATGAAAACGTCATGCGCTCATACTATGGGGCTACAGAGGGAGGAAACAACCTGACCGCGTACCGTGTTCGGATGCTCTCTCTGTTTCAGGTGCTTGAGCCAGCTGTCAACGTGTCGGCACAACGACTATCGGATCAGGTGCGAGTCATCCAGCGTAATCGTATGTTGGATGACACTGTACTTGATCGCCTGCGAACTGAAATGCAGAGTAGCCATGTCATTACTCCGTTGACGCAGACTGTGGTTCCATCACAGTTTACCACAATATCAAATCGCGATAACGACGTGAGTAGTGACATGGTTACTAATGTAAGTACCCAGTGCAATGAGGAAATGAGGAGTGCTTTGGAGGGTGCGATTCGAGAATATCGGTTTATGCAACCCGACCTTAGACCACGCATACCTCGTTTGCCCATGCATAACAAAAATAGGGCGCTGGTGGCTGTTCTGGATTCGCAGTTGTCAAACTATTTTGACAACTGTGAAGACCTCACCGATGCTCACTCAATCCTGTATTGTGCGGCTGTAGCGGCATGTCGTGTAGCTCATGTCAAATTTTCTGATGACAGAGCTACACGACCTAAACCAGCCGTACCAGCATGGCAGTACAGGATTGAACGACGTATTGGTGCGGCCAGAACACTCATCGGCAAACTGATCTGTTTCAGGGAGGGCAATACTCGTCCTAGAGTGATGCGTTTTGTGCGGCGGGCATTCTCGGGGACTGATATTAGTCCTCGAGACTACATGTCCGGTGTCACAGAGCGCATCGACTTCCTGAAGCAGAAAGTGTATGCATGGGCAAACCGTATCCGTAGGTATAAGCGGAGGGTGGACCGATACACTCAGAATCGCACATTCCAAAGAGATGAAAGGTGGGTTTATAGGGCTTGGGAGCGACCGGACCAAGGTGTGGCTGACACGCGCCTACCGGATGATGATGCCATGTCTTCGTTTTGGCGCAGCATCTGGTCGGTGCCTGTTAGCCATACCGAGGGTGATTGGACTCGGGAGGTTGAGCGAGCGTGCGATTTAGTACCAGAAATGGGGGCAATCACTATCAGCCCCCAAGACGTAGTTCGTGCAGTCCGTCCGTTGCCGAACTGGAAATCTCCAGGGCCGGATGGCCTGCACAACTTTTGGATTAAATGGTTCACCAGGTCGCACGCTCGCCTGGCGATCCTGTTCCAGTCAGCCTTAGAGTCAGGGTCGCTGCCAGAGTTCCTGACAACAGGTATAACCCACCTGCTCCATAAATCGGGTAGTACTGCGGAGCCCAAAAATTATAGACCGATTACCTGTCTTCCGACGGTCTATAAAGTTCTTACATCCATTTTGAGAGCTAAAATTAACAAACACATTGATGACAATTCTATCATGTCCGCTTCTCAAAATGGATGTAGGAACGGGTCCCGCGGTACTAAGGAGCTACTCCTCATTGATATGGCCATTAGTCAACAGGTTCGCCGTTCCCGAAAGGATCTGTCGACATGTTGGATAGACTATAAGAAGGCCTACGACTCCGTGCCACATACATGGCTCATGAGGGTGCTAGAGTTGTATAAAGTTGATGCAACTCTGCGCACCTTCCTGATGTCATGTATGAGGCAATGGAGGACAGTCCTTCGCTATCCAGGATGTCGGCAAATCCAGAGGAATAGCGAGCCGATAAGGATAGAGCGAGGTATATTTCAGGGCGATAGTTTGAGTCCACTTTGGTTCTGCTTAGCCTTGAATCCTCTTAGCACGCTGCTGGAGGATTCAGGTCTAGGCTATCGGTTGAGGAGAGGTGGTCAAGTTATATCTCACCTCCTTTACATGGATGACCTGAAACTCTTTGCCCCCAACGATTTACAACTGATGAAGCTACTGAAGGTAACTGAAACTTTCAGTAGCGCCATCAGGATGGAATTTGGTGTGGACAAATGTGCGGTCATGCATGTAAAGCGAGGGGAGATTGTGGAATCCGTGGGAACCCAGCTCTCGAATTCCATAAATCTTAGATCCCTCTCAGCAACCGAAACCTATAAGTATTTGGGTATGTCGGAAGCGCTGGGCATCAATGTTGCTGACATGAAGCAATCGTTGAAGGAGCGCTTCTTTGGCCGCCTGAAAAAAGTATTTAATAGTCTTTTATCAGGCGGAAATAAGGTACGTGCCTTCAACGGTTGGGTCATGCCGGTTTTGATGTACTCTTTCGGCATACTCAAATGGACTCAAACAGAACTAGACGCCCTGGATAGGAGGGTCCGTACATTGTTGACGGCATATCGTATGCATCACCCGCGTTCTTCAGTTATGAGATTGTATATCCCGCGGAAGTGTGGGGGTCGAGGCTTTTTAAATGCTAAGACTCTCCACAATCGCGAGATATGCAGTCTCAGGGAATATTTCCTTGAAGCCGACGTGGGGATGCATCGAGATGTGGTCGTGGTGGACAAGGGCCTCACCCCGCTTTCCTTGGCTAAAGAGAACTGGCGCAAACCTGTAGTGCTTGACACTAACGACCGCATGGAGATATGGCAGAGTAAGGAGCTTCACGGACGCTTTTTCCGGGCCTTGCATGGGCCCGATGTAGACTTATCAGCGTCCGTAGCCTGGCTACGTTCTGGGGACCTTTTCGGAGAAACCGAAGGTTTTGTCTGTGCAATTATGGATGAAGTTATGATGACGAATAACTACCGAAGATTTATTGTGAAGGATGGTACGGTTGACATATGTCGGGCATGCCACCGTCCAGGCGAATCAATCCGTCACATTATCTCCGGGTGTTCTCGTCTGGCTAACGGAGAGTACTTACATAGACACAACCTTGTAGCCAGGATTATCCATCAGCAACTTGCTCTAAAATACAACCTTGTGGAATCGGAAGTGCCGTACTATAAGTATGTGCCCGACCCAGTTCTCGAAAATGGCAGTATCACATTGTACTGGGATCGATCCATCATCACTGACAGGACTATTGTAGCCAATAAGCCTGATATAGTGGTGGTGGATCGATCAGAGCGGCGCGCAATGATTGTTGATATAACGGTCCCGCATGATGAGAACCTCGTGAAAGCCGAGAAAGATAAGCAAATCAAGTATCTTGACTTAGCTCACGAGGTTGTCGACATGTGGGATGTGGACTCAGCGATCATTGTGCCGATAGTTGTATCAGCCCATGGCTTAATTGCCAAGAGCCTCGACCAATATCTGAGGAGGCTCTCGTTAGGCAGCTGGATCAAGGGCTTGATTCAGAAAGCGGTACTTCTGGACACGGCTCGTATTGTTAGGAGGTTTCTCTCTCTGGAGCCCTGACCGCCGGTAGCTTGGACCCTGTTCCCGATACCGGTGGGCTACAATTTTTTATATTTTTAAATGTTTTTTATATTTTTTTTTAAGGAATATTTAAAAATGTAATTTATTTGTATAGAAATTAATAAAGGAAATAATAATATATAATAATACAATATCTTTAATGACATTATACTTGGTAATATTTTGCCAAGTAAAAATTTGACCAAATAAAAATATGCGTACTAAAATCATTCGAAATATTGCAATGGTATAAAAAAAGGTTGCTAAAATTTGTTTGGGTAATGAAATTTTGTCAAAATATTTTCGGCAAAACGGCAGGATCCCAAGTTTAATTAACTAACAAAAAACAATATTTCGCAATTGTGCGATTGAAACTGTAGGTAATAGAAGATCGAGGAGTTGTGCTCAGCGATGTCTATTATGGAAGACATGATCACTGAAGTACGAGTATCTCGTATATTTCGGTCCCATAATAATTTCGACCAAACAAAATACCTACGAAATTTTGTAGCTTCAGCTTCAATAGAATTTATTTTACACAGTATTAAATTACGAGTTTTTGGGTCGGATATTTTTTGTAAAATATTTTCATCAAATATTACAATCACAGCCTATGTGTAAATAACGCTTAGATTAAATCCTATGGGATCTGTTTGATGAACGGAAAATATTTTATGAAAATGTAATTGATAAAGTTTGTGATTTCTATTGGATACTATGTCCACATGTTTATGCCATCTTGGTATGGACATATGATAAGGAGGAATGAATCGCATGTGGCTAAAATATTGATGAATATAAATGTGGATGGATGGAGAAGGAAAGGAAGACCAAGAAAACAAAGGATGGATTGTGTGAGGAATGATATGAAAGAAAAAGGAGTAAATGGTAACGTGACGGAGTGTGAGGGGAGAATAGAACAAAATAACATGTTGCGCTGAGACCTTAAGTATCATGGGACAAGGGCAGGAAGACGATGACTATCACATACACGTATAAACTGTCCCGCTATTTTATTTATTTATTTATTTATTAAAACTTTATGCACAAGAACTGCACAATGGCGGACTTAATGCCGTAGGCATTTTATACCAGTCTACCTTAGGGTGATGCAGAGATAATATACAGTAGGTGCAATAACAGAAAGAAAGACTAGAACATATTTATAACTAAAACATATAAGAATAAATACTTATATACATACATATAATAAATAATATTTTCTTTTATGGCAACGATCTGGATTCCAGTGCCCCAAGCGTCTTTCCAATAACCTGTTTATGTGGACCTGACATAAATGAACGGCATTTTACGTCGTGAGACTTTCATCTGGGAATTTTCACTATTATTATGATCAGCTTAGGGATACAGAGCAAAAAAAAACATAATTGTCCTTATCGGGTTAGGGTGTTTTAAGAAAAAACGAACAAGAAAGAGGGTGGACAGATTGGTCTCCTCATAAACACCCACCCGCAATAACTACAGTTTATCTGTGCACCAGCGCAACAGCGCCGAAATATCGGGAACTCAAAACAAACAGTAAACATAGTAAATATCCCGTTTCTAGTGTAAATGATAATGTTAGTGACCATGACAGATATAATTATCCTTACCATACAATTTTCCTAAATAAACGTTAGCCTGCTTTGTATTCGTTTAAGTTTGAAAATGATTAAAATTAAATTCCCATAAGTTGCAATATTAGTGGCAAAATATTTTACAACAGACACCTACAGACCCTACAGTGCGATACAATTTCCTCGCCATTTTCTCCTCGCTGGCGCAAATTACAACGTTACCGGAGCAAATATGAATTCAAATCTGACAGTTATACAAAAAAGCTTTTAGTTCCTCTGAGACAATAACAATTCCTCGTTCTATTTTATGTGAACAAACAGGAAATGTTCTATTAACGTTGTCAATGTGTTCCTAGAATTATCATGTAGTACGTAAGTAAACATTTCTGTAATTCAAATGATTATCTAGAATCGTGATGATATGCTCAGACTTGAGATCATTATGTTATGCGCACCGAACCCCAGTGGGACCATTGTTGCATTGGCAATGACATGATTGTGCAAAAAATCATTACCAATCATTAATTTTTTTGTTGCATTCAATTCGTGTAGATATTGTCTACTTCGTTAGGAATGCCACACAATTTTTTTACTCGTTTTGCTCCTTATCTATCCAATAAAAATATACAAAGCTGTAGCTTGTTGTCAGAATATAAATTCCCTCGAAATTGAAGTTCTACGTGACGTGCCAAAATATTCAAGAAAGTTCCGTTCCGATCTCGCCGAAATGAGCAGTTTTATTTTGTTGGCAATAGAAAAAATCTGACCATTTCGCCCAAAAAACGATTTGCAATCTTCGAAATAGGATAACATAATTCAAAGCTTCAAGTAAACCGGATTGCTTTGGGTCGAATAAAGTTCGGACGAAAGCCAGTTTCGATTGAGGGGCGGACGAAGTTCATTACTTATACGAATATTTACCAATCGCCATCGCCAGTTTTTTTAATGAATCGTATTATTTTTATTACTAAAAAAAAGCGATGCAAAGTCACCGATCGAATGCGCAACACCACAATACGCTTCACGACAGACATCGCAGACTTATCGCCAACATCGGGTTGGCAATAAATCTGCAAGGTTAAAATGGGACTGTTTCCATGATGGGTCAGGACAGATGGGCCAGAATCGTCACACCAGTAGTGCCTGAAGACGGTTGTTCAAACCGAGGCAGGCCTAACAATCGCTGGCGTGATGATTTGGACTCATTCCTGACTGATAAGCCAAAACACCGGGAGAGTTGGAAAGTGAAGTGTTTGGAGTAAACGGCGATGTCAGGATACGGAGCCCAGGAATAAAACAGCTGATCACAGTTACAAGTATATTCCGACTGACACACAAAATGAGCTCGAGCGCTCAGCTACATTTTAGCCCCTACCCACATATTCTTAATGCTAGATTATGCGCGCGGCGTCGCCCGCGTGAAGTTCAATAATTGTCCCACGGGATCACACTACCGGGATAAAAAGTATCCTATGTGTTATTCCAAGTTACAACCTATTTGTGTTCCAAATTTCATCTAAATCCGTTCATTCGTTTTGGCGTGATTGAGTAACAAACATCCATCCAAACTTTCGCATTTATAATAGTAGTAGGATAAGATAAGATAGTAAGATGTAGTTCTTAACAATAATTTCCATCTACCTTAATACGACATCACAGAAAGGAATGCGGGCGGCCTTTGCCCAGCACTGGGACAGAATAGGGTTACATTTTTTTTTTTTAATAATGTAATTCTCATATTCATGTTCCAAAAACTGCAGCGCCAATTACCAGTCACCAACGTTTTCATTAAGAACGCTATCTTGTAAAAACACTTCGTAACCAAACTTTCACGAAGACTAAAGTCCACTTTTATTAGCTAATTATTTTGTGTACTTTAAAAGTTGTAATGGTCGTTCAAACTCTCGCTACATTCAGTTCAATTCTTCCAAAAAAGATAACGGTCGAAGACTATCAAGTAATAAAAGTTTGGCAAAGAAGGACGGATTCATTGCTCATAAAAAGCATTTACGGCTTCGTATGTAAAGTTTGTATAGCTGTGGCTTCATCTACCTAGAAGTATGGGGGATTCCTCCATCCGCCCGATACGACGAAGTTGCGACATAAAAGGTTTTTATCAATAAAAAGTTTTAGTTGGAACAAATGACCCGCTTTGGTCCTTGAAGTTGGACTACGATCTATGGGAAAGTTGGACTTTCTTTTACAGCATCTGTTGCGAACAGTTTTAAACCGTTTTACAGGACTACAATTGATTTTACCCATTTTTGTTATTTGATCAGTTATAAAACACCGTAATTACAAGTGACTGGCCTAATCTATACTATCTATACTAATATTATAAAGCTGAAGAGTTTGTTTGGTTGTACGCGCTAATCTCAGAAACTACTGGTTCGATTTGAAAAATTATTTTAGTGTTGGATAGCCCATTTATCGAGGAAGGTTATAAAATTTCACCAGCCAACAGCTAGTGTATAAAATAATTACAGATCAATCATCATCATGAAGATTGACAGCCGTCCTTTGTCGAACATGCCTTCAAAAAGACCGCTGTTATAATTACATATGCGTTACCTACTTTAATTACAATATAAATTGCTATTATAAACTTTTGATACGTGCTAATTAAAACACTGAAATGTCCACAATGGATTGCCTCGTTGGTCCAGTGGTTGCAACCGGGACTGTTGAGTATGAGGTCCTGGGTTCGATTCCAGGGTAAGGCAAAGTGTTATTGGATTTTTCCATCAGGAATTTCTCGCGGGAAGTAGCAGCCATGGAGTCTGGATTTGTGCCCGGTTGATGGCAATAGGCTCGCCCCCTTTTACATGGAACTTAAACATAACTGGCGAAATGTGGCTGTGTACTATTAGGTACATCTCTGTCTAATTCTAGGCGTGATGTTGTGTTGTGTTTGTTGTGTGTTATTTATTTTCCATCCACCCGCATTCTCCAGTCAACCCGCGATCATGGCGCTTGCAACAGCGCCGAAATATCGGGAGCTCAGAATAATGAACAATCACGGAAGATATCCCGTAAGTGACAGTATAAGTTTTGTGATGTTATGTGTATGGTATGTCAATGTCCCACCTCCCTGGCATCAATAACATAAAGTTTCATCACAAACACAAAACGACCTGGTACAGAAACACGGTAATTTGCAGGCAAGAGTTGGATAACAATAATTGCGCAAACAGAGATAGGTTCGTAATTACCCGACGTACCTTCTACAATAGATCACGACTGGACTTAATCGAAGTCTCAATGACGTGATCAGATTGACTAACGAAGATTTACGAAGACCGAAGTAAATTGTATATAGATGGGTAATGAACACACAAAAGATACTAATGAAAGGTCCTTACAACGTGGATCCCTTAGAGGATTACGGTCAGATGTTGTCTAGCAACCCAACTAATGAGATTTTAGATAAAGATCTTGTTACCACTTATGGAGAATATAAAGGCGTTACACTAAGCCCATCAGTCCCGAAATTTGATTACATGGGGCGACTGCCTATCTGACCTCCACAAACCAGTTACTGGGGAACACGTGTTAAGTCACTGGTTAAAATAAATCCACATATTATACAGGGTGGAAGGTACACCGACGCGTAAACGGTTACCACGTATTCAGTACATAATTCTGAGCCCCCCTACATAGAAATTTTTCGACGGTTATTAAAAAAAAAATCTGCTGTTTCCTACAAAAGTGCCAAGTGCGACACGGTCAAAATATATGGAACAGCTGATTTTCTTGTAAATAACCGATGAAAAATGTTCTATGTAGGGAGGCTCAGAATGATGTACTGAATGCGTAGTAACCGTCTTCGCGTCGGTGTCCCTTCCACCCTGAATAATTACGAATGATCAGTTCATTTCACTTCAAATAACATAAATTATATTTTAACGATTTGTCGTTTTTTTTTTCTTTATTTTCGTACAAATCTTATACATTTTTAAATATTTCTTAAAATAAAACAATATAAAAACATTATTCATTAACTTCTTATTAAAGTTCCATTCGTCTCAATCACGACGGTAAGGGCCACCTTCAACCAAACGATACGAGCAAGACTGCACGTTAAATCTAAAATCACAACTACCGTTGAGAATAATATCAAATGCAATGAGGATATAGAGTGAAAAATACATAGCTTGAATTAATCTTTTTGCATCGATATTGTTACTTTTTGTGTTTAAAACAAAAGTGTTAAAAAAATATATATATAATAATAACTGAATAAATTAATTATAAGTACAAATCAACATTAATATTACCATAAACTAAAATTATAATAGTGTATAAAACACTCAAATATCCACATAATTCATTAAACCAGACTAATAAATTATTTTTATTTTATAAAGCGTTTTAACCACACGATACCCATAGGTAAGACTGGTTGTCAGGCTTTCTGGCTTCTGACTACCCGTAACGACTGTCAAAGACAGGCGGGACCAATGGTTGAAATAGATGGTTACCCATCCACGGACTGACCTCGGCAAGAGTTGCTTAACCTTGACGATCGACCCGTGCGGCTGTTATTATTTAGCCACGAGGCCCCATCAGTCTTGGATTGTGTCTACCGTGATTCATATCTCAAAACACAATGAGATTATCAGGAAGCAATCGGTCAAATCCATTATGAACCAAATGTATCGGTACATGAAAATAATCTGAGCTGTCTGAAATATCAATCAAATTAGCCAATCATGATTGTTTATTGTGTAATATGGCATCTTCGTCTCACGTTTTAAGAGCAATTGTTGCAATAACATAGTGTGGAGTATTAAATTTTCTTATATTCAAACATATTATTTCTAGTTCTATTAGAATATAATATGTATGTATTTATCCACCCACTTACATATAATGACACACAGATTGTTATACATATATGTATATGTGAGAAAAATTACATATACCTATTTTGAAGGTTTATTCTATTGAGAGATACCTATTTCTTATAGTTATTCTCTGATCCTGTAACCCAGGTATTCTCAATATTCAAATTTATTTATCTTGTTTTATATACTTTACATTTCCTCATGCAAACGGTAGGTCAACATCATTCAACATTACAAAAGAGGAGCATCACCCAAAACGTACCTAAATATTTAATAGCAGAGATTTAAGTCACCAATCACAAGTCAGTCCCTACTACATTTATATAACGACATCGTCGACAACACTGTAATAATTTGTCATTTCCGCGCTCCCTATCTATTTTCCCACATTTCCTCTTATATTACATACCAGAATCCACTGATAAAATACTTGCGCCGTCGCGTTCATGGATGGTTACATTACCATCTGTTATGTATGTAGCCTATATTGCGAACACATATGTTACTAGGTGTATGTGTATAATTACGTGTTTATATAGGACAGGACGGCAAAATTTGCAGCAAGGAAATTGCTGATTGATTTCAGCAGTAAAACTATTTCAAGGAATTTTGTTATGAAAACGAGCGAATAATCTACATACCTAGGTAAAAGTCGTCCACTGACCTTAATGGAGATCGAAAATGGTGACACTGACCAAAAAGTGTATACAAAGATAGTCGACCTCTTAACTGCTTTACCACCCTATTTTTGATGTCAATTGCTCGTCAAAAAATATTTTGATAAGATAAGAACTATTTTGATCTATCGTCAAAAAGGTCGTCAATAAACTGGAACTTTACTGACTTTATTTGACCTTTTGTAGTTTCTTCCTACTTTTCATGAGAAAAATGATCTAAATTATATACGTATTCCCGTTTACAAATACAAATAAAATACAAATTAAGTACACGAAGTACTAGACTCACAATAGAAGCCATATTTTTTCCCTTAACTGGTCGAACAGATGCTACATGCGTGCCAAAAACCATGTAAATACAAGTTATTTCCACGAAATCAATGTAAAAATACCGGCCTCTTTAATGAGAAGGAGTGTGGGTTTTTTTAAACCAAACAAATAAGTGCAATGTGGTGAGCCAAGTACTATTTCAAGAAAACGTAAACTTTTGTGTTCCCGGTATAGATTGTCTAACACGCATACGTATACACGTGTACTAACGAGTTCACCGACGGTCGACCACTTTTCAACCTTATCACTCAGGGCTTAAGGGTGGTCAACCGTCAATGAGCGGGGTAGTACCTACTTAAATATTTGAGTTCTCGCCTTTTTCGTCAGACATTTAGACAGTTAGCAGTACTAACAACGTACTTAGTTACTATTTTATAAATGGGGAAGTATGAAGGGACCGCAGCGGCGGTCATCATCAGCTGCCTGCCTTTTCCCAACTTTGTCAGGGTTGGCTTCCAGTATAGGATGCAGCTGAATACCAGTATTTTAACATGTAACGACTGCCTATCTGACCTCCACAAACCAGTTAGTTCTGGGTAATACGATACCTCTCGATAAGACTGGTTGTGACTTTTAGCAGTGCGATCAACAATAACCGCATGCGACTCTCAACACAAGTTCCACGACAGCGACACAATTTAAATGTTTATTCACCAAAGTTACAGATTGGTGAATAAACATTTATATTATTATGTAGATATTGTCGCTCTGTCGTTGCTTACACACCGAAGCCGACGACATGTCAATTGAACGCGTACGAATGTTGCCGACATGTGTGTTTGGTGTGTAGGTAGGTTCCATTAAGAACAGCCACTGCCAGCGCTACGGGTATACCATTTGTAATCGCCGCTCCACCGCAGCTTTAAGTGCCAATGTTACCATTTACATTTATGTCAAGGTTGGCTATGTTACAGTCCTGCGATTATACCCTGAATTGATCTTCTTGCATTTTAAATAATAATAAAATAATAATTGTTTTTCACTCATATCGCTCAACACCAAAAAGTTCAAACCTTAGATATTTACTGCACGTCAAAATACCTAATATAACATATTCTATTACATTACATAAAGCGTAAACAGCCTATAACGTTCATTATTTTGGTACACAGACCTTGTCTCCATGAGATATTACATTACATTACAAACCTACGTAGAAAGTCGAGCTTTGCCCATCTCAAGGTGACTTATAACAGCACATAAATATTTCATACTTGTCAAATAGTAAGCCCCCCACAAATTGTAATGGAGCAGAACTGATTTACTTTGATTTGAATTTACAAATACAAGTACGTAACCTATCGAAACCAAATGATGCACGAAAATAGTATAAAAATTTAGATTAAAGCACAATCGAATTAATATGAATTCCAATTTCGAAACTGTCTTTTGTTTCTCTGTTTAACAAAAGGTTATGTAATTAGAAAATCCGGAAAGGTTTAACACCAATGGAAAATTAAAAAGTTATTTGCAATCAATATAACTGTTTAAGAATAATTTAAGCAGAAATAATTTATTTGCAATAACATCAATATTTAGCACTAGATTTTATGTACTGGTAACATTGAAAGATTAGAATTTTTCTCTCTCGGTCTTTTTTACTTTTTTCGAGTGTAGAATTAAAATCTATTTTGGAAATACAGTCAACTGCTAAAAATCTACAAGCATTTTATTACTACACCAACGATTACAGTTCTTATAATTAGGCGAGTGCTTAGAATCTACTTCGGGAATGATTTTGAAGTAAAATTTTTCACAGTAAAACTCTCTTTAAAAGGTCAATTTAAAATTGCAGTATAAACTCGAACAGACTCGAACATTTGAACATTTCACAGACACGGGCTTTGTAAAATCTTTCGCCAATACTCTGAACAGTAAATTCGTTCCGTGAAAAACATGAACGTTTGACTGCATAGTAACAAAACAAAGAAAATTGAAAAGATTTTTGCGTTAATTGAACTGAATTCCCGTAAAATGAAACATGTGGATGAAAAAAAAAAAGGACCTACCTCGGATAATGGAATACCATACGTTTTTGAAAAAAACCGTAATGCGGAAAGAATCCCCGCTTGTACTATTAATCATAACAGAAAATGCACTGCACTGATGGAATTTCCAAAAAAAAATTCGTAGCGAACTCAATTTGTAGCAGGACAAAGGATATCACATTATTATAAATATTATGGAGTATCTACATGAAATTGCTCGTGTATATAACGATGCTATAGTGTGAAAAATTTGGATCTCACTGTTTACACCTATACAAGATGTAAAAAGGCGTTGCCCTCTCAACCAAGCATTCTGTTTATCAAACTAAGTAATACTACGCATAAATTATAATTATTCCTTTTTTTGGGGTGATAAAGCACGCAATGTAACGCACTCAAAACATTGTGCTGATGGATACATTGAATAGTGGAGGGGTCATGGAGGTATTTAATTAAAGTTAAAACACTAAAACTTATCTTTTTTTTAAGTTGTGAAAAAGTTGGAACCTCCAATATTTTCGTAACTAGTCCAGAACAAAAAAAAATTGCAATGACGGGGAGAACAAGCCCTTTGGCTTCGTGAAAGGTCTTTTTACACCCATTAGGTATAAAAAATTTACATCAATTTAAATTTCTTTCTTGAACCACTCTTCATACTTTTATAGCTCATTATTTATTTGTCTCACGTCCGATAAATTCTCGAAGGTAAAATTATATTTTCAAAACAGTTATACAATCGCATTTTCAGAACAGTTTTCCTCCTCATAAATTCTCTAAGCATTCATCATAAAATTCAATTTCTAGGCAACTAAGCAGAATTTCGTAGCCATTTCTGTGTTACTTATTTCATTAAGCATACCGAGATGGACCCAAAATTCTAAGCATTTGCTACAGTAGTGTTTCTCAAAAGCATTACGCGAGAATCTTAGACGCAGAAACACCTTAACTCCCAGGTACCTAATCCGACAATGCAAGTTTTTTTTAGTCCTAAACTGGAAACGGTATTTTACCCAATACCTGAAACAAGAATATTAGCTTAAAATGGGTAGGGAAATGTCTTTCTTATATCCGCGACCACTCAATGAAGTATCTGAATTGCCTATAAACCAATAATCCAATTCATCATCTTCCTACTCTGGGGTCAACGGAGCAAAAAAAATAAAATTCCCAAAGTGCGACATAGATCGCTTGATGAAAAAGATGACGGCCAAAGACATATTAAATAAACATTAACTAGAATTCCCCACAAGGTGTGTTCATGAATGAGTAGTATAACATCGTAAGCTTTTCTAAGGACCACCATGACAGTACTTATTGAGTCATTACAATGCACAATGGTAAGCTCGTCCGCCACACGCGGCGTTCAATATGCTAAACAACCCGTGATTCAGGTGTCTTCGTGTCAGAGACAGGTGTGTGCTGTACGTATCATGCTCCTTATGCATTTGTGATGTCATTTCCTCTATCTCTGAAGACGGGGTTTGTGCTTTGAGCGCAGCTTCTTGTATCTGACGTTGTTCATAATTGTACGAGAGATAATTTGGTTAGCATCGCCTAGACCTTAGCCTTTTATATATGCGGTTCTAATAATCTTCTGTCGCCCCTTTTCTTAGCTGAAGTTACACCAAGAAGTACGAGTAAGCAGTTCAGTTAAAATCGTTTTACCAAAAATATACCTGAAAACTTTATAGGTCTTCAAACGTGTATAAAACACCAACCTACCACATTAACAATTGTTTTTCGGCCTTCATCTTGTAAACTTCAACTCAAACTTGTTTATGGCTTCGTTTTAATCAAAAGTTCAGTCATAATTTTTCATTAAATTCATTATTCTTCGAAAAGTTTTCTGAAGAGGGGTCCTCTTCATTTGAGCGGTTGTTCTAATTAGTGCATTGTAAGAGGTACTAAGCTCACAGTGCTCTTAAGAGTATGAATGAGTACTAGGTGTTTCTGAAACGCGAGATTAAACTTTGCGCACCGAACATTGTACTTGATACACGTTGCGTTTCTATGCAGAACTACCAAGAACTGCTTACGATTAATTCTTATTTAAACTTTCTAGGTTCCGTAAAATCACAAGGGAATCCTCCTTTGTTTGAACAGATATATTTGTCACTGTCCATTTCCACAAAAACAGGAAAACAAAAGCCTCATTTTTTTTTTCATTTTATTAAAATCCTGAGCACGTATTTCTCGCTAGGTGGCACTCGTAACTATGTGAAAACCCCATACAGAGTTGTTCCATTTTGATATTCAATTTACGAGTCACGAACTATAACGGTGCTACACAACAAAGGCTGTCCTGTCGTATTTCAAAAGGGGAGTCACGAGGCTTTTACTTTTATAGATACTTTCAGGTTCAATGTAACGGTCACGAGGACCAGTAGCGGATTTAAAATACCTCAACTGTTGGAAGACCAAATTGTAACTGACTATTAACTTTTTCTATTTATTTATTTGCATAACAATAAAAGCCATGTTCCATCATTAAAAGACCTGTCGGTCTAATCAAACTTATTGGTGAAATCAATTGATTTTTAATTTTATGTATTTTATGGATTCTAGTGATCTGAAATAAATGAATTAATAATAAAGGGATGAACCAATTTAAACCTAATTCTGTAAATCCTTAGTACCTACTAAAATAACACCAGAACAGACCTCTTTATCAAAAATATTTCTGGACGCGTGAAATTATTATAAAATGTTACTTCCATACTGAATCGAATTTTGTTAACAATTTCAAGGGTTTAATTTTTTTGCACGGACCCCTAATTATTTTTGCTTTAATAAAAGTAGCCTAGTCACTCCTTATAACATCAACTATATGCCAGTAAAAGTCCCGTCAAAATCGGTCCAGCCGTTTCGGAGATTAGCCGGAACAAACAGACAGACATACAGATAGACTGACAGTCAAAAATAAAGTTTTTTTTGTTATAATTAACTTTAATAATTATGCATTCAGTCAAAAGCTGTTATTTTGAAATTACAAACAGACACTTCAATTTAATTAATTTGTATAGACTCACTAAAATCCTTATTCATAATCTCACAAAGCTGAATTCGGTCATGTCCTCAGCAGTGGGGAAGGTTCCATACAACTCGATTCCTATCGGCTTCCCTTTGAAAAATGGCACAGTCAGTATTCTATAGGCAAATAATATAATCACATTAGAGATTATGTGCTCCGGCTTACAAAAATTGACCCTTCGCTACTGGTCCTCAGTCTACGACTGAAAAATGTAGCTACAATCAAGGTTGGTAAGACGATAGCTGCCCATTAACGCTCAGTTGACGTTTAGAACCAATATTTTCCCAGCTAACGAAGTTGCCGACTCTATGGCGTACTTACTATGTTATAGATAGAGGTATACCGACGTAGAACCTTGTCGTATTGGTTAGTAGGTGTTATTTTAAAATACGTGTCGTACAAATTGATTTTATAATGACATGGAACTTAATATGTCTTATTTTTATACCTTCTTATTGACGAAAGTAACTCGGAGCTTGTGGCTAAATAATAACAGCCGCTCGGATCAATCTGCAGGTTAAGCCAGGCTTGGCTAGTGTGGTCTGTGGATGGGTGACCCCAATACATACCGAGTTTCCTCCGTGCCTCGGAAAACACGTTAAGCCGTTGGTCCCGGCTGTCAATTGTAGATCTTTTGGCAGTCGTTACAAGTAGTCAGCGACCCGAAAGTCCGACCACTAGTCTTACCAAGGGTTATCGTTTTAACCAGTACTAACTGGGTTGTAGAGGTGAGATAGGCAGTCGCTCCATGTAAAAAAACTGGTATTCAGCTGCATCCGATTAGACTGGAAGCCGACCCCTACACAGTTGGGAAAAGGCTAGGCAGATAATGATTGACGAAAGTAACTGTGTCAGTCTGTCTGTCACGTTTTTACGGCTGAATGGGTTTGGATGAAATTTGGCACACGGACAGCTGGGTTATTATACTTTTTATCCCGGTACTACGTGCATAAGTGATAATTTCCGACCGCGAAACCACGGACTGAAGCTAGTAGGTACCAAATAAACTATCAGCTTCCTTGAACAGGTCGTGACATGAGAAGGAAGTATTTTCCCAAGTAGGCATGAGGTGCTTCAAATGATGATGATATTTATAATGCCGTCATGCTGGTGCATAGAACACGTCATTGTTATTGCTTTACCACATAAGTGATTTCATGTTTTGAAATAAAGCTCCCATCGTCATTTCATCATTTAAATCTGGAACAATAACGCTGTCCTTCAGTAAATGATCGAATTCATAGTTAACTTTTGTTTTTTTCATATGATTTGGGAAGTCACCACACGTATCGTTGAAGAATTTGCTTGAACCGGTTGCAAGAGATTTTTATACGATATCTTTGATATCTTTCGAGGAGGCACGGCAAAAGAGAACATGGAAGGAATTGGGGGAGGCCTTTGCCCCGCAGTGGGATAGTACAGGCTACTAAAAAAAAAACTTTTTGCAAATAGTATGATTAATATAGCACGAAAGAAGGTATCTGATGAGATGACGAGTAATAGAGAGGTATGGAAGAAGAAGACATGCTGCGCCGACCCCAAATGAATTGGGACAAGGGCAAGTAACAAAAAATCTATGTGAAAATAGTCTATGGAAAAATAGTCCAACCCGATGTCGACTCGCGGCGCGCGACGTCCGAAACGAGGAGAATCGTGTCTTTCAGAGAAACCTTGAATAAAACCTGTAGAACAGTTCCTACTACAGAGTTTACAAAACATTACGTGCCAGTCGTTCGTATTGGCAAGTAATTAGACTTTGTAATTAGTTCGTTCTGAACGCAGACCGTGAGGCGTTTCCCACGCAACTTAATTTGCACTTGGAAAGCAAGTCTCAAAGCTTGGGGAGCTTCCACGTTATTATGTTTTAATCTATTTAAGTATACATCTAGAAAATGCCTGCTTTTGAAACGACTTAGGAAAACATCATGAGGAAACCGGAGTGTCCCAAAAATTCGAAGACATGTGTCATAATCATATGATCGCTTTCTGATGTAAGCGATCAACACTCAAAGAGGAGGCCTGTGATATGTTAAAGGCTGAATATGTTAAACGACGAGATTGCTTATTAGAGTTTCACTTTTCACAAAGATACAGAGAACGTCGTTGATAAAGAAAAAGAGAAAAGGTAAGAAATATCTAAGAAACATGCTAGCGTAATCCAACTCAACATAATATTTATATTATAATTTATTATTTTATTGTTTACCAAAAATTGTTCACACAGAATTCAGTGACATAATACATTCTTAAAATTCAATTACAGCGCAAAAATAACTTATAGTTAAACAACACACGGTCTTGCACAAAACAATACATTCGGAAAATAGCTTAACTTAACATATAATAAGCACCAATATTCAATTAAATTAAATTAGGAATAGTGAAAAAAGAAAAATGATAAATTGATAAAAAGTAACATCGATTAATTTTTGACAACGACAACGTTGGTAAATAGATAAAATTAAATTAAAATTAATAACGTCATTATTAAGAAGTTCACTGCTACACTTGCTACACTTGAGCTTTCGTACAGTCAGGTTCATTTGCAAGCTTATTTCTGGATCTTCTACGACTGCCATACGATGCCTGAGTAAGAAGCCCCAAAAATCATGTTGATTTTATATCCACACCGTCATCGTTGGAATATTTAGCTATTCTTGTCTAACGAACACAGAAATCAAAGTAAAGGCATGCTCGGTTATTTTAAGGTCCAAAATCAGACAATAGTCTTCAAGGCGTAACCACTTTTCTTTTCATTTCCCTCCATAAAATATGTTGTTAATTCTTTATGTATTTAATTCGTGAAGATTACGACACGAAGCTCTTATTATGTGGTCGCAATAAACAGCATCGTAAACCGGCTGTCACCACTCACCAAGCCATGACCTCCCCGAGTAATGAAAATGAAAAATATAAAACCAAACGCGTGAAATATAAAACAGGGATTAGCGACCCGACTGTATAGCTGAAAATGGATAATGAATCTTTTGAATGTACCCAGAATTCGTAATTACGAGTGAGAAATGTTATTTTGGGGTATATTTTAATGGAACAACACATTAATTTTCACCATGCTGGGAAATGTACTTTTTTTTCGGGTTCTCTCTCTTGGTTCTAATGATTATGGTGTGTTTAATATATAATAATAATAATAATAATAATAAACACTTATTTCAGACTAGGTCCATATTATGTTAGTAACAATGTACTTAAAAACTAATGTTAGTATGGGCCTGGCGTACGCATTAGGTGCTGGTATTCAGCTGCATCCGGCTAGACTGGAAGCCGACCCCAATATAGTTGGGAAAAGGATAGGCAGATAATGAGATGATGATGAACGCATTAGGTGCTTTATCGTTTTGCTATAAAAGTTTTCAGTCCAGGAAAAGCTTTTTTAGAATTAACTAAGAAACCATAACTACATATTATGTCCATGTTGATTTTTGATAAGTTAGTTTGAATACAGGTGCTGTCAGATCAACCCACTTTTGGTGTCACGAATTTTATTAGTAACGCATGTCTCTTAACGCTACGAGTATGTGCTCCGTGTTGTTGTACATATCGAAACGGGTAATCGAAGTACGTTTTCATTCACCATTTTACCAACTATTATAAATGCGAAAGCTTGGATGGATGGATGATTGTTACTCAATCACGCCAGAACGGCTGAACGGATGTGGATGAAATTTTAGCACAGAGATAGATTATAGTCTGGAATAGCCCAAAGGCTACTTTTTTTTTCTCTCACACACATCCAAATTTCCACGCGAACGAAGTCGCGGGCATCAGCTAGTTAATAATGAATAAAGCCTTATTCCTTTAGATATTTTGGTAGAAAAACGCGACTCTCTAGTAATTAAGAAGGATATCACGTCATATAAATTAGTCGAGCACAAAAGTTAACAAGGGTGGGGGACAAGGACACGCTAAACAAATAATGAACAATGATAAATTACTATGAGGTTGACTCTTTCTAATTAACATTTATGATATACTTACATGTATGTAATATATCACTGTATACATATAATGCTTCTTGCACATATTTCCATTTGCGAAAAGTATTTAAGGTGTAACTGTTCATACACGAAAAATTTTCAGGGAATCATCTAACGGCTATTACGAAGCCATTTCAAGGGATTATTTTTTTTTTATCTGAGTATATTTTTATAAAAAATAAATAATTTAAAATTACTCGACCCACAAAATAAACACTAGCTCCTTAGTTTTGAACATCCATTACGCTAGTTTAGTACGTCGTATTTACCTACTGTCATTGTAAGAATATGGGAGTAAAGGTTTTATGCAAAAAGCCTCAAAAAATTTTAGAATTATAATAATTTCGTAAAAAAAAAACAGTCAGATAATTTTTTGTTTTCGTTGCTATGGTGACTTTACGACTTATAGAAGTTACCCTTAAAATATTTAGTGTATGAAAAGATAGACCTTATATAAAAGATGGAAGTGACACCGACGCTAAAACGGTTATCACGTATTCCGTGCATCATTCTGAACCCCTTCACATAGAAATTATTCATCGGCAATTTAATAAAAATCTGTTGTTCCATACATTTTGACCATGTAGGTATTGCAATTTTTTTTTTTAATAACCTACGAAAGGAGGTTGAGAATGATGTCCTGAATACGTGCCGTTATAGCGTCAGTGTCCTTTCCACCCTGTATAGACAAAAACTCGGTTTGGTGTGAGATGATTACCTATTCCTTCATAATGTCTACAAATGGATAAGTTCCCTTATTTATTCATTTATTCAGGTTAGTCGACAATTGTTTACACAAAACATTTAAAATCAAACTTTCTTAATAGTACGTTTATAAGTGCAACAATTACTTACAGGCTAACACAACATGCACCAATTATGGTTATGTAAAAGTGCAATATTACAGCGCCAAAAAAGATACATACAATTTAAAGCTTTTCAAAAATTTTTGGTAAGTAATTTGCAATAATAAAAAAAAAATTAAGTACATTACAATAAATTAATAAACAGATTTATAACATTAACAAATTTACAAATTAAATCAATTAAAAAATAAATTAAAATTAAAGTTGAAAATTCTAATAAAAAATAAAATTAAAATTAAAATTAAAAAATTAGTTTTTATCAACAACATTTCGTTTATCGTTCTCGATGAAACTCGAGGGTACCAATAACTTGATTAAATTGGCAGCGCCTTAGAAGGAATCCGAGGAAATGGTAATTAATTTTCATCAGGCAACTAAAAACATTTTAAACGCTGGACGGAAATTCTTCGACAGATTTAAATAGAGTTGCACAGTTTCGGTATTTGTGTTGCGAACCCGACCACCCCAAAACTTTTGTTGAATGAATTTTCATTGCCATAAAATAAGTTCTTTTATAATTCATTATTATTTACCAACTTCCTTGTGAAGTTTCATAATTATTTTTGATAATTGTTAATGAAGTTCATTATAATTCCTCCAAATATAGTCGTTGCACTTTGTACTTTAGAAAAAGTGGGATGTTTGAACAAGTTGGTAGAAGTTAGTAGTTAGAGAAATTGCGATCTTTGTGCTTGACTAAAAATGTTATGCAGGCGAAATATCTTCGTCAAATCAATCAAACATACCACCGGTAGTCAACTTGCTTATAACTCTGCCAGTAGTCAAGGCCCTTTTAAAAATGTTATCTTAACTTTACTTACCCAACCTTGCAAAGCTCCCGGTATCCATCTGTCGCCGTAAGAAATTCCATTTCCTGGCTCGCTTGTGCAAACATCGTCTCCTTACGAGTTGGCTTCGACCTCTTCTTCGCGTTTGCTTTCGAATCGTACACTAACCAAACTATTTCGTACTGACTGAACATATTATTTTTAAAGTGATTGGGTTCGCTATTTTAATTAAAAGTCAATACTTCTTGCTACATTCTACAAACGAAAATCTGAAAGTGGGGTTTTCCTTGTACTCTCATCATGACGTACTTACACAGCTGTGAACTTATAGCCTTATATTGCTTACTCAAAAACCTCTGCGTCCACTTAGCAAAATGCATCAAAAACTTAATTTTCCAAAACCATGAAGCACATCATTTATTTATTCACAAACAACATGACTCCATACTCAATTGAAAGTTACAAGTATTACTTTACCGAACAACAATCCTTACTAATATTATACTCGTTAATGTGAAAGTAAGTTTGTTTGTTACCTTTTCACGCCTAAACCGATAACCGATCGTCCTGAAATTTTACATATAAGTTGTCAGGTTTACAGAAACGGGAATAGGGCCTTTCATCCTGAAAAAAAGTACTGTTCCCGAGGAAAACAACAATAACGTTCTTATGAAAATAGATGGCGCCACGTGTCTTTCGAATCACGATTGAATTATGTTATTACAAGCAGACTACAACCCGAATTAATTGTCAAATTCTAGAAAAAGCTAGTTTCTTATAAAATAACAAGAAATTGCAGAATAATGGACTGTCTTCTCATATGATTGAATTTCAAGAACCAATAAATTAACAAAGACGTTCTCATACAGCCCTCCAGAGCACAATACAAGCTCAGATCCTCAGGAAACAAGAGCATCTCTGTAAAATAGAATATTACGTTGAAATGCAACGCAAGCCAGCGAGGTGGAAGGAACAAGTTAATCCTATTAATTATGATGAACACCGCTTCATGAGTTTATGTGGGATAGGAATCTACGTCTATAGATATGCAGGAAACACGCGTTTCTTTAATAATATGATCTATGCTTGATTGTTTGAATGTTGTTATGATTTACATCACTACATAGTATAAAACGCAGTCGCTTCCCGCTGTCTGTCTGTCCTTATGTATGCTTAGATCTTTAAAACTCCGCAACGGATTTTGATGCGGTTTTCAGTAATAGATAAAGTGATTCAAGAGGAAGGTTTATATATACAAACTAGCTGTTGCCCGTATACTCCTGAGGTAGTCCAATTGTCACCAAATCAGAATCTGATGATGGAATCCCAGGGAAATCGAGGGCAACCCTCTTTTATAGGCACATATTCAATGTTTTTAATATACTCTATTATACTATTATGAACCTATTTCGATGTTTTTTTTTTTAATTTGGAAGAATATTATTCCGCGGTGGTCCCGTTAAAATTTGGTGAAGCTGATTTTCGGAGTTATACAATGAACTCTTCAATAGTAGATAGCAAATCTGTCGTGATTGCTGCAATCGCTTGGATGTTTGTGGTTTACACAATAACATAACATAACGGCTCTATGCTCTGAGGGCTACGCAGATGCGTACAGTACCCTCAGATTGCGGCAGTTAGGTATGTAAGGTCTTTTTTTTAAGTCGGTTAAAAATTGTCAAAGGAGTTTTGGTGAAAAATTTGTGAACCGTTTACAATACATGTCATGGTAATAGGCTTATCTCCAATAAATGGAACTTAACATACCTAATTGTTGAAATGGGGGTGTACTGTACACATCTGCGTACCCCCTCAGAGCATACAGGTGTGACGTTATGCTATGGTGTTGTGTAAACAATAAACATCCAAGCGATTGCAGCAAACACGACGGATGTGCTGTCTATTATTGAAGATTTCCATTGATATCTCCGAAGATCACCATCAGATCTTGACCAAATAAAAAATGGGACCACCACGGAATAATATTTTTCCAAAAAAAAAAGAATCATCAAAATCGGTTCACAATTGGCGAACATCCACACAAAAAAAAAAAAAAAATCCTCCTCCTTTTGGAAGTCGGTCAAAAATCATCTTTATCTATCAAAATTGAACGCGTAAACAAAGTTTCGTGACCGTGCTACTAACCGTTGAAGAGTTCTCTCTTGAGGAGACGATCCTAGATGCAGGATTAAGGAATGTCTGTCATAAAAATGTGTTGTCACCAAAACCAAAGGTGTGTGCAAAATTTCAGCTCAATCGGTTGTACAAAATTGAGTTGCAATCCACCCGTACAAACATAGTACCTTCACCCCCCTTTTTAACCCTTCGGGGGTAGAATTATCGAAAACGCTGAGACACGTATAAATTAATTTTCAATCTTCAGCCTAAACACAAAATTTGAAGATCCTAACTTCAAAACTGACAGACTTTCATACAAACTTCCATCCCCTATTTTACCCCTTTAGGGGTGGAATTCCCAAAAATCCTTTCTTAGTGGAAACCTTCTCTTCACAAAGAACACACCCTCCAAGTTTCATGTCTCTAGGACCAGTGGTTTGGGCTGTGCGTTGATATATCACCCAGTCAGTCAGTCAGTCAGTCAGTCAGTCAGTCAGTCAGTCAGTCAGTCAGTCAGTTTATCATTTTACATATATAGATATTGCACTCGTGCGAAGCCGGGGCGGGTCGCTAGTTCAATTATAAGATTTACTTGGCATTGGAAGCGTTCTTGCCGGATTGGTCGGAGAAGGCGAAACATAGAGAGGACTGGAGGAATATGGGGAAGATCACAAGTCTGTGGAATTCAATGCCGGCTCCTCTGTCCCCTGATCATTATAAGCTGCCGACCCTAAACCGCATCATCGCTTCACAACAGGCCAGTTGCGGCAAATGAAACCTTTGCCCAGTTGCAAATTCGATTGCCGTTTTGTATTTTTTGTAGATACGAAAGAAACTGCTGGAAAACACTGTTGTTTTCTCGATCATCATAATGCACCACATCACCCTTGTTCCGCAAAATTCATTTAATTATAAAACTATTTCTTAGCCCAATAAAAAAACCACTATTTCGGAACATTCAGCCCTTACAACGATAAAGAAAACCTATTTTTAAATCAAGCTCCGAAACAAAAGACGTGAAAATTAGATCTACAAGTGGTTGCTAAATCTAACACACAATTCCATTTTCAACTTAGCAGTTGAACACAGATTAACACAGAACAGTGGGCTAATTGGAGAAAATTATTCCATTGAAGAACTACATTAAATTAGGCTGTGGTAATGTATTTTACTCGGATATATTCGGGAGGATTTGAAAGATTCAATTTCGCATTCGGATCACAAAATGCCTAAGCTGCCTTTCCTTAGGCGTGGGAACCGTATTGAACCTTTTTAGCGCCCTATTCTATCGTATTGTGAAGCTGAAAGGTATGTGAAGAAAGCTGTTCGTTTGATAAGTTGGATGATTCTTGTTAAATTGTCTTTTATGTTTGTTTGACTGGCGTATGTGTTTGACTAAAGTAGAAAATCGATGTATCCTCTTAAGAAATTGATTGGTGAACAAAGCATGTCGTTTAACATGATAAGTGAGATCTAAGTGAAAACAATTTATTTGTGTTTTATTGCAACAAAAGTTATAGCGATCATATACATGCTGCTTTCAAAGATTTCAGCGCCGCAACAAAAACAAATACATTTTTTTCGGATAGCAAAATTGGTCTGTACTCGTATTTCACGAGTAGCACAACCCACCTGAAATCTCATTCAACCGAATCAGAATTTCCAAATAAAATCGGATACTTTTTATTTGTTGTACCATAAAAACGTGACGTGGTGTATGGAAGGTTCATTTTACAAACACGTCGTTATTTGAAAGGTCAATTGCTTCGATAAATTGGGTATACGATTGTGTACACATGATTTTTTTTACTCACCCGGATGGAAATGGTTTAGGTTAACATTCAAATAAAATATGGCCAAAATCCAGTGTCTATTACACATTATAATCAATGTAATGTTTGATGGAAAAGAAGAATATTAGGCACCAAGGAGATCCATCTTGCAAAAAGCAGAGGTCGAACATGATTTGCCATTCATATAGCTACATCATACAATAAATAACATACTCGTATTACTGTCATAGAAGGTCAATGCAGCGTTGGCAGACCGATGAGCATCTGGTCTGGCAACAGCCAGATGCGAGATTAAGTTCAGAAGATCGAAGGTAAGACCTGGTACTCACGTAGACCGAGGAAGCATGGCACAAAATCAACACTGCCAGTGAAAATAATGATGATGATAGCCACATCATCAGTTCAATCAATCATTCACTCGAACAAGACTCTCAACTACATATATCCTTCACTTCCAAATCAATGGAACTAATTCAAATCTCATCATAGGCAATTGGCCGTCAAATAGATACACGGCTATGTACTACGTACTATTTACCCATGTATGTATTGTGCCTTTAGCCACAATTCAGTTACGGGTCATAAATCATCGCTATCAGCGACATGTTTGAGCATTGACTAATATCTATTGTATTGGATTTAGGTAACTTATATTGGAAATCTGAAATTGGCCAGCGAAGTAGTTTCAGATTTTGTTGTAAGTGTTATGTTTCAGAGAGTAAAGGTATTTTAGGTGTGATATATATCTAACGCCTTACTCGGCCTTACTAAGCAGCATCAGGAGGAACTCGTGGCTAAATAATAACAGCCGCTCGGGTCGATCTTTAGGTTAAGCCGTGCTTGCCTAGGTTGGTCTGTGGATGGGTGACCGCCCATTACATACCGAGTTTCCTCCGTGCCTCGGAAAGCACGTTAAGCCGTTGGTCCCGGGTGTCATTTGTAGATCTTTGACAGTCGTTAGGCAGTCAGTGGCCCAAAAAGTCTGACAATCAGTCTTACCAAGGGGTATCGTATTACCCAGTACTAACTGGGATGTGGAGGTCCGATAGGCAGTCGCTCCATGTAAAATACTGGTATTCAGCTGCATTCGGTTAGACTGGAAGCCGACCCCAATATAGTTGGGAAAAGGCTAGGCAGATGAGACTAAGCAGCATCAGTATATTACGTTCGCATTACTGGAACACAGGCCACCTATTTTTAATAGGGAGTGGTCCACTACGTGGGTCATCACCACAGCTCAATCTATACCTATGTATAAAATACGTGTTTGCAGTCTTGAGTTTTAAATTCTGCCCCAGACATTCAATAAATGTGTCCTTTAGTAGAAAAAGGACCTGTTATTTGAGTCGTTTAGCTGTCGAAAATACGTCGCTCACAGTGCTAAAAGGATAACATAGAATAGGAAACCTATCCTAGATTCTCGTAACTATAACATTTAAACTTTATTGCAACCTTGCAGAATTATATGTAACATATAACTGAAAGTGTTTATGACACGTTTATGACTACTAACCCTGGACTTGTGTACCTAGACGTTAGATAGTAAAGTCAATACCTAAATGTGAAGGTATACTAAACTTAAATCGTAAAGAGTAGATATAAGTTTATTACATTCCTTTGTTACTGTCTAGATTAGATGTTTCATTATCCAAATGCTATAAATGAATAGAGAAAATACTTCAAAATTATTATTTTTTCAGTTTCGTCACCAGAAAGGGCTTTTTTAAATAAAATTGGCATTAAATTAATAATTCTTACTTTTTGTAATAAAAATCCAGACTTAAATTCATGTGTTTACATTAACACTTAAAAACGAAACATTGAACAAGTTTTTGTTTAGTTTATCCGTGATCATGGTGCTTGCAACAGCGCCGAAATATCGGGAACTCAAAACATATAGTAAAAATAGTAAATATCCCGTTTTTAGTGTTAGTGACCATGTCAGTTTAAAATCTTAAATTCCTGTATACTCCCTTGGCTTATAGTTTTCTTCAGTTCCTAAATACAGATTTGTGAATAAGATTGGAAACCGTACCATTCAAACCTGAGCACGACTTTACCTGGAGCCATTTCCAATTCAGTGAGCATTTTATAACGCAATTCACTTTGGATACCCACTATAATTCTAGCCTAATTGGATATGCTACTGGTATGTAGAAAGAATGAATTCTGAATATGTCAGTTTTTAAAGTAAGACTAACTTTTGCAGTTGGTTTCGCCCGCGTGGAGATTAGAAAAACGTACTACCCGGATTCAAATGTATGTGTATTCTATGTTCTAACTGAGGTCATGGTCTACCTGTGTGTCAAATTGCATCGAAATCCATTTATTCGTTAAGGCTTGAAAAAGCTACTGAAACAGAGTGACTTTCGCATTCACAATCTTAGTAAGGATATTTTAAGTTATTCTAATATTTATGTACCAAGATCTAAGTCATTTTATAAAAGCCGAAACTTTTTCTGTGGCAGTACCTTACTATAGGTAGGAACAATTGCATATTATGAAAAATCGGTCGTAGTGGCTTTGGCAGATATCAGGTAACAAAGGTGTGCTAAATAGCAACTAAGTTACGTCATACTATAAAGCTCGATTGTTTGATATAACATAATGGCTAGTATGATGATTCACCTCCACTGCCAGACTTTTTGTGTGGTGGAAATCCACTGCCAGACACCTTTAAAGTATGATAAATTGTCATTGAACTTACGTTAAATTTCAGGTTTTATAAAATGACGTTGGTCTGGAGGTCACGGCATCTTCCTCTATTACTTTATCAAGAATCTAGACACGGCTGAAAAACAAAACTAATTTACCAACTTGTAAATACCAACGCAACGCCTATGACAAACTTAAATAGTCGTCAGCTTATTTTAACTTACCTGAAGGTGTCAAAGTAAAGTACGGAACTAAAGTAGAGAGTTTATAATTATCCTCTTGACATAACTGTCTGGAGAATTCTCAACAGTATCCCAGACTTGGAGTGGAAGCACTTGAACATTATGCTGAATATTTAAATGTTAATAACGCTGCAGGCAATGGTTACTAATTTCTACTTACTTAAGTTCAGTTTAATTTATTTATGAACACTAAATTTGTAGTCTTATTAACATCACTAGATCGTGGATGTCTAGACTTCAATGTGTGTGTCAACTAATTATGTTTTGATTAAAGTTAAAAAAAATACCTAACTCAACTTACGAGACGGATAAAGCTGCCGCATGTTATGTTTACAGGCAGACAAAAGCTTTTTATTTTTTAATAAATATCAGAGTAGTCGGCCTACATTTTGTAATAATGAAACTTTGTGTCCCCAAAATGTATGAAAAACTTTGAATGGAAAAGTTTCCATATTATTTTTTTGGATTAAGTTCAATTTAAATAAGAAGAAAATAAATTTAATTAAATATAGTGTTATCAACATCATGAAACTTATCCATAAGGACTTAAATTAATGTCGTACAATCATTTATTCAACTGTTTTTTTTTTTAAATACGGTAGTTTAGGCGCGATCTTTAGAAACCTGATAGACCTGACATTTATTAAGGCATATTATACATACGTACTTTTAAATCTGGTGCAAAGGCCATTATGATAGTTCGTAATATAAACTTGAAATGACAAGCAATACATTTTAATACCCAATTGTGAGGCCATCTTCTTAAGTTCGCATAGTTTCCTATAACAATGTACGTCGAAGTTTTTCAATTCCCAAGACTTCCGTGAAACAGAGTGGCGAAGTAGACGCAATATTGCTCAAAGCTTAATACCCGCATGTCATAGATTCCATGTCAGGCAAATTTTAAAGTTGTGTCCTGTTTTATTCAGTTTTTATTGGGTTCTGATTTCGAAACAATTACAGCTTTAAGTATGGCATTTCGGCGTATGACGAAAATTTCAGGGTGTATTGGAAATAAATTCTTTGAGTTGAGTTGAATGTGGTGCTAAAATCCGTCCGTTCATCGTTTTTTGTTATATATGTACATAATTTATGCCGAAATCGCAATTCATCTTACAAGTGCCTAGTCTTCTGATATGAGCTATAACAATGAAAAATGACGTAGCCTTCCTTTTTAGGTATTCCGCATATGATCTCATTACACTATTTATTCTTAGTCAGCGACGCTGCACAAATGAGCATGACCCGTTGACTTATGATCATTTAGTCTTACTGTGTAGAGGATTACGCGTTGATCTTACTAAGAACATGGGTTAATACCATAGAGCAAAAGTTAGACGAAATAAAACGAATGGAAAACTCATTAGTAAGTACTGAAATCATTGTTTGAGTCATCATAATGATGACGTGTGTTTTGTGATGATCTGCCTGGTGAGTTGGAGAGTTTTGATCCTGTGTGTGTGGCTGCTAGTTAATAGTGAAATTCCTGATGGAAAAACCGAATAACACTTTGCTCGACCCTGGAATTGAACCGCGAAATCATCTGCCTAGCCTTCTCCCAACTATGTTGGGGTCGGCTTCCAGTCTAACCGGATGCAGCTCATCATCATCTGCCTAGCCTTTTCCCAACTATGTTGGGGTCGGCTTCCAGTCTAACCGGATGCAGCTGAATACCAGTATTTTACATGAAGCGACTGCCTATCTGACTTCTGCAACCTAGTTAGTACTGGGTAATACGATACTCCTTGGTATATAAGACTGGTTGTCAGACTTTCGGGTCACTGACTACCTGTAACGACTGTCAAAGATCTACAAATGGCTTAACGTGCTTTCCGAGGCACGAAGACGGAAACTCTGTATGTAATGGGCGGTCACCCATCCACGGACCAACCTAGGCAAGCACGGCTTAACCTTAAGATCAACCCGAGCGGCTGTTATTATTTAGCCACGAGCTCCTGAACCGCGAGTCGCGAAAAAAACTCAGTATTGCATAAAATAGACCGCATACGTAATAAAGCTTCTTATGTAATAGACTAGCCAGATTGGTTAATCCAATCACACTCACTTGTTCAATATAGAATGAAGCCCACAGAATAAAGCTGGCCAGTAGGGTTTATTCATCGTTCGTTCATTCAGCTTTTGTTTCCCAATGTTCGTTCGTTCGTTCGAACCGCTCACTTGCTGCAGCTGAGTGCACATGCATGTTTGAAATTCGACACGCCACCGCTAGCTTAAATGTGGAGAAGATTTTAGGAAACATAGACCATAGCTATCTATCTACACTAAGAAGTGAAGTTTGTCGGTTTGGATGTTGGCAGTAATCTTGAGAACCACTGATCGGATTCTGATAATTCTTTCACTAATGGAAAGCTAGATTATTCCAAAGTGTAATAGGCTTTATGTAAAACGTTCCCGTGGGATAATTTCCGATCGCAACGCAAGCGAAACCACGGGTAAAAGCTACATATTTCGATATAAACTTCGCTACTTTTATCACTTTTATGTCACCAAGGCGCCGTCTCAAAGATTATTTTGATAATTCTACAGATTTTTTCCGGATACATTTTCGTCTTTTGTTGTAGCTTCAACGCCTTCAAAGTTGACAAGTCTTTTCTCTCGAAACTTCGGTGTTTTGTTTTTGTTAATGTGAATATTTCTTTGTTTCAGCGAGTACGAATTTAGTGGGCAAGTTCACGCAGAGCGTCCGTCGTATCGTACAAGATGTCAAGGATGAAGGCACTTCCAGTGAGTACTCAACGTTTATTTATTATCTTTAATAGCTTTATGTGATTGATATCAATCGATCAAATTATCGACTCTATTGTGTAAATATGATTGCAGTGATTGTAACAATAAAATCATAAAAGGAATATTCATATATGACCATGTTTTGTTGAAAATATTATTTATGACTTGTGGCCTGTTTTGTTACGGAACGAATCCATAATAAAGGTCATCATCACTCATGCAACTGCTCGACTTTGTGGAAAGCAAACTTTAAATTTCAATTCTATTTTTTTTAATGGCAAAGGTGCCGATATCTACGAGTATGCCAACGTCGAAATGAAATCGTAAAGCAAAATGTGTAAAAAAAGTTGTTTTTTCAACATTACTTGTCATTTTCATGCCAGTAGCCTAACACCATCAAAGTTATAAGACGTTTATGTATATAGAGGGTAGTTCTACTGGACGCGAAACCAAAGGCGGGTAGAAGAAGATTAGTCTCGTAGCTGGGCGGAATGTTAAGAAGCTGGCTGGCCGGCCCGGTCATTGATTTGTGTAGCCAGTAGCCACGACCTGCGAGGACGTGTCTCATTTGTTATGGTGGCCATTTCACTTTGTCACTTGTAAAACATTTGAAGGAGGTACCAGTAGTATGAATTGTGGCAATTACCTACAAATACCAATAGACCATGACCAAAACAATGAAATATGTGTTTATAATGTAAATCATCGGAGTAGTAAGTACAAATGTGTAATTAGATTAAGTATTCATAAAATTAATTTACGCATTCCATAAACGTTTTAGTGGTAGTCATAAAATTCTATTACTCGGTATAAAACAACAAGCCGACAATGTATTTATTTAAATGGAATAATGGAACTAACAATTAATTTTTATGATATTTGCAGATTCGTTAAATATTAATCTCTTTAAATATGTTTGCTTCATTAATTTATGATAACGGTTCAACATGATTATCAATTAAAAGCAGAAATGGCATGACTGCATTTCAACATTACGTGCAAATTTGATTAACAATTTACAACTGTGAATCAAAATGTGGATTTTGATAAAGTAAAGTTTATTTTAAAACATGAATTCGCTGTACGACAGCTATAAACACGATTCTTGGATTCAGAAGGCTTTTCGTTAGCTAAGTTAATTCCACCAAAAATTTCTTAAAAAAAAATTCAAATTTCAATTTCAAATCATATTTATGTCCCTCATTAAATATAAAAGCCCATTACACAGAATTTTGGCAGCAACGCTGATTATGAAAGCTGCCTGTTAGTTTCTCGCTATTCTTAATTCCTCTGGTTTATTCATGTTAAGTGCTAAGCTTGCACTTCACTCCAACAATGTTAATTAGATTAACTAGATCAGTTCACTAATCAAATAAATTAAGATTAAATACTTAGCTGTTGAGGAATGCCGAAGGCTGATTGATACTAATTTAATTAAAACATCGAAGAATTTTAATGAATAAAGGATGCTTGGTATTCAAATTGGCTGTCATTACATTCTTGCCGGTAATGGTACCTATTTGATGCGTGCGAACGCGTTTAATGGCAGATCACCCAGGACGAGTTGATAATTAGGAGGGGTCATTGCATATTGTGGTATTGTGGCGCCCGGTCGCAGCGGAGAATGGAACCGGCGAGAGGTGTCGTGCGGTGTTCTACAGGGATCGGTTCTGGGGCCGGCCTTGTGGAACATCGGTTACGACTGGGTGCTGCACGCCGACCTCCCTAGCGGCGGTCCCTCCCGAGCCTGGACTTACATTTAGACAGAACACAGACAACAACTTTGTTTTTTTTATTTTATGACCACTCTCAAAATAGTGAAGGAAAACATCGTGAGGAAACCGTCATGTCCTAAAAACGAAAATTCGAAGACCAACCCGCCACTCAGACCGCTTGGTGGAATAAGGCCTAGTCTCTTTCACAGAAGAGACCTGTGTTCCAGTTCGGAAAGCTATAAGCAGATTATTAAACCCACAAAATAACACTTGCTAACAAATAACAATTGTAATACAAATCTCGAATGAGATTTGAACATAATTTTCCGAGACCAATTTCTAACCTACTTTTTTGTGTACCAGGCGGGCAGACGAAAGAGGAGGTGATAGAAACCAACGAGCGTCTGCGAGGAGTGCGCGTGCGTCTTGACGAGAACTATGACACGGCGAAGAAGGCGCTTGTCACGCTCATGGCTCGCTACTCCGAGTCCAAGGCCCAGAGGAACGTGTTCACCAGATACGCAATGCTCAAGGCTATGATAAAGGTATGTTTTTTTAAAAATCATATTTATTTACATAGGTTATTCTAGTCTATACTGTCCCAATACAGGCAAAGGGTTTTCTTTTCCACTCCCCTCGATCCGAAAATGCAAGTGCAGCATTTCTGTTCAGCATGTCCCACAATCTCATGACTTGTAAAAACCGAGCGAAGTGGCTTAATCTTTTAAAAGCCATGATTTGTAGTGCCAGGCAGAAGAAGATAGACGGACAGTTCTAGTTTGGCAAAAAATAGTACCCGGATTTACTGGAACATCTGAACTGCAATGTTAATATTTCTTCTTGAAAAGTGTCGGTAAGCATTTAAGTCCCAATTAGCGCTCAACTACTGCACCTTTAGTTACTAACGAGTTGTTACCATATGCGCTCTTGATACTATAAAATTTTATATGTTCTTCAACATGAGAGCAATAAATTGCTCCGCGCTGCTCATCACTCTCGCTCGCCTTGCGAAGGCCTACACGATCGGGTTGTTTGTCTTTATTTTGGTTCAATCGGACAATGCAGTTAGTCGCAGATGGCTTTTACAGCTTCGCCGGACAGGTGTGAGTACAATAGCTTTCAGCCAGAATTAATACATGTGTTCGAATTTCGATGACCTGAAATGCGCCGCTAGCGGAGGAATGTAAGCTTTTTGTCATCTGAGTTATGGATCGATAATACTTATGGCGTGTCAATGCCAATTCTGTAATCATTCTTATTTGCGTATTAATTTAGGTACTTTGAAAACGTAGTATTGTACTTTTTCTGTCCGTTAGGAAACCTAAAGAACGATGAAAAATAATAATAATAATAATAATAATATACTTTATTGATACAATTCCTTACAATATGCTTACTATCTAGCTAAAGTTAAAAATATTTAAAGGCGCACAGAAGTTGAAACCCTGACTCCTAAACTAGGAATACCTGTGTCTTAGGAGTCAGTGTTCTACTGCCACTTGGACACAAAAAACCCTTATGGAAATTAAGAGCTGGTAAGGTGATATTATACAAAAGAATATATTATCATGTAGTAATTAAAAGAAAAAATGAAAAACAAATAAAAGTAAAAAAATTAAATTAAAATTAAAAAGTAAAATGACTGTGTGGTTGATTTTGTATGTGTGACTGGGAGTCGTGTATATTGTTTGCGAGGTGTGATTGTGTGTGTGTAACTGGGAAAGGCGTGTATTTTGTGTTGTGTGAGTGTAATATCAGGAGCCTAAGTTTGTGAATGTAGTGGTGTCGAGTGTAAGACTGTGCATGAGTTAGTACGAGCTTGGTGTCTACTTTTATTTTAAAGATCTGGGTGACTGCATTACGTGTTTTGCATGGAATGTTGTGAGTTATGTCAGAGTGGTGAGTAGTTCCTCAGTTTTAGCATAGTCTAAGAGGTAGAGCATGTTCTTCAGCTTAGCCTTTGCATCTTGTTTGCTTAGCCTTGCTATTTGTGTGGTCTTATTAATATTTTTGTAAACAAGTGGGCTCAGCACATACAATTGTCTTCTGGCAAAGGAAGTTCTGTGATTTGGGGTTGGGCAAACTATTCTTTGACCACGTTTATTTGAGTCTGGGGGTGGTACATGTTTATGTTTCCAGAGAGTGGTTCTCAGCACAAATAGCTGTCTCACAGTTAGAAGTTGGAGCTCGGTGTAAAGCTGGTGAGTTGGATAGCGAAAGGGCTTTTGCATCATAACCTTAAGTACTGCCCTTTGCGCACGCTCCAACTCGAGGAATTTAGTTTTGGCCGATCCACCCCAAGCCAAAATACAATAGCCGATGATGGACTGACAAAGTGCTGTGTAAACCATTTTTAGGGTCTCTGGGTCCGCAGAATGCCTTAATGACTTGAAGAGGTGAATTGTTTTCCTGATTTTACTGGCAGTTGTCTCTATATGCTTGTTCCATCTCAGTCCATCATCGATCATCACACCCAAATATTTGACAGAAGTTACTGGAGGGAGCGCTGGGCAGGAGCAGGTCGGGTTGTCCGTACAGGTGTGAGCTCTAATTGAGTATATGTTTGGGGGTTTCGTTTTAGCATGAATAGAGAACGGGATGTAGTTTGTCTTTTGTAGGTTCAGGGTAAGTAAATTTTTGTGAAGCCATTCCATGACAATTTGCAGAGATTCTTCAGCATTATTTTTCACCTCAGCCCAGTTCCTCCCATGTACTATGATGGCTGTATCATCGGCATAGGTAAATATACTAGAAGATGGAAGAGTTAGGGTGCATAAGTCATTGATGTAGATAAGGAAGAGCGTTGGGCCCAAGACACTGCCTTGTGGGACTCCGTATGACATTATCTCATCAGCACTAATATGTGATCCTATCTTCACACAGATTTTTCGGTCCGTCAAGTAACTCTTAAAGAGGTCATGAACTATGCCTCGTATGCCGATGCTATGTAGCTTGGATAGAAGGGTGGGAACAAAGACCGTGTCAAAAGCTTTTTTTAGGTCAAGGAATAGACCCAGGCATTTATGTTGATTGTCTAATTTCTTAGCAACAAGTTCAGTTAGGTCTATGACTGCGTCTTCTGTAGATACTCCTTTTTTGAAGCCGTACTGATTTTTTGATATTATGTTGTATTTGTATAGGTAGTTTACAAGTTGTTTATTGATAATTTTCTCCATTATCTTCGACATAATAGGTAGTACAGCAATGGGTCTATAGTTGTTTACACAATCTCTGTTCCCACTCTTATGTATTGGGTGTATTACGGCTTTTTTGCACGTATTAGGGAATATGCCTGTGGTTATGGAACAATTTACTATGTGAGTAATAAGTGGTACGAGGACATGTCGACATAGTTTTATTAGTTTGACGGGAATACCATCCCAGCCAGTGGCACAGTCTTGCCTTAGGCTTGAGATAATGGAGTCTACTTCAACATTATCCACTCCGAGAAGAACAAAGGAGGTAGCGGGACACGTGCTTGGGGAGAGATGTGATGGGGAAGGTTGGGCTGCGGTACTTATCATGGATGCCAACTTATGACCGATGTTCGCAAAGTAGTTACAGACGAGGTTAGTTGCATCGCGTTTATCAGGGACTGTACTCAATAACTCATAGGGGGGGTTGCTTTTCTTGTTGGTGTAAGTGATTTCTTTGATTTTGTTCCACAGTCTTTTAGGGTCGTTTTTTGCTTTCCGTAGCTCATTCTGTTCGTATAATCTTTTAAGTTTTTTGAGTAGACTATTACAGTAGTTCCTATAACGCTTATAAGAGGTTTGAATTATTTGGCTGTCAGGCGATTTTCTGGCTTTTTTGTGGAGCTTATCACGGTGGCGAATGCACCGTAGTAAACCGGGTGTAATCCAAGGTTGAATATTTCTGTCTTTCTTAGAGATGGTTACTATTTTTGTGTGGGTTATTAAAGCGGTATTCAATATTTCCGTAAGTGTGTCAGATGCTAGGTTAGGGTCGTTAGTTCTCGGTACTTCCGAGAAATCTAGGGTTTCGATGTGGTTTGTTAGATTAGTGTAGTCAATTTTTGTTATTTTGCGGGCCGGTACCGATCGTCCGGAGGGTACATTATTAATAGTGAGTAGAATTGGGAGGTGGTCAGTAACATGTGACTCAATCACAAGTAATGTGGCTGTTTTGTCCGTTTTGAGCATCACATGGTCTATGCAGCTATTAATTCTGGTAGGTATCCGGTGGGCGGGTAACAAGCCGTGCGTGGCGTTTAGTGTTAAGTATTCGGCAGCGCGTTCTTCTAAACCAATTGGTCGAATGTCTATATTTGTGTCCCCGATTAGGCAGATATTTTTATAGTTTTTTAAGGACAGGAGGATATTGTCTACGCTATTCAGAAAGTTGTCGAACTCAGCTCTAGTATTATATGACGGGGAACGATATACAGCGGCAAATGCGAGTTTATTTGTGATTTCACATGTTAGGCAATTTCCGTTTAGAAAATTGGGCTCTTTAACAGTACAATTAATGCTATCTTTTATATATATAACAATACCGTCGTTCTGGTTGGCCGTCTGTTCTGTATAATACGAGTTATACCCGTTCAACACTGGGAGATTCACTACTTTACTTAGCCAGCACTCAGTAAGTACCAATACATCACAGCCAACATTGAGCAAGTTTATCAATACTAATAGTTCATCAAAATTTTTATTTATACTACGTATATTTATATGTAAGATTTTGATATGATGGTTCGACCCTACTAAGTAGTTTGAGCAATCTGACGGTGGACATTTATATGATTTTGCTACTTCAAATTCATCTAAGTCAGCTGTAATAATAGATTGCAGAATATTAGCCATTTGTAAAAAACGATTCACGATAGTATGACACTGTACAAAGCTCTGGTGTGTTTGGTATGTATACTATGGTCAGGGAATAGGAACTAGTGTAGTGTGATATAGGACACCAATTGTCGTGTGAATTAGTTAGGTAGGGTGTGGTTGAATACGTAACAAAATGTGTGTTTGGGTGTTTTATTATGTGGCTTATGTATGGAGTTAAATGTTGTTTATCATGATTCATTTTACTTGAGTTATGTAACAAAATAAAAGTATTAAGCAAGTTATCAGTGGAAATACTGTAGTATAACTTACGTATAGCAGACATTAAAACAAAGAAGATTAACGAAGTACTGCTTACTAATAATGAGCTGTGACATAGTCATTCCTGTAGCTCTTTGAGTGTTGTTTCAGACTTGATTAGAATTTGTTTATCTCCGGCTTGCTTTCGAAGAAAAATATTGCCATTCGAGGTCCAGCAAAATGCGTATTTCCTTAGGCGTGCAAATTCTCTTGCCTGGTAGAAGAGCTTTTTGTTTGTATTAGATAGATGTTCTTCTACATAGACTGCTTGTTTTTGTCCCGAGATTCCGAGTATCTCCGTATTCAATTTGTCCTCTTTATTCGTCTTTTTATTGTTATAGGTTCGAACGCGTGAAATTAGGTCGAACTTTGTTTGGACGTTAGTGAATTCAGCGATTATAGGTTTGCTGGTGCCGCGGTTCCCCGATGTACGATATATATCTCGGAAGTAGGAGACAGTTAGTGGCAGGTTCACTAATTTAGCTATGTCTGTTACAATTTTTGACAGATCTGCCGACGATTCCTTTTCCTGGGTAGGTATGTTGCGCACTTCTATACTAGACGACCGGGACTTATATTGAAGGTCTCTGACAGCCATTTCCAATGACTCGATGCGCTTTTTGTATTCTATGCTATCGTGTTGCAGGCGCTTGATTTCTTTCTGTAGGTCATCATATTGAGCGCTGAGGAATTCAACGGATTTCTTGATCTCAATGTTCGACTCTTGAATTTTGGTATTACTTTTTTGGATTTTTAGGTTTTGTAGTTTTAGTTCTGAAATGTCTGAAGCCAGCTTTGCTATCAACTCAGTTTGCGCTGCAGATTGCTTTACTGCATTCGCATCTTGGTCTACTTTCCAAGCCAGAAGCATTTCCTTAATTTCAGATTTAAATTCCTGTTTCAATTGTTCAAATTGTTCTAATTGGTTTTGCTCACGCGGTGATTCATTTAATCGTGGACGCTTGCTGCGTGAGTTTATGTTAACGAACTCTGGGTCATCCACTGCCTGGGTGATATCGGGTTCCGACTGTGTTTGGTCCATTTGGGTTCTGGGTGTGGTTGGTGGAGAGCGACGCATCCGAACTGACATGGTAGTAATTATGTATATTCAATGCGGTCGACGGTATCTGTGTATTTCTGCGCCCACTTCACGTTGCGCTTGTAGCACGTCACGTAGCACTTGGGCTCGTTGCACGTCACGCACCACTCAGTATTCCTTCAAGAAAGTTTATAGCAATATGTTGCACTTTTTAACGCCTGATGAGTTTAGATAGCAAATAGTGATTGCCACAACTTCATTAAACAAGTGTTCAAGGAGTTACAATGTACGTTCGTTAATGTGAGGGTACTCGCAAGAATTTGAAGTAACTAACGTTCACCAGATCAATTGTTTATAACTTTTTCACCAATAAGTCGAAGCACTAACGTTGTAACTAATATTGAAGCAGTTCACTAGTTACTTAAATTGTCCAGTCACATAAAATTTTCGCACTTTTAACTAGTTTTTGCACCAAAATACAATTATTTGTCAGGAGTACTTTGAAAGTGACCTCGCTCAATGAAAATGAAAAATGTCAAGGTATGTAAGGGAATAGGAACTCATATTTGTCGTTGTTCCTAGTAATTACAGACTGTTTTCCTATTACTAATGACCTCGCCAAAACACAATAATTATGTCTAGATAAACGATTGCCTCGCAAAATTAATTACTAGAAGACTTGGCTAACTCGATCTATCTAGGCAATCTAGCAACAGAATTAGTTTAAGACAAACACCTAAATGAAGCCAAAGGTCAAAGTAGGGGTAGGCATTAGGCTCTTTCGGAATTCTTGTTTAGTTTGACGATATAACTAACTACATGCCAAGCAAATACCTCGTGTGTCTTTAGTAAGCTGTGGAGGTCGCATTCCTCAGTTATATGAAAAGGTTACGGCGACATAATATAAGCGATTAACTGTGCTAACTTAATATAATTTTACTATGCACATTAGTGGAGATAGGGTCAGGTATTTGCTGCATTGGCATTTAGCACCATTAATTTAATTTGATCCGGATTCACCTGTGTGGCATATAGCAAGTCGAATTTCAGAGTTAGTTTTTAGGTATTGTCAGGTTTCTCTCTATCACTCCAAGTAGGTATGACAGTTTACTTCCAAATCTTGATAAGCCAACACAAAGACATTAATGAACATTTGAAGTTACTATTAATACTAACGGGATATTTGCCATGTTTACTGTTTTTTTATGAGTTCCCGATATTTCGGCGCTGTTGCTAGCACCATGATCATGGATTTGAAGTTGTTTTCGAACGAAGATTTGAATTTACATTGCAAATCGTATGTCTTTTGTTTCATGAGCTTTAAGCAAAAATACCTTCCTCACGCCTCTACTTCTTTCGATTTGGGACTTAGTTGAGGAAAGAGTAGAAGCTTTCGTTCTTTGCCAACAAAACATACTTCTATCACAGTCGGTGGACACCATACATTCTGGTTTTCAGAATTGCTCGAAGCTTTCAAGAGTGGAAAATAACAGGCTCAGGAAATAAATTAAAATATATTCATAACGAGATAAATCATGCGAAAACAAGACGCGAGACAACTAATTGTGCCAGTACAAGTATAATTTATGAAATGAATGCGCAACAAGTCTTACATTTGAATTCAATGCACTTTGAAATTATGCCGCTCAGACTCATTTGAATAGTTGGGAAGTGTAAGACTGGCTCATACATACATTGAACAGGGACTAGACACAGGCATTTATTATAGGCTCATTGCTAATGGATAAATGTAATCATAACATAACATTTAGGTTAGCAGAGGCTGATTAGGCAGAGGTATCAGTAGCGAAGGGTCAATTTTTTTGGTAAGTCGGAGTACATATCTTTAATGTGATTATATTATTTGTCTATAGAATACTGACTGTGCCATTTTTCAAAGGGAAGCCGGTAGGAATCGAGTTCTATGGAACCTTCGCCACTGAGAGGTATAGGTACCTGATAGTACCTAGCCAGTTATCTTTAAGTCCCTTGTCCTTGGAGGCGGGCATATTTCCAGGAACTGGGCACAAATCGCGACTCCGTGGCTGTTACTGACAAATTCCTGATAGAAATAGCCAATAACTGGCGAAATGTGGGTGGACTACTGTGTACACCTCTGCCTAACCTTTCAGCTCTGAACCTTACAGGCGTGATGTTTTGGAAATGTAATCATTACAGCGTAATGGTGTAGCTGTCTTTTGTATTTATATCAAAGTCAAGTCGGGGTAGAGGTAAAAATATAAGATCCATCACAGAACCACGTCATCTACGCATTCTGTAAATCAAACTTAGCAACATTGTGCACTGTACTTAAATGACTTTGGTTGGTCGTGCATAAAATCGTAGCGTGCAATGTAACACACGCAAATCACTGTTTGCATGCAATGGTACCTAAAGGGATCGTGGAGGTGATATAATTTAGTCAAATATTATTATCATGAAAGTCAACCAGAGAAAAAGAAATACTCGTTTCACATTTAATATTTTTATAATTTTAAGAATTTATTCATATCTATGGATTATACTGATTGTGCTATTGTGATTGAGCTATGGGCTAGCTCGCCGTCCGGCTGTCTTATGACGACAGGCCGTGTCGAAGGCGCGTTCGTGTTCCACGCGCGCCTCAAAGAGATGTCAGCAACGATGTAGGGGTCTGCAAAGGCCGATGTCTGCCAGGGCTGCGGGACTGTTCGAAAGAGATACCGTGGCCCTGGAACACAAAGGGCAAAGAAGGAACATGCATGGGTTTTAGTCAGTACAAGTCTGACACTCCCTTCCGCTCCGCCCAGAGTGGGGGGGTCAATTGATGATTTCCAATACGGAAAAAAAAAAAAAAGGAAATGCTATACGATAATTGTATTTTGGAATCAAAAATCGACGTATTTACGTTACGTTTAGACCGCGCGCTCATGCTCTCTCTGATACCATTATTTTTTTAGTACTTATAAAGTCTAAGTTTTATTGTACTCTAATGGATTGGGTTTCCGATTCAAGCAATGTCTAGCTACCTAGTGCTCTCAAGTAAGAGCATCTGTCACTAGCTTATAAAAATTCAGCAGGGATCAGTGGAACTATTTGTCACCGTTGCTTGTTTAAACTTGCAGCAGACGTTTACCTTGTGCACGCTGTATACTGAACAGGGTGGCTTTGGGAATTTTGCATGTTTTGTGTATGTAAATATAGCTTGCACAATTTAATACAATGTCGTAGACAAGCGACAAAGCTTATATCGTCAATGTTATATCAAACTGAGAAACACGATGAGGATTTATGTTTTGCGAGATGTAGCCAAGACAACATAAATAATTTACCCTCTGGGAGAATCTCGGCTGTCGTGGACTTTTCAACAGATAATATCTATAAGTATGTTTTTAAGGAAGAATTGTATTGCCTTTAGAAGTTTTTGGCAAGCTTTGCTTTTTACCTTATATCATGTCACATCTCTTATATTTATCACTGGCGACCCGCTCCGGCTTTGCACGGGTGCAATTCACAAATGAAGAAAATTTTATTGAGATTTTCACACAAAAATACTTTCCAAAATTTCGGTGATTTTTACAAAAGTTTTTTTTACATACAAACCTTGTCTCAAACACAAAAAAAAATCAACCATTTCGGTCAAGCCGTACTCAAGAGATAGACGATCTTATGGTGAGTATTATAGACTAGAGCATTTTCTCAAGCATTTCTGTGTAATGTAACGTTCTTACGAATGGTACAATACAGGTAAAAGCTCAGTTTCCAAAGGGTGAAGGGAAAAGTAAAGGGTGATACATTAGAACATATCATGGAGCAGCTCGTTGTTCTGTTACAAGTAAATGCTCTAGTCTATACTCACCTTTAGATGCAGCAATTACGTTTTATTCCTACAGACTGAATAGAGAAGCGACTTCACGCCAACATTCATGTATATAAATTTTTAAACTATCATGGTCAGTAACATGAGTGACATTATTATTTTTATTTTTGTATTTTTTGGTTCTTTTTACTTCATTTTATTTGACATTTAATCCAATTTTGAGATGATTTATAATAATTATTGTGGAACCTTACCTTTGAATTTCTAAAATGTATTTGTTTAAGAACCAAAACCTTTGATATTTTGTATGCCTTTTGGCGGGGCACAGCTAGGTTCAAATTTATTTATAACATCTTCTGTATATACCATGTGTTTACGAAATAAATGAATTTGAATTTAACATTATCATATCGGGAACTCAAAACAATCAGTAAACATGATAAATATCCCGTTCCTAGTGTTAATGACTCATGTATATACATGACACAAACATGTGCAACATAGAGCAAATAAGTGGTGTAAACACGTGTCGAGGGTGCCCGCAGCCATTATGGGTTAAGGGTAAAGGGCACACGTGTCACAAGTTGCACTTACCCTTGCAATATCCAGGCTAAGTATGTCAGTAGTTGGGTAATAAAGTTAGGATTTCCCGATAACGTACACTGCCTGTTGAAATATTTTGAAACCAAGCTGAAATACTGAGAAAACGTGTTCGAAAACCGAAGGCTTCTATTATTCAATAATAAATAGGCTGTCTTCGATCTGTCTATCACTCCGCACTCGGGAAGTCGGGACTTCACAACTGAGAAAAAATACTTGAAGCAAAATAAGATGTCCCGTGTGTAACAATCGGAGGAGGGGGAGATACTGCTCAGTAACTTTCAACAGATCGATTCCTTGCTGGGATGTTTTTTTTTACAAGTGTTGGTTAACTTTGGCTGTTTGTGTGTGTGAGTCTAAATGTTTGTAAACGCACCCACGATACAGGAGAAATTCCTAGTGTAGGGCAAAGTCTTAAAAAAAAAAAAAAACTATTACAAATAAAACACCGCACTATTTTTCATAAATTATTATCTATTCGTGCAGAGCTACACTTCGGCTTATCTATCTGAAAAAATACAAATTGAAAAGAGCTACAATTTGGCGTTGAAAATCTAACACGATAGTTTTATGTAGGCATCAATTTAGATTACACCTACTATTAATAAAACAAGTATTAAACCACCTTACATCACACACATAACGTTCAATTCCGAATGAAAAAACGTACACCTTTTCAAAAATTATACCATTTTACGATATAATTCCGCTCCCAAATTATTTATAACGCCATTCTCGTTGCCATTTGTTAGCTTACGTAGGTGACTGAACAAGCAGGATTCTGTAGAATGTCGTTGTGAGCCCGCCAAGTTAAATTACACGGTCTTCCTTGCAACTGGGACCATTGTATAATTGCGTTTAGGAATTACCACCCCGCTACTGTGTTCGTCTTCATTATTTAAAGCTTTGTCCGGATTTAGAATGGGTTTTTAAGGAATTAATTGAATTGTCATTCTCTTGTGGTTGTTTTTGTTTATATAACCCACACATAATTAATTAATTAGCTTATTATAACTTTCTCGCTGATGGGACACTGTCTGTATGAGGGACCGGGCCACGCGGGCCAACGTGGATTAAATTATTTATTTATTTTAACATACATACATGTATATACTCATGCCCTTTTGGGATAGGCGTAGGCAGAAACCACCTGCCTTTTGCTTCGTCCACGTTCATACACCTGATACACGCTCGCCGGTTGCGGTTGTATTTCTTTATTTAAAAAACTGATAGGCGCCCTTGTCGTAAAATTTATGGTTCTAGGGTATTCCGTTTTCCTCACGGCGTTTTCTTCACCGATTTGAGAGCAGTGCTGATGAAATTAATTATACAAAGAAACACGGCGGCCAAAGTTCGCACTCACGACCAACATTAAGTTGGAGCCACTAGCATTGGGCCATCAGCACTGTCGTTCTCGCATTCTCACTCTCGTATTACCTTACTATCTATAACTGATGAAAAATATAGAGATTTAAAAAGTCCAACCAGTAGCGATAGGTGTCATAAAGGAGATTTACACGGGTCGATTTTCGCCGTGCGGCTAATCGCTTCACAAATGGCCTCACAAAACCGCATCGCTAACCCATTTACACAGTTGACTGAATCGCAAGCGACTATCATAATATCGACTGCAACTGACCACTTACACGGTCGACTTTAGTCACCAGCCGCATGCGAGTCAGAGTCGGATGCTACTCTACTTTGGAGCCCTTGCTGCGTAGCCGAATTGCCATTTAGACGGTCGATTTTCGCCCTTCGGCCTAGCCTTGCGGCAGAAATCGACCCGTGTAAACCTCACATTATGTACCCAGTCACTAGGTGGTCAGCTAGGCAGTCATTTAATGTAAAAAAATAGGTATGTACCGGTATTCAGCTAAGTACATCCACTTAGACTGGAAGCCGACTCCAACACAGTTCGGAAAAGGCTAGGCAGACGATGAAACACTTTTTGAACAAGTTAACTCAGTAATCGTGAACGACCCGGCGAAATTGTTTTGTTGTCTCCTTTTCTCAAACAAGGCAACATAATCGAAAACTTTTTCGTTCTATAATTATTACGGACAACCATAATTGGGTGAAAAACATTGTAACTGAGTTAGCAGTATCGCTGAAAACGTGCCAGCCGAAATTCACCCTTATTGTAAACAAGTCACGTACCTACCTACTTTACTACCAACCTTGGCGATAGGGCTGCCCCGTCGATGTTCAAGGGACGATTACATTTTGTGAGACCCGAATGTGAAGTAAGAAACAATTGGATCGCCTAAATATGTTTTTTTTTAATTTATTAGCGGAGCGGGGTTTTTTGTTTTTTTTAACATTTAGATGAAGGAAACCATGGTACAACAGAGGGGAAGCCTTATACTCATTGGGTAGAACAATGCTGCCTACGATAATGATGATGAGATAATGTCTACGTGCCTTTATTCAACCCTCAACTTGGTTATCATTTAAAAAATCCTTGAAAGTTAACGATGTATTTGTGAAGTATTAACGTTATAAGATTTTAAACTATCATGGTCACTAATCCCATTTCGAGTATTAATAATATAGTATTAACGTGCTAAACTAAACATTTGAAAAGTCAAAGTGCAAAATAACTCAGAACGAATAGAAATGTAAAATTTATTTTAACCTCGAAAGTTTAAGAGCTGTTCCAATTTGGAAGCCTTACCTGAAAGTTCAGTGGCTTATCAACAGGTGTTATATCATTTCTGACACCTCGTAGAAAGGGGAATGACATGTGAAGAAGTACCCTAAGTGATTTAATTCAAACCCAGTGCAATTTTGACCATTCTTCTTCTTTATCGTATGGTGAGTGCCTAACTAGTCTAGACTAGTGATGTGTTGGAAGGCCTCCCACTAGGTGGACCGATGACCTGGTGAAAGTTGCAGGGATCCGCTGGATGCGAGTCACACGGGACCGGTCAATGTGGCGACACTTGGGGGAGGCCTATGTCCAGCAGTGGACGTCTTTCCGCTGAAATGATGATGATGATGAATGATGAGTCCCTAACCTGGAGTTCAGAGTTTTAATGCCACCCATGGGGCTCTGACTTGGCTTCACATGCCGTCGAGAAATACCTCACAGGCATGCTGGTTTCCTCACGACGCTTTCCTTCGCAGCAAGTGATAATTATACAATACGCACATGAATCCGAAAAATCAGAGGTGCGTCTTGAACTTCGAACTGGTCATATTTTGACCATTAAACTATATATATTCATTGCATCCCATTTTTTCAAATTATGAATCAAGGAATTAGATATTTCCTTCTAAAGCCTTCAAGTTGTCATAGGAAGTGTGTGTGTGTGTGTGTGTGTGTGTGTGTGTGTGTGTGTGTTGTGTTGTGATAGTGGTGTCACGGGATGCAGCTCTGCCTACCCAAAAGGAATGTGAAATTCAATTTAAATAATGGATAGCGTGTAGTCTTTAAAAAAAACTATTTGCGTCATCATAGTTTGTTTACTTCTACCTATGCGAAACTTTTACAAAACGTTAGCACTGCAAATAACTCATATTTACTACTTGTAACCAGTCCATTTGATGTTCGTTAACAGAAATGTGCTTTTAAATCGGTACAGATTTTATGTTGTTCACATGAAACTAGTGTTGTATCTATAGGTATGTACATCTATACAAATAAATAAAATTGAAGTGTCTGTTTGTGGTATCAAAATAACAGCTTTTTACTGAATGCTTATTATGAAAATTTGGTATTTATAACAAAAATACTTTTTTTTTGTCTTTGAGTCCATCTAATCTCCGAAACGGCCGGACCGATTTTGACGGGACTTTTACTGGCAGATAGCTGATGTTATAAGAATTAACTAGCAAACTTAGGGTTCTGTGCAAAAAAAAATAAAACCTTTAAAATAGGTAAAAAAATCCGATTAAAAAAGGAAGTAAATTTTTATAACAATTTCACGCGAACGAAGGTCGCGGGCAACAGCTAGTTGATTATAAATGTTTAAAAATAGCGGTACCTATACCAGACTAGACCAGACGAAACGAACTGCAAGGCAAGATTAGGTTCTCAATGAACTTGCAATCGGCTCCACTGCATTTCAACTGACCTGTAACTGACGGGCAAACAACGACTGAAGTAAATACTTAAGCAGTATTTCGTGGTATTACATGAGGCCGTTAAAAAGCAGCAGCTAATTTTCTTATTTTCGTGGAATATTTTTTATTTACCCTTTATAACAGACCGACCGTTTTAATGAGTCCTCGCGAAGGACAAAACAAAAATGGAAATGAAATGAAAAAAAAAATGGAATATTCTTATGGTTGCTCACGTATTGGTTCAATTAGTATTGTAATACTTACCTGGATTATGATTGTTTAAAAGCAAATAACCTGTGGGATATTGTTAGGACTTTTTTGACGGTTAATGTGTCTTTGATGGGGCAAGGCGGGGGACTCATTAAAGCGGTCGGTCTAATTCTATATACATTCGTTACATAACATTCAAAATTTCATTTCATTTAACATTGTTTTAACAATACATAAAATATTTTCATTTAACAATACTTAAAATATAAAGTGGAATATAACCTACTTCATAAAACAATTTTTCACCGACTTCGTAGGATAATATGAAAACATTCAATAAGGACTCAAATTACTTAACAAATTATTCCGGAATCAATAGTCAAGAGAAGGTTCAATAAACCCAAGTGGTAGTTCACGTGTGTATTGGAATCGAAATTAAATCTCATTTTACTGCTATATTAAACGAAAAGAATCGTATCACGAACGAGGTATATCGGATAAAGGAATTTAATATTTTTGTTCGAGCTCTGAACAAAGATAATATCTGTTAACTTGAAGGTCTCGCTCCCAGCTTCACTGAAACCGAGAAGAAAGAAGCCTTTGATTTCCCAGCGAAATGTAAATTCATATTTATATTTCAGGTTATTTTAGCTTTCAAATCCAGTTAGCTCGTCCTTAGCTCCGAAATGAACTCGGATTCTATTCCAAAATTTTCATAATTGGAACGTAAATTTTCTGATAGAACTAACAATAACAATCGTGACCTCTTTACTGAACAATAGAATCTTTGACTTGCTTTAATAAAGCCACAATCCACGACGAATTGACTCACGAAGCCATCAATCATTACTTGGACATCACGTTTTACATCTACCACTGCATATAGAACCGCTTTATGAACTCAGTAACCAAGCAATAAAGGAAAAAAAAACCACAGACCTTCGAATTTATACAGAGGTATGAGAAAGTCGTAAATCAAAGTGGAAGCCCTAACAATAGGAATGGAGATGCCGAGGGAATAACTGAAGGCAATCTTCAGGTAATAACTTTCTTCTACCAATTTATTTTTATTGCAATTTTAGGGTTCAAGTACGTTTAATTTTTTTCGTTCGTACTAAATCAGACGGTGGGTTTATATTTCAGGGGGGTTACTATGACTTGTTAAAGCAGGAGTAATTCCAATGTGGGAAAGAGATGGCGCTAGACGACCTGTATAGCTCTGTCTCTTTCCCACACTGGAATTTTTCCAGTAGGTCACCAGCCCCCGTAGCATGACCACCGTAGACAAGAGTTTCTTTGACGGTAGAATCGACAAAATGACAGATAGTGCATAGAAATCTGTCATTGTGTCGACACAATCTGTCATTGTGTCGACACCTTCTGTCATTTTGTCGATTCTTCCGTTAAAGAAATCCTTGTCTACGCTGGTTATGCTCCGGGGGCTGGAAAGAAAAAAAAATACACAAGTACCACATGCAAGGAACACATTGATAAATTGCAAGACCATGATATTGTGATTGTTTGGCGTGTTGATTGTCATTTTCAATAGCACAGCAAATGTAATTGAGGTCCGTACATTTGTGGTGCACTTGACGTGATTACTTCTCTTTTCTCGATTTAATCAAACAACACACCTCGTTCGTGTGTTGACAGGGAAATAATATGCATAAGCTACGTAAGCAGAGCAATCTCCGCATCATAACGTCGCGTCGCGTCGTCACGGAGTTCGCTCATAAATATGCAGTTTGTTCCTAGATGTGAGCTTCACCTATCTAGCTAGTTTGTTCTTTTTGCTTTGCCGTTTAAATCGTAGTTCTAAGAGATTATATTATGTAGCAAATAAAAGAAGGATACAATGAAGATACCAGGAAATTTATAAACGAACTAGCTTATGCCCGAGGCTTCGCCCGCGTAGTGTTGGGGAATTGCCCACGGGATCTTACTTCTGGGATAATAAGTAATCTATGTATCTATCTATAATACATACATAGATTTACATGTACTTGCTTATAACTTGCAATTATTAGTTGAAAGTTATATCAATTAAATTAGATACGTGAAATACTGATACCTTGGTTTGAGATTGGACATCGGATTTACTGGATTTTATCTGAAGAGTATACACAAATTTTCAAGTCAATCGACCCCGAGAGTAAAAAGTTTCACAGAAAATTCAACACCCCATTTCACCCTCTAAGGCAGTGGTTCCTAACCTTTTCGATCTTGTCACCCCAATACTTAGCTAGAGAATCTGATTTACCCCTCCCGCTCTCCCTCATGTTACCAATGCACGCAAAACAAAACAACACACATAAATACAAATTGACTGTCTACGTAGAGCATCTGGATAAATGTTTTGTCTTTGACTTTTGAGTAAAACTGATTCTTTTTGTGTTCTCTGGTTTTCCAAAAACAATCCTATTTCTTCACAAAGTTCATAAACTCTGTTTATACATTACCATTATTTATTTATCTTTATATATTACCAGCTGATTACCCCCGCAGAATACCAGTTTTACCTCCGCAGGGGTAATTACCCCCAGGTTCGGAACCGTGGCTCTAAGGGGTAGGAATTTCGAAAAACTGAAACTTACTCTTCACAAAGAATACACCCTCCAATTTATAATTAATATCTTTGGGTCTCGCGGTTTGGGCTGTGCGTTGGTATTTCAGTCAGCCAGTCAGGACATGGAATTTAAATTGGGGGATGATTTTGGAAAAACTGTGATACACGTATCTCATCATTTTAACTGAAGTATATGTAGACACATTTTCAAGTCAATCGACTCAGACAATAAAAAGTTTCATAGAAAATTCAACACCCCATTTCATCCTCTTAGGGGTGGAATTTCGAAAAATCCTTTCTTAGTGGATACTTACTCTTCACAAAGAATACACCCTCCAAATTTCATGTCTCTAGGACCAGTGGTTTGGGCTGTGCGTTGATATATAAGTCAGTCAGTCAGTCAGTCAAGGCTAATTCACGTAATTTTATGACGCGCCGATGAAGTTGTAGTGCAGTTGCAGTTAAGTTCAGGTTTGAGTGATAAACGGTATTCTCGTAATCTTTGAACTGCGCGTAAGCTGCGCGTGAACTGCACGTCAACTGTACGACAACCAAACTCTACCAAACATACTTATGGTATGGCCATATGAGAGAAAAAATATTACTCACTAAATAATCGAATAGAATCGATTACAATTTAATGAATATCATGTTATTATAATATTAAAATAATACCCCAGTACAGTTTTTAGTGCTTTTTCTTACTATATAAAAAAACAATTGTGCTTTGATTCACAATCAACCACACATTTTGCTCAAATTAGGCTGAATGATGGTCTATCATTGCCCCATAAAACCAAACCTGTCAAAATAACAGGAGACCATTGGCGAATGGCACGAAAGTTGAAATTCAAGACTTAGTGCAAGTGTAAATCACAGGTGCAGATAGAAAACTTTAAAAGATTTATTATACTTTGATGGTATGTGCAAGTTTTATATTATAATAATAAATGATTATGAATAAAATGATATTTAAGGATGTAGTTAAAGAAACGATGAAGTAGCAGTTTAAATTCCTTTCGTACAAGTCATCCCGATTCTTAAGTAGGTATGACTTCACGTAAACGCGTTTCTGTGCGGCAAATTGAACTGCTAGTGTAATATTTGGAGAGTCACAGGGACCTTGCCCGCGGCAGACTAAGGTCTAGAGAGAGGAGTGCCCTCACGTCACGCCTTTGGTCAGGAGTGCGCCAACATATTTATGCCGAGGCAGACGTGGAACAGAGAACTCCCAAAGAGTGGAGCAAGGTCTGTTAGATTCTATCGATATTGTTACATATTGTTGTATATTGTTGTTTATACTTGGGTAAATAACTAGATTTGTAATATTTTTAGAATAAAACTCTCAAACCAAGTTGGAAACTCATATTCACTAAAAAGGTAAAAAAACATTTAGAATTTAATTGAAAACGACTTGTAGTTGACTTGTCTACATACAATAATCCATTTTAAACACTTACATTTACAAAAAATACAATTTGATGCCAACAAAAGTAAATAACGACGAACTTATGTTGTGCGTAACCGAAACTGCACGTTGATCGAATTGAAACTTCTAAGCTGTCATTTTGAGACGTCAAAAGAATAGTAGAATACCGATCATGTTGCGTCCCGAAGCACGCACCAAAGACGCGCAACAGTAGAATACCGTTATTGCGCTCGCGTGACGCGAACTTGACGCGAGCGTGTCTGACAGAGGTAGAGAATACGAAAAGCATATTGTTTTGATGGGAACTTAACTGCAACTGCACTGCAACAGCACTTCTTTAGTTACGTGAATTAGCCTAGACTTTGAATTTTATATGTATAGATGAAGTGTGTTTTAGAATTTTCAGTAAAGAAAGTTTTTTAAGAGATTTTTTTTTTTATTTCTGTGAAAATACTGGGTGACTCACGCATTATTATGGGTTGGGGATTAAACAGCCTTTCCGGCAATTATAATTAATCCCCGAAGGGTTAGGCAGAGGTGTACCTAATAGTACACCCACATTTCGCCAATTATGTTTAAGTCCCATGTAATAGAGGGCGAGCCTATTGCCATCAACTGGGCACAAAACAGACTACTACTGAGAAATTCCTGATGAAAAAACCCAATCACACTTTGCCCGACCCGGGAATCGAACCCAAGACCTCATGCTCAGCAGTTGCATATATAATTAAATTGGTCATTATTGCATAACATCATCAAAATGAATTCTCTTTTTTTGCCGTGTCATCTACGTTGCAGGGAGTGAATTTCTCTTCACAACATAACAACGCCTGTAGTCCCCGAAGGGTTAGGCAGAGGTCAGTTTTTCTTGAACTTCTTTTCTTTTTCATTAAATTGCTTACAGCTCGGAAAAGTTCGGTTTACCCAGTTAACCCCTTCTGAGAATACTCGGAACGTGTGTCGGTAAACACGAACAAATCGTGTTGGCCCAGCGAGGTAAATGTAGTTACGAAACTATTCACCTCCCCCTGGCAATTATTTTCTATTATAACTCTGTTACGAATCATTTTCGCTTGTTCTTCAATGTGGTATTTGTTTTTGTTCAGTGTAATTTATTTATTTATTTAGGTTAACCAACAATTGTTTACACGTATACATTTCTAACTTAATTGCTAGGGTAACATTTACAAGTGCAACAATTAATTAAAGGTTAACACCACATGCACAAAAGAGTAAAAACGGCTTTAAATTATCAGTCAGATTACACATACCTGGCGAGATGTGAGTGTATACATGGGGAACACCTCTGCCTAGCCCTTCGGGGACTACAGGCGTGATGTTATGTATGTATAATCAGTGTGAAAGTCGTGTCGATGTTGAAAATGTAAGTCTTTTTACTCCCGATTTTCAAAATCTATTTTCTCACACTTATTCATCATCTGCCTAGCCTTTTCCCAACTATGTTAGGGTCGGCTCCCAGTCTAACCGGATGCAGCTGAATACCAGTATGTTACATGGAGCGACTGCCTATCTGACCTCCACAACCCAGTTAGTACTAGGTAATACGATACCCCTTGGTAAGACTGGTTGTCAGACTTTTTGGGTCACTGACTACCTATAACGACTGTCAAAGATCTACAAATGACGGCCGGGACCAACGGCTTAACGTGCTTTCCGAGGCACGGAGGAAACTCGGTATGTAATGGGTGGTCACCCATCCACAGACCAACCTAGGCAAGCACGGCTTAACCTAAAGACCGACCCGAGCGGCTGTTATTATTTAGCCACGAGCTCCTCAGACTTGTTATGGTTTGAAAATAAAAACAGCGTCTTGCAGAATACGTGTTATTAATATGGTTATGGAATCCCACAATAGACATTCTACATAAATGAGTGCGCCTGAAAGCGGGCGGTTGGTCAACTTACAGATGTTCGCGTTAGCGATACAATTATTTAAACTAAGTTTTGCTCCGGTGCCAGCGCGCGGAGGAAGCGGCTCCCGGCTTTCATGCTTTTTGCTTCCGATTTATACGATACCATCGGATGTCTTTATTTTATACCGCTCTACCTTGAGAATGAAACTTGTGGTTCACTTTTATTTTTGAACGTGAATTCAATTTTCTTTTCCGGATAGGAAGATACGTGCGATTGGATAGGGGCACGCGAATGTTGAATTATAAACAGGTGCTTACAAAATATGAAATGCAAAAACTGAGATATTATTTTCTCTAACTGAATGAAAAAATAACCCTCCTTTTGGGCTTCGCCGTAGTCGGGTAAAAAGGAACTAGAGAATTGTATTCAAAGTGTCTAGTAGGCAAGTGTAAATCGCTTTCAAAACATTTGACTAAAGCTTTTCAGTAGCTTGACAAACGACTTTCCCAATATCTTTACGCAGATAGATTGTAATTTTGCGTATGTTGTCAGGGACCTCAGCACTCTTAACGGGGAATCGCCACGGTAGACCACGAAATTAAAATTTTCTTATTTTTTCGCAAACTGAAGGTCAGAGTCAGGTTTAATGTTGATTAATTGAGTGAGTTCATTTAATGCCATTAAATAACTATTCAATGAAAAAAATCAATGGGATTAAATGAACATACATGTATTGATGAATTTAATGATTTAACTTTCTGTAAATCCATTCCTTCATCTTAAAGAGAATGCTTGACACTGTGACAAAAACAATACAGGCAAGCAAGATAGGAAGGTCTGAATAAAGAAACAATAAATAAAGGCTTAAGCAAAAAATATTTTATGCAATTCCACATGTCACACTAAAGGAAGTTGGGTAAAAAGAAAGAAAATTGCGAATGTGAACTAGTAAGGAAATCGGTTCTTGCAGCTACGAGAAAAATCAAAATGAATTTTAATTTCCGTTCTCTTCGCATTTGATTTGCATTCCGTCGATAAATCGAAGAGTTAATAGTGCATCGGATATTACGGTTAAATATAAAACCTACCTAGTTTCGGGAGCAGAAACATGATTTTTTCAAAACAAGGGTTCCTTTCAAACCGAAAGTAAGGAAAAATCGATGGATTTTTTAAATAAAATCCACTGAAGGGATTATATAGGGGAAGAAATCCTATCGTGAATAAAACACACGGCTTTTTCCGTCACGAAATTTTCACGTGATCATTATTTTATCGTCACTTATCGCATTAAGGCTTTGTCACTGACCAATATTGCATGTATTTTCGCGCTTCCACAATCCCGGCCGTTAACGCTATCGTACCATTGGAGCTTAAATATATTTAACTAGCTTTTGCCCGCCGCTTCGCCCGCGTGGATGTCGAATAATATCCGATTACTTACCTTCATCCCCCTTTTTAACTCTTCGGGGGAAGAATTGTCAAAAACGCTGAGACATGTATAAATTAATTTTCAATGGTTAGCCTAAACACAAAGTTTGAAGATCCTAACTTCAAAACTGACGGACTTTCATATAAACTTCCATCCCCTATTTCACTCCTTTAGGGGTGGAATTTCCAAAAATCCTTTCTTAGTGAATACTTACTCTTCACAAAGAACACACCCTCCAAGTTTCATGCCTCTAGGACCAGCGGTTTGGGCTGTGTGTTGGTATATGACCCAGTCAGTCAGTCAGTCAGTTTACCATTTTATTAATATAAAGATATATAGAAGATTATTTCATGTAAAACATTAATAAACGAGTAAAAATAATAGCCTGCTCTCGCCTCGTGTGTGGCTTTTGTTATAAATTACATTTTCATCAACTTTTGTTGGTGTACCCAGTGTAATCGAGTTTGGTGTTCCAAAAATCCTCTGTAACGAGAACATCAATTTCGATACAAGCTGGCGACGGCAGATAATAGGAATGGAGCAATTTATCATGTTCTACATGTTTTGGGTACATAGTTGTATCGATTGCTTCGCTTATAATATTGTGTAGGTAAGGATGACATACCTAGATAATGTTACGGTTATCATCAAAATATATACAGGGCGTAAACAGACCCTTCACATAGCCGTCAACCAAGCATTCATCAAACTAAGTAACTTTACGCAAAAATTATTGCTGGGAATTGACTATTTTTTTTGGGGTGAAAAATCACGTTTTACGGTAGTACTCGATGGAAAGCACTGGAAAGCATTGTGCTGATGGATGGATTGAATAGTACGGGGGTCGTGGAGGTGTGTAAAGTAAAAATCTTACATTAAAAACTTGTGAAAAAGTTGGAACTTTGACCCCCAATATCTCCGTAACTATACGGTTCCCAGGTATGGTCTAGAACAAAAAAACGATCGCAAAGACGGGGAGAACAAGTGCCATTCGTATATGTTAAGGGTCTATTTACACCCTTTATTTTGAATGGTTCAAATAACATTATCATCATCATCTTGGTACCAACCCGCACTGGGTGCGTGTGGTGGATTATAGCGCATTCCGTGAGGCCGTGTGTCCCAGCAGTGAGAATATTAAAGGCTGATTCTGCATCTTGGTAGAAAATTTTGTATGTTTTGGAAAAAGCTATTAGTATAGTCGACTTCGCCAGTTGATTTACCAGTTTTGGCAACAAAGCAATTAAACTTACTAAGGTAAGGGATATATATCCAAGTGTCACATAGATACATATTCCTTGTTGTGACACGCAAATAACATTCAATGGTTCAACCTTAAGGTGATAATAATACGTAATAAACTCCTGAAAAAATCTGAACAAAAACAATAATAACTACGGCAAATACAATCATCTTTTAGATGTATATTCCGGTATTATAGTCGTGTCTGAAAGCCCTGCAGAACCAAGAGAATGTTCTAGACAATCATATGGCTATCTTGGGTTATATAGTTCCCAAGAGACTACTTACGGAAAAACATCTGGAGAACAATAGTTTGTACAGGCCAATATACTTTTGCTTCATTTTTCAGTGGAGATTTCCTATTAGCTCTTATTTTTCATTTCATGGTAGTTGGTAGAATACCCTTTTTTAAAAGTTCTGAATTATTTTCTTAGCATAAAGGATTTTAAATCTCGTTGCTAGCGATGCAGTTTAGATACACGGCATAATCCCGACATCAATGCAAGTTCTGTTACCATGAATTCAGCACATCAATTCTAGACCCCCGTGGTAAAAATTTAATCAGTTATTATAGAAACTCTGCTGATTCATGCAAAATGCTAGTACCTAGACGCGGTCAGAATGAATGAAACAGCACTCTTTAGGGTTCCGTACCCGAAGGGTAACCAACGGAACCCATTACTAAGCCTCATCTATCCGTCCGTCCATCCGTCGGTCTGTCAGCGGGCTGTATCTCATGATGCGTAATAGGTAGACAGTTGAAATTTTCACAGAATGTGTATTTCTGTTGCCGCTATAACAACAAATAACAAAAATAAATTTAAATTTAAAGGTACTCCCCTACTACGATGGTACGTAAACTTTCATGCGCGAGTCCGACTCGCACTTGGCCGGTTTTTTTTTGTTAGAAATCAACCAAAAATAACAACTCTTATGGGTCATGGAATCATGTACTGAATTCAAGGTGACAGTTTGCACGTTGGGGATTACACACCCTATATTTAGTTTATGTACATAATACATAAATACTGTACGTTGGACACTGTTTGCCCAAAGACGTAGGATGAAACCACACGGCGCCACGTGTAAGTTATGACCCCTACGTAAATATTTTTGGTGAAGTGTGGAATCTACCCATGTGTGTTATCTTCTAAACGTGTTCGATGTTTGTGTTTCTTTATAATAAAAAGTTTACCAGTTCCATAGATAAAATCAACGCCGAAAATGTCAAAAACTTTCATAGATTTAATTATTTTTTAAATAGACTCTTCAATTTCACATATTTACTCGACTAAGAGAATACTTCAACATCTTGAAATAAGATCTTACACAGACTACCTAATTCAAAATACAGGGTGTAGATGCACTTGAACATACAGTGGGTTCATTAGGCGGGCCGTTACAAGGCGAGAAGACGATCTTTATCGGTAGAATTGGCTCTGGCCCAGCGAAAAGTTATCCGCTTTGAAATATCATGGCACACCGTCTGCTGGAAGTCGTTACTGGAATTAACTTCGCAACGAAACTGCATGCCTAAAGCCGATACGGCGTACTTAATTTTAGGATTGAAAAGTAGCTCATAAAAGTCATGAGTTTAAAACATAGTAGCCGTGATAGCGTAGTGGTATGATCGTCGGACTGCCAAGTCAAAGGTCTCGAGTCCGAACCCAAGGCACGCACCTCTGATTTTTTCGGATTCATTTGCGTATTGAATAATTTAAAAAAAAAAACAATTTGTTTATTTCCACATGCATTCACACAATTATCACTTGCTTCGGTAAAGGAAAACATCGTGCGGAAACCAGCATGCCTGAGAGATATTTCTTGACAGCATGTAAAGCCAAGTCAGAGGCCCATGGGCGGCATAAAAATTTTGACACCAGGTTAAACACTAAACTAATAAAGAAAGAAGATACAGTACAGAATAAGAGTTTAAAAGAACAGCTGTTTAGAAAATTAACCCCTTAATAACAATAAACATCTAACTAACTACATATTTCATAATTGCTTGCAATGCTCGCTCCAAGCTCAAAACATTTTACAAGCTCACTGCTTCCAACAAAAACGTAAAGAATGAAAGTTTGCAATTAACACGTTGAAGCTCGAAGCAAGCAAACATTTACTACTGGAACAAATATTCGCAGACGATGCAAAAGCTTGAAGGTATTCGCTGAGCAGAAACAAACTAACTAGCTATGTTCACGACAAAGAAAAACACTTTTCAATTCAGTTGTTCATAATACTGGGGTAGTTTGTAGTATCGTGCCCGAGTTTCACTAAAGCCGCCTATAAAACTTTTTCTTTTAATAGGCTCAGTGTAAGCCTGTTTTGCGTACCCAACCATTGTTCATATTTTTTATTCGGGTCAAAAACCATTTCCTTTTTTTGAACATCAACCTCTCGATGGAAATATTTTTATTAAAACAATATTTTCATCGAATATGTCCAAATTGGATTGGATTTCCAATTTGGACATTTTTGATGAAAATATTTGGAGAGTAGGTAATATGATTTTATTTTCTCGATTGAATCTGAAACAGAAAAATCGCAGAAGCAGAATCTACCTGATAATGAGCATAATAATTGTGATGGGGCTATAGACTCGGTTGAGCTGCTAGATGTTGATCTTTGTTCTAAACTCATTCGACAAAAACATTAAACTTCCAAATTCCCAACAACTTGGAACGTAACCATTACTGGTTTCTGATCAGTTCAAATTTTTCATATTCCAGGACGTGATTCGGCTCGAGACTCAGTACTGGTCGTTGGTGGAGATCCCTCGGCAGGAGAAGGCCGAGACAGTGCCGGCGTTTGTGCTGCGCGCGTGTGCTATCATGGAGAAGACGCAGAAGTCTGGAGAAGGAGTCAAAACCTCCGCGAAACTCGCTGAAGAAGCTGCTGATAAGAGGGAAAGGACAGAAAGACTGAACGGTAACGTGGAATTAAGTTCTATAGCCAAAAGACGTCCACTGCTGGACATGGCCTCCCCCAAGTGTCGCCACGTTGACCGGTCCCATGCGTCTCGCATCCAGCGTCTCCATAACAGCTCGAATTTTCGAAATTCTCTCCTTATACCCCTAGAAAGACACAGAGCTACACGACTAGTTTTCCGCTTTAAAAGTAGAACTTCAAGAACATTTTCGCGCTTCCATCAAACACGAATCTAATGATGATCACATTCTCAAATAACGGCATGGTGTCGGTTTAACTTTGAGCTAGCTCAACCAAACGATTACATTAGGAAAATAAACCAAAGCGTGCTCCTAAATTCTAAGACTATTGGCGGCTTGCCAACTTGCCGGCCCACAGTGTTACTTTTCGCTGGATTTTCCAGCCCTTTACTAGTGCTTAAAATCATTTGAAAATTACATTTGAAATCGTATTTTGTAAGCATATAATTATTTTGATGGCTGATAATTGGTGAATGTGCATGATTGATACAATTGATTGCGCAAAATAGTGGCAATTTGGGACACTTGACATTCATTAATGTAATCTGTGACGCAACTGACGCAAATAGATTTATGTTTAATTGAAGCGTAGGTTCCAGTCCACGTTATTATCATATTTCACAATTTAAATATCGAAGACAAGCAATTCATGAATGAATGAAAAAAATACGTCGCATCGTCCAAATCATAACTATACCTACCTACTTGTCTTTTTAATAAAATTCTCGTTAGCAAAAGCGGGCGTTCCGAGTCTATTTTAATTAATATTTACTGATCATACCTTCCATTTCGTTATAGAGTAAATTGGTGTCGGGGTTCTCGAAACCAAATTAAACGTTGTGACCGTCCCGCAAACCCTGACCTAGGCTCGAATTAAGCACAAACAATAAAACGGGCTTACACCCAAATACACTCGGGACCGAATACGCATTCATGTATTCTATGGGTGCTTTCGTACTTGTAAATAGGGATGTAGGGTTCTACATCGTGCGGTTTAGAGAGGATACGAATAACTCTAAAAGAGAATTATTATGTAGGCTCCTTTATCATAAAGCTTTTATGACATTTACATTATTATATTTTCAGACATGACAACAATTCAGATTGAAACGGAGAATACCCAAATGACAAATGACTTGTATCGTCTGCTGAAGAAATATACTGGTCTGCGGAACTTAATAAGGGAATTGAAGGTAGGAGAATTACGTTAGAAAAGTATTTATAATTTGTAGATAGCCCGGTTTTTGATGATTTCATTAATTTCAGTGTTATTTGATTGAACCCTTAGTAAGTACGGTTTAGTTAATACGTAAGAGTAGCATATATGGGCCTGTGGACGGCGAGTTATGGGCTAGCTCGCCGTCCGGCCGTCTTATGACGACAGGCCGTGTCGACGGCGTTCGTGTTCCAAGCACGCCTCTAACAGATGTCGGCAACCATGTTGCGGTCCGCATGGGCCGATGCCTGCCAGGGCTGCGGGACTGTTCGAAAGAGATACCGTGGCCCTGGGTGTGTGTGTGTGGGATGGGTTTTAGTCAGTAGAAGTCTGACACTCCCTTCCGGTCCGCCCTGAGCGGGGGAGTCATTTAATGACTTCCCATCCGAAAAAAAAAAAGGTAGCATTATATTGAGAAAATATTTGCTAACTCCCGTCAATTGTCAGATTAACCCTTTATTTAACAAATTCTTTCTCTATTTCCAGTCGGACTACGTGAGTTCCAAGGTCTACCCGATCTTCCCTCGCTACACGATGCTCAAAGACATGATCAAGGACATCATGCACGACCCCGATTACATGGAGGTGTGCCATGAGGTGGATCCATAGCGCGGGGTGCGCAAATAAATGAGGCACTCATTCACCGACCGACAAAGGTCGTTTCGTCGCTAGTTTCGCCAGAGGAGAGCAAAAGTTGGAGTGAAATGATGGGCTTATGTCTGCCATCTTGAATTTTGAATGTCAACCGTCAATTTTTATTTGAAATATGGAATTCGTTCCAAATTTGAATTTTTATAGTTTTTTGTTTATTGGCGGTTGATCAAAATTATAGTTCAAAGTGTTAAACGGATTTAGGTCCGCATATTCAAAGATGGTAGATCAAAGATAGGTGTGTTGGTGGAATTGGCGGCGAGTAGTGTGACGAGTACTCGTTTAATTTGCGCCACTTGGTTCATTGGACTTTGTTTAGTGTAAGTTTAGATTTTAGTGTGTCTGTACTCGTCCTTATGTGTCCTTCAGTTGTAAATGATCCTTCATTTAGTTATTGAAATCTGTAATCCTATTTAACCAGTTGGAAGCCAAGATGTTGTGCATTGTATTTTCTAAACTTCTAGTATGACCCTTTTAGCATTTTTTTTTATCTAAAGCCGACTGTAATGTCGAAACTGAATTCTGATTTTGTTTCAATACTTTGTGCTTCAACTGTTTTATTTATTTCTACTTCAACTACTACATAATCGCAAGTTGTATACATATCTTGTCTCGCTGTATCAAAGAAGAGCTTCTGTGGACATAATCATTCTTCTTAACTTTACACATAACTAATCTTACCTACTCACTTTATAGATCCACGTTCTTACGAGTATCTAACCATATCATAATCTATTAGAGATCGCGATTTCAAAAATCTATACCTTTATATGAGATTAATCGAGAACAATTTTTGTAAATGAGACAGGTGTGTGATAAATACATTACCAACCTTACTATATACTAGTATAAAGCTGAAAATCTCATAACTTTTCATACTTTTACCATACTTAACATTTATAGGAAAACTGTTTCATGTTATCATAAATAAATAATATGTATTCAAATATAGGATAGCAAATATTAAATGATAAATGTATGGGTGTTGTTGAATGTACATTAAATAGTAATGCCATTGCATGTGTTCAACATTGTAACATTGGTAAGTAGTTTGCTGAAAATGTGGATATTTATAGAATCATTCATGGTTTTACAACTATTGCCACAACTTTCTTATTAATACAGACATATTTACTATATTGGTAAATTCTTGCGCCATCTTGCAATACTTATTAAGGCTACGGACGCACTGACAAGTGCTTGCTTAGCGCGTATAGCTTAGTGACTTTACATTTGGTTACTTGCTAGGATACACGGTGGCCAAACTGGGAGGCGACTAGCGAAGGTGCCAAGCGTTGCGGCCGGATTGCGAAAATCCTAGAACAAGTTTGCACAACCCCAGGCCTGCGGGTCACAATGTGGCCTACCAAAAGTGGTCAGCTCACGATAGTCTTTTGAAAACAGATTTTAGGATCGAAAACAAAAAAAAAGACATACCTATCAAAAAAAAATATTGCTCTTTAAGAACCCTTTCTCAGTAAGCCAATTTACAGCAAACAATGAGCAACTAACTGAAGCTTAATGTTAAAAGCTGCATGGGAAGGTTCAACCGGCGGGCCATCTAGTAAATTAAACTTGTTCAAGTAACGGTAGATACGATCTCCGGCCACCGTAGGCGCGGGCATGCGGACGGCGAGTAATGGGCGACTCGCTGTCCGACCATGGACCATGCCCGGGTCGACGGCGCGTTGTGTTCCACGCGCGCCTCAAAAAGTGTCAGCATAATGACGGGGCCCCCCTCTAGAGGGCCAAAGCCTGCCGGGGTCGCGGGACTCATAGAATTACCGTGACCCTGGAACATAAAGGGCTACTGAAGGACACCGTGGATTTTAGTCAGTACAAGTCTGACAGTCCCTCCCGCTCTGCCCTGGGTGGGAGGACTCATTTGATGATTTTACCACGTTAAAAAAAAAAAAGTAACGGTAGATCCGTTACTTGAACAAGTTTAACTTACTAGATGGCCCGCCGGTTGACACGAAATCAAAATTTTGGCCCACCTTTAAAATAAGTTGAGCAGCCTTGTTCTACAACGTTCGTTTCACTTCGGTACTCGCACGGAGACTCGCTAGGCTCTAGGCGCCAACAAGGCATCGTCTGTGCGTTCGTAAATATTAAATATTTATAAATATTTATTATTTAATATTTAGCCTTCAATATTTGTAACTAATCTGCTTTAAATACTTACTATTCTGAAGGAACTCATATCTGTATATTACTCACGTCATAACTTTAATGTATCATCTACACATATCATGTAATCAACTACAATATCCCATCTGTGTGTATTTTACAATATTCTACAATATATTATCTGTGTGTATTTAATTTAATTAGAAGGACACTATTTTACTTGAGCCTTTTCTTTCAATGGCTAACTTAAACAGAATACTGTACGAGTATTTAGAGTTCTATTAAAAGATCTTTAAAATGTCTAATAAACATTGTTTAAAGAATATTTTAGTGCGTTTGTGAATTCGGGCAAAAGATGAAATAGACAAATTAATTAGTATGAAAATCATGTTATTTAATGTTTACTATGTTTTATACTCATAGCATTGTAATTGTTTAATAAGTGACGCTTGTAAGTTATGAACTAAATATGTAAATTAGGATATTCAAATAAATGTAATAATTGGAGACAAATGCCAAAAATAATGTTATAATACTAGGATAATAATTAGCATATGGCTATAAAATAATAGGTTATTATTAAAATAATAGGCACATAATTTTTATTTATTAAAAATCTACACACATTTTTACTACGAAATAAAAGGAATGAAAGAAGCCTACGAAACATCGTGCTACGATGTTTCGTAGGAACAAAAGTTGTTCAGTTTCATGGTCTGAGACACCACACGAGAGGTCTTGCGTTTATTATGTTACACGTTGTATATAAAACAATACATGCACATATAAAATCACTACAAAATTATCGTAAGCATTAAGAAATAATACTCAGTGTCATAAAGACAAACATTAATATTAAGCCAAGTAGGCACATTAGTTATTTGTAAGCTTTGTATGTTGTACTACTTATTAAATATGAAAGCAAATAGTGAGGTCAAATGTTAGACTAGAAAAAATCATAGTTATCTATATTAAAAAGTGAAGAAAACATATTTCTAGTTTTAGACCTGCATAATATATTCGGTTTGTTACGTCCCTAGAACCCAAAGACGTATGCGCATGTGGGTAATAAATATGTAGTGTTGGCAAGATAGAATGAGATAACGCTCTACGATTGATAAGAGCCAAAAAGAGAACGCATGACATCTGATAATCGGAAAAAGTAGGCCACCATCGCTAAAAACATCAAATAATGTAGACCATATATTTGTAGAAGTTATGTTTTTAAACATTCCTATAATAATCTCATACTCTTCTAACTTATTATAAATGTATAAATGTACGACTTAATATAAAATAAATGATTAATCACATGCCAATATCTATTGGCGGAGGTGCGACTGTATGTACCTATAAAATGTTAGGAAAGTAACAAAATATACTGCCATTGAGTTAGGGTGGATAATTACATGTTACTGTAATACTTATAAGAATAATATTTAGGTAGTAAGAATGATAGCTGTAACAGCACACACCTTCGTACATTTCAACCAACTTATCTGTGCAGGCGGAAAAACACAGAACTAAAATAAATGTACCAAGTTTGACATATCGATGCAAATTTTCTTGACAAGAGCAACGCCACCTTGAACTGCATATTTAAAGTGGTCATACTATACGTCGTACATTCCAAAAGTATGTGTCTGAAATTAATGATAACTGTCATGTTGTAAGAAAATCATTACTTACCCTCCTTTTGGCTGACGATTGGGCTCTGCCACAGGCAGGTGAAAAAAGTAAACAAGTAGATGCACAATTGCACATCAATAACACCAAAATTTTGATCCGCTATTCCACCAAAAACATATCTGTGGAATAGAAATGATATGCAGATAATACTATACGTACGTATGGTAATATATCAAATACATTTTCAGAAACATCACACATACTTAGGTATGATCATATGATGTACCTATATCTTAAGTAGTCATGTACCAAATTCCCTCAGACTAAAGATTGTCTGAGCGCAAGGAAGTTTAAAATATCTAATAAATCTTTAAATAAGTAATTGATATAAATGTTGCTGTACTTACACTAATTTGCAATAAAATTTCAAATTGTTGAATTAAAAATAGTTAGATTATCAAAAGTTAAGTTTCAGTTTTCTTTAATCTAGACCACTGTTTTTTTTTAACATCTAGTCAAAAACTGATTACCTATTCCTATGTATTTATTTATATACAATGTTTAGTTATGAATTCACGATTTAATATTTTAGTGAAAATATGGTTTTCACTCATCTCTGTGACGATCCTGTTTTTTATTACGTAAAAATAGTCGTATTTAATTTGAAATGAAAAGTAGGCATTTGAACTGTTTTCTAAATTAAAGCTGTACCTTTGTATGTTATTATATCTATGATAATGAATGCCAGGCATTACCTACGTTAAGTAGATTTATGTAGACGTGTATTCGGAATGTCACGCTATAACGCTTTGTTATATAAAATGTAATACACTATTTTTTGTGCTTATTGGACTTTCATTTAAATCCCTGTTCTGAAAAACAGTGCAAAAAACAAAAAGTGCTTAAATATTTATCTACTGTTTTACTAACAGAACTAACAATTAACGTCCCCCGCTTCGTCTACAAGTGGTTTTGGTCTTACCTTGATACGACTGTCTTGTCTGCTGGACCTATTTTGTAAACGTCTCGTTATGTTAAGTAATCTCGAAATAGCGCCATCTAGAGCGTTGGTATAAAACTAACCATATTTTCGACATTGCCGCCATCTATGTTCCAACTTCGTATTGAGTTCAACACTAGGCAAACCCACCGCTTAAATCATTCTTATTTATGAAGCTAGATGGCGCGGTTTTTGTTTTACTCAATGTTGCTATAAGTTGCCAAATATATAAGCATGGTTTAAGGTAAAAACGAATATATAGTGATGCTTCACTATTTGATCAAAGGCGACCTTTGAGTTGTTTATTTATTTATAACATTTTGTATAATTATTTCATCAGCTCACTATGAGAGAAAACTAAGTCCCATGGTTATCTTGTTTTATTTATTTAAAGTTAGAACCCAACTGAAAATAAAAAATAAAAAAAATCAAACAACTTACTAATGGCTTGTTTGATTTGTAAACCAAAATTGAAAGTATAACAGCTATAATAAACTCATTCTGGCTATAACTTAGTTTCAGCAATGGAAATGTGAGCAAAAAGAAGGGGATAATATAATGTTGACTATGGCAACACCGGCCGCTTCATTCATTTCATTCGGCCGATGGCAGCAGGTGTGGATTGTAGTGTATCGCACGGCGTTTGTTATGGCGGGCTTTCGTCAACATGAAGTTTTGTCAAACTTTTAAAACTTGAATCCATGAACTAAAACTTATCTAAAATAACTAGAGCATAGCAAAAACTGCACGGTACTGTTATAACCGCTAATAAGTGAAAGTTCACTGGTCAGGATGTCGGTTAATTCAAAGTGGCGGTTACCTGACGTTTTTTGTGTTGGTGTGTTGAATGGATGTCGGAATTACGTTTAATTCGTGGCGCAGGGATGGGTGAGTAAGTGGTTCAAGGTGTTTTGGGACTTCTATCGAGATGCCTTTCGTGCAGCGTGCAGTGGAACCTAAGTTTATATCGCGTACGAGCTTACGAGACAGCGATGGGAAGCCGAGGGTGTCAGATGAAGAGCTCCAGGCGGTCACTAACTGCACCCTGAGCAACGCGCTGCGACAGCTCGCCTCACTGGTGCTGCTGGCGGAGGATATCTTCAGCGAGTTGACCGCGCAACTCCAAGATATCACTGAGCGATCAAAAGTAGCGCAGACGAAGATCATCAAAATAAACGAACTCGTTGAACAATATGATCCGAAGAAAGTGCCAGTCCGTAAGTACCACTTTTATTTGTTTATGACCAGTTATTGCTACTTTTACCTCGTCCCGGCAAACTATTTTTCCGTCTTCGAAGTTCACGCGAAACCCTGAGACCGGAACCGGCACTTAGGTACGTTTAGATATCTCCAAGACACCTACCTAATTGCTAATTAATATGCATCGGGCAACGATACCTACTTTCTAGGTGAGTATTCCGAGTACTAAAGGTATAATCGCACAGCAATTAACATTAAAGGTTAAGCCTTCATGGTCTGTTGACTATTAAAAATCAGGTCGCTGATGGTTTAAAATTTCTCCATTTTTCACTTGTTAAATAAGTAGGTAAGCTTACCTATTTAAGCAGGTACCTACCTAGGAAATTTGTTTGTTGACAAAACGATATAATTAAGTAGGTACAAAGATTGTTGAATTTGATAACTATGATAACCCGCAAAGTTCGTTCACGTTATTGAATGAAATTAGCCCAATTAAATAATTAATCTGTATTACATCTCAATTTATCTAATAAGTATAAATTATTCAATATTATTTGCCTGACAAAATAGAACGAGGTCTTTACAAACTTAAAGTGGTTACTCGCTATATACAATATAACTAATATCGACAAGTGTACTTAGGTAAACCTACCAAAGTAGTCAGTTGTCCAATGCAAAGGATACGTGCCTAGGTTACACCTAGTTTAAAATAGCTGTCAGCTAAGAACTTGTTAAGTAAACAGACTTACCTAGCTACCCATGTTTAGAGATTACAGATCAATTAAAACTTCTAGGATAACTGCTAGATATTCTTAGGATTCGCTTATAAGGAAAATATTCCTTTGGTGCCTACTTTGTTTGATGCAAGCGTCCTTGACGGTAAATGGCTTGAGGAAGGGACAGATAGGGTGCTTGTATGTACTACCATAAAGGCTTTTAAGCATATTGTGGTTATAAAATCTTATAGAGGTATATTTCTCAGCCGAATTGTCTTTTAAAAGTGCCTTCAGTACGTAGTTACCTCATAAACGACTGGTACATGTAAGCTACTAGCGTCCATCACATAGCGCCGTCAGTAAAAAGACGTGCAGGCAAGCATTTGTAAATTAAACTCATTGAAAGGACCGTTCCGAAACCTCATTACCTCGTCCTCCTTGAATATGCCGCCTTTACAAAAACGTACCACGTTGATGCATTACTCTGAACGCTATCTAAAAACCTGTTTGAGCGTTCGAACGGACCCGCGATGGGAAAAAAACTCCCAGATTCCAATGCGAACCATAAAAACGTCTCGAGATAATTTCCAACCCATCCAATGCCTGCCCGCCGCTTGATGATTCTGACCGCTCAAGTATTTAACACTTGAACGAAGGAATTCCTTGTTCTTTTATTTATAAACATCATCAAACTATTCATGATATAGGTACGCTCCTATTATTCCGATCGACTCGAAAGATAATAACGACCTTTAATTACTATCGAACATTGGAACACTACCGAAAATAGGTACACCCTTTATCGAGATTTCGTTACATTGATTAATATGCGAATAGATAACACGAAACGATAAATTCCTTACAAAGCAAATCGTATTACACGTACCTGAATGGGGACATTAATTTTGTGTAACCACGACTCTGTCACAGGCAGTCAGCGGCGACACGAAAATCTCTTTAAATGCATTTGTTACGGAAAACAAAGCAAGATAAACAACAAGAAAAGGAGACAAACAAAAATAGCTTTTGACTTAGTTGGTATTGTGGCGAGGGTAAATACTGCAATTCATTGGACAACCTTTCACCTGGCCTGGACGATAAGCGCTAAGTGTTGTTTGAGTGTCATCTCGTGGAGGTCTGCCCTTTTATGGTCTCGTTTATTTGTACTGTAAAGAATCCCTTGACTTTAAACACTGTCCGTATTCGGCTCACACTTGTATAAAAGCCCATTTGGCAGTCTGTTGCGTTCAATACTGCTGTGTCGACGCTTACCTCATTTATGGTAACAGACTAACAGACGCATGTATTGCACATTGTCTGTTTAATATTGAGGCTCGTCAGAATGAGTCTAACATATTAAATTCAAGACTTGCATAGCATTAGTCAATGACCAGCGTAGACGGTGTGAATTATCATAATTGCCATCCCCAGAGTCGTGCCATCATTTAGACTGGCAATTATTTCAGTACGATTTAAGTAATACGTATATTTTCAACAACATAAATGTTCTCAGATTCTCTGGTAATTCCTGCTAGTTAATACTGAGTACATATTGTAAGTTAGTGCAGTTACACGACGTGTTTCATAATTTATTAGCCGCACAGCCTGGTCGGTTGCACAGATGCTATCGGTATAACATGTAAAGTGAAGGGTATAATCACAATTACAGCATAAACTTTCTATGTTTCGAAGATGACTAATGTGTTATTACGGAGTAATTTTCATAACTTAGTTAAGGGGAAGAACGCGACACCCAGTTTATCTGGACATCTTTATCAAATGCTCCTGATTCGATCTATCGTAAAAGGGATGGTCGATAGAGGCTAGCTAGGCACTTATAGGTATCAGGTACACGACTGGATTGGTTGGAACTGGCAGCAGCGTTATCAAACTTGCGGTTCACAACACGTAGCCTGAAATGCAGTGTGCTGAGTAATGACCACAGACAATGCTTCCTAATCGAGCTCTAAATGCCCAACAATACTCTGTAAACACGAATGCTCGATCTGATACATCTATGAATAGTACATTAAAGTTACATAAGTCAGGTACACAATGGTCACTGTAACTCGACGTTTGTGCAATTGTTACAGAGTTCGTTGGCCGATAAAGTTCTTATCAGTTTTCTTTGTAAGTAGGAAACGAAGCCGTGTCGCAAGAATTAATTAGGCAATGGCGAAATTACTGAGATAAGCCTCGCAATATACATATAGGCACAATAGTATTTTAGATAATATGTTAAAGTACTAGAGTGACATATAACTGCACATAGTATTCAGAAGTTGTTAGAAATGCGAAGTGAGCAAAGATCATCATGATTCGCCTTCGACATTCAGCCATACAAAGTCTATTTTGCATTTGCATGCGATCAAATGTCATGGTGTCTGGAAAACAAAGAGAGCTGTGGCAGTATGGCGTCGGTTTTTCCCATGCTTGATTTATCTACTGCGTGAGGAACATCCATTCAACCGCATGGATACCGATGTTAGCTAAACGAACTCTGTTACGCAATACCAAACCTTATTTATAACATAATATAGGAACCAGTTTCATAGAAAACGTATCCTAAGAGTCGTGAATAACCAAATTGATTTGTTTTACTTAAAACTATTTCAAGGTGGCCTCGACTCGTTTTTAAGTCGTTAACTCCTATTACTGATGGTATGCGATCGGTAACAAATTTTAATACGGTTTATTCTCAAAATGGTCTAATGGGGATCGACATAATTCCATTTTGATTCTCAACTGTAAAATAACGATAGACCGTGACAGTGTCCACATAAATCACTGATCTCTTATATTGAATAGGAGGAAATGATAGAGAATGTTTCCGTTGCCCGCATCTCCGATAAGGAGATATTCCTCTAGTTAAACGATCAGATGGACTTATACGTTCTGTCCACTGCATCTGATCACATATAAATCTTATTAGATCCAGAGGGCAATTTGTTCCTTAAGTGCTTCAAGTTCCAGCAGATAATTGTATTACGGATGTTAAACAAGTTGAAACAGCTGCGGAACTGGACAAACTGAACGGAATAAATAGTTTCGACTCGCCGTAACGTTTTAATCAGAGAAAAAGATAAGCTTACTCCACTTTCTTTAACCATCAGTTCAGTTAATCTTTAATCTAATGCTTGTTGTTAAAGTAACGGTTGGTGCTTCATCAAATTCAGTACAACCTACATTTAATAAATAATAAAAGAAAGTAATTAAAGTCTGACTCGAATAAACAAATTGGACGCGATATTTCCCTATGCAGCAGTGTTTACCTGGCTTTCTATACCAGACACGATCTAATCTCGAAATAACCATAGTCGATAACCTGACTGGCTATTAAGCAGCTAGATCGTTAGTATTAGTACTCACACCACATTTCAAACTGAGTTAATATAAATTCTAGGCAATTACTCTAATATTTGAACCGAGACTACTGCCAACTCTTCATACGTCTACGTCATCCATCGAGGTTGAAAAAATGGTTTCATCAATGCCAGACAGGCATTACTCTTGACAGTGAAAGTTTGATCAATTTTGGTGTCCCAGATTCATTCAGATATCAAAGTCTATCTAAAACTGTATTAGTACGATAAATATTCATTCTCCGTTCTTCTCAATGTTAGTCAGACTGGACGTCTGAGCTGTCTACCATCCATCTTGTTATCACATAGGGGCCATACGTGCTTAACAAGACATCATAAACGGCAGACCAAACGCACACATACTCGACTAGAGTACCTATCGGGAGTCTCGGTAGTGCTATGACATCATCCTGGGATACTCTTTTGTAAGACCTCGTTCGGGCGCTCCAAGTTTCGACATAATGAAAAGACTAACTTGGGAGTGAGTGTTTTTGGTGAATAGTTTCGTTGTTAAGATTCATACGAAAGATTTGATTTCCAAATATAGAAAATTCTAAATGAAACCTAAGAATTTGACGAATCGAATGTTTCTGTCCAATATCAAATTGCAAGCTCACGAAACAGATCATATAGAATACAAGTCACGCTGTCCTGGGAATGTCAGCAGTAATAAGCCCAACTGCACAACGTACTGAATAATATCTCCATGCAATACCTAGTCACCTATAGATCTAATGCCACAGGCTTCGGTGTCACCTTTCGTCCCCGATACTCCGATAGTGCCTTTCCTCGGTGTTGTTTTGCAGGCTATTGAATGACTGCAGTCGGTCCGTATTAAGCAAGTCTTCGTCGCGTAATCTGAGCCCCAGCTTAAATCTAACGGCTTTGAACCTAATGCTTTATGCCTGAATAAATTACGAAAAATAATATCTTTTCGAAAGGAGGGTTGAGAATCCAAGCGGCTTTAGTGTAACAGTGTACCTGGTGTACGGGTAATGGAAGGATATCCGTTTACAACTGCAACAATATAATTTTTGCAGCGCGTATTCTTTTAGGAGAACCACCACCTCGATATTTTTTGTCAAGTCAAAACGTCAGTTGCGTTACAGTTTTATTATCGTACTCGACAAATGGGTGTGGCTACAAAAACCACACTTGAGAAATTCACCCCTCTCTTAAGTCATTGTGGGAACTTCTCGAACTAACAGGGAAGCTGGGTTTTTTTTTGTGGCATATTCTAAGAATGCGTCCCAGGTAGCCGGGTACTAATGCGACCTTTTGTATTCATAACTCGAGAGAAGATTTTGCAATTGACCATCCCGTCAGCTTTACAAATGAAGCGCTTTGAATGTGTAATTATTGATGAATTAATGTTTGGGAACAATATGGTAATAAATTAACTAAGTATTCATAACGCGATTTTGCCCTTAATAACGCAACTATCTACGCCAAGGCGTATCTAAAGCCAATAATTTGCATTTATTAAATTTAACTTCCTACTTGCCAATCATAATTATCTGTAATCAGAAAGGCACATTCCACTTTCCGTGTACCAGCGTACCTGTCATGTCGTACGAATTTTATAACAATGATTAATGGCACGAAATCTACTTAAACGTTGCAAATATCGTGCTTTTATTGCGAATGTAATTCTCAGGTGTGTGATATTACCTTACTAAGACTATATTACAATATTAATTAATTACATTTCCGCGACTCGCCCCCTAACCATAACATGTGGGAGAAATATCTCTGTTTAATGTTTCTCATGAAACGAAACCTATTTCAGTTACAGTACGTGTTCTAAATAAAACTTTCTCCGAATAATTAATCTGATCTTTTAACATAAACATTATTTATTTAGTCACATTGTGAAGTTTTAGTTAAGACATTATCGACATCGACTAATCTTTTAATGGTCGTGATCTATTTGGTCAAAAATTCCCCTAAGAGTTAGATAACAAAAGATGGTACCGGATTTATAAATTTAATTGTATCGTATACCTACGTATAATGTGTCTGTGAAGTCTATTTTAAATCTGATTCCTGAATGCAGTGAGGCTGTGACAATGACCTTTAGAAACCCACGCTAATTATACACACATCGACAACCGGTGCCAGACTAGTTCATGGTATGGCACGTTTCCACATAGCTACGCAACATAATAAAGTGCCTAAATTAACTGCGAGTAGACTTGTGATCGTAGATGCAACTAGCCCATAGCATCTAAAGATTCTGAGGCAATTTAAATCGAGACTTATTTTAAAATAACTAGAGAAAAACAATGAATGGATTCCAAGAAGGTAAGAGTACGTTGAATTATCTCCCCGATGTGAGGATTCAATTAAATTAATTAGAGCCAGCAGTTGTTTGCTGCACACAGTTTAATTGGACGTACGGAAAAAAAGATTGAGAAGGAAGATTGAATTAACGCGCATCGATGCTTATGATACAATAAGCGTACCGATTCGACGGCTATAAATTTTACGAACCCCTCCTGTTACCAGCATATGGTGCAATCGCTAATCTACTTAAACTTACCCGATGTCCTTACCGATTGTTGGGTTGTGTATGATGCACGGATTGAGCTAGCTATAAACTCATTGTTACTATATGAAACGTTTCCTGTTCGAGTCGGATTCTTTCACCAACATGTTCCTGTTCGACAGCTGAAGTTGATCACACGGTAACTTCAATAAAGTACCGACGAAAACAAATATCGTTGGGCGAACTACAAATATTGGTCATAGCTATAAAATCGAGAAAAAGATAGGATGAAGTGTTCGACGCCTGGGACGCATAAAATTCTTTCGCTGGCCCCTGAAGCTTGAAAGCAAAGAAATGAAATCATATAAAAACAGCTCGTAGGTAGTTTTCCTTGTTTTTACGAAGTTTTGGTTAGTGTGTATTTTAATTCGATTCGGTTGTAACCACAGCAACTTAACATGGATCCTCTTTCTTCCCCTCCGACATTGTTACTATTGACGAGGGTCGAAGGTATTCCGCAAGGTTTAGATGCAATTTGTTCCAAGTTAATACGATACGGTCCATCAATATTTAATCGGATCGACTTTCATTAATCCTTTCACGTGATATTTGTTTATTCAGGACTTGGTCTCACTCCTGAACTGATGTGCCCTTTTTGTATCGTTTATGCCCATGCAAAAACAATATTCAATATTTTTTTTCATTGGTATTACTTGCTCAAACAGTTTTCAGTCCAGGAGTTTTATACATCACGTGCTGTCTCAAATCTCAACTCAATGCACCATCAATGATTCATACTGGAACGAAACCATTATTTCACATTATAAAAGCATCTAGAAGAAATGCATCCCTATAAAAAATAAGTAAAATAGTCCACACTTGGCGCGGTACCATACATTTTAAATAAGACAATTCCCATATTTTTTACTTATCTCTTGGCGTGACTTCGAGCAACTAAGCACCTAGTTAATATTAGATGAAGCCCGTAAAACGTAGGGGCGCCGGCAGCTGATCGGAAGTCCTGCCCTTTGTTCGACTTTCAACCACACTTTTTGTAGTTCAAGGAAGGAAGGAAGTCAGGAATTCACCAAATCGATCTGTTTTTTAACTTCACCGCAAAAAAATAACTTTTCGAATGATGTCAACGCAACGCAGATAGAAATTTTTCATGCCGCATGCGTTTTATTTCCCTGCATGTCACGAATTTTGTGTGTTACGCTCCATTGTCCCTTACGAAATATCCGCATTTTTTATCCAGACAAAGAGGGAAAGCGTTCATTATTCAGAATATTTCGGATACAATGGTGGACCGCGCACGGCGCACGCGCAGCGTGTGATCCATTGCCGACAAGATCGATTGTTGGCGATATACAGGGAGGCGGTTATTTTAAATTGTCGGCTTTGTCAGACACAATGCGAATATAAACGAACTACACACCTAGACTATTTTTTACCTTTTATAAACTACATCCTGCCCTTCCCAGTGTGTTTCCGTTCATTAAATATTTTTTGTCTAATGATTTATTACAGTATCCTCTGTACCGGACTTGTATTCAATACTAAAAGAATCTCTTTGTTACGTTTGTGAACCACCTGAGATCCGTCTGTGTATCTACGGGGATAAATTAATGATGATTAGATTCTAGTGCGGGGACTTTAACCTGTATGAAGTCCGTAGACAGCCTCCTCTTTGTTATGCAAACTATTTCATCTGATACATATCAAATCTACATGAAACCTGGTCACGTGTTTGCAGTTGTTAATTAATTAATTGCTTTAACCCCGAGTTGCCGTGGCGTGGAAATGGCACGTGGCGTTTGTGCGCGACCCGTGAGCTACAGCACCTCGACAGTTTTGCGGCTTCTGCAAATAGCGCTTATAGTTGCCCGTAAACTCAATTTAACGGAAATATTGAAATGGAAATTTCTTAGAATCAATCGAGTGACTGTTAATCAGAAATACGAGGACGTGAGACCTTGACTCATTCGCTTCCTTCGCAGTTTCAATTTCGGAAAAAAATTATCGTTAAACAACTTAACAGGTTTTTAAAAATCGTTAAGAATGATATTATCTAGATTATGTCTGTCTGCTTACCAAAAAAAGGCTGCAGACAAATATAGATAGATAGACACATCCTGGCGCAAAAAAAGACATGAATTTTATTATGTACATCATGTAAACATGTCATATGACGATACTCCTACTTGCTTAGTCACAATAAATCTATTTGGAACATTAACTTTTTGGTTCGAACATGTGGACAAAATCTGATTGTTGGTAATGCAACCACTGTTTCTGTTAATGGTCCATTGAAGTGAGCTCATGACGTAAGACTACGTGGGAATATGATGCAATCGAACAAGGAAACGGGATATTATTAACATAATTATTCTTGCAATATCCTGTAGGTGGAGACGTTGAGCTTATTGATAGCTTCGAGATGTGTTCCGAGATGAAATGGGAGAGCTCAGTTGTTGGCGCAAAATAGATATAGAAAAATATTTCAAAGCGCACTTTGAGACAAGATATTCTGTGGGTCCGTCTAGTCTACGTGCTTGCTTACGTGATCGAAATGGGATTTGAACGGGTTGCAAGTTCTTTCAGTATTTTAAAAGTAATTTAAACTGAGCTTTTGTCTAGACAGCGAACAAAAAGATAAAAGGTGTGTACCCATTAAAAGTGTAACTAAGCTAATAATATAATCGGACGAAATTTGCGAGATCACGATCGTGGTTTACAGCATTTGCACGCTTTTGATGTGGTTAAAAGATCTTTCGTAATAATTTGTAATGACTATGAGGTATTGGGAATGGGAACCTAACCTTTGAATGTAAATACTTCGTATCGTGGTAAATGTATATAATTAATTACTTTATAATGTAATATACTTCGTCTAATATCAAGAATTTATTGACGCTTATAATTTGTTGGTATTTTTTCTCATTAGGTATCAGTTTTATAATTTTGACTCTCAACGTATAAACTTAATGATAGTGCGGCATTTGTAATTAATAAACGTTTTGTGATAGCATTAATCGTGGCTTTAGCCACGATTAATGATGATCATTTATGATGCAAATACTGTGACACCCCTTTATTGCGTAGTAAACAATTGTTCGTAAGTACCTCTCGTCGTTTACTAGCCGCACTCATGGACAAGAAGTAAAACTTTTTTCATGGAAGATGGGTAGAAGGTGCTCATAACTTTATTACACTAGTAAGTATTCTTTGGAGAAGTGAACTATAAAAATGAAATCCACTTCAAAGAGGTGGATATGTATGTAAACCAGTCTCGGTTGCAGCTAATTACTTTCGTTCTTCACACACGAAGCGTGAGCACACTGAGCACTGAGCAGCCCGCATTGATGTTCAAACGGCGAGCGTACACGATACGCAAACAGGGAACAGTTCTCGATAAACAAGAGCGTTTTCAGAGCAACTCTCAAATCAATCATGTTAACCTTATCGACACGGTTCCGTTGCAAGCTCATTAGCAATGCCGGTGTGTCCGCACATCACGTACCACAGTGCCACATACTGCCCGGGTAGAACGGGTACAGCCAATATGGGCAAAACAAGCCCGCTCTCATCCATATTGCAGGCTCTCGTTCGATCAGTTCATTTATATTGCAAGCGGATGTTCTTTGCAACTTTCGTGAACTGCATCATTAGCTGGCCGTTTTCAAGATTGCTTATAGTCGAAAAGCGAGATGGATTCCACTTTCATCGAAGATAACTTCACTCATACATACACTCATGGCGCTACAAGGCTGTGGAACGTCGAACAAATTGAATTGATTTCAAATGGTCCGTCTGGCTGGTACCTTTATTATACGGCATGACTTGTCTGTTAACTGGATAGCTTCGGCCATGTCATGTTTCATCTCGTGCTACATGGTATTCGAGACCCGTGGGGAGTCTTTTTGAATTGGATAAAAGAGTACAGACATTGAGGACTGAATTACAATGGGTCTTGTATTTGAACAAAAGTATAGTTCAATTGCAAGAAACGTTCACATTCACTCAACGTTTGATTAACCTCTAAACGCTTTAATACTAGTATCATCGATAGAGAATCAATTACTAAAACGATTGCATGTGCATGACATAAATCCATTTGAAATACGCCTAATTGCGCTCGCTCCACAGCGCAAATGGCTGACGTGAATCATACAGATAAAGCAGTGTTTCAGTCGGGTGACAGCATAAAAATAATGGTGAAAATAACTGATCGCCAACGTATTATTTAGATAAGGTACGCACGGCCATGCGATAATGGCCGCTTATAAAGGTGCGCTGTGATGCACCGACAAAGACTATTTCCATTATGATGAAAAATAATTTTATCTTTCAACAGTCAGCACTGCCATTTATCATACTTTTTTGTGGCCATTAAGGACTCATTTATATCAATGAAAATTCTGTCGTTCTGAATTTGAATAGTTCAGTAATGAGACAGGCAGCATTTGTGCACAAACGGAATAAATAGTACGAGCCCCAATAAGAAACTATGCAGAGTTATCAGTTATACTGTTACGGCATGCAGTAAGTAAATCAAGAAAGTGATTGCAGTCATCGTAAGTAGTCGGGTAATTGCATCTGGAGCGGTAATTACAGTTTTGCCCGCAGTTACTGCAATCACGCGCATATTATAATAAGTTTTTATGACGCGTTCAAATTGTGACTGATTTGCGATGTTTGCCCTAGGTACGCCTCATTAATTTGTTACGTCACTGGGTACCGGAGATCATGTAACAGATGATTTATTTCGCAGCCGCCGTGGAAGCTAGCCCGGTTAGGTGAACGAACCCTGTCACCGCGCTACGTCGTATTACTGGTTTCGGCACTTCGGCAGAAGATTTTGTATCCGACGCGCATATTGACCGTTTATGGGCAAGAAACCTCATAGCACGTTCATTCATTACAAACCGGCTGAGATACAACGACTAGGTAATACCCATGAAGGTACGATTGAATGGGATTATTCGAAGTACGGATTGCATAAGCTGTGAATGCTGTGTGATATATTAAACCACAATTCGAAGCATCATGAATTCACACTTCGAAGGCATGGACTGTTGTAAATGACGATTAAACTGTTATTTATAGAGATACTTTGAAGTTCGATTTTCATGTTGTACCTTTGATTGCTTTGCAGTATGAATTGCTGCGTGATATTGCTTTACAGTCCAGATAGAATATTGACGAGCATTTTAGTGACTGTTGTAATCTCATTTCTGAACTGTTCTTTTATGAACCTTGTAAAATGTAAATATCACACATGCGTCCTAATCTTATCGTCTCCACACTTACCTTGGCAACCGAAAAAAAACGTTATTTATACCGTTAATCCCTGTAACAACGAGCAGCTGCTAGTTCAACAATCAGTGCCAGCTTACCCACCAAATTATTAAAAGCCATAAAACGAGTCTTACAGAAGGGTGAGCCACCCCTATTTGTCGATTTACGTGTCGTGTTTGAAACTTGCATGAGCGTTTTATTATTTTGAGACAGGCGAGGTATTCGATTTTTCAAATCGCATGCACGCATTTCAATCACGTGCATCGTCAATTTTTAATAATAACCCTTACAACGTATCATATAAATACGGAATGAATGTGGCCAGCAACGGCGATGTCCATTCCCAATGTTCTGTTCGTGGCTCATAAAAGAATATACCCTACGGTCCTTAATTTCCGGTACAGCGAATTGTGTGATATGTCATTTTTGTTTTATACTTATTAAGGGAGCGTAAAGTGTATATTATTGATACGATCGCGATATTCCATGAATACTAATCGGAACAGGAGTCCTTAGCAGTTGCATTTAAATCGATTCGTGACAACCCCTTGGAAGTTACATCAGCGACCGTTAAAGGCAGGTTGGCGCGCAAATGTCCACGCTTGCTGAGACCTCGGCGTGTACTTTGTCGCTTGCAACCGGTTGCATTGTGTAGCGACCGTTAGTCGCCCACCTGCGGGAACGTTGCCCACTGAACCGAGAGCGACGCGCGACGTGTGTCGTGTGTCCAGACACGTGGACTTGAACCTTAATAGCACACGTTTGCATAATAACTAGTTGTTTCGACATTTAATTATTACCAGTATAAGACCGCGCGGCAATATTACCCTCCAAGATGAATGTTACGACGTCTGTCTTTAATATCCTTGTTAATTTCGTAATTACTCCAATTTATCATTTTCTAAGAACAGATGTCGACACTATTTGCGCAATTATGAAGCTTTTTAGCAGTTGCGTTTGTTAAAAGTCAAATGTTTGTTCACGCGCACTATATTTCATAATTTAAGATTACGTAAGTAATGTCACTTTTAATTAAATATTGGTAGAACGCGCTATTGCATTGCGTTGCATCCGCTATTTATCGTAAGTCAAACAGCATGTGAGATAACCGATATCGATTGGTGACCGATCGCATTACGACACAGTCACTCGATACTCCGACACCTCGCCACCGGCTGCGAGTTGCGATTGTTTGTTTAACGATTATCTTATAAACTCTGTCTCAGTTTGACCCAGTTCCTAGTAGTGATGACTCGATATTGAACTACCGATAACTAAATTGTTTGAACTGTTACAGATACATAAATATCGATTTAATGATCTTATGATTCTACGAGAGAGATCTACGTTAGGGAATAGGCAACTACAGTACTTTCACAGTTTTTATGTCTTGTGACTGGGACTGTAGCTATTGTTGCCTGTAACTGGCCTACTTGAAATAAATGCTTTGATTTTGGCGACTATTTTAACAAACGGAAAGGGTCTCTGTTTTGTCTATTATGAAATATGCTAAATAGGATAAATAAAAGCTTATAAAAAGTAAATAAATAAATGGGGTCTGTTGAACAATCAATCGTTTCTTGTAACTTTTGTATGAATATCGCCCATTATCTCTTCTCTTTGAAACTGTTAAATAAGATATTTTTCTTTTTCCGTAAAATTTAAATTAATGCCTCACATTCCTACATCTATTTATTAAATGGCAAGCAAGGTTATTAAGGATCAGCTGTTTTAAAACTTAAAGAAACACCTGCTTCAAGCATTTTGTCCGTTTGCCTTCGGGGTTCGTTGGACTGCTAGCGCTGCCATCATTACTTTGCTTGTCCCAGTATTTTCCAAAACATTAATATAATGTTTTCCTCTCGCTGCCTGCTCCCCTTATCTCGTCTTGCAAATGTGAAGGAACGATTCCGACGACAGTTTTTGTTTATGAATGTTTCCGAACATAAATTCTGGAGTAGGTACAATGACCCGGAAACATTTCAGCATTCAGCTAGGTTTAGATTTGTAAAAAACCAAATAAAAATAACAATTTAATTAACATAAAAAGTCTTACTCTATTATTGAGTTATAAAGACCTTTATACTAGTTTTTTTTCTGAAACAATCGAGGCAACGGCTACAGCAGACAACTTAATTATGACGAGCTCGTCATTCTCATACCAATCTTTTTATTGAACTCGAATATAACGATGATCGATGAACGATTCTTTATTTACTTGGTACACGTACATCGCTTAATTCGCTTGAAAGCGACATACAAATTGCACGAACATTTTATTGCAAGTACAAACAATCGGTCGGACGAATCGAATTTCAGTTAAAGTGTGTTGTTTCTGTTTCATTATAACATTGCTATGTTTTTGCTTACCTCATATTTCGCAATAATGTATTACCTACCGCATACGAAATTACGGATATAATGATTGTGATTTCATTATTATATCTCCGAATCGCAATAAAAAGAAAATTATTACCGCGTATTTCCTTACAAGTTTTTCCTGTTTTATTTGGATCCGCCTTCGCCAACTAAGACCAAGTGTATTATCGACGACATCAATTTCCTTGTGGAAATCAAAATAAGACTCACGCGCCGCCCGCCAATAGGGCATGGTGACGTTATAATGGCTAAGATAATATTATGTTTAGTTCTATCACAATAGTCCCATCTATCTCAAATAATCGGAATCTTTGAATACAATGGTTGATGTTATAGTGAATTCCTGGTGCTATGCACTGAAATCTGCGTTATTATTTAGATTCGATTCCCTCTGAAAACTATCGAGAGTCAAATACTGAAGGCACATTCTATGGAGATGACATGGCATTAAACTAAGCCGACCAAGCCGTGTTATTGTGATGTAAATAAGTTTGATCGTCATCATACAATGGGGCGTGGGAGTGAGGGTGTGGGTAGACCGGCCCTTAGCTCAAATATAAGCAGAGCACAGCACCCCGTATCTTGGTCTACCGCTGTTCACGCCTCGTTAATACAAATACTCCGTACCAATTTACGTAGATGTACAAAACCGTCGTTTAGTAGTGTTAAATGGTTTAGATCAGACGAGGTCACGAACTATAGTAAAACTGTTCAGATCTCTGTTTTACACTCCACAAAACCTTGGTTTTCATCTTCCTAATCCACCGGTTTAGCTATCTCTGCTCTCGCTTAGGTGGTCGGTGTAATGTTACGAGCATGCATACAGCCAGTGAAAGCAAACATTCAGTCAGCGTTCCACATAATGCATCTGTAGGGAGTGACACTTGACACCTTGGCCTTCATTACAGAACTTGACTCATGCGATGTACCCGTCGGAGTCGAACAAGAAAAATATTATTGTAATCATTACATTATTATGTGTGGGTGTTCTTGCTAACGTAGTTTTACACTTGTTGGGTTTTATAAAGAAGCTTAAAAATTTACCGCAGGAAATAAGACCTAATTCTTCTCAAACACACAATAGACCAGGAAAAAATAAAATTAGAGACTCTGTTTATTCAATTGTGTCTTGTCTTGTAATAAATTGATAACTGTACACCTACATTACGGGTGAATACGTCTCACCGACCATTTTTGATTTGTATTCGCCTTTCAAAGTACGCATCTCTTTGAATGCAATACGTGAATAATAAATCAATGGAAATGGATGTCGGTGGCGGTCGATTCGAAATCATGGTCAAGTTCGGTGACCTCTTGCTGATCGTTGTCAAGATGGACAAATTGATCCTTCATGCGCACTTTATTGCCCGTGGGCATAAGAAGCACGGATGAAAGAAAAAGTTATTTAATTTAGCGTCAATATGTTGTAACGCAAATGTAGGTGAAAGATTAGTATGGATATCTTATCACGAAAATTTGTTTGCTCAAGTATGTAACTAACACGATTAGATAAGTTCTTTATAAAGAAATATTTATCACTGTTAATGTTAAGTTTTGTCTTCAAAAGAAATGACACCGTGTGTGCACAAATATCCTTATATGAGCTCACTTTATCATGTGACAAATCTGAGTAAAAATTTCACGAGTGATGTAAGGCAGTGCTTACGAGGTGGCGTGGTATACCGTTGTCCTTCGTGGTATACAGTTCGCCACTCCCTGTAGGTCTCAAAACGCTTTTACGTCATTACACTCCATTATAGGCTCGTAAACGTCGCATCATTTCAAATCTAGTTATTCAAGTTTTCAGTTCGTCATTTGAGTCTATCATTACTTTTATAACGCTACATAACCATATGTTTTAAGTACTAAAACTGATAGTTGTATCGATTTTAATCACAGGTGGATTACATTGGGTCATTACTTTGTCCTTTGTTAGTGTAGGCCCGGCTTTATGAATAATGTAAGCTGTTCCAAATGACTTTATGATTCTAAATTGATGTAAGATGGTTTATGAGAGTTTATTGGGTCTTGAGTCACGTCTTTATAAAAACGTTCGTAGGGTTCGTGTATACTATTACATGGGTATTTTTAGTTTAAGTGTGGCGTGGCGTATGTGTACAGTTATTTGCGTGGGCACCTTGAGGTCAGACGCATGTTGACGACAGCCCTCTTCCGATACTCCTACGCACGTTTTATAAAATATAGCCTCTTGAGCTACGACTGTGAATGAAATGAAACTGAACTGGTCTATTTATTTATATGGACTACGTCATGTCAGCGTTTCCCGGAGGCCCAAGAAATTTTCATAAACTGGGTAAAAATAACGCGATCATTCACGGTAGGTCAATGATAACGATAAGGTAAGATCCTCCATAGTCAAATTTGAATTTAATCTATTCTAGTTGCATAGATCTAGTCTTTTGTTGTCGTTTATTTGTATACAGGGTAAAGTACCAATTGATGTAAACATTCTCCGGTTTGGAGTAGACAAATCACTGAAAAAAACAATTTAAAACCTGTCATCATTCTCGTCGTCCAAACATCCAATTTGTCTAAACTAGAAAACAGAACAGATTGTTTTAGAAACCAATCTCCCATGTTTATTTATATCCCTCAAACATAATGGAAAGTGTAATTCCTTAGAAAACGGTACAAATTTCGTGTGTGGCACCCTAAATTGGAACAAAAATAGCCGAAACACGCTCCTTAAGGTAATCAAACCTCATGACATTACACGGGGAAGGTGTGAACCGAAGTAAAGCATACTTTCACGCCCTTCATTAAGATCCATTTTATTTTTAGCTTAAAAACTATAAACATAACAATAAATACGTCTTTACTTTCTAATGAGAGCGTTACAAACAAATACATGTGCTTCTGTTAAAATGTTCTTTCAAGGTGCACTTAAGGGTTGTTATTACAAGCGAATGGAATACTAAGCTCATGTTTTAATTAAGGAGTTCGTAACATTGTATTGCCCTTTTAGGTGTATGTTTTTGTTTCGATGTATACCTACTGATTTTTTGTAAGAGTACTGTGAATTTTAGCTGTCACTGCAAACAAAATAAAAACTGATCTGAAATTAAGAACTTGTTTCATAATTTTAAAAGTGATTTCAAATTATGAAACAGACTCTTCCACCGCATTTAAAAATCCAGCCTCACTTTACGAGATTTCCACTCAATAATTGCAGATGTAAATCATCTTACGAGATTCAAAGATAAACAATCTTAAAATTCACTCTTCCACATCGAAGTAAAAATAAACGCCGGTCTGTTTGCATATTCCCTTTATACACACGAAAATAGAAACTCCATTCACAATAAGAACTTCGTCGATAAGCATCTTGGTATCCTTGTCCTAAAGACGCTTGGAGCGTTCATAAATCAAATTCGATAAGACAAAAATATTTTAGGGCGCCTCCACCAACTGAACAAGTCTACTCAGAGAGTAATCTGGCGTAGCGTAGGTACACACGCCTACACGGGCCAAACCGGTCGGCATGCGGCATTACTCCGACTTTCTGTCGAATTTTTGTACCGCGTTGCCTCTTGAACAACTCCGATATAGAAAACAGATACGGTGCGGCGCTATTGAGGACTTAATAGTTGAATTAGATTAGCTGGAAGGGATTGGGCGTGATTAGAATTTGAATACCATTCGCATTAACAAGCTCGCCTTTTTAGTGGCCTCAACTTATTAATTATTGAGGTGTGGTCGTGGACTATCAATTAAAGGAAGGTTTATGATGTCTACTCTGGCCCTTATAAGGAGCTCTAAACATTAGTTGCTTGACTTTTATTGTTGACTTGATTGCATGTTTGAATGTTTTTGATGGCGGACATACCTACAACGATTGCTATAACCGAGGTTTTTATATGCATACGTACATAAATAGCAACGGATTTTTTTTTTGTGCCAGATTACCATAAAACGTCGGATATGCAAATGTGACTTTTAATTTTTAATATTTTATGACTACTATAAAATCGATCGAACGGATAAAATCGATCGAACGGTTAAAATCGATCGTTAAATAATAATTATTTGGACTCAAATTTGACTTAAATAATTTTCATAATCGTTTAAGCTCCCAGTCTGCTCTTGCTCCCACACTAAGCTTGAATCCTGTTTTACTTCACTCAATGTTGCCTTTACATAAAAATCGGTGCTGCCGTTTTCAGTAACAATATTTCCACGTTTTATAATAGCACCTCTAGAAGCATAGACGTTGCCGGCGCCTGCGGCTCTCACGTCACAACAAAACAAACACCCACCGCGATACTATCGTCCAAACGAACTTGAACCCAATGGTTCACTTAACCGTTTAAGGCTAGACGCCGCATTCACATTGCAACACATTATCCTGTCACGTACTATCTAACCGACTATAAAACTTTTGTTTTCATGCACACTTTTACTCTTTATTTTTAGAAGAAATTGTCTTCGCATTTCGGGGAGGCCGGATATGTGATACACCTTCAAACAGTTGGTCCATCTTGTCTGTTCTGAAAGAAGCTGGGTCGTTAGTTCTTTACGATGTTTTCATCTGCTACCCATTGTCAAGTTAAACAATACGGAGCTTTTTTAAATACCTAAGGACTAATAGTTTTAAACAAAGCAGGAAGCTGAACACGGTGTCGTGCTGGTGTAACTCATAACTCGAAGCCGGAACAATAAAATACAGAGCATTAAAAGCACTAAAACAATGGCGTCTAGACTCACGTTCCGTGTTCTAAATCGCGCCTTCCCTGTGGCTTTTATTATATTAAATAATAATATGGAATGTTTGTCTTGCGTCAAATATGATCCGACCGCGTACCGGCAATCTTACAGCCGGTAACGTAACGGTGACGTTGAGACACATTAGTCTGCGTTACTTGAACACGAAGACAAAGTGCGCGGTTAACTTGCGTTTCGTGCTTTGAGTGAATAAGGTAAAGTTAAGCTTTCGCTTGCCCTACGCGACTACGGACTACGGCACAAGGAAACAATATTATAGCATCGACCAACTTTACAACTCTTCCGCATTTGCTTTTGTTTGCCAACATAGCCATAACAGTGAATTATTAGAGACGAGAACTTGAGATAAATTGTTCTTCAAGTGCCCCTTTGAGTTAATTTATTTGTTTTTCCCATGCAAAGTGATGCGTTTTATGCGTTGTTCGCCACGGTTAATGGCATAGTAAAACTCAATCGACGGAACGCTGGGGGCAAACGTATTATCGGCGTCTTAATTAAATTTCTCAAACTTTCAGTACCTTTTAAAATGCAGGTTGTAATTGCGGATATGGATTAGAAAAGAGAAATCTACAGGGTGTAAACAGACCCTTCACATATCCGTCAACCAAGCATTCTATACATCACACTAAGTAACTTTACGCAAAAAATATTGCTGGGAATCGACTTTTATTTTTGGGGTTATAAATCACGTTTTAAGGTAGGACTCGATGGAAAGCACTCAAAGCATTGTGCTGATGGATGGATGAATAGTACGGGGATCGTGGAGATGTGTAAAGTAAAAATCTTACATTAAAACATGTATTTAAAAAAAAACTTGTGAAAAAGTTGGAACTTTGACCCCCAATATCTCCGTAACTAGAAGGTTCCCAGGTATGGTCTAGAACAAAAAAATGATCGCAAAGACGGGGAGAACAAGTGCCTTTCGTTTGTGTTAAGGGTCTATTACACCCTTTATACTCCATTACTTTTAATTCTGAACAATAGTTTTGACTGTCGTTAGTCACTAGATCGATATGGTGGTGCCAAATTCGGTAGCTACAAAATATCATCTCAAACTTTAATGTCTTCTAATATAACTGACAGAAGTAACCACCCGGAAAATAAACACGCTCCTTTAAGATTCGGGGGACGAACCGCATTTGGGAGGGGGGGGGATTCGAAGCCAGAGGCAGTGACTTGTCCCGGGATCTGCTATATTGAATTCAAGTTATGATTAGGAAAGTTTCAGCCCCGTTTCTTCGATAAATAAGTACAATATTACGTTTAACAGTTGGATGTCTACGTGACGTCGTCTACCGTAATTTGGAAACTTCACCGATCCGGTCATATTACAGTACTATTTGTTTTAATTTGTCCGCTCATTTTGTTCAGGTTTCTCTATGTTAGCGATTATTAAGTGGCTAACCATTAAATTGACGTCCTTTGGTATCTCTGTGCCGATAAATTGAATTAATTTAGTTGGTACATTGATTGGAAGCGATTTATCGATGTATATTTCTCGCTTGCGCCGCGTGATGAAGTGGTTTCGTAATAAAACATGACAGATGGATAGACCAAATTGGGATAAAAAGTAACGTAACGTTTTTATTGCCGTTTAAAATATCAGTCAAACACATGCCAGTTTCATTCATAGAAACATTGCTCTCACCCATATGGTTTGTAAATCCATGGTTATTATTATCGGCCCCTCGTAAAAATAGAAGATAATAATGTGATTGGATTTACGATTGCGATGAAATTGCATTGTTTGACAGCTTAATTAAAACAGTAAATATTGTTTAGAAGGGTATCATATGCATTTATGATACGTTAATTTGATCCTATATGGGACCAGCCATAAATATGAACAGGTACATCTTATTTATCAAAAAAACTTCTCGTAGCTGCGGAACTTGTATATAGTTTTTTAGCACGGTCGGGCTAGCCACGGCAATTTTTCGATCTATTTTTGTTTCCGCTAAATTTCTGTCTATTATTGAAAACAGTTAATATAAGGTATTGCACAGTTTATACAAGGATTATTTGTCCTCCTTAATAAATAATGATCAATCCTTAATTTGGGGTTATTTTTGGGAAGTACAATTGCGTCTGTTACAAAAGGATGACCATGTGTCTGCATGTAACGCGAGATAAAATCATAATCTAAATCGTGCTCTATCGAGTACCGACAGATGATAAAGTGAATTGTGTTATGCGAATAATACACAGATCCGTCGACACAATAACTTTTATATTTTGTTGCTTTTTATTCCGACAGCTGCTCCAAACACGTGCCATGCTTTTAGTTCAACAACATAAAATGTGAACGCAAGGCATTAATTAATTTATATAATACTGTTGGCGCTTCATAAATTTTAATACGTCAAAACATTAAACCAATTTTGAAAACGTTAATCAGCTCATTTCAAACATTAGAGACTAATTACAGAAACACTCCATTTTTCATTACACGACTAATGCTATTAGAGTAGTTTAAAAGGACATTAATGCCGTAGTTTTATAAATTTAATTTAATGTATTCGTGATGTGCGGGCTCATCCTTATTCACGCTCATCCGTTTCGGTCAGTTGGGCACGCTTGAAATTACCGATGACTTCACTAGGGCACTTAGTACCCACGTTTTACCTCACTTTACTGTCCAGACGGGTTTTCGTAACCAGATTGTATCGTCAGTGAATGGCTACTTTTTTCGTGCATTTAACCATAAAAGTCTTCCTTACGAAAGTTATCGCGTCAATTTCATCCGACAAAATATAAAATGCATGTGGTCGCAATTAAGATTCGTTTATTTCGACGACAATTTGCTTTGAACACGTGCCGGTGTAACCGCAGAAATAAAACGTTTAGGATGTAATAATGGTCCTTTCATCCTATCATCTCCCCTCGACTGTACACAATAGTAATCACAGCATAATGACTTTAATGTAATTGTAATTTAACGCACGGGGCGGTGCATTAGTGGTATGGATGGATGTTATCATGCTTATCATTTTAAAATAGCTTTTTGATATACGCCAGATGTCGTCTCACCTCCCCCATGCACCACTGACGTCATTCTACAAAAGCGTGCATCGTGAATAACTTTCAAATACATTATTTTTATAGAGCCGTACTTGAATTTTTTGTGTAAAATCCATTAGGCTGTTTTTGCTGTGGCCCCAGCGTTTATTTTGAATTTGAATACATTATAGCAAAAAGCAGGTGAAGAGCACAAAGGCGAATCAGTATCAATGTCCAAATCTGTCACAGTTCGCAAGCATCTGCATCCAATGTGTGAGCGACCATCTGTTGAACAAAAGCGCGATCGCATCACGGGCCCTTAGCTTCGTGACCTACAGTGCGCCGGCCATTATTATCTAACAACGGCCCTCGTTTAATTAGGCCCTATTCACTTATCGTTGCATTCCTATTCCGATCGGTTTACATTTTCACGCCCGACTGCGCGGGCGCCACAATGCTCCATTGATAGATGATTAGAATTAAACGTAATTGTATTCTGGGCCCGCATTTTTATTGGATAGTCTGTTGTAAAACATTCCAATTATATAATCGAAAAGTTCCTCATCGTATTTACACATTCTCTGCGTCGTGAAATCCGGATCGTACATTGCTACATCGTTTACATTGGCAAAAAAGAAAAAGCAATATTTAACTGCCAAAATAAGAATAACCTACCGCGGTATTTTAACCTCTCGCCCAATCGTAAATCATAAGAAATATTCTCGCATGGCTTCACAATCGAATTTGTAAGCGTTTTTCAATTATCCGTTATTGACCACAATGGTCGATCTTATTGGCCTTTTCGTTGTCGTAAACAATTTGTACCAGGATCTAACATATAATGTTCCAAGCGAAATTATGCCCAATGTCAACGGGATAAGTGCTCTTAACACGGAGAGGTAATATTGAAAGCGATCCCGCAGCCCTTTTGCATGTAGTGGGGTCAACCTACTTGAACATTTCGATTGTTGCCGCCTGCATACTGAAACAATTCGTGCAACCGCTAAGCCAATAAAAAGCCCATTTATTTTAAGACCTTTTTTTCTTTTGTATTTTATGATGTTGACTTCTATTTTTATTTTTACCCAACTTTGTAGCTAACGTAAATATTTTGTTTTCAGGTAAGTACATCCTGCTGATACACTATTACTAACGTTAGGTAAGCGGTTTGACGTACTATAATGATACAACACAAACATACAACGTTGTTACGTAGATCTTCATCATCATCAGTGCGTCGACCTTTTTCCTTAAAAGTATTGTTTTCTTTTGGAAATACCCTCTCATTCATCATGCCTTTCTCATAAATGCTTCCATCCATTCTCATAATTTATTCAGGCGAAGCAAGTGTACAATCTTTCCAAGTTGTTATACAAATGTGACTTCATGAAGTTTTCTTACTACAACTTGAAGACTTTAGTAAACTAATAAGGAACTGGAAAAGTTGTGCAGCATTTTTACGTTACGGTACGGATTCTTAGCAGAAGTTCTTGATATTTTCTTAATAGGAACGAGCTGACTGGATTACGAATTCGTTGAGTTTAATTAAGGTCTGGCCATCTACTGACCTTTCATTTGTGCAGATGGGGCAGGACGACTTTATTGCGAAACAAATGGCCCCTCGCCGATCCTTGTTGGCTGCTTAATACGAGTGTTTTTCCCCAATGATTATTTATCCCCCCAAAACGATATTAGATGTCTTTTACTAAGGATTGTTTAGGGGTAATGCAAAAACTACAAACAAAATACTGTGTTGTCAGCTTTACCGAAGATTTAGTGCTGCAAATTCACTTTGCCGCTCCACAAATCACAGAGTCAGACGAGAAAATATTTGATATCTACGTAATATTTCTTACTCTTGAACTTGAAATAAATACCATAAAATATCAGTGTATCTTACAAGATTCTTACAATCTCGGCTTTATTCATTGTATCGTGGACCAAACAGTCTAAAGAATAAATTCTCCGTGTAAATAATATCGTAGGCTTATCTAAAAGCCACATCAATGTTAGTCACGAATGGCGGCGTGACAGAAAGGGCTCGGTCGAAGAGTCGAAGCGTCTGGTTATCTGTTACTGGACACTGAAGTACAATGTAAACAACATTCGGATAGCAATCAAAATTAAAGACTTACAAAACCCAAAACTTATATTAATATCAAATCATACAAAGCGGATTAAAATGAGAACCTCTTAAACATACAAAAAAGTCAAGCAACGTTAAATTTTAATTTAAAAAACCATTGTTCATTCTGTCCTCGAGCTTGCTTTATGAATTCTCTCGTGAGCAGTGCCCCTCAATGATCAAATTTGTCGAATTTAATTAAGAGCCATCGCGTAGACTGCGAAACATTTAATGTAATATTACTTCCTCGTACTAACTATAAACATTTTGGAATGTAACTGGATTTTAAATATTCTTTGTTCATTTAGTAAGTAATTTCACGTCAAGACGACAAACCCTACTGAGATGGGCGTACCCATGATCTTTGAATCTGCGTAACAGCTCATCAAGGCGAAACCGCTTCGCAAACACGCTATTTAAACGATTTGTACCAAGTCGGCCTCTTATTAAGATGATCTGAGACGACCTCGACGAGACATTACGTATCTCATTACAATCTCAATTTTGTTCCCAAGACCTTAATGAACAAGACCTATTAAAATACGTGACTTTGACAATACCTCTTATAGTCCAGAAGGCAAGGCTTTAGAATTGTCATGGGAAAACTATGTTTTAAGTAGGCAAATCGATGATTGAATATGGAATAGAATACAACTAGCCTCGGCTTTGCTATGATACCGGTTTGGTCACTCAGTTGCCTATAAAAAATGGAATTAAATTGCAATATTAATCAAAGATCCAAACGGGTAATTATTACCAATTCATTTCGTTTAAATTATGGATGTGTAAAATTCAAATTTCTGCCCAATTATCGTTATTAACGTGTCACTAACTGTAATTTCCGTGGGAACTGACACTAATACGAAATTAATTAATGGTTTATTCCGTGGTCCACTTGTTTGTCAAGTCATCGTTACTTAATTAGGAGTTTTTTTTTTCGAGCAATATGCAAAAAGTTTGACATTTTCGATTCGGTTTGGTGTCGTAAAACACGGTTTCAATTTCGATGTTTTCAAATGGCATCCTTGCCAAACGTTCCGTTTCAAAATTTATTTCGTAATTCGATATCCGGGGAGCATCGGTGACCTAAGTTTGATTGTTCAGTTTCCTCGCCACTCTTTGTCCAACATGGCCTCTTCCATAACGCAAAGTGCCCTCAACTCCGGGATGTTGCCAAGCCGGATAAAGTTGAATCATCAACCACACGTAACTTCCTGTCGTAATGAGACTTGATGAGATAGTTTAGTGTTTTTTTTTTCTCGTCGTTCATAAGATAATCTTACGTACAGAATTGCGAATTGGTACAGTGTAATTACCTTTTCTATTATTGTTTTTCATTTGGCGTTTCTGGCAAAACAAGGGATCAGGCTTATTCGGCTTTGTTCGCAATCAGTGGATATTAAAATGCCGTCTTTAATCTCTAAATTAAACGACGCCTGTCCAGTCCTCGCTTATACAAAAACTTGGGATGGCCCCATTTCGCCAGCGATTGTCCACGGTCGAGGGTCCAATTATGCACATTAGTCTACAACGGCTCTTGTTGAAAAGGATTTTCCAATTAGGGGCTCTCGTGAATTAATGGCCAGCCTTACACTGATAGAACATTTCCTTTTCCGCATTTCATCTTCCCAAACACGAGGATAGACAAACTTTTTCCTTTTAACAGCTTCAACAATAAATTCGAAGTCACATTTTGTTTTGAAAGTTATTTGATAATATCGGGCTAAACCGCGCAGCTGACAGTTTGTCCCAAACATAATTTATTGCTGTACATACCTCTGTATACTACACAAGTAGGTGTGCAACCGAGCAAACTTGCAAACCATGAACACATAAATCACAGCATTGTTTTGGCGTATCCATATGACAAAGGGTAACGAACGCGAAGCTTCTCAAACATTTCCAACATATTGCAGAGATATATGGCCAATGTTTTGCGTACAAATGCGATTAGAATGAAATACAGGATACCAACCTGGTTGATATGAATCGGGGGATATTGCGAGTCATTAATAAAGTAGAAAGTTTAAATGATTTGCTATACGCTGGTGCAAAGGAGTAAGAGCAAGATAGACACCCCGCCATGCGCCAGGACGGCACTCGCTCGGCATTTAGAACAATAGGACCATAACTTAGGTAAGTGAAAAGCTAGCGTTGACAAGGGTAACGTCCTGAAGCTATTTGTGTTTCGCCTTTATCTGCTTCACAAGAGCCATATGGCAACATTCAGATTATGAAACCATCAGTTCTATTGTATTTGAATTACAGAAAGTGCCCTTTGACTGTAAAACAGGACAAGATTCAGCATTGAAATCTTTTTTGTTGAAATAAGCCTAGCCCTTTGTAATTTTTCTTTTACTATTTAAATGTTTGTTTCGATCCTTAGGTTTTAATTGCTCTTAATCTACCGAAACTGCTTGAAACCTCGTCAAAATCAAACATAAAACTTTATTGGATGGCCATTCTAATAAAACCTTTAATAGATCTCCGGTAAAGCTCTTAATGAGTTTCTAAGCAAGAGGATTTGTACACGTGCCAAGAATTTGTCGGTGTCATCATATTGAATTGCCCATTTAAATCAGTTTGAATGTTCATGCGTCTGGAGTAAAGTGAAAGAGGAGTAAAAAACAGTCCCGGAACTTGGAATAAACATGATTGTTGGGTGAAGGCAGATACCACAAATCATTACAAGCGTGACTCGTGGACGTGAAAGAATTTTGGACGTCTCTCGTCTCTGTCGGTTAATTTGGCCTGTAAGGTCACACGACTGCGCCACTTATCTGAGATGAGATGTTTTAATGGAAAAAAAAACTCAATAGTTTTATGTACGTTTTTCGTTAATAGATGGATCCTGAAATTAAATATTTTCCCACTAAAACGTAAAAAAGCCGTATCTTATTGTTAGAATAAGAAGAAATCATGTAAAAGGAAAATACAAAATTTGATTTATATTTTCCTTTGACCCAATTATAAATTGAAAAAAAAAGAATTAGAGGATGCTTTTATTGTTTGTGCTAAATTAAGTTTGATTTATTCTTTGGACAAAGTGAGTAACGTAATCTAAAGCTTTTTCGTCAGCTCATAAGCGAGAACATTTTTCCCAAGTTATTCAAGCACAGAAACGTGCCTAGAAAGTCCACCTGCTGAAATTACAATACAAACATTGTTTGTTTACTAAAACCGGGAGTCACGTTCTCCGCTCTACTACATACAAACATTCGGGAATGTTTATACTGCTTTTATAAATAATGCGATATAAAATTTCAAGCCCAATTTTAACTTACCGCATTTAAAAACTGAAATTATTTATGAAGCAGCAGTTGCATGCCTGTTAAATTTTCTATTTTATACATAAGGTGATATATAATTTATTGAAAAAATGCTGTTTTTCTATTTCGTGAAACTTGTTAAGTATGTGGAATAGGGCTTTTACATTTTGGTACATGTGTTTTGATTCTTTGGTCGTATTATGTCACAGGAATACACGATTCTATGATTTTTCTCGATACAAAAAAATTGCTAAGTTATATCTATTTTTTTACTTTTTACGACATCACGGCGCAACGCTTAAAAGTTATTCAATGGAATTTACTTTAAAACAGAGAATTATTACATCAATGTTTACTCAAAGTAGTTGTAAATTGAATTAATTTATTTTGTTAAAAAACGAGTAGATTCGTTTTGGCACATACGTCGTTTTATTCCGAGCGCACGCACATTATAGCCAACTCTTCTTATGTGTTTCAAAAGTAATTGCATCACTTTCGCTCGCTTAGTAGATCAGTCGAACTACGATTTATTTTCGAGGTAGCGCCTTAATTCAAATGTACATAAAAGCTACATTAGGAAGATTTAACTTGTTTACGCCTTGCATAATACAACATAGAACAAAATAAGGTGCGCTGTTTCCTGGTGCGACATGATATAGTGCGGCTTTGAATTACTGACTATTCCTGGAACTATGTAAATCTGAGAGTAGTGAGATAAATGACAGGAGCTAATGTGCTTGGCTGCAGTGCAGCACAGAATGAAGAAACAATTTCCATGTGCACATTGTAGCTTTATGTTCACCATTGTTTTAACATAAGAGAACATAAATGTGACAGGTGCAAATAATGGGTGCAAACACCTTTAGCTAAACACAAGCTGTGCCCCGCGGTCTCACCCGTTTCCCTTTTTATCCGGCTGCGAGGGTCATAGCGTGACGTTAAATAGCTTATATACCTTTCTCAGGAATTGGGCTATAAAATAAAAATTAAATCCGATTGGTAATTCTAGAGCTCGGTGAGAAAAAAATCAGCTTTATCATAATGGTATAATACAGACCGACCCCTTTAATAAGTCCTCGCGAAGATATCAATTCAAATAGAATTTTCTGAAGGTTGATCACGAATTGGTTCAATTAGTGTTGTACCTACGTGGATTGTGGTTATTTAAAGCATATAACCTGCGGGATATTGTTAGGACTTTGTGGACGCTTAATATGGCAAGTCGGAGGACCCATTTAAGCGATCGGTCTATACCTGTTGCCCGCAACCTTCGTCCGCATGAAATTATTATAAAAATATTACTTCCCTATTTGAATCGGTTTTTGTTAATAATTTCAAGTGTTTAATTTTTTTTTGTACAGAACCTTAATCCTTTTTCTAAAATCAAAGTAGTACAATGAAAGTAGCTTTAGTTACTCCTTATAACGTCAGCTATCTGCCAGTAAAAGTTCCGTCGAAATCGTTCCAGACGTTTCGGAGATTAGCCAGGACAAACAGAAAGACAGACAAAAAGTTTTAAATATTTTTTTTGTTTGAAGTACCGTATATACTTTCATGCATTCAGTAAAAAGCTGTTATTTTTAAATTACAAACAGACGCTTCAATTTTATTTGTTTGTTTAGTATAGATGTATGTAGGTAAAGGTGTCTTGCCCACAGTTACAGCGTAGTGTTAATTGCACAAGCTTGTAATGTCATTCAACCTCAGTTCACAGAAACTGTTTATCAGATAAGAGTCATTTTAATCACGGGATATAACTTATTTTCATTTGAGGAAAAAGCGACTATGCCTCACCAAGGCGTAGATAGAACCCAGAAGTCTCTGAAACTCACAGCCGTAGCGCAAGAAAACTTTAATTTAGTTAGTCTGTAATTAACTAAGGACGTTTTTTGCAAGAAATATTTTTACTTAGTTACTGAAATATAAAGTTTATTTCTCCTTGATTGATGCTTCTTCTTGTACTTCTTGAATCGATGACTTAAATTTTGTCTGACCTGGGGGGCTAAAATGCCCGCTTTAGCAGAATCATAATAGGATAATAGTATTATGAATCACGTTAAAACTCTTAAAATGGTAACAGACGCAGTTATTATTATGAATTGTCACTTAGTGACCATTTTACGAATTGTAACGTAATTCATATTATTATCCTAATAAGATTCTGCTAAAGCGGTCATTTTAGGCCCCCATTACGTAGTAACCTGGACACCTCTTCGTTTGGCTGTTGCTATCGAAGTAACACCTTTTCTTATCCCGTTCAGTCCTTATCTCTACGAAAACTCAAGGAAAAAGTGACCCTATTATGCAAATTGTACTAACTTACGAAAAGGCCTTAAGTACACAGTTATGACGCAAGTTTCCCTTCCCCATTTATGAGTGAAGAGATCGAGTTAAGCACACTTGGCGCTTTTCTAAAATTAGGCCTATGTGTACGGTCCGTATAGCAAAGTTTATTACTTCCTTTGCATGCACTTGTTAATTAATGTTCATTCATTGATTTTTATTAGTATTATTACATTTGCTATTCATTTTACAGACCACGTCCGTGATATGTAAAATGACTGCTTACGTTAGGTGAATAACCTACATGTCACGGGTAAAGAATAGTTCATACAATTCTCGTATTTTCCAGATATTATACTCTGTCGTAAATAACATGGCGTTGTCGTTCCCGAATTGCATTATGTCAAAAAGTATTTAAAAAGGTGACCATTGAACTGGTCAATAAAATACTTGACCATTTCAAATCTAAACTGTAAAACATTGAATAATCGAACATACCAACTGCTTGTTAAGTTTTGCGTAAGAGTAAATTGTTACGTTTACATACGTAAGAAGAAACAACAACACGCAACTAGTAAGACAAACCGGTTGTACGAATGTAAATACATAAAATAATAATTGGCGTAGTGCCAATAAAACTCATATAAACAATATTACAAGGTCGATTTTTTAAAGGCAGTCATAATCTTGTTTTAAGTGGATCATGTTTTTTTTTAATTTGGATTATTTGCTAATGTGCTGAAATACGAATTCTCCACGAAATAAGATTTTACGTATGATTGAACACAACCCCGAACATCATTTGACGAAAAATCTGGAAAATATCAGAAGAGCCCGAATTTTTTTCAATGACTGCAACAAAATGATGAATTAAGGCTGCTTGAAGAAGGACACGTCAGCTTTAATCTTTAAAGATCAGAATTATAATGAGCCATTTTATGAGTTACAAGTACGTTCACGAAGGAAATACAGAGCTTGGGTTGACCTTGGCATCGCTTCGCCAAATGTTGGCCCAATGACCTCGCCTGGATAAAGCCACGATGGTCTTTAGTCACGCCACTCGTGACAGCCAACAATACCAACTTGTACAGTAGATAGGTAGGTAGGTATAGACTAAGGAAGTCGGCCTCTCAAATATTTTGTTATGGTACTTACTTAATTATTTGAGCCACTTGTTGTTAAAGCCGAACTAATCGAGCGGGTAGACCAGACACGCTAGAGTTCGAAGTAGGAACATTGGAGAATATGTAATTACGTATCATTTTTTTTTTGTTGTAAAATCCTACATAGGTCTTCACTTTTTTAATGTGTGTTTTAAAAGTCACAAATAGCGTAAAATTATGTCTCTTAAATAAACGGCTAAGTGAAAGCAAGGCATAAATAATTTCAATTGTACAGAATATGACAACTAAGTATAACAGAGTATCATCATAAAAAACAGTAGAAAATCGTAAGTTTAAAATATACATATTTCAATTACTACACATAATGACAGACATTAAAGAGCATATTAAGTTAACTTTCGATAAATTCCTGTCCACTTTTATTGCAGACTTGAACAGTATGGAAAGTTGTCCGTTTATGGAATGTTGTCATCACAAAAAAATAGTCCGCAGACAATTTTAAATGGTCTCGAATCCACAATTACCAATTTATTTTGGAATCTCACAAAAAATAAATAACTTAAAGAAAAAGTTTCTTAAAGTTAATTGACAGTGATACTACCAACACTCATTGTTTATAGTAATTTATTTTGAACCGTGAGACGAAAGTAATGAAAAGAATTGGTGGGAATTCCGTTGAAAATTGCGCGAACATAAAGATTTTATTTCACGAAATGGTTCTGAAAACATTTGGGACAAATCCTGCGTTCGACTTATCTGCAAACCCACGCCCCTGGATGGAGCCGTAAACAAAAAATACTCGACAGATAAGCGTTAGCCACGCGATACTGGAATCCCACTTAATTGATTGGTAAATATACTCTATGATATAGATATACCTGAGTACCAGTTATTTATAGCCATGCAGTTCTAAAGGGTACTTGGTAGAGTAATTTGAAGTCGGCGTTGTTAATCTTGCTCTGTCTTGTACCTATCATTTTATGGTAACGACGAGCGCAGAATGAGCATTTCCAATATAATCAGCCGGCAGCTCATAAAGTTAATTAATCGATGTTCTAGCCGACTCAACACTAGCATCTCGCATACTCGCTTCGAGAGTTAAGGCTTCTTAGACTTAATATTGCAAATTAAGAACAAAACCAGCGCTTTGAACATGCTCAAGCACAAGTGGAAATCAGCTTTGATCGTTTACTAGATGGTTTTAGCTTTAGGCAGCGCTTCACAGACGTCTTCCTCCATTTCAGTACTGTAACTCAAAAGATACATAAAATGGACATTGCTATATTAAAACCAATTACAATTATGCTCCTAGACCACAGCTTCGCATAAAATTGTGCTTATTTTAGCTCACAACCAAATTAGTTTATGAACCACTTCCCACAGAACACTTAGCTTATTAAAGGTCTATTCTACGGTGAGAAACCTTGAATCATGATCACTTGAACTGGCAAAGTACTAACTCAGTACACTAGTTGAATCCCACGCGTATGACTCACGCGCTTAGACGGTTCACAGACGAACAAACAAGCAAACTTTAGTTTGCTAATAAATGAGAATGGATATGGATAAGTTGTATAATCAAGTGTGGGAGACACAGTCAAAACAAACAATATTATCTAATCACTGCGAGTGCGAACTGACTAACAAACTATAGGTATACAAATAACTTTAACAAGCATACGAATTCGTGATACTACAAACAGCTTTATACCGACGTTTTTATTAATGATGTCAATCTTGTCGAAATGTTTAGACAAAAAACTAATTTTGCATGTCAAGTGGAAAGCTTGTAAAATCGTGAGATGAACAAGATTACAGTGAGCGTTACTGCCAGTAATAAGAACAAGTTAGCTGAGTTTGTTCAAGATTGCCATCAAGCGGGCCCGCCGAGGATTGTCCCACATTACTAAATGCCTTTAATTTCCTGTACTAACAATTATCTCTTTAACATTTGACCGCTTTCTTTACGAGTACAAAGAGTAATTACGCAACTTCCCGTTTGTTTCCTACGATGATGGTGATTCATTAACATTTCATTGTGATACCGTTATATTTGTACTTGGTAGATTATTATTGTACATTTTTCCATAACCCCTTGCAATAATAAGCATGAAATGCGCCTTAAATATGTATGTAACTCCGGTTATGCCTCGTCAAGCATTAACTCTGATTGACGTACAATATTTCCACTTAAATAATTTTGTTGTACCTATGATAGGCTTACGTGTGTCTCGTGTGAGCACAGCATTCTTTGCCGTCACAATTTACACACCTGAACCGCCAAGTATTGTGTCCTAGAGCCGTCACTCCTCGTTAGACAAGCGTCCAGTCGACTGTGACTACAAGCAGGTTTATACTTAAACAAACAGATTTAATCTTAAACCAGTTCATCTTAAAGTTCACAATTTATGATCAGCTACACTTGTATGTATAGTGTGTACTCAGTTAACGTATGCGTAATATTCTCAAACGGACAGATGCAATGTAGCCGACAACCTCAGGGCTAGAACCCTGCCGCGAAATAAATCGTACACATCGCTTCTCATACGGCTTATAGATAACCGAGTTGACAGGCAAAAAGAATCTCTGCGCAGTCGCCAACACCACAGCAAACCAGATTAATTTCTCATTTCAGTTCAATTCCGTCGACAGTACTGTTGGAAATTAATATTTCGCTATTCGGTTTCTGTTTTCGTTTCATTTGCATGGGCACACAATGGCAAACCGTCACAGTGAATGAATTTTCAATTTTGAGCTAGATTACCTGAGTCGTACCTTGCCTGTGAGAATCCACGGTTCGCCAATTCCTGGCAGCAATAAAGTCGTAGGCTTGTTATAAAGTTGAGAAATGCTTTCGTTATTACGGTCGACAGTATAAAGGCATAAGATGATAGTATCTAACAGCTTTCGAAATGAGCTCTGCCAAGCGGTCGGCTTCGTTAATTCAATCACGACTACAAATTAACTGCATGCCCCACCCGACCTACCTATTGAACCCGAATACATACATAAGTACACTCACACTGTACATTGTGGAAACGACAGACTCAGACATTCTGTTTCCATGACGTATTTAAATAATAGAAAGTTACCCTTTATTTATAACAGTGTAATGAATTAAACACAGTTAATTAATTGCTACAGATGGGTTTAACAGTTCGTATAATTTTTGGTATATTGTGATTTATCTTTTAGAAACGTTGTCCACTTAAGCCATCTAAAACCTAGACGGAGACGTCTACACATTCACTAAGGAACAACACAAACACATTCCAATGTGCAGTAAAAAGAAAATTCTGAGGTGACTGTAAAACGCCTTCGGAGCGGACAAAGAGACTTTGAATACGATAGTCCAATAATAGCTGATTGTGAGAGTGCTATCGCTTGGTTATCATCTCGTAACCCCATAGAGAATTGAAAAAGCTATTGGAAGAGAAAAATAGCGTTAAGAAAACAAGTAGGGGTGGCTGACAGTGACAGCTACAAGACTTGGTTGTCGTTGCATTTTCTTCAGACTGAGTTGAAAACAGTTATTCAAGATTTGTTGTTTGTGTATTTTCTTTACAAAAGTTCTTTAGTTAGAAAGGTTTCTCGTGTTCAGACAATGCATTCACACATTGTTTAATACATATTGAAAACAGGATCCTCGTCGATATTATTTCCTAAAAGCTTTCTTCCGAGCTACGCCACATTTTTCGCAGGTGTCAAACCCCAAAACTGCAAATACCGTATTCGTTTGCACAGTTCACATCCATAAGTGTCGTACTAGGAACAAAGGGGCTTTTCTACCGACAGCTCTTGACATGGAAAGGCTTTTTTGCTGTTCGCGATAAGGAACAGTTACCGAGAGCCCGATATCGCAAGGATTGACTGCTAGTGCCCTAACACTTGGTTCCTTAAAAGCATACTCGTCGACTGACGCCTATTATTAACACAGTTTATTCTAGCGAATGCAGAGGGTTATAAAATACGCAAGTTTATTTGTGTGTTTGCAATCACAACCGATTTATTAGAAAGTCGAATGGTGAACTTTATGACACCCAAGTTACCCAAGTTTATGACCATTGTACTTAAGTTTTGTTTAATATGTATAGGCTGGATTTAATATCACATTCCAAGCTTTGTAACCAGTTTCATGCATTAGATTCCTCGCCGTAACTTTATTGGTAGCAATAGCATCATCTTGTGATTAGCATAATAGTAAAGTTCCCGTATAAGTCTCCATTGAGCAATCAGTAGATAATTTATTTCATGGCCTGAAGCTGTTTATATCCTCGCCATTAATTTACTTCTTAATTCATTTTTTTTATGCCAGCTTGACTTTTAATTTAAATTAGAATATTAGGTAGTTACTGTCAACGTTTATACAGGGACTTATAATGAAGGATCTCTAATACAATTTAACAACAGCTGTGTATTTTGAGGGGGCTTGCTTGAGGCGGCTGACAAATTGCAGCCAGCCGTCGTCGTATACTTAGAACGAACGCGTGAAAATTCTATTTGCCCAAGTAGCACCGAGTGGATGGCGAATTCTCCTCCAAGTAAACGTCATTTAGAAAATTCTTATTTAAATTTCCTGTCTTCCGTCTCATTCCGGTTGCTACAATTTCGTTGACCTCATGGCTTATTTATTCTGTCCGCAATTAAATGATAATTTTACAGACTAAAGTTTCATACACGTAAATCAAGCCGACCTCAAATTACTGTTCCATAAAACTGTCATGTTCACGTGCTGTTTATTCGTGATAGCGGGCAATTTTCTTCACCGATGGCTTCATTCAACCGGTGGTATTGATTAAATATTCCATTTATCATATGCGGTGGTCTGTTTACATGTATTTGAATATGTAGAACAGAGGTAAGGCACATAATTAAGTATTAACCTGTATAATGCGGCGTCGGACCACACAGGTGACTCCTGCCTGATGCCCGAAGCTAGTCGTGAACTATAAGTCGCCGCGACTGCCTGCACTACAATAAAGACTTCCACTTCCAATCTCACTATGAAGCCATAAACCGAGTTTATTTGTTTTTCTCTTATACTTCTCAATTCTTGCAAAACCATTTGTTCTTTAGTTACTAGTTCTGTAATAAAAGCTCAGACGTCTGTTATAGGAAAAATACATATTATGCATATCTTCTTGAACCCGTGTCGCCCTTTTCCCTGGCAGATTGAGCAGGGTTAAGAAATTGTTAGTCTTGTTGCGGCAGCTCAGATACAAAACCATTGTGCAAATCAAGCCTTAAATTCCTCTTTAACATTGTAGCATTTTAATTTATAAATAAAATCAAGCAAGCTTTAATTTGCTCGGTGGAATGAACATCTGATAGACATTTTTCGCCATTCCCACATACGTTCATATGAGTAACTGTATCGATATGACGGATGCAATATATCACGTTACCTTAATACAAGTTCTTCTTAGGTGTATCGCTTTCAGAAAACCTGTACTTGCTTTATACAGGGTCTCACCGCTAGTTGCCGGCTAAGCTTGCACCTTGTCTGTGACGTGGTCACGAGATTGACAGCCCTAGCTAAAGGCGGACCTGGCGAATGCTCGACCGCATCCCGAGTGCCACTTCCTTGTGAAATACCACACTTCTCGAACGTTTCTTGTCATTGTATGCGGGTGTACACACGTATTTAGCATAAAGCTCTACCCATCGCGCCTACATTACGTTTTCTAAGCGACAGATATGCAAATGAGAGAGGCGATGCGATGACACCTAAATAAATCATTGGATTACTTAAAGCTTCTTGGTTAGTGTACGTAAACATACACCTGTTGCATTCAGCTTTAGATTTTTCTCAAGCACGAAAGCTTTTGAGGAAATTCGAGGTGCTGATAACGTAACACCTGGGTGTAAATATGCGAGAGGCGACTCCCCTTTATCTTATCATAGCGATGCTGCAGTAAAATTTTAATGAGGTGGACCCTAGCCCGGAGTCAGTCCCGCTAATCGAACCAAAGCTTACAGTTACCTTGTGGATAGTGTGGATATAAAATGCAAACTAAATACATATTCAGTGTCTAGTCACATTACAGAAAGGTATTCTAACGGGAGAATAGCTAAGCTTTATACTATTCTTCGTCACTTATTCAAATAAGTTTTCATCGTAATTTCTGCAGCTTGATTTAATTTCCTCCTCCTTTAACGCAGATTAGTCTACTAATGTGTTTTCAGTGAGTGTTTTAAGAGTCTCATAAATAATTAATGTTGTTTTTACAGTTCCACATTTGCTTTGTAGTTAACATTTAAGATCGCCCGTTATCGATAGCTATTAAATCAGAATAAGGATACCGTGGTACCTATTATTACACCGTACCTACCTCTATTGCAATCTCCAAAGTAAGAGAATTACGTAAACAAATCTTTTCTGCAGTTGACAATGAAGAGCAGTTCCTTTATTTTTAGAAGGATAGGACCAGGCAATGAGACATTCGCGAAGATATAAAACGTTGAACGTTTACGATTCTGCACTTGAACATTCAGCGAACTAGCGAATAGCGTTGAAATAGATTTAGTTGAAGTAATATCCGCAAGTACCTACATAACTCTAAACTTGACTGGACATTCAGTAACAAGCTATTTATATGCAGAAGTAACGTAATTTTAGTGGCTGTATATCACCGTTTCAAGTGCGATGCAAATGCTCACCCACTCCGCTATCTTTCGTCAATGAACCACAGCGTTTTCGAATGAAATAAATCGTTCTTCATGCCGCTGTCCTGATTTGGCGAAGCGGCTACTGTAGGTACAGTAACAGGCTCGTTACTTGGTGATTTATTAAAACATTGTACTCTCGGAACTACGGGTTGTATGAATGTGAATGCACCGTTGCACGCGGTGCCCAGTTATCCGTAATGTATTCGAAATTCGAAATAAAAGTTGAAAGAGATTGCTCTGTTGCTGAACATAATGTCTATGAAAATGAACTGGGGACTTTTTTTGAAACTTTTTCGAACAAGTTTTTTTTTTAACATTGCCGTTGTTACGAAGATAACAATTGAACGTCGGACAACTACAGAGGTTTAATAGTAACAGTTCATTCCTAGTAAACTATTAAAATAATGTATGTATATCATATGAAAAACATGTCACGTAGGAGATTAGTCGTAATCCTGAGTGACGCTGAGCACCTTTGTTTAGTAGGTACCTACGTACGTAACAACATTTAATTTTGAAGGTTCGTGGTCGGGTACAAAATTCGTTTCGCGTTTATAATTAATTTTCCAGTTAGCCATTTGCTAATGAAATTACCCACTTGTGATCCCTGTAAAGTTTATCCTTTCATTCAATCGACTCACGTCTTCAACAGTAACCTAAATAATATATTTGGCAATTCAATTAAAAATAATTAAGGTATAAGGTTATCGGTTTTCGAGAGGAACAAAGTATTAAAATAAATTATATCCTACCTTCATAAAGTGGCATTACCAACTTAAAAATTAATTATAAGTTTGTTAAGTTTTCAGCCAGGTAGTTTTCGGTCCCTCGAGCAGTTCTTCGAACTGTTGCAGTCTATGTTTATCTTTCAAACTTCACAGCAGTCGTTCTTGAATATCCACACTGGCTAGAAAACTCACAAAAAAAAACAGCCGAATTGAGAACCTCCTCCTTTTTAGAAGTCAGTTAAAAACGACGATGACCAAACACCGAGGTAATATAATTGTGAAAGGGCAAAAAAGTTTACATAATTTCGATCAAAAGGCTTTTGTGAATGAATACCAGCAAAACGTAATGAATACGAGGAAGCCACAGAGTGGTATCAGACCGTAACGCAAATGGGTTAACAACCTTGATTTGTGTACTTGTTGAATGACTATGAGCTTGTTGCACAAACTTGCTGTAACCACACGCTTGTGAAATATTGCTGTACTGTACCTATGATAGATTAAATGTCATTCAATCCACTATACAGGGTAACTCACCGTCTTTAGCTTGGTTTTACCTTATACAGCTTCTGTTTACTGTATTACTAATCATTATTTTAAAGGACGTTAGTTGTTTTAAGCTTTCACGGTTTACAACTAAACTTATACTGTCACTTACGGGATATGTTCCGTGTATCTCCAGTCAACCCGCGATCATGGCGCTTGCAACAGCGCCGAAATATCGGGAGCTCAAAATAATGAACAATCACGGAAGATATCCCGTAAGTGACAGTATAAGTTTAGGACGTTAGTTCTTGTTAATAGATTAATCAACAGATTATTCCTAGTACGGTATGTCAATCATAGACCTATGTACCAGAGGCGAAGGTTCCATACAACTCGATTCCTAACGGCTTCCCTTTGAAAAATGGCACAGTCAGTATTTTATAGACAAATAATATAAAATCATTAAAGATATGTATTCCGGCTTACCTCTTACAAAATTGACCCTTCGCTACTGCTATGTACACAGAACTGTTATCGACGCTTCAGTACATAGATCTTTCAAACCTATCATCTACTGCTTTAAATATTTACTTTATTCTAGTGGTGGTAAAGAAAACATGAGGGCTTGAATACCTATTAGATATGCAGAAATGGCTGTTGACTTTAGCTTCTTGGGAACTTGATATTACATAATAGGTAAATATCGCTCCTGTTTTTGTTTTCCTGAAACAACAATGCTCCAAACGATACTAAAATTCGTATCGGAATTGCCTATTACAATTTGAAATCGTATGTCGGAAACTCAATATTATTTTGATTGTGGAAACGTTTGAAGGAGCAATCATTTGATACCGTTACGTTTTTCGATATCCTGGTGTAATCTTCCGTAGGTGAACGACGCTGATTTAATGTTTCTTCACGCACGGTTGGGCAATGAAGCTATTACACTTTGTACGGGCCCCATTGACGATGGCCATACACTGCACTCCTCCGCCATGTTTATGAGAAACATGCATCTTGTTCTGCGTTTTAATTAGTCCACAAAGTAAACGGTGCCGACATGATTAGGTCAATCGATGGCGATCAAACATTTTTCATGTGGTTTATTTTAAGAGTGCCTGTGATGTGTTTCATGTATGCTTCTTGCTCGTGCTTGTGTTACATCTGACAACTGCATTCAAACAGATAGACACAAATGAAAATGTTACGACAGGCCGGTTATGAAGAGCGAAAGAAGAAAGCGAGTTATAATTCCTGGAAATAGATATCAACCAAAAATACTTTTGTTGTTTTCCCTTTGCAAACTATCTTTTTCATATTCCCGGAGTTCTCGTCGTTATTTGACTTCTCAAACAATAATATTTAACGAAACTTAAAAAGTAAATGTTTTTCTTGTGTGAAGCTTTCCCTTCGGAACAGTAAATACACGATAACAATTTCTCAATTTGTTTCCAAATCCAAACATTGAACCAGACACACCGTCGAAGATGTTAAAAAGCGGAGGTGTTGAGTATATGAAGGTTCATTGTTTAGCCCTGTGTCAAACAACGTCTGCCATCGGCACTTCAAAGCGGATAGTGTTTAGGTTGTTTAAACAGGCGATACCGCTAATGCAATGTTCGCGGTTCTGCGTCCAGCACGGAATTTACTGCCTGGATAGCGGTCCCTGTAAATTAGACATGCACTACATTTTCTGCGATGCTGGTAGTCGTTGTTATCTCACTGTGGCTCGCAGAAACACTTTTACTATCGCTCAAAGAAGGCAGCGTGACAATACAACGATGTTATCTTTCGCCAGTTCTATTCCGCTTACGTGATATTTTTCTTTGGCCGGTTCCTTGAGAATTTTCGTCGCACCAAAGTGCCAACAAATAATCGTAAAAGCAGTGAACAAACAGCTTTACGGTTCGTTTATGTTGCGGTTATCTGCACGAGGCTGTCTCCTTTAATGCCTCAGATATCTGGCCCTCGGTGTTTACCGCAACCTATGGCCCCATTCTAATAACTTTGTGCAATCTCTTTCTTTGATTTTTCCACGAAGAATATAAATTATCTATCAAAAATGTACTGCTACGATTTACCGTTTGTTTACTGTTCCTAAATTATAGACTAGACCAGTATCAAAGGAAACGAACTGTTTGTGTTGTCATAAAAAAGAAACCTCATCGTTTCAGTGCTCACAGTTTAATCTGATACTCTTGTAACAACAGCATTTGAAATATCGTGAACTCATTTAGTGGTAGATATAAAGTTTCCCATTAAATTTCTAACAAATCGTCGTAATTTATGTATTTATTACGAGTTTATTGGTTCTATGAACGTTCTCAGCACCAGTAAACCCTTGGGGCAGACGTCCTTTGCGATATCATATGTGTCGCACTGAAATGTTTTACTGCATGCATGAGATATGAGGGATTTACACAAAGATATCTTAGTTTGTTTATCCACCTTAACATTATAGCTGCAATTGCGGATACAGACAGATTCATAAAGTGTATTCTACAAGCATTATCTTAAATCGCGCGAACAATCAAAGATGAAATAAATAATATTGGTTTCAATTCAATTAGCACAACACGAAACAATACCTTATATCTTTCTTCAAAATTGTATCTCTTTGTAAAGCATTACTTAAACTTAACGCTATTACTATTAACGGCTTTCTGTGATGGAGTGAGCTATTAATTTGAGGTATAGACTTCCTGGAGAGAAAGGTCATCGACTCGGCACACCTCGTGGGATGTTGGCAAGCCACTAGCCGCACCATACCGTAGTTCCCGAACGACCATGGAGATACGAAGAACAAACACTGGAAACACGCATGAACGTAAATAAATAGTAGAAACTAAATAAGAAATTACCGGTGTTACTTCAATTAACTTAATTAAATTCCATGCATTATAAAAACACAGTTATTTTTAAGGCGTGAGTGAAGGCAAAGAAGATTATTATAATTTTGAACCAAATGCAGATTGAGAATAAGACACAGTGGACAATGAACAAAATAATTATACCGTAGAATGCTCGTAACATGAACGAGAGTTTTGAATCAACGATATATCGTGAGAAAGAGCTCATTCAATTTACTTCAAACACTGTAAAGAAACAATATTGCGAAATATGAAAATCAAACTGCAAAAGCATTTCATTTTTCAAGATTGAAACAGCTTGTAAAGATTTTCTCAGTTTCCGGACTTTTGTAGATCCTACGTTTTATCTTTCACAGTTTTCCCAACCAGCTTTTCTATGCCCCTAAGCTTCTTTCCCCGGCCATGTCCCCAATTTTCTTAAATCAAAACAGCTACAGGATAACTCGTATTTCCTTCAAATTTTACACGTTTATCCTTTGCAGATAATCTTCAGATAATGCTCTTTTAATTGCTGTTGATATTTTAATACTTTTCCTTATAAACTTAGCTTTCTTGGTAGTTCTTTTACGGAGTAATTTTGACCTTAATGTTATGTTTGCCTGAATTAGGTTTAATCAACAGTTTGGTTACCTTTTCATTTATTTCGTTACCTAATACACGGCCTTTCTTTGGTCTTTTATTGTTCACTTGGAAATAACCAGCAACATTTAACTTGAGTTACGACACACTTAAATGTCGAAGCACAGAGATCTTCGTAACTTCCACTACATACTTATCTTTGCCATTACTATGTTTTATAATGTTTGCTTCCCTTAAACGTCACATTGTGGCTAGTTTGTCTGAAAGGATCCCTTCTTAGGTTTTTTATTACATTAAAGAATTTAACGCGACCAAAGGTTTCATGATATTTAACAAAGTTTTAACTTCACATGCGGTGGTTAATCGGTATTGGACATCAGCTATTCCGTTCAATAAAATCGACCAGTCTGCGGTGAAACCAAAAGAAGTATTTATAGAGGGTGCCAACTCCTCGTGTTGTTTTGACTTTGAAGCAAACAAAGATCCACAGCTATGTAATCACCTATATCCACGTACCTACATATTATAACGTACAGTGTTGCAACTTTGCGACGTAACTTACAAGTAGTTTCGCATCAACCGCAAGACGACGAAACTTATGAGTTGACTGATGAATACTGTGTTACTTTCCTTTTGTCTTTCTTAACAACAATGGCTCCAAGTCTATAAATCCAATGCCATAAATATTTTATTGCAAGCCATCTTCAAGCATCATTACATGGCAGAAGTTGTGGAGACAGGTACATTTGGAAATACGGAACGTTAACGAGGAGTGGTTTAGCTACACCACACCACAACTGTACATATCCCTGTCTACTCCATACATTTCCTATTCATTTCAATCTATTCTCCGATGACGTGAATGCGGCGCACTGAAATAAGGACACGTCATTCAATACCATACCACAGAGCAATGTAAAGCAGCCTGCAGAATACAGCCACCCTTATCTATTCTCAACTTTATTCTTAAGACAATACGAAAGTGGACAACAGCAACGTAACTTTGTAGCTACTGTGATCGTGATTGCTATTATGCAAACCAATATTCTTTAGGGGAAGCCGGACATTTACGCCGACTGGAAATTCAAATGCATCGCCGCAAACAGGTCTAGTTTTACTTTTAACTGTTCTTTTAGAAGAAGAACCAGAATAAGTTTTTACTGGCTGTAAAGATGTATTATGTTATTAAAACAGTCAGTATATTGCAGAAGCAGTTCCAACTTCAGCACAAGTAGAAAATATTACGAGTTTCAACCACGCCCTCCATTGTGGTACAGGTCTCTAAAATTTATAACTTAAACGTTAACGAGCCGTCGATATTATCGCGTTGCGGGCTCCTGGCCAGTTAAATGTGAACAATAATCCTCTAAACCGACAATAGCTTCTGTTGCAATTGTGTATTAAATACTAAAGTTGTCAAACTTCTACAGCTTCTTAATGGTAATTTAATTCAAGCAACACATTAATTCCGCGTCATCAGCAAAGTAACGCAAAAAATAAATTAAGGAAGAATGATAAAAAACAACAAGGGAACATTACTCTCCCCTAATTCGGCTACGTAAAACTCGGCGATCCCTTTAATACCTGTTTACACATTTCTTGGTAATTTGTGTTTGGCTAATGTTGTACCATAGTCATTAGAACGCGTGGGTCGGGCGGCTCCGCGCATAATTATAATTCATTACCTTATTCCTTGTTATAACGCGTTTAACGTCGTTATTAAAATTTAATTTATTGAATTTGTATCACCGGTGACGGCGCCATTAATTCTCTCATATGTGCAGATTAAATTACGAAAGTTTGTACTACTTCCTCTTAACAAGGTAAAGGCGTGTGGATAAGTAAATTTCACGCGGCTCGAACATCCGCATGTTAAAGGTAAGCTTTTAGACTAGCTAGACCATATGAGATGGAGATCAGAGCTGTGCAAACTACAGCAGTTTGTCATTCGACTCCTATGGGTCGTGTTGTGTATACCACATAGTTACGTGAATAAATCAATTTTATACACGCTGGCGGATACCGCAGCGAATCACATTACATGCGGTCACTGACATCTTCCTGTATTGCATAAATTTTATAACAAAAACAGAAGGTTCAACTTGCTTACAAAATATTTTAGTACAAAACCAAATGGTGTGTTGTTATCGGTGTTAGTGCTGCCGAAAACGTACGGTACGATGTGCATATCTCCGTATTTTCGCACATCATTTTTCTTTTCTCATACATCACGAAAATCACGTTTTTATCGCTCCTCGTATAACATGGGTCGTGAATATAGCATGGCTCTTTGGAAGTGATGAAATAAAGGTAAAACCTATGATATTTTGTGCCGGACTTTGACCGTGTTGTTGATGCGATTTATACTTGCTCGCATAAAAACCGCAAACTTTCGGAATATTTTGCTCAAAGGCTTTTGTCTTTTATTTTCACCACTATTATTTTAAGGCGTCATCAAGCCTATACGAGCGATGCGGGCTTCACAATGTAGGTATTATGAATCCTTAGGAATGGCTATAAATCACTTTTTATACTTCTCCAGCGTAACTGGACGAGTTAGAACCAATACGGTGTTAGTGCTGTCCTGTATAGCGTAGCCGATGTAGCGGTATTAAAAACAATACCATATTTGTCACAGTGGTACATTATCCGAGTCTTGTGAGAATGTTCAGTTATCTGAAGTGATTAGTTTTTTCCCGGCGTTCCTATCCCGCGGTGCCATCTTGAACCGGTCGCTTTGCTTCCTGCTATGATCCTTAAATGGTGCTACAACGCGTGTAATTTTCTCCGTACTATATTTTTTTGCAAATACTCTGAATGGTACAGGCAACTAATCTTTATCGTCGGCCACCATTGGTCAGTGAACTTAACATTGTTAAACCCATTGAGTACTGTAGATAACACCAGAGCCTCGTTTATATTTTACTTATTTTATGAACCTAGGTATCTTGAATCTAAACGACGCCTTTCTTCGTGTTGTATAAGCAATATTTGCTTATGCGACTTTATGCGATTATCGTAAAGTATAAATACATTTTACACTGCTCATTTACATGAAAAATGTGAAGAGGCAGTCATTTTCAATAAATACTCATAGCTTATCTATCTTCTTTAGAAAGACATACAGGACGTTCTCGTAAAATAAAGCTAATACATTTTGGCACTCATTCAAATTATATGAAACATTTTCGCTTGTAGGGAAGGAGTAATCTCTCAAAATTGATGTAAGGAACTTCCGTAACTAGAAATATTGAATGTAATGTTAGTTTTTATTTTGTTGCTTTTGTAGCAGAAAAATAGAAGCTAACATAAGATACAGAAAAATAATAACATGATGGCTCCTCTGAATTTTATTTTATTAAAAGCATTGGAGTACATAAAAGCAGAAAACATCAAAACTTCATAAAATGCAGGAGGTAGCATGAAAATCCTTAATTTAAAGTAAGTCTCGGCTAGCTCATTCAGAATTCAGGAATGGGGCGTCATCTGGCGTCGTCGTGATTTATACTTGGGACGCACTGAAAATCTATTCCCCGTGGCACTCTGTGCAAACCGTAAAAATGTTCAGCCATTACACATGGATTGTGCTCTGATTGGATTTCCGTGCCAAAAATGAACTCGCCCATTCATAACGTTTTCAATTTTGTATGTAGGTAGATGACAACTTATTTATCTAGTTTAATTGTTATAGCCTATAAAACGCAAAAAAATTAACGTTCGTGTTTTTAATCAATTAAAAAGTCATTGTTATAAAGATGCAAGGTTTTATGCGGTGTTTTATCAACGCCTTGTTAAAGACCAGCTATCTTGAACACGATAATAATTTTAAGCGTTAATTGAATGGATCTTGATAAACGCCTATAGTGAACATCGTCAAATCGTACTCCTGATAGGCTGGTACAATATTATTTTCGGTATTTTATTACGTCATCTCTACATACATCATAATCTTTCTACGATTCGCTCGCACGACCGTTGGATTACGTGAGTAGCGAGGTAATAACGTATAAACGTACTGCCCATGTTCTGAGAAACTTTTATTACTAACTTCAAACTTTTACAACATTCAGTAATACTGAAATCGATTTGATTCTATCTCAGTTCGTACCTCACTCGATTTGGTTTACCTTTTTTCGAACGATTCGATTATCCGTTGCGGGATTATATCGCGAACAAAATCTACATCGCACGATGTCTCGGTGTCACTCGATGTAGAGTTGTGGACTGTAAATATGCACATTGCACGCTATTTACTCAAACATACGCTTATGTTATATAAACATGACCTCTTCTCGCTCTGAAAATTATACTAAGCAATTAATGGTTGTCATTAATCGCCATGCGATAAATGTATGTACCTACCTAACCTGTGATTTAACTCATCAATAAATACTAGTATTTACAATACTGTATTGCGAAATAGTTCCCACTGTGCCTACAATAATACTTTAAATGTGCTGTGAAGGAATAAATAGGTTCTAGAGCCGGATCGCGGGGTAAATGCACCAATTGAAGGCCGCTTGAAGCACTAGTACTACTGCACAATAAATCCTAACAGAAAATGCTGCGTACGCACTATGTAATATTTATTGCACTCACACTTCGTATCTAATAATTAAAACATATTTTAACTTTGCCGCCGCGGGCTGTAAAACGGAGGCTGAATATTACCTGTATTGTGAGGCTACTGTCTGTTTAGTAGCCGCAGAGAATATTGCTTCCTCAAGTAACTTGTATATTGCTTGAGATTGTGTTGAGTATATGAACCTTTGCGTTCAATATGAACTTTGTAATAGTTAGTTTGCCTTTGACTTACGTAGGTATCTTCACCGTCCGTAATACCATAAACAGCTTTCTTGCTTTATAAACTGTCCCGAGCACTTTCATCCATTATTAAACACTTCATTCGGCTGTCCATCAATGACAACCGAAATTGTTCGCGCCAACGAAGTGTATAAAAAATACAATCTTGAAATTTTCGAAGCCATTACCCTTGTAGGTACCATGCTGGTGGAACGAAAAAATGACTGGGTCCGTGCCCCGATGCAGGACTGGCGAACGGGGGTGATCCCGACCAGAGATACGTGCAGTGTTTACAAACTCGGTTTTAACACGAGTACACCTTCATTCCATTTAAGTGGCATGTGGACTCGATGTCCCAAGGGATAAAATACAAATCACCTCGTTATCGTTAAAAAGTAATTATTTTATTGTTTAGTGTATTTTCGTCTAAAGCCAAACTGTCTTGCATTGTTCGGGAAATATAGTTTCCAATCAAAAACTAGATTGGAGAAATATAAGGGATATTACCCAGCTAGACTGCTTCACAAAGGACTAGTTGAAGTGGAAGTTTTAAAACTGGCGTTAAATCTGAGGATTTTTCCTTTTCATCCGAGACATAAACTTTTCAGCCGGAAACACCTGAATCTCTAATAAAATGGAAACGGATCCGTCTTGTAAAAAATATTGCCTTCAAGATTCCATTGTATTTCCGCAGTCCACCATTACTTTTTAGTAGCATTCGCTCGAATTCAAGTAAAGAAAGCCCGTTCGGCTGTCGATGGCGAGAAACAGTTGGTCCCAGGTTTAATGTTCTCGAACGTGCCAATGGTATCCCCCACCCGTACTAAATCGTTGTGGCGGTAAAAATGTCGCATTTATTGCTTGCCAGTAATTTGTACTTATTTCACAAACAATAGTAAAACATTTTTCACGTGTTCCAACTGTGAAACATCAACCGTTAAACTTTCTTGATCGTAAACTTTTATAGCAAGTTTCTTAAACGATTTGTTCTAAATTAGGGGGAATCATTACGTATTGCGCTGAAGTTTTGCAACCCTTGGGTGTATGGAAGGGGAAGTGAGCAATATAGGGAAATTGGCAAATCGATGTAAAAGTTTAGTAGGCCCGGCTATTGTAAGGGAAGCCTACATTTGCGGCTGTTATAACTCTCACATGTGACAAGTAATATTGGTATAAAACCCGACCCTCCCTTCCATCATAATAAGGTATAATAATATGCGGTCAACTTTAGGGAGCTTTAAGTTTATGAACGCAAGGAATTGTTTGCTCTACATACTAACACGTAAAGCGTTTTCTACGTCCTCTCTGAGAAACTTTAAATAAGTTTTAGCGCCATACTAAGAGTTCAGGAACTAGAATTATGTGAAGAGGACAATAGTTGAGTACGGCATTCAGACCCTCAGGAAGAACATCAATTGAGAAACTGAATAAGAACCTTTGACCTTAATATACATCTCACATCGGATAAGCTCTATCCCGCCTTACCGTAAAACTTTTCATTGAATTGATAACAGGATTTTTTAACAAATGTTCTTTATGTCCGTATTACCATACTCGGGTCGGGGTTTATGGCGGGTCAAGATAAGTACACTCCAAATTTAACGTTTGGAGACAACATAGTGTCACAAGCAATTTTTTGCAGAAACCAACCCGGCGCTTTCTGAAGAATACCGTCTTGCTTGTAGTAAAACCCGTTCCCTTATTCAAGACCCTTGCTTTGCCCCCACATCATGGCCAGATATAAACAGTTTTTCTTAAGGAAGCTGCGCTGGAATGTCAGCTTATAAATTTATGCAACGTCCTTATTTGCAAAAGAAACGCTATAGACTACAGCTGACATCAGCAATTCATGAAGCTCACCCTCCTTCGATAAAGAAGTGAATATTTGTTTATTTGGAGCGTGATATTATTTATTACCGAGTCGGCTTATACTATCAAAAACAGTTTCTCGCAGTAGCTTTGGATATAGTCAAACGTATAACGTGTCTTGTTTTGGTAAAAAGATTGATGATTTTTTAATGGCGTCTATTTCAAACCAGTAATAAAAAATGTCAAATATCTTTTCGGATTTGGCCACAAACTATTGGCGGTGTATTTCATTGACTGAAAGATTTATAATGAGACAAATGAGATGAGACTACTTGAGACGATCTGCATTTGTTGTGATTCCCAGACGATCCCGAAATAGGTATACATCAGTTACTCCGAATGAGTCATGCGTTATGTGTTTGGATGGAAAATACTATACCCGGCAGATAATTGGAATTCTGTAGACAAATGTTTAACGTTCATTCATACTAATATGCGACGTTTGTGAATTAAATTATTTAGAAGGAAAATTGCCTGGAGCATGTACGTGGATTTCAAGCAGATTCGAATTAACTACGCACTCTTGCTTATAAAACCATTAGGATATTACTTCTACCTGCTTGAAGATGTAATAAAGCTTAATATTAACGCCGAGAGCTAGACGAAAGAAGACGAAAACGCGGCATGCCCCAAAGATGAAAAAATAAAGCGAAGTCTCGTGAAATCCTGTGTTTCTACTGTAATAAAAAAATAAATGGTCTACTTTACCACGTTCCATACGAAATGCACACTGCCTGGGCGTAATTGGATACGCTGTATAAAAGCAAGTAGGCTTCAATTTAAATGAAAAAGGTTGCAATACCTTGCCCATGAAAATTTAATGCTTCTAAAGAAGCCTTGTCAGATTATAGCTCTTTAATCCCACACGTCCTACGTACCCTGTGGTTTTAATATTCAAGCCGTAGAAAGCCCTTATGAAATTGTTAACTCGTAAAAATAATACGAAAAGTCTACAAAGTGCAAGCTAAATTCTTGAACAGTGCAAAGTGGGCTTTAGCAGTTGGAGCACTTCCTGTACAGTTATAATAACTAAATAACGCCTTGCACCCATGAATATTAAACAACCAATAAATCAATGAACAGGGCGACGGAATCGTTATAAAGACAAAAACAAAGAAAGGGGTTCTTTACAACACATCAGCTTTTATATGAAGAGTTACGGATGAAAGGAGTTCGTTTGCAGGGAATCGCGCCGTTTTGCAAGTTTGAGCCGATAAATTGTTACGGACGGTTGCGTGCGAATTACTTCTAGCGAGTTCATGGACGTTTTATTTGACTTGAACTTGATTCACACTTTTCCGGTGCAAAAACTAGAATATTTTCTTAGATTTACGATCTGTTCTCAATTGGACCTAACCTTTATGAGTCTTCTTCTCCTATAAAAAACACTAACTGAAAGACACTTTCTTTTCTCTACAGAATTCTACGCTCTGGATGCACATTCCATACCCATCATATTCCATTTTACGAAACCAGTTTTACAGAACAGGTTGCTTCTATACGCTGATAAAGCGCCCTTGAAAGACCTTCTCAAAGTCGTGACCTCATAGGACCTTGCCTTCAGCGCAGTTTCTATACGCACTGTGATAGTATTACGTATGATGCTCATGATGTAGTATCTACATAGTAGTAGCAATGTTTTGCTTGCCTTTGTTGTCTGTCCGGTTATCTGATCTGCTACTTAAATGTGCTAGAAATCGTTTAATCCAAGTTTTTTATTACAGCTAATCAGACCAGTCTGGGATATATTACTCACTTGAGTTTATTAATTCATATAAAATTCAAGTCACGAAATTACTTCTTTTCACCGGTCCCACCATCTTGATGAAGTCAGTTTATATTTTCGTTGTATCCATCAAGCGCTATCAGGCACCATTCCCAACATTGGAAACCTCTAATTTAAATAATCCATCGACCGTGATCGATAAAGATTAAAATTACGATCTTTGATCTGGCATTAAAATATGTGGCTATAATTCGTAAAAAATATGAACTATCATCTTATACTCTTATAGTATAAAATTACATTTATTTTCCCGGCAATCGTAAATATGTGGGCACCGGTACCCCCGCCACCCACGGCGTCCCTGCGCGCGCGCCGTCCCGCAGGGAGCCAAGGCCGGCTCACAATGGGCCCACTTTTGCAGTACTTATTGCGATCCAATACTATTCAATCTCACTATCTATTTTATATGGAACTAGTTTCCTGAGGCCATTTCCCTCATAGCCTTTGCTGCTCACAGGGGTATTGAATTTGCAATAAGATCTTGACTTTCACTTGATAAGTCTTATTTATTGAGTCAAGATGTCTAGAAAGACGTAAGGATGTGCTGACGTTTCCATGGACCAACAACGTTTCAATACTACCAAGTATGATAAATTATATATTCCCCAGTACTATTTAGCTTTAGTTCTTTTTGCCAGCATAAATTACTGTACTGCATAAAAGTAATATTGTAAGATTCAGACTTCACCTTTGTCTGCGGCATACATTATCAGACTACAATGACCAATGTCGGGCCATATGCAAACGCGGTCGTATGTCCACGGATCCACTGCAGTTGGAAATTTATTCTCTCCACTGGGAGTGGTACGGAATGTGCGACATTGCTGTCTTTGACCGTACATGTAAATACCTCAGCAAGCATTTCTACATACTTTAAAGTACGAGCTCCAATTTCATGAAAACAGAAAAACAGGTTTCATGAGAATTTTTTCTCGTTTTCGACAGTTATGGCTTTTGTATAGCATTTTCAATTAACACCGCAACATCGATTGGAAGGTAGATTCAAAAAAAATAAATGACTGGATACAAATTTGATTGCACGCTGATAAAATCATTTAATTTAACGATAAAACGTTTAACAGTTATCCCGATCAACCTCAAATCATTTCAATTTCCCCTTTTGGAACGTAATATTAGTTTTATATTTAGTCTTATCTTCAAAATTGTCGTTTTGCTGATAGTTTATATTGAAACATTCTGTGTCAAAGTTCACGTTGGTCAGGTTCATACCTTGGAATGCAATTAAGCTTTACTATTATCGTATTAGTAGTAGAATCTAATTGCTTTGCTGTGCACACAGCGTTTCTTCTATTTCTATATATCTTAATGCTACATGCCGCATGCAAAGAAGCCTCGAATTGAATAAGTAGCTAATTCCTCATTTAATTTATTGCGATCGGAACAAAATCCTTTGTATCGTGTGATTCGGAATGAGAAGCTTCTTTGCCATATTTAATGTTAATGTATTCACGTAATAAATCCAGCAGGAACGTATTATTACAAATTAGAATCACGCGCATTTTCTTCAATTGCATTCTCTATATTGATTACTCCATTTGTTTCCATTGTATCGCGATACAGCTTGCTTTGTGCTCCGACAATTCATCCCGATGCCGATCCATTTTCTCCTATCGATAATTAGAAACTAAAATAGGTATGGTCATGTCACGATCTCAGAACACGATTCTATGCAAGGGTAATAACTCACTTGTCTCTCTGTGTATCCGCTTTTACATCGCTTCCTCCTTCTGTAATAAACCGCTCTATAATCTAGACTGGATCACAGTTAATCAGCATTCTTCATTATCAAAATAAAATATGTTCAGAATGTAACAAAACTACTGAACAGCCGTTTGTCGTCGTGATTAATTTAGTCTGAAATATATTTGCTGTAACCGACAGTGATTTGTTAAATCGAATAGAAGAGTTAGGTTTCAAAAGGTCATGGTTGATCACGAGACATGGAAGTAATGTGCTGATAAAGGTACAAATGCGAGTTAGGTGTGAGGCAATCAAGAAAAGGTGAAATGAGGTATCGTGAGGACCGGTAACATTAATCCCGATAACCTGGGGGGCGGGCTCTTGACTAATGGCGGATTATTTGTCTGTTTCATGGAGTGTTGGGACTCGAAGCGGCCATTTATCTGTTTGTTGGCTAACTATCTTTTAATGATATGTTGTATAATAGTCTTGGGTTTTTTTAATATGTTTTTACGTCTGATGGTACATGACTTTTTATCATGAGATCCAACTTTATTTCTTTAAAGAAAACTCTTCAGCAGGAACATAGCGGTTAAATTCTATAACGTTACTCCTGTCTTTAAACTACTGTATCTTGTTTGAGGTTATCATCTGGCTAAAATAATTACCACCATGGGATAACATTAGCATGCATAGGTAATTGCATAACTAGGCAGTATATTGCCCAGAAATATGGCTACATTTATGAGCCCGAGCATTAACTACCGTCGTCCGTAGCAAGGTGATTCGCTTGATTTAGCGTACAATGATGACACTCAATTATGTTGACTTTTACGCTAACGATGTGGCAAACATAAGCCAATTAGAAGTAAATATGGTTCTTCGGTAAAAATGGCTTTTACTACAAAGAAATGGACAGTTTACTTTCAATTCGACTAATCATGAAAAATTTTACCATTCGACAAAGATAGTCGGTTGAGTCATGTTTCCTCGAATCTTTACAACTTCGAAGACCTGAATCTAGTAATGCTAATTAGCATCACACTCCAGCATTTCAAAGATCGTCATAAAAGGCAAATGAGAGCGAATACATAAACCAAATGAAATAGCATTCTCCAAAAGATAGCTTGATATCAAAGCTCAAAGGTGCTCTTCGATTCAAAACTGAACGCATTTGTGAATTCCTTGAAAAATATTTTGTAGTTTTGGCAGTTTATGGCTTCAGAAAATAATATAATAAGGAATTAATTTTTGGCTATGTTTTTTGGTTAGTTGTTTTCAAAATTTTAACATTATATTTTCTTTTGTTACAGCGGAGGGCAGCCTGTCAGACTTTGCGGCTCGCAAAGTCCAATACACGGCAAGTCATCCCCTCAAAAAGGGCCTGTTCACACCCGATTCAAGGTAAAACCCTAACTTTCTAATTTAATTATCACTAACGAACATTAATGTATGCCAATGAAGGAAACTACTTGTTTTGCATCTGTAGTTTAGGGCAAAAATTACCTTGCGCACGATTCCTTTCGAAACGATTGATTGGCCTGCAATCGTACTTATATTACCAATTAGTACTGAAGCATTGAGTTTCGCAATTGCTAATAAGGTTTTACAATCCGTATCATTAACACAACAGTCACGTCTTTCGTCCCGACGGGTTAGGCAATCGGTTTATTAACTGTAACACCCACTGTTCCCCGATGACCACTGAGGTAGGTATCTGACATCTGTGTAATAGGATAGGTTTAGAAATAATCTGGGCTATGAGAAAATTCCTTAGAGATAACCTGAACTATCCCAGAAAAAAATCGGAGCGAAAAAACGCTCATTTCCGTGGAGCGTTTTCCCGCTCCAACGTAGCAGGTTTAAATGTTCCCAAATTGTCGCCTAGGCGAAAAAAGGGCGCGACGAACTTGTCATCAACAGCGGAATGACACGCGTGATAATAGCCGGATTTTCCGCTCAGATCAGTCCTTAGTCTTAAGGCTTCGGTCTTTAATTCTTTTCTTCTCTGGCTTAAATTCTTTTCGAGTCTCTTTTATCTCCGAATGAAAATAGCTGAGTTCGAAACGTACATTTTACTTTTAACACAAGACTTCCTCTTTTCAGACCGTCAAGTATACGCAAGCTCTACGAAAAGGCGACGACAGACCGTCTTGCCGCATCGATTCTCGACCAACTACGGAAGGATTCTCAACACTCCCCATACCTATTGTGTACCCCAGTCCTTAGCACTAAAAGAAGACGAATCTACCAGAAGGTCGATGTGGAAATCGAAACTCACATTGTAAGTAAATTACTCTAATTAACACTGACGTTGAAACTTGTTTTTGAATTTTTTACTTGGGGAAATTTATGCTAATATCATGACTCAGAAGTCCTAAAACTGAAGGTTAATTGCTTGTTTAGAACGGTGATTAGCAAAAGAACGAGAATTTCAAACAATATTTTTTATTTAGTATCTGACAAAATTTTGTCATTTATTTGCTCAATAAACTGTAAATTGCTATCATGTCAGCACGTCCAAATTGAACTCCAATGAAGTACGAAATCAGCATATTCCCGGTACTCAGTATAATAACGGTGAAACGTTTCCAATATTCGCTTTATTAAACATTGAAACGCAACTCATTTCCAGCCGTCAGTCGTTGAGCAGCTTCGGAAATGGACGTCGAAAGAGGCAGTGGGTGACGTGACAGCCCTGCCGGACGCTTCCATGAGGATCGCAAGCAGCGTCACTTTGACGCCCGACGAACTTTCGGAATGCGGGTCCGGAGACGACGAACCCATCGACCACAGGCTGCCCAGCCCCGATGAACAACTTAGGATCATTGCTTCCAAGTAATTTTTCACTTTGACAACCCTGTATTCTTAATGTTTGTTTTAAATCCAACGGCCGTCAATCCGCTTCAACGATTGATATCCAATTTATACAGCTGCTTTATTGACAGAGTCAATCTGTGGAGATATGATCTAACAACATTCGAAATGTGTGTTTATGTTTGTTTGTCCAACTGAAGTACCAGTTTGTATCTGTATTTATACAGCCCAGGTAACCCAGGCCATTTGTTTAAGTAAAAGTTGCTTAATTTTCATTTTTACTCCCACGAAAACAAGGCTACGGGCCACGAAAGATCATAATGCATCTTAAAAGCTAATTTCGCGGTTCACCGTCCAAATAAGTGCCTCGTTAATCCATTTTTATTGTTTATCGCTATTTAATGCAGCTGCTTCGTAAAATAATGTTATAACGGCTTTATATATTTTTTATGAAAGTAATAATGTAGCAAAATGGCATTTTTATCTTGCAATACTTATTATCAATAAAATAAACGTCAAAACACTTAATAAGAGCAAAGGAATGATCAATAAATAAGGTCACTAATTAATTGTATTGCCAAAGATAACACACATGTGTATAAAAGTGAAAATTTATGTATATTTGACTTGTATGTTGACCTGGCGATTTCATCAGGCCGCACTGGTTCTCAAGTTTTTGCATTGCAACGATGTACCTAAAAACTTTTTTTCTTTATCTCAGAGTTCCCGATTGTTAAGTAAGGATTATTAATGTGATATTTTTCATGTAACAGATTTCCCCCGGAGGTCATAGCTATCGACACGTCAGGGAAATTCTTCGACAGAATGTGCACCTCCCGAAAATCTCTCCACATAGAGAGTGTTGCCGGTGAGACGGACACGGTGAAACGAAGGACCCGCACGAGAAAACCTCGCGGTAAAAGACGAAACACCATTTCGGGCACTGATCAAAAAGAGCTTAGAGAGGCTATAGCTGGGTAAGCTTCTAGTATGCACTGTATACACTCACACAGATTACATTATCTATCACTTATCAACACTTTTATGTTTTTTGTTCATTGTTTTAATAATTTTAGTAGATAATGTAATCTCAAAGCGTCTCGATTAACGACAGTAACCGTTCAGCACAATTCGTGTGGACAGCTTTGATGATATACGATTCAAATCTTGAGCACACATTCTTAACAACTCGTTGATAATACTATCGTGCTTCTGTGAATACATTATGTTTAACATTGGGTGTCGTTGTTTGACTCAACGCTCTTATAACTCGGAAACAAAGACATCCAATCATTTGTGCACTTGATCACTAATAGTGCCATTTGTTCATTAGCTTCATGATTAATTTCATCTTTAAAGTGTTCCGCTGTAACGAGACTAAGCGGCACTCCTTAAAGATTTTTCAACCATAGGTATGCATTTAGCGTGTGACTAATGCTTTGCTTGGTTTGTTCTATCGTAGCGATACATCAAACGCTGCAGCTTCTGAAGAAATCGAAGATAGCAATACAGTCATCAGGTCGAAGTCTAGTGATTTACTTAAGAAAAGTCCTATCGATCCGGTGACCAAGAAAGGACACTTCAACTCTCTAAAACAATGGGGCAAAAACAGATTAAAGTTAATCGGTAGATCTCCTAGTGCCAGTAGGGATAACTTTAAGGACACGTCCAAATGTGAGAAATCTAAGGATTCAAAATCACCAACTAGCCAAATAGAATTGGTTCAAGATTCGGTGACGATGCGGAAGAAACGAACGGGAGATGAAGACAGGAGGACACATCAAAGATGTGCATCGTATTCCTCTTCAGAGAAGAGTATAGGTGTTCCTGCTACTACTCAACCAAATATTGCGACTATTAATTCTGGTGTAAAACTACGAGGAACATCAGTACAAAGAAGACTGAGACGTTCAGGAACTGCCAAAGATGAACCTCATTCGTCTAGTGGTAATTGGTCTGCAAGTTCTGAGTCTGGTCGTACAAGCATAGGTTCCGAAATAACTAGCACTACAGTACCTCCTAAAAGTTCAACTTCAGCCGCAACATCAATCAATTCCTTGAATGCACATCACGGACCACCAAGTTCTATAATTAGTAGACGAAGGTTCCTCAATACCTCTGGCTCAGGCAGTGTTACAAGTGAAGGTACACTAACACCTGATATTATTAATGACTTGCACGAGGATTTAGAAACAAGCTCGGAATTCTCGTGTGATACCGAAGGCTACTACACATCATTCCATATGGACTCTGGCCTGAAGACTTTGAAGGAAGAGGAAATTATTCCTAGCACACCACTGCATACCAGCAATGCTCTCTCAAACTCTTCCAACAGTCAAACAATGACTGCGGAGAACGAATACGAGTTATTCGGTAAAGGTTCCACTAGTACTACTACAAGTTCCGCTGGAACAGTTTGTACGACGCTAATGGCCGCCGGAAGCGATAGATCACTAGTAATCGGTCCAACCGTCCCGGAACGAAAGAGTTCATTAGCCATAATAAGCAGAAATAGAAGCACTAATGCACATAGCGCAAATGCTAGTCTAGACAGGAGCATAAATTCTTCGTTTTCAAAGTCTCCGTTCGGCAGCCTTAGGTATAACCCAGTCATACCATACACTGATAAGCAAGGGTATAATCATTCGTCGCCAGAAATAAATGAAGCACCTCCCCCAACAATAACAATAACTAGAAATGTGGGTAATCATAAAGAGATAACAGCTGTTGCTGAAGTTCATACTGAGACGGAACTAGAAAGTGCAAAGAAGAGTACAGGTACAAGTTCTCCAGACTCTGGACATAACACATCTAGTTCACCTATTGAAGACTCCGTGTCAAGTGCACACGGGAAGAACAGCTTGTCTGAACAGGACTATTCAGAATCATCAGATCTCGAGGGAACAGAAAGAATAGAGAGGATAAGATACAAGACAACAATTAACAGCTCTAGAATTCCTTCAATGTGTGTGATTACACCATCGAACTCAGATGACGAAAGTGAAATTAGTAACAAAGATTCCGAAATCGTCATCAAATCTCAGACTGAATTATCGAAAGTAGCAAGTCGGCCTAAATTAGACCTTCCAGTTGAAGAAAAGCCTAAAGAAGTGAAAACACCGACAGAATTAACGAAGCCAAGTAATAAAACAAGTCAAATTAAATCTTCACTACAGCCATTTAGTAGTTTAATGTGCAAATTAAAAGGTGTTCTTCCCCATAAACTCTCCAACAAAAAGTCGCCAGTATCAAAGGAACCTGAATTAACTGAAAATTATTACGATACTGGTGATTACGTAACGATAGCTGATGTCAAGAATAATAATCAAAAATTAAGTTTCAATAGAGGCCTTTATGGTAATAGTGATGTAGTAAAGAAAAACCTGCAAACTGTACTCTCCGGAAAACTGCCTGAAACGGAATACGTTTCTCTCAACGAATTGCCAAACTGCCTTAGTGGAAGTAAAGATTATTTAGAACACAGCCTAGAAGATAAGCCTTCACCAGCATTAGATGATATTCAAATTAAAGGTGCGAAAGTTACTCTTGACTCTCAAGGACAAGTAATTTATTCATCTGACACTCTAAAACGAAGAAAAGGAGCACACACCACTTTCGAGCCGGGACCGTTCGTTCAAGAAATCAAGCCTACGACAACGGTCATCCAACGCGAAACTGCCGATGTTGTGCAAGTTTTAGATGAAACTGATTTCCCTTATGAACCGCCACCACCATCAAGTAAGCCAACGTCGCCACAACTAGGAAAAATGATAATCAAAGCACCGATCGCTCCTGATGGGCTTATGACTACAGAATTCGTTACTTTACCGACACCTAAACCCAGTACAATTATTACTGCTACACCTATCACCGAAACACCTGTACTTAGCAACCAACAACACTCGAAAACAACTAAAAAACCACAAGACATACCGCGGGTAGTAGAAGCAATCACTAGGACCGGGGCTTATGTAAATATACACGATGCGGAGGGCGTCAGCTTATCTCCGACGAAAGACGATTTAGCAGGTAAGAATATTTGCTCAAAGTCCATCTCAAGACAACTTTTCGAAACAAAATTGCAGAATGTAGATGTCGTTGACCTAGCACCCCAAGTAAATGAACAAATAATTCCATTCGTTCCGAACTTCCAAACTCCCATAATGTTGCAAAATAAATTCGATAAACAAGAATTTAACAAGTCGGGTAGTAAAGTAGCCGAAGTTTTAAGAATGTTCACTAATAGAAACAATGCTAATAGTAACGGAGAATTATTAAGTCCCAATAACACTAACGACGAACTTTTCGATAAATCAAATCTCAACAAAATAAAACGAAGCGATAGCTATAAGTTGGCAAACTCTCCGTTGATGCCCATCAAAAAGCTACTTAAACTCGAGAGTTTTGGCACAAATACTAAAAAAGTAGACTCGTTAGAAATGATTCAGGCCGAAATAGCTGCAGATTTATTACGCGATCAGATTAACTACCCGCCAACCGTGTCCCCTAAACTGAGTCATAGAATTGCTATTGACGAATTGGAGAAGTGTGAATGTATGGACAATAACACTTCCTTTATTGACGAAAAGTTTGAGAGTAAATTGTCTGCTTTGACGCTAAGTCCGTTTACCACTCCCATGCCCAAAAGGCACACAGTGGCGATCATCCCTGATAGAAGAGATACTTCTTTAGATATCTTATCGGCAATTTTAGATGCTGACCCAGACGATGTCTGTATTCTTCACTCGCCACCCGCTTGCCCCCTCACTCCAAGCAAAGTCACCGTACCTGTTGATGGTTCTATGCACCGCGCTAGAATTTTATCAATTTCTGAATCTGATTATGGCACTGAAATCTGGTAACCTCTGAAGCATTCTTAAAACTTTTTTCTTCAGCTTAACTTACTTTTCTTTCTTCAAAATAGGACCTATGCATATCCGTGTTACCGACACCATACTTAGAACAATGTTATTACGCTTAACTCTCGAAATGTTTAGAAAATGATTTAGTTTTAAAGACCACTTAGCCGTAGAATTAGAAATGATTATAGATATTAAAAATCTATTAGGAACTTATCCGTCCAACGTACAATTAGTACCAAAATCAGTCTTCCCTGAATTTTATAAATTAATTGTGAATTCTGTGATAGTTTTTATTTTATGTAGGCGAATGTGCATTTTAATGATATTATGAATGAATTTTAAATTCTGTAGCTACATCGATGTATCAGTATTTTATTTTACATAATATAATGTTTTAGTGTTAAGTGTTAAATAATGCATGGTGGCTTTTTTCACCGCAGTGTGCACAGCTTACGAGTGGTTCATATTCTTCGTATGTAAGTGCATGGTGTGTTATTCTGTGTCCTTGTGTTTTTATTGTAAATAATATTATTATAGAATTATTGTGAATTAACGCACTTATTTCATTTAATGTCACACCTTCAGCTATCACCCTCACTCTACTCATTATAGCACTGGGCTATGAAACTTTAACAAGTTCTGTTTATTCGGCTGTATCAATCACATTTTGAGCATCTGATTTCCTTCTTAGTAAATAAAAATCGGATGTTCATTTCTATTTCAGATTTTCCTTTTGCCAATTTGATTTCCTTTTGAATAAATAACGATAAACAGAACTTGCTTTTAAAAATAAGTATACAAAATGAGATTTTGTAAATAATCCACTGAATCTATTTTCACATTACACCTATGGGCGATAATAACTAATTGAACAATACTAAATCTGAGTCTCAATATAACATGACTAATTTGTGGACAAGTGACCACGAAAAGTAACATACTGTTAAAACGTTTAACAATGTTCAGAAGATTAAAACAAAGGTGTACAGTACTTTGCACTCATCTTACATCGCTTTGCACAGTGCAGGAGATTGCTTCCAATGTTTCGTCTTTAGCGACACCTCCTTGAAAGGTAAAGTTTTGTGTTGCTTATTTGGCATGATGCATGGGGACTCAAAATTACTAACACAACTAAAAAAAAACTAAACAAAAGCACTTAGTGGCCCACACTAAACAAAATTGTAATAATATACTAAAATGAAATTGGAAATTATTGTAGGTCAGGAATAAAATACCATGCACTTTATACTTATACTTTTCTAGCAGACAACATACCCATTACGGTAATTTACTATGTGAACGTCGAAATATATTATTACGTAATTGTTGAGCTATTTATTTATTAGTAACTAGTATTTTATTAGTGTTGTTTTAGCCTTAGTTTTGCTTTTGGGTTTGGACCAATATTGTACTGTTATTTACTATTTTAGTAAGTTGTTGATATTTTGTTTTATACCCTTTTTTCGAATTAGCATGTACTGTTTTGAGAAGAAGCTTATTGTCCCTTATATCATGTTTCGGGACCCTCCTTATATAATTTATTTATTTTTTCCTTAGTTCTTAAGGTGTAATGTAAGCCTACATAGGCACATGTAGGCTCATTATACAGGGTGAGAAATGGGAACCCTAGCGAACTCTTCAAGTTTTTATGACAATTAATTTAATTATGTTCGTCAGTGTAATAAGACGACTGGTGTCTTTTATATGAATCGTTGATTTTCTTTAGTCGTCCCACCGAGGCTGCTTGAGGTCCTAATTTTCACCTAGTTTAAAACATGTTATATATATTTTTCTAGAAGGTATTTACTCTCATGTATATTTGTATGGAATGAATATGGGATGGTTTCTCGAAGGTTCTATAAAAGTAGAAATACGCCGCAAAGTATCAAACGCGCGTAGGTGTAGGGCAATGTAGGCGGTGTAAGTACCTACACCTAGCATTGACGAAAGACACGAATGTTCGTTTGGACGTTGGTTTAATAAAATGTATGTTATATTTTCAGACTATCGACATTCCAGTGCTGACAAGCCCTACTTGAACATACCGCCAAGTCTAGTCCAAGACAAGGGACCAACTGTAGATCTGAATGCGATAAACCCCACCTTACATCGATATCATACTGCTCATCTACGTGGTAAGCACGGCATCGTCAACTACGAAACTTCTTCAAATGCGGCACAGAGAGAGCAACCGAAATTCTGGACCCTTCCTAAGAGAAGCAACCTAGAATCCAACGCGCCTCCAAAATCTGTACCTAATTATGGCTGGAATGTTCCAGCATCCGGAAACCAACCCCCACCTGACCAAAGGGTACAGAGTCCAACAAATAAAAATGAATCGATCAGAATATCACCTATCGATCCCAGAACATTAGGACCCTTTAAATCCTCCACTCCATCTAATAAAGAAAATGTTGTTGACCTCAGCAGTAAATTACTCTCTCCTGTCAAATCGACCATGACAAATGAGGAACTTTATGCTGTTATACATAAGAGTAAGAAGAAACTCAACATTAAAGATAACGAGAGAGCAGAGTCGCCCGCACTGTCTACTATTAGTTTATCTCCAGTAAGTTCGGAAACATCTTTGCATACTAAGGGTTCACAGCGCTATCCTGAAACAGGCTATTTAGGAGACCCAAGAAATAGAATGAGCTGGTCACCCTCCGAGAAACAAAATATTCTTCCTACTCCTGGTCCATTCTACGGAGCACAAAAGCAAGAAACTAACTGTGCCGATAGACATGGGCCGATGTCTCAAACATCTAGACTTGATTTCAAGAAGCTTTTGTTACAACACAGTGTTAAATTAAATACATTACCCCAAAATAAATCCAACAAATTATCTGCAGTAGAGCAATTAAAACTGACTAGAGAAAAACCACAGACTTTGCCCGCACAAGTTGCAAATAGATCACAAGTAAATATTCTCGATTTGAGTGGGTCTCCTAAAACATATACGCATAGAAAAGTTATAAAACCAAACGCTCAGCCTACTTCACCAGGGAGAACTGGAGCACTCATAAAGGAACACAAAAACACGCCGAAAATTTTACTATCCCCTAAATCACAGTGGCGATTTGCCAGCCCAAGATCCGATGTATTATCTACTCCCATACCCGAGGCTTATAATGAAGATGAAAACTCGAATAGCTCTGGTGAAAAGCACGACCTGCTACCTGAAACCCCACCTTCGAAAACAGTTCCTATCGTAACTAACCAACATTTTGGAGCTCGGCGAAATTTAATTCCAAAAAATGAAAACACTTTAGAAATAGAAAGGAGCTTCCCTCAAGCAACTGATCAAGGAGTATTTCCCCTTAACACCGACTTTGTAAGGTCACAGGGTCTATCTAGAACAGAAATAATGCAGGCTAAGAGGGCAGAATTTTTCAATACTTGCCCTGAAGCATCTCCTCCCAAGTTAACCTCCTTCAAGAGTCCAACAGCGGCTGGTCCGTCAGTTAACTCTCGAAGCAAAACGTCTCCAGACCGAGGCAAAGTTTCGCCGTCTACACTAGAAACTGCATTATGATGAAGCTAATATTGATGTGTCAAAGCGGTGCTTTAGAAATTCCATTCTCAAAGTTTATAAATAAGGCAATGAAATTCATAGAAGCTTTAATCTAGTCTTTTCTTTCGCTTATGGTGCCATTTTTGCAGGCACTTTTATTTTCCATAACCAGTGTTTTACTACTTCGTAATTCGAGCTCAAATTGATGATTTTATTTTAATGCTCTATGGGGCCAATTTTGTTTTGTGTAAATGATATTTTCTACTCCACAATAGCTGGTTAAAAAACTTAGTACGTAAGTATTTATTGAGTACATATTAATAGGTACTATGTTAGTAGTGTTTTGAACTTTTTCAAAGTTTTTAAGTTATTCGGAATACAATTTTAAATAAAACGTGTTGAATTATGTTGTTGTATCATTTAACTCTTCCTTGTAATATTACTTCACTATAGTGGTCTGACTACAGACAGATCTACATAGCTTTTAGGTATGCACATACGTGCATGTTGTCATTGTAAATTAGGTATAGTGTGGTAAGTGTTGTGCAGATGATCACTTTTTGCCGTATTAATTCAATAGCTATCATCTGGACACTTCCAACAACAGCTGAAAATACAATATAAATGAATATATTTATTTAAAAGCAAAATATGTATTTACGCGGAGTGATTTAATTAGCCCCACAGCCCCTTTCGAGTTTTTTTAGCTTTTCCTTAGTTTAGTATTGGCCAGTACCTTAAATAATATTATAGTCCCACCAAAATTATAACTCACTGTGTGGTTCTGGACCCTCCATCATAACAGAACTAACACTAAAGGACTACAGGACTCTATTTTCCGACACAATTTTTTATTTTGTAACTTTTAGAGAAATGAGAAGGTTGCCAATGAACTACATCACACTTGAAATAAATTAATGTTTATTATGGCCTAGTTTATAACACGATATTCACTTTTTTCATTGGTAACATTGCTTTGCAATCTACGTGTAAGAGAAAGTCTGCGATATAGCAGCTAATCTTTTCACCTTTGTGATGAGAATTGAGATTTGGCTCGATGCCCCCCCCCTAAACGTCGCACGTAATTAATGGACGACGTTATTAGAGAACACTAAAACTGTAGGTACTATGAAACAATTCAGACAGGGCCGTTTTTAGTTTTCAAAAAGGGCCTAACAGCAACGGGCTGTTCAGTAACGTTTATTTTCATCTCATCGTATGGGGCCTGAACCCAAAGAGTACACTACTTATAAGAAACCTGAACCAAAACGACTTACACAGGCATATCTGAAAAATCTGATTAGGTGTCAATTTTTTTTAAGAATGTTTAATATGAATAATTTTGAAAGTGGCCCTTGTGCCAGTAGCAATATTTTCTGTATAGAATACGATATAAAAAAATGTCCAAATACAGTTTTTCAGAATTGTCTGAATCTTTGGATTTAGTGAAAGGCTCTATCGCTATGGTGTCCTATTTTAGCCAAAGGTTGACTGGTAGAGAATGCCTTGTGACATTAAGTCCGCCTATGTACCACTCTTGTACATGAAGTATAAATAAATAAAGGTCACAATATCTTCGAGAAGTTTTGCCTGTTTAAGTCGTTTTGGTTTAGGCCCCGTCTATCAATGAGTTGAAAATTAACATCGCTGAAAAGCCCGTTGTTAGTTTTTAGCCCTTTTTGAAAACTGAAAGTGGGCCCGTAACTGAAGGGCACCTAAATGAAACTTTTCATAGTATCATTGTAGCATTCTCTCATCATGTCCTACCTACTCAGCTATAAACCATGCATGCTGAAAAACTCTGCTGGGCTTCCCTAGCATATACACACTTGACCTCCTCTTGCCCTTGTTTTAGTGTATTTAGGATCAGCACAGTATGTCTCTTTCCATATATTTCCATTAGTCATCATCTCTGAAATTCCTCTCTCTACCTATAATTATGTAGTCTTACAAACTCGAAGGGAAAAATCAAAGTGTATAAAATCTAAGTAATATTTTCTTTTTTCTCTCTTTGTTTAAAGCGGCTTGTTCAATTTGAAGATGACGCCCCCTATAATACAAATTAGAAAATCCAACATATGCATTTCAAAAAACAATCATACAGTAGTTTTAGTTAAGATATTCCACTTTTAATGCCCATTTGTATATATCATTTATGCAAGCCTTTACAGCAATCTGGCCTCACTAGACATAGGGTAGGAGAAAATGCTATTACACCAACTACAGTTACAGCTATGTCAGATGGTCATCTTAGATGGTTACTTTAAATAAAACAAAAAGTGACTTAGTAACTATTTATTTAATGATAAAAATTACAATAATATGCCACAAGCCAGGACATCATTCTGCAGTATAACACAGGCAGGCAGTGATATTTACTGTAAAACCCAATATAAAAATATCCAGAAATGGCTGGAATATTCTTGTCAAGTATTATATTTCTTCAATTTGTTTATCACTGTTTCATCAAACAGAGAACACTATGCTGGGTTGTTTTTTGATTAATAGCTTGTTACTTGTAGTCATATGAGTACATACAGAGTACTATTAAGTTCTTTCACCGATACACAAACTGTTTTCTAACCTCAAAGATGAGAACACTTGACTCACGGTCTGTGGCAACTATTTAATTATTCCCAGTCCTCATCAAGTGTTATAAACTGACACTATTTATTCATAGGTGGTCCATTCATTAGTGGTGGTCGCATTTGACCCATGGGTCCCATAGGGCCCATTGGTCCCATTATTGGGCCCATCATAGGTGGCCTCATTCCCATCATCGGTGGCATAGGTCCGTGTGGTCCCATCATCATTGGTGGAGCCATGGGACCTCCGGGACCCATCGACGGAGGTGGCAGCATTCCCGGTGGCCCTCCTGGAGCAGGCACAGGCGGTCTAGGCCCTCCTGGACCCATTACACTAGGATCCCATGGCGGTGGTATAGCAGCTCCCTTGTTAAATGGATTTTGTGCTATTTTACCCGCTTTGAATGCCGCTGTAGTAGCATCGATGAGATGTTGAGCTTGTTCCTCCATCCACTTTTGATAGTAAAATTTTACATTGTCTTTATGTTTTCTGCCCGTACAATGTGTTTTCCTGACGCTAGGTGAATCGTGCGTCAAATATGTGTCGCAGTAATCACAATAATACTTCGGCATTTTGGTAAAAAAATGAAAATGTGCACACTATTTAACTTTTAACACATAAAAAGTGACATTCCATGAAAATATGCCATGCGAAAACGAATGGCGTCTTCTTAGTTCTCAATCTTTCGTTCAAAACTTCAAATTGTCATTCTTTTGCACAGACTAAAAAAAAATCGAACATTTTAGTCGATTATTGTTGCCAACTGCACCTACGGCATCCTAACTCCCAGAATATCAGAATGTTAGCAGTACTCATCGTACCTCTAGTTATTGCAAAAATTGCAAATGGCGCGCAGCGTTTACGGTAGAAGCACGTGTGGTTGACGTTTCAAATAATTTGCGACATCGTGTATAAATATTTTAATAAAAACTGAATGTACTAGGACCAGTTAAATACGATAAACGTGCTTCAAAAAATCACAATGCCGGACATGAAATATATTTTAGTTACCGGTGGAGTTATAAGTGGTGTAGGAAAAGGTGTGATCGCAAGCTCGTTTGGCACAATTTTAAAAAGCTGTGGCATTGATGTGACTTCAATAAAAATTGATCCATACATAAATATTGACGCTGGAACTTTCTCTCCTTACGAGCATGGTAAGTGGAGTGGAGTTATTTTGTGTTTTAACCATAATTTATTGTTTTTTTTCACCGCGTGATACCGTTGCATTTATTGCATGTGTCTATTTTTATTTTCTAGGTGAAGTTTACGTTCTTGATGACGGTGGCGAAGTCGACCTTGATCTTGGCAACTACGAGCGCTTCTTGGATATAACACTGCATAGAGACAATAATATCACAACTGGCAAGATATATCAGCAGGTTATTGAGCGTGAGAGGCGAGGAGACTATCTAGGCAAAACTGTTCAGGGTAAATATATTCAATTTTCTTTCTGACAAAATTAGTAATCAAAATAATTTCTAGTAAATGGGCCATTATTGACATGATTATGAATATTTTATTAGAAAGCTGTTACTAAGCAATTCTGTTTGATAATTTATAATAAGGAGCCAAGCAGTGATTATAAAAACTCAGACTCCGATCAATTTTCTTTGTTATTTTTGAAATATTAAGCTTGCTGTAAGTACATAATTATTTATAATCTTTAGCTTGCTATATGTGCAGTTTCTTAGGTTATAAAGGTTATTTTTATCCATATCAGATGTGTTTGACAATACATATCAACATAATTTTGCTTTATTTACTTTTAGTCATTCCACATATAACCGACGCTATACAAGAATGGGTGCAGAGAGTAGCTCATATACCTGTGACACCAGACAACGCACCTCCCAGAGTCTGCATTATAGAACTTGGTGGCACAATAGGTGATATCGAAGGAATGTCATTTGTAGAAGCATTTAGACAGTTCCAGTTCAGAGTAAAGAGAGAGAACTTCTGTTGTGCACATGTGTCCTTAATTCCAATGGTAAGCTGAAGTCTGGAATATTTTTGTGTAATATGTATTGTTGTGTCACCTGGCAGTGAACCAAATTGTTACTTTCAGAATATCAAACACAATACACGGTTTTTAGAAATAAAATATATTCAGAAATTAAATCTCCAAAAAATATCACACATGTGCTCATTGAATGTTGGAACACAGCAGTTTTTGAAATGAAAATACTAAAAGAGATTTAAAAGAAAATAATTTTGTTTTCTGAGCTAATATTACCCTTAACATTTCAGCCTAAATCTACAGGAGAGGCCAAGACAAAACCTACACAATCGTCTGTCAGAGAACTACGTGGCTTAGGCCTGTCACCAGACTTGATATTGTGCCGTTCGGAGAAACCAATCAATCAGCCAGTCAAAGAGAAGATTTCCAACTTCTGCCATGTTGGTCCCGAACAGGTAATGTTTTTGTTTTCAACCATAGTTTGATATAGTTTTTATCAACATTAAGACAAAATCCTAAGAAAAGCATCATGTCTATACTTTAATCATCCAAGCGGAGCCATTGTGCTAGTTCAACAAAACCTGTTTTGATTGGAAACTTTTCCTCAACAAACAAACAGTTTCTTTTACTGTCATTCTGAGAATTGTAAATATTCACCAAGAGATATGATTGTGGCTATGACCAAATAAATATGTCTATGTTATCCTTATTGAATTTAAATATATATGTATAAGTTCTGATGTTATTTGCCAAGGTACAAAAGTCTGATTTTAATGTTAATTAGTCTTTAAAAAACATAGCACCCTCAAAATGTAGTAAATGCTTCAAACAGTCACCATAGCTCTAAGTTTCTTTCATTTGTGACATAGTAATCCTTATCACTGTTATTAAAAAATTCTAAGTGTTAACTATAACACTTTGTTACTAAGGACTTTCAGTAATATTATAAGAACAGGTCAATGCTTTGTGACCCAATTCCGGCTCACGGAAGCAGAAATAAGGTGACGCACTGATAACGATATCAACTGTGTATGAAAAGATAAAAACTAGGTAAATACAATAAATTCAAGTCGGTACTTTAGCCTGAAGCTGAAGATGTAGTTTTCAGAAAACGTGTTTCACTTTCATGTTCATTTGTACATGACCAATCGTAAGTGCCTATAAACGATAGATATTGTCGCGCAAATCGTGTATGAAATTATTAGAATTCGAGATGTTGTTCTAATCAAATTATAATGTTATTAGCTGTTTTCAACAAAGATGATAGGTAAAACATGTTCAATCGAATCTAATATAATGCACTTGAGTTTTTGTACTACTGACGCCTTTTTTTCATGGGCTTTTACATAAAGCACAATGCATTGTTTATGCTGATTGTTGCGTATTTTCAATCTAATGCAATCCGTCTTATAAACACTTACTCAATTGAGATTGTAAACAATACAATGATACATAACAAAATTGTAAATAGAACATCTCAAATATGTGCGTATTATTAATCACTGCAATGACATATCAATCAATGCACTTTGCAGTAATAGAATTAATAATTAGAAGTGATCATTATTTTGAACCCTGGACATACCAATAATGACATGTTAGTCTCTATGCAATAAGATTGATAAGATACTTGTAAATCAAAACATACCTAAACTTAACGCTTGTATTAGCCGAGAGAATAGTCAGAGGTATATTTAGTACATCAGCATTATACCACTTATGTCCCAGATAAAAAGGCAGAAATCCAGGCGACTGCTGAACCTAGACAAATGGGAAAGCGAATATTATGTCAATGACATAATTTTCTTTCGATTCTTCGAAACAGTTCAATGTGTAATAAATACACTCCGGTACCTACTAATGAGATCAGAGATAGTCTATTTACCACGTAGGTCAATCGATCGAAGAGGCTTACTTAACTGCGATTAATTGAAAAAAGATATTAGCGGCGTTTTGTTTCGAAGCGTAGTTTTTTAGAAAAACTTAAGCGCGATCCTTGCAGTTTTTTGAATTGGGTGGATTATCGCCAACTCCATTTTAAAAGAGGAGGATTGTGTCCTAGAAGAAGTGGTAAAGTATTAAATTATAAGAAGAATGGCGAACTGCCTATAATCTAAAATGCATAGAAATATCCTTGTCCACCAACTGTAAAATATAATTGAACCTAGTAACAGTGAAAGCACCGCTGCTATCAATAAAACAAGTTTTAAAATGAGGCCATAAGAAACTGAAAGTTGAGATGTCTAAAGATTTCTATAGTGTTCTTATTATTTTAAAACTAGGCGAATGCACTGAAGAGTAGGTGCAAATAAAGTTTCAATTGAGCCAAGTGCCATTCATTTATACCGAAGTTCTTATCAGCTTGTTATCTGAATGCAGTGCATAAGCCCCCTTACAATCTGCTACACTATATCACCATGTTTTAATGAATTGATGAATGCAGTATTTTTTATGTGTTTTTTGGTGAATTCTTATGTCTTACTTCCAACCATCTTTTAATCATAAGTCCGTAATTTTACGTCACCAAAACGGCCTATATATTTTCCTTAATATATGTATGTTGTTAATATGCCGTTCTGATTTATTTTCAGGTCATATGCATCCACGACTTGACCTCTGTATACCATGTGCCTCTGCTAATGGAAGAACAAGGAGTAGTACAATACTTAAATGAAAGGCTTCAATTGAATATGTCTCTGCCACGTCCAGGAAAGTAAGTATACGTATGTATTTTCTGTGTTTTAAAATTCCGTTACGAATTTTATAATGCACTACTCACTAAGAACCAGCGAGCATCATTGATCTGTAGACGACAGACCAAGGCGAGGATGATAGGTTGAGTTTCACTCTTACCCGAGGGACAGGCCCACATTAGCTGCGAACTGAAGTGTATAAAAAAGCGTGTTAAAAGAAAGAGTGCCAACTTTGTCCTTCAACAGGTAAATTTAGGTTTGGGAGCTTTAAAATAAGAGCATATCATATTAATAGAATATGTGACGTCTTTTTTTAATGAAAAGTCCAAAAAAAGATTGTAGATTCGTCTAGAATATAACGATAATGATTTTTTATCTATGCATTTTAATTAGCAATTAAAATATCGGTCGTGCTCTGGTTTAGAAATATTTTTGTTGTGTCTATTTTTTTTAATGACTCGATTACGGTTTACAAAAACAAATTCTATGGAATGCTTAATGCTTTGTTTATCAAGTGTAGGAATTAATTCAACTGATTTGCGCAGTATATTTAAATATGTGCGTAATTAACGCTGCCTATTTTGCATGGTGAACTTATTTAAATGCAATGATGTTACCTGTATTTTAGCTCGTGGCTAAATATTAACAGCCGCTCGGGTCGATCTTTAGGTTAAGCCGTGCTTGCCTAGGTTGGTCTGTGGATGGGTGACCACCCAGTACATACCGAGTTTCCTCCGTGCCTCGGAAAGCACGTTAAGCCGTTGGTCCCGGCTGTCATTTGTAGATCTTTGACAGTCATTATAGGTAGTTAGTGGCCCAAAAAGTCTGACAACCAGTCTTACCAAGGCGTAAGACGACCCTAACATAGTTAGGAAAAGGCTAGGCAGATGTTAACTGTATTTTAAGATTTCCGTGTGTATTAGAAAATAGATCAATACATGTTTAATGATGGCTAATATTATAAAGGCGAAAGTTTGTATTTGTGTATGTTTGTTACTCCTTCACGCTCAAACGGCTTAACGGATTTGGATGAAATTTGGTATTAAGATAGCTTATATTCTGGATTAACAAATAGGCTACTTTTGATCCTGGAAAAATGCGGTGTTCCCGTGGGATAATCGAATAAAACTCGAACATGTTTTTCCCGAATTTTGACTAAAATCGTCTCTTTGGCGACCAAAAGTACTAGGCTAACATAAATTCAAGGTGTTATTTATTCAAACGAGGCAGGTAGGCAGGTAGGGAGGTAGGTGGGTATGGTAGGGAGGTAGGTAGGAAGTTAGGTAGGGTAGAGTAGTAAAAAGATAAAAGAGGTACACAGCTTACTTTTACCAGCTTTAAGCATCAAATTGTCAAGAACATGAAAAAAATGTTCTTGAAAATTTGATGTCATTCTTTTTTCCAAGTTTCAGTTTGTGTACAGACGCCAGCACATCAAGCTACCCGAAACTGTCAAATTTTCGCAATCAACCTTGAACCTAATGCTATAACGATAAAGTTGAAAATCTATTAAAGAAATTTGTCAGATTGTAGTAGCTTGATGTGCCCGGCGTCTGTACGTGTTGAAACTTTTTCAACGCGGGCGCAGGTAGTACATATATAAACTCACGCCTTTTCCCTCTCTCTCTTTTCTTTTACTTTTGGCCACCCAATGCTGAGTGTAGGTCTCTTCCAAGGCTCTCCACTTTTAGCGGTTTTGTGTCATGGCCAGTTTTTTCCGGCCACTTTAATGAGATCGTCTGTCCTCCTAGTCAGTTGTCTTCGCACATTCCTCGCTCCAGACCGTGGTCTCTCCAGCACTTTCTTCCTCCATCTGCCTTTTTCTCACAAGGCAGAAACTACAGAACGCCACCTGAACGGAGATGAAGCAAAAGGAGTATGAAAATACCGATTTTCATACAAAAGGAGTATGAAAATACCGATTTTCATACAAAAGGAGTATGTAAATACCGATTTTCATACTCCTTTTGCTTCATCCACGTTCACAAAATCATCTAGTCATACACGAAGGCTGCCGCGCCAGCTTAGAGTACTACGAACGATACATAATAGTAGTTTTTAAATTAACTCCTCGTGTTCATGTTGTCCTCTCACAGCCTCATGTTTTTTTTATGGTTATGATAATATAAACTAACTCAACAAATCGATTAAATTACAGGTTTATGCGGAAATGGCACAATCTTGCCAAACAAGTCGACAATCTGCGTAAAGAAGTAAATATCGCTCTGGTTGGAAAATACACAAAATTGGAGGACAGCTACGCTAGCGTTACTAAAGCTTTGCAGCATGCGTGCATCGCTTCTGGCAGCAAACTTAATCTGACGTACATTGAAGCTGTGAACCTGGAGCGACAGACTAAAATAGATGATCCTGTTAGTTATCATAAGGCATGGCAGAATCTCTGCAAGAGCGAGTAAGTAATGTTCAATTCGATTTGAAACATTGTTGTATGTGTTTTTTAGGTTTAGTCAAGCATCTCAAACATAGATCTATATTGTGACGCTGCCTTACGTTGTCTGTAAAAATAAAAATAACATGGTGGGTCAGTAAAATAACCTTACCTACTAAAACCAAAATGTGACATGTTGATTTCATTGACTGCTAAACCAAATTAACTGTATTTGTTAATTATTCTTCATTTTTCTTCAATCTTCCCCCAATGCTGAGGACCACATACGACCCGTCTGGAAGTTACGCTGCCTTCAATGTAGACTGCTCTTTTATTTATATCGTATTTTTAATTCCAGTGGTGTCATAGTCCCCGGTGGGTTTGGTCAGAGAGGCATGGAAGGCAAAATCGAAGCTTGTCAATGGTGCCGTGAAACACAAAAACCAATGCTCGGTATCTGTCTCGGACTACAAGCGTCCGTCATAGAATTCGCTAGAAACGTGCTCGGTCTAAAAGGTGCTAACACTACAGAAGTTGATCCTAACTGTGAAGACAAGCTTGTGATAGACATGCCTGAACATCATCCTGGAAACCTCGGTGGAACCATGCGGTTAGGGAAGAGGAAGACTTATTTGGAGTCCAGCATAATAAGTAAGTTTCAGTAATACTTTTGTAATTATATGGCATGGCTAACGAAATTAGTACCAGAAAACGAGTCATTCCTTTGTCTTGGAAAAAATATTTTATTTTGTTATTTTCCGCACTTACATAACTTAAAGTCAGCTCGGTAATCGTCGTTTTCCGAAAATAAAAAATGATTGCCGAGGCCCATAACTAAAACCTTAGTACATTGAAATAGGTCATGAAGATGTAATAACAATACTAGTCCTTGTGAACTGATAACCAATGTCGCATGGTTCTTTTTTCTAAAATAAATGTTACTTATTGAGTATACTAAGTCTAAAATATCCAAACATTTTTACAGCTCAACTATACAAGAAAGACGAAATAGAAGAGCGTCACAGGCACCGGTATGAAGTGAACCCAGAATATATAGAACGTCTAGAAGCGGCCGGTCTCCGCTTTGTAGGCAAAGACGAGTCTAAGACGAGGATGGAAGTAGCCGTGGTGGACAATCACCCTTACTACGTTACTGTGCAATTCCACCCGGAGTATTTATCACGGCCACTGTCGCCTAGCCCACCTTTCTTAGGGTAAGTAGGTTACCTGCTTTCCATTCAAAGATTTAGTGCTTGGCACTTAGCTGTGTAGCAATTTCTATCCTACACGAGCATCGTGCATAACGATGCCTGGTGGCTCGTGACCAAATAACAGCCGCTCCGGTCGATCTTCAGGTTAAGCCGCGCTTGCCTAGGTTGGATGGGACCCCACCCATTGCATGCCGAGTTTTCTCCGTGCCTCGGAAAGCACGTTAATCCGTTGGTCTCGGGTTTCAATTGATCTTTGACAGTCGTTACTGGTAGTGAGTGATCGGAAAGTCCGGCAACCAGTCTTACCAAGGGGTATCGTATTACCCAGTACTTACTGGGTTGTGGAGGTCAGATATTCAATCGTTCTATATAAAATACTAGTATTCAACTGCATCCGGTAAGACTGGAAGCCAACCTCAAAATAATTATGAAAAGGCTAGGCAGATGATGACTATGCATCAATGATGCAAAAAAAAATGTTTCTGAAAATCGTTATTTTCAAGTATCTAAATGATTTTAGATCGATATCTAACACGCCTGTCAAGTTTCCCGAGTTAATTTAATCTTGTGTCCATTCGACCATTGTGTCTTAAATATTTTGCTTAAGTTCCCACTTAATTATTCCTTTTATTTCAGATTAATATTGGCGTCACTAGGAAAACTCAAGAACTACTTGTCGAAAGGCTGTCGGTTGAGTCCACGAAATCAGTCCGATGTCAGTTCAGGTCAGTAGAATTATAATAGTTTGAAAAAAAATGGGTTTGTTGAATGGTGTTAAAATATTATCGGTATTTTTTATATTTGAGGATTTTAATAACAGTTTTCTATTCCTTTGTTTTCAGATGAAGATGATATATCTGTTTCTTCTCTAAGTATAACCGATGAAAAGACAGTAATTGAAAACGGCATCGCCGTTAATGGAGTAAGCAAAAAACAAAATAATTAAAACATAATTATTGTGTTTTTGACTAATATAATTCAATATTATTATTTTTAAGTGATACTGCTTAAATAAATAAAAATAAAAAATCAAATTAAATGCCGATTGTCATTGCAAGTTTAATTAAAAAGAATGAATATTTTTGTAAAAGGAAGGTATGTCAAAATGAAAACCAGTGTAAAAATGTGTAAGTTTCAAGTTTATTATTTTCTATTAGGATGACCAGTGTTTTAATTATTCCTATCCACTAGTCTGTAAATGATTAAAGCATAATACAAACTGTATCTTTTAAAAATAGAAATAAAAAATACAATCAATAAAGATCCGGGATGGAAAAGCAACAGTTGAATAAAAATGTTATATTATTATTTCTGTAAAACATACAAGTTATTCCAATGTTTTGTTAAAAATCATGCACGGCGCAGGTAAATGTAGGTATAGACCGACCGCTTTAACGACTCCTCGCGAAGGTATGAATTTAAATGAATTATTCTGAAGGTTGATCACGTATTGGTTCAATAACTATCGTAATACCTTTGTGGAGTATGGTTATTTTAAAGCAAATAACCTGTGGGATATTGTTAGGACTTTGTGGACGCTTAATGTGCCTTTGATGGGGCAAGGCGGAGGATTCATTAAAGCGGTCGGTCTATAGTCGTCAAGAGCTTCAAGAGAGACATACGCGGTGGTCGTCCGCATGATCAGCGTTGTACTTACTCACCGTCATGACATATTTTCAGTTTTTCAATTTAGTTGGTAAGTGTTGATAGTGATAACCATAAGGATTAATTGTTCAAATAATAGTTAAGTGTAATTTTTATAAGTTTTTTTTTCTGAGATGATAACTTGTATGTTCTACTAATGGTTTGTCTCGAATATTTAAAAAATATTGTATAATAATATTTTATTCAACATTTACAAATTCAAGAATATATTAAATCGGTATCGTAATATAATTATTCTTTATCATCAATGAGTAGATCAAAATCAAAGCAGAAAAACAATACTAACAAACAAAATGATTACTAGGTTACTTTGAAAACTAAATACAAACAAAATTAAAGTCACTAATTTATTTATGACAAAATGAGTATAGTATATTATTTGTTATTAATGATATAAGTACCAGTGTTTATGGTATAGAATGGTATTGTATGAATGACGTAATAATTGGTCATAAAGAGACATAATATTCGGATATTATCTCCCTAAGCCCCAAATATATGTTGTGATGTTAATTATCAGGTGATGACATGGCTGTTGTACAACAAGTAAAATGTATATTTTTATTATCGACAATTCAATAGGTTTAAAAGCCTGTTTATTTTACTAATGTAATCGTAAATTTATAGAAATTTTCTCTCTCTCATAGTTTCAATAGTGTTCCCGAGCCTATTAGTCTCAGCTTTTGATAAAAATATGCTGGTATTGATAACATAGATAATAATCGAAGCATTCCATTACACTTTCTTGCAGTTGTAAACTTTTCTCAAGTATTATTGTTATAATAAAAGCCAATAAAGTTTTCCCCTGTCTGAAGAAAGTTTTTTATTCATCCTGCTAATAATAAGCTGTCTGCTTTTGAAAACACATACCGCAGAACTGGTTTTACCCGACTATGGCAAAGCCACAAGGACTGTCTCATTGGTCCAGTGGTAGCAAGCGCGACTGCTGACCATGAAGTTCTGGGTTCGATTCCCAGGTCGGATAAAGTGTTATTGGGTTTTTCCATCAGGAATTTTTCAGTAGCAGCCACGGAGTCTGGATTTGTGCCCGGTTGATGTTAATGGGCTCTCCCCCTATTACATGGGACTTAAATATAAAAGCTGGCGAAATATGGGTGTACTATTAGGTATACTTCTGCCTAACCCTTCGGGGATTACAGGCGTGATGTTGTTATGTAAATAGGTTTAATAGGGGGAGCGCGGCAGGAAATTATTTTGCGCACAGCCGCGCTATGACTGACCAGAGTTCAGTTCAGAGAGCTTGAAACTTGGAGTAATTAGACTCTGGGAGTTATAGTTTCATTCAAAATTGCGTCTAAAATTCATGCAACAACACAACTAATGTGTGCATAAGCGGCACTTAATTATGTTTGGCACTCCTCCGCATCACTATCCATACCAAGCCAACCGATTACCACACAACTTTTCACTAATGAATTTCGTTCCTTGACACAAGCCCACGAGTTATACGTACGCACGAGTCTTGTCGTATGGCAGTCGTACGTAGCCTTAAAGCGCAGGCCACACCGCAAGCTATATAGTGAGCCAGGCGAGCATCGTTATTCCTCTTTTCATGCTTCGGTTCAGCACTTTCGGTAGTTCTCGGTGTGAACCAAAGTATGAAAAGAGGTGAAACGATGCTCGCCGCGCTCTCTCGCTCACTCGCTAGCTGGCGGTGTGACTTAGTGTTGCCGAACTATCGATTGTCTATCGATAGGTTGTCAATACTATCGTGACCTCGAAAAATAGTCAGAATATCGATAGCCCTATCGATAGTATTTAAATTTTACAATACTATCGATACTATCGATAGTATCTATCCAAGAAATTGAGCAATACTATTGATAAAGTGTAATACTATCGATAGTATCGATACTATTGGGTATTGATACTATCGATAGTATCGATACTATCACTATTATGGTGTGTTTTACTGCAATCAGTGTCGATACTATCGATACTTTTGTACTACGGTTTGAATCCAACACGATACTATTGAACTTTGGTAAAATATCGACGTAGTAAAACTACCGATAGTATCGATACTATCGATAGTTTCGACAGTGATTCGAGATCGATACTATCGATCGTATCAATACCCAATAGTACCGATACTATCGATAGTATTGCACTTTATCAATAGTATTGCTCAATTTCTTGGATAGATACTATCGATAGTATTGTAAAATTTCAATACTATCGATAGGGCTATCGATATTGTGACTATTTTTAGAGGTCAACTATCGATAGTTCGGCAACACTAGTGTGACTTGCGCTTAAAAGGCTCACCTGAAATTGATAATTTTGCGTGCGACTGCTGCGGCTCTAAGCCTATTAATTCTATGACCTGAATTGAATTAATTTAAGGACTAGCTGACTGATCCGACCGACGTTCTACCCAATATTTTGTGGATGTCGCCAACAGCGCTACTTACCGGGCCCAACTATAGCTAAAAAGCAAATTCATACTTACATAAGTACATACAAAAAAATCATATTGTAACACCATAAGAATGTGTAAACCTATAGTAATAAAATGTTTAATTATAGGCTCAATCTTGGAATTTGTTCTCTTATCTTAATTAAAAAGGAGGGAAGCCTTTGCCCAGCAGTGGGACAATATGGGCTAGCTATAATATAATAAAAATCCTAAAAAAGTTACAGCGGCTCGTCAATTCAAACGGCTAAATGGAGGAGCCACTTTAGATTAGAACCTTTGGTCAATAAGGACTCCAAAAATTGAACTAAGTATATTGAAAAAATAATTATGACCCATGAGGTCAAGCGATTTTCAACCATTGGTTTTACTATTGGTTTTGTTTGTGGTATAATATTTCATTATTCCATGTGAATATCCGAACGATTTTGACACCATTGACTTTTGATTACGATGTTGCTAGCAGTTATTTTTTCCAGATACTGGGTAAAATATTATTGGTTGATAGCGTTTTTCACGAAATTTAGCATGACACGGTCTAATAAAAACGTTAAAATGGGTATATTTTTATTGTTTAAATACAATGAAAATCTTTTAACCAATCACATTTAAAATTCTAGTTCTGATTCGTCTCACATACAGCCATAGATGTAAGCAAAATAGAGCAGACTTTTATTTTCCCCTTAAAATTCAGTGGAACTGTGGAAGTCGGGAAGTGGTAAATGCCGGTTTAGTCTTGGAACACTGATATTTTGCGCTGCGGTCCGAGTTGAACTCAGAAAATACTTTTTACTTTTTCAAATCAGTTTATCGCGCGTAATGATAACGATATTTACTTTTATTTGAACATTTGTGTATTTTTTTTAATACTGAAGTGTATTGTTTAAAATTGAAGCTGTAATGTGTAACGCCGGACCGTGACATGAGTGACGAAAAAAATATTTTCGTTAGTAAATAAGAAATTTCTAGTTCACGATGGTGTTTGAATCCATTGTGGTGGACGTGCTGAACAGGTTCCTCGGGAGCTACGTGGAGAACCTGAACAGAAGTCAGCTAAAGCTAGGAATATGGGGCGGTGAGTTTTTACGCCAGGGTGATGTCATAATTGCCGCACTGCTTCGATTGCGGTTATTTATGTCTTCGGTTAATGTTTTGCAGGCGACGTCGTGTTGGAAAATCTGGTGCTCAAACAGAATGCCTTGGAAGAACTCAATTTTCCTATCGAGACAGTTTATGGACACTTGGGTGAGAAAAGTTTACCTACCTACAGCAATTTAATTGATCACAAAATATAAACACTCGAACACCAAAACTATTTAGCTTACATTCCATAAAATCCATAAAGCTGTGTAGAGAACTAACTCAAGCTTCTTCATAGCCCTATTTTCTTTGTAAATATCAGTTAACCTTGTGCAATATTTTTAGTAAATAATTAAAACTGATTACAAGCAGGTCAGGGACTTTTGCCATGTATTATTTGTACAATATGGGTATTATGGGTCATCTGTGTGTGAATAAAGTTAGTGTAATCTCGCTGCAAGTTAATGGGTGGGCTGTCATTATTCTTGCAATGTTCATTGATTGTATGTGACATGTCCTGTTTTGGGAATTTTAAATTACTTCAAATAGACATTTGTAATTTATTCAACATCATCATCATTCTTCTGCTCTCTCATTATATCTCAATTTATTTTGGGTGGTGCAACATGTCTACTGGTGTTGTTACAGTTGTGCTTTATTATTCTCATAAAAAAATATCCAAATACACTCCTTTGATGTGTAGTTGTAAAAGTCCAGCCCAATGTTCAATATAATGTAAAATATTACCAGCAGAGAGACTAATTATTATTATCTTCTATCTTTTTCTCGCGTTTCACTCCCGTTCTGTATTCACCTGGAAATGACTCCACAGGAATCTTTAAAATGTAGCCTATGATGCTCAGGGATAATGTAGCTTCCTGTTAGTGTAAGAATTTTTGGAATTGGATGAGTAGTTCTGAAGATTACACCTTACATACAAACTTACAAACAAATTTTACCTCCTTACAATATTAGTATAGACTAATAGTAATAATCACCACCGTGTTAACCAGCTAATAGCATGGCATTGAAATTGTTTGCATATTAAGGGTATGCAGCCGTGTAACTTTTTTGTTCTTGTTGCTTTCCAATTCAAATTATCATAAAGTTTTCCATTACAATAGATGCAGTTATTTGATATGGTATCAGTATGACTGTAGCACTAACAAAAGGGTTTTTTAGTGTTTTGTTATCTAATCTTTATCATATACAATAACAGCATTTCAATGAGTTAAGGTGTTTGTTTTTGCACTTTAAAAATTAAGTACAAGTTTGTGTATCTAAATTTACACTTGTTTTATTAAAAGGTTTTTATCTGATAACTTTAATGCCCGTTTTTACTACTTTTTATTTTTTACTGCCTTTAAGTGACACCTAAATGAAATAATCATGTTTGTATTTCAACTTGCAGTGGAGACTCAAGCATTGAAAATCCAACATTTCTAGGCATTCATTAAAGTATCATTTAGTAGTACTGAAAATGAGTGTCTTACATAATATCTTATATAATAGAGAGTGACCCTATTGCCATTAACAAGGATCCTATCCATATTTATATTCAGGCTGCTACTTAAAATACCGACTTTAGCATTCCCTTTAAAGGTTGCTAAACTAAACTTTATTATTCTTAAATCTAATTTCAAATAATTATAAACAGTCCATCAATAACAACAGGACTAGACATCATGTATACTGTTTGGAGAATTAACAGGGTTTCAAATTGCAGCAATAGAGTATTATTTAAGATATAATGTGGGAAATCAAATCAAATAAATAAACAGTAAAAATAAATAAATCTTTCTATAAATTCTCAAACCAAATGACATAAATCTTTCTATAAATTCTCAAACCAAATGACATAAATCTTTCTATAAATTCTCAAAGCAAATTACATAAACAATGAAATCTATTTATACATAGAGGGGCTACAGACCAGCCTACCCAATTAGGCAAGGTTATCACACCAGTCACCACTTAACATTCAACAAAGATACTGTGGCATCCCTGTTTGTAATTGTTACAGTCATAAACTTCTGTCTGGGTGACATCATCCCATTAAATCGGACCTATTTCATTTGCGAAACAAACTGAAGGCCAATACTGTGGCCTTCGAATGTATGTGTGTACAATTTGCCCAATTTCCTTAAGAGGAAAAATATGCTCGTTAATTTTGATTATTATTTATAACATATAGGTAACATTGGTTAACATTAAACTAAATTACATTATTTTCCTGGTCTAGATAAAATTCAATGACTAAGTATAGATTTAAAATTTGGATTCTTGGAAGTAAATAATCCAGTAGATGAAAAGAATAATGCGGTATTTTGCTTTTGTACTGTCGGTTGCACCAACAGTATATTTAAAGTTCTATATAATGGCTTTATACTTTTGGCATGGGTTTGTGACATAAAAACAAGTGTGATGAGCACAAAAAAGTGATGAAAAACTACAGACAAACTTCGCTTCTATTTATTGCTCGTCTTAGTACTACCGCGCTCACTAGTGGTTGACCACTTCTCACTATTATGTCTTGAGTAGTAAGGTTGAAAAGTAGGCGCGCTAGTACGTATAATACTCATACATAATTACAGAGTTACAAAAAACAGCGTCATCAAATCCAAAAAGCTGCGATATCCGCGATCACACATGTATGAGTAATCAAAATAAATAACATAACACGAAAACAAAGACTTATCAGGCACTTCCATATCTCACTTGTTAGGAACTTGATAATGAAATAAAATTATTTATTATGAGTAATCTCGAATAAATATAATAATCGGTCATATATTATGGCGCAAAAATATGGTGTCTGGCGACCTTGCTTCTAAATACACGCTTTATTATATGCACGCCATTGTTTATTATCAAACAAAAGACCATTTTTTAAAGATAAAAAATAAGATCCAGGCGTATCAATCTATGTCACATAGTATCAGTTTATAAAACACCTTTTTATAGATTTTGTTCATACTTATCTTTATGACTTTTAAATAGACTTTTAGCGTAAACAATCGTTAGGGTAATTTAATCTTGGTGTATATGATGTATCCCATTGTATGTCAATTTAAATAAAAATAGAAAAAGTGGTGGTAAAATAAAACTGTGTCAACTGCTAGAAAACCAAGAATTCTAAATGTAAAACAAAGCTATGTTGGCCTCAAAAACGGAACAATTAGCACATTTAGGAGATTTTAAAGGTGCTAACTAAGAATACTACATGTACAATATGATCTAAAAAGCAAGTAGAAAAAACAAAGATACTCCTAAATGAAATGGGAATGTCGATTCTTAATTAAAAAAAACCGGCCAAGTTTGAGTCGGACTCGCACACAAAGGTTTCCGCAGTACCTAACAATATAATAACAATAAAATTTTTAGGAGTCACATCTAGTACAACAATCCAATTTTAGTTTAGATCCGTGTTTATTTGGTTGGTGATTAACTACTAAATACAATTGTTTTTTGTTGTTGTGATCGCTTATGCTCATATTTGTAATTTTTACAATGAACGCAGATTCTGTACTCTCATAAACATTTTATGTAAATTTAGTTTCTCAGTAAGTGAATTATTTTTAATTCTTGATGAGGAATAATAAAGTTCTTAAACCACATGTTAATGAAAAACAAAGCTACTGCTGCAGTTTTACGAAAAAGTTGCATAACTCAAAAGCTACAAATCTTTATTTTGACAGAATTTTCCTCCTCTTACTTTATAAATTAAAAGGGGGAGACACAATTCTTACGGCTTTAGAAGCGGATTCCTCATTGACTTAGAAAAAAAGTAGGTATTTGGGGAACTTCGATATCATTTTTTAAGAGCTGTCGAAAGACGTCCCACACAGTTAAATACGTAGAATTTTTTTTAAACTTCAGTTACATGTGTCGAGTCCCCCTCCTATTTTTTTTGTTCGTAATTTCACATTACTTTTTGTGTAGCGGTTCATAGAAGACACTTGCTCTCTTAATTTCAGCTGTGGTGGCTACAGTCTCGAAGTTAAATGGCTGTGACATACTGACGGACAGAAGAATCTATAAGGGTACTTACCATTTGGCAAGGAACCCCTAAAAATAATTTAACTTATTTTACTTAAAGCAATATTGATATTACTGTATTAAACACAAAAAACCCGGAATAAAATATCTAAATTATTGTGAAAAACGCATCATTAAGTCTTATCTAGTTGCGTACTTTAGAAGAACAACTCGATCACACAGATAGACATGAATGGCGACTTTATTTGATAATAATTACCAATAGATTGAGTTTTCCTAAACATTGTGCTCTATTAATAAGCTACCAAATTAATACAAATGAAAGATAAACTGTTATCGCATGATTTATTGTTATGACTACAACTTATCAAAAAGCGTGGGTAGACAACGATATTACGAAATACCTAATACCGTTCGGCGCTCCTAACTACTTAAAAAGCAGGTCACAAGGTCACAGGTCTGTGAAGGTGTTTGACCTGATGACGTTAACCACGAATAACCAATGGAACTTATAACAATTACAATTTTGCTCCACACCCTTATAACAAGGGAGTGTGATAAGTCTCGAATAGTATGTTGATACCTACAGTCATGAGAACCAATATTATGTTTACACTTAGCAAGAGATGTTCTCCTAATCTATTGTTTGCAATTTCATGTGGTACGAATGAAGTATTTTGGAACCTGTATTCTCAAAGTTGCAATAGTTATTCCACGACAAAATCGATTTTGTTCGTGACTGTACCCATTTAGAAGTGTTGTTTTTAATTTACTGTGCTGCAAACTGTGTCAATACTGACTCAATTTAGAAGTAATTTTCTAAGAAACACTTGAAGAACTTGAAGTTCATCTTGAAAATTATAAGTGTTTCTTAAGAGCGGCCAACCCGTCGTACCCGTCGACAAAGTGAAGGATATTTAATTATAGTAAAGCAATTGACTACCAACTTAATAGTCACGACTGCCATTTGTATGAAGTGGCTTTTAATAATAGGGGCCTTCCATAAACTACGTTACACGAAAATCATGTTCTTTTACCCCCTGCCCCTCCTTTTCACCGCTGGTCACATTTATGAGACTTCCCCTCTTCGCCTATTTGACATCACGTATTTTGATATTTTACACATACAGATAGACTTAATAGCTTAACTTAACTTTTCGTTAATAGTTCAAATTTCCTGTTTTTCCATGTGACGTCACGAAATTTAGGACCCCTCCCACCCCTTGTCACACAATGTCACACTTCGCCCCCATTAACATGTGACGTAATTTATGGATGGCCCCATACGGCAAATTGATGTAGTGTATCAATTTGTTTTTCAACTAATTTCGCTGTTGGTAAATGACAACCAGCTTGCTACTCCCGCTGTTTGCTGGCCAAAACCATCGCGACCCCCCTCATGCCGTCTTGTCAATATTTAAACTGGGCTGGGTTGATCGATAGCTGTACTGAAATTGCATGACGACTACGCACGACAAAATGGGCAAAATATGGCGTTTATAGCGGTTCTTTTACGTAAAAGTTATTTGAAATCTAGCCTAGTAGAGTCAAATTATAGTAATGATATTTATTATATCGAAGCCTAGGCTCTAACGTCTTTATTTTTTTCTGATTGTACGTTGTCATGATACCGGTTTACGTGTTTTGACGCAACTATCTACTAAAGCATTATGCTAATATTTTAAGTTACGACACTCTCACAAGGTGGTTGACAATAAACATTGATACAATATCATTTTTTATCATTTGTTTTTCATACTTGATCCCTTTTCATACAGGAAAGCTAGTACTGAAAATTCCCTGGAAGAATCTCTATGGCGCGTCAGTGGAAGCTTCCGTTGAACGTCTGTTCCTGGTCGTCAACCCTACTGCTGAAGTTAAATATGACGCAGAAAAGGAGGAGAAGATGGCGCTGGCTTCCAAACAGGCAGAGCTGGCGAGGGTTGAAGAAGCCAAGAGGCAAGAGGCACAAATGGGTTAGTATGTTATTAATTTTTGCAGTTTTATAACCAGTCACAATGCAACTTGTTATCGTACCTTATTATAAAATAAATGATTGCGTAATAAAAAGATATGAATAAATAACTAGAAAATATGCAATAGTTCAAATGGCTTGTATTTAAAGAAAATAACACAAATTCGACGCAAGACTAATGTAGTGGTTCCTGTTTGTAAAAAGAATTCGAAAAGATATGTATAACCCTCTGTTTCTGTTCGGTTTAGTGGCCATGAATGCTTAAACATTGTATAGATGTATATCAGAATTAGATTCACATAATTTTTCATCGCTTAGGTAATAGTGAAGGGTAACCGGTTTTATACGCTTGAATGATGACTAATCTCATAGAAATGTTTTTCTAATATTAACAAAATCAAAAAACAAACTACAGCTATTTCAATTGATTGATTTATAATTGAGACTAAACTTATGAGGCATTATATTCTAATGCCTTAGTTTGTATTGTAGTATGAGTCGTCAATATATCGAATTTTAATTTAATCACGAACATAAACTCAAACTCAAAGCATTTATTTCAATTAGACCATTATAGGCACTTTTGAATGTCAGAAAAACAAAGAAAGTGAAGCTACAGTCACAGACACAAGGCATAATAACTTGCGAAAGTACTGTAGCTAGAAGTAGATAGTAGTAGAAGAAGAAAGTACTATAATTCAATACCTATTATATTCCGGCCGAATAAGTAGGCCTTTCTGTTATTTGATACGAACTCGTACAAGTGAAATCGTGTTTCCCAGTTGAGTCTTCGTGTACAAGTGTGTATGGATACATGACAACTAAACATGCAAGCCTTTATATCTGTAAGGTCTTCATATCCGTTGAGATATCACTACCACCATGCTTGTAAAGTAAAATATTTAAGAAGCTGACATGATACGCGTGTCTTCTTGTTTTAAATATATACAGAAGATCAATACACCATCCACTTTAATGATTTTTAATAAAAATATCATACTATAATGTTTCCACCAATGAGACTTACATCTGAAGGAGTGAAAAATTTAACGACACAATCTAACATCACGTCTGTAATCGCCGAAGGGTTACGCAGAGGTGTATCTAATAATAGTACACCCACATTTCGCCAGTTATGTTTAAGTCCCTCAATATAGGGGGCGAGCCTATTGTTATCAACAGGGCACAATCGCAGACTCCATGACTGCTACTGAGAAATTCCTGATGTAACGACACAAATATGTGAAATACGCCAAATAACATATCGTCGGGGATAGTGCAAATCCGCGGAACTAGCATTGGATAATTCCGCGTACCTGACAAATGTAGCCAATTTCAATTACGCATTGTTGTAGCGACTTAATTAATGACTTTAATAGATTTCTACTATAAACAATACACATGAATTGTTACTATTCATGTAAAAATAAGGTCAAAAATCGTTGAAATAAAAAAATATATAAACTTATAACCTTCCCCTGTAAACCTACACGTAGTGCAGATACACGCACTTTACGTATGATAGATTCGGGGATTTGCACTATCCCCGACGATATTCACTTTTAAACTTACTATTTCAATAGAAAAAAAAACTGATATTACTGTGGGAAGCTATTTCAATATGAGCGTAAGTGAAACAAAACGTTTCATATCGCCAGTATTAATCTTCCATCTTATTTATAGATGCTGAAAATAAGCTCGACGAGACATTTGTCGAGAAGCTGGTGACTCAGATCATCAAGAATGTGCAGCTAAAGATCACCGATATACACATAAGATATGAAGACAGCATTACGAATCCTAAGAAGCCTTTTTCCTTTGGTATCACGCTGCACAACCTATCCGTCCATACGACTGACGAAAACTGGAAGAAAGCAGTCCTCACTGAAGCTGTTACTCAGATTTACAAGGTGAAATTCTTTACCAGAAAGACTTGATTACTTTTCATGGAACTTTTAAGTAATTATAGAAATTGAAGACTTGAGCTTTAGTCAATGTTAAAGTTATTATGTCTGGTCTTTAGTCAATTTAGTCGCTCCATGTAAAATACTGGTATTCAACTGCATCTGGGTAGGCTGGAAGCCGGCCCCAACATAGTTGGGAAAAGGCTAGGCCGACGATGATTTAGTAAATTTAAAGCAATGGGTCAAAATGACGTAAGATAGTTTTCATTTATGACTTTATGTAGTTCAAAATCGGGCCCTTAAATTGTGCAAGTTTAATGAATATTCATGAGAAAAAAAATCTGTAAGATTTATGATGTTAAGGCGAGGAAAGTTTTAAAACAACACTCGTTACCAAAGTTTTATTTTATGGTTAAGTCTTCTTTATGATCTAAACTTTTCCGACAATGTAATAGTTGGAAAATACTGGATTCTTGTAGAGTTTATTATTTTTGAATATGGAAGATGTTCAAGATTATTGGTCAGAGAATAAAAACAGCTTTTTTTTAATATTTACAGATTCTAGATTTAGAAGGTCTAGCGATTTACTGGAATCCTGCAACTGAATTATATTCGAAATCGGAGCCCGCGGACATGAAGGGTAGACTACAAGGAGAGATAGCAACAAAATCATCTAAACCATCATTTTACCAATATGGTAAGTTAGTATACGCCTTCCGGTTAAACCATGGCTAAAACGGCTTTAACCAATGTTTACCCACTTCGTTCTAAGAAATCAATTGGATAATTGACGTAATATGCTTGACTTTTTTATTGATATAATTAGAAGAAACATCTCGTCAACACAAAGCCTTGAGAGATCTTGTGGTATACCTATGAAAAACACAGTAATGACCAACAGAAAAAATAACATACATTGTTCTTTCAGCTCTGGGTCCGATAAGCGCAACAGCAAAGCTAAAACTAACCCCGAAACCGGAGGCCGAAGTACCAAAGTTTAGCTCGCCTAAAGTAATACTAAGTCTACACATGGAGCGACTTTCAGTCAGCCTTACAAAAATGCAGTATCAAGACATGATGCTATTGGCTGACTCTATGGATAGAATGACCAAACAGGCGCCTTACAGGTATCTTGACTTGATTGAAGTTGATTGTTCATAAATTGCTCTATGACCCTATGATTTCGAATTTTTTGGAGCTCTTTAAGTGGGTCAGGTCTTGTCGGATTTATGATTTGTATGTATTCTATTCGATGGGGCATGTTGAAGACCAACTTTAGCGCACGATAAAGTTTGCATGGAAGTCAGAAAACAACAAAAAATACACCATAGTGTAAGATATGCACACTATGCACGCGACATCGTCGGCGTTAATGTGCAAGAACAACATTGTTTGTGTGTTTTATCAACCTCTTATTGCTTCCACTAAAATATGCACCAAATAAACCTGAGCATATTGTCAAAATAAGCTTATGTATCATTCAAATATTATGACGGCCAAAACTGTCCATGATTTTATACTGATATACAGCATTCTGGTTACAGAAAATACCGTCCAGATGTACGGTCATACAAACGACATTACAAAGAATGGTGGAAGTTTGCATATCGTTGCATGTTAGATGAAGTGCGCAGGCGACGCAATAACTGGGACTGGGCGCATATGTTAGAGCATAGACAGCTTTGTAAAAACTATGCGACAGTGTATCAGTGTAAACTGAACAATAGAGGCAAAGTCAATACGGAGCAGTTATGTGTACTGGAAAAGGCAGAGAAAACACTCGATTTGTTAAATCTGGTCGTTATAAGACAAAGGATTGAAATGGAGGTATGTTATTAATTTATTATTTGATGTTTTACTGTAACAATCTTTATTATTCACTAGCTGTTCCCCGCGGTGTCACACGCTGCGCGGCTCCTAAGGGTCGTAGCGTGATGTTATATAGCGTATAGCCTTCCTCGATAAATGGACTATCCAACACAAAAATAATTTTTCAATTCGAACCAGCAATTCCTGAGATTAGCGCGTTCAACCAAACAAACTCTTCAGCTTTATAATATTATAAGTATATAAGTATAGTATAGATTAAGATAAGTATTCACGCCAAGTTTCAAGATCAAGAAGGTCAAGATCGTGTCACCTCTTTGTATGGGCGCTAGTGGATCAACTGTATATTATTGATCATATAAGGTTACACATCTGAAGAAAGAATGACTGTATCAGCCAGGGTTGTTAGTAGTTTACGTCTTAAGTAGAATCCCTCTTATTTATCAATTGAATTTATAGCAGTAATCAGTTAATAATATATTATTCAGGTTGAAAGGCTGGGAAAACTAAGAGAGCAAGAAGAGGAATTGAAAAAGTCCAAGGGTTGGTTCAGCGGCTGGTGGTATGGAGGCAGCTCCAAAGACGACGAATTGGCTGAAGGCACAGCTATTAGTAAGTATAACAAGGATTCAACAGCTTGCAAACACAGTAGCATGAGCTTTTCAGCTGTATCAACAAATTATAGACACTTTTAATACGCTGCATTTTCTTTTTAGTGGCACAATTCGAAAAGGCAATGACTCCCGACGAGAAAATGAAGTTATTCCGTGCCATAGACTATCAAGAGAACTCTGCGCCTCTACACTTGCCCGTAGAGTATGTGGCCATAGAGACGTACTTCCAACTAGACCAACTCCAATTGAACGTGACGGATAAGGTCGAAGTGTTGAGGGCTTCTGTCGATCATGTTGAGGTCGAACTGAAGCAGCGACCTAGCGCTAATGCGTTGCGGTAAGTGAATGTCTTCAATTGACAAATATGTGTATGATATTGTCTTACATCGACAGTAAGTTAAAGGCAGCCAGGTGAGTCTTTAACAAATGTTGAAGACCAGAGCACAGGACCTGTACTATAGTGTAGGAAGGAGATAGGGCTATGCGTCCTATATAGTCTATCTCTTTCACACACCAAAGCAAGATTAAAATATACTAATATAAGAGGAGATAGCAGCCCCCCCCCCAGATCACAATGTTTGCTTTTAATCAGTACTCGATCCCTCTCACATTGAATCTCATCTATACAAATAAATAAAATGAAGTGTCTGTTTGTAATATCAATACAACAGCTTTTTACTGAATGCATATGAAAATATATACGGCACTTATAACAAAAAAGTCTTTTTTCAAATTTTTGTCTGTCTGTCTGTTTGTTCAGGCTCCGAAAAAAAAGTCCCGTCAAAATCGGTCCGGTCGGGCCGTTTCGGAATCTCCGAAACGGCTGGACCGACTTTGACGGGACTTTTTTTACTTTTACTGGCAGATAGCTGATGTTATAACGCCTAACTTCTTTTTAGAAAAATAATTAGGGTTCCGTGCAAAAAATTAAAACCCTTGAAATTGGTAATAAAATCCGATTGAAAAAGTCAATTAATATTTTTATAATAATTTTACTGTCTTTAATATTAATTATTGTATTTTTAGAGTGGACGCCAAAATGAAAGCTTTCAGTGTAACTGGTGTGCAGCAAGACACGTTTGAACCCCAACTGGTCACTTCTAAAGAAGTTACGAAAGACGTCAATTTATTGAATGTGATCTTCGAGATCAATCCTTTAGGTAAGAGAGGCTAACAGTTGATTACTTCTGGAATCTTCTTCGTTACATTCACATCAGTGTCGAAGGTTCCATAGAACTCGATTCCTACCAGCTTCTCTTTGAAAAATGGCACAGGTAGTATTCTATAGACAAAAAATATAATCACATTAAAGATATGTACTCCGGCTTACCTCCTACAAAAATGGACCCTTTGCTACTGATTCACATAAACTGTATGTGGTCATCATCTATAAGTTTTTTCTCTGGGATGCCTGTACACTTGTGATGCTTCTGGGATTGCAGACGTCAACAGGCAGCAGTATTTTTTTTTCCCTAAAAACTGATATGCCCACCGACAAACTAAGACAGTGCCTGAGGTAGTTGTGTGGTGCAGGAGGGACGTGGTGACGTTTTGCAAGAAGTCAGTTATCACCTCGCAACGTCACGCACTGCCTTTGTTGTTATAGGATGGGAGGGTGCGTGGTTTACTACCCAATAAATTATGTCCTGAAAGCTTCAGTTAAAAAAATTCAATACAAATTGGTTTAGTAGCCTGTGTCGTGCAAGTTATCTGCGAGATATAAAGGATGTAAATAGACCCTTAACATATCCGAAAGGCACTTGTTCTACCCGTCTTTGCGATAATTGTTTTGTTCTAGACCATATCTGGGAAACTTCTAGTTACGGAGATATTGGGGGTCAAAGTTCCAACTTTTTCAAGTTTTTTTTTTAAATACATGTTTTTAATGTAAGATTTTTACTTTACACGCCCCCACGACCCCCGTACTATTCAATCCATCCATCAGCAAAATGCTTTGAGTGCTTTCCAGCGAGTCCTACCTTAAAACGTGAATTTTCACCCCAAAAAAAAAGTCAATTCCCAGCAATAATTTTTGCGTAAAGTTACTTAGTTTGATGTACAGAATGCTTGGTTGACGGCTATGTGAAGGGTCTGTTTACACCCTGTATATGTTACGGCTAAAGATGGGTGTGAAGATAAATTTAGATTATATAGCCCACCAGATACAGCACCCGTATGGTTGGAGGACACTCCTTTTTCTATGGGAGATGAGGATCATAACACCATGTTCCTCATTTCTCTATAGCTTCATATTATAAAAACACAAAATTCTCTCTTCTTTTACAGATGGCACTTGTAACCAAAGAGTGCAAGTGCGTGCTCGTCCTCTACAAATAATATACGATGCACAAACTGTCATAGAAATAGTTAACGTGTTCAAACCACCCACCGACTCTACAGCTTTATCTGCGTACGTAACTGTTTTCATGATTATTTTTACTTGACTTTATAATTATAAGTTTTACTTACCGTTCTTGAACATCCATAAAAGGGCGTTGACGGTTTATGGTCAACGTATAGATATACTGCACGGGATCGCTATCGACTCAACTCGAGCCGTCCAGGAAACTTTCAATGAACTCCAAACTGCAGCGCACACTCATAAGCACCATAACGGCATCGCTTCGAATCGGGTTCAGCTATTGAAAATGGTGATGTGATTCTGGTGCAGTGCTTATAAGTGCCGTTCAGAAACAGTAAGCATTTAATTAAGCGTTGAGAATTCAATCAAGAGCATCCCCAGGGCGTTGAAAAATTGCAGTGTTAAAAAAAAAAGTACCGTTGTTAGAACATTCTGTTTTTTGGAAGTTGGCTAAAAGCACGGGTGCTTCCGGGACTAAGCCAATACTGAATCATATCAAAGTTAAAAATACCGTTTTCTATTTTTAGCTTACAAGCGGTAGCAGAAAACAAACTATCGGACCTCAAAGAGAAGTCTGCGTTAGGAATGCAATACGCAGTGCAGCATCATACGTTCATTGACATTGATATCGATATCGCTGCCTCATACATTATGGTGCCGAAACATGGCATCTATAAGGAGTAAGTAAATCCTTATAAACCTTTATAAAAAAAATTTGACAAGCTAAAACTTGCAAAACGGTGAAAGAAAACATGGTGAGGAAACCGACATGCCCAATTACTAAAATAATCTAAAGGCACCGGAGCATTCGCCTGTAATGTAACAATCCACGATTCGATTTGTACAGATTCGATTCGATTCGATTGCTACAAATTGTGTAAGTTCTTAAAAATACTGGAATTGCGCGTCCGAGTTTATAAAAAAGTATCTCAATGATAAGGTTACAAGAACTAACCTGACCTAACAATTAAACATTTACAGAAAAGTGGCATGCGTGCTTGTAAAACTCGGTGCCATTAAAGTGAAGTCGGAGGCTCGTTCTCAAGAGCTCGACGTTCACAAGTTGTATAAGGAAGGACTCGGAGATGAGGCCATACTGGCTGAGATAGCGCGCCATAGCTATGATAAGATAGCCCTCGAACTTACTGAGATGCAGGTATGTCATGATGTGCTTCCAGGTTTTGTAATATGTATGTTGAAGATTTTCGTACTTCTTAGCGTATCGATGGCAGTGTACTATAGGTATCATAAGTCCATTAGCAGTTTCACAAATCTATCGCATCAAAACAATTCGCACTTACGACCTTTTTCAATAACAAACATTTTGCACACATACACGATCTGGTATATCGCACTCTTTCATTACTATCTAGTCAGAAAGAGTGCGATATAATGATCATTTGCCTTAGTGACAAACCTGTCATGTCGCGACTTCGTATTTAGATAGTTGTATTTAATTTCAAACCAACAAATATGAGTTAGGCTGGCTTAGTGGCTAACGCTTCAGTTATGATGTTTCGCACGTTGTAGCCTGCGTTCGAACCCCAGTGTCAATACACTTTTTGTGTTTTAATTATGAATTCTGAATGTCTTAGATACGTTAGACCCGATGAGATGTTTCTTTAAGTATTAGTTGAAGTTATTATTTACAAAAAAGATGAGGGTGTATGTGAAACAAAATAAACTTCTGGATTGAACAAAGTAGTTACGACGTTGTTAGTTGGTGAACTTTGGTACGAGCGTTTGTGTGATTATTACGATTAGCGTGTTGTTTGATTATATATCTATAATCAAGATGCAAGCCAATATTAGTATTGACGCCAGGGCAAATATTGTCGCTTTGCGTAAAAATGGGCTCAATATTTCTCAAATTTCAACTGAAACCGGCATAAGTGTAAGTTATTTTTAAAGATTATAATTATGATGATAGTTGTGGTGTGTGATTTTCTTATTATTAAATAAATTGCTGTTTGCAAGTGTGTAATAATATTTTCACTTTTTAGAGAAATACTGTGAGCCGTTGGGTAAAGAGGTTTGAGGAAGAAGGTAGCCTGAAGAGTCATCTAAGAAGTGGAAGGCCACCGCTTATTAACCCGACTCAGCGACGTTTCATGGTGGATGAATATGAAACAAATGGTTTCATTCCAACTAGAATGTTTGCAAATAAATTTGATACTTCGTTGCAAACTGTTCGTCGTGCACTCCATGCTGAAGGTTTACATCATCGGAAGCCAGCTAAAAAACCATTTATAACCCAAAAACATAAGGAGGAACGACTACGTTTTGCTCGGGAATATTTAGATTTTAACTGGGAGACGACCGTTTTTTCTGACGAGAAGACTTTCAAGTCTTGCCAAAAAGGAAGACTTCATTTATGGCGAAAAGACAATACCCGCTGGTCTGAGAAAAACATTATTCCGAATACAGAATCAGGTAGAATAAGTGTAAATATGTGGGGGTGGATTAGTGCTCAAGGGCCAGGTGAGTTGGAATTCATACCAACGCGTGCCAACAGCTCTAATTACGTCGAAGTTTTAAATGACATAATGCTACCTACTGTGCGTAATGTTTACCCCTCGGAAGACTTTAGTGAACTAAATTTTGTTCAGGATAATTGTCCGATACATCGTGCCAGTGTTGTAAAAGAGTGGTTTAGTCAGCATGCTGATATTAAAGTTATTCCGTGGCCAGCACGATCCCCTGATCTAAACCCCATTGAAAATATATGGGGTTTAATGGTGCAAAGATGGGATGCACGAGATGAGAGATGTCCTGAGCAGCTTAAATCCCATTGCACTCAATTGTGGGATAATTTACGTGGCACAGATATATGTGCCAACATTGTAGCTTCCATGCGTCGACGTCTGCTTAGCTGCATTGACAATAATGGAGGTCATACCAAATATTAAATTCTTTTTAAAAGGTCCATGCGCACACGTCTACTTGACTGCATAGAACATAATTGGGGTTATACAAATTATTAATAAGATGTTTTTGTTTTTATAATTAGACGGTGTAACTAAATATTTTGTAATATTAACATAATTTCCGTAATAAAATTTTTAATTCAATGATCTTAAATTGAGGTTTAGTTTCAATCTTCTTTTCGTCAAGAAAATGAACACTTAAGCTATAACCTCAATACACTCATTGTGACGTTACATAAACAAAAACACGTTCATAAAGTCTAAACCATATATTAGTTTTCAAGAAACTCTGTTGAATACCGATAACTATAAAATGTGGGTATCAACAATTATATTTGTGTTATTAGAATATACTTTCCTTGTTATGTTATTATGAATTGACAAGTGGGTATACAACAAAAAATCTTATGAACGGTGACAAGAGAACTTCTTTTGTTTAGGTAGGAATGTGACGTCACAATTCTAATAAAAGTTTGTTAATTTTATAAATAAATTAAACGAATAAACATATTTGTTATCATTCAGCACGACTTTTTTATTTCCACCTTCCAACACCGAAAAAATAAAACAAAAATCACATAATGACGTTAATTAATAACACAATAACTATCTTATATTTAACTTCTTATAAAAATAAATAATAAGCACGAAAACATTATAAATAAACACAAATACCTAACAACTTTCTGCATTATTATGGTTTCAAAGAAACAAAAAGCAGCCACACATTGTAACTAAGATTCGAACTTAGACTTCATTGATCGTGAACCTATGCTCAGCCCAAATAGCTACCAACACATGTTAAAACTACGTGAATTTTAGCAATGCAATGGTAAGAACAGGTCACCACCATGAAGTGTATTCTAAATGCAACAGAAATATAATGCTATTTCGCGTAGTGTGACGACAGTTCTTTACTGTGTGTTATCTGTGGAATGTTGAGACATCACTCATACACATAATTGAACCTTAAATCAATCAATGTAAGGAAGTAACGTAGTGGAAGAAACGAAACGGATCATTTGCTAATGACCCAAGCGATAAGCCCATTCCAATTGATACCAATGTTTATATAATAAAAAATCAAATTATTTTATTCGTTTTATTTAATTACTTTTTTACTTTTTGCTTGAGTGATTTTATTGGCCACAAAATAAGTTTATTAAAAAACAAAAGTATAAAATAGCAAAAATAATTCTTAGTTGGGATCGAACTCACGTCGTCGAGGTTAGATCACTAGCTAACGTAAGTGCTTACACCAATCAGCCATGATTACCATGTTACGTTAATACAAAATGTTGAGCCTTATTGTGAACCCGTTTATTTTACTTTACTCGTGTACCCTACACGGGTAAAAATAAAAATAATAAACCCTGTGTAGGGTAACAATACGTTTACTCACACAAAAATAATGAGCGGCTGTATGAACATTACCGGCTCGTACAGTAGGGACATCACTCTTCGCACACACACTGCTGTATCATGCTCGCACAGTTCATAGAAATGTAATCCTTAGCATGCTACTGGACTTTTGAGCGTGATAGTACATTGAGTCGACTCAGAATTTAGCCACGAGTTTGGTTCCATCAGTTCCTGTAACAAGCAAACAAAGGGACCCTGGTTGTCCCTGATGATTGATGACATGATATTAATTGCCCGAATGATAGCCAAAATTTTGATTTTCTAGCTTTCATCTTGAGTAACAGTAGCCACAGAATTGTTAAATGTTTTTGTAACTATTATCTCACCACAGTCACCACCTTCAGAAGGGGCTACAAAATCTTAAAATAAAACCATTTATATGTTATCCTATCCAGACACTGTGAAATATTCACTAATCTCAGAAATTCCTATACAGGTTGTGATAGCACATCCTGACGAGGACTGGGAGTCAGCAATAGCAACGAGGAACGAGGCTGGAACTCCGCTACATTTACTACAACCCACCAACTTAGTTATACAGATACATAAGTGTTTGATCACGGATGATCCGCGCTTGCCCAAGATTAGGATTATAGGGGAACTGCAGAAGATTGCCGTCAGTGCTTCCGAAGATAGGTAAGTTCATAATTTTGTTTATTATTAAGAGTAATTTGTTATCTTACTAAGGGGCCTAAAATGGCCACTTTAGCAGAATCATAATAGGAATTCATAATATTAACTGCGCCTGTGACCATTTCAAGAATATAAATGTGATTCATATTATTATCCTACTATGATTCTGCTAAAGCGGCCATTTTAGGCCCCCTCATACAGACATTATTAATTAATTAATTATTATAAAATTAATTATGGTTAAATGGAAAAGTAATTGAACTTTCATTCAACGTGTTGGTTCCGGGCAAAGAAAAGGTAGTCTTTTTACCCGACTACGGGGAAACCAAAAGGAAGGGTTATGATTTTATTTTTCAGTCTTTATATGTATTTATGTTTGTATTTACGTATGTTCCTCCGTAGCGCCTAAACTATTCGTCCGATTTTGACGAATAAGGTGTCAATCGATTCGGCAGGGTAACATAGGCTACATTTAATTCAGTAGTCGTGTTTTTAGTTGTAGTATAAACCACATAAATTCTTGTTTGCTGTGTTTTTGAAAGTGAACTGTGTTTTTTTTTAGTAAAAACAAAGATAATTTGGATAAACGAAAAAAATATTTTATTATGCGCGTGCGCGTGTGATACAACTGCGATACACTAATAAAAGTTATCGAATTGGCTCTCTTCGATTTTCCATAAATGTTATTTAAAAAAAAAACTTTTTATTCCACAGATTGTTGACACTATGCGAAATATTTGTAAGCATGCCACTACCACAATCTGATGAAATATCCAACCTCAAGGTTTGTGTAATTTTTATTACAATAATTTCGTTTCCATGTTTTGATTTTATTATTTGAATTATTCTTTGAACCCTCATTTTTAATGTCTTTTCTCTTCTTTATCAAAGATAATTTGCTTCGAATTTGCGTATACTCTAACTGGTAACGTGATAGAGCTAAATTTTTCTCAAATTCAACCTACGACTGCGGATGTGGTAAATTCTTTTGCGAACAGTAGATGTGATTAAACCATTTACTTAGATTTCACATATTGAAAAGCATTTAGGAAACACAGAGTAAACTACTTTTAGTTTAGAATAATAATAATTTATTACATTATTATTTTTAGCCTTTTGGTTCATTTTAGTTAATATTTATGTACGAGTGTTCATTTAGTTCATTTATAAAAAATCTGACGTCTTTATATTAATCTGAGTTCTTTTTAGCCGAGTGAATCAAAGGGATCGAGTTTGTCGTTACTAAAATATTTGGATCCAATGGAAAAACAAAAACGGGAGACCGCACGCGCTGCTAAAAAGAAAAAAAAAGACGAGCATACTGCTCAGCTGACTGAACTTGAAGCCTTTTTCATTATGAAAGGTAAGCAGAACGCCGTTTTGTTATATGTTTTATACATATAAGTAGTAAAACTGCGTGAGTTCGTCGGTGCTATATCTTCTTTCAAGCAGTTCTTGGCGAATATGGGTACGCAAGAAAAATAATCGGTGCTTTAAAAGGGTGCATTTTGCAAGCTGGCAACGTCGCAAATATCTGTCAAACATTGGCTATTTTGACTACTAAATTACTATTACTAATATTTGCTTGTTTAGTCAATATTATTAAATTAAATTATGAAATAATGCTGTGTTGCTAAAATATTGACTAAGTTTTGCAATAATGACACTGGATAAGGTGTTGTAACAGATTTAGTCATAAAAAAGCATTTGAAAGATTTCCAAGTGCTTTTAAACACATACAACTAAATAATCAGCGCAACGACATCAGTAATTACAATTCATAATCAACATAAGTAATCCTACGCAAAAATTATTGCTGCGAAACGACTTTTTTTGGGGTGAAAAATGAAGCTTTACGGTAAAACTCAATGTGCACACTAAAAACATCGTGCTGATGGATGCTTTGAATAGTAAAAGGGTCATGGAGGTAATTAAAGCAAAGTTATTACCTTAAAAATCAGTATTTAAAAAAAACTTGTGAAAAATTTTGATCTTTCACCTCCAATATCTCCGTAACTAGAAGGTTCCCAAGTTCCCAGTTATTGTCCAGTACAAAAAAAAATATCGTAATGACGGGGAAAACAAGTGCCTAAGCTTCGTAAGAGTATTTTTACACCCTTTATTTGGCAGACATATGCGAGGTTGCCAACTTTCACTGCCAAATTTCAGAATGTACACTCTTACATTTTTTCTCACATGCTCAATAGTTGACTTTAGCCAATACCAGCCTTAAAATATCGAGTTGTAAATAAAATTTTCTTTTACAGAACTTGTCCTCAGTGTTAACCGTAAAACACAGAAAGATGAATCCTACAACAAATTCCTCGTGTTTTCTCTATCGCTGTTAGAAATCACGGCTGTACAAAAGACGTTTACTCTCGAAACGATCGTCCGCTTAGGAGCCGTGAAACTACAACATCATAGGCTTCGCATAGCCGAGGCCCTGAATATAATTGAGACGCCTGATATCATAGTTGATAACAGTCTACCTTCAACTACGACTAGCGATCAAGCTACCGTCCCACACAAGTGTTTGTTTACTGTTACTTATAGAAATGTGAGTAGTTTTTTTGTCGTCCTCAAATATTTAAGGCAAACTGAACGATGTTATAAATACGTTCAAAACATATTTGATAAATAACTTTGTGATTGTGAATTAAATTGAGTTGTGATGCTAGCGGGCCTAAACGTTGAAAAAAATTGGGACAGACAAAGCTTGGTCTAATAAATTAGCAGTAATATAAAAGGAAAACTGACACAAAGATAAAATCAACTTTACTCCTTAAGATTTCATGTTTAAAACATTTTATCCTTTGCAGGTTGATAAGAAATGTCCAGATTTCCGAGGCATCTTTGGATCAGTTGAACAGATGATTGAGTTGGATTTCACTGATTTAAAGGTTCTACTTCATCTTCAGGGCTTGCAAGAGATTCTTGTTGTCGCTAATGAATATCAGGTATCTACATTTAATTCTTATATGTTACTAGCGACCTGGCCCTGCTTCGCACGGTGCCACCTATCGGGTCCAAAACTAACCTATAAATTTATGTACATATAAATTTACAAAATTTCATTGAAATTGGTGACACGTTATTTTTTTTAAATTAAGACTAGGACTACTGTATTGATTTATACACATAACATTTAATCGAACCAAATTAATTACCATTTTGTTTTCCTTAAAATATTTTTTTAAATTAATGAGCATACTTAATTAATGTGAGATATTCCATGCTGCGCGGCAAAGATGTGTGCAGCAAGTGTACATTGCGCATCTACGGGTCGGTATGGCGGGAGGCATTGATCATTGTGAAACTTCGATAGAAAGCGGTGTTTGATTCTAACCAAGTTCTATACAAAAATATTCTAACCTTTAGCATATTTCCGTATGAAGGCTGGCCAGCCTGGCCAATTCAAACCCCTTTTAAAAATGTTTAAAATTAATGCAAAATTTGTCATTAACAATCCCGCCTATGTTTCAGACACGATTACAAGCTATCCAAAGTTCAGTGGACCGTGCAGCCAATGCTGGTCCATTGGAAACTATCGTAGAAGACGAGGAGTTCGTCACAAGCAAGGCCAAATGTAAGTTAAACTAACAAGTATTTGTCCCTGCAGAAAAATAATTATGAACATTTCTTTTTCTTTTTTTTCTAGCTTTCTGTAAAAAAAAAAAAACAATTTTGTGCCAACATGGCTGTATCAGTTAGTTGTATTTGTAATTTCTCATTGAGAAATAAAAAAATTAACCCCTTCCACATCTCAAGTGACGTCTCTGATTGCTGAAATAAAACAGTTTATTTCAAAAAAAGGTAATTCAATTCACAGCGACTGCGTCGAAATCATCGGCTCATCGGAAGCAAGTGGAGAGCATACAAATGAAAGTGAACTGTAAAATCGGGGTAATAGGGATAGTTTTTGCGACGGATGACCGTCCTTTATCCCTGGTGCAGCTTCAGGGTGCTACTGCCGGCCTGGTGCTTAAAGCCTCTTACACACAAGTCGACTGCGCCATTGCGTCCATCAATGTGGAAGATTTGAATCCTTATACCGTTCATAAAAAGGTTAGTTACAAATATATTTGTTGCGCAATAGTGTGTACGAGTAGAGGCTTTCGCCCTGCCGGATTAGGCTGGTATAGTTATAATAGCCGGCCTGTCTCGTTAGTCGAGTGGTCGCAAGCGCGACTGCCGAGCATGACGTCCTGGGTACGATTCCCAGACCGGGCAAATTTTTATTGGATCTTTCTTCAGGAAGGTCTTCGTAGCAGCCAGAGAGTCTGGATTTGTGCTCAGTAGATGGCAATAGGCTCGCCCCCCATTACAGGGCACTTTTTAAAACATAACTGCCGAAATGTGGAGGTGAGATACGCAGTCGCTCTATGTAAAATACTGGTATTCAGCTGCATCTGGTCAGCATGGAAGCTGACCTCAACATAGTTGGGAAATGGCTTGGTAGATGATGAACTGACGTAAATGTGGGTGTACTATTAGGTAAACCTCTGACTAATCCTTCAGGGATTACAGGCGTGATGTTATATTATTGTAATAGTTCCGTAATCTTGTTGTACATACCTTTGTCAACTCAACGTTGTGGAATCTACTCTGTCAAGAAAGTACCGGGAAACGATCAATAATACATAAAATGTTATTTATTCATCCAAAGTTATTTTATCGTCTTTAAAGTTTGCTCCTTCAGAAAAGATACACCTACGCCAACGTATAATCCAATCATCAAAAAATTTTTAAACGCTTTTTCCGGAATCGAGTTCAGTTTTCGCCGCGAATTCTCCTTTATTTTTTAGAAAGAAGTCGGCTGGAGCCATATCTGGTGAATAAGGTGGTTTGCTCGATGGTATTTTTTGAGTTTTTGGTCAAAAATTCGTTCACTATGATGGCCTTGTGCGAAGGCGCATTATCGTGGTGCAAAATCCAAGAATTTTCTTTCTAGAAATAGGTCTCAGAGCGAGGCAAATCTTCCAGCTCATCTCAACCGCTTTTGTACCACTCATAAGCACGTGTTTTTACGCGTTTTCACGATAAAGTCGATTCACCGTAAGCCTTCTGTAACATTTTCAGGGACTCTAAACACTTAATTCTATTGACGATGCAAAATTTAAGACAAACTCTTTGTTCGATGGTTTTTCCATTATGAAATTCGCAATACACACTAGATATGATCTAACTAAAAACAGCACTGTATTTAATCTAAATAACAGATGCAACTCAAACTCCGCGCCAAAAAGGAAAACAGCTGTGCCAATCTAACAACAAAAAAAAAAAACAAAATATTGAATATGGAACCATAAACAAATCATCCATTCTCGATACTTTTTTGACTGAATGTATATCTTTTCTTGTTTTTTTCACACTAAACTCACAAATTAATTTCCTCCAGATACTCAAAGTTCTCGGTGGTGACGTGGTGAACGTACAAATAGTGATGTACAACTTAGAACAGTATCCGAGTGTCAGCAAGGTTAACATGTCGATAGACTGTCAAGTCAACTGTCTGCGTATCATCTTCCTCAACTGGTTCGTCACTTCTATGTTGGTAAGTAAATTTTTATGACGATTTAAATTGGATTTGAAGTGGATTGGCTGCTTGCAAAGTTCGATTGGAAAACTGGTTTTTTGACAGACCGTTTTATTTGTAATTTTAAATATCAACAGATAAATTCTGAATACCCTTAGTTTAATATTTAATACTTAAACTGTAGTCAAGAATACCTAACAAACCGGTCAATAAAAGTGTATTGGCATAAAATAAGACTAAATAAATAAAAATATACTAAAACTCCTCGAAAATAACATAAGTATTATTCAACAGGAATTCCTGAACAACTTCCAAACAGCTCAGCAAGCGATCATTGACGCGTCTTCTCAAGCGGCAGACGCGGCCCGTGCTAACGTACAGAGCGCGTACACTAACTCTACCAAGTTGGCACTTAAAGTGCGACTAGCTGCACCTATTATCATAATACCGGAGAACTCCCGAAGTCGCAACGCTGTGCTCGTGGATTTGGGTCGTATGACCTTGAATAATAAGTTTGTGGAAATGAGTGTTCAAGTAAGTATGGAGCCTTGTAGTGCTTTTTGATCATCGTGTTAGGAAAACAGAAATAATATTCGGCGCTGCGCAGGCCCAGCTCCTGTTTATAACATTTTTCATATAATTTCAAGAAACTGCGATGCTGCAAGTGGGCAAGGTAGCGCAAACCGTTTAAAAAATTGATACTTGCGTCAACTGAAGTGGCTTCGTATGTGTAGCGCCTAAATGTTGAATATAAATCCTGATCGATGGAGAGGCAGTAGAAGGCCAAAGAAACGATGGATGGTTTGTGGATAGAATGAGATCAAAGAAGGAAGTGTGATACCGTTGGTTGACACTGTTGGCTGACAGTATATACAGGGTGATTGGTAATCTTGCCTGATTTGATCGACCAGAACAATCTGCAACAAGCAAGACGTGCATCGAAAAAACTGCTACCCAGTTTTATTAAAGGTCATATCACTTGCTAAAAGTGGGCATTGTGATACCATGTTAGAAAGCTTAAGAGACAAGAAAGTTGTCCCTATAATTTGTACGACAAGTGTCATATATTTATTTTGAGAATATTACCTCGAATAACATGGCCAGTTCCACGAAGATTTTAGACTTTACGGCGCTTAATTTCCAATTTCGAAGAATTCATTCTTTTATTTATTTAATCATTTAATTCGAGCAACAAGACTCATAGTGTTAGTAACAAAGTTCTTACAAACTATGTTAGTAATACACTCACAAGACAAAAACAGAAACAGTAACAGATTGTGACATCATTGCTGCAAGGTGACAGGCACAGCCGAAACCTTGCAGCAGTGGTTCACAAACTCATAATCAAGCCTGCTTGCTATCTAGGTAGGATGCAGTTGGCGCTGCCCCGCACCCCACGGACCAAGGATGCGCCAAGGGTGCGCTTGACTTTGTTTTATGAGCTATCAGAAAAGTTTCTGTTTAACATCCTGAACGGCGCAGATTTTCCACAATCAGCAGTCTATGGTAGATAGATAAGACGAAAATTTCCGAAAAAACTTTAAAGTTTGATTTCTCCAAAACAACCCAGTATGGACCCCAAGTTATCGGGGTCAAAATTGTTGCAAATTAGGTTTAGTATCACCCCTTTCAAGGAATGCACCCAATTACCAATCGCCCTGAAGAATGGCTGAAGAAAACGGGCTGCACCGCACTAAAGTGACATGAGACAAGGCCCAAGGGCAGAAAGATAATGATGACTTATCTTTTTTTTTCGATTTTATATAGGATATAAACATGCAGGTGACAATAGATGAGTTGACTCTTGAGCTAGAAAACATGAAAGTTTCATGTTTGAAGCTGGAAGAAGATTACAGTGCGGTACATGAGCGGAAGTTGTTACAACCAACCAGCTTCACACTCCTCGTTAAACGAAGCCTCTCGCTATGGTACGACTCGCTACCCGATTTGGATATATCTGGCAGAATGAAAACTATTTCTGTAAGTATGCAAACTTTTATTATAGTTTAAAGTAAAATTTGTTTTCGAAACGCATTTATATAAAATTTACTGTTTTTAGTTATCTGATGCTGATGACGTGGTTATATAATCATATTTTATTTCAGATCACAGTAGGCCATAGTGACTACAAAAGTATCATGAAAATTCTCAATCAGAATTTACAAGAAGGTCAGAAAGCCGAATCAGCCACGGGCGTATCTAAATCAACTTCGAAAGCTGGACCAGCTAAAGGTCAAAGTAGTAACAAGACTTCGAGCGCCAAGTCGACGGTCGCAGAGGTGTCGACCATGGATCCAAAGAAACCTAGAACTACCGTAAAGTTCTCTTTCACCATGGATAGCCTCGTCATTGATCTTCTGAATACTGTTTCGAAAGTAAGTAGACCTATAATTTTTCAATCCATAAGAGCCTTAATAAAAAGTAATTAATATTGGTGTTTTGTTAGCCCAGATTTTAGGCTATCCTATAAAGTTATAACTGGTCGTGCGTCATGTCACGCCGCACCTTTCTATGTTTAGAAATCATAACACGTAAAGTAACGCGCGAATTCGGGTCCGTGTGTGCGTACGTTCTTCGTGGTATGGAGCTTGGCCCTGTATACCTTATATCAATACAAAAAAAAGTATGATATGAGACGAAATCTTTGAAAGCTTAAATGTCCGAAACAAAGAAAAAGTAAAGTTAAAAAGTATAATAAATTAAGTACATTAAGCAGGATCAAAAATTCAAAACAAATGCTTACAGGGTAAAGAATTCTCTATGTTCACGGAAGACGTGGAGTTGGCGCGGCTTTGTCTGGCGCTGCTTTCAGTGAAAGGCAGGATGCTATCGGACAGCTCTATGCAATGTTCGGTGTTGCTTGTGGACTGCATCCTCGACGACACCCGGCCCGGCAGAGGCTCGAGAGTGACGAGGTCAGTATCGTCGCTTTCCTGCCCTCTTGTGGCTGTTACGCAACACGTTTTTTCATCCATGCTCCTCTGTCAGCTACCATGTACAGGCACGAGCACCAATATGTAAACACTTCATGTTGTTACTAACATAGTACTCTGGAACTCATATTTTTTATGAAAAAGATCCCTTCTCCAACTTACAATCGTTGTGCCTCGCGAAAATTGCTTTTTTAAGGAAAACACATATTGGTGATCGTGACTGTACTACTTTTTCTTTTATAACATTCCTCATACAATCCATCCATCTTTTCTTTCGAATTCCTCTGCCTTTCCATTCATAACGAGGGCAGTATAGTCTTTCTTATTTTGTGGACCAATCGACTTACAAACAGACGACAACATGGCACGTACGAGTTTTACAAACATGTAGTTTAGTAGACCGACTTATACTGTCACTTACGGGATATCTTCCGTGATTGTAGAAAGAAAAAGAAGAAGACGATAGAAGAAGAAAGGAACGGCATACAGGGTGTAAACAGACCCTTCACATAGCTTTCAACCAAACATTCTATACATCGAACTAAGTAACTTTACGCAAAAAATATTGCTGGGGATCGACTTTTTTTTTTTGGGTGAAAAATCACGTTTTACGGTAGGACTCGATGGAAAGCACTCAAAGCATGTTTCTGATCGATGGATTGAATAGTACGGGGGTCGTGGAGGTGTGTAAAGTAAAAATATTACATTAAAAACATGTATTAAAAAAAAAAACTTGTGAAAAAGTTGGAACTTTGACCCCCAATATCTCCGTAACTAAAAGGTTCCCAGGTATGGTCTAGTACAAAAAAATGGTCACAAAGACGGGGAGAACAAGTGCCTATCGGCTATGTTAAGGGTCTATTTACACCCTTTATATCCCGTAAGTGACAGTATAAGTTTAGTTGTAAACCGCGAAAGCTTAAAACAGTGTTTGATAGACCGACGTTTCTGATCCTCTTATCTGTGTGTACCTCTTTTTAAAGCACCCAAGTTATTGCTCTGTTTAGACTTGCAATACAAATGCGGAAAGAGTACTATTTGATCATTATGTATGTATTGCTCTTGAGGACGGTTATTTTATTTACTTCATTACATATTGTTAGATACCTGGAGAGACGTCGCAGTGGTAAAAATGAATCAAGCGAAATCGACTCTGCTATGGAGTCAAAGGACAAGATACGAAGCATGATCGACATTACATACACCGTGAAGAAGTCTGACACATTCAGTGAGTTCCACAAAGTATTTCATGTTTGAATTGAATTTTGATGCAATCTTTAAAAGAATTTCAGTAGTGTAAGTTTGTAAGTCAGCCCAGTCAATTTCACAATCCACGTAGCTTCACGTCGAAAAATTCTATAAAATCTTACTTTAAAGAACTTTATAATATTTTAACATATTTTGTCCTCATTGCAGTTGACATGAGGATATTCAGTTTCGACCTAATCCTGGCGATGGATTACCTTAAAAAAATCGCAGAGTTTATGACCACTGGATTAGCCGACGATGAGGAGAGCAAAAATGAAGACGTACCTATCGTGAAGTCTAATACAGACAAGCCTAGTTTTGACGTAATGGTAAGGTTTGAAATCTTAATAATGATTCAAAAAACACGTCGGTAGTGGGACAATCTAATTGCTTTTTGAGATATCAGTGCTAAAATGGGACAACAATTTGATTTATAAGAAAAACAGCGGATTGGCTGTTAAGAGCGCCGTGCCTGTCTCTGTGAGACGTTATCTAAAGAAGGATGTGTCACAAATTATTACTATACCTATCGGTACTTTCATACAAGCCTACAAGCTTGGCTTTCCCTTATAATATTCATGATGTTCGGGTTTCTGAACAGTCCGCTTGCCTTATGGGCTTACCATATTGTTGGTCCCTAGACAAACTACTTTTTACCTTTGCACCGCAACTGCTACAATGTCATATCCTGTGTCGAGGCTCCAAACTCACATTGTGTTCGGGGTCCATTATACCCCATCTAGCGAGATTGGATGTGCAGCGGCCGACTTGAACCAGGAGGTCTCTCTCTAAGTCCGTCAACGCAACTACGGGCCCGATCGAAAGTAGTCCGTAACTACCGAGTAAACCCTACTCCTGACTGATTACGGATTCATTTACACTTTACTTCACTTTGTGGTTTTCAAGTTTTTAAACAAAAAATATTATTGTTATTGTTAAAAAATGACCACATTTTTAACAATAAAACGATAACTATTTTGATGTCGTATCAAATGACAACGATCCGTCTTAAAAAGTGTCAAATTCCAGTTTTCGGACGGGCAAAAATAAATCGGGAATAGGGACAACTGTCAAATCGAGTGGTAATCTTTCTTAGTTCGGGCCTCGAACTAATCTTATATCCGTAGGTGCTACAGAGTAGGAAACGCCCGTAACTTCGGCCGAAACTACGGGTTTCTTGCTGAGAGAATAGACCACCTGCAGTCGGTTCATAGATAACTTATTGGCCACTGCGGCCAGTGGTTTCATTATTTTGTTTTTTTTTTTTACATAATAACTCCAACAAAGCAGTAAACTATTAAAGATTAACAGATTTTTGGCTGCTAAAATCTAAAAAGTAATTTATATTAATTTTATTCAAGAAATCTCTTACACAATTTCTTATTTGTTAATTTAACAGAAACGAAGATCAACAATGGTGACAATGCCGTCGAATTCACTACCTCCAGAAGCAGTGAAACCAGCTATGATGACGATCAACATTAAGATTGAGCAGCCAGATATTATCCTTGTGGAGTCCCTTGAAATGAAGGATTGCGATGCTTTGGTGTTGAACGTACGTATTTTAATGTAACTATCTATCTGTATTCTATTTACACTGCTAATGTCCTACGACTCAATTAATTACGTTCGGCTGCAGTCGAGGATGCAAAAGAAACCGATATAATCTGCTTAAAGAATGTAATTAATATAATTATTACAATTAAATCGGTAAAACTAAGATGCGCGCATGCAATTTTTCGATATGAGATACAAGAGTGGTCCACTAATACAATAAATCAATATTAAGCACTGCTTTCGCACAATCTTCGATCCCATGCCTTCTGATTGCTGATAAGGCGAATCGCACGGTCCCGGCGCGGCGTCGGGCACAATGCGGTAGGTCATTGTAAATGCGGTAGGTATTAGTCATTGCCTTAAGATTTTAGGGTTTCGCAAGTACGACATAACAAATTGATAGACTTGTAATGTATGTAAACGAAGTTCACACTTCATTCAATTTTAGTGTTAGCCTGTAAGTGATTGTTGCACTTATAATAGTAGATTATACAACAAGTGAAAAAAAAGGAATTTAATTCGAGGGACTAAGTTGGATCCCGAGAGCAGCGAAGGATTCTAGAGTAGATTCACGAGCGTAGTAAGGGATTCTAGAGTAGAATTCAGCTGCATCCGATTAGACTGGAAGCCGACCCCGATAAAGTTGGGATAAGTTTAGGCAATGAGTATGTGATGAGTATTTATCACATTTTATTATATAATTGGTAATATAGTAAGAGAACAAAGGATTAAATATAAACATTAATTTATAGTGAAATTAGAACAATTTTCGAATTTCAGTGTTATGTTTTTGTCGACAAGTTTTATTTATTTTTTGTTCATATTTCGAGCTTGTTCCAAATTTAAAATGTTTTTATTCATTCAGTGAGTAAAAGAGAGTTTTATTCACTGTTATCGATGAATAAAATGCTCTTTTTCGAGTGGCACTGGTAAAAAAGTATTAATAAGGAATTGATTGTAAATGTTTTGTGTAAATTGTTGGCTAACTAAAAAATACTAAAATAATAAATTTGAATGTTCCGCGCATGGTATGACATATTGAACTACGGTAGAAGTCTAGAGAGCGATACCTCGCACGCCTATGATGGTGAGCTTACGTGAAAAACTTGCGAGTAAAAGTTTACAAAAACTAAAGTAAAAAGGATTTGCGAAATATTATTAATCCCATAGTTTGTGGGACAGCACCACAACATTTCAGGGTAGAGTCATGAATATACGCCTGAACAGGATTTCTTTGCTTCGGTCAACCTCGGTCCGAAGCGTATTCGAATAGCTCCGGTCGGGCACGGCATAAAGTTATGATGTTTATGCGGACAGATGGAGGCGCGCATGAAGTTGCGGCGGAGCGTGGAGCGCATGGTGGCGGAGGGTGGCATCACGGGGCTGCAGATGGTGGTGCGGCGCCTGGGCGCGCGCGCGGGCCGGTCGGGCCGGGCAGGCCGGGCCGGACGGGCCGGTGCGGGCGCGGCGCCCGACGCCAAGCCGCGCTACCTGCTGGCGCCCACGCACCTGTCGCTGGCGCTGTCGCAGCCGCCGCTGAGCGGCATGCACATCGACCTCACTATCACTGATATCATCATCACCGTTTCACCTGGTTAGTTTATCCTTATATCCACATACGCTGACCTTATTGTTGGTGTCCTTCAGAGAATTCAATGTGCGTTGTACTCGCAACCGGCGTGCGTGTAGTTAACAGATGTATGTAACTAGGCGAAAGTGGTGTGCGAGGATCTTAGCAGGTGGCGTTCTATAATTTCTGCCTACGGGAAAAACATGAATTTATGTATGCGTATCTCGGCTAGAAAAATAAAAAATATTTCTAATAGCAGCTAAACTGGAGTATTATACACCCCGAAGCCAAAGTGAGCGATATGGAAAGTACCTTACTCCGTAGGCTGTAATTTAGGTGGTTATAAACGTGTTTAGAGCGGGAGTTTCACTTCTTTACTACATTTATTTTTCTACGTTGAGGTCATGGAAAAAGAAATCAACAAACAAGTCTTGTTCTTATATTTTATGAAATGTACTTGAAACGTCAGGCTCTTATCAGTTTCAACACAATGTTCTGACCATTCTCCGGCCATAATAATTGTTATAAATACTAATATGGTTCCTATTAAATTTTTATTAATATTTATAATACATTTAATTTTGTTTATAGAAATCATAGCTCTACTGAATCGGGTCATGGCCACGATGACAAGCTCCGAAGAGGACAACAAAGTAGAAGATAACAAGATTGCATTCTATCAAGACCTGTGGGCGATTGTACCGTTCAACCCGAACTCTTATTGGTTCTTAAAAACTGGTAATTTCCCCTCTTTGTTGCTGATTATTTTATTGTTATGGTGCAGTATGTTCAGCTAAGTATTGATAGAACTAAACGGGGTCGAAGGGACACGCGCGCGGGCATGCGGGCGGCGAGTAATGGGCGACTCGCTGTCCGACCATGGACCATGCCCGGGTCGACGGCGCGTTGTGTTCCACGCGCGCCTCAAAGAGTGTCAGCATAATGACGGGGCCCCCCTCTAGAGGGCCAAAGCCTGCCGGGGTCGCGGGACTTGTAGATTTACCGTGACCCTGGAACATAAAGGGCTATTGAAGGACACCGTGGATTTTAGTCAGTACAAGTCTGACAGTCCCTCCCGCTCTGCCCTGAGTGGGAGGACTCATTTGATGATTTTACCACGAAGGGACACCGGCGCGAAAACGGTTACCACGTAATCGGCACATCATTTGGAGCCCCCACATAGAAATTTTTCACTGGTTATTTAAAAAAAAAAAGCTATTTCTTAAGAAGTGCAATACATACACTGTCAAAATGAATGGAACAGCTGTTTTTTTTTGTGGGGCTCCAAATGATGTACTGAATACGTGGTAACCGTCTTCGCGCCGGTGTCTCTTCGACCCCGTTTAGTTAGCTACCTGTTTGTTTACTAACATGTAAACAATAACTAATTACAAATATTATTGACATTTGATGATAAAATTATAAATTATTTTCATAAATATTATTTATTTCGGCAATTTGGTTAAAAAAAAAAAAAACTTGTCACAATAAATCACGTTTCCAAATTAGATGATGTCACTGTTTCTTACGGTCAGTTCTGATAGAACGGAAAAACCCTCGCGCAATTTACTGGCTGCATTGCAATAGGACCGTATTACCATTTTTTAAAGTAGAAAATGGTATGAACGTCAATGCGTACTTCAATCGTCGCCTCGCGCATGCTCGCGACTCGTTCGCGCGCGCTTTTACCCCTTTCTACCCCGAGAAGAAACATCAGAGAATTAAAAAAAATCTATGTTGTTGGTGTTTTGTTAATCAAATGGTCTTCGAAACTATTTGTCCTACAGAAGAGGCTACGGAAGCGATCAACGAAGAGGGATTGCAAGAAGAGTTGCTCACTAAGCCTCCAGTCGGCGAGATTTGTTTGTTGTCATGCCCGATGATCATCTTGTCGTTTGAAATGGAGATCGGTACCGATACCATACCCTTGCTCGTCATGGAAGCGGCGCTTACTGGACAAGTCAAAGACTGGAGTTCCGACGTAAGTATTATATGAGGTGTAGAAAATAAAAGGCTTATTAGCATTTAATTCAGATAACTATTCCTAGAAGGAACTACATGTTTTTTCAGTTGACTCGCGCTGCTTCTAATTACGAAATTATTTCCTTTTTATTATATCATGCACATTCCTACCATGGAGGTTTACGTCTCTACAGTATTATACATATACTGAAGACAGGATTAAAGAGACTTAGATAATTATTCATTCTTGCACTACCTTTCAATTATCGCCCACATATAGTTTTAGAGCCTACGCGCACTAGCGATTTTAAGTTGGCCGATAGTTTGATCGGTCAGAGGATCAGTATAGAGTTATATGGTAGTGTGCGCACTTGAAGATTAATAGTTGTACGTACGCACGATTGCGACTGAACTAGCAGCCAACTTAGATCGATAGTGCGCGCAGGCTCTTATTCTCCTCCAAAATCAAGGTTCCTTTGATCTTCGAAATTTCTTCTGTTTGTTATTTTATTTTTTCCTACGTGTATTAAGGTGAAAGCGTCAGGGTGGCCAGCGATATTCAAATTTTCTAACGTTTTTTCATTTTGCAGGTCAGTGTCAGGGTATGTTGATGAAAAATGATTCGCGCAAGTGCATGCATGTGGTTACAGAATTGTAATCATTACAATCATTAATACAACCTTCCAAGTTCATGTAACCCCATTCAATAACTATTTCATGGAAAAGTCATTCAATGGGGTTAAATGAACTTGAGGATTGTATTGTTGATTTTAATTATTGTAATTCTGTAACTACCAGTGGCGAAGGTTCCATACAAGTCGATTCCTACCGGCTTCCCTTTGAACATTTTTCACAGTCAGTATTCTATAGACAAATAATATAATCAAATTAAAGATAATTTACTCCGGCTTACCTCTTACAAAAATTGACCCTTCGCTACTGGTAACTACATTACGTGCTACTTGCGCGACTCATTTTTCATCAATATTCAACCTGACACTGACCTGCAAATTGCAGAAAACGCAAGAAATTTGAATTTCGATGGCTACCCTGACGCTTCCATCTTAAGTTTTGTTAGTGGCTACCGAAAAATAAAAGGCCACCAATTTTTGTCATTCTTTTCTTTTTTCTTTTTTAAAAAACGTTGCCCCACGCTAGGAATTCTCCTGTACCGTGGGTGCGTTTACAAACATTTAAATTCACATACACAAACAGCCAGACCCGGAACAACTACCTGTAAGCCATACAAATATTTGTTCCGTGCGGGAATCGAACCCGCGACACGAGGCGCAGCAGTCAATTGCTCAGCTACTGCGCCAACCGTGCCGACTTTTCATGACCACCATGCAACTTTGTTGAGCGTTTTTCTTACAGGAGTTACTATTTACACAATAGTTATTTTATAATTACAAAAAAAATCGTCCAAAGTTGCGAGAGTAAACAAGTGAGACAAAACATAATTTCGGCTTTTCTTTTTTTTTAGTTCTATGCCGAATCTACATGGGCGATGCAAATGTCATACTATAACATGGCGCGCGCCGTCTGGGAACCGCTCATTGAACCTGTGGAAGTACTCAAAGATTACCAGTATAAACACGTGCCCTGGGAACTCAAGCTAGAGGTAATGTGCCATTTAATTTAATGGAAAGTTTGTTTTCATAACAACTGTTGATTTTTCAAAAACCGCTCGACCGATTTCGATAATATTTTATCGGGACCTCCTGGGAAGAAGGAAGTATAATACCCTTTGACACAAAAATAGAATTTTAAACATTGGTTCAGGCGTCTTCGAGTAATCGGTGAGCACACGTAAAAAAAAAAAGATTCCGACGAATTGAGAACCTCTCCTCCTTTTTTGAAGTCTGTTATTAATTTAGCATTTATTTTATTATGCCTCGTGAGTTTAGTTAATGGTCGCAACCGCTACGGCTGTGAATGACGGCCTGGGTTCTATTCCCAGATCCTAACCCTTCGGGGATTACAAGCATCATTTTATGATATTTTGATGGGACTTCATATGGAAAATTAATGTATTTCATAATACTAATATCAATTAAAATTATATGAAACAGGTAGTGATGCACGCCCAAGAGGCGCACACGACGATTGACACAACGGATGAGGCGGCGAACTTGCAGGCCGTGGCACAGCGACAAGCGAGCAAGACCATCACCTTGTCCAGCAGTGAGCCGCTCGAGATCACCATCACTAGGACGGGCATGGAGGTCAGGTCACACATACTATTCCTAGCCTTTTTTTTTAAATCAATTGGTCGCAACATTTTAAATCACGAAAGTTGGTGAGAGATTATTGTCGATGACGTAAACCCCCACAACACGACTGTTTATGTATTACAAATTTTTAGGAGATTTTACAGTGCTGGTTGTTGGTTCGCATTTAAATTGTTATTAATTTGCCTCATGACAAAATTCGGTCTCGTTTGCTTCAGTTAACAGAATATTACTTTATAGAGTAGTTAACACCGCTATTAGAAACTTTAGGATTTTAAATAATTTTGTACAGAGCCTGGAAAAGAAGCCAAAGATTTTTATAAATGCACTTCAAGGTCGTTGTTCGGGGTTGGTTTAGTGGATTATCAACAAGCAATCGCATCGGTGAGTGGATCGTCTTAGGGGCGGCACTTGACCGGCGTTTAATCTTGACATGTTGTGATAATTTTCGTTCATAAAACGAGCCAATATGCTATGAAAAGAATAAGGAAGAAAGAAAAAAATATTTATTTGTCGCAGAGACATGAACGGTTAATGTTGAAGAGATACCTACCAGATTTGCTCGTATCTCGGTAACATGCCGCTTTTTGTATTGTAGCCAGCTATTGATAAAAAACGGGTATTATGAGTGGCCGCAAGTTTGTAAAAATACGGGGTGGGAAGGACACCGACGCGAAAAAGGTTACCACATATTCAGTACATCATTCTGAGCCCCCCACATAGATATTTTTCAACAAAAGTGCAATATCTACACGGTCAAAATGTATGAAACAGCAGATTTATAACGCGTCGGTTTCCCTTCCACCCCGTATATTAATGGCAGAAATGTTCAAACCCCTTTGTAAAAAGTGAATTATCTTCTCTTCCAGGTGCTAACTCTACTAGGGAACTCGTTTTCTCCCGCATCCACCGACACGGGCGGGGCGGGCGCGTCTGAATCCGCTAATGTACCCCAAAAAATAGAAGTAAGTTCTGTTGCACTTTCTCAATATTTAAAATAAGACGGCGTTAAGAAACAACAAATCAAACGACAACACCCAGAAAATAGATTTTGAATGCATGTCGCTAAAAAAAAAAGGTCATTTTAATAAAACCGTCGCTTGAATCGCACAACGCTGTCAAATCAAGTAGTTATGGCCTGTTACACCACCTCTTTATAAGCAATCTATTAGATAAAACACACAAAATTACATACATATAGGTATTGTTTTGTCTTTCTATGTTTTCAGACTAGTATTGATATGTTTTAATTAACACGAAACATTTTTTTTTAGAAAACTAGTAAATACCACGGTGCACCTTATGTTCTTCATAACTGTACCGGTTTGACTGCAAAATTGATGCTGGACGATAACCATGACTTCTCCGTTTGTCTTACTGAAAATTATGTATCCTCCGACTACAGGTAAATGTATTCTCTAAATTAGTTAAAAGCTTATTTAAATACTCTGGCTCTCTCTACTTTAACTTTAAAGTTACGATAAGTTTAAACGTCAAAAATGTATGGTGAAGCTGTCACTAATGTAACTTAACTTAAAGCAGAGTTTATGAATTGATCCCAAGTTTTTAAAGGTTACGTAAAATAATAACAATCCATACGATTTTAAGTGAGTAAGTAAAAAGTAAGGAAAGTAAAGTAAAAAGTAAGCTGTGTCCCATTCCTGGATTTGTGGGTTCGCGAAACATGAGAGAAATGGTCAAAGTCAAAGTTTTTTATTTGTTAAACATAGGAGTAAAAGATGTAAGTAAATATAAAGAGATCGCTGTTTTGCCGACAACGACGTAAAAATATTAAAATGATACTATAAATTATTCTTAAAAACTATGCTAAATATTTTCAGCCGAATTTGTTTTTAAACATAGAAAGTTATAAAAAAAAAAAAATGTATTATTTCTTATTATAAAATTAAATTTCTTAATGACTATCTAATCTACTTAGTTTGCATTATCGTTTAGGTATTCTTTGATAGAGTAGAATGCTTTTTGTTTTAAATATTTGTTTAGGTACTTTTTGAAATCATTTATCTCACATGAAGGGCATCCCTTTCATTTTTCGCAAACCCGCGCGTTTTACTTTTAGCTTTTACGGAAGCTATCGTCTTTCGTTGGGTCAAGGCACCAGTTCGCTGTTATTTTGACGCACAGTTTGTTCGGCATGCATACTGCCTAGCAGTGGCGAAGGTACCATACAACTCGATTCCTACCGGCTTCCCTTTGAATAATGGCACAGTCAGTATTCTCAAGACAAATAATATAATCACATAAAGATATGTACTCCGGGGCATGCGGGCGGCGAGTAATGGGCGACTCGCTGTCCGACCATGGACCATGCCCGGGTCGACGGCGCGTTGTGTTCCACGCGCGCCTCAAAGAGTGTCAGCATAATGACGGGGCCCCCCTCTAGAGGGCCAAAGCCTGCCGGGGTCGCGGGACTTATAGAATTACCGTGACCCTGGATCATAAAGGGCTATTGAAGGACACCGTGGATTTTAGTCAGTACAAGTCTGACAGTTCCTCCCACTCTGCCCTGGGTGGGAGGACTCATTTGATGATTTTACCACGATAAAAAAAAGAAAAAAAAGATATGTACTCCGGCTTACCTCTTACAAAAATTGACTCTTCGCTACTGCTGCCTAGTCACGTTCCAGTTACCTTTAAAGTCGCGTCTGCTGCACATCGACTCACAATCGGTTACCGCGTGTTCAACACATCATTCCGATCAAACACACGAACTTTTTTGTATTGTATTTAGCCTAGCCTACACTGCGATAAAAATCGCGTAAAATTTTGATTGCCATTCTGTGACTGTCATACACATTTGCGATTTAAAAGTTAGCGTCAAATGTCTTTAAACCACACTTTTTTTTAGTCTGCGAAAATTAGTTGTGATATTTTCTACCGCAGTGCGGGCTAGGCCTTAGTTTTCGGCTCAATAGTGGACGTTTTGAGTTTTTTAGAACGCTCCGTTACTTAAACACCTAGTACTCTACACTCCATTGGTCATCGTCGTATTGCTCGATTTTAGTATCGATCTTGTAAAATTGACCTAATTACGAGATCACTAAGGTTATGTGTTTTGTTGTAGAGAAGTGGTTTTGGAACCGGGCGCGTGTGTTCCACTAGAAATGAAACATGGCGGACTGAACTTGATGAAATTGAATGAACCACCCCCACCGCTCAAATTAACTGTTATGGTAAGTTCTTTGTTAATACAAACTTAGGCTAGTTTACTTCAAGCCAATCTGCGCCGGCCCTTGGCATGTAATTCGTCGACGTCGACTGGTCAACTCGAGTAATTTTATTGTCACGCTAATTACCAAGAAGGCTTTATGGAAAATGGAACGATTTTTATTTTAACACCATTTTTAATCAAATGTGCACGACGTTTAGCGAAGTGCTCATTTTGCATTATAATCATATGAGAATTGCTTTTACGCCGAAAGAATTCTCTACTCTATGCTTCTTTTTAGGCAAAACTGAGTCCAACGAACTGTTTACATTCCTGTTTACAGATAGTAGAAATAGACGAACAAGTTACAATGCCGGTTGAGCGCGCAGACAAGCGCTACTTCCCGCTGGGACGCAAGCAGAGCGCGCGCAGCGACAGGAGCGCGCCGCTCGTAGCCACTGTGGAGCCGCGAGGGCTCATCTCCGACATCGTCATGCAGGACGCCGCGCTGCACATCTACCTGCGGAGTGTGGTGCAGGTATGTTACAGATACGCTTCGGTAACGTTCACGTCGAGCTATAACGAACATCGCGCCACAGAGTAATCCCCCACAGAGGCAAAGCATAGAATCAGAGTTGTTAATATAAAATTTTGTAGTCATGGTTGTATAAAACATGCAAGTACTATCATGGTTATAACATCTCTATATTAGATCCCGTCATCGAGCTTTTGTATTTCCGAAGATAGACGATGATTGTCGAAGCATATGCAGACGTGATTTTCATGTTTGCGTTTAATATTTTCGTTGTCAGGTAACGAACACGTTAACAGTGAACGTGTCGGTGTACTACATGTCGCTGAGCGGCAACGAGGTGCACCTGCTCGGCGAAGTGAAGCCCGGCGACATACTGCGCCTGCCACTACAGGCCGTGCATACTCCTACTGCAGAGCTGTTCTTCTCTGTTGAAGGTAAGCGACAATAAACAGTCACGAGCTCTAATACATATACAGAAAAAAAAAACAAATTGGACTTCCCATAGAAAATATCACATCGGCTGACGGAATTGGTATGAAGAGGACAATTTTTTTAATATTTCTATTTAAATGTTCCTTAGGTAAAGTTGTCTGGATTACCCTTCTTATTCTTTATTGCACACAAAAACCAATATACATACAAATTCCAACCGCATTGCATTGCTTGCTTAGTGCTAATTTACGGAGACGTTTTTTCCGTTTACGGAGAGGCGATTTGTGTAGCGGCCCGCGTTTACGAAGACGCGGGGCGTGCACCGCCGCGTTCACAGCCGCGTGCGACCCTTTTAATTAATATCCATATCATAGGGTGCATACAAAAATAACTAGCCATATTGGATTTAGAGTGATGTCATTTAGCTAACCATGCATTGTCATCCAAACTAAACGTGTATGCACAATTTCAGCTCAGCCGGTTGAGGATAACTGTTTTAAAATTCAGTTGCAAGATTTGACCTAAAAAAACAAACATTGCAAGTTCAATAATAGCTTGTCCCAAGACAGATTTCAAGATATATTTTTGGGATTATAAAATCACTCGTCTGCTGATTTTCACTAGCTAGTTACAATTGGACCTTGTATATGGCACAGTTAAAATTTATTGAGTGTCAAAGAGTCAAAAGTAGCTATAGCCGAGAAAAGCCAGATCTATAAAAAAAAGTACTTACCAAGTGATTTAGCTTAGAATTGTTGTCGTCTCTATCTCGCACTGTAGTTTGACAGTAGTGCGACAGTGAGAAGAATAACGCTAGCCTAAATGGTACACCAGGCCTAAAACGTTTTGAGCTGTTTATTCTTTTTTAATGCTCTTCTTATTCTTAAAATCCTTGGCCAGGTTTCACAGTATCTGTAGCACCGTTCATATGGCGCGAGCTTCAACAAGAGGTGAAGATATCCAGACTGTTGCAGTGCGAGTCTAAAGATAAGAACAGCGGAGAGAAATTCTACCTTAAGGTAAGATCACCTACAAAGAGTGTCAGCATTATGACGGGGCCCCCCTCTAAAGGGCCAAAGCCTGCCGGGGTCGCGGGACTTATAGAATTACCGTGACCCTGGATCATAAAAGGCTATTGAAGGACACCGTAGATTTTAGTCAGTACAAGTCTGACAGTCCCTCCCACTCTGCCCTGGGTGGGAGGACTCATTTGATGATTTTACCACGATAAAAAAAAAGGTAAGATCACCTTACAAATAATTTTGCTGTATCTTGTCATCCTTGATAAGAGATTAGCAACGCATTTCAGTGGCTGGACCTTTCGTGATTATAGATGAGTTTATCTGGAAGGCAGACATACTCACAAAATGGGAAAAGTACATAAATAAAAGGATATGATGTAAATGGTTTTTTTTTTGTTATATTGTACACAATGTCCACGTGGGCCTTCATTTTTCTGACATATAGCCTCTAAGCCCGGAAGACCCTGTTCGATACTGTATCGATAAAGCTTCAACTTTTTCTGGTCTTCCTGGAAGATATAATTACCCAATTTTAGATTTTTGAATTTTATTTGTATTTCACCATTTCTGGGCAAAGATATCCCTAATATCTTTCCTATTTTCCCTATGAATGATCTTCTGAGCAAACTTTTATTTTAAATAATAAACTTTTTGAAACTAGGCGGTGGGCGAAATGGAGCAAGTATTTTACGAGCACTCAGCCCGCCACACGTTCGCGTCGTCGTGCTACAACATCGTATTGAAGCCCGCCGTCAAGCTGCAGAACTGCTTGCCGGTCGAGATCGTGGTCTCTCAGCTAGGACTGAAGAGGACGCAAGTGTTCAAGCCAGGAGAGATGTTCCATCTGTCGCATTTGTGCCCTAATAGAGCGTCTATTGTTATTATGGTGAGTAATATTTTTTTTCTTTATGTTCTGTCCCACTGCTGAGCAAAGGCCTCCCCCTTACCTTTCCAATCTTCCTTGTATTTTGTCTTCTCCGGCCAATCAGTGGGCCTGGCTCAGTTGCGACGTCCGTCTTAATACTTCTTCGTTCATATTGTTGTCTCTTGTGGCAGAAATGCAAACCAAAAACATAATAATGGGATCCGTTCGGTTTTTGTAAAACGGGTAACGCGGATGAGGATCTTGCCCAGGTAGAATGATCAAAAGCGAAGATATGACAAAAAATACTACAATTGGTTATCGAATGGATTTTCGCCGTATTTATTTGAAAGATCCTTATAATCCTGTTATAAAACGGCCAGGAAAAGCTTTTCAACGGTACATTGTTATTCTATCATAAAAACTACAATGTTAAAACAACATTTCAGATACAAAACTACCTCGAGAAATGTTGGGTATGTACGAAGAACCTGCCAGAAAGTGAAACAGAACTATCAGTATGGTCGTTCGAATCTCACGACAGTCCCTCATTGATGACATTGGACTTGGGTATGCATAGTGTGGACTCGGAAGGCACTCAAATCTTGTCTCTGTACTGTCCTTTCTGGATGCTCAACAAAACAGGCTTTACGCTTTGCTATAGGGTAAGTCCACATTTTTATGTTGTTCTTTTGACTTATTTCAAAAGTGTTCAGCATATCTATTCACAAACGCTTCGATTCGATTTCGATTCGGAAAGTCGTATGTCTATCTCGCTCGCTTTCGTAATGCCAAAAAAAGATAGACATACGACTTGTCGAATCGAAGCGTTTGTGAATAGCTATGCTGATGTATGTGGGTTTTGGCATTGAAAATTGGTTTTAAAGTAAATAATGTGTGTGGAAATTCAAAATTTGATAACAATTATCGCTGCAGAACACGTTAAATAACTCAGCACATACCAATATGTGCTGAGTGCAAAAACTTGACTCAAATCGGTATTGTACCCTTCATAAATATTTTACGAAATTAGCCAGTTGTTTCATGTAAGTACAGGTAATATTGAAATTTTAAAGCTAGACCCTAATGATCACTATCGCCTTTGTATCTTCTATCAGTATTTTATCAAACCTTTTAAATCTGTAAGTACTGTAAGTAGAAACTCTATTAGGCTATACTAACTGTGTTTGTCTTGTCATATTACTAAGTCATTGACATGTCTCGTAATGACCACTTCATTCGTACTACTTGGAGTAGACCTATATATATATCAGATTGGCCATAAATACGTTACGTGGTTACAGAAATCAAAGAAACCAGAAAAAGAGTCCAGCACACCCAACAAGGTATCTTTGAGATGATGTAGCTGTTTTTTAATCGTTTTTCTTCATTATTTTATTTTTAATCCTCGAGTCGGCCGGTTAATGCTTTCTAAATCTAACAAGCTTCATCTCAAAGCGATATTTTTAGGACTTTTTGGTTTCGATACTTATGATTGTTGTTTATAGCATGTTTTCCAGTGGGGTCATAGCCTAATCCGAAAGTATACGTATATTAGAATATTTACCACCTATCTGACACGATAGATTCGGTGTGATGTATTAGATTATTTTTTTATGTCATTTTTTAAAATAATAAAGCAAATATTGTATGGGTTATCCATTTTATGTAAATTACAGATTAAACATTCACGTTGCAGTAAATTTATTAGACGCCATACTTCTTGTTTGCCGGTAAGTGCAAACATTACTTTAGCACTTTTATGAATAAGAATAATATGGTTATATTATTTTGCTACTTAAATTGAGCACTCTACAGAGGTTTTGGTTACAAATTTTGTTAGTTTAAAAATTTTGTGTGGTGGGGTTTTTGGGTAAGAGATGATTATTCAATTAATGCTTAAATTTTTGACACAGATCAGTCTACGAAGTTGTGAAGATTGGGTTCAATTTACTGTCTTAAAGTGTTGTTTTTAAGTAAATGCACATATCGTAGCATTAATTCTGTGGATTACCATGACCCTACTGTATTTATTTTGCTTTTTAGCAGCATGTATTTTATATAAGTATCAATTTGTTTACACTAGTGAAACTGGTATTGTAATCATTCGTCGTAATTACAATTCGTAGCATGATCAATGAACTTGCATGATCACACATTAATCTAAGTTCCATTTAATCACCCAATTTATGATGCTATTTTAATACTGGTACTACGCAACACGTTATTTCGCTGATACAAAATGAACTTAATTGGTAATTTTTAAAGGTATATCTTGTATTAACAAATACGTTAAGTGAAGTGCCAGAAGCACATTCTTTACAAGCTTTGCAGGGTACGGTAAGCAAGCTTAAGGTACAGGATAATGCGAAATGCCTTGACCATTGAAAACTTACAGGAAAAATAATTGAAGATCGAATGCTTATTAGGTGTTTTGTTTTTTTAGAATGTGGATGAAACTGGCAACGTTATTTTCCATCCTAAAGAATATAAGGAACCGGTACTGTTCTCGTTCCGTGCTAAGAACTTTTTCGGTAAGAAGAAAGCGGCTATCAGATTGGAGTTCGGCGAGTGGTCTGATAAGTTCCCACTGGACGTTCCCGGCAGTTCTGGTGTTATACAGTGCAAAAATGAAGGGAGGAAGTATGAAGTAAGTTTCACTACATAGTATTAAACAAAGTCGCTTCCCACTGTCTGTCCCTATGTATGCTTAGATCTTTAAAACTCCGCAACGGATTTTGATGCGGTTTTCAGTAATTGATTCAAGAAGAAGGTTTATATATATAAATATATTGCACCCGTGCGAAGCCAGGGCGGGTCGCTAGTATTAAATAAAATATTAGTGTTTGCTTCGAGCTGAATCGTGCGGAAGAGGAAAAGCTATACTGTGTTTTGTTAATGTTGTAAAATACTTGATTTTATTTTGTAGGTGGCCGTTACAAATCAGCTGATGTTCAACAGTTTAACCAAGATGGTGATATTCACGCCGTACTTCCTGATCATCAACGAAGCGCCTTTTGATATTGAATATCAGGAGCTGCACCGATCTGCCGACCCTTGGATCATGGTAAAACAGGAATTTGAAAAAAAAAAAACATTACTACAACAACATTATCAAGCTTAAAAGTGAATTTCTCGATTTAGGCGCATTTATCGCTAAACAACATTTTGGTATCAGTTGCGCTGAATTCAGCACCTGAATTGCTCATTAAACCTAGAAGAATTCGGTTCTCCGTGGAATTGCATCACAAACCTGAATGAACGTACCCGAAGCTCGTCATCATTTATTCATACTGGGTGACTAGCAGTGGCTAAGGTTCCATACAACTCGGTTCCTACCGGCTTCCCTTTGAAAAATGGCACAGTCAGTATTAGTAGACAAATAATATAGTCACATTAAAGACTCTGGCTTACCTCTTTAAAAAATTTACCCTTCGCTACCGGTGACTAGCTCACTTTCCATGTGCATCCAAATTAAAGTGATTCATTGAAAGTCTGTCATTGACTACTGAAATCAGCATTAAACAAATAATTTTATTTGACAAATCAGCAAAAAAATAACAAAGATAAATTGTACTCTTTGAATAAAATAATGTTAATTGTTCCCAGGTGCCACACAACGCTAGCGCGCCTCTATGGCCCGTCATAGAGAGAGAGGACAAGTTGCTGGTACTGCGCGCCGCTGACGCCCCTGGGTTTACTGCACCGTTCTTATTCACCGAACAACATTCCGTTTGCTTGAAACTCGACAACGAGGTAAGGTATTTTTGGTATTATTTCTTTCAATGCCTCACGTTTCCGATGTATCAAAACCCCTTTATATTTGTATGACAAAGGAAAGTCTATTTCAGAATATTAGTATTCATAATTTTTTCCTCAGTACGGCGGTTTACACGTAGAAGTGCAGCTCACGGAAGGCGCCACTTACATCACAGTGCGACAGTACCGCAATGGACTCGCGCCCGCTCTGATTGTCAACTACTCGCCATACGACGTCACTGTCTATGAAAAGGAGAATGTTAATACTAGGTAAGGTATTATAGATCTTGAAATAAGTATATCAAGGTCTAAAACCAGTTCTTTTATCTTCCGGTGATAGTCTCTTGTGCAAATCGAACGAAAAAACGGACCCCTTACAGCATCACTCGTGCGTCTGTCACAGCCAATTTGCTCCGAATTTACTGAACCGATTAAGTTGAAATTTAGGACACATGAATTTTGTGATGTAAATACGGACGTGTAACGCAAATAAATGGAATTTGAAAATGGTGTCACATGTCGTCGTATTTTGGGGGGCAACTAAAACAAATATCAGCGAGTCGGGCTTACTGAACTAGGGTTCCGAACTAAACCACACTGAACAGTCCATAGATGGGTCCGATAGCGGGAACAGTTAATAATCCTGCGCTTCGAAACTATACATCAAAATGATAAATAGTCAAGGAAAACTAAAACTTGCTAACCAAAGATTTTATTTGATAAAGATTAATAATGCGTGGATCAAAGTGTGCCTTATTCTTTTAAACCTTAATAAGCATTTCGTTCAGTTCAGTGTCGGTTCAAAGCAAGTTTTAGGATGGAGGGAATACTGAATAATTATGGCGCCCCTCTAAGATATACACAGTTGCGAATTTTAGTTCTTGGAAAATCATGCATGTTTGACAGTCAATACTGTTCTCAGTATTATTGAAGTATCGAACATTGAACAAAGCGAAGTACAGCGGCTGGAAAGTGAAGCATCCTTCTACCAACCTATCTATATCTACGAGCGGTTAGATTTTTTTTTGACTATTCCTACAGAAATAGGAGTTTTTAGTCGACTACCGGAAAACTGTACAACACTGGTGGAAAAAATTTCCTCGCCAATAACATAACAAAGCACAGTAGAGGTAACATTAGGGTAGATAAACATACAATAGTCAACTTGAATGTTTGTAATCATGTAGTTAGATGTTAAAGTTGACATATATGTACAATATTTAGATGCTAAGTTTGTTTACTTACTTTAGTGTTGGGTTGTACTGTTTAGTAACTTAGTTAAAGTTGGCGCATAAGAGATTAATAGAGTATAAGATTTGTGCCTGGTGGTGGCAATGGGGTCGCTCCGTATTGTATGGGACTTACTCATTATGTCTCATTGTATGTATACAAGGTGGACGGGACACCGACGCCATAGAGCCTTTACTCAACTATGTTAGGGTCGGCTTTTATTATTTTCCAAGGAGCGACTAAAACATAACTGGCGTTATTTGTGCGCACTTTGCGGTGCTTCTTGGGCTAACACTCAGGGGATTTCAGACGTGATGTTATTATGATTGTAAATGTGCCTTAATTTGTCTTTTCTTTTCAAGGGTAATAATGTCGATGCACAAGGTGCTGTTTACGTGGGACAACCCCGCAGGACCGAGGATTTTAATATTCGATAGTGTTGAGAAAAAGGAGGTCGAAAACGACCTTAGGAAAGATGGGATTGGAGATTTTATGTAAGTATAATCATAGAATTAATTGGCTTAGAGCTGCAACAGTCGCATGCAAAGTGAATCAATTTCAAGTTAGCCTTGTAAGACTACGTACGACTCGTTTTAAAAGTTGTGACGTCGTCACATATTTTATCAAAAGTGAAAAATAATATTGACTGAATGAAAAATTCACTAAAAAAAGATCTCGCACAAAAATTTAAATCGGATCCTTTATTCTTAACTCGGTTATGTTTTATAAATTACATTATTTACTGCTTCGTTGGTCTAGTGGTCGCAAGCAGTTCTACTGAGCATGATCTCATGGGTTCGATTCCCAGGTCGGACAAAGCGTTATTGGGTGTTGCCTTCAGGTATTACTCAGTAGCAGCGACGGAGTTTGGAGTTGTGCTCGGTTGATGGCCCTAGGCTCGCCCTCTTTTACATGGTAATTACTGGAAAAATGTGGGTGTACTGCTAGGTACACTCCTGCCTAACCCTTCGGGGATTGCAGTAGTGAAATTATGATCATTGTTTCTAGGATCGACGAGTCTACAAGAGTATTCTGGGTATCGTTCCTGGACGGGTTACAGCGAGTGATATTATTGACGGAGGACGCGATACTTGCAAGCGGTGCCCACACCATAGGCGATGCCGAGCTCGTTGATACGGAACTGGTGCTTTCCATGCAGGGCATAGGAATGTCACTCGTCAACGATCCCGAACAACTTGAGATCGTGTACTTCAGTGTATCCAAGTATGTATAAAACCAAGAGACTGCTTGTATTGATTTATTCGTTGAGGAACTTCAACGAAGAATGTACACAAAAAAAAAGAATAAGAATAGAGATTTTATTTTTTTGTCTAATCTCTTAAAATACGGGGATTGTAAACTGAAATCAAAGTACAATAACCCGCCTTTAAAATGATACATCGTACTTTAGAAAGAGATTATTATCACTCATATGTGTTTACAGACGACATTTTACAAAGCTGAACATGTTATTGAACTAGATGTGTCATATTTACGACCGAGTTCTCTTAATTATTGTTTTTAATATTTAAATTATAGTAAACACACAAGTTGCATTTACGTAAACTGTTAACTTTTTAAAGCATAACAAATAGCTTCATGCCCGTTTTCACAAACTGCAAATGAAAATTAAACGAAAGCCGAAATAAAAGCGCCCTGTTGGATTTTGAACTCTCAGCTCTGCACCGAAAGCTAAATATCCAACACTGCACTTGATGTAGGCATTTGTTCAGGCGTCAGTTTTGTTTTCGGCTAAGTTCTTTCGTTTTGTTTTTAGCTCCGGTATAATATGGGAACAGTGCAAAGTAGGAGCTCGACGTTACAAAAAGATTGATGGAACGAAACTCATCCAACTCGAGGAAAGCTTCCAACGTTATTTGTCTCAGAAGTTGGTCAGCGACGAGCCTGTGTCGCCTATAGTCATGTTGGACGAGAAAGTCGAGGTATACTATATTTTTTACGAATTATATTTTGTCTACTAAAATAATATACAAGGTGTAAACGGACTCTTCACGAATCTGTCAACCTAGCATTCTGTACATCAAACTACGCAAAAAAATATTTCTTGGAAACGACTTTTTTTTTGGGTGAAAATATCCGAACGTTTCTAACAAGCGCCGAAATTACCGAACTGCTATGAATGCGCGAGACAGCGCGGGGGGCAGGGGTCACACATTTCGAAGTGTTATTATTATTGACAAGTTGCAAGCATGTTAAATCATCTTTTTAAGTTGTTTAAAAACAGTCAACATAGACTTTTAATTTCATGGTCATCTGCCTAGTCTTTTTACAAGCTTTTATTTAACATGCAATGTATGTATGTAACTATGTTTTTTCGGGTGGAATCTTGCAACTCAATTTTGAAGCAGATATCTTCAACCGATTGAGCTGAAATTGTGTAAACACGTTTAGTTTGGATGACAATGCATGGTTAGCTGTGTGACGTCATTCTAAATCCAACATGGTGGAACATCCAAGATGGCAGACTAGTTATTTTTAATGCACTCCTATCAAATGAAAGGGCTTGCTTAGAATAACTCGAAAAATAAAGTGACGTCACTCTAAATCCAATATGGTGGACTTCTAAAGATGGCGGACTAAGTTTTTTATGCTTTCCTACAATATGAGTATCAAATGAAAGGACTTCCTGAGAATACGAATGCGAGTTAAAAAAAAATACTAAAAAGTAAAAAATAAAAATGTTTTTTAAAAACAATCTTTTATTTAAATGCACTAAAAAGAATAAAATAAACTTTTTCTTTAAAACTATTACTATCAACTTATTACGTCATTACACAATTTATATGATACTAGTACTTCGCCCGCGAAAATTTTTATAGCTCGGCTAACACGCATGTTATAAATATAATTTATAGTCTATAGCACCCACGAATAATGTAGCTGTCTGCCAGTGAAAGATTTTTTTAAATTGGATCTTTAGTTCCGGAGATTACCCCCTACATACAAACAAATTTTACCTCTTTATAATATTACTATAGAAGTATAGATAAAAGCTAGTCGCGAGATTTACCTGTGTAGATAAAACAAGTTAATTAAATGACTTGATCTGATTGATTTTAATTTTTTAAATTTACAAACTAAATAATTACGAGTACTTCAATCACGCGACTAACTTTAACTACTGTCCCGTACCCATAACTACTGTCAAGGACCAACAAATGAAGCCGGGACCAATGGCTTAACGTGCTTTCCGAGGCACGACACAATCTCAATATGTAATTAATGGTTTTATGGGCATGCGATGCTAACCTATAAGAAATTGTTATACTAACCTTTGATATAAGAATCTTTATTTTAAAATGTAACAGTATAAACAATTGTTGTTTGGCCAGAAATAATAAATAAATAAATAAATGGTCACCCTTCCCCGGAAGGACCTCAGCGATGATTGTGCTAAAGCGGCTTGTCAAGCTCCCAGATTATGACTTTAACAATGATACACAGGTGCACTTCGAAGAGATGCGTCAACTGAAACCCGTAGTTCGTTTACTTCGGCGGACGCTACAGCCAGGTCTGTGGATGTCGTACGGTCTGACGCCGCACTCGCGCCGCTTGCACGCGCGGCTTCACCGACTGCAGATCGACCAACAGCTGCCGTTGCCGACCTTCCCTGTGGTACTAGCTCCCGTACCCCCTCCCAGGTCCATTGCTAATGTTGATCCTTCCGGTAAGTGATGCAATAAAACAATAGTTTAAATAACACTAATCTTTAAAACTTTCTTCTTTCCTGTGTGATGCTTTTTGTGTGATGGGTATCTTTCTTCTTTTAATAAGTACTTTGAATTAAGTTAGTTCAAAATTGCACTTTTGGTAGCGGACTTTAGCTGGATACTGCGAATTCAATAAACACACACACAATATTATACTAATATTCCTTTATTTATTTTCTTACATATAGTTTACATTTTTAAATATTTCTATACAAATAGTTATAAAAAAAAAATATATAAAAAATTTAATATAATTATTTATATAATTATATTATTATTTCCTTTATTTCTTTTCTATACATATTCTTTATATTTTTAAATATTTCTATACAAAGTAATATAAAAAAAACATTTAAAAATATAAAAATAGTAGCCCACCGGCATCAGGAACAGGGTCCGATCTACCAGTGGTCAGGGCTCTTGCGAGAGGAACCTCCTAACGATACGCGCCGTGTCCAGAAGCACTGCTTTCTGAATCAAGAAATTAATTATATTTATTATTATACTAATATTACTATTACACGCACTATAGGTATGTCACTGCCGTTTAATAAAAATAAATCGAGTAATGCATACTTAACTGGAGTTTGTAGGAACATTATTTTGTAAGATGACAAAGAACATGAAACGGTTTCATGATAAGATATCGTTTAGCGCCGTGTTCAATTTGAAAACTCGATAACATGACCATGACATGACCTATCTACATAACAAAGAGAGATGTGATCATTCCCCAAAACTGTATGATACATTAACATAAAGACACTTACCAGAAATCTTATACGAACCCGATCATGTCCTACTAATTTCTGTAGGACTATGTCTAAATTATACCTAATCTTTTTTGCATGACTGTGGATTCACAAATAGTGCCTCGAGGTACGAAGAAATGCTTGCTATCGCAACACTAACTACGCTATTAGCTTACACAATGCCGCTTGTTCATTAGGCAACTAGAAAATATCAAAATAAAATGTTCTTTTTATATATTTTAGGTATGAAGCCGTTTATCGAAGTGTCGATAGTAGAGCGGATTATGACGCACAGTATGGTTCGCCAGTACAAATACTACAAGGTGTTGATTCAAGAGTTCCATATAAAGGTGGACATGGGACTGGTCAACGCCTACATGGGCATGTTCCCGCAACGGCTACTCAATGAACAAGAAGCGGTAATAATAGGATTTATTTTTTACACCTATTAAACCTATGACGCGTTATTTTTCACCGCGCACTGGATTTCAATGCTTGACTCATTCAATTCAATTCATTTCAATGCGTGACTTACCACTAAGAGTTGAAAATTCAGCGAGCAATAAAAAAAATCGCTTTAAAAAAGCACCTATCTCACGAGGTCTTTATTTTTGAAAGTACAGCCAGTAGTACACTGCTAATCTCACGGCAAGTGATTTGAGTGGCTTATTGAAATAACCCAATCATAGTCCAGTATTAAAGAACATCACTCAAGACTAGTATAACCTGGTTTCAAGCAATCTAAAGACTTGATACTAGTTTTAAGTACTCAAGAGTATTGACTGACGTTCTGTAATACGGGCCCTAGTTGTTAATATGTATGTCAGTATTAAGAAAATTATTGTTTTGATAAACTTTAAGAAGTCGGGTGCCAATAATTTTGATAAAAAGAAAATACAATTGCCTGTTCATCAAAATTTTGGCGTAAACTATTATTGTCTGCATATTTGGTAATATCGATACTTATGGCGGGCTGATAGAAATTTGTACAGAAATAAATAAACAACTAACATTAAAAAAAAAAAACAAAATAAACATTAAATTAATATTTCAGCTGGAAGCATTCCAACAAGATTTAGAAAGGGCAAGACAGCCATTAGAAGCTTTAGCAGCAATGGGGGTGGCGACAGATCTCAAGAATTTCTACGACAATTTGCATTTGTCGCCGCTGAAGGTAAATAGAAAAAAAAAACAAATATTTTTCAGCAGATTTCCTTATTGGCAGTCAAATAATACCCTTATTTTCTGGTTCTTTAGGTGCATATTTCGTTCTCACTTGGTGGGTCCACGCAGCTGCCAACGTTCATTGGCACCGTACTCCAGGGCATTGGTGTTACGTTGACAGACATGAACGACGTAGTATTCAAGTAAGATTGTTTGATTAACTGTTAAATTATCTGTTTTTACTAATGAGGATATTATTATTTTTCTGAAGATTACAAGATTAATTAATGTCTTATTTGCAAGTTTTACCAATATAAAATTTAATGAAATATGCAAAAGTCCATTCAATGGTTTACTATCCTAAGTACATTATACTAATTACAAATGTGAAGGTGAGTTTGTTTGTCACGCTTTCATACCTTAACGGCTAAACGGATGTCGATGTAATTTGGCATATAGGTAGACCATGATTTAGGTTAGGGCATGAGATACTTTTTTCGTGGGCTTATTTCCGAACCCCACGCGAGCGAAGCCGCGGGCAAAAGCCAGTTGACTATAAATGCTATGAACTTATAGTAAGCTTATCAGTTTCGTCAATTCCAAATAATTACTGTACCTACTATTTGCTTAAATACATCTCTATCTTTGTATATCTTAGAGGAATAAACGCGTCTATTTCATTAGTTCTATTTTTAACGAGTTACATTTCTCACTAGATTATCCTACTATGAAAAGAACTACGAGTTCTTATCTCAGAAGGAGTTGGTTGGTCAAGCACAGAACCACTACAAGAGCCAAGCCCTTAAGCAACTATATGTACTAGTACTTGGTCTGGATGTAATCGGCAACCCGTATGGCCTGGTCGTCGGACTCAAGAAGGGCGTGGAAGATCTGTTCTACGAACCATTCCAGGTTTGTTTCCATGTTTTGTAAAAATCGCGGCACTACAAAGAGAACTACAGTAACATAGAACAAAAAAGTACTACAGTAACATAGAACAAAATAGTACTACAGACATAGAACAAAAAAGTACTACAGCGCCATCTTTGACACAGACGATGAACTAAACATCGAAAGACATCTAAATCCTACATCGCGTAAGTAAAGTTATCCGCGACTTAGGAGTATATAGAAGAACCCGACAACAACTATCGGGCAGTAGCCCACCAGACATAACACCCGTCTGGTCGCAGGATCCTCCCTTATATATAGGGGATGAAGAACTTTACACCCTGTTCTCCATACCCCCAAAACAGAATCGGCTTGAGCCGGTCAAAAACAGCGTTATGTCCATACAGTAAAAACAAAAAAGATTTTATTTGCCTCGTTTCGATTTTGACGACGAGACTCGACGGAGTGCCGAACTAAATGCGACAAATTATACGTTTGCGGCTCAAGATGCCCATGTGGGGTCGTTTTGGACCTACAAATTGGTTAGAATATGTTTGAATGCAGTCTGGCCTATACTGGGTGTAAACGGACCCTTCGCGACGGCCCGTCAACCAAGCATTCTGTACATCAAACTAAGTAACTTTACGCAAAAAGTATTGCTGGGACGTGACTTTTTTTTCAGGAGAAAAATCACGTTTCACGGTAGGACTTAATGAATCGCACTCAAAACATTGTGCTGATGGATGCATTGAATGGTACGGGGATCTTGGAGGTATTTAAAGTAAAGTTATAAGATTCTGCCAGGGCTGCGGGACTGTTCGAAAGAGATACCGTGGCCCTGGAACACAAAGGGCAAAGAAGGAACATGGATGGGTTTTAGTCAGTACAAGTCTGACACTCCCTTCCGCTCCGCCCAGAGTGGGGGGGGTCATTTGATGATTTCCCAACCGAAAAAAAAAAAAAAAAAAGTTATAAGATTAAAAACTTGCATTTAAAAAAGTTGTGAAAAGGTTGGAATTTTGCCCCCATTATCTCCGTAACTAGAAGGTTGCCAGGTACGGTCTAGAACAAAAAAAAATATCGCAATGACGGGGAGAACAAGTGCCTTTCGGCTTCGCTAAGGGTACTTTTTTACCCATTATTCACAGATAGATTCCAAAATAGTGTCGTACAAGTGACATATGAAGTAGTACAGTGTTAAAACAAGAGTGACTTGTCGCAGGGCGCTATCCAAGGTCCGGGAGAGTTTGCTGAAGGTCTGTTCCTGGGCGTGCGCTCGCTTGTGGGACACACGGTGGGCGGCGCGGCCGGCGCCGTGTCGCGCATCACGGGTGCTATGGGACACGGGCTTGCTGCGCTCTCGCTAGACAAGGTAAACTTATTATGAAGATAGGTAAGTATGAACATGAAGAAGAGTATGGATGTGAGTGGCTATAACAGTCGAGGAGGACCAAATAATTGATGGATGGCCTGTGTGAAGAATGATATGGCTAGGAAGGGGGTGACTGCTGAGATGACGAGTAATAGAGAAGAATGAAATAAGAAAACGTACTGTGCCGACCCCAAATAATTTGGGATAAGGGCTGGAGAATGATTATGATGATGCATATGAAAAAGAGTAAAAAAAAATGTATGATATCCTAGCTAGCCTTATCTTAACTATGTTGGAATCGGCGGTCTGTCCAACTGAATGCAACTAAATGCATTACAGTTTCACAAACAGTTGTTAAGTGTTAAACTCACTACTAAATCATTAGATAAATATACTTGTATTGATTAATTACACTTAAAGAGTACTATAATTATCAATTCGAAGGCCGCACCTGTTGATTTAGTAGTAGTAAAAAAAATACTACATAGTATTCTATATTCATAGTATACAATATCCGGTCAAAACACTGTATGGAGGAAAACGAAGAGGTTGAGACCAAACATGATTAAATTTGTGAATGCATACATCTTTTGATAGGTACATGTTCTTACTAAATAATTGTAAAATTTTCTAAGGACTACCAGCGACGCCGTCGTGACAATATTAACAAGCCGCCTGCAAATCTGCAAGAAGGTCTTGCGAGAAGCGGCAAAGGACTGGTCATGGTACGTAAATCCTCTGTTCATAAAGTATTTATAATGGAGGCATTGATAACAATTTAATAATCTTTTTATCAAATTATGATTGACCAATCAAATCTTGGTCTCGACAAGATTTGACCAATCGTACACTTTGGTGATAAGGGAGTCTTATAAGTCTTTCGCATATTATAACCAATCTATAAGTTGTGCAAACATTCCGAACAAACAGGGTGTGGTAGACGGCGTTACTGGTGTATTCACGAAGCCCATAGAGGGCGCTCGTGAGCAAGGAGTGGAAGGGTTCTTCAGAGGTCTGGGCAAGGGTGCCGTGGGGCTGGTGGCCCGACCCACAGCCGGGGTCGTAGACTTCGCATCCGGCTCACTTGATGCTGTCAAGAGGTGATGCTCGCGATTGGAGCTTGCATGTCTTGCTTATGTGTTGCATCTGTTGCATGTTTATTCACTGATCTGTGTGGAATTTGATTTTTAAGCTTACTGCACAATGTTAAAATTGAAATTTTGTTCTTCTTCGGTTTTCTTGTAACCTGAAAATAGCTTGATCACAATATAATGCTTGCACGAGGAATTTTGAAAACATTTAAGGGTTATGCTTTTCATACTAATAAATTTTAAAACTGCTGAAAGTTGATTGAGCTGAAATAAGGAGCGTAGGCGTAATATTATACCTTGTATAAACTAAAATAGACTATTTCATGTAGGATTAACATAAGAAAACATGCGTAATTAAATATTGATATGTAGGTTACCAAAACTTAGTCTAGGTAGCATCAGTGTGCCTTCAATAAAGTAGGGGTATATCACAGATGAGCAAACCCCCATTTATCACAATATAATGACACTATAAACACAAATAAAACATTACAATTTAGATAAAACCAAATAAATTACAGTACGAATATAATTGACTCAAATACAATGACATTTAATTAAAATTCAACTCAAGTCTATTAAAATCCAATTAAAATAATCTTATATCCTTTTATATAATCCTTTATCCGCGTATAAATCCTTCATAAATCGTCAAAGTTTTTGTAAAACTTACGAACTAAATTGTTCGGGGTCTCTATGTACATTTACTCGCCATCAGGGCGTATTTGACGGCGTCACCGGCGTGCTGATGCGACCTATCCAAGGGGCGCACGCGGGGGGCGCGGGGGGGTTCGTGAAGGGCCTGGGCCGCGGGGCTGTGGGCCTGGTGGTGCGGCCCGTCGGCGGGGTCGTGGACTTCACGTCCGGCCTCCTCTCGACCGTTAGGAGGTGGTGAGGTTACCGGACTTTGTAGATGTTTCATAGATGTAGGTTTGATGGGTGTATGCTTAGAGTAATTAGACTCAGAGTGATCGTTTTATTGAACATTCCGTTCAAAGTTGAAGCCATAATTCAATGAATGTGTGCATAAGCGGTTCGTTATTTCGTTCGCCGACACGTACGCAGTAGTCGTACGTAGCCTTAAAAGGCCAACTTGTAATTGATTCACTTTCACGGGTTATGAGTAAAGTTTGGCGTTTATATTTTGACTTTGTAGGACAGTGTTAGGGTGCGTTTCCAATGAGGCGGAGTCGACTGGAAATATACCAATCACATTGGTTGAGATCCACGTCCCTGCACCACGCCGTATCCGCATCCATGTCTCCGCTTTGATGGAAACTGGGCCTTAGACTGTGGTGTCTGTCTGAAATAGATTAGTTACTAGAAAGATTTAGGTTCTAAATCTTTCTATAGGTGGTTCCAAGGTGTAGGAATCATTTCATATTATTCTCCATTTATTTTTCTTAGTATCATACTCTTTCCATCTTGTCGTATGTTTTTGTAACTAACGCTTTATTTGTACTGCTATTTTGTTGTGCTACTGGCACAATGTATTGTTACGTATGTACTTGTGAATTACTGATTGGTGATTGATTTATTATAAGTAGATGTCTTTCAAATCTGTAGAGTAAATGAAAAAAAAAAAAGAAATTCAACAGTAAATTAAATCATAATTGTTTTGGGTCCACACAAATCTTTGCATTTTCCCAACTTTTATTAGACTTGTTCCTCCACTCAACTAATATTTTACTTGGACGTAAATCAACATAGAGCCGCTGATATGTCTGAAGAAGTAACGAAACGTCGTCCGACGCGGTACATGGCACCCGACTGCGGCATCAGGCCTTACTCCAGGTTACATGCCGAAGGATACAAGATGCTCTTCGAGTTGGAGAAGGTTCGTATTACAAGACATACGTACACAGACATACGTACGTAGACAGACGTAGTGACGTACGTATTAGTATTGTTGTTGCTCATGGTGAAATTTGTAACCTTGATTGCTTATATCTCAGCAACGTGACGCTTTAGGAGATTTGGTTTAGACCAAATCTTCTAAAGCGTATTTTAGAATAAACTAGTTTGTATTAATGCCAGCTATTGATTAATGCGTGATTGATTCATGGCCGCTATTTCGGACTAGATTAATCTTTACATAAATACTGAATATTATTTGTCGAAAATGCATAGTTTTTGAGTTTTAGAGCAAAAAGTGAAAAAGTCCTAAAATTTCGCAGTTTATCGCGTGGTGCGCAGCGAGCACAAATTTTTCGAAGTTGCCAATTTGGGTTCACATCACCCTCACTGATCTATACAACATATAAAAATTCAGAACTCATCATGCTTTGCGATTTTAATGTTGATTTCCACTGGGCTATTGACACTATCGACGTAATCGAATCGGTTTTATTTCTCCAAAATGAGTTGTTATTAGTTTTTATCATTGAATTAAAATTAAAAAAAAAGTCCTCTTTCCCTTTAAAAAAAAAAACAAGAAAATCTTTTTGAGTGTAAATCATTGTAAATATTTTGTTTTGGGATAATATTGTTTGAGTGTTAACTCTGAGTCGAAAGAAAAAGTTTTAAACAAATAAGCCCAGTTTACGTAACACTTTTATTTACCATTTACTTCAACCTGATCCGATTTTTAATGATCGTGTGGGGGACCGGCAGCGAAGAACGGAAGAAAAAAAATGTGTTGCGCCGACTCCAAATAATTAGGGGTAGGAAGATGATGATTGGATTTTTAATTATGTTTGTTTCTAAACAGGGCAAGTACATCAGCACGGACAATTACGAGGCTCACGTGTGGGTGATCGCCGGAAAAGAAGTGGTCTTGTGCACCGACAAGCGGATGCTATACATTGAGAAGAATAGTGTGTTCGGCGGATGGCAGGTATGGAACCTATTCCTTATAGGCCTTGCCTATTCCTTAGTTTGCCTTCGATTTCAAACGAAGCAATTAGTATCACAACTATTGGTTAAACAACTTTGACATTTAAACAGTCGGTTACTTTTTACCCACTTATTGTCTTTCATAATGAAACTCGACCGTAGAAAATGTTGGTAGCATTTTCTTGATAATAAAAGTAAGTAAGTACAAAAAATACTACGTCATCTTTTTCACTAAAATTGTTTATCGGAAGCCGAGGGGTCATGTATAATTTATAGGAAACTGTCGTGCGTCATTCCGGCGCTAGTCCGTTCCTATATCTTGTAAATATTTCATGAATATACGGCAACGTATTTTTGAAAACATGTGTTCTGGTCTAGCCGGTAAAGTAACAATAATAACACACGAATGCCGTTTGATTTCTTTAAATACATATAAACAATAAATTTGATTTCAAATATTTTCATCGAGTATATACCGTAATTATTAAAAAAAATAACCACAACAAGATTATAGCTAAAATGGAACCAAAATATCCTAAGAACGGAATAGATCATCGTGGGTGTATCGATGCGAATCGGTATGAGCCGGTCAGAATACTGAGCGGTTCATACCGATTCATGCATTGTCTTTTCTTCTGTTCTTTATGTTGATAAGTAGGTCACTCTCTAAAGGGAAAGGGTTTCTAAAAATAATCACTCAGATTACTATCATTTGTCCAACAGATCTTATGGGTATACCTATGGACGGAGCTCCCTGAAGTGCCAACAGCCGTGAACAAGGGCGTGTACGTGCCCACAGCCAAGAAGAAAGTGCTCGGCATGTTCCCCACGTCGGGCTCCGGCAAGGTGATATTCCTCTACGACGAGCAGCAGAAGAAGTACCTGCTCGCGCAGTGCCAGCGACTCATGCAAGAGCGTTGACATGAGGCAGTAGAAAGAATGCAGCCCACCGAGTGGTTGGCACAGTTCTTTCTACTCATATTTGATTTTCGCACCGCATTGCTTACCACCGCCTATCACTTTAACATGCACCACTTTGCCCCCAAAGGCTTTCGCTGAACTCCTCTTCGCTGTGCGCAGTGCTTCATAAGGACTACTTATATATTTAGTGTATCGTGTTTATCTGTTTTCGAGAACCGTGTGCTTGTTATATTTTTATAATACCTTTTTTACGTGACGATGTCAATGTGTTGGGTGTATTCCGAGTGCAACTATGGATTTGAATATCGTGGTTATGACAGTATGTGTATGTAGTTACGAGTTTTTATTGATTTTACATATTTTTACCACTTTAGTAATGACCATCCTTTTATAATATGAGAAACCTTGTAAATTACCCTACAATATCGTTGAAGTGAAATGATACTCTTGCCGACTTTGTGGCTATTTGTGTAGCTCTGTAGATGGACTTAGCCATAGAGTACAAATGACAAGACGTATGAATTTCAGAATGCCAACTATATTATATTACACACCTCCCTTTTTTTTGTAACTTCAATAATTATCTTTGAACTTATTTTCAAGTATATTGAAATATATCGCTATGCATTTACCTATTTAAGATTAATATTCTGTAAGTTGTTACAAGATTTCAGTCTTCCTTTACCTACTACTTATTTACCGACGTGTCGTTGAGTTTATTATACCGTTGGTACTTTATGATATTTAATGTTTACTAGTAACGTTTACCAAGAGAGAGAAAATTAACATGTAGGTAATCAACTCGAATAACTAAAATCTTTTTGAAATACTCAATTCGGTAGTCTCTTGATGGTAGACTTGAAATATTCGAATATTTATTCGTTATGTTATATACTTATAGACTATGTAACGTTATTCACAATATGTTGTTATTGTAAGTTTAATGTTACGGAGACAAAATCAGTGAAGTTCGTCTATTATTTTCTTATCATGTTTTCTTACCGAAGCCTGATAGTACAAACAAATATTACGTTCAGAGTTGATTTTTTTAATACATTGCATTATTGGTTATATAGCGAAGCAAAGCCGGGATGGCTTACGTGGCTGAGGTATCAGTGCCTTATGATCGATGTTTAGAAAGCTGAAGTTATCTTTGCTCTTTAACTTTTTATCACTGATTGTTTTAAGTTTCACTATTTTCAAATAGTGTTTATACGAAAACTAAGTTATGTTAGGTTGAGTGCACAATCAAAATATTTATACTTTCGCTTCGCTGTCGTGCGCTAGCCTCACCAGTGGCTTCGAGATGTAAAATTTTCTTAATTTTTTTATTATGTTTATTTGTTGAAACGTTTATGCGTAACTACGTTAATTAGGTCTAAAGTCAAGTTTGTTTTTATTGCTTGTTGCACAATTTACTTATTTCGATTTTGTTTTGTCTTCTTCATGCTTGTGTAAGAACATTTTAAATACAAATATATTATACAGAATCAAATTGTTTTCTTTTTCATCAATCCCTAGTCACCAAACTTCCGTTCTTGAAGAATACAATGCAGCGGAGTGTATGATATGGTAAGAGAATGGTCAGCGATGCTACAAGGTCCTTTTTCTCTGGAAGGACATGAACGGAGGGCGTTATTAATTTATTGACATAAAAACCCCGAGATAATGGTGTTAGGATTTTGGACACGCACCTAAAAATCCATGTACATAACATAATATCACGCCTGTAATCCTCGATGGGATCCTCCTTGTCAGAGGTGTCCCTAATAGTACACCCACATTTCGTCGGTTATGTGGGGCGAGCCTATTGGCAGCAACTGGACACTAATGTACACTCCGAGACTGCTACTGGAATTTCCTGATGGAAAAATCCAATAACACGGGAATAGAACCCACGACCTCAGTCCAAACCAAAATCCTTGTAAAAAATAACTGCCAGATATTGTTACATGACCGTCATTTGTCGAGGTTATTGGGAAACAAGGGTAGGCACATACCAACCTGGTTGATGTATGCCTTCGATATGGCCAAAACCGACAAATTCATCAGTTTGAAGTGATATAACAAATGTTCGAGCAATATTTGAGTCATAAATCAAAACTGCTAACAAAACGGTCGTGGAAAGCAATGTTTAAGGACGAATTTTCAGGGTTTCAAATGAAAATCTACATACAAAATGGAAGCTCTTCGACAAGCCTTATGCACATTTTCACTAACTAGGCGACGTTTAAATGAATGCACAAATAATACGAACTGTTGTATTTTCAACGACCGTCTTAGCGTTGTTACATGAAATTCCAAGAATGCGTTAACAGTGCGTTTAATGTTACTGTAAACGAGTCGGTACACGGAATACCCGAAACAATAAAATGTGCTTAGAAAGCGCTAATAGATATCTCCTATTCAGGTATCTACGCAACTATCACAGGATGTCACTATGAGCAGACAATCGCCCCTATCAACTAACCTATATATAAGCCATTTTCTTGCTTCATCCGTGTGGATACAATAGAGTTATGGCCCTGTCAATCTATACAAAAAATAAAATTGAAGACAGTTTGTAATTACAAATATTTTTTTTAAATTTGTGTCTATCTGTTCCGGCTAATCTTCGAAACAACTAGACCAATTTTGACGAGGCTTTTACTGGTACAGTACAGATAACTGATTTTATACGGAGTAATTTAAAAAGGATTAGAACCCCGTTCAAAAAAATAAAACTTTTTAAATTATTAACAAAATTCGTTTCAACTAAGGAAGTAATATTTTTATAATAGTTTCACGCGAACGAAGTTCGACGGCGGCTAGTCATTATCATTAATACTAGAAACGGGATATTTACCATGTTTACTGATTGTTTTGAGTTCCCGATATTTCCTAGGAAATATGCCGTTTCTAGTGTTAATGATAATGTTAGTGAACATGATAGTCTAAAAACTTATAATAGCTTTATATAGATAATTCAAAACATAAGCAAAGCAGTAGTCTTCAAAAATAGCAAAAAGATACATGTATTTTTAGAAGCAGAGCAGATCGTTTTGTATTTCCTCAACCCCAGTGACCTTATAATTTTATAATTATCCTAATGAGTAGGTATGAGCATTTGAGTAATATCATACAGAGTCGACGTAGGCAGGTACATATCTATGTGATTAATGAACCAGTTCAAAACACCGCCAACTCAATTTTATCTCTATGATTAATATGTAAAATTTCATCATAAACTCGATTCAAACGTGTTACAATCAAACTGAGTAATAATAAAGGACTTTATATTCAAACAATAAAACGGATATTCAAACGATGCTTGTTACGTCTTCAGCGTAATGACATCTTCACTTTACGGACGCTAAAATTTAGGAGATACCCGTTTAACTTATATTACTGTTTGAATCGAACGTTCGTATGACGGGTTTGGGCGTAAGTAGACCTAAACGTTTTACTGTTTGGCGTCACAGGAGTTATGGCCTTGTAATATTTTGTTTACGACAAAAAAGTGTCTTTTTACATAATTTTTCTGTGCTGAATCTAAGAAACAACTTAGTAAAACAACACGAACCTTAGTATTCCTTAAAAGGTTAGGCAGTTATCTACATTTAACCAGTTAAGTACCTATGTTTAATTCATATGTAATATGTTTGATGTCGACTCTTCGCTGTTACTGAGCTACTGCTCTGTTCCCGAATCCGCGAATTGTTCCTTAGACAAGAGGACTTAGGTTCTCATAAAATAGGCAGTAAGCCCAGGCACAAATTCATGGAAAAGTAGATAAAGGTAGGTACTTCTCGAGTAGGTCTTACAAAAGCTATTGTATTTAACAGGAAACCCAATGAAAACTTTCTTCTGAAAAGGTCAGACCTACTTAGGTAGGTAATTCAATTTATTCTAATAAACATAGATACCATACCAACAGTTATAGAAACCTTAATACTTATAGAGTGCCTATACAGTAAGATTGGTCTACCTACGGATGTAATACCTCGTATTAGATATAGTGTGATAGCTAAATAAAGCACGTAGGTGTAGGTAAGTAAAGGCATGGTAAGAAAGAAGTCTATGAATGAAAAGGAAGTAGGTACCTTCCTACCTACGTAGGTGGGACCTATTCCTCGTACGTCGTTAACGGTGTCTGAAGCTAGCAGCTGAAGCTTTCCTAATAAAAGGGATCTCTTTGTGTTGTCTCTTTTGAGAACTCGTTAGAAAATATAAGTAGGTATATATAGCCACGATGAACAATTGGTAAGTGGAAGGTGGGAGTTGATCTCCCTCATCTTGTGTTCCGTACGTAGTAGAACGTATGGACAGAGATATTAGTTCCTTTGACAATGACATGGGTAATTTAAATAAGAAAAAGACATCTCGCTCGTTTATGATATAGGTTTACTAAATTCTGAAAAAGCTTCATAGGCTGACGGCACAGGCTTCCGACAATTTATGAATGAAACTTCTCAGAAAATTGTACTAATACCTAAAGCAAAAGTTTTATTATACAATTTTGGAAGGTACCTTCTAAGTACCTATAACTAATTCAATCTTGAATTTCCATCTATAAAGTTAGCAAAAAAGTTTCACAATGACGAATAAGTATAAAATTAAACAAAGAAATGTCTTCGGAGCCAGAGTGCATTTTCTTTGTCTTTCTTAAATAATAAACAGCAAAAATTATTGAGATTCTTTGCAGAACTATTTACGAATAATGCAAAAATATTCTTAGAGAGTCACATAAAAGTTCAGAATCAAACAAATATAGCGGGCTTAGCTTAAAGCTTAGCTAGAAAATGCAAAACAAAACATTTCCATTAGAATGTGTACCGTGTAGAGAGGACAGGGAACTAGCGAAGTTAGCGCGGAAATAACAGTACCTAACATCGGAGGTAACCACATGCATTCATGTTTGGATAGGGTTACCATTTCAAAGCTTGAAAGTTCTGAGAAAAGAATTGGACTTGTATTAAATGATTTTAAACCATAAAATGTTGGTGGTTAAGTTCAAAATCGAATGACAAAATATGACAGTGTGGTAACTCGATGCGCTGCGCGCTGGCGACTATACCTACCTACTAAACACTCTTCTTTGATTGAACATTTCCCTCTTAATCGAAAATTCCTGACAAACTTTCAACTGTTTCTGTAAACCAAAACAGATGTTTGAAAAAGTCTGAATGAATGGCAACCCTACGAACAGGAAACTCCTGCATGGAAACTGTAATCTTAACTTAATCTGGGTGTCTTACCACAGGAGTATGCACGAACATTGATGGACTTTATACAAATATCCGTTTGTTTTAATTGGAGTTTAAATGCTGTTCGTGTTAGTTACATGAATATTATTTTGCTCTACTAAACTTAACTTTAATACAGCATTTTGTAAAGTCATTAATTAAGATTTAGTGAGATTGAGGTAATAACATCAATGCTCTGATTTTCACTAACACAAAGCGATACCTAAACAAATGCCAAAAAGATTAGATTAGATTTTTTTAGATTTCTAATGAAATAAGCAGTACCTTTGTGCTCTTCTATCATATAATGTAATGTCTTATTAAGTATTTTGTGTGTACATAAATAAATAAATAAATAATAAATAAATAAATGCCTAAATAAAAGCACGCTGTTGTATTTTTAACGCATTCCTCAGCACTGAAAGTTTAAAATCGCCTTGTGTTAGTGAAAACTGGCATAATAGGTAGGTAGGTAGTAAAATTTTGAGGATCTGAAGCTTGCTTGACTTCGCAGTTAGGAATAATTGGCTAATTGCCCTACTTCAAGTTATAAAATGGCAGCTACAGTTGCTGCAAATCATATGTCATGTGCGCAACTGCGCATTATGGTGACTTTATGAACATTGATGTGTGTGACAGCATAACGTCACACATGTATTCCCTGAATGGCTAGACAGATAATGATGTAATTGTAACACATCCATTTTGCAAGTTAGGTGTTAGGTATGTACAGGTATTATATTAAAATTAGGAGGTTATGGATTATTGCGTTTTTTTTTACAAGAAATTAATTTAACAATACATTACATTAGAATTGTTATTAATATTGGAGGTTTTAATATTAGATTAAAATGTTTTCTACAGAATAAGTGTCAGTTCTTTTTCAGAAGTAGCTCAGTAGCTGCTTCTGAAAAATTCCTAATGAGGAAACACTATGACGCTTTTCCTGATCGGTTATTAGAACCTACAGCATGCTTGCGCTTGTAACGTGACGCCGACGAGAAAAACGAAACTAAACGAAAACGAAGGGAACGAGAAAGTAGCTTTACCTAATTCCTGTTACTTCTATAGCAGTTCCAAAGAATTGTCATTTACTATAATTATGTTCCGATGACCGGGGCACAAAGAAAGAAAAAAGAAGCATTCAATTAATTAATTTTGTCGTTGCAGAAAAGGAAAGGGGAGGTCATAAAAACGTACTCAAAAATGTTATTGTTGGCTTGTACTTTTTCGATGAGACTTGACATTTAAACAACTAGACTGGACAAGTACCTAACTAGTTTATTTTTAGAACACTATAATATTATTTAGAATATTGATCTATTTATAACTCTTTCATTTCGTTGATTATTCAACGGATCTATGGCATGATAAATAGCTGGTTGTTGTGTACTAACATCTACTCTTTGGAAAATTCTTAACAAAGCTAGGTGCTATTAATTATGCTTTACTATTTTCAGCCTGAAGTGAAGCTAGATTAAGATTGACAATTACCGTTGAATATTCTAACCTCTAAAAGTAGCTATCTGCTAAAAGTTTAGATTTTCGTTTTTTATTAAGTTTTGTTGTGTGCACTTGTGCAATGTGCCAAAAAAAATGTTTTCTTTCATAAAAATGTATTGTCACTACAAAACAAAGGTGTGTTCAAAATTTCAGCTCAATCGGTTGGGGGGTACTGGTTTGAAATTCAGTTGCAAGATTTGACCAACACGTACAAACAAACTATCTAACAAGGCAAGTTAAATAGAAGCTTATAATTATAAAAAGGGATGACATAAAGGACACCATGTGAGTGTTGACTAGCTATCGTATACGGTACCTAATAGAACAACACAACAAACAAGACGTAACGTTCGCCAATTTGTGGTCAGCAAGGCTTGTGATTTGTGTGCTACCTCAACACTTGGTCTTCGATCCTTCGCCAGACGTCCGAACCATGCCCGGCAAATACAGTGTTTGTACTTGTATAGATGTTACGGCTAATAGCCGAAGTGCGGCTACACCTAGTTTTAGCCGGGTACAACTAGCTGCACCCGGTTAAACTTAGATGTGTCCTACTTATTTTCGGTTAGAACATGCAACCAATTTGGATATAGCGCTCGCTCGGCAAGCGCGCGTTTGGTCACAGTTCTAGCCTTACCTAATCCATTTGGTCGGTGTGTCCTAGCAATAAAAAGGACACAACTGTTACCGGCCGCACCTAGGTTTAGCCGGCTAGAACTAGGTGTAACCTTACTACGGCTTTTAGCTGTAACATAGATAACGTTGTGTCCTAATACAAAAACTAAGAGACACCACACACAATACACAAAATTATATGATTTAATTCCTACCAAGTATAAGAGTCTCTCGTTCGTTCTTCATTTTATTCTCCCCCCCCCCACAGGCCACAAGAGATTAGATAGCTACTACTTTCAGTGTTAATTTATTTTGGTGTTGAAGAAAGACGTTTCTCTCTGGTCCAACTGGATTGTTTGCAATGAAATTTACTTTATCTAATTAAAATCATTGTTTTAATTAGAAAGCTTCTATAACGAGCGGTGGCTGTGTAAATTAATACAGACAGAATATTTAAATCTTTCATTTGAGTCTTACACCTTCTGATTGTGTCGAATTTTAATGCTTAAGAGATGCTGCGGGAATTTATTTATGAGAGGCTTGAGTGTAATCAACAACGGAACTGTTTATGTTGATAAAAATTCCTAATCTTAAATAAGATTTGGCAAATGCTAACAAAAAACGTTAGAAGTAATCAAAGTGTTTATTTGCTGAAAAACTGGAGTTAAATAATCTACAGTCCATTGAGCACGGAAGCAATTCCAAAACAAGGAAAATATTACATAAAACACACCGCTTAATGTTTCTTAAGATGCCAGGTATTTTTAAAAAAATCGAGGGGAAAATTGGAAGAGCGAGCGCACAAAATTACATATCATAAAGTGAATCCCGTTAGCGAGTAGGACGCTCTCATTTTGTAACGCGTTTTTTATTAAAGACGAATGTAATTCTGACATCGCTGACGCTAATGCTATGGTGTGTACGCGTTGAATGTAGATAAGCATGTCGATTGTCGCCTTTCATATCGCAGAGAGCACGTGTGCACAATTTGTTCCCATATATTTTATGAAGATACTACTATGAAGGCGAATGCGTGAATTGAACACGTTATACTACAGATTTCGTGATATCTACGTATTCCTCTGTATCAAATAAACGTATTTTTAGGACGTATTTGCAAACCTCTTTCCTCTAAATCGATGTTGTTTCGAAGCAACATTAAAAAGTTATTTGCACACGCTTTGGCTACTGGGATAGCCAATTACATTTTGTTTCAGTATTTACTAAGTACAAAAGATCTCGGTAAATCTAAAGTGACAACCATTTGAGTTTTCGTAGTAATCGAATGGTTAGGACGAGTCTTGCGGTGGCAATGCAACGCGTGTGATGGTGGCAACATTTGTGCGGTCATCGTATTTTACGCCTAACACGTTTCAGGGTGTTTATAGACGATTTAGGTTAAATACGTTTCGGAAATATAACATAACTTGTTAGGAACGGTAAATAAATCATTTATTTATTCATTTAAACATCATATACAAGAGTGGTACCAAGAATAACCTCTCCTTTCCTGTACACGGTCTGCGGTTGTGGGATTCTCTTCCCGCCTGATATTAGGGACTGCCAAACTGTTGCAGTTTTCAATTCCAATTCGCCATAGTTGCATAGGTATTTATTATTATATAATGTATTATATTGTAGCTTATATTTGTGTAATATATTTTGTCTTTGTACTTATAAATATTGTAAGTATATTCTAATATTGTATGTTATATTTAAATTCGTTATTTGCTTATGTTTTTATGTATATTTCTTCTTTTACACACTGTGTCTACATCTCTTTCTGCCTACTCTAATTTCCCAGGTATGCTGGAAGAGATTTCTTTACAAATAAGCATCACCTTTGTACCTATTTTTCTGATAAACAAAAAAAATAAAAACATTAAATCAGCTGTATGGAGCAGGTGTCGGACAGATCGATCTAGGAAGCTCCAGTCGAATGCATTGCGGCTAGGGTTACCAGCCATTTTGTCGCAGTTTAAATTTTTTTTTTCAATATCTAAAAGTTAAAAAGAAAATTAAGTTTAAGTTTAATTCTGTTTGGCTTACCTTAACTTACTTACCTAATATTATCGATACTGCTGTTGTTTTTTTTGTATTTTTAATAATTTCTTTTTTTTTTCTCATTGTTAAATTAGATATTTAGGCGCATAGTATAGTGCATGTAGTGCTCTTCTTTAAGTAATGGGGCATTTAGACTTAAGTTTGTAATGTTTTACTATATTATATGTAATAGTGTACTCATTGTTGAAGAGCCAAATAAAATAAATAAATAAATCTCGTATCTTATTATTTTTAACCTATTGTTCAAATGTAGACTTCCTCTAATAAGTTTAGGTAACGACTAAAGTTCTTAGACGTTTTAGCCTCATTAGCCAGTTCTAAGCACAATAACTTCGAGATGATCTTCGGTCCTAATACGTCTAGAAGAAAACTATGCCTAGTTTTCGTGTCTTGCCATTTTTATTAGTTCATCATTATCCACTCTGTACCAATATGTATGGGGTGAGAGCAACATATTTTTCTTTTAGTTAGTGTTCAACTTCTGTTTAGCCACAGCACATCACATTCACAATATTGACTCCTCGACTCTGAGACTGCCTCGTTGGTGTAGTGGTAGCAATCGCGACTGCTGAGCATTAGGTCCCGGGTTCGATTCACGGGTCAGGCTTGTTATTGAGCTTTTCCATCAGGAAGTTCTCAGTAGCAGCCATGGAGTCTGGATTTGTGCCCGGTTGATGGCAATTAGCTCGCCCCCCAGAACATAACTGGCGAAATGAGGGTGTACTATTAAGTACACCTCTGCCTAACCCCTCGGGGATTACAGGCGTGTTGTTATGTTACATCACATTATTCACCCTTTCTTTAGCCAAGTCACCTTTTACACATTTCATCCGTCCCTTCTTGATCCTTAATCACCCTTTTTAGTTATACCGTCTTTCACACAATCCATTCGTTCTTTTGTCTTCGCCTACTCTTATACCCACGCGGCACAACCCACGTTTATACTTAAATTTCTCAATGTATCTTTTTTAAATAATCAACTTAATCAGCATCATAGCTTATCTTTCTAATATCTGATGCAGTAACCCTAAGCAGGCCTATTAATAGAAGACCTTTGTCCGCTTATTATTCTCCATCGATCCCGTCTGCTGGCTCCAGAGTTTATAACCTATTGGGTGACGATGACGAGCTACTTTTATGGCTTATCACTGCATCAGTGAAGTTTGTATTAACTCAATATAGATAGGCTGTTGAAAGAAAGTAGAAGTGTACTGTGTGGTTGTATGTCACTACCAATGTTCTTAAAATCGATAGTAGGTATGTATAAGACGTGGAATTGCGAAAAAAGTAATTTTCAGTCCTACATATTTTTTTGAATAGGTGTCACAAAGTCATTGAACAGCTGATTTTTTTCACAATTTCAGAAGTGGTCCTTTAGTAAAGTAAGTTGTTTATGATCGTCATCTGCCCAACTTTCACCCTACTATGTTCGGGTTGGCTTCCAGTAAAAATAGTTCATAATGGTGACTAATTTACCAGTCATCAAAAATAACCATCGTTTTCAAGGTAAATGCAGATGTCAGACAGGCGAAATTTCAAAGTATCTTTTCGACCTGCACAGAATATTCTAATGACTCATAAATATATTTTGACGTAAGTACCTATTAATTAATATTGTGTATGCGTGGGTAAAAGGTAGGTCTATTAATTTCAGCACATTAGTAAGGTGACCAAATATTTGTTTTAATGTAGGTACATGTCGAACCTGTCTACAGACAGACACATTAACCTCCCATGTGGGGTATTAATGCCTTTATATTTAATGCCTAAAATGTTCCCCACCAACTCTCATTTTATAACAACATCGATATTTTCTAAATCCATTGACGACTTTGATCGAGTTTCGTGTCTAACATTGTTAAGGAAAAGAGTAATGAACTGCTGCAATAATTTTGGCACAGCGAGATCAGTAAGATATAAATTTAATGTGTCCCCTTTTATGGCTCCAGGGTAAGTGTCCATTAAGAGCCTTGTTTTATGATCCGACGGATTTGTAAGTAAGTAAAATAGTTTAGCATGGAAACATACATATGTCATGGTGATAAGGACAGGATTATTAGTATTTATGTACTTGAAATGTCCCGCAGGTTTGTCTAGTATTATTTTACTAGAAATACAGTAAAGTTTGGTTGGAGCTGGAGGATATACAGGATATAACTGGTCCAATATCGTAAATGCGAATTAAAATATCAGCTGTTCCATAATAAATTTCAATACCTACTCGACCCAAAGCATGGGACAGCTGATAATTTTTTCCTATTTACGATATGGACCCATGGAGGAAGTTGTTCAGTTTGATGGTCTGCAGCATATTCTTTTATATGACTATATCCTTTCTGTTACAGTATATTTATATTAGGTGACATTTTCCACTCGCAACGATGATCTACGAGAAGTCAAGTTGATTAGTTGAAGTCTAGAATTATTTTTATTGCTTATGGTACTTTAGAAACTGAGCTCCAGAACTTCAAACTCTCAATGAAAGATTTATTTTTCACCAAATTTATTAGCTAAATATTATATACATTTTATAAATTAAAATAACCTATATTACCTAACTAACTTAAAAATAATCTTAAAAAATGGCATAAAAAATAAAAATATTATAATATAATATTTTTCACCTTGTTCCAAAAATATTAGGCAAAAAACATATTCCACAGCATTAAGGAAACGAAGAATTCAATACGAACGAGTGGGCTTACCCCAAATTTTCAGGATTATTCCAACAAACAGGCCCACGCATTTTACTCGTGAATGATTAGATTAGGAATCTTAAAGGATCAAAGAAAGACCAACTCTTGAGTTTGAATTTCTTGTAGTCAGGAGAATAGTATACGGCTGTCGACTCTCTATTACGTCTGTAGTATGATTGGTATTGTTCTCACCAGAACAATTTTTAATAAAAAATTTCGACCATTTGAATACAAGAAGTAAATACCTATAATACCTGCCTGGCAGGTGGCGTTCTGTAGTGTCTGACCCCCTCGGGAAAAGGCACACGTTTATGAATGTATGTGTGTGTGTGTATGTAGTACCTACTTAACTAAATAATGCATAACGTAATAACTTGTTTGGTTGCAAAAGTGGAACTAAAACAAAAGAGCTACAATTTGCACTTAAACCAACTTTATTGCAAGTATCCACATACAGGCTACTTATACAATTTACAGGCAATATTCCTGAAAGGAGCTGTATAACTTATAAATGTTTCATGACATGTTAAAATAAAACATCTCTAAGATTTTATAATGTGGAAAACATCGTTGGAAAACAATATCAAGTAGATAGGAGTTTACTCCAAGCACCGACTGAGAATAGGAGAATTTTACATATAGCTACGTGAAGGTTCATTCATCTGTTAAGAAAGATAAACTACGTTAGATATGCTTCCGTTTTAAAAGGAACTTTATTCTTTGTGAAATAAAGTTGAAATCCAGAGACTGTTTCTTGAGCATAGCTTTATAAAAAAAGCCTTGCAAAGTTTTCGTGTAAGCACAGTTTTATTTTCATTGGCAATTCTATCGTCACTTACGAGTGTCCCAGAGTGTCTTTTCTGTAGGTCACACGGTGGTCCTGATTGGATGGCTCATTGCTGAGTATGAAGTGATCGACGCGAGGAGTAAAAACAAAAGGACTTTCTTCCTGAGATTTTTTGATCGCTTTACTAAACATGGACCTAGATATTCTTGATACGAAAAAGGACTCATTTATCTACAATATATTAGTAGTTTCATATATATATTTGGATTTGTAGATATTTGACAGCCGTTACAGGTAGTCAGTGGCTCGAAAGTCTGACAGTCACTCTCAGTAAGGGGTATCGTATCACCCGATACGAACTGCTGGATTGTGGAGGTCAGTTAGGCAGTCGCTCCATGTAAAATACTGGTATTCAGCTGCATCAGGTTAGACTGGAAGCCAACCCCAACATAGTTGGGAAAAGGCTAGGCAGATGATATATAAGTAGTTTTATACACCGTTACTTTTTAGTCGTCTTACAACGGCAGCCCACTTCATGTCTCCAATGACTACTAAATATTCATTAAAAAAATGGTATTTATGACATTTTAATAATTTAAAAATAAAAATATTATTCAGTATTATGACGCATGACGTAGATAAAACACCCTGTTGCGAGCGATGATCTACTGGAGTCGAGCGCTGGGTAAGTATGTTCTCCCGTAAACATCAATAACAGGAAGTTTCATAATTTTATTCTAATGTATTATTTATTTTTCTTTGTACCTATTATGGTAGGTAAAAAAAAAATTGCGCCTAGAGCTATTTTATGTCGGGTACATTGAGTGGACCACTTTTATAAGACGACTAAGGAGTCACGTTGTAGGTATACAGGTTTTAGTTTCAGAAAAGAAAGTTTATTATTTATTTGGTTCAAAATTCCGTGCAAAATCTCACATAAAGATTTGCTCATGTCTTCTGTTTGTTCACTTACTAAGTTCACTGGGTAACTCAGCTGAGTTCACTTTGTTATTACCGAAAAGTTTGTTACACAAGCTGCTACCAAACAATCCCTAACAATCTATGAGTTCATTCACTTTAACCATTGAACACATCCATATCGGCGTCGTTTATTTGTGAAATTGGAGCATGTCAAACAAAAATCGTTTTTAATTGCTTTTTATGTAAACACAATGTGTAATTATTGTTTTCAAGTGGTACGTAGATGATGGATTGCTGTATGAGTGTCATGACGCTATGTCTCGGGGGAAAACGATTCCCGATAGCTTTCGATCGACGTGTGGGATGTTTGTTTGTACAGCCTTTTATATAAACAATTGTACAATTTAATCATTAAAATTCAAAATGTCACACTCATCCCCTTGATTAAAGAAAACAACATACTGCTTGTAATGAATGACGTACATAGTTTTACACTTTCGATCTTAAGTATTTATCTTCGGGCACGCCGCAATCGCGGCGGTAAGACCCCTCTTTGAGGAGTGGCTGGATAGGCGTCACGGCGTCCTGACCTACCGCATGACGCAGGTCCTCACCGGACACGGAAGCTTCGGGAGGTACCTGTGTCTGATGGGGAAGGAGGAAACGCCTGGGTGTCACCACTGCGAGGACCGCCCGGAGGACACGGTGGAGCATACGGTGCAGGACTGCCCCGCTTGGGCAGGGCACCGCCGTGTCCTCACGGCGGCGATAGGCGGAGACCTCTCGCGCCCGGCATTGGTCGAGGCCATGCTGCGGGGCGAGACGGAGTGGGAAGCAGTCGTCTCCTTCTGCGAAGCAGTCATGCTCGCGAAGGAGGAGGCGGGCCGCGTGAGGGAGAGGACAGCGTCCTCCCTCCACCCCAGCCGCAGTGGTAGACGCCCACGGCGCCGGACGTCGGCAGACGATCTCCGGCCACCGTAGGCGCGGGCTTGCGGGCGGCGAGTAATGGGCGACTCGCTGTCCGACCATGGACCATGCCCGGGTCGACGGCGCGTTGTGTTCCACGCGCGCCTCAAAGAGTGTCAGCATTATGACGGGGCCCCCCTCTAGAGGGCGAAAGCCTGCCGGGGTCGCGGGACTTATAGAATTACCGTGACCCTGGATCATAAAGGGCTATTGAAGGACACCGTGGATTTTAGTCAGTACAAGTCTGACAGTTCCTCCCACTCTGCCCTGGGTGGGAGGACTCATTTGATGATTTTACCACGATAAAAAAAAAAAAAAAAAAAAAAAAAGTATTTATCTTTGGAAAATAAGTAATAAGATTTAAGATCTTCAGCAAAAATAATATCACCATTTATAGTGAACATTGTACCCAAGACGTTGTATGCGATAGCGATACGATATCAAACGTCAAACTCCCGACACGGTGGGAAGCCCTCCGCAGCACGTTCCGACACCTGTAGATTGAGTTCCTTAGCTCAAATGAATGTGAACATGTGTGGCAGAGCTACATTCACAGGAAAACTTTGTTTCCAAGGAAACACGACGAAGATAAAACTGTAAAAAATTATTTCACAGATAACCTCCATCTTGCATAGTGTACAATAAAGAACATCTATCTACAGGGTGTAAACAGACCCTTCACATAGCCGTCAACCAAGCATTCTGTACATCAAACTAAGTAACTTTACGCAAAAAATATTGCTGGGAATCTACTTTTTTTTTTGGGGTGAAAAATCACGTGTTACGGTAGGATTCGATAGAGAGCACTCAAAGCATTGTGCTGATGGATGGATTGAATAGTACGGGGGTCGTGGAGGTGTGTAAAGTAAAGATCTTACATTAACAACATGTATTTAAAAAAAACTTGGAACTTTGACCCCCAATATATCCGCAACTAGAAGTTTCCCAGGTATGGTCTAGAACAAAAAAATGATCGCAAAGACGGGGAGAACAAGTACCTTTCGGATATGTTTAGGGTCTATTTACACCCTTTCTGTATACGTACCTATTAAACATTTTAAAAGCCTGGCTACGTACTTGTCTAGGCAATCAGAATGCATTACAGAAGATTCAAAGAGTGACGTCCGTAGCTCTAATTTTGCTGACTAGATAATCTTTTTACCCAAGGCTTTACGACAAGCGAAAAATAGTGCTAGTAGAGGAAATAAGTTAGGTATCTACTTTACTAGATTAATGTATATTATGGCTCTTCTTAAAATATAGGGTGTTACTGGACTTTTTTTTTGGGGTTTTTCACCCCAAAAAATAAAGTTTCCCAGCAATAATTTTTGCATAAAGTTACTTAGTTTGATGTACATAATGTTTGGTTGACGGCTTCGTGAAGGGTCTCTTTACACCCTGTATAATTCCTCACACATTCCACCCATCCACTGCACTTTATTCTTTGCAAGTGAATATAATTACAAGACATTGTAAGACATGTCAAGTTGTAAACAGATTTATATGAGTTCCTACCACAAAATAATGTCAGGATATTAAAATGTGGTCTGTGCATTAACTACTTTTTATGTATTGCATTATCATACGTTATATCGTCTAAAATGATATAAGGCAACTTTGTTAGAAACCATAAAATAAGAACAAGGACGGTGGGATTTAAAAACTATTTCACACTTTTCTCCTGCATCATAATTGTATAGATAAACAAAGAAAAGAAAGAAAAGAAAGAAAAAGTATTTATTAGACTACAATACTTAGTAATACTCATTATTTTAAGACATGACTTTAGACTAAGGACTTACCTTGACGGAATCGAACTCCAGCCCTTTTGCGGTTATTAGATTTTTATTAATCACTTATTAATAGATCTGATAGTAATTAAGAAAGTTTTATTTTATTAAGAAATAATACATTTTATTTTATTTTTTCATAACTTTCTACGTTTAAAAACAAATTTGGCTGAAAATATTTAGTTAGCATAGTTTTAAGAATAATTTATAGTATAATTTTAATATTTGTACACCGTTGTCGGCAAAACATAGCGATCCCTTTATATTTACTTACATCTTTTACACCTATGTATAACAAATAAAAACTTTGACTTTGACTTTAAAAAGAAGAGCTTATCAGTATCACTCATGTAGGACTAGAGGAGGCTTGAATCTAGACTCATTATAATAATATGCTGATTATGTTATGCAAATAAGTTACTAGGATAATTCAAAGCCTCAGCCTCGTTTATAGCCTTATATATTTGCAGTCTGCTGTGTGCTAAGTGGCATTGGGTGTAAATGACCTGAATAAATGAATTTATATATTTATTTATATATACCAACATTCCCTAAAGCAGTCCTTTTAATTTCCTTTAATACTCTAAAAATATTACCAATACATAACTTCGAATGTAGTATTCTTAAGGGTTTTATTCAAAATTAGTTTCAGAAGCTTTCTTAAGAGAACACACCTAGTAAGAAAGAGATTTCGTGGAAAATCCGTTGGTTCGGAACTGTTTTCTATTACAATTAAGATTAGGTAAGGCGGTACCTCCGTCGGGGAATTGGTGTTTTATTGGAAAGGAAACTCCATTTAGTTTGGTATTTTTTTCCTCTACATCTTTACTTTATTCAGCTTAATCAAAATGTTACAGGCAAAGCATTTTCCTTTTACATTTGATTGATTTATTACGTCGCGATTATTCATAAAACGCTTTCATGTTAGTATTAGCTTATCAAAAATTTGAAGGGTGACGTCTAACTGAAGTATACCCCGGGATTCCATCACAAACGAACTTTATAATACAAATATTTAATTTATAAAATTTCCAGTGAAATAAATGTTCCCAGAAATACGCATAAAAGCTTCGTTTTGAAATGCTTAATTAACAATCTAGGAAACAAACACGTACGCTCAACGTTATGATTCACAAAAATCCTTTCACGCATAAACTTCAAGGCGTTTAAAAGTTACAAGTTACCATTAACTTCGGAAAAAGTTGCGGTTGCGTCAAGTTTTACGCTTGAAGGCTGTAGCGCGCGCCTCGTCCCGCCCGGAGGCGGGCGGTGGGCGGAGCGGACACCTATATAAGCTTTTGCATGCCTGAAACTTTTGTTATTGAATGCGCGCGATCATTTCGAAAACGTGATTCGAAGTATTCACTAGTGACGATCCGACGTTCCCGTACCCGACACCTAGAGCTCAGGTAAGTCCCAAAATATTGCTCCATCGTGCAGAAAAATATTCATGGAATTGTATGAGTTAAATATATTATCACGTACTTTATATGTGATGAGCTAGATGTCATATGAATGTTAATATTTTCGATTATCTGTGAAAAGATTTGGAAAGTTTGTGCACACTCGTAAATATTTATGTGGTCCAAGATTGTTATGTTAGTATAAATTCCAAAACGGGAAAAAATATTCTATTGCGGAAATAAAGTTTTTTTATATAATATATTTAATAAAAGGAAATTCCAAAATAAACTTCCATTAATTCCGTTACAGAAAAAATACTTGACTATAATAATACAATACTGAAAAGTATAACACAAACTATTAAAAGTTTTTGACGAAATACAAGTTATAACATAATTGTGCATAATACTACATAGAAAGGATTTTACTTCTAATTAATCGCCAAAAGCAAGGAATATTAGATGTAAAGTATACCTTTTTTATCACGTTTGATCAGTTTTAATATTTTAATTCCTGAAATTTGAGAATTAATTCATAAATTGACGTATAGTTGAAATACTAATACAAAAATCATCGCAGAAATTTCGTATTAAGTAAAGTCAATAGAAGACGGCCTGCAATACTAGTTTTGTCTAGTTTTTTTAATTGGATTAATTAATAACTGTTAAATGCAGTTCACAAAGTGCTAATTGTAATAATTTGAACACGTGAAGGCTGCCAAAAATACACGGTTTTTCTGCATAACATTTTAGTTTTAGTGATAAAGTTGCACTCGAACAGACAGTAATTTTCCAGAGTTTGAGAAATGGCATCGAACACATATAATCTTGTTAACTTTTCTTATTCGTGCAGTATCGATCGATAGTCGAGTATTTCTTCTTAACGTTATTGATTAACATCTTATTGCATTGCCACCGGCTTGCGATTTAAGTTATTGGTATTTTAGAATGAGTGCGCCACTCACGTAATTTTTCCCGGGGTTTTATCAAAATTGCCGGAACGTGACAATGAAAGTGGAAAAAATACGGCAAAATAACTAAAGGTTTATATATACACATTTTTGCATAAACAAACAAGTATAAATTTGAATAATCTTTTATTTTAGGACACTATTTTGTTTTAAAGGTTGACTATTAAGTAAAGACAAAATCCCCAAAAACGTATATTCAGCCTTCACGCAGTTTATTTAATCCCTGCTCCGTAATACAATTGTTCTCAAAAAGTGCTCTCCACTGGATCCATCATAAATGGCTTGACTCACCTGTATTTAATTTTTGAATTGTCTTTACCATGGGCACTTTTAACGTGCACGTGTTGCAAAATTTTTCTCACATTGTACAATCTCATAAATGTTGTAACCAAGGTTTTTGTAACAATATTCTGATTTAAGAGAGTGTACATGGAGTTTCTTGCCCATTATTCTCCATTGAGATCTATTTGGAATAGACAACTTCAGTACTTTCACATTTATAATATCCTGGGACTGTAGCAGGTAGATTCATTGTTTCGACTATTCAAAAGTGGCTGTAACTGGCCTACTTCAAATAAATGCTTTGATTTTGTTATTTTAAAATAAACCTTTCCAAATGCTTAATCTCCTAATACGAATATGGCCTATTAGTGATATACTAGAACATTCTACAGGAATTTCGTGGAGGTGACCTAATAAGTAGATTGAACCTTAAATACAGGATGATAAGTACGACCTCATAATTTTAGTCAAATATCATGCGTGTCATTTATTATCTGTTTTTTTAAATTCAAGCTCCCACGTGGAAACCGGATCAAGACCGAGGTTTTGATCACATTTATTTTTTGGCAACAAAGCGAAACGGAGATTTTCGTCCGAAAGAATATAAATAATTTGATAGTTTTTCAGTGAAGCGAAGGAAAAGAGACAAGCACATGTAGGCATGCTAATTTCATTTTACTTACTTTTTATGAAAGATTTTCACTTTTGAATATACATCATAATAACATCACGCGTGTAATCCTCGAAGGGTTAGGCAGAGTTGTACCTTATAGTACACCTACATATTGATCAAAAATAAATATTTTTCTGATTTTTTGGCTTAAAGAAATCGTGAAATTTTCGCGGTTTCCTGGTGTATTTTGTAGAATAAAAATGTTAATAAAATAAATTCTCGAACATCCCTTCACACAAAAGCAAGTGCTTCAAATCAAATGAGGCCGTACAATAGGATATTGTTCGAATGTATCTTTCAATACAATGAGTGTATGGAGAGCCGACCAAACGATCCCAGAAAAACAACAATTAGACAGCCTAAATTGGAAAAACATCACGAATAATATTTTTATCGTGTTATGGATGTTGACACAAATAAAATAATACCGGAATTGGAACTGTATATGACTATATGAATATTAATATGACAATATTGTAAAGCAAGTAAATTCGTTGATTATGTTCAATTTGTAGTTCACAGCTGGTTTGTGTGCATAAGGACATTAGCACACATTGCTTAACATTCAAACTAGTTAGTATACGTAATATTAAAGATCGGGAATCCCTAAAGTGAAGCCTTCAAAGTAATTTTACCTCGAAATATTCATACATCGAATGAATTTCTTACTCTCCTCTCATATTTCAAGTGGCATCCAATAATAACGATACATGCAAATATACTCCTGCTAAGACGAAAATTCTGTAACGAGATAAGCTGTGTGCCGTATTTTTTCAATGAACATAATGCCATTAATATGATTCCAAATACGAAGAACGTGCATTGAAGCCTAAAGAGATATCGTACTTCACGAACGCAATCACAAGTAAAGAGGTTTAATATGTCCGTTCATTTTTAAACGAGCGGATTATTGGAGCGTGACATATTATTATATTTAATTTATCAAAAATGTTGATTTAATAAACAAAGAGGAATTTCATTCTGAATATTTAATTACAATGTCATACTGATTGATTGTGTATTCTCGGTAACAGGAATTGATAAAAAGTAACATGAATTTTAGATTTTCCTCTGGATTTAAAAACCGTACCGGGTGCTTTAAATAAAATTAAATAAATACTTTATTCAAATCCTTTTTTATATAAAATGACTAGCTTATGCCTGCGGGTTCGATAATGGTCCCACGGGATCATACTACCGGGATTAAAAGTATCCTATGTGTTAATCCAGGTTATAAACTATGTGTGTGCTAAATTTCATCCAAATCCGTACAGCAGTTTTTGCGTGAAAGAGTAACAAAGATCCAACTATCGTCACGAACTTTCGCATTTATAATATTAGTAGGATTAAAATAAAAATACTACAAATTGATGATTTTATGAAAAAGTTAAACCATTTAAAAACTTTTTCATCTATTTCATTGTACAACGTCTGTCGGTAATAGATAATCGCAAGAAAAATGACTGAACGGTGGATACCATATTTCATGAAACCGTGATCTGACTGCTTTCCATTTCAGTACGATTATTATTTGTTTAGTCGTTTTCTACGCGCTGACATTAGCAAGCATTAATATTTAAACCCTCTTGCAAATCGCTAGATAACGCTAAGAGTCCGTCTCGGCAGATATCACCCACTACTTTGTGGTTACGGGTACCTCTCAAGCTCTTGAAATTTCTCTTAAATAACCCTGAAATTAGCGAATAAAGAAACAGTCGCACTTTTTAGATTGCGTGCAATTTGATTTGGCAAACTTATTTTTTTACTTCTAAACATACTTATAACATAACATCACGCCTCTAATCCCCAAAGAGTTAGGCAAAGGTACACCCACATTCCGCCAATAATACAGGTAGTTACAGTTATATAATTAAAACTTCTAAACTAGTTAAAAAAGTATCGAACCCAAATATAGCTCTCGTCTTTATTCCTGGTTACAAATACATCATTAGCCCCAAACTCGTGGTAAAAATAGCTCAATGGGATACTGAAATAGGTCAGAAACTTTCACCGAACCAACCCAATTATAAAATCAAAACAATAAGTATTTGTGTACATACTCGTTAGTCGTATAGAAACTTAATATCTTTACAAACGTAATATAATGAAAACAGAATTAAGTTGTTTGTTTATTTCTTATTCAGTTTTTTACAGCAAAATTATCGTTTTAGTATTTTAGAGCCAGCTTTGTACTGTTAGCTAGAAAACAGATAGAGTTTAGAGATTCCCCATTCCGGAATATCAGACGAAGACGTGACAAGTATTTTTACATAAACCCTGGACTTTTTCCCGTGGGGGGGTAGTTAGAAACTAAAGAACGCCATCTGCTATTATCGTAACAAACTCCTTTCGCTTCGTTCAAGTCATCATCTGCCTAGCCTTTTCCCAACTATGTTGGGGTCGGCTTTCAGTCTAACCGGATGCAGCTGAATACCAATTTTTTACATGAAGCGACTGCCTATCTGACCTCCACAACCCACTTAGTACTGGGTGATACGATACCTCTTGGTAAGACTAGTTGTCAGACTTTTTTGGGCCACTGACTACCTAACGACTGTCAAAGATCTACAAATGACACCCGCGACCAACAGCATAACGTGCTTTTCGAGGCACGGAGGAAACTCGGTATGTAATGGGTGGACTCCCATCCACAGACCAACATAGGCAAGCACGGCTTAACCTAAAGATCGACCCGAGCGGCTGTTATTATTTAGCCACGAGCTCCTCCAAGTATTGATTATATTCAATTTTACAAAAAGAGGTTGGTGTTCTTACGTGTTGTTAATTTTGTGACTCGCCCACGACATCTTCTAGATGAGATAGCAAGGTCACTCGTAGACAGTAATTAAATGTCCGGATTAAGGCTAAAGGCTTGCAAAAATACCTGACGCTTCTAATTATTTTCTCTTTAATAAATTAACCTTATTTGTTATATTTCTTTTTCTCGGTGGAAAAAGGTGCTAAAGTGTTAATGAATATTAAATTTTGTTTCCGCAGAATTTTTATAGCACCCTTGATAGATGTCGTGCAACGTATTTTGATAAAAAGCTCTAAAGAAGTCGTGTAAATTATCCATGGAATATATTTTAATCAGCGTGAAGAGTTTGACTCCATTACGATCTAAACTAAAAAAAGTTTTACCTGTCTTATATATATTTAATAAGCTTTTTAGGCATTTATAGGAGAACCGTTAAAATGGAAGAACACTAATCCAATTTAATGATAAAAAAGTAAAACATTATAAACAATTGGTTATCAAAACTTTCGGTGGCTCGTTACATAGAACTATAATTTATAAAAAAAACTAACGAAATCAATTATTTTTTTATCACACTGCCAAGTTAAATTGCTTCAATAGTTTATAAAAGCTTATTCATCCCAATCTTTTTGTTAACCAGTTGCAAACAAAAACACTTAGGAAATCATTACGAGGAGGGTCTAACAGTTTCAATTGGTAAGGGTTTACACGGAAACTTGTACCAACAGCATAATAGAAATAGGACAAACTTTACTTAGTAATCGAATCAAATTAATGTCACATACGTACCTACTTGGAAAACTCGTTGAAAGTTTTGATTGAAATTATGCTGCAAAATATTTCTACATTCACAAACAAAATATAACTTTATTGATAGTCCTGCTGTCATTTGAAGATCTTTGACAGGAGAATGACTGTCATCAACCAGTCTGAGAAAGGGTGATAACCCTTTCACACCTTTTACACTATAGTGTTGCCCAGTTCTTCAGTTCTTGGGCTTTCTTTCTGTTTTCTTTACCGTGTGATTAGTTCCTAACCTGATGTCAGAGTCTTCATGCCGCCCATGGGCCTCTGACTTGGCTTTACATGCCGACAAGAAATATCTCTCAGGCATGCTGGTTTCCTCACGATGTTTGCCTTCACCGAAGCAAGTGAGAATTATACAATACGTACATGAATCCGAAAAATCAGAGGTGCGTGCCTTGGGTTGGAATTCGAGACCTATGACTTGTCAGTCCGACGCCGACGGTCAAAACACTAGGCTAGCACAGCTATTCGGCTGTGGGTGCTAGTTAGGCAGTCACATAATGTGCCGTATCCCGTCTGACTGGAAGACAACCTTAAAATAGTTGGCAAACGGCTAGGTGGATGTATGAGATGTGATTGATTTCTGAACGATTAATACATATATTGAATTAGAACTTGGTATTTCAACAAGTTGGCCAAACTCGCCACAAATGTCGGTCGCTGTGTGAAAGTTTTCAACCTGTAATTAAAACCACCCTTTCTTGTAACAGGTATTCGGGAAGTGTATCAAAAGTTTTGTTTAGTCAATATTTGGACATTGTTCATCCATACTAATTTCGTTGTTAGTCGATACCAAGCCGAGTTAAAATTTAATATTTATTAAATGACAATCGGTGCAGAATCGGTAAAGATACAGACAACTTGTCGCCGCTGCTCGTCTATAAATCGAAACGTGCTCGTTTTAATCTATTTTTATTAGGTAGTCGATAAACTATTTTCAATAACCGTCGTTTAAAGTTTTTATTAAATCCTAGAATACGAATCCCGAGTCGTCTAGACATACGTGGCTAGAGGATTAGGTTTTAAGGGAAGACATTCAAAAGTTGAAACTTAAATGATGAACATCACATACTATTTTTGATAATTTACATGTATGGTTGTCTAAACGCCCCTTTAGAAGGTTAGAAGGGTTCTCTCAAAGATCTCGCTTGAGATTACACTGTATACATCCTTAACTCTGTAAATATACGTAACACGATTCAGAATAAATTAACCCGTCTCTAATTACAGAACATTAATGTCCTCTAATTTAAAATTAGCACACCGCAATAGACACAAAATATTCGAATTTAAGCTAATCTGTAACGTAATTTTCTGCCATTTACTTTAACATGTTTATTTCGTAAGATATCTAATTACTGAGATAAATATGTAATTACACAATTAACTTAATTACTCCATTTCAGTCACTGACGTCAAGTTAAAGTTAAACGTCGCGGTTAGAGAGCAGACTTGTGGAATGTAATCGCGTGGATCTTAGGAGACTATGTTCCAACTTTGAAATTGTTGGATTATTTTTCCAATTCCAATGGATTAAGACTGGAACGCGACACAAATCTCTGCGACATTAAAACACAAGGGAATATTCATTTCCTTTTCTACATGCATCTTTCGGAAACGTAAAGCATTACATTGAATTATCGCGGAGAAATTGCTGGTAGTCATTATTTTCGTCTGGGGAATATTTTACCCAAATTATGTTAGTACGTAATCTGTGCAATTTAGTCACTTAACGTCCCAAGGTGTTTCACCTCTCATTAGTAACGGTCGACTAATTTTATTTGTCACCTTGTGGCCTTTATCTGAGCTTATAAACAAGAACCTATGTAGTAAGCGTGTGTACCTACATGTAGGGTTAGTTAGATGAAACATTGGTTCAGGTAGTCGATTCATTAACTATGTAACTAAATACATATGACAAGCTGAATATTTCCGTTAAAGAAAACAGTTATCGTAATTTTAAGATGTTTTAGATCAACCTCTAGTTCGAATCACTGTTCAAACTCACAAAATAATACATAACATATTTTTACATATTAACTTTCCCTTCAGTTTCGAAGGGAGCTTTTGAAATCTCACATACTTACCTACCTACACGATAGCAGACTCAACAAGGTTGAAAACCAACGGAAACTTAGAGCTCTGATTTCTACAAGAAAGTCTACTTCTGTGGTTGTGGTTTACTTTTGTGGTTGGTGGTCGGTCATATCCTACATTTTCATGCAGACTTTTGACTATTATCTATACCGATTTATTAGCAACACATGAGGGTGCTTCGTGTAAGGATATTTTAAGGTAATTTATACCTTCGTTTTCAGTGATCAATTAGGTTAATGTAATCCGGAGTAGTTAGTGATCGGGGCGATTGGTGTGAGCGCGCATTGTTTGGTAACTATTTTAATTCAGTAAAGTAGATTAGTTTGCACTCAGGTTGTAACTTCCTGGTTTTACGGGTATGTCTTACACAATGACGGACGTAAACTTTTGAGAAATCATCAGTAACTGTGTTTGAACCAAAACAAAGTCATTTCAATCATTTCTAAACGTTTTTATGAAAATCAGAGTATCTAAGGATCGTCGCAGTAAATTGTAGTATTTTCTGCATACTCCCATGGGAAAAAGCGTGAGTGTATGTATACATGAATAATCAAAATCAGCTACGTATCAGCATAGTTCAATTAATTCCGTCCTTTGATCTAAAAGAAAACCCGACAGCAGCGCTTACTTTAAATGCTTCTACTATAAAGGTATGAATAGTACAGAAGTTTTATAATAGCTTATCAAACATCAATAAATGGTGGGTTCAATAATTATATTGTAGCTTAATCCAGCGCTCATTTCAGTTTATTTCAGAATCATTCCATCATCAGTCATAATGTGCGGCCCGACAAAGATTGTGAAGTGTAGCCGTAAAACTGATAACTCCCTTTACGATAAACAAGTTGTAACATAAATCACACAAATAGTAATCAACGAATATCAAAATGAATGTATTCACACAAATTGTACGCCATTTACGATTGTCAGGTTACAAACCTCAATTAATTATCTAAAATAGATTGACATAAATCTCAGGAGTTATACGAACAGCGATTAATTTGACATCCGTTTTATTAGATTTATTGCTAGTACTACCTACTCGACTACGTTCTAATCGATTTCTGATACAAAGGTTATTCTGTGATTGACTGACTAAAGAAACTTCAGTAAACCACAGAAGATATTTGCGTCTGAAGGAATTTGCGTTGGATCTCAATGTGTAAAGCGTATTACCTCTACGCACTTTACGCGTAGCACCTCTTCACACTTTACGCGTAGCACTTCTACAGACTTTACGCTTAGCACCTCTACACACTTTGCGCGTAGTACCATAACACAATTTGCGCGTAGCATCACTGTACAATTTGCGCGTAGCACAGCTACACAATTTGCGCGTAGTACCTCTACGTAAAATGCGCGTAGCACATCTACGTGAGGATTTGTACGTAACGTTGCTAAACACATACTTTCACTAATAAAGCATTTTTCAGGTCTATCAAAGTCGAAGAAAACAAATACTTAGATTTTAAATAAGTGAAACACGGTAATAAAGATGCGGTCACACTTCACTGCATCCGAGTACATTCTGTGGTACACTGATGAACGTTATGCGATTCCCACTCATACAAATATGATTTGTGCCTCCGCGATGGACATACTAATGCTTATTAAGTACTTGATGAGTACGCTAGCCGCTACTCGTGTTCGGGAGTTAGGCAATGTTTCCAATGGATTTAGTGTTCTGTGGTCAGTTGAAACTAACTGTTCAAAAAATTATGTGTTGTACCTACTTTATATTTTAATTTTATTTCTTCGTTATTAAACTCCAATTACATTTTAACTTAATTAAATAATTATTTCAATCTACATATATATTTTAAGCTAAAATAGCATGTTAAACTAAATCAGATGAAATAGATAACTGAAACAAGAAGAGATAATCATCATCATCCTCCTGCCCTTACCCCAATTTAATTGGGGTTGGGTCAGCATTTGTCTTCTTATTTATTTATTTATGTACACACAAAATACTTAATAAGACATTACATTAAGATAGAAGAGCACAAATGTACTGCTTATTTCATGAGAAATCTCTTCCAGCAGACCTGCGAGAGGAAAGTAGAAGAGAGAGGAGAGTAGTGAGTGGTTCTTCTTCCATATTTCGAAAAAAGCCAACTGCGTTTTTGTTAAACTGTAGAATTTAATACTCGACTGAGTCGCATGTAATAATGGCAAGAGCTTCTCCATCAATGCCAAGACTCTTTGCTTTGAGCTTTCATTTAATGCTTTGTTTACCCACTAGTTGAGTCCACTGTCCAATGCGGGCCACTCGGCTTACTAACCAAGTCTACTAGGCTACGCCGTAGCGACCTCGTAGCACGGTTTTAAATTCTCGTAGCTTGGCGTAGCGAGCACCTTCGGATTTTTTGAGCAAACTAAGTTAGCCTGATGTTGCGTTAAAGTGTTTTAATAAGCTGTAACGTAGGTGTACGTTATTTTAAGGTAAATATCACGTTGAAACGTAAAGCGGATAGCAGTTTTGAACTTTTTTATGTGAACGTAGCAAACAAGTTCAGGTTTAATGTGTCAGCATGACGCTGAGTTTTATCACAGTCTTGTACAGTTTCGAAAAAATGTTGCGTTGTTTGAAACGAGAAAACTTTCAGTATTTAGAACATATGCGTATGAAATGTGTAAATATGTCCAAGAAATAATTGGACTACGGCTAAATAGCCGTATTGAACCCAAAATAAATGTATTCAAAGAAGAACATTATTTCTTCTTGAATGTAGTAAATATATAAAACCCTTTTTATCTCAAAAAATGTGTAAAAAACAAGATTTACCTTAAGGCCAAGTTACTAAGATTCCAAATATTTCAAAAGTATTTTGAGCTAGGGGCGAAAATGAAATTCCTTTGAGTGAAGATTCAAGGTGAAACACGTTATACTTCGTGACTACCGACGACACCGACGTGAATCAAATAAAGACTGTTCACCGCCGTGTCATTCCCCATGCAAATTGATGCCGAGTGACAAACCCGATTGAATTCTATTTAAGCAGTTACACGAAATATTATGCGTACAGAGTTGTCAAACTTTGGGCTGTAAACAATCTGGAGCAAGCGGAGGGTTAACCATCAAGGTTATATCCGAGTTTACTAATAGTAACTCTCTACCCTTATATTAGTTGCGACGTATTCCACACATGGTGTCTCAAGTAAATAGATATAAGAGCTCTGTTACAGCAGAACTTTTTACTTCCATGTAAAAAGATGGCTATATAAAAATATTAAGATCCCATTCGTCTGCAAGCGTTACGTCCGCAGTTTAGTAAACTGTAAAGAGTTGTGCCTTGTTGCTGATAATAAAACTCAGTTTTATGGTAAAATTATGCGTTCCTGTGCCCCACCGGACGGCAGTAAAGTTATTTTACAGTTTCATTGACGCTCAGACATTTCATCTGAATCTTGTATGCATCCTGAAATGCACTTAAAAAAGCTTTTACGCGAATCACACTATTTCATTCATTATCATAAAAATTCTAATGATATTTCATGCTAATGTACGTTTGATTACTTAATGGAATCTTCGGTTTACGGCCCCGGAAAATGTGTTTTGGAAAAGTAAGAAAATGAGGTGTTTAAATGTCATCGCTGTTGCTGTACATACATCATTTTTCTCATTTACTTAATGTTTTTCTATTAAGTGGTTGGGGCCGTTGTAATTTCAATAATTAATTTCCTCTTATCTGATTATTTCGAGAAAACTGTCTTATAAGACCTTTGGGAAGACAGACGATAAACTTTTCTTACAGTAAATAATCACTGTAATATCTAGAGTACTACAGAAGTAAAACTTGTAAAAACACTAGAGGTTCTAGGTGTTCCACTCTGGACATTTGTTGCAGAAATGACAACAATAAACAATGAAAACAAACCAGTAAATAACAATAATATTTTTACAAAGTTTCCTGTTAATTTGTGAAGAGTTGGTGACCAATGTACGAAACCAGATTAAGAAGGAACGTTCTTTATGTCAGTCTAAACCCTGAGATGGCCGGAAAATTATTACTGAAAAGTTCCAAAACAAAATTACGCAGGTCTACGTTTTTCTTATTCTTTGTTGTTTTGTAACTTGTTACTTACAATTTATTATGTTCATCTTAGGCGCCGCGACGCGAATTATAACAATAAAACAATTTAGATGGTTCATTCTTAATAATAAAGAGAGCTATGTTTGTTGAGATTATGATTTGCTTTATCTCTTTTACTTTCGAGTAAAAGAAAGAAAGAATAAAGTTTATTTGACGTCAGTTCATCAAGCACACAATAAAAACGATACAAAATAAAAAATTAAATAACAATATTAAAAAATTAAAAAAAAGAGAAAATACATGTGCTGTGTGCCTCACGGCTGCGCCAAAAAGGTCCAAAAAAGGAGTAAATAAGGTTTTAAATGTCAAGAAATATTTACCGAGAAATTATATGTACATAAGTATATTGCCAGGAAAGCAAGGTCCCATGAATCAGCATAATACTTAAAATTTCAACCTACATACTTCATAAAAATATTCCGAGAACCTCTAACTATTCATTGCTCAACATAACGACTTCCACTAGACTTCAGGCAATAAAAGGGCACGACGTAATCAGTACGTATACGTCCAAAGATAAACGTATATTAGAACGAATTCCATTGTTCGATGACACAGTTCCTCGTTCGATCTACATTGAGACTTTAAGAGGTCCTATGAAGGCCTTAACAAAAGAGGCCGGCCTACACTCGACTAGTAGGGGGATAACGAGAGACCGTGTTCGGCAAACAGCTTTGTAGTTTGAGAGACTAGCCTTGCCTACGGGTGCGCTGGTGAATCGTGACCGCATGCCCAATTGTTTAACTAGATGATTAACTTTTTTATTTTATATAGTGGTTATAAAAGTTTGTAGATGGCGGTTTGTTTAAATGTGAAGGTGGGGCATCTTCTTTCTTTAGAAAATCTTGATTAAAGGCTTCTTGTCACAGATTTTTTTTGTACGTGTTCCTATTATGCTGTTCTATAGTTGTATTTAAACAATGTTTCATGCGTTTCGGCAGTATGACTTTTAGATGTGTCACTATTTTGTTTACACAAGTTTAAATAGTTCATGAAACCCATAAAAGTTTTCTAACGACTGTGTCATATATTTTCGGGCTAAACATTTACATTCACATTACACGATTCATAGCTTCTACGAACGCATTGTGATAAAATATTCGTAACGGGTCTACGAAATAAGGACAATTTTCTGGAATTTGTTGGTTCCAAACATTTTGACACATTTCGTCAAACGAAGGACACGATGAAACGTTTTTAATTGGTAGGCTGAAGTGGACATTTCATAAAAAATATACATATTTATTGCCAAACAGTATGATGATCCGTCATTTGGGGAGTGTAAACGTTTATTGTAAGTGTATTCTTTTGTCCCGCACCTACTTTTTTCTTCTTCAGCGTCCGCCATGGTCAATATATTCGCTACAGGGCTTCTATTATGCAAGTTTACACTAAACGTCGCCCCGTCAACACGTCGAGTTTCGTATCTTTGTTTGCGACAGTCATTGTGTGACGTGCTTCTGATCGATTTGCGGCGTGCCTCAATAGGCTGTCGGTTGTGGTCACCGTCCGGCTGTCCGTCCGTCGCTGGCACATGTCCGACGCACCGTCACGGAAATCTATTCGCCGTCATTTGTTACGACTCCATCTTTTTTTGCTGCATCACCATTGGGTGTTAAGTTTAATGGGTTATTATAATGTCATGATTTGGACATTTTAAGCTTTATAGTGCTCAATTGTTCTTATTTAGTACGCGTTGACATAATGAAGTGGAGATCAACTAAATGTTAAGCGATTACCACAGTGACTCACTTAGATACGTATTATTTTTGGCACTATGCACTGATATTTTAAGCCGATAATGTATGAAATGTAATGTGTCCGATTAAAGTGCAACATTAATTTATGATTTCATTTCCTCAAAATATTTTTTCATGTTGCCGAACTTGGCAAGTTTATGGAACTTGTGGCATTTTTAAGTATGCAAAACTTTGTATAAACTAACTAACTTTGTGTTCCCTTGCTAGCTTCTATTGGAAATTGTTTATACCTACTATGTAGATCCCATAATCGTGCCAATGTCGGTTGGTAAAACGTGCCGCCCACGAGCCAAAGTGGCTGCGTTTGACGTTCTCTGGGGCTAAGTTATTTACCTACATTGTTCATTTAAAAAGGAACAAAATATTATGTAATTTCCAATTTTTTAAAGAAATACTTCATCGTTGATGTAGATTTTCTCCGGGGTTTCTAGGTATATTTCTTTAAGCGGGGTTGAAAATGTGTCTGTCCAGGGAATACCAATCGTTGGTACTTAACATCAGCGTACCTAGGTAGCTACTCTAGGAGGCTCCGATTCAAACTTAGGAAGGCAACACAACGTTCGACTTCTATCGATGATCTCTTTACGAAATTTGTTTTGTCTCCATGTTTAAACTTGTCCTAATAAAACAGCGTCACTTGTTTGCACATCACGCGGAGTATTTTACTAAGAGCCCGTAACGTGCCTACGCGCAAATTTCACGGCCTACTGACGTTCGCAAAGATTCTCGATACTCCAACAGTCAAAATGTTTCTAGTTATTAACAATTAATCCTCATTCCTACGACTTGACCTCTCGTTATTGATTGACATTTTGAAGTTTGAAACGTTATTAATAAATAATTAAAATATACTCGTATAAGACTGAATGTTTAATGAGTAACCGATTCGTTTCGACTTTCATGCGAGTTATTTTTCCAGGGGCTCTCAATGGGGCTGGATCTTTCATCAACAAAAATACAGATAAATCAATGAATGAAAGAGGATTATCGCAATTATTTCCGTCATCTCTCATCTTATCTTATGGATTGACTTCACTACATATAATGAAATACAGAAGTTAACTACATTTTATTGACAGTATTATTCTTGCTTTGTCCATTTTTTCCACGTTTGTTTACATAAATACTTCTTAAGACGTCTATGTATAGAGCTTGGACATTGCAAGGGAAAAATAAGACAATGTAAAGACACGACTCGTTAGTGTTCATGAATAATCTACGGTATTGTGAGCCTAGATAGCATATTATGCGATGAAGCGAGTTGCAAATGAGAGCGAAATAAATACAGAAGGGCTACATTCTTTTAAAAGTTGTTTTGCGTCGTAATGTTGAATACTAACTGCTTCTATAAATTTTTAGTGTTCAGCATAATCGATAAATAAAAAATAAATAAGTTAACATTAAATAAAATCTATTAATACAAAGATGTCGTATTTATAGGTAGCAAATGCTGTGTTTGAGTAATTTTCCCCAAAGACGGGAAGCAAAAGGTTGTTTCCTTATTGCTACTTCCGAACCAATCGTCATTGATTGATCTTTTTATTTAAAACCAAAGATGAGAGACTAGCAATGTACGAAAAATACTTTAAAATTTCCAATTGCTGCAACAATTATTTCTATATCATACTCCCCACAGCTTCACTCGCGTTGTGGGCAAAAATTATCCCACGGGGACGTTTTGACACTAGTGAATAATGAAGCTTCCCATTAATGAAAAATTTATTCCGTATTTTTTTTAAAAAACGTTGCCCCTCATTAGGAATTTCTAGTGTATCGTGAGTGCGTTTACAAACATTGAAACTCGCATACACAAACAGCCAGACTCGGAACAATTACCTGTAGGTCATACAAATATTTGTTCCGTACGGGGATCCAACGCAGCACAGCAGCCGATCACTCAGTCACTGCGCCAAACGTGCCGTCCGATTACCCGCTTCATCTAAAAAACAAACTTGATCTCTTTATAACATTTGCATAGAAGTATAGATGATTTCCTCGGAGCATCTTGCCCACATTCCATAGAAAATCTAGGCTTCGGAAGGGGATTTATAATCCTTTAGAGCTGACAGCTGCTGAAAGTGAGGAGAGACCTGCTGGAAGTTTCCGAAATAGACAAATTACAGCAGCAGCCAGCACAAACCTAATTAAAACTAAAACATGTGCTGTCGACAGCAATGTTAAATCGTAGGTAAACTACTGTGAAAAAACTGTAAGCAAACGAATGATCTAGGCCTATGTCCAGCAGTGGACGTCTTTCGGCTGAAATGATGATGATGATGATGAAACGAATGATCTCAGTTGCCTCTTTCAATTCTTCCTTATTTCATATATCTCAGAAACTTAAAAAAGCCTTGTCTCCGCTCCAGAGTTTTCAACTTACTCATAAATCACCTGTTTCACAACAATAACGTTAATTGTATTACAATATAACACGAGTATCATTACGGGCACGTGTTTGTTAACTTCAAAATCACACATTTTCATAAAAATAGGCTCTCTTTCACCGACATCGAAGGTAAATAGAAGGTAATTCGAATTTACACAGTGATCAGCGCTTGTTGGCTCATTGTTGTCTGTCATCCGGTGCGACCGCTTGTTACGTCCTGTAACGTATTCAAAGGAAATTTAATTTCATAGTATCCAATTTTTACTTTTGTACCTTTGATATATTTTGGTACAATCAAGTGGAATAATACTGATTTTTAAAACAATCAAATACATCAGGTTGTTACACATAAACTTGCAGATGAGCTTATTAAAGCTATTTTAAAGTCTACTTACAAAGAATGTAAGAATCCAATAAACGATTTTCATAACAGAAAACGTAAAGAAGAGAGACCACTAACAGACATGATTTTGTTAGTACGCTATAAATTTTTTACAGTAATCGTAGAGCCAGTTGGAATGGTAACAAACTTTATTTTGCACAGAAATCACTTCGTTAAAACTTTGTCCACAGCTTTCCGACAATCATCTGGGTTTATTTATTACTAAAGCCTTTGGTACATTTTTAATTTATGCTGTGCTAGTACTCTGTGAAAAAATGTTAGGAACTTTATCTACGGGACAAAAACAGGTTGCTCCGTAAATAGAATTTATATTCATAACCGGTACGCCTCTAAGTCGATTTCGAACAGAAAAAAATTGCTTTTCCTGTACCGAAGAGTTCAAGAATTACTGCTGTTTTTACGACCATTAAGAGCAAAAGTGAAGCAATGAACCTATTAAGAAACCGAAAAAGAAACAAGAACTTCCTTAAAAGCGAACATATTTAACATATATATATGTATACACACCTTAATTGAACACAAACAACAAAACAGGTAACAAATCGAGCTGTCAACCCAAACCCGGTCGCAACAAGTACAACCGACAAAACAAATAGGTCTTCAGCAAATTAAATTTAAGATTAGTCACGTTTGATTTACACAAATTAGTCGCTGACCTACCATTCCCTTTATATATGAATATTCAACTTGTGGATTGAATTTGAGCAAACATTTTCAATGGTGACCTACGTGGCGACATTCATAACTGTTCGACACATTTTATTTAAAAATTGTGCTGTGTAATAAGTCACAATTGTGCATTTATATGCAATTGAGTTTCATAGCTTTCACAATTTGTGAAACTTTAGTTAACTTCGTATTTGTTTAGTAATTAAGTCGTCACTAAACAGGTTTTATGAATGTTGTGTTACCAGTACTTAAAATCTACAACTGCTCTCAATCGTAACTTTTTAAAGTAATAAGATATTACCTACCTCCTCTCCAAATCTTTCAAAAATAATGGGGGTTTTAAACGTGTTTAATGTTAGGTAACAATTAACTTCTGTTAATCATATATCCGTAAACAAAGATACATATTACTTCCACGTAAAATATCAGGTTACTTCCAAAGGGTTTGGCGCATTAAAATTAATTTAGAATCCTTAAAAGACACGAGAATATCCGTGCGACAGAGGGTTTTTCACAAAAAAATGTAAACTAAAACATGTTATGCGGTTCCATTTTATAAACAACACCTACATGTAATCCTAATGTAAGTTAACACAAAATTGCGTCGAAGCGCTCTCGAATTTAGACTAGAAATTTACTGCGCACCACAAAGTGCCGGAATTTCATATATTCTTAACACTTTCACGCTTGAAATTAGTAATTTAAAGGTGAAGTTATGTATCATAAGTAAAGGGTTAATTTTGTTCAAACTTCGGTGATAACTGTAGATGAATTGTGTGAGGTAACAACGAGTGCTCTTCTATACCGAGCCAATAAAAAAAAAAAAAAATATTTCGGGCTTAGAACAACAAACACAATGCAAACTAGAAATTAGTGAATGTGGAGATCTGTCTGTTAGATACGGCTAAAGTCCCGCGTTCAGCGCACAGCTTGATTAAAACTGAAAGATCTATCTACGTATAAAACACACATAGCATAGATAGCGTGTAGTGGTGGTGCTGGTGGTCGAGTGGAGATTAAAGTCAGAATAATCCTTTAACCGCAATACAAAGTTTGATGAATGATTTCCAGCGCCATTTTTGAGAGATGTTTTAAAACAAGTAATTAACTAGTTTGTTGGTCATTTATGAAAATTTTGATAATAAAACATATGTAAGGCAAACAAAAAAATACGGGTGGCTTTGATAGTAGGCTGTAACACGAACATAGAAACATTCTTGACCTTTACAAACAGAGAGGTCAAACAATCGGGGTAAAGGTAATCAAAACTGAGCGTTTTCTATTATGTTAACAATATTAGAAACCAAAGATCAACAAGATGTAAGTCTTCAGGCTCTTCTTGAAACTATTTCTCTCTACTAGTATTTAGGTATGTACGAGTATGTTGTAATACGCTTTACAACTGGGGTATTCCTCAAGTAGTCCTTCACTCTAGTAGTAAAAACCTAAGCTTTCCTGGTTGTCCCCACAAAAACGTGGTCACCACGCAGCGCACCCGCGCGCGCTTTCTTGTTAGAGCTATCAAAGGTATTTTTCTTTACTCAATCAACCGTAATGCCATACGAATAGGTACCTAATTTTTCTAAAGATCAAACGATAACATTTTATAGGCATGAACTTTACAAGTTTTGGAAGGAAATCGGAAACGCCTACGAGCAAGACGACGCACACATTTAGCAGATTATAATACTTTTACTTTGCATATTTCCAATTATAAGAAGCCCTTATCATTTCACTGTTTATATTAACAATTTTCTATGAACGCTAAACATTACGATGAAAATGAGGAGCTTGTGGCTAAATAACAACAGCCGTCGGATCGATCTTCAGTTTAAGCTGCGCTTGCCTGGGTTGGTCTGTGGATGGGTGACCACTCATAACATAACGAATTTCTTCCGTGCCTCGGATAACACGTTAAGCCGTCCCGGCTGTCCAATTGTAGATCTTTGACAGTCGTTACAGGTAGTCAGTGGTTCGAAAATCTGTCAACCAGTCTTACCAAGGAATATCGTATTACCCAGTATTAACTGGGTTGTGGAGGTTCGATAGGCAGTCGCTCCAGTATTCAGCTGCATCCGGTTAGACTGGAAGCCGACCCCAACATAGTTGGGAAAAGACTAGGCAGATGATGATGACGATGAAAATAGAATTACTTCATTGTTCTACCGAAATTAATATTTATGCTGAAAGGACAATGGTAATATACACTCTTCGAAGGTTACCCAATCTTCTTTAAATTGATTAAGTTGATTTTACAATTGTGGTTCGCAAAGGTAACTTAAATAGCTCGAATTACGCCTTGAGAGATACGCTTCTAAGTTATCTTTCCCAAACATTTTATTAAGTTACCGAAGAATATTTATTTCTAATTTGATATATCCGTTACGCAGATTCTAATTAAAAATTATGCTAGGTAATTTCTACCTGAATTTCATGAATCATGAAAACTCCAGCTTTTTATGAATCAGCATTTAAAGTCGCCTAAAATTAAAACAAAGTAGTACTTAATTCAGTTAACGCTTTTTTGAAATGGGTTAATGCTCATTAAACGTAATAAGGTGTACTTACTTGTTTGAATAGAAGAGCTTATGCCTGATTTAGCAAAAGGCTTTCAGGGTTCGAACAACGGCCTGTTTACTGTTTACGTTACTACAAATTCTATTATTATGCACAAGGGGAGGTATCATAAAATAGTTAAACGGAATGTGTAACTAGGTTGTATTTAGATACTTAGCATTTTACAAAATACAAACGGTCAGTTACCAATGTTCACCTTAAAGATCTTGATACAATAAACATTATATCTGAAGTTTACATAGGATTTTCCACTTAGTGTATATGTGCACAAGATGTTTAACACCTTGAATCATAATTAGTTTCCCATTACGGGTCCGGGACTTGATTTTATTAGGGCCGAATCTCGTTAAAGACCACGTTAGCTTACGGTGGAATATTAGCTAGTACATGGAGATACACCAATTTCGAAGTGGAATTTAAACTTGTGCAGGATTTGGTTTTTATAACAGTTCTGCTTTTAATTTAAACTCCCATTTCTGCATATTCTTTTTATGTGCTAAACAAGAAACTAAAAGGTCATAAACAACCTAAAATGTGTCATTTAAAAATAATTTACGTTAAGAATGCATAATGTTACCTTCTAAATATTTATTTCCCCAAAAACGGGAAGAGAAAATTTAATTTACGTTCCGTAGGTAATGAAGTGGTAACACTGTTATTGCCCTTGCCCTAAATGTGAGGAAATAATGGTGGCCATGAAATGTTGCTTTTGCGTAGGGAAGAGAGTTATTATGAATGAAAAATATATAAATACCCTTCATATCCGCTTATCGGAAACTTTAGTAGGAGTGTGCGTATTACACTATAATGATCAATTATGATAAGATAAATATAAATACATTTTGGCGTGTAGCATTTGAAAATAAAGTTACCAAATGAAAAGTAGGCATATATGTTTTTGATGTTAAAAAACATAAAAAAGTCAAAGTCAAGTCTAACCATTTATTTTAATAAGGCATTTTTATACGTCAAATACGTAAATAGATTTAAATCTACTGTCTATTCGCAAAGACAGTTTCGCAGTAGAGTTTTTTTTTTCTGAGAGATCAGTGTGATTATATACCGTTGATAACACAGTTGTGTTAAACATTTGTAACAATAAGTAATACCAATTGTTGCTTCATTTGTATTTAATTGTTAATTAAGTCTTCTACTATTGTCAAAGCTAATTGTATGTTTGCGTAGAGGTGCTTATTATATGTCAACTACAAAATCGTCTTTACTGTTATTTAGGTTAAACACAGCTTAAACAAATGTTTTACACATAATAGGCCCGCGGTTTCTTTCCCTAGAAGTACCCGGATAGAATTATATAATTCTAAAGGGTGTAAATAGACCCTAAACATAGCCAAAAGGCACTCTCTCATATTCTCCCCGTCTTTGCGATCATTTTTTTGTTCTAGACCATACCTGGGAACCTTCTAGTTATGGGGATATTGGGGGTCAAAGTTCCAACTTTTACACAAGTTTTTTTTTAAATACATGTTTTTTAATGTAAGATTTTTACTTACGTACCCCCGTACTATTCAATCCACCCATCAGCACAATACTTTGAGTGATTTCCATCGAGTCCTACCGTAAAACGTGATTTTTCACCCCAAAAAAAAAACTCGATTCCCAGCAATAATTTTTGTGTAAAGTTACTTAGTTTGATGTACAGAATGCTTGGTTGACGGCTATGTGAAGGGTCGGTTTACACCCTGTATATTGTACTACGAGTAATTGTCTACCTTTGTGCCAAATTTTATTCGAATCTATTCAGCAGTTACAGCGTTATTGAATAACATACGAACATACATCCAAACTTTTCATTTTCATGGGTTTTTATTTAAAAATCGTTAGACATGTTTTTAATAAATTTAGGTATATTTGTGTCAAGCCTCCAATAATACTTATTCGACGTTTTCTTTGTTACAGATTACCTACCAGCAGTAAAAAATACTAAGGTACGTCCATAAGGTTAATTAGAAGCATTTCATGTTAAAATCACATCTGTACAGTATAAATGCGTGCTGTCCCACTATTAGGCAGGTAGGGCCGAGGGATATATTCGTACGTACATTTTTACGATACTCGCGTACCTACACTGATTTTACTTTGTTTCGTAAATAGTAGTTTAGTTTGCCATACTTCGTTTTGATGTCAAAATCAAGAATTCATTCAAATTACTGTGAGACAGCAAGGTGTCAAAACGTCCACCCAGCACCGTTTCCAAGTGTTTTAAAAAAACTTGATCATGTGACGAAACAATCTGAAACGAGCGCGCGGTGTAAACCTATAGTAAATACGTAGATTTTTTAATCGAAAGTGAAATTATTCTGTAGCACGTTGGTTAAATTGCTTGCAACAAACACAAACATTATCATCCATAGATATGAATAAATTCATAAAGTTATGAAACTGAATTATTGAGACGTATTTTTAATTTTAAAACCGACGTACTCGTACTAATAAAGACAGATGATGTACTGAAATATCTGTCAAAGTCCGGCCCAGAGTCCAGCCCGCTAAGTATAACCGCACCTTAAATCATTGTTATCATTTTGGCTTGTTAATGACCAATGCCTTGCCATGACCGTAATTCCATTAAACGGCCACTACGTTTGACAAACGGATTGGTTACCGCAGTGCATTGTGGACGCCATTTTAGCATAACGCTTTAATCACGTTTTGTAAAACCCAAACACGATATCCTCACTCAAACGACATCTCACACTATACAAGTAAAGAGTTAACTTATTTTCTGATTAAAAAAGTTTCATACCTACCAATTGTCTGTTAGACGGCTCAAATTCAGACAATATCAATATCTTTCTGTATGTCTAGAGTTTTTAGCGCTAATATAGCGGCCGGTAGAACAATAGACGTTTAGGAGGGCGTTCTAATGGCTGGTGAAGTAGAACCCTTTTAGAATGAACAAGCGGTCAGGGATGGGAAACGCTGACTAAATCTGGTTGTCATAGGCACGAAATAAGTTTACATACAACTGACGACACACTTATAATTATGAATAAAACTGTTCTATTTTTAAAATGGTGTTAAAATAATTTCTGGTGGTTTGTTCTGTTTTCATAACAACTTATGTCAATTCTTATTTCGAAAAAACGACGTATAAATTAAAAAAAATATATACATTTTTGTACATTCAAAAGAGATTATCTTTAGTGAGTTTCTACGACTATTGAAAAACATAATAAGGGTAGGTGGGCGTTTTATCAAGGAGATTACACTGTTTTTCTAAAAAAAGGTCATAGTTCAGTCTACGTCAGTTTTAAAATACAGTACAATCAAAGTATTACACGGGTATGCTAATCTCATGATGCCTCCTCTTCCGATGCATGGGCGAAAATCGTCTACTCAGTCCTTTCAAAAAACGATATCAAAATAACATCAATTTTTAAGCGACACAGAACTTTCAGCGGTTCTATGGCTAAACGGCTACTGAATAACAATCGCGGGCGCTTTATCCAGCGCTGCAACGGGACGAGCGCCTTTTGTGTCCTGGCGACTGCATGCAATGCACTCTTTGCATATAAAGGCTTGCCAGGATAAACGTACATGTACATCATTAAGTCGACTTAGAGAGGAATTGTTATATCCCTTTCATATTTTAAATCCTTCTTGTGTAACTGAATCTGATCGTTTCTCTACCTATCTATCTGATCGTTTTCTTTTTAAATCCTTAATTGGTCCTTTGCAGAGAATTCGTGGGTTATCTTACCTGTTCTCTATTTGAATAATTGGAGTTTTATTTATTCATTTATTTTAGTACATGGAGGACTTACAGCTAATAAAAACAAACAAAAAAGGATACCATAGTCACCAGAAAATCAATTACAAATCCTCACGTATAGACGTGGAATAAAAAATTTATGGTGTGAGCACAAAAACAGAAAATACACCGCTTTAATCAAAGTAAGAAGAATATAAATACTTGGCTTTAAAATAAAAATAGCATACTTGGCTTTTAAATAATAGAGAAAATTGTAAAATAATAAAAATAAATAATATAACCACCGAACGCACCAAATAAATCAAAACTCTTTTATTTACTGTTACAACCTAATTGTAACGAATTGGTGTTCTACAGTTTAATAAGATAACAACGGCCCTACAGAACAACCAATGACCGTTGCTACTCTTGGTTTTAGTTTCACAAACAGCCTGTACATTATAATTGAATCTTAAACTCAGCACAATGTCCATGGTTTTGCATTAAACGCTACTAACGTCTTTAGTATAGTTCTCCCATTAATTTATCTCTCCTTAGCGGCTTCTGTTATTAATTATTTTAGAGTCGGTGTGATTCATGGCACAAAAAGACTAAGCCGACCTATATTTTAAAACAAATGGGCGTATGATTAAAAGATTATGCCAAACGCGGATAATCTATCGATTTGAACCTTGATAAACCGGCTTTTACAAAAGATAATCGCCAAGCATTTTAGTTAATCTAAATATAAACTGTCGATAATATTCATGAACCATGTTCATTCTCCCATAATCGAATGGACTAGACCTACCTTTTTATTCATAGCCTATATTATATCTCACTGCTGAGCAAAGGCCTCCCAACCTTTCTCCATCCAAACCTCTCTGTTTTGTGCAATTTCTGACCACGTCTAGCAAAAATATGTGCTAGACCCTCCTAGCAAATATTTTTTAACACCTTCGTGGAGTAAATTGCCTAGCGCTATACCTTCCCTGTGCTATTGTGTACCGATATAAATCGAGAGTGCTTATCAGTGCTGTATTAATATATGCGCACTCGATATAAAGGCAAGGCTCTCGATATCACTCATATCACGGAGCCCATGTTTGCCGGTCCCGGCTTATGTAAACGATCTTAATAGCGCACTTCAGTTTTCTTTTTTCCGCGTCATTGCTCGCATGTGTTCCATTATTTCTATCTCAGAGAATCGATACTATAGACCTGATAGGATAACTGAAAGAAACCTTATAAAATAAAGTATGGTAATCTGTAGTTCAATTCCATTGAATACCAGTTTTATGAAATCAAATAAGCTAAGTTTATTTGATTTGAATGTCAGATTAGTTAACATTGAAGAGAATAAGGTCAATAAATTGATGAGAGAGCTAGGAATCGCCTTTGATTAAGAAAATACCGCAAATTTATCACACAAACAAGCATCCTACTAGTATGCAATAAAACATGTTACGCCACAATCTTAAGATTTATTTTGTTAGAGCTGGAAAAAGGTTTCAATTTTTCACTTTGAGTTTACAGTCAACATTTATGTCTGGATAGAATTTGTCGAGTAAACAGGCTTGTTGCGACTTTTCAGTGTATGTGCGCGTATCTTGCTGTGCTGAACTTTCTTGGAAGTTGGCCAAATAAAATGCCTAAATAACGTTTGGGAATGAGTTTTTAGTTCCTTTGGGAAAGCTTTTAAGATGCATTGGGATCTCAAAGGAAACAAACGAAATGAAGAACTGGATTGTAGATAAATACTAGAATGAGTAAATAATTTCGTATCCAAGTGTCTCATAGATCATGTAACGAAAGTGTGTCACAAACTATGTCAATGTCACGCACTGTTCGATAAAGTGATATATGATTAGAAGCACATGTGTGTAATTCGTACATTTTCATTAATACATCGTTGGTATCCGAAGCCGTTCAATTAGCAAGATGGCGGATGATCGTTCATTGACCGACGTGTTTGTTGAACGGCGCGGTTTACGGCTCCGTGCGTTATATTGTCGCCGATATTATTTTTATTTTTGTCTTTACATCGCTCACTTAGCTCGGTCGTATAAAGTGGGGGTTTGATGAAGTGGCTATAGATTCTTATTATTGTTAGTAGGTTATTAAGACTTTGGGGGAGTTATATCAATTCATGAAGATAGGACGTGGTCCAAGACAAATAATTACAACGATATAAGTCTGGCTTTTCTTTTGCGTACCAAGTTGACACCACAAAATTTTAGTTACTCGTTTGTTTAAAATTATGGGGACTAAATTGGAAACTAAAAGAAAGAATGAAGCTTAAAAGTAAGGGCAGTTACTTCGACAAGAGTCAAAACATAAATGAAGTATGGTTTCGGAATAACGAATGTAGGTACGATAGGTACAAGACATGTTTATCTTTCATTTAATTAGGCGCTTACCAAAGATAAAAGAGTTATTCAGTTATTACGCACTGTTGGAGTACCACCGACGTATTTTTTAAAATAACTTTAACATTTTAAAAAAGAGTGTTTATTTCGCCTCATCAGACATTTAGGAGGTATAAAAGAACACCGTTTTTTTGCAAACAATGTTCAAAAGAATTAAGAGGAAGTTCGCTACTCTTTGATGCCTTATTCTATTTAACTGGTTACTTAATTTTTTTAAACAAAATCAACAAGCCGTCTTCTTTGACATTGTATAATTTAATTAATACCCTTTTTTACAAATAGCTTCACTAAAGGAAATGATCAAAGGTCCTTTGGTATCATCAGAATTTTTAAACAACAGTAAGGCGCTAGCATTATCTTTAGATGAATTCTTAGATATTTCCAACTAATAACTTTCTCTTTTATTTTCTCGGAAAATTGAAAGCAACTGAACGGTAAAATGTGGGTGTCCTCTTCAGTAATAGCCTATTTGTGACCTGCGTCCTTACTTTCAATTTAGTCGTGTTGTTGGTAGGAACTTCTGGGCTTTTATTAACAAAACAATTTGTAATCAACGTGACCTGAGAAGGGGAAGAAATATAGGTTTTCATTGAAAAACAACAAGTACTTAAAGTCTGTTTTGAAACATGAACTTTGAAACTTTGTAGTCATTGTGTGGATTTTTTTAATTTATTTTTGTCATATTTAGTCCTAAGCAAAATTAGAACAATACTGTATAGAAACCCTTTTTTACTGTTCTGTGATAGAAACTTAGAAAATATACCTACAGGAAACTGAAAACTCAACCCGTTGATGAGAAGGCCGACATTACATATGTTAGGATAATAAACACTCACTAGAGAGACGTTTTGATGTTGACTTCGAATTGCAAATTGCTCTCTAACGAAGTGTAAATTACATTAAGGAAACCTTTATCCCTCTTAGTAACACTACGTAGAAGTACCATATCACTTGTCATTTTAAATAAAATCCACAATAGTTACCGTAGTTTTGTTTGATAATGGAGTTCTGAACAGAGATAGTGTTATTTAAGAAGATTTTTGGCACGATAACTCATACTACACTATTACATATTTTACGTAGTTTTCAATAAAAATATCACTATATACTGGCTATAGTCCAATTTACTGACCATTCAGATTTTAGCACATTCTTCGACAAAATTTATATCTACACTAACAAAGACTTAGGTATTAATCAATTATCTATAAATATAATACAATGGTAAAAGGCCGATGTCTGTTCATTGAAGATATTGAAAAAATATGTATAGGGATGTTTATTAGAGCAACAGAAGCCAAAACAACAGTTTTTAGAATTTTTGTCTGTCTGTCTGTATGTTTGTATGCGCGTCATGCAAAAACTACTCATAGATTTGAACGCAGTTTCCACCGCTCTACTGCTAGATGCTTAACTTAAAATATAGGCTACATTAGATATAGTTTTGGACCCGATAGTTAGCGCTGTGTGAAGCAAGTAAGCAATAAGGATCTACATATTATATAAAACTACGTAGTTAGTATTTGAGCACATATGTGTACATAACTAGTCTTATTAGTGAGTATTTGACTAGGCACACAGAAGCCAACAGGAGCTTACGCTACTTCAATGTTTACGACATATTCCCGTTCTACCTTCTATTTTTTAAATCAAGAGCTTTACCAACCTTAGTAAATTGTTCACCGCCTTATGATGATCAATTACTCCGTCGACTTTTTACAAATAGCTCGGGGGTCTGTCTGGCAGCCCTGCCCGGTGAATCCCTGTTATTGCTACGCATACACATCAACGCCGCTCGTCTCTCTAACTCCGTTAGGAAAATTTAATCCAGCGGCCGCAGTATTGTGGCTTCTTGGTACTCTGTAGGCGGCCCTAAGACAGAATTACAGCCGCCCGATGAGAATTAAAACGTCATCGTTTATCATCTTGTAATGTATGGTGCAGTGTATTTTATTTGTGAGTGGCTGGCTGTGTAGTGAATATGGAGTAAGGTGTAGACTGTCGGGTCGCGTTTTGTTGTTTTCAGAAGTTTTTGACAAAATGGTGGAATAGCATGAGTTACGCTTTTTAAACCTGTTACACAAAAAATGCACACAAAATAGGTAAGTACGTACTGCAGTACGTACTTACCTACTATGGAATCAAAGAGAGACGAATTAAAGCTCCGAATTTAAGGCTACAGTTATTTTGTTCTCTTACTTGCATCATAATAGTGTGAAGGTAACTTATAAATCTATGTCTATAGCATTTTAGGATAATCTACACACCTTAAATGGAAACTCAGAAAAGGCTTTTTTTGCAGTAGGAAACTTCTATCGAATTTTTATTGATCGTATTTGCCGTTGGCTTTGATTTTTTTGAACAAGATTTAAAATAAAGAAAACAAAAAGTCGGATAAATATTAAATTTATATCTGAGGACTGACTACGTGACCAAAATCCTTAATTTATTAAAGTGTCCACACCAGAAAACCCTGTATTCTTTCGGGATTTCATCATGAAACATTGCATACAACCCTATCATGCAAAAAGAACGTGTTGTTTTTTTCTAATGAAATATCATTGGATGCTCCTACGTTTAACGTGCCATCTCCCAACAAAAATTGCATAAGCAATGGAACCGTAGAGCCATGTCAGTATGCATTTAATAATATTTATATTAAATGTCCAAACTCAACGTTGACGCTCCCGGCCGCGTCGAATCGTCCATGTGAAACAACTTTTGACCACAAACAGATATCATTTAATAAATAAAATAGCAAAAATGAAACCTTTACGAGGATTTTGTTAGTTATTTCTTCATGTGAAATGAGCAACCCAAAAAGTATAAAGTAGGTACGTGCTAATTTAAGCCAAAACCATATAAGGCGCTTTTTTATTTGATAAACAATCAAAACTAAATCAAAGATAAACAGATACCTACTAAATATTTTACCTGAATTCTATATATTTATCATTTTTTTATGATATATTATAACTAAGCCTAAAATTCAGTCAATTTAAATACTTGCATTTAACTTTGTGTAGGAGGAGTAGTCGCATACGAATCTGATTTCAGCGAAAATGGAAGACGAAAGTATTATTCGCTCGTCTGTCCGGCAAAAGAGGTTCATTACGACCACAAGTGAATTCCCGCTGCAAGGGAACGCCACAAATGATCCAATTTATCCTCTTCTCAATATTTGAAATGCAATTTATGACTGCTAACATGATCGAAGTTAGTTAGAGAGTATCATTCGATATTAAACTAATCAGTGATTTACGGATTCCAATGCATTTTCGACGTATGTTCAATAAGTGTAGGTAATGTGAATCATAAATTCCTGTCCAGAAATCCAGAAGACCAGTCCAAAACTCTCATTCAGATTCACAAAGAAAACACTGAAACATTATGTAACTGGCCATGCAAGCTGTCTCATACAATTTTATGAAAGCCCCTTTTATTAAGGTCCCTTTTAAGCCGATACCGTCAATGCCGGATTTAATACCGCTACGTGCACAAATGATGATATTTCGGTCAATTTGTGCGCAATTTGCGTCGGCTCTTGATGCATGCATGACATTATCGCAGCATGAGAGGGTTAAAGTGAAGGATCATCGTTTACTTTACCTACGTCAGTAGCTAGGTATATGAATTGGCAATAACCCTGCTGAACGCTATCGGACCGTTTGCTTGTTTATCTTTTTCACTTTTTGTGCCTTCCTTCATGAAAGAGGTTCGTTACTGCATGTTTTCCGGAGCCGTGATTGGCGCGCTACTCATTCTAGTTTCACTCGTCAATTTTGGAAGCCGATGCTAAAACAATTTTAATTACAAAACGTGTTCATCTCATAGCTTTGGAAAGATTATATTATCGGAAGTAAACTTCTGAAGTTGGTTCTAAGCTCACTTTCTTAAGAGGATTACTTGAATAGATAGGTACGTTTTTCGATTTGACCTTTGGTAAATTTTGTAACTTTGCAATTAGGAGAAATAGGTAAAATGGGGATTTAGTTCATCGTGTCTCCGAAGTTCCAATCAGTGTTATGATTGATTGAAAGTTTTAATAACTGTTGGATTGCTTTATAAGTTTTAGCTCTATAATGGTCTCATCACGTGAAATTTCACCTGAAACTAAATAGTTTTTTGCTATTAAATTCGTGGTCGGCCGCCGCAAGCAATCTGTGAGAACCAATTAAACTTACCCGGCAGTGCCAAAACCCCGTCCCTCTAACAATGCGATACTTAGAAATTTGACTTCTGCCGTCCGATAACATTTAGTAATCAAATTAATTGGTTTTCAAACGCCCTTGCACTCATTATGCGCTGTGCTAAAATTAGTAAGAGGAAGAATATCTTCTAAAGTACTTTGGTTTAAGAACATACAGCATCACATTGCAACTACTATTTACAAATCTTACAAAAGTAATTATTTTAATGCACTCTATGACATGTAATCATTAATATTGCCACTAAGTATATTTCTAAGAAATCGTATGAAACTCAATAAAGAAATGAAAACAATTTAAAACTGATTACAAGTTTCTCTCTTGATTGAACTAATAACAAAGTTTATCGTTCGATATCTGACGAAGTGTCATGGAAAGATAAACGATTATACGCAGGTGTTTTCAAGTATTTTAATCAGAGGATGGTGTTGATCCCACAGTGATTGTAGTATTCTGTACTGAAGTATAAACCGTACAATTGCAGAAGACAGTTGACATTTGGCGCAAAATCGCGAAACATTTTTTCCCCGAAATGTCAGGTGAGCTAAATGGACAATGACGCTAACAAAATATGCGGGAAATGCAAAATTTTCGTTGCATTTTTGTGAAAGATAACCAACTTTACATTTGATATTTAGCTCTGTTGGCCGACGACGGTCATGTTGGATATTACATGACAAGCAACAACCAGAGCTTAACAAATGTTACAAAAACAGGACCTACAAGGAGAGTTTAAGTAAAACGTAACGTTATATAAAAACGTTACAACAAAAAATATAAATAATATTGGCAGCGTGTTTTCGTCAGTGAATAGGGTGTTAGCGCATATAGTGTTAGGCTAGTGCACACCTGTAGCTTCGTGTGGAGTTCCAATTTAACGGTCGGGTGATCAAAGACAGCCACGTATGGCTAATACCGTACGCGTACAGCCGTACACCGCTCGTAAAATAACCAATCGCCAATATAATCACGCGTTCGATGTTGTGTTACAAGTTTTAGTTTTTTTTTTTCATTGATAGCCTGTAATTTGACAAATTCGGTGAAAAAGCCAATCAGATTAAAAAAGATGCTATTGCATATTACGTTTTATTAATATACTGCATATTATTTTTTTTAATTTTAATACTTTTAAAATATACCATGTTTTCCAGTGTACAGACCCTTATTCACTAAATGATGTTTTTAAAAAGACTACCGAACTTCATAAGAAGAAAACTGGAAATTATAGTTCTAGTAAACGTTTTTCTTCAAATAGAATTAATATACCGTATAAACGGGAAGATGAAAGTCAAAGTTTGTCCTTATTATAACCGAACTCAGTCTGACTGCAGTCTTATTTTAAATTTCAACACAATATTTAACATTTTCGACATTTTAATTAAGTACGCATTTTAAATTAAACAATTGGTTTGAAGGATTGATTATTAAAAGTCAATTTATATCAACTCCAAATTAATTAAAACACTTGCTTTGAGGTTTCGGATGGATTTTGATAACTGTGTCAATCAAATTCGTTCTATTTATACACCACATTTTTACACCTTCGGCCAAAATAATTGGGAGGACTCAAATAAATGTCATGGCGACAAAAATAAATCAATACTACACAAACAGTATTGTACTCCGAACACCTACGAGAATCCACAACCATTTCAGGTTTATTTTTATCAAAAATAACTACTAAGGAGATAACTAACAAAGAGTCTCAAATTCTTGAAATATTTCTAAGCTTTTAAGCACTTCCACGTTCCAAGAATAAGAATATGCTACAAAATTGTAACAAAGACAGAATGTATTCATGCGTTTTGTACTGAGCCTTGCAGTTTTTAAAGTTGATGCAAAACGATTTACTTATTTCTATGTGGTCATTCAATTGGACATAAACCGTCTTCAAAAAGGAACATCTGAATGAGGGATAGAACCATTTTTATATACCCAGAGTTCACGCTGTATTCATAAATATGAAATATTTGTACATCCTCGATAGACCCTAACTATGGCGCATTATTGGACAAGATAACGAGAACTCGAAAGCTATGGAGGCTTATAAATATTTTCGGCATATTTACGAGATGGCGTATGAAACATTTTCATGAATAAGGAGCCGGAAGTATTTTTATAATGATAGGTAATTTCGTAAACTGGTTGTATTTGTAAGGCATCTGATGAGAAGATAAAGTAAAAATAGATCACAATTTTTGGCACGTTTTTTTTCATCGTGGATACGTCTATTCATCGTTAACAAAGCAATTTGATAATAATTGCTGTACGCAGATAAATGGTACTTACCCAAATATTTTTTCCACGTAAGCCGATAACTATGTCTATGATAAAAATGTTTTTCCTCTTTAATCCTAAATATAAGCTATATATCAAGCTGTCACTTTAAGTTACAAATAATAGGAATGCCGTGTATTTATGGATTTTTTCTTAAATCACAGTCACTGTTTATTGACCTTTAAAGGTGCTCCCTCACCGGGAGCATTCGCGTGTAATGTAACATTATAGATTCGACTTTGAGCATTACATTACAATACTACCTCCCTGACCGACGAGCGTTCACGTGTAATGTAACATTATAGATTCGACTTTGAGCATTACATTACAATACTACCTCCCTGACTAACGAGCATTCGCTTATAATGTAACATTTAGTAAATATTTGAATTTGGGAGCATTCTGATTGTTGATGTTTTTTCCGTAATGTCAAACGAAGCAGTCATTGTGCTGAGTGCGGCAATATTAATTCGAAATTGTTATTTACGTAAAAGAAACGATACTGATGCTATGAATTATTTAATTATTTTTTATTGCGGACGGGGGGAGGTAATCCGCGGCGGCCGGCCAAACGCAACAAAAAAAGCGCATTGATGTTACAAGTTGTATCAAAATATTACACATTGTATCATTACAAGGTGCCCATTGTAATGCTCGGTTCTCCTCCTTCACTGATGTAAACTCGTTTTGTATCATTACAGTTTGTGCACTGTAATGCTCAGTTCTCCTCCCTCACTGATGTAATGCTCGACTCTGTAACGTTACATTACACGCAAATGCTCCCGGTGAGGGAGCGCATTAACAAAAACATTGATGTCAAGGGTTGATCTAACAATAGACGGTAAACAATATTAATTAAAAATAAATTTTAATTAAAATGACTTATAAATAACGGTTGTGAGTGAAAAAAATAACTGCCCCGTGTTGACAGAAAGGTATTTTAATTTAAAACAACAGAGCTTGATGAAAAAAGTTACGTATACTTGTTACATAAGTAGCCTGTTGTGATACATTGTCTAAATAACTTTACTAGTTTCAGCTAACTGCCAACGATCCAATCAATCAACTTACACAATTTTCTTTGAAACTTTGAAACAAGATATCTAGTAGACGACTGTTTTATATTACTTGTACCTTATACTTACCATCAGATTACATTTTTAATTTATATTCGTACTTTGCCAAACCCGTTCTTAAAGTTATAGGGACAGAGTAACGTAGGGAAATGAAATTTTTCACTCTCTGTGTAGAAAATCTACTCATTAACCGACGCATAGGGATTGAGAGAGACTACTCCAACTAATTTACAGTTAACTTTAAGACATGTCAGCATGGAATCCCCAAAGTATGAATAATAATTAGGTAAGTCTTGTTGGATTTTTATTTGATCCTCTTACTGCCCCTTCACTGATGTGGTACACAGAATCGTCACGAGTTGCATTAATTGCAGTTACTTTGTATGGTACAGACTACAGAGTAAGTGCAATTAGTGCGACTCGACGTTTGTGATAATTTTAATGACCTTTTAATGTGTCATTATTACTCTATGAAAGTTATGAGATTTCTAACGGAATTATAATATAAATATTTTATCAATCTTCGAGTCGTGTTGTTTTTAATTTGGCTTTTCCGTGGGAATCATAACATAATGATGGTATTAAGGACAGCTGTACACGGAAATTTTTTATCGTGAAAATCAATGGCAGACAGACGGTGTGCGGAAATACAGATCCCTAAAATAAGTCCCACTGTTAGTTTATTAGATTCGACTGTGATTTTTTAATTTTAAAAGATTATATTTACCTAACTGAAATTCAATATGATGGTACAGCAGCGAACGTTAGTCAGACCAAAGCCAATCTTGTCATGTTTGAAAAGCTACTTAGTGTCAGAGAAAGATTCCCTTATCCCTTAGTATATTCTTCTTTCCAGAATAGAAAACTAATGACATAAAAAATCAATCACTATTTTAACTTCAATATTAGTTTTTTGATGAAAAAACACTAGCATTACTTGGGTGTACCAAAAAGGTGAGGGAAAAACATTTGATTGATGAGCGGACATTATTTTATGATGACGTCACCACATGAGATAACGAATATTACAGAATGGGGGTGACCAGTGGCCGCTTTATGAAAGAAACTTCGCTACAAAAAGGGATACCTCAGCTTATAGGATTGGACCTTTTAATAAAATCGCATATGAACGTTATACCTCTTTATCTATTGTCATAATTTAATCTGAATGTTTTGCTTCGATAAGTTTATTGAATCTTATATCCAACTTTTTTGTAGACATATTTTTAAAGGTCGATCAAAACTTGGTATAGTAACTTCGTAACTTAGTGTACTCAATGACAAGTGAAACTTTATAAAATATTGATTGTATTCAGAAACAGGTCTAGATTTTCAGATGGTTATATTATATGCAGTTAGATTGCTTCGATTCATAATTTTTTTGTGTGTGGAAAATTTCAAAGCGTTAATATAAAAAGCTGAAGCCACTAGTGTCTGAGGTATGGAGCCACTGACCCGGTATTGTATTGTATAACGGGCTGGTGTCCGCAACTCCACGTCAAAGCGCGTATTTTGCGTGCGGGTGGGAAATTTTATTCGATCCACCCTAACTCCCCAAGAAAGGCCAGCAGCGCCTTGATGTTGCTGACAATCTCGTGGAGAGTACCTGGGGTACCGAAGTACTTTGCCCTGTATGTTGCAACCACTGGGCAATGTAGAAGCACGTGGGCTGCTGTTTCGTCTTCCTCCATGCAGGCTCGGCACAGGGGGCTGTCTGTGACTCCTATGACAAAGAGGTGTTTGTTAAAAGAGCCGTGTCCAGTGATAGCGGCTGTTAGTGTGCGCAGCTGTAATTTGGTCAGCCGAAGCGCTCGTTTGGTGAGGCGGCCATCGATAGTAGGAAGTGCTTCCTTGGCCTGCCTACACTCACCGTGGTCCAGCCACAGCTTGTGGTGTTGTTCACTGGTTCGTTTTCTTACCAGTGTGCGTAGATACCCGAAGGGGAGTGGCACAATGGGTTCGGGACCCACTGCTGCCATGCTCGATCCCCTTCTAGCGAGTTCGTCAGCTGCATCATTGCCTCGGGAATCGCTGTGTCCTTTGATCCATTGGATCGTTATATTATTGAGATTACCAACCTGGTTCAGGCGTTGATGACACTCGTGTATTAACCCTGAGTTGACTATGTGGTTGTTTAATGTTAGTAGTACAGCCCTGCTGTCTGAGAGTATGCGAATGGAGTGGTCCACAACCCCCCTGGCTAAGATGGCGGATGCCGCCAGGGAAATGCCCATGCATTCTGCCTGAAATACCGTGTTGTGGGCCCCCAGTGGTGTGGCTATATGGATGTTGAGATCCTCCGAGAAGACTCCAGCACCAGTGCCAGTACCTGTTTTAGATCCATCCGTGAAGATCCGAAGTTCTGCAGGGCTCAATCCCTCGCAGCGGTGGTCCTCATGGAGTTGGATTTTGTATTTTTTATCGAATACAAACTGTTTGGGTATTCGATCGTTTGTTGCTTTTGCCAGGGGGAACTCATTATAGAATCCCTCCAGTATCGCAGTGTGCTGTGTCTCCTTCTTACCCCAGAGATGAAGTGTTTTAAGGCGAACTGCCGTCATCGTCGCTTCCTGCTGTATAAACAGATGGAGCGGTGGGAGTCCCAGCATGGCTTCGAGAGCTGCGGTCGGAGTAGTCCTCATGCACCCTGTGGTCGCCATGCAGGCAAGCCTTTGCATGCGTTGCAGTTTGATGGAGGCTGTGGCTAGTCTGGTGCGGGGCCACCAGACTACTGCCCCGTAGGTGATCATGGGTCGGATTACCGCGCAGTATAACCAAAGTATAATTTTAGGGGATAGGCCCCACTTCTTACCTATCATTCTTCTGCATTGCCAAAAGGTGATGCAGGCCCTGTTTATTTTGTTGTCTAGATGACTACTCCAGTTTAGCTTACTGTCCAGGATGACTCCCAGATATTTGACCTCGTCAGCTAGCTGGAGTTCTGTATCGAAAAGTTTAGGTAGGCGGTAGGGGCCTAGTGTTCGTTTTTGGGTAAACATGACTAGTTCCGTTTTCGAGGGGTTTACCGAGACTGACCCGGTAGCTTAAAGTGGAAACAAGAAAATTACTGAGAAAAATGACAAGATCTGTCCTTCGTCCCGGGCCAGGTGCTAGTGGACGGTACGCGTAGATTTACCACGGTATTACAATGTGCTTGCATCTAAAAAGATGCCTTCCCACACATACGGTACCTACGCAAGTTCAGATTATATACAAAAACCCCTAAATATCATAAAGAATTTGAAAGCCTTTGAAGTACACTATTTGTATTAAAATGCGTGTCTGCACAGTAATGTGTTATTATTATCCCTTTTTGGTCTGTTTTCCTTTAGAAGTGAAATAGATATGGAATTAAGGAGAATATCCATATTTTTTTCATTATCTGAGGTAATCTATATCTACAACTGGTTGTGGGTAACTTCACGAAGGTAGTTTTGAAGGAACCTAATGTAGTTATGATATTTAGGTACTCACGATGGCAAGAAACCGGACGGCATGTCTTTGTTTCCATGGAAGATGGGTAGGCCTTTAGTGTGGGACCCAACATATGTCGATACTCTTGCGCCATCCCATCTTCCTAACTCACCGTGCTGTGTTGGGGCTGCCGCTGCGGCTGCAGAGAACCTCAAGAGGCGTAAATATAGTAACCTTATTGGTACCTATATTTTCGAGCCGTTTGGGTTTGAAACTGTAGGACCGTGGGGTCCGAGTGCTCACAGCCTTTTCAAGGAGATTTCAAAACGCTTAGTTGACGCTTCCCGTGACCCAAGGGCTGGCTTTTACCTTGGCCAAAGGCTTAGCGTTGCCATACAACGTGGCAACGCCGCCAGTCTCTTGGGTACATTACCAGATGACAGTGTTGAGGAGTTTTATGCCATTTTTTAAGCTTTTTGTTGAGTTAGTTACTTTAGGTTATTTTAATTTATTAATGTATATAATGTTTAGCTAATTTAAAAATAAATAGTGCTTGGCAGTTGTAATTTATCAAGGGGTTACGAACGCTTTCGTTGATCTTTACGAGTCTGTGAAGTGTATACGACCCTAGCTGTACGGTTCACTGATCTCAGCGAATATTATGTCTTTTGATGTTTATACATATTTTCTTAAATTAATTTGTTAAATATGTGTGTACTACAGTTTTGAATCATGTGTTTAACCTTTAGATTGGTTTACAACTCCGGGTATCTTTGCATTGTGTGTATTGTTTGCGTACCGAAGCTAAGACGAAAGCAAATATCTTCTAATATTTACCCTCTGAAGTCCAAGTGACACATTCATCTTAATCAAGAACCATCTATAAGTGACTCTCTTCCATTATATTAACTAGTCCATTAAGATTTAAGTTCAGTATGAAGACAGAAATAAACCTAAAGTAAAAAAAAGTTAAAATAAATACTGGAGCTCTTCGTCTAGACCTTTAATGCCCATAATTGCTCTGGACAAACTTTGTATACAGACGTACATAACAAGTATATTAGCCGCAGCATCTCGATTGCAGCCCAACTCGTAATTGCGTTACCATCAATTAAAACTTGCTTAACATTTACAAATTGCATTTCTGTGAAGTGTGCTCTATTACTGAATGACATTTTGATACAAAGTTCTTGTTTACTGCCAAGTGAAGGTTTAGATATAAAGAAACATTATACATATAGCTACTGTTTGAACAGAAAACTCCCCTTTCAAAATTTAAAAAATAATTAAAAACAAAGAGACATTTTATTTTTTTTAAATGGTAAAAATAAATTCCGATTGCTTAAAACCACTAATGCTATATAATAAATATTTTTTTTATAAAAACACAGCGGCTTTGTATAAAATGATATTTTTTTGTATTACAGTTTGTAAAACTATTTTAAATTCAACAAAATATATTATTTCACTCCCAGATTAACGAGAAATACATATAATAACCTTTCTCTCATTATACAAGCAAGAGTAGTGGCGTATCATTAATTGGTGACGATCATTAATATTATGCAGTGTAAAGTGACAGAAATAACGAGAGTCATCCCTTCGTACACACGAGGGCAGGGGGGGCAGCTTAGTTAGTGTTGCCTTGGTAAAATCACTAATCACTAAACTACTACAATTATATTTTTGTTCTTGCAATACCGTAATTGGTCATGTCATAGTCACTTCCGGCACGGCTTAATGAATTCTTAAACTAAAATGCTGAATATTATGATTTGGGCCTCGGAGTAAATCCAAGTCAATGCCCACATTTACCTCGTAGTTTATTCCTATAGGCTAATTTCTATTTAGAGAATAACATAACAAACCCAGGAGTTCATCATCATCTGCCTAGCCTTTCCCCACGATATTGGGGTCGACTTCCAGTCTAACCGAATATAGCTGAATACCAGTATTTTACAAGGAGCGACTGCCTATCTGATCTCCACAACCCAGTTAGTACTGGGTAATACGATACACCTACAACAACAAACAACACCAAACCCAGGAGTTAAAACTACAAAATGAATGCAAATATTTTGTAATTTCAACTCTTGGGTTTGTTTGTGGTAGGAGCTAACTCCACTGCACTTTAGAGTACCCTTAAAAATATTATTTTTATTAATCAAATCGTTCTCAATATCAATTTAATATTATTATGAAATAATTCTAACTGTCCTTGTATTTGGTATCAGGCAATACTTTTTAATTAACTTGTAATTTCCTTTGAATATCCCATACTAAAATTTTATACGTAGCAATTTCGTAGCACTGGAGCTACGCCGTAGCAAATAGTAATAACAAAAACGTTCAATGTTAGTATTCGCGTGTAAACGTCCTGTAAGTAGCAGTTGTGCGTGTGACGCGTCAGCACGTCACGTCGGTAGTGATAAGCGTGATTGATGACGTAACCGCGACATTTGTCCGCGGGGGACGGAAGGAGGGGGTCAACGACACGCGCATTACCCTACTTGTTGAGCCTCCCATCAGCCTGTAACGACGGCTTGAGAGCCGTACATCTATTTCCATGGCGTCAGCTCTATTGACTGACAGCTCATATATTCACATACCTATTCTCACGCTCATGATATTCCGTAAATGTCAGTCGTAACATCATGAATAATGATAATTCCATGAAAATTGGTAACGTATTTAAGGTTCGGTTTCGCATAAATTTGGTGTAATGTACAAGAAAAATTTCCTTTTGACTGTTAACGATTTTAGATATTAATAAATTCACGTTAACATGAAATGTCTAACTGAAATCAATCTATTCATAATCCATTTATATTTGTTTGGAAAATAAATGACCTATCTACTTAATCCTTTTAGTTTCATTTGGAAAAATAACTTAATCAGACCAGGAACACGTGTTAGTAAAAGGTTGCATATTTTGGACACGACAGGCGACATCCCCTCTAACACAAAGGGGTTAATGCTACCATTCACATAACATCAGGTCATGCTTGGCAGAATGTGGGCAAATGGCGGATACAACGCGGATAATTCGGACAAATGAATGCTCCCCTCTAGCGGAATAAAAAGGCTAAATATGAACGTGATAAATGGGTTCCGTACCTGCTGTGTGTTGAAAATGTTAATACAACCTCTCGTAACAGGATTCTAAGTTTATTTATGTTCTTAAACGTAGACTTTTATTTTGTCAGATAAAAGAATAATATTTCAAGTTCACACGATGTTTTTTTATTAGGGATTTAATCATTATAATTAACAGATACGAATTTAGTTAAAACAACACATAAATAACTAAACATACCATAACATCACGCTGGCACAAATCCAGACTCTGTGGCTGCTACTGAGAAATTCCTGATGGAAACACTCAATAACACTTTGCCCGACCTGGGAATCGAGTCCAAGACCTTATGCTCGGCAGTCGCGCTTGCGACCACTAGACCAACGATACAGTCTTTAGTTAAAACAATCAAAGTTAAAAACAAGAAGTTTGGTATTAAGTCAGTCTTTTGTGTTTGATTCTCTTTTGTAATATATATTGATTTGTTTTTTTTTTTCAAAATCAGTCATGTTATTTTTGATAAATAATTATTAATAAATAAACTAAACTAAATACGTTACTAGCACCAGAGGACCTAGGATCACGTAAGCAATCGCTTTTAATGTGTCTTATGTCTTCAACAACTATTTAGATTGACTTAAACTTGAAACTGGAGAATTCAGAGAGCATCTTTGAATTCAATACATTTTTGACTTTTCCAACATCGTTATCGTTGACAGGATGTCACTTTGTCTAGATAGGAAGACATCTATGATTGGTTCCAACTTACATTCAGTCTTACAGTCGTAGTCATACAGTCTCAAATGGAGCAAACGGTTCACTTCGCAAACAATAAATATTATTTTAAAATCACGATATTTTTAAATGAAGTCAAGCGGCAACTTCATTTATTTTGATACACACACGGTATTTATTGAGAGGTTCGGTCCAAGGAGTATATTCCCATTTCTATTTGTTGTTAGTTCTAGACAAATTGTTATTGGAATAAAATAATGGTTTCTTAAACACGAAACGAGAAACGATTGACTTGTATGGATAACAGATTTTATAACGATGTTCTTGGATATTTTCAAAGAAAGTGCAATTTATTTTAATATATTGGGATGCGATAACATAATTTACTGTACGGGTTATGTAGCTTTTATCGTCAGGGAAATTAATTGTTAACGGCAAATTTTATCATAAGTATTTCATATTAGGGGTTAAAGTATGAAATTGCCGATTTGTATGGACGATTTCGTGAAAAGTGATATTTCCATACATTATTTTATTTTTCTTGGAAATTTCTGAACCGATTATGGATGATTTGCAAACTATAGTTAGGGTGAAAAAAGCACTGCACTGCGTATCTTAAATTCTCAAAACACTATGTCTATGACAAAAATATACCTACTTGAAGTAGTGAAACCGACGGCGACGACACATTGAAACAGGTGTTTCGACACACTACCCTATGAGGTATTAAGTAACTACTAGTACGGTTCTTAAACTCTAAAAGGTATGTAATTTAACAATGAATCAAATAAAAATGGAATTAGGAAAAAACATAATTATACGTCAAAGTTACACACACATGATTTTCGATTCGTCAAAAGAATTCTATTCTTTGCAAATGATCTAGGTGTTTTCTCAAGTTCCTTGACCCATTTCATGCCAAACACATAATTTATGATCCTATTCTGTATTCCTTATGGTTTCCTTTGCACTATGGACCACGTAGAGATCCATGTCCCACACGAGACTCGTGTCCAAGTATTAGTTATTCATCAATTAGCTAATAGCGGCGCCTCTCTAAAATAGTCATGATACCTTCTTGGGTCTTATCTCTTTCATAATTAATGTGTCTCCTACTATTATTAGACTACGACTCAATTTAATTACTAAACCTTTGCAAATAAAGATTAACTTTGTTTAAAAGTTTTGGTCATTCCATAATTTAAGTGAGTGAGTGACTTTTATAATGAAAGTAGATTAAGATATGCAAGTTAATATGTGACATGCACGAATTTTGCCGTCGTGTTTTTATGTATTTTCAAGGACATACAACCGTTTGTAGTGACGCAAATTAGTGAGAAAATAACTTACTTATTAAGCAATTGTTATTGCTAAATAAGTAAGCTATTTCGAAACCTAGTTTATTGTTGGATTTTATTATTGGATTATGAATCAAATCAAACGAAGACGGTAGTTTTGTTATTGTACAGAACATATCCATGAGGTCGAAGCGTCTAACAACGATTCGCCCCTGCTATGCACGGATTCAATCTACTGATGTGGAAAGGATTCAGATTTCTGTGCTGTATCAAATTTAAATAGAAATGTTCAGTTCACAATGATTCCGGAATAAATTCTCTTGATAATGGTGAACACATAAAAATCTTATGTGTACCTCTGAAAGGAAACAAGGCAGTTGTATGTCTGATTTATATCCTAGTTGAACTACACATAAGACTTTCGTTGTTTTTTATTATGTAAGATTAGATAATAGATACGTCAGATATTAATGTGCCATTTTGTATTGTTTCAGTCATGTCTCCGAGCTTCGTGTGTGCGCTGGCGTTGTGCGGTTTCGCGGCGATCTGCTCCTTGCCCATAGCCAATGCTCAGGCGCTTGTCTCTCCGTATGAGTGTAAGTACATAGCAAATAACTAACACAGTACAAAAGTACTTACGTAAAGGAAGGAAAGTTGTGAAAAAAATCAAGAGAAAAGATGACGAAAAACAAATACCAAAGTGTCACTAAACCTGTTTCGTTTGACTTCTTAAAAATGGAACCCTAAAACACGACAATTAAACTAAAACAAATGTGCTTAACATAATATGTCATTCTAGTAAGAGTAGCAAACAAACTTCGTATTACTTAATGTTGTGATATACTTTCGTTGCTCAGTTGCGCTATTACACACGAAAACTGTGAAAGAAAGAAAATACCTACTCTTTTTGCTAACCTTTCTGTGATCGCTTGCGTGACAATTGTCGTGTAACTTTGCACTAACTTAATACCGATTCATATAAAAGACGTATTAAGTATCAACTTATCCAATACATAAAATTGGTGTGGGTAGATATTGTAGCATATTTATTATCAGGTATTAGGAAAAGGCTTTCGAAGAGGATCTATAACTGCGCAGATAATAAAATAGATATAATTTTAATACCCGACGATTTCTCAAAGCTTTTCTACGTGCCCCAACATATCTTTAACGTTACAAGCGAATAATTTGAAGGATTTATTAAGAATCCTTATTACACACCTACTCGTGTTACATCTTAGGCATTTTCCGGGACTATAGGTACCTACTTACCTCATGCTCCGCTTAAATGAACGCGTTTATTACATTTCGTTTAATTTTCTCTTCTCTGATATTATAAATGGGAATCTTTGAATGTCTGTCACTCGATTAGGACTTTACAGTTGAATGCATTTGAATGATTTCGGTTCAGGTAAAGGATGCCTAGACGTAGAGGTAGAGAGGATTAGCACTTAAATTAGTTTTCTTCGTGTAATACGAGACGAGTGAACTCGTGAGCTAGGCTTTCTTTTTCTGGACAGTTTTAGAACTAGATGATTTCAGTAGACACACCGATGTTTTTGCAATAGAATAGCAGTCATAGGTATCGAGTTTGAACCTGAAACACACACCTCTGATTTTTTCGGATTCATGTGCGTATTGTATAATTATCACTTGCTTCGGTGAAAGAAAATCATCGTGAGGAAACCATATCAGCATGCCTGAGATATTTGTCGACGGCATGTAAAGCCAAGTCAGAGGCCAATGGGCAGCATGAAAACGCTGACTCCTGGTTAGGCACTAACCACGAAAATGAAGAAAACCGCTGTTTAACTTTCAGATTTTATGTAACTTATGCAAGATACGCATATTTTTTTAATGCTTATTCAGGAAATCGCCTACTAAGCTGTACCTACATCTACCTAACTTCAAACAAATAATTGTAATTTATGTGTTTCCGTTAAATTAGTCCAAACCTTTTGCAATTATTTGAAGCTATAAATAAAATTATGAAATGAAAGGGTAATTTTAATGGATTACATAAAGACGCTACTGCACTTTTCAAGTTTCCACTGAAAGTTACTGATTCGATATGAAGGGCCAAAAAAGTTAATTTTCAAATGTTAGCTTCATTTTCACAAGCAATTTATATTTTTAGCGACAACATAATTATTTCCACGCTTTAGCGTGGAAATTTTTGCTTTTTAAAAAATTCAGAGAATACCGCTACCGTGACTATAACTGGACCCACCGACTCCACAGACTTAGTTTAAAGTCCGTTGAGGCTTATCGGTTCACTAAGTTTGTAACCTTTGTAGTGGCAAACTAATGTGGGGAAGCGTAAGTGCCTGTAGCTATATTTGAACATTTTTCGGGAATGTAAAGGTCAGGGCCAAAAAATGTCGTACGTAATCACGTCTCACATCTACATAATAATCTTATAATATTTTACGTTTCCTGGAAGTGTTTTCTTGAGCCATTTAATAAAATTGGGATTTTTCGTGTAGTTTTAGCAAATATTATTTGTGCCGTTGATGGCAATAGGCTCACATTCTATTACATCTAATAAAGTGTGTAAGTCCCATAGGACTTAAATATAACTGGCGAAATGTGGGTGCACTATTAGGTACACCTCTGCCTTACACTTCGGGGATCACAGGCGTGATGTTTTGTTATATTTTAGTAAATAGTTGAAACAAAATGGGTTTAACCCCAAACTGGGACCTAATATTTGTGTTATACAAGCAATTTGTATTTGATTTATCTTAAGAAAACACTTCCTAATAAAATCTAAAAAGTCCAGCACGAACTTAAGATATTTACACCGAAATTAAAATATTCGGTAGCTGTCGTAAAACAAGAGGCGACATGTCAAGCGTTTAATAACATTATGTTCTCGACAAGAGCGTTAGTAAACACTTCGGGTGTACGCTTAAATCTGGAGTATGCGTCGATGTCACGTAACCTATTAACTATCACATCACTATTACTGTCATTTGGGATCACTTAATAATGGGAATCTGTGCTTCGTTTATCGAAAAGACGAATTAAAACGTTACAAACAAAATAAGCAAAATTTTATTTATGAAATCGTATTTTTAGCAAAAGAAATCTATGATTCTTTACTAAATTCACTTTTGTTTTCGAATTGAAAAATGAAAATATTTTTCTTCTGATTTTTCATGACGTTTCAGAAAATCTTAAAAAGGTAATTTATTAACACTTATATAATTAAGTGTTAAAGGTGTACCTACAGTTGTACATTTTATTTCCGAATAATGTTTTGTAAATTCAATCAAGCTAACTCAGAAAATTAATGAAACCGCCCGTAGGGATAACAGAGAGATTTGCATAATTTTAGCTCCTATTGTATGTAAAACACAATTAACGAGCTAGATAATAAAACATTTAATTTTGTTAGAAGTATTTTGAATGATTTTTAGTTAAAGGTAGATACTGATAAAGGCAATTGTTTCTGTGTTTACATATGTTTAAAATATCGGCCAATTCGAAAGGTCGGAAAAAATAACGAATTGATACAAAACCAATCTGTATTTTTCGTAATTTCATTTTCATTGATGCTAACCGATGCCCAATATAACAAACAATCCGGTCACGTATCACAAAAAATAACAATACAGCTGATTGACATTCAAATATATCGTCCACAAAATTCATCAAACAAAAATAACATGTATTCAAATATCGTACGTTTCTTAATTAAAAACGTAACTCGATCTAAATAAAAAAATATTATAAAGACTCATTGAATACTGATGTCAAATAAAATGGATGAAACTCATTAGCTACGGCTCAGTGGTTGCGAGTATTACATTTTTATAACTCCGCATGAGTTTCAACAAAGAATAGGCCTGCCCCATCCCCCATGTGTGTGTATCGTAGCAACTACTTACAGGAATATTTTAAAGCAGTCTTTCTGAGTTTGCCTACGTTTGTAGCAGGGTTCGAAGTAATTTCACATTGATAATTATAACTTGAAAAAAAAGCAATAATGTTTAAAATTCACATTGTATCGGATGCGATTTGCCGTTTCCACGCGTATCTAAACGCGTTAAATGTAAATTAAAAAAAAAAAAGGGACACAAGAATTGTGTTTTATTAATGAACAAACAGATTCGTTTGGTACTTATTTGTGTTATAATTATAACTAAATAATATAACAAATAATAATTATAAATGTCTTTCTTTACATAATATTTAAGTAAAGACATTATGATTTTATGTAAAAAATATGAATCAGCATTGATAATTATCTTGATCATTATTACGAACCCTGCTTTGTAGTAAAAGAAACGGCAAGTCTAGATTCCAATAAAGGTGACACTGGCTCATTGCCCAATTATTAACTGTAGTGGATATTCAACCCTGTTTACCCGTAAACTCATGTCTTTTCTATCCAGTATTGTACAACGAATAGCGATGTAAACATCAACATTCTCTGAGCATGGTCAATCCAAGCCGCCTTTCAAGTTTGTTAATCAAAATTGAAATGCAAGGTGTGCACTTAGAATATTAAGTAAGTTGTGAAGCCTTGTTACTGCCTCGAATCAATTTCTTATCCTGGCTTATAAATTAATTATTTAAAGGTGAAACTTAAAGCGTCCTTTGTAATTACGATCAGTTGTTCTCATGTCCAAAAACGGGATGGCCTTTTACAAAATTGTGCTTAAAAGCTTCGCAATTTGTTTTATTTTTTCTTCGAGAATATTTCTTAATCATTAGAATTTAGAGGCACTATTGTAAACAAACAAAGAATTCTCATTCAAAGGTTTTATTCTAAAACCAACTCGAATCTTCTAAAACATCTACAGTGAAGATGTTATTGTATTTTATTGATTTCTGACAAAATCAAATTGCCACGCTCCCGCCTAACAAACGCGCTCCGAAAACAACTAAAGTAACGTTGAAGAGACAACCAGCGCTATTCCCTCGAGTAATTACTTTTCGAACCACGAAGGAATCCTTCTTTTTCAATGCAAACGCAATTTCAGTTGCGTGAAACATTGAGGTAATTACGTTTAACTTCGGAGTTATATCTCGGAGGAACAAACTTCGAGTGACAAGGATGCACAAATGATTGGCTACGGCAACGTTCCTAATTAATAGGGCTGCGACAAACTAACTTGTGAACTAGTGCTCAGCACTAAGACCTGTGAACATTCCCGGGTTGACACGGATTATAAACTTGGAAGTTGTGTATCGCAAACGTGATTAGGAGTATCGGACTCCCGACTTCCCCTTTGATGATCTACGATATGTTACAGTTGAAAACTTTGTTTTGATACAGGCACGTTTACGTGTTCTGGATAATATTAGGGTAGTAGATTTTGTCTGTGATTGGATTCTAGTCAAAAGAAATATAATAGTATACCTAAGCCGTAAATAATTTCGAAGATAAAGTTGTCTGTAGTCGTAAATTCAGCTATAGCTAATGCACCTGCCTGTTCGGGTCCCTAAGCAAATGGAGGAGCTCTTGTATCTGACACTAGATCGTAAAGTACGCCAGAGGAACTCCTTAAAAACTGAAGATATGGATGACAGGCATCCATAAGTCTTTGTAATGGATGTATTGAAACACAATCTAAAAAGAATACTGAGACAATACCTACATGAAAACTTTCAAAGTTCTGTGTATCGATACTGACTTTAAAATCTTTTGGGTTTAATGGCTGTATTTCCACCTCCGAAACTGATAAGTTCATAGCGTTACGTAACTATACAGTAGGCTCAGTTTATAGTTTATGTTGACTAACACATTGTTTGGCGAAGTTTCTTGTTTCATTTCGTAGAATTACGGACCGACGACTCTGTTTTACGAACATCAGTAATGAAACCATATGAAATGAGTCAAGGGCGAGCGTTAGTAAAAAAATGTTTTTGCTTGATATTTTCTCTCTGCAAAGGCCTTACGGTTTTTACTATGTCATTCATAATTACTTCGTTCTATAGGATTTAAATAAACCGGAGTACTTTTGCTAATTTTACTTGTGAGAAGATGCGAGAAGTACTTTATTCATAAAACGCACAAATAGTTTGTTTTAGTGGGGTTATAAAGGGTGTAAATAGACCCTTAACATATCTGAAAGCCACTTGTTCTCCCCGTCTTTGCGATATTTTTTTTTGTTCTAGACCATACCTGGGAACTTTCTAGTTAAGGAGATGAGGGTCAAAGTTCCAGCTTTTTCACAAGTTTTTTTGTAAATACATGTTTTTAATCTAAGATTTTTACTTTACACACCTCCACGACCCCCGTACTATTCAATTCATCCATCAGCACAATGCTTTGAGTGCTTTCCATCGAGTCCTACCGTATCACGTGATTTTTCACCCCAAAAAAAAAAGTCGATTCCCAGCAATAATTTTTGCGTAAATTTACTTAGTTTGATGTACAGGATGCTTGGTTGACGGCTATGTGAAGGGTCTGTTTACTTCCTGTATTTAGTTTACCCAACCTTTACCTTTACTATTTACCTTTCTTAAGAGATGATTAGGTTAACTACCTAGACCTTAGATTATGTTACTATTCAAAATAATTTTCAAAGTCGATAGTCGTTCCTATAACCTTAACAAAAAAAACACCTCATAGATACCTACCATGTCCCAATTTAGCCAATTTGACACACAGTCGGCTTTTAAAGGTAGTCCGTTTCCGAAAAAAGACGAGGATATTGAAAATAACTCACGTCTCATTTATCATGTCCTTTCAAGAATATTGTCCGTGAAAATTAAGGGAAATATATGTCAATAGCCTGACCTTCTGCCGTGTGAAGACAAATCGATAATAGTTCTCGACAAACAGGGAAGTCACTTGTATCAGTAAAGATGCTAATCAGCAGTAGCGAAGGGTCAATTTTTGTAAGAGGTAAGCCGGAGTACAGAGTATTTTTAATGTGTGTGTGTCTATAGATTACTGACTGTGCCATTTGTCAAAGGCAATCCGGTAGGAATCGAGTTGTATGGAACCTTCGCCACTGCTAATCATTGTTACTTATTGACGTTTTCAGGCAATAGTTATTACTACTTAACTAAGTTATACGAGTTTGTCATGTGATTATTTAATTTAAACAGTAAATCCATCCACCGTGGCAATGCTGCCAGCCTTCCAGCGTAGAAGACTTTTGACGCAATGTAATGCTTTTCCCAGTACTAAAATTAAAAGTAAAAAATAGCGTGTTACTAGTAAATTAACTATATAAGGTCTACCTTTTCATACACGAAATATTTTAAGGGTAACTTCTGTACCTAAGTAGTAAAGATGCCATAGCAACGAAAAAAAAATTATCTGATTGTTTTTTACGAAATTATTAAAGTTCTAAATTTTTTGAGATTTTTGCATAAAACCTTTACTCTCATTATATTCTAACAAAGACAGTAGGTAAATAGGACGTAGTAAACTAATGGATGTTTAAAAATAAGGAGGTAGTATTTATTTTGTGGGTCAAAGAATTTTTTTTTTTTTTTATATAAAATATGCTCAGAAAAAAAAAGAATCCCTTGAAATGGCTTCGTTATAGCCGTTAGATGATTCCCTGAAAATATTTCGTGTATGAATAGTTAGACCTTATAGACGATGTCAGTGAACAACCCTACTCTTTTATAATAGTTAGTTATAATAAATGAAGACGTGTCCGTGTAAATGTCACATCGACGTCGGGGACGCTGGCCATGGCGGCCATGGCTGACTGCCCACCGACCCTTAGACCGTCCCTCAGCCCTCCGCGCTAAATCTTACGGAGGATCTAATTTTATAATACATTGTGCTTGTGGTTACCAGAACCCGTGCTAGGGAGGGGTGGCCGTGTATATTAGGTTTTTAGGGAAAAGAATATAGTTTTGGAAATAGTTTTAGGATAATAGGTTAGAAATTGGAATGTGAAAATTAGATCATAATAGGTTTGACATGACTTCAAGAGGTAGCACAACTTTGATCTGACTTAATATTCATAATTATATTCAAGCAAAAGTGATGGTTACGTACTAATTTGTTATGGTCTCGGTACACATTTTGGGGCTTCTGTAAATTCAGAAAGAACTCTTGCAAAATATTAGATCAGAGTTCTTGCAAAGTGCGTCTGAAATAATCTGAAAACAATGCATTTGAATGTAAGAACCTATCTAGATAATAGCTTACTAAAACGTTTACATTTCATTTCCTAGACCGCTAAATAACACCTGGTAAAAATACAGTCACAGGTGCTTCAACACTACTTGAGTTCAATTTAAAAATAAACGACTACAAGAATAATATAGAGAACAGTCTTATAAGAAGTGTAGCTGGCACATTGTGTATTTTTCTTTGACATCCACTTTGAGTGAGAGAACTTTGTAGGTGGAAAAGGAAAAAATCTTAAAATACAACATTACACCTACACTCTAAACGGTTCGGCAGATGCGTATTATAATAATTATATGTATATCGGTGCTGTTCAAAAGGGCTTGATTCAGAAAGCAGTACTTCTGGACACGGCGCGTATCGCTAGGAGGTTCCTCTCTCAAGAGCCCTGACCGCCGGTAGCTCGGACCCTTTTCCCGATGCCGGTGGGCTACTATTTTTTATATTTTTAAATGTTTTTTTTATATTACTTTAATTACAACTATCGATACAGGCATCGTTAAGAAACCTTTTACAAGGGCTTAGGACATATACAGACGCCAGCACATAAAGCTACTACAATCTGTCAAATTTCTTTATTAGATTTTCAACTTTATCGCTAAAGAATTAGGTTCAAGGTTGATTGGGAAATTTTGACAGTTTTGGGTAGCTTGTTGTGCTGGCGTCTGTACATATTTTCCTACGTCACAGGAGCTTCTCGTTTTCATTACAGAACTTCATAAAAGAAAATCTAAACACCACTTTTGAAACCTAAATAACAAATAATACCTCTTAGATCTAAATTGGAGCTACAATTACAAGTCTGAGGCGTTTCGCAAAAAGTTTTATTCAACAGATTATTTATGCTTCACACATATACCGAGGATAAATCTTTTAAAACAAGTTAACCTGTATGTACCACAGTTGGGTTGTAAAACTTTTGTTAAGCCTCCCAAAAGGCTTGTCCCAATAAAACTTGCTTACAACTTATATTACTTGATTAATAAGAAAAGTTGTGTGTATGACGGTGTCCTTTAGTCCTATTCCTTGTAGGTGTCATTTTTTTTAAACCATACTAATGTTATAAATGCAAAAGTACCTAGCTTTGACTGTGTGTCTGTCTGTTAGCTTTTCACGCCTCAACACGTTCATAACCACGTTACGCGACGTCACGTGAAGCGGCCTGTAATGCAGTGGCCGTTCACCTGACGTCGCGTGATGGTGCCTTACCATTATGTATGTGAACCATAAAATAGCAGGCCCAGCGTATTGGTTACCAGAACAATATTTTATACTTTTTACTTTGAATTTTCTATTTTGGCCATCTATGTAAGTTAAGCATTTTGGCTTGGCAATGAACATGTAAACGGGTGAACGGATATCCATAAAATTTGGCACACGGATAGACCATGATTTGGATTAGGTAATTTTTCCAGATAGTATTCTAATTTAGTTTTCAAACTCCAAGCAATCGAAGCCATGTATAGCAGCTAGTAACTTATAATAGTTTTACGAAAAATGCTTGTGTGAACACTAGGGATATACTTTTACGAAGTTCTTCTTTTACTATAATATACTTGAACACCCATCATCTGCCTAGCCTTTTCCCAACTATATTGGGTTCGACTTCCAATCTAGCCGGATGCAGCTGAATATCAGTATTTTACATGGAGCGATTGCCTACGTGACCTTCATAACCCAGTTAGTACTGGGTAATACGACACCCCTTGGTAAGACATTGTCAGGCGTTCCAGCCACTCTAACTACCTGTAACGACGGTCAAAGCTCTTCAAATGACAACTGGGACCAACGGCTTAGCGTGCTTTCCGAAGCACGGAGGAAACTTGGTATGTAATAGACGGTCATCCATTCTCAGACCGACCTTGGCAAGCGCAGCTTAAACTCAAAGACCGAGCCGTGCAGTTGCTATTATTGTTTTACTTGAACACTTTAATTTTGTTATAATTTCTCTGTACTTTAAGATTCCTTTATTTATTTATATACAAATTAATTACATTTTTAAATATTCTTTAGAAAAAAAAAATATAAAAAACATTTAAAAATATAAAAAATTGTAGCCCACCGGTATCGGGAACAGGGTCCAAGCTACCGGCGGTCAGGGCTCCAGAGAGAGGAACCTCCTAACAATACGAGTCGTGTCCAGAAGTACTTATTATTATATTATTTGTATGGATGTTTACGCGGATGAATAGAACCACAGATGAATCAATTTCTATTCCAAGTCCTAGTATTCAAATGGGCGCTCAGGGGTATAATCTCTTGTAGGTACTGTAAACAACATGGCGTTCAGGGCTGTCCACCTCACTTATTCCATAGAGCAACCTAAACATCTTTTGTATACTACCTGAATTGTTTATTTATTTATAGCGACATATTGTATGGAAATTTTATAATTGTGTCTTTGTTTTGGCCACGTGTTTATATATTTTTTTCGTTTTGATATTCTAAATGTTAAAGTTACTTATAAAATGTCGATGGATAATAAAAGATATCTATTTATTTATAGCTTGCAGTGCCCTGCTGTAAGGCAGACCTACTTCCACTTGTCTCTATACAATAATTCTACTTCTCCTTTTTCATGTGGTTAGTGCCTAACCTGGTGTCAGAGTTTTTATGCTGCCCATGGGCTGACTTGGCTTTACATGCCGTCGAGAAATATCTCTCAGGCATGCTGTTTTGGTTTCCTCCGATGTTTTCCTTCACCGAAGCAAGTGATAATTAAGTAATACGCACATGAATCTGAAAAATCTGAGGTACGTGTCTTGGGTTCGAACTCGATAGCTATACTTGGCAGTCCGGTCACACCAGTAGATTACTATTACTGCTCACCTAGATAGCGAGCAGTGATAGTTGAGTTATCTAATACTGCATAAGTTATATTATGATCTTCTATTTATTACTCGGGTCCTGCACTTGTTCTCTCCCCCACGAGTCAGATTGCCATCCCATCGCATAATAGAGTGAGAGAAGAGAAAGTGTACTTATGTTTGCGCGCACACTTGTGGAATACTGACTCCACTGAGATTGGCCACCACGGCATAGCCGAAAATAGTCAACGGCGGATGAGGACTATTCTTTATACTCACGCTATTTCTCTTTTGTGCAGCATCAGCAGCAGCCGACAGCCAGAACGGCTGGGGCGCGCTTGGCGGGTTATACGCGCTCCTGGCGCAGCACGACGCGCTCGGCGGGCACGCGCTCGCGCGCAAGTCCGTGCGCTCGCCCTCCCGCCGCCTGCGCTTCGGGCGCCGCTCCGACCCCGACATGCCTCCTCAAGCTCCTGTAAGTTATAAAGAAAACCATAGAATATAAAGATTTAATTCGTCCAAAAACTATACAAGTACCTACCAACACTCTTGACGGAAGGTGCGACATTTGTGCTCAACCTAATGATGTGATTTTTGACGGATTGAAAACTAATCTAGTTAGCTAGTGCTTACAAGATCTAAGCCACAATCAGACTCAGGTCAAGGTCAACCGACAGAGCAATCCGTTTGAATCACTCGTATTTAGCAATTGTATTAATTTGAATACATCAGTAATCTGTCGGTAACCGTTCTGTCGAGCATTCGGCGGCAATCCAATAAAGTCACATCTCCGCCTTGGCGAATTATCTTCATTAGATTCTCATATTTAAATACTTACTTGATATTAAGTTACCGCCACGACGTTTGCGGTTAGTACTTGTGACATTACATAACAAATATATCACACTGAGTGTTTCAGAAATGCGTGGTCATATTTAAGGGTATGGTACATACTATAAAACTGAACCACTTTCTCCATGAGATCCACATCGTAGTCGCAAAAAAAATATTCAGCTGTCCCACGCATTTGGGTCGAGTAGATATTGCAATTTGGTACACTCTTAAATATGACCACACATTCCTAAAACACGCTGTATAATGAAATGATTATATAAAGGTTACTAGAACGAGCTTCATTCTAGTTACATTAATGTTAAAACGAAGTGCGTTACAGTGCAACTAGTCCAGTTCTAACACCCCTTTCCAGTAATGAAAGACGTGTAAATGGTGCACACACGAGCAAACACCTTTGTTGGTTTTGTAAAACGAGAGCGGTTTATACAAATACTCTGGGTCTCTCATTAGGATGATATTAAATACTTTTTTCTTCCGCCCCAAGCACTACAACCACCCACCCACCCGCACCCACTTCATTGCAAGTCTACTTCAGTACTTATATTTTTCGTATAAGTTGCCTACTGACTTATTAACATTTAGCTTCAAGAGCTACTAAAATAATGTTCAAATTAAACGCTGTAATTGTTGTTTCCCCAGAGACAGATTTAAAATTACTCCTATTTCTTAAAAAGATTGTATTGAGCCTTGAATGAAAAATAAAAGCAAGTAGGTAAGGAAGGGAATATTTAAGGCAAATAACGTTCCGTAGTACGCGCAGGTCTCCCACAAAACCGCAACAGTTTTCTGACGGACGCCCTAAGTGTTTCTCGAGTGGATAATGCATTATAATGTTCACCGCCGACCAGATAATGTTACACACAGCTACCTACACTCGACGACGTGAAAGCTATCTTACACTCCTTTTCACTCCATCTACCAACATTTTAAAACCAAGAACAAAGTCCCTTAATTCAGCCTATTCATCTTTTACCATCATCTTTTACGATTCTATTATTATACCTTCTATGTTATCTTTTGCAAAGATCTTAATTGTTGAGTTGTCCTTAACATACGTCACGGGTTTACCTTTCATCTTTTTGATAAATTATAATCTTAATTTACTAAGCCAGTGAATGCGGCGAGTAATTCGATTTGTCATATCTGACTTGTTCTGTATTATCAGTCACCCTGTGTCTTGGCATATCATATTATAAAGATATTGACTGATATCTGATTGCACATACAATAAACACAACATCACGCCTATAATTCCCGAAGGGTTAGGCAGAGGTGTACCTAATAGTTCACCCACATTTCGCCAGTTAGGTTTTTTAAGTTCCATGTAATAGAGGGCAAGCCTAATGCCATCAATCGGGCACAAATCCAGACTCCGTGGCTGTTACTGAGAAAGTCCTGATGTAAAAACCCAATAACACTTTACCCGACCCGGGAATCGAACCCAGGACCCCATGCTTAGCAGTCACGCTTATGACCACTACCCCAAAAATGAAGTCTCAGATCTGATTACACTGGATGTTATTGCTTAACGTTAAAGTCGAACCTTTATGTAAGGAAGTGAGTGCTACACAGTCGTTTACCTTTATAATAAAAGTGTTAACATACATTACATACATTATGAAGTTATTAATAATATTAGTATAGCAGCAGAAACAAATATAAGTAAAAGCTTGTAGAATATTAGGTATGAGTCTTCAGATACTTGCGATAAAGTAGTCACTTTACATTATATTTAAACTACCTTTTGCCCGCGGCTTCGCTCGTGTTAATTTTAGAAGTTGACAATTAAGCTCTTAATTAGATAAAACACTACTAAAGTTTCTATAATAATATTATCCAATCGTGATTCGAAAGACACGTGGCGCCATCTAATATCATAAGAAAGTTATTGTTGTTTTCCTCGGGAACAGTACTTTTTTTCGGGATGAAAGGTATCCTATGTCCGATTCTGTACACCTGACAACGTATATGCAAAATTTCAGGAGGATCGGTTCAGTGGTTTAGGCGTGAAAAGATAACAAAAAAAAACAAACTTACTTCCGCATTTATAATAATTATTATAAATAATTTTTATTAATTATTATAAATAATAATTATTAATTATTATAAATAATAATTATTAATTATTATAAATAATAATTATTAATTATTATAAATAATTATTATTATAAATAATTATTATTATAAATAATTATTATTATAAATAATTATTATTATAAATAATTATTATTATAAATAATTATTATTATAAATAATTATTATTATAAATAATTATTATTATAAATAATTATTATTATAAATAATTATTATTATAAATAATTATTATTATAAATAATTATTATTATTTAATTATAAATAATTATTATTATTTAATTATAAATAATTATTATTATTTATAATTCAAATATCTAGATCTAGCTCGCGAGGTTGTCGACATGTGGGACGTGAGTAGCAGTCATTGTGCCGATAGTCGTGTCGGCCAATGGCTTAATAGCCAATAGCCTCGAGCAACATCTGAGGAGGCTCTCGCTTGGCAGCTGGATCAAGGGCTAAATTTAGAAAGCAGTACTTTTGGACACGGAGGTTCCTCTCTGAAGAGCCCTGACCACCGGTAGGTCGGACCCTGTTCCCGATGCCGGTGGGCTACTATTTTTTTATATTTTAAAATGTTTTTTTCATATTACTTTGTATAGAAATATTAAAAAATGAAAATTATATGTATAGAAAATAAATAAAGGAACAATTATTAGTTAGAATTACTTATTGTAGGTGGAGTAACCACAATGATGAAAGTAACAAACCAGTCGTCTTCCTCACAAGGTTGTTTTTCAAAAAATAAAACTGTTGGCGTATCCTTATAAAACACAAAGCCTTTTCAAGCTTGCAATTTAACGAGAAGAAATTATATAATCCCATCATTAGGCTGAGTTCAGATAACAAGCGCTGACGTTAACTTTATCTTAATAAACACGTGAACCACGAACCTCTTATAAACAGTAGTTAGTAAACAATATCGCTAGTTTATAAAGCGCTTTAGTAAATGGGCATCAAGCGCTTTTCACTTGATGAAACTTAAAGCTGAATGAACAAATTCGTGAAAGGTGAAATGTGTAATATTCAGAAACTACTGCGTTTGGCCAGCCGTGAATGAACATAATAAAGTTGCTGCTCCCACTTGGAAATTTAATTTTAGTAACAAGTATATGTTTTAGAACTAAAAAATTTAAAAAATTCCCAACACACAATAAGCAAGCATGGCATTTTCCGCTAGTCTATTCATTGTGTCAGAAGTAGACGTTTCCCTGCAATAGTTTCATTACGTGCCGTGTTGGTCTAGTGGTTGCAATCGCGACTGCTGAGCACGAGATCCTGGGTTCGATTCCCCGGACGGGCAAATTGTTAGTAGGATTTTCCATCACAAATTTCTCAGTAGCAGCCACGAAGACATGGGACTTAAAACATACCTGGCGAAATGTGGGTGTACTATTAGGTACACCTCTGCCTAACCCTTTGGGGATTACAGGCGTGATGATATGTTAGTTTCATTAGAAAATGAAAGGCCTACTTCTGAAAAAACTAAAAACTCTTGAAATAACTAGCCACTTTTACGTCACACATGATCGTACGCGTCATTTCAACCCCAACGCATTTGTATAACTCAATTTTGTGAACTTTAACACCCTTTCATCCCTAATTTTATGAAACCTCGTCTTATCCCTCGCTCCATTAGATCCTCATATACGTATAGCCAGGTACCAGTTAATAGTTTTGCCCTTTAATATTAAGACAACTATAATATTAACGATAAAATTACACAGTTCATTAGACTTTCGTGTTTTACGTCGCTTCAAAATTTATATACGTGAGTCATTTTGTCGGCAGTGTCCACCAAAATGTAGGTAAGTTAGAAACGGTATTAAAGATGTACATATAATGGTGAAAGCTATCCTTCCCACCTGTGTACTTTGAAGATATTTAGGCAGTTTCCCTAATAGGTCCAAAATTCTTCCATTTTCCTTTTACTCTGAAGATTTCCGACGGCGGGAAAGTTTCAACATCGGGGTGGCGAAAGTAAATTATCATGAAGGCTACTTTATAAGTACTTGCTTGTCTTTGGATATCTCGGCTAAGGTTCTTTATTTAAACGAGACTGTCTATACAGTGGACTTGGTAGCTGGTGTAACTAATGGCGCTAGCATAGTATTGCAATTGTTGCCACATTACCATTGTAAAGTAGTACTAAGTTTTTTGGTAATAAACTATTATTATTATTATTGAAGCTTCGTTATAGGTTGAAAATCAGAAAATGCAATTTTAAATTTCAAAAAAGCTTGACCATAAGCTTGTCATTGTACATGCTACGCCATCTACAATGACAGACCTGTCTCATTACTGCAGTGCACGGCCAGTTTTCCCATGATGATTGCTGACGTTCTTTTGTTTTGATTTCCGTTTTTCGACTATTGTTTTCTCGCCTTTTCCCAAATAGAGATAGTTCTAAATGTGCCATTAAGCTATACAAAACCAGTTTATGAGGATCTCTCATTGTATAGAACATCTATACCAAGCGAGGCCAAGTTATACTGGAAATGTAAAGCTTCATACGCCGCAGTGTGTACAACGTCATACTAAACTCGCAATTGTTTCAGCTGGACGAGATGAACGAGCTCCTCTCCCTGCGCGAGGTTCGCACCCCCGTGCGTCTGCGTTTCGGCCGCCGCTCTGAAGAACGCGCTGTTCCCCATATCTTCCCCCAGGAGGTAACTATCACTTACGCATAATATCTACGAAGCAGTGGCGAAGGTTCCGTACAACTCGATTCTTACCCGGCTTCCCTTTGAAAAATGGCACAGTCAGTATTTCTAAAGGCAGAAAATACAATCACATTAAAGATCTTACAAAAACTGACCCTTCGCTACTGCTACGAAGTGCAAACGACTAGATTTAAGAAGACCACGGACATTAAGTACCGTCGACAGACGGGATGCCGCGAACTTGCAAGAGCCAGGTGGCTAATGTCGTGTCAATGTGCTTTATGAGTTCCGCGTCGCTGAGACATGGGATCACAGTTTTCTTTAACATTTCTTCTGAAAGCTCTGTATAGTATCGTTAAGTAATTGTTTCATGGCTTATTTATGGGTAATGTGATTTATTGGCTGTAATGTCTTAGTGACCCTTATATCAACGTTAGTAACCGTTAAAATCCATTGTCAACACAACACAGATATTTTACTACTTGTTTGACCCATAACATTCTCGTACATAACATAAATTAGAACCCTTTACGTTAGGTACCTAGACCACAAATAAAATAACTACAAAATTTAATAGGAACTCATAGCACCCCATATAAAGCCTCGTAAAACTATAAATATCTTGTGAAAAGACGTATCTACTCGAAGATACCTACTATTGATTCGACATCGTAAAACCCTTGATGCCGTGTAAACCCGTGTAATGAAGTTATTTCCCCTAACAAGCCACTATAAGATCTTTTACGACAATTGACCAGCTTTATGTCTGACCTTTTTTGTAAAACAATCAGATGATGCCATTATTTTGAATGCTTTATTTTGATTTTTATAATAATCACCTGAGTAATATTTAAAAGGAGCACATTTTGATATAGGGGATTTTAGAAATTTCATTTAATACTTATACATAATGGTGATAAGAGCTTCTTTGGATCATAAAGGGTGTAAATAGACCCTTAACATAACCGAAAGGCACTTGTTCTCCCCGTCTTTGCGATAATTTTTTTGACCATACCTGGGAACCTTCTAGTTACGGAGATATTGGGGGTCAAAGTTCCAACTTTTTCACAAGTTTCTTTTTTTAAACATGTTTTTAATATAAGATTTTTACTTTGCACACCTCCACGACCCCCGTACTATTCAATCCATCCATCAGCACAATGCTTTGAGTGCTTTCCATCGAGTCCATCCGTAAAACGTGATTTTTCACCCCAAAAAACAAAGTCGATTCCCAGCAATAATTTTTGCGTAAAGTTACTTAGTTTGATGTACAGAATGCTTGGTTGACGGCTATGTGAAGGGTCTATTTACACCCTGTATTTACTAACATTAAAATAAAGTATCTAATTCTCGACTCTATCTTCTTGACGGAACAGTAACGACAGTAGTAACAGATTTCAAAAACAATGTCTTGCAGTTTTACAACGTCCATCAAAATAAAAGCATAATAAAATAACACCTTGCTCTCACGAATAACACACGGTCGTATAGTGTTGGCCAAAAACATCCACCCACCCTTAATTAAATATAAATTGGCCAAAACTTATTAACGTCACGTCACGTCATGTCAATAAAACAGCTCATAATTTGCAAAACCGTAATGTGGGACGATGAATACTGAGAATAATGTTATATTTTTTATTCGACAGGTAATAACGTAAACAATGGTCTAATTCAATCAATCAAACGTTACCCAAAAGGGTGAGGCATGTGGGGTTAATATTTGTGCACCGCAGTCCTCCGGGTATTTCCGACCTGTCAATAATTATGTTATGTTATTTGTTCAACAATGTTACTAAGAATAACCGAACTGTATGTCAGTGATGACGTGGTGAATGTTTGCCTTTAATTCCCATACGATTTTATCGGGCAAAATGGTTCATTCATTCTTGGGAACCGTGCCTAATAACGTTATAGGGTATTAGGAACAGGGCGTAGAGTTCTCCATCCCTGATAGAAAAGCGAGGATCTTCGACCATACGTGTGTCTCACGGGGTAGTGCTCGACAGTTGTTGGCTGGTTTTTGCTTAATACCCTTAAGTCGCGGTTAACTATAAAACCAAAATTCTGAATCGCGCTAGACTCAGAATTTTGATGTTAGTTCTTCCTTTGTGGCATAGATGCCGCTGTAGTACCTACTTTTTGCATTATGTTGCTGTAGTACTTTTTGAGCTATCCGCTACAACGTGGTCCACATTAAGGCTGTTTGTTGCGTTTAAGAGCTAATACTGAATACAGTACTTACCTATTAACTATCTGTTGCACTTTTAACATATACATTTGGTCGAAAACTGTTTGATTTTGATAAATGTTTTTCACTAGTGACAGTACGATGCATACAGCGATTGTAACCGCAAACCGTAGTGGTAAAACCGCGACCCAATCGCAATGACCCACCGCACTACAAGATTGTTTTCTATGTATCCCTATGAAAACGGTTTTCATGTTGAAGCGGTTTAGGAATTGTATCTTTATTATTGTTGAAATGCCATCAATCTACGTAAGTTTAACCTATGTGTATAATAAATGAAGTGTAGTTTCTAACACAGGAACAAGAACGTGCCGTGCGGGCACCATCCATCCGTCTCCGGTTCGGTCGCCGATCGGACAACAACATGTTCTTACTCCCCTACGAAGTACGTACCCTTCAGTAATTAACAAGTTAATTAGCAACTCATAATGAGACGTTTAAAGTTCTGAACATTGTGGTATTTAAATAATTATAAATTCTAAATGATTCTGGTCCTGAATTTGAAATTTTAAGTTAAGGCAAATATGCTAACACAAAGTATTTCACAGCTTGTTCTAGTTGTCTAATTACTCAAACCTAATATTACTTATTATCTATGTACTAAGGTTTTAAATTGTAAATGTGACTCATGATTTCAGAAGTCAAGACATTTTCTTCATGAATTTTGTACGCCCTGGAGTTGTAGATAGTGTTTCAAATTAAACGTTGCTACATCGTCTCAAGAAGTAACACAAACATTTCTCAAGACGGACATAAACTTCCGAGAACTGTTCAGACACCCTGCATTACTAATGCTGTATAAATTGTGTTACAGTCGGCTCTGCCCCAGGAAGTGAAAGCCAACGGCTCCGTGGAAGACGACAGACAACAGGAATAAACACGCAACATATCCGTATCTACATAGAAATATTACCCGCCCCCGTCAAACTTTTATTATCAACTCTCTATTACGGACCATACGTCCCACCATACATATGTGTCATATTAAACAAAATACAATCGATTTTTAGATGTTATTCAACTTAATTATAAGCTATGTGTACATAATAATCAGTTAGTACCTTGTATGTTGTTAATCAAAATGTTATTCGTCAATATTTATATATGTAACCCTACCTGCATTCCTACCTGGTTCTTTCCAAAATAGTAATAAAAGGTTCCCACATGATCATCAGCTAACGTGTTATAAATGTTATAGATATCATTGATATTCTAGTCAATACTGAAGTAAGACTGTCGCTTTTATTTTGATCTCTATTTCCATTTAGATATATTATGTATATTATATAAACTTGCCGCGAAGAGTTGTACATTTTAAGAGCTGGGCAAATGTGAAACTACTTCGCTTCTCGTAGGTACTACTTGATTTAATCTCTTGGTAACTAACAGAACAGTAAAATCGTAGTTCGATTGTAGATCATTATGCAAATACATTATTTATTACATTAAGTGTAGTGAAACTATGTTTAGTTTTGTATGGATATTATAGTGCAATTGATGAGTTGAAAAATAAAATATTTCCAAGGGATATATTATTGTTTTATTATGTGGTGTTTGTACCCAGAAAGTTCTTTAGATTTTACAAATAGAAACTTAAGCATTGAACTCACGAAGGAATGCTGACCAGAAAACCACAATAATATGTACTGTGGTTAAAATACTACACCTGAATAAAACTTAAGAATATCAAACAATTTCACGGGTTTCTGAGAGCGTCCCTAACAGCTTGTGATCTCGCAAATGATGTCGGATGCAGACAAGTAACACAAACAAGCTGGGTAAATAGGATCTAGAGTACGAAAGTGAGAGAGCCTCATTATTTGCTGGTGGTATTGTTCGGCTTCAAAGAAAAATCTGTGCTCCTCAACTAGGTTCCCGCCAAGATACAAGATTGGCTCTTTGCAGGTATACAAGTTGAAACATCATCATGAGCTCATCGAAATGAGCCTAACTGCGTGGCGATGGATGTTATGTGATATCAACCAATACGATTGTTTGATTTTCTTAACGTAGCCTAGCCAAGCTTTGTTGGAAAATAATACAACGAAGATAAGTTTTTGTTCACGTAATGTGCATTTTCATAGCACATTTTACGTACTTCGTAGTGTCCGTGTACGTGTACTAGCGGAGCTGGTTGCTAAATAATTACAGCTGCTCGGGGTCCATATTCAGGTTAAGCCGCGCCTAGGTACTTCCGTGGATGGGTGACCAGTGACCACCCGTTACATATCGAGTTAGACTCCAACACAGTAAAGAAAATGCTGGGCAGATGATGATTTTAAGCACTTCGCTACACCATTTCGCTCTGGTGAAAAAGCAGCCTTATTTAGGAATTTAAATATTTCATTTTACATCAAACAAATTCCTTGTTTACCTAGGTAACCCACTAAGTTATAGGACTTGTGGAGAGTTCTTAGTTCAACAACAACAAAAAGCATAAATAATGCGCCATCAAATATAATGTTAACATTTTCGTTCTACGCCAACGACTGTTTCAACAAATATAAAGATTGAATTGAACGGCACGGTTGAAAAAATTTGACGGCACGGTTGGCGCAGTGGCTGAGCGATTGACTGCTGCGCTTCGTGTCGCGGGTTCGATTCCCGTACGGAACAAATATTTGTATGGCCTACAGGTAGTTGTTTCGGGTCTGGCTGTTTGTGTATGTGAGCTTAAATGTTTGTAAACGCACCCACGATACAGGAGAAATTCCTAGTGTGGGGCAACGTTTTTTATTTAAAAAAAAAAAGATAAATACGACCATTCGATTTTGAGGACAAACTATGAAGGCATGTTTAAATAAAATTTAAAAAATGATAATTGGGGGCATGTAGATATACACATCCCAATTAGGATAAGCAGAACAGACATGATTGCAAATCCTTAACTGGAAAAGTCAAACAGTACAGCAGTTAATATCGCTATTATTCTACCAATTATCAGTCATTATCGTGAAAAAACTAATTACTTCTCACTGAAAATGTTTACTATGTTAGGTATTGAATGTGCACTCGTCATGAGTTCTCAGTTTCGGGACTGAAGCATTGGCCCCGGCTGTAATACAGTTATCCATGTGGTGGGAACCAATGGATTTCGTGAAGTTATAAGGGACTGTGGTATCGATGGACATGAAAGGACTTTGCAGTCTTTAAAATAGAGTTTAGAGTCGATTAATAAAAAATAATTTTCTATCACAGCAAAGTTCGAGTTTTGATTTTGGAAACAATAGTTGCCAGAAGCAAGTGACTAGATAAAAAGAAAAATTTTACTAATATTTTTTTATGAGGTTGGATGGATGGATGTTTGTTACTCTTTCACGCGAAAATTAGTGAACGGATAACATATAGGATACTTTTTATCCCGGAAATAGGATCCCGTGGGATAGTTACCGAACTTCATGCAGGCGAAGCGTCGGGTATAAGCTAGTACAAACATAAATTAACGCCTTTTCCCAGAGGGTAAGAAGAAACCACAGTAGATCACCTGGTACGATCCTTATTCTATACAGTCCTGCTAAATACCTTCAGAAGTACAAAATCTTTTTAAAGTGTAGTGTGTACCTGAATTATCACGAAATAAAAAACCTTACCTATCAATATTCTGTGAAAATGCCTTGCTTGAAAATGGCTTGGCCATTAATCATAACTCTTTATCGCGGAGAAATAAAAATGCTTCGTAGGCAAAAAGGTGACGTCACGCAAGTTTAGAAAAGTGAAGCGGAAATTTTTATTAAATCGATTATCTTACTTCTTAAGTTCTTGCTACTATTGTAAATGCAAAAGTTTGTAAGGATGGATGTATGTTACTCTTTCACGCAAAAACGGCTGGACGGATTTAAATGAAGTTTAGTACACAGATAGTTTATAACCTGGATTAACACAAAGGATAACAAGCACATTTTCCCTAAAATGTGCTTGTTTTATGCTTTTTAGTTTTTCAGTAGGGTTGTTTAGTTTTTTCAACTACTTTTTTATTTCCAGCTTTTTAGTTTAGTAACTTGAAAGATCTCTCACGCAGTCTCCCTTTTTATATGATTTGTCACTTTGAATTACTTTTAAACATATAAGTTGCATATATTTTTGTAATCACCCAGTAAAACCTTTCGTTTTGATACCCTACTCGATGGTATTGGAAGAAATAAAATTCGAACTTCACGATTATGGCACCCAAAATCCGCCATTTTCTTATAGTTCCATGTAGTCAGTGACACTCGTGCCACCAAGATGAATCCAACGACGTATAATTTAACCAAATCATACATACAGGTCAAACACATAAACCTCCTTTTGGGCTTCGCTGCAGTCGGGTAAAAATAACTAGTGGGTGAAATTTTCTAGGACGTCTTTACACTGGGCGTTTGTTTACCGTAGAATTGAGGCATCATACTTAGATGACGCGTAGCATTCCGTAACCGCTACGTAGGCTTTCCTAAGGCTACGAACGCACTGACAGGTGACTTGCTTAGTGCCTAGACCCTAGCGAGTTAGTAGCGAAGTAAAACGAGCGTTTAAGAATCTTCGCATTCCGCTGCACTACACTGATAAAGGCTAGGCGCTAATCGCGATTGTAACTCTTCCTATAACTGTACTACATGATTACGAAAACATGTTCAAAAATGAACATGTCACATGTGTGATGTCTCAAAAATAAATAACGGCTGTTGGTCAGCAGACTAAAATGACCAATGATATCCTAACTACAACTAGATGAATTTAAAAGTGAGTTTGTTTTTTCACCAGAACTTATTTTTTGGGACACAGGTAGACCATGACCTGGGTACATAGGATCCTTTTTGCACCGGTAATACGACCCCGTGGGATTTATTCCGACTATATCTATGGAGGATGCGTGCGGATTCACGGGCAAAATGACTATTTAGCATTCAAATTTCCCAGTCGCAATTTTCTATGCTTACAGAGACGTGACGTTTACGCGACATCAACTCCTTCACTGGATAAGCGCTTAATGCGAAAGCACCCTTAAAGGCAACGAACCTCTCGATGAGCAAGTAGTTACATAGTATTAGGGATCCCCTCTATGAAGGGGTAAGGAACTCTCGAGTGTTGCTGAGACTGGGCCATTGTGTTTAAAAGCATCAATTAACATAAATTACGAGACACCAATGAGATTGTCCGCTTATCTTTTTGGATTATAGTTCATTGTTGCTTTGACCTTAGCTGGACGCCATGATAACATTCCTGGGCAGACAGTGTATATTTAAAGTTAAAATTCGGTAGGAAAAAGCAAACCGCAGTGGCAAACTGACTTCTACGTAACTATAAGAACACGATGTCGTAAATGGTATCATTGCCGTAGTGTAAGGGTTAGCATTTTCAGATGCCCCTCCTCGCTCACCTATCCGCATAGTACGCGCATTGTTTTGACAGTACTTCTGTTCGGCTCTCGCCGCACGCGCCTTGTGCGCCGAATTTGATGACGTCATCCGCGCGTGCTGGTGGAATCCGTATGGAGTATACTCTACAGCATTTTCCTGAAATGCGGGTCATTCGGCGCGGATAGGTGCGCGACGTTGCATACTTTTTCATATAAATATTTATAAAATGACTGACTACGGCGCGTACGGCTCCTGCGGCGGTACTAGGTGCGCGTCCACCATAACATAGAAACCACTCGTGTCGCTGTGGTCTTTCATAGCGATTGGGCGATCGCCTTTGGAATTTTACCAGCGATTTCGCACCCATCTTTAAAAAAAAACATAAATTAACAAGGTTTCTTACATTTTATTCCCACTACCTTTTTAAAAAGCGATGCCGACGACGTCACGTACAGTCAATAACAAAAGACAATGAGTGTTGTGGAATTTTGAAGTCAATTATCATTTAAGATAATTTTTATTCTGAAGGCGAATAAAAAGTCAATACGATATCTTTATTTAAACAGGATGAATAGGTGCTTTAAAGCTGTAAAAAAAAGATTAAGGAACTGTTGACAGAACTCTGTCGTCGTCGTTTTACAAAATCCCTGAATAATATACATTAAGATACAATGTTATGGAACACTGTTTTCAAACAATTAACAATCACGGAAGTTATCCCGTAAGTGACAGTATAAGTTTAATGTTATGGAAATAGTATTTTCTGGTGAATCAGAAATTGGAGAGGCTTATGTGTGGCGGGACTATAAAGGACTGATGATGAGTGAACCTCACATAATTACCAATTGGCCCATTTGAATAAAATATGTGATTTTTTAACCGTGCAAAGTCACCTAGAAAATATCCTTTAAAGATGACTCATCACATACATACATAACATCACGCCTTTTTCCCATGGGGGGTAGGCAGAAACCACAGAACGCCAACTGCTACGATCTTTACATACTCCTTACGCCTCGTCCACGTTCATACATCTGGTCATACACGCACGCCGGTTGCGAGTACTGCGCACGTGATCTTTCTGAAGAAAACAACCAATAAGGTCAGTGTATGTGCTTCTAGTTCGTCCCCTCCCGGTGTTGCCACTCACATCTACCTTGTAAATGTGTCTAATTAATATTAACAAAGCAAGGCTGTAAATTTTATTATGACTATGATGTGTATGACTAATGACATTGATGTAATTTCATGATGGTTTTTTTATGATTGTTTTATTGATTATGCATGTACTAGAAATATTTGCATGGCTGGTAAGTCGAATATAGTGAGACTAAAATTATTTTACCATATTATTATGTACCTATATTAAGGCAAATAAATAAATTTCAAATACCTCGTTCTTAATTCAAATTCAAATATTTTTATTTGTAGAACATAAGTAAACAAAAGTACAGATGTCAATATTAATAAAATGAGCGCTATGTCTTGCCTTCGACGGCGAAATAAAATAAAAAAATAATATTCTAATTATAATGTCTTATGAGTAATTGGTAAAAATAATAATAAAACAATCGGTAACAATAATAAAACAATCGGTAAAATAACTCGTAATCTAATTTTGAGGATTAAAATCAGGGCATCTATGTATATTAGTTACTAAGTAGTATCTAGAAGCATGCACAAGCATAAAAAAATCGGAACTAGGCCACACTGGCGAATGTTTGCATGTAGTTAGTGGGTTATTTAAGCAATCATTTCGCATCTGTGTTATTTCTTTCGAAGTATGGTTACAGATCAAAATAAAACGAAATGAAACGGAGTTTTTATGATAACGTGTGTAAAGTTTGGTATTAAAAAGCTTGTGAATTCAGTTTTTATTAGAATTTCATGAAGACGTGACTGCTGAGATGACGAGTAATAGAGAAGTATGGAAGAAGAAGACATGCTGCGCCGACCCCAAATATATTGGGATAAGGGCAAGAGAATGATGATGATGGTAGTGTGTTACCTCAAAAAGTTTGATTTCATCAAAAGCATGATACATGATTAACTACATTTCGGACTTCTGGTTTTCGTTTAATGGCTCGTGATTTTAACTTATCGGTTTTAAAAAGCTGAAAGCAGAAAAAGATCGCATGAAAATAGACATCTGAAGCTAAGATTTTAAACTATCATGGTCACTAACATTAGTATTAATACTAACGGGATTTTAAAATAATCATATCATCATTCATATTATTTTTTTTTTAATATCGGGAACTCATAACAAACAGTAAACATGGTAAATATCCCGTTGGTATTAATAGTAATCTGAAGCTAAAGTGAGTATAATTACCTTCATAAGTACACAACAGCATTACATCACGCCTGTAATCCCCGAAGGGTCAAGCAGAGGTTTACTAATAGTACACCCACATTTCGCCAGTGATGTTTTAAGTTCCATGTAATAAGTAATATTTCATAAATTAATTAATATCAAACACTGTTTTAAGCTTTCACGGTTTACAACTAAACTTATACTGTCACTTACGGGATATCTTCCGTGATTGTTCATTATTTTGAGCTCCCAATATTTCGGCGCTGTTGCAAGCGCCAGAAAAATAGATAGAAAGATGGGATGGGATTGATGGATAGATTTGTCTGCTCTTCACAATTTATTTTCCATCCACCCGCATTCTCCAGTCAACCCGCGATCATGGTGCTTGCAACAGCGCCGAAATATAGGGAGCTCAAAATAATGAGCAATCACGAAAGATATCCCGTAAGTGACAGTATAAGTTTAATTAATATCAGTAATAAGTACATAAACATAAAATCGGTTAAAGACCTTGAACGTCAGTGCCATCGAATGGCAAGTGACATTCAATTTCCATGTACTACATCCCCTAGATCTAGACAATACTCTCAACGGCATTACGCAATATTCCGACGTCTTGCAAGTATAGGTATCGACAGCATTTGAAGTGAGTTTGCAAGGCATCGCAGCAGGACTGCCTGCAGATAATATCTTGGAAGGAGGAACACTTGTCAATATGTCACTAACACGCCCCTTCATCTTCCAATCGATAAGGGTGATATTACCTGATAGTGTTTTGGTCGTAGCTCTGAAAATATTAATTGTGTTGTTGCTGACAATTACACCGATGAAATAAACAGAGTTGTTTATGACTAGACGTCTAACGGATTCTATTTTTAGTTAGTGTTTATTTTTAGCATAAGAATTTGAGGTTCTTAACTTTGGAGAAAGATTGGTGTAGACAATGTAATGTTTAGGGTCTTGTTACAAGGATCAAATGATGCGGGAGCATCGATCTCCTATACATACATGTTGAGTTTGTAGTATCAGTTTCACACTTTATATTATGAACATATTTTCCCACAAAACGGTGCATCACAGCTTCTTTAAAGTGTACGTGATTCTCAATGTTTACGTGAAACAGTTTTTAACATCACGTAGCGTTTACGTGGCAGCCATGTTGAATTTTTATGATAACAAAAACTTTATTATTCCTGCAAAGAAGTTCACTTTTTATTTAAAATAAGCAAGCTTTTATTGTTTAATTTCTTTGTATTTGCAAGTTTTGACGTGACAACGTCTTATAATTCGATGGAGCCGGCTGCACGCACGAAAAAATGAGGCGTTACCTCGCTCTGAGGCGTTCCATAAAACAATTGCTCCACGCACATTCATTTTTTGAAAAATGCAACCATTCCATCAGTATTTTCTTATGACGCTGTCACGTTCAACTATCGTCAGTAAACCGACTTTACAGACAACCGATTTTTTTGTTCCTGTTTAGATCAGTGGTAATCCCACGAGAACGTACTATGCCAGAATAAAAAGTATCCCATATCCTCGTAACGTAATAGTGTACCTGATTGCCAAATTTCATCGAAATTTGTTTAACCGTTAAGCCGTGAAAAGGTATAATAACTACAGGCGATAGATAGATCGACAGACTTCCATACTAATATAAATATAAATGCGAAAGTGAGTGAAGAGTGTGGATGTTATAGCTACATTTATTAAAAAATACTCTTTATAATTTCATGAGCTCTGTAAAGTAACATGAACTTAAAATATGTAAGCGCTTATGAGTAAGTTACCATGAAAACTTAAGTGTTTAGGTACAGTAAACTGTCACTGCTCATTGTAAATTATAACAGGAGTTATTATTATACGACTTGGCTAATATACGGTTCGTTATAAAACGTTTAACTATTGTGAGAAATACTAATCGTATTCTGTTTCATTTCAACGCATATGCAAGGCACGTTCTACATAAGTTAGTGAGGGTATGAAAATATGAAGAGGTTCATTGAACTAACTCTTTCTTTATATAAATTAAATGCACCGGTGTGCAATAGTGTGCATTTGACTCGAAAAATGTCTAGAGAGACGTTTTGAGTATGTGGATGGGTATAAGAGTAGAGGAAGACCGAGGAAACGATGGCTGGACTGTGTGAAGATTGTTACGGCAAGAAAGGCGGTGTTTGATGAGATGACGAGTAAAAGAGACGTATGGAAGAAGAAGACATGCCGCGCCGACCCCAAATGAATTGGAATAAGGGCAGGAGAATGCTGATGACTCTAGTGTAGAAAAAGTGTAGGTATTTTAAAGAATAAATAAATTTCACTCAAATGTAATATTTATAAAAATAATTAATAGCCCACCTCCACTCAACTTTTTTGAGTAATTTAAGTCTCTGCAAAAAACTCACTGTAATCAATCGTGTTTTCAGCATTCGCGAAAAGATAAATAGTTGGCACTTCATTTTTATTCCTATTTCAAAACAAGTTTATTTTTAAAATAGGTTCAACGACATGAAAGTTGTCGTTTGTCAAAAGAAATATTGATAAAAAATCTATGTACCTACGACGTAGTTAAAGCGTAGCAAAGGAACATTATTGAAATGTCGAAAAAAGCCAACACCGGCCATCTTCTTTGCGAAACAAGCAAATGATGCAGGCACACAAAACAATAAAACCTTGTCACAGAAAACTAAAGGTTCGGTCATACTGGTACGGACTAATTGCAGACGCAGCTCTGGACACGGACAACTCCATACAAAAATCACTGATCATCTGTCAAGTGTCAATATTCGGTGACAACCATTCTACAATTTTCCGTTGCAGTTAGCATAGCATAATCAATTAATAATAACAAGTAATGTTCCCACTGCTGGGACACAGGCTTTTCTCTATGTGAGGGAATAGGCTGTAGATAATCCACCATACAGGGCCAGTGCGGTTGGTAGATCAGATGTCACACGTCTTCGAATTTTTGGTTTCAGAACATGCCACCTGTGGCCTTACGATATTCTCCTTTACCGTTTTGAGAGCCATATCATGTGCCGTGTGTGCATTAAGCCAGCCAGTGTGTTTCAAACTTATTGAAAACGTCTCCAACTGACGTCGGTCTAACTGCAGCAGTCAATGGTAACATCTGCGTCATTAGAGAATATCGTAAAAAAGTTTGTAGACGCCAACACTTAAGGAGCACCTGATCGGCTTTGATTGCATTGCAAAATATTGGAAATCACTTTAAATTCCTTTAAGCTTTTTTAAACTTAACTTCATGACTGTGTTCTTCAAAGAGTTGGCAGGATACTCAGTTTTGTCATAGAACCCATTTATTAGAAGTTGAGCGTTGAGCCTTTAATCGTTACTGGGACACACATCCGGACAATGGTCAACCTTTTAAACTTATTTAGTAAAACACACTGTATCGTTGGTTTAGCGCTATTTGGCTTTTCCATCAAGAATTTCTCAGTAGAAGCCCGTATTCTGGATTTGTGCCCGGTTGATGGCAATAGGCTCGCCCCCTTATTACATGGCACTTAAACATAACTCGTGAAATATGCTTTAAGGTACACGCCTGCTTACCCTTCGGAGTTTTCAGACGTTTCGTTATGCTACTTTGCATGAAAAGAAAGCTCAAGCTATTCATCATGTCTTGCCATCATTGCATCACAATGATTCATAAGCCTGGCTCGGCAATGCATCATACATTGACCTTGGAGCCATTCCCCACGTAACGCCGACCTGTTACGTACAACACACCTGCCCGACTATTTGTACCTGGCTGAAAATAGACAACTTTTCATTAACATCTCATGAAAAAATGTTCAGGAATTATTCCTTCATTATACTTCCTGCAAACATTCTCTAGTCCACGTGACGGACAGTCATGATACCGAAAGTCTAACAGCTGGCCCGTGTGCTGAAGTTGGCAGTCGTTTCATGAAAAGTATTGAAATTCAGCCGCATCCAGGTCGACAGAATGAATTTGCCTTACCTGATGACGTGTTTGTAGTCTGTCCTTCTTTACAGAATACTGTATCATAAATTATTACTTCTTTCTTATTCTTCTTTGAATTTGAATTACACTTCATCATCATCATCATTTCAGTCGAAAGACGTCCACTGCTGGACATAGGCCTCCCCCAAGTGTCGCCACATTGACCGGTCCCGTGCGACTCGCATCCAGCGGATCCCTGTCACCAGGTCATTGGTCCACCTAGTTACACTTATGTACACTTAATTAAAATTACACAGAAATTAGTTTTCAGAATTGTAATCTAAATTATTGGTTCTCTGTTGATTTCCTCAAAGTTTTAGAAAATAATATAAACAGGCATTTGTTCACGACTACAGTCAATGTCTCGCTCTTGACCACATTTTTCCGCAATATAAAGTTTGTCCGTGACTCTGCTTATATTTAAACATTTCTCGTCCAAGGCGAAGCGCGGGCGCATGGAAACAATTACAATAAAACACAAAATAAACAGAGATATTAGACAGAACTAAATCCGGCCGAGTGTCTTGGCTAGGATTGTGTCGAACTATAAATTTCCAAATACACACTGTATTTACTTGAAACTGCAGCCTGGCTCGATTTGATTTCTATAAACAGCTACATACCTAAAGTACAGTGGCAAAGGTTTCTTAGACCTCGATTCCTACCGGCTTCCCTTTGAAAAATGGCACAATCAGTATTCTACAGACAAATAAGATAATCACATTAAAGATTTGTACTCCGGCTTACCTCTTACAAAAATTCACCCTTCGCTACTGCTACAGTATATACTTATTTGTAACAACAGGTACGGGGTTTCCTGTTAGATATTTCCCAATAGCAGCCCAGAGTGTTGCTTGATTTGTGCCCGGTGGGTGGCTTTTTTCTAACCCCATGATATATTGGACCTAAATACATAATATGGTGGAAGGGGACAGCAACGCACAAACGGATACCATTTCGAACCCAGCATTTTTTTTTAAATTGCTGTAGAACCAATAAAAAAAAATTGTTTCCTACAAAAGTGCAATAATACCTACACGGTCAAAATATATGGAACAGCTGGTTTTTTTTTTTAATTGCCGATGGTAAATTTCTATGTGGGGTTCGGAATGGTGTACTGAATACCTATGTGGTAACCGTTTGTTTGTTTTTTTTTTTGTATGTTTCTACCCTGTATGCCGCGACAGATGAGGTTTCTGCCTGCCTCTTTGGGGAATACAGCCTACAGGCGTGCTGTTGTCTGGTATATACTTAAAAAACAAAATCCACAAACACATTTTTATATAAATACCGTGACACTGAAATCTCTGTAGGGGTACATACGCCGTAAATTTTTATTTGTTTAATAATAACGACACTGGGAACGGAAATATTTTTTTTAAAACACATTCGGTGTTAATTGCCCTCTTGGGCAACGTGCGAAGCCGGATATTCACAAAACCACGAGGAAAAATATTAAAATAAACTTGGAACCATACAAAATATCTAGAAGCAAAATATTCTTTCATTTTTACCACAAAAAAGAAAACCTACAATATTCTTAAAATACATATATTTATTATATTTAATATTTTCCTTAAGTTCATTTTGTTTTATTGTCATTTCTTGACGTCGAGGTGGTTTGTGGAATCAGAGAAACAAAAAGCTAGATATTTAATTGGGTATTATTATGTAGGTATGTCCGAGCTAATTTGGCTGAATTCCACAAGATCAAAGCTTGACCTTCGCTAATCCTTCATTATAATATGTAATCTTATTTCTGTGTTTGTGTGTTCGTCCTACTCTCTCTATCTCCTGAATGTCACGACCAATCGCCGTGAAGTTAGATAAGTACCGATAATAGTTGTGATAAGTGGGCCAGCCAGGATAAAAAAGCAACTTTTGTACTGTAAGGTTACTTTATGCATTGGAAAAGCTAAATAGTAAAGTAACCTATGTGGAAGTGGTAAATCCCCTTCAGATAAATGAAAATGTGGCTAAACATCTAATCATTTCACAAAACGAAAACATTTTCATATTTTATTGGTACGTCTGAGCCTGAAATTATGTAACTACATTCTTAAATTATTCTATAGCTATATACATTAATTATCTACACGTAAACAAATATTTTATCAAATTCTACGTTACGCTGTAGTGTGTCTCTAAAAATTATATTAAAGTTGTGTACATAAAAATTATTCGCTTTTTCCGTAAAATGCAGTTCAATAGACCAATCAAACGGCTAAGCGTCTGCCAATTTCGAAACCAGATTTGATGGTAAAAGAGAACAGAAAATCTGGAAATTATAATTTATTCATCAACTTTAATATAAGGCCGACTAAAAATAGTTGATGTAAACTAGATAAAATTCCGGAGTATAGCTAAGGAAAGCGGTTTCATTCGGTGGCTGGAAGCCGCGGGTATCAGTGATCGCTAACCGACAGTCAGTTTACTGCGCGAAGTTTAAGTTCAAGGACTTGAGTGTACCTTTGTTTGTTTATACCCTTTAACAGGTGAGACAGTGACTATTTTACCTATGAAACAAAACAAGATCAATGCAAAATATTGGGCGTGATAATTGAATTAAACTTCTGCGAACGCCAACACGATTCACTGAACAATTTATTTGTTTAAATTAAAATTCGATTCAAGTGTGTTTCGATTGCAAAAAGTGAAGTATCTGCAATCAAATACATAGCCACGTTTCCATAGCCAACGCACGTGTGCCCACTTATTTACGTCTGCGTTCAATTTGCATATTGATTCACAAATCATATGTGCCGAAGTATGATTCACCCGATACCTTGCAATTGGCAGAGACTTATACCCGTCGATATGATCATCAAACAACATAACCGTGATTGCTGAAACATTGCAGGTGAGGGCGTCGGTTTGGAAGCGCGCGCGCAGGCAGTGGGCGGGCGCCGACACCGGACTCAGTAAGAGACAGGCATCGACGCCGCTCGCACGAATCTGAACGCGAAAAGGTATAAACACTTAAAGACAACGCTTCTCACTGCTTCATATAACATTTGCACTAATAAATGCTTACAAATATCTGTGTATTTTTCTTCGACACTAATCACCTGCCGACCTCGACATCCATGACTAACTTCATGAACAAGGTGTTCAGTTACAAAAATAATTCGCCGTGACTTCATGCTACTGAAATAACGTGCCGTTCGAGCGGCTGCTGTTATATTTTGGCTGGTCACGGGAATATTTTTCTCCTCACTCCATCGGTGAAACCACTTTAACATTTTACTCATAATTCAATGTTTATCAAACTGTGTTTATAAAAATCAATTGCAAACTCTCTATTTAATGTTCTCTCGATGTTTTATGAGTGTGACTGTTGAATCAGAATAGAATCTTATTCTTGTACATCAGACAGTCTGAATTACACGACTGGATTATTTTCAGCCTTGATGACGGTATTGTTAACCTCGCTAGGCTATAAACATCTCGATTGACCTCACAACATCACAACTTTTTCAATATTTTTAATGTTTACCGTCGGGGGTGTCAAGGACACCATAACATTGTTTCCGTGAAATAGTTTATTGCTGGTTTATCCGGATTCTGTAAACGTCACATTGCAAGTTAGTATCGCTGCAAAATTCCAAACCGCTGAACGCAGTTTATTTACGATAGTTTCATTTTTATTTGAAATGAATAATACACAGGTAACAAAACGTTGAAGTGTTGTCCCACTCTTTAAAAACATCTCCAGTTATCTTGAATTTATAATTCCGAAAATAAGTGCGCAAATATTTATTACGCATGCGGGCAAGGAGTCCAGAACGAAAATAGCCGACACCTCTCGCCGTTCACATTAAATATCGCATCTTGAGCAGCATGGAGATAACGAACTATTTTTCCTACACCTACACACATTCTCTATTCTCTAACAAATTCACATCAGCCCGATATTGTTTGTAATGCATTCATAACTCTCAAAGTTTTTATCAACGCATCAAAATCACAGATGTTTTCTGAGAACTGTCTTTGAGATGTCGGGATGTAGTTTTATGGCACTGCTAGCGACACAAACCTTGCACTTTTAAGGCATAATAAAACTGCTACTTATTCTAGTTTACTTTCTGGACATAAAACTGTGTATAAAAATGACAACTGTGTATTGCATAAGTTTTAGTACCTACCTACATCTAAATAATAAGCAAATAAACGAAACTATATATTTGTTATGACAACGAAATCAAAACAGCTATCGCCTGTTGATTCCCAGATTACAGGCATATTTTGCCATTAGCATGTCAAATACATCAATACGTTTATTGTAAAAGGATGCAGGGAACGAGTCAATTTTCAACATGTATGCATAACAGGCTGCATATCTGTCATCTTCGCTTAAGCCAATCGCACTTGCCGTTTGACATGAATATTGACACATGCTCTGTGTGTTTATACATTAATTCCGTGTACAGGGTGTATGTATTCAGATCTTTGTTTTGATTCCATTATTGAATGTAACGATTGGTACTTTGTGTTAACTTAATTAAGTAAAACTCATTTAATTTTGTGATAACGAATTGATGAATCTCAATCAAAAGGTTAAAGGTTATATCAAAACATAAAATGGTAATTTCATTACAATGTTCTTTCCGTCTGTGAAAGACCTTGACAGTGAAGGCGAGAAGTTATTAGGGAAATTAGTACATTGACTTATTCAATTAGGTAATTGTTTCTAATAATAGCTTTCACTTTTCAATATTACAACAATTTTACTACTGTAGGTAGGTAGGTAAACTAATTTATCTGAAATGTGGGACGTAACAGTTAGTTTATTGGTAAAACTTCTACGACAATCTAATATAATTTCATGTACCTAGTAACCTACTCTTTAAAATGATATAGATCTCTTATCGCCTACAAGTTCAAAGTGGAACGACATTTTTATTTACAAACGAAAAACTTTTAAAATAATAAATGATGTTGTTTTCCACGGTGCGGTAACATGAAATAGGCTAATTCTAGAACAGAATGTGACGGTTGTGAGAAGTCTTCCGTGTCCATTTCGCAACTACAACGACACTTTGTACACAAATAAATCCAGTGACGAACGATCCTGTACCAGACGATGGATTATATGTTTTACAACATTATTCTACGCTAATTACGCATCAATTACTGAATAAATAGCTTCCTAAGATTATGAGAAAATGAAAATTCTTGCTTTCAAAAGAAATTTCTTAGAAAAACTAGCTTCGTAGTAGATAAAATATTCTAGCTTCTTCTTCAGAGATTCCCTCGTATATCAATAACAGAATATTCTCCAGCGAAGACGTTAGTATTGAAATCTTATTCGCACAAAGCTGGCTGTCTCCAGCACATTATTCGGAAAAAATATGATAGCCGTCGTTGGCGGTGGCTCGGCTAATAAAAACGCAATAACACGAGGTGCCTCGACGCCAGCCCCGAGGCGTGAATCTTACGAGAGTGTAATAAAATTATCTCATGAGAAGGATAAAATTTGTCATCCTAATTTTTCTGATACGCGTCCTGGGGTAAATAGTCGTATATATTCTAAACAGAATAAGTTAATTAAGCGCTTGTTTTGATTCGACAGCTAGAAGCATCTAGAAGCTTTAAAGTAAACACTAAATTGGTAATAGTTGAGTAATAAAATTACTCTCATAAAATTAGGATTATGATTTTCAGTTCTGTTTTGACAAAGCTTTTAATACTTATGCATCGATTAATAATACAGTCTACCAGACCGGACCCTGTTCCCGATGCCGGTGGGCTACTATTTTTTATATTTTTAAATGTTTTTATATAATTTTGTTTAATGAAAATATTGAAAAGTGTAAATAATGTGTTAGGAAAACGAATAAAGAAAAATATAAGTCTAATAATCTTATAAAATGAATATGATGTGTTTATTACAATATCTGATTCTGTTCTTGGGTCATAAACCAATGTATTTTTGAATGTCTGCATGCCTCGTAAAGTTTATTATGCTTTCTAGAGTGCAGTTAAAAGTTCAAGCCGATTTAAAACGCGGCAGTTTCTATCTATCTACGAAATTTATGCTTTTTAGGAATATCTGATTGATCTTTATTAAAACATAGGGTTTTGTGAATCATGAATTCAATCAGCCAATCATAGCGCAACTACCACGCGAATTAGCGTCAAAGGGCATGATCTAATTATTTCTCAGACCTTTCCTTATTTTTCACTAGACAGATACCATGAATAATAGTATAACAATTTTTAGTGTTCCGTAGCCGAACCCTTATAGATTCGTCAGGTCTGTCGGTCCGTCTGTATGTCAAAGCCAGTTTATTCCGAAACTATTAGGACTACACAGTTGAAATTTGGTAGGTAGATGTATTCTGTGAACCGCTTTACGATTTTTATACAAAATAAAAAATAAATATAAGATTATGGGACATCTCCCATGGAACTGTAACTAAAAAAAAAAATTCATCAAACCTATACATGTGGGGTGTTTATAAATGACATTGAGGTTCCTAAAACCATTTTTCAAAGCTAAGGGCAAAGCCCCCTTTTCTCCTTCCAAACCTCTCTATCCTGTGCGATCTCTGGCCATGTTCGCCCCACAAACATTGATCAGATCGTACCACCACGGTCTATCTCTACGGCATATTATGTATTATCAGCCTATAATTTTCTTTCCGCTGGGTCACAGGCCTCCTATCCAAGAGTAATAACCAAACTAATAAACACAATATTTTTCACATTCCAGCGCTGAACGAACGAATCAAAAATGGCCACCGGCCCCAAGATAGTGCACAAGCAGTTCAACTCGCCCATCGGGCTGTACTCGCAGCAGAACATCAAGGAGACGCTCACCAAGCACATGTCGAACCTCGGCAATGGCACCGTCGGGTCAGTACCTCATTTATTTCCAAATAGCAAGGAATGATCACCGTTTTCCAAAATACAGGAATATTACGTCAGGATTTTCAGCTAGTACTGTGTATTTTTTTATTTAGTGACATTTATAATCGCAATGCGTATGTCAGTCACATCGTACCCTAAATACACATTGTGTTATTATTTGAATATACTTTTTTTTCTGACTAATTGGCCACTGCTGGTACACAGGATTTCTCTCTGGGAATCTCTAATTTAAGTAGAAAGTCAATTAAATACACCACAGAAAAGCCTCTACTATTCTACAATTACAATGAACTTAATTAATAACTTTACATCATCCACTTAAACTGATTGAAGTTAACGACAAACTAATCTAAGAAACATAATTGTATTGTCTCCTGCGCTTTCACGAAGCTTTAAATTCTATTAAACATAACAAGCTAGACATCTCGGTTAACTTAATAACTGTGCATTAAGTAAATATTGTAGATTTATTTATATATATTAAGATAGAGTATCGTATATACCGTTAAGAAGAAATATATCTGACATTAATTACCAGGGAGTCTTATTCTTGAAGAAGGGCGTAAGTTAATATCTACCATAACTACGTATTTCGATGGATGATAATTGATTGCCTTCGTCATAATTCGTGATCGTATTAAATTAATCCATTAAGGGTACTTTTGTTACGTTCTATTGGAGTAGATAAGTACATGGAATTATTGAGAGGGTCAATACGCCGTTATTACAGACACCTTCCTTCTCTATAAACCCGTGATTGCGAAGCTTGACACTCACTTCCGAGATAAAAAAAAACTGTAAAAATATATTGGACGGACTTTTTTGTTGGAAATAAAATGCCTTGAATTTTCCTCTTGCAATATTAACCCCAATACTAAAATGTTTGTAAAAAGGTCAGTGACTTTGAAGAGCATCATGTTACTTAAATGAGTACTTCCTATTGATTTTCATTCTTGGCTTGAATTTCTGATGACACAATTTTATTCTGGTTTTCCATACACCGGTAAATTTCAGCTTTATCTCTGATTAACAATGATCGGGCGACAGCTGAATACTACTACCCACATCCATCAAGCTATCAGATAAGATCTCATTCGTCCTTAATAAAATAGAAACGTCTATTTTAATAACACAGGAATCACGTAACTAAAAATATTAACATAGGTACTGCAGTAGACAGCATCTTCTTTTCATAAATTTTTGTCACACTTGCTGTCACATCAGCTCTCAGAAATAATCCTTCGGTTTCTCGTACACCAGTAAAAAAACGAATGACCGCCATAGTACAGTCGCCTGCGCATCAAGTTACCACAAACTGTCAATTCTAATTCGATTTTGAACTTAACCTTCAACATTTTATGGTTTAAAACCATTTGGAGACGGTTTGTGGTAACTTCATGTGCTGGCGACTGTACATTCCCATCTTGAGAAATGAGTGCTTCCAAAAATAATTTTCCGAGGTCAAGGTCACATTAGCATGAATAAAAAGAAAAATATATATATATAAATAGTTAAGGTCCTCTGACACATATTTTGTTCAGATTCCTGAAATAAACAAGACAGAATGTCTTAGCACCTGTTGTCTTGAAAAATAAGGGTATCGTTGTAGTAAATAATACGCATTTGCTGTCCGACGTGATGAAATGATTTCGTTAAAAAGGTAAGTATTTATCGTGTTTTGGCAACTTGTTTACTGTCACCTTACAAATCGCTGAATAACAAAAAGCCGATGACTTTTAATGTGTTTATATTCAGCAGAACTTGCGTTAAATGGATATTTGTCTCTTAGGACAAATTATTTGTATTCGCTTTGAAAGATCATTTTCTTTGAACTCTTTTAAATACTGATTAAATACCTACACCATTTTTTGTCGTTTTCTGTTTTCTCTTCATAAAAGTTACTCAATGAATAGAACTTTCTTTGCTTGTTAAGATTTTTGTTAAGTTAGCTATCATTTTCTCCTGTCACTATTGTGTAGCAATGTTTTTCAATTATGTTCGTGCGTTTAACTTTTTCAAACACAATCTGATTTACTGATAAACAGATGATATCGAAAGCGAAAACTAAACGAAAACAGACCAGATTTTTTGTTTAAAAATAGATTTATTTTATTTTGAACAAGCACTGTGTTTTTGCGCGTGATACTGACACTTATAAAAAATCCTAATTAGTGATGTATAAAAATAAAGCGGTACAAAATGCTGCTGTCAAAAGTACAACAAACTGTTCATGAGAAAGTAATTCATGGGGTTTGATCGTGTGCCAGGGCGATGACGTCTTATTGATACAATTGTCGAGTAATTAGTCAATGGATATTCACAATAGAATACCCTTGTCTTTGTTAACACTACACACACATATTTTTACATTTTACTGCGGCTTTACGCCAACGTATTTACGCACGAGACATTAATTACGAAAATAATTCGTTTTGGCTATTAACACGAATAACACGTTCTTTCTTCGGATATTTTTAGATTTCATGCGGTAGGTCAATGAGATAAGTACCTATTTATCATCTAAAAACTCTAGATATTACCATTTTTCCGAGTCATAATACAACTTTCAACAGCTGGGGTATTACCACAATTTATTCCCACTGAATTATTAATTAATTATCATTTATTCGAAGGTTTGGGCCTTTGAGATTTATGAAGTGGGAATAACACAAAAATACTTAACATTATCGCGTCTAAGCGGAATGTAGACTGACTGCACCGCGTTAAAAATAACAGCCGCGAGCTATAAATAAAGCCACACACACACACGAGCAAGGTAGGAAACAAAACAAAATGATAGACGTGCCAATAGGTGGTCGATGAGTCACGCTCACCCCGAACCAATCAATACGATTACGTACGAACATTACGCGTATTTGTAAATAGTTCAAAGAAAAGCTCACGTGTGTATGCCCCCTAATGGAAGGGTTCAAATTAATCATCAGTGATGAATGTTCAGTGAGCCTATTTAGCGGTTGGGAAAACGCATTTTGCAAAAGTTCACGATATTTGGATAGATATTAAACATCTATCAAAAAAAAAAAAAAAAAATATCTATCTATACATATAAAATTCAAAGTCCTGACTGACTGACTGACTGACTGATTGACTGACTGACTGACTGACTTATATATCAACGCACAGCCCAAACCACTGGTCCTAGAGACATGAAATTTGGAGGGTGTATTCTTTGTGAAGAGTAGGTATCCACTAAGAAAGGGTTTTTCGAAATTCCACCCCTAAGAGGGTGAAATGGGGTGTTGAATTTTCTATGAAACTTTTTATTCTCTGAGTCGATTGACTTGAAAATGTGTCTACATATATTTCAGTTAAAATGATGAGATACATGTATCACAGTTTTTCCAAAATCATCCCCCAATTTAAAATTCAATGTCCTGACTGGCTGACTGATATACCAACGCACAGCCCATACCGCTGGTCCTAGAGACATGAAATTTGGACAGTGTACTCTTTGTGAAGAGTAGGTATCCACTAAGAAAGGGTTTTTTGAAATTCCACCACCCCAGATAGGGTGGAATGGGGTTTTGAATTTTATGTGAAACTTTTTATTCTCGGAGTCGATTGACTTGAAAATGTGTCTACATATACTTCAGTTAAAATGATGAAACACGTGTATCACAGTTTTTCCAAAATCATCCCCCAATTTAAAATTCCATGTCCTGACTGGCTGAATGAAATACCAACGCACAGCCCAAACCGCGGGTCCCAAAGATATAAAAATTGGAGGGTGTATTCTTTGTGAAGAGTAAGTTTCAGTTTTTTGAAATTCCTACCCCTTAGAGGGTGAAATGGGGTGTTGAATTTTCTGTGAAACTTTTTACTCTCGGGGTCGATTGACTTGAAAATTTGTGTACATACTCTTCAGATAAAATCCAGTAAATCCTATGTCCAATCTCAAACCAAGGTATCAATATTTCACGTATCTAATTTAATTGATATAACTTTAAACTAATAATTGCAAGTTATAAGCAAGTACATGTAAATCTATGTATGTATTATAGATAGATACATAGATTACTTATTATCCCAGAAGTAAGGTCCCGTGGACACATCCCTAACTCCACGCGGGCGAAGCCGCGGGCATAAGCTAGTTTTTACTATAAATCAAAACTAGTATTTAAAATACTAGTTTTGATTTGTAATTAATGACAATATTCCAGTAATATTTAATCGATGTCCCTCTCTAATCTCTATTTTACTTATTTTTCAATCCTCATTTTGTGCTGTATCTTGAGTTGACAAAAACTAATCTCACGTCCACCTATACTCGTAAAGGCCTATCTATCTGTAAGCCATACAAATATTATGTTCCGCGCCAGAATAGAACCGTTAGCGCGCTGCATTACCCTGCCGACCATTAAAAGACAAAGTAACTTCGCTTATTATTGTTTTCACCCTGTGTTACCCACCTGGTCTAAGGCCTCCTTTTCTCCTTTCCAATCCTCACGATGTTGAGCTGGTGTCGACCAATTCGTTTTGTAGGCTGCATTTTGTCCCGCAGTTTTTGCTAAGGTCTTGCGAGATATCCCTGGCCATTTTCCGGGACCTATATTTTTACTTTGATTTAACTCCATGCTTGACCCGTTCGACATGCAGTAAACGTCCAGACACTTTAGTTTGAGTGCTTTTAGATTACCTATACTCACTATAAATGTAATGTCGTGAAAACCCAACACCGCAGACAAATTAGAAGGGCTTTCTTGAAGATCTTGTTTCCTGACGTGGGGAGTATTATATGTTGAGAACTATGATATATAATTAATATGGAAGAAGCAGTACGAGTACATTAGGGTAGGATCGCGTTACTGCAGGAACGCCGAGCTATACTTAATATTCAAGTATTATAATCGTCTGAGATACATTATAGGGCGTGTAAGCAACTTTTGAGCAAATAAATTTTACTACTACACATTTGGCCAGTTATGCTTAAGGCCATGTAATAAGGGGCGAAATGTTGGTGTACTATTAGGTATATCTCTGCCTAAGTGTTCGGGGATTACAGGCGTGATGTTATGTAATGTGAAATCTACTAGAAACCAGTGTTTTTAAAAAGACTTTGATACTTTATAAAGTACAAACCAGCTTATGCCCGCAGCTTCGCCCGCTTAGTGTTCGGTACTTGTCTTACAAGAACGTACTACCGCGATAAAAAGTATCCTATGTGTTCATCTGCTGTGACGTCAGTCCGTGTCTGACGCTAATGGAGAATTGACCTTTCAGTTCGCCACAGGAAATTGAATTTTAATAATGTACACCAACCCTAACAAATTTTCTGCAACAGCTTCAAAAAAAAGAGTCAGCCATAAAACAGGTCTCTTGTATCTGTACTGTGGTCAGCTTAATTAAATCATCATAGCAGGCTGTAGTAGACACTTATGTAAACGTTACATAGCTGTTCTAAATTATTATACAAATTGCATACATTTTATGACCACCTATTAAGGTTGATGCACCTCTCAGTTAATCTGTAACACAGCAATAACAATGATTTATACATTGTTGCCGCAGTTAAAATACCTAAGCCATGTCTTTTCTTATGGGCGGCAGGCCAATTTGAAAGTGCAATTCAAAAACAAACAAAGCAGCGGTCATATAGATGACGCCACTGTCTTTAGGTGAAGAAAATACAGGGTGTTTTTGTTAAAGAAAGCAGATTTATCGGCTTAAGTTTATTTATCTTTTTTATTTTGTTAATTTAGGTTCTTTAGTACCTAAATACTGTTGGTAGTATGCTCTTTCAGATATTTTATGATTTTCTCAGGACTGAAATTCTTTAATGAAACTCACTTCCAATGTACAATTTTCACAAAGATCTTATCAACTATAAGATAAACGATTTTAGAGGATACTCATAAAAATGAAACGAAAAATCTTTTAGGGCGTCAGACTTTGAAACAAAACAGTTTTTCATGAATATATTAAAATTGCGGACAAGGTTCCTATAAATTGGCGATAAAATCGTCAAGATGTCATTTGGTTGTTGATGACTAGTACCTCCACCTTTGATATCTGGGTCACCTGAATCTTGAAGGTCATGCCAGCATCAATTACTGACCGTTCTCACTTTCGAGCTAAATTATTTTGATGCAACCGTAACATTGTGATTGTGAGCCTGCTTTATGCGGTATTAATGTAACGGTTTTGCTAATTCGATCATAAACTTGCTGTCTAACTGGGACTTGATCTTTGAAAGAGGGACAGAGATAGCCAATAGACTAACTGCGTGAAATATTAAATAACAACAATATTTACTGCGTTACGATGTCGAGCAGACGAATTTTTGGAACATATGCAGCATTGGATTTTTTTTTTTTTCAAATTCCTTCCGGTGTGACTGCATTTGTTTTGATTTACTAAGTTTTCCAGTTAGGAATGCCAAATAACACAAAATTCCTGATAATTACCTATACAGGGTGGAATACATCGACGCACTGTATTTCATGCCGATGTAAAGCATTCTGCTTTTGCTTAGTCTGCATAACGTGTTAAGCATCCAGCCTAGTGCAATGGCAGGTGCAGACTTGTCATCTGCTGATAGAATACTGAATAACCTTACAAACGTGTTTCGCAGAAAAAGAGCTTCGAACGTTGACGTGTTCTTATTAACTTCTAGCATTGTTGCATCTGCCTATAAGTAGTTACATACAGTTAGGAATAAGCTTTTTATTTAGCCCATGTTGTGTGATAATTAAAGGTCGAATTCTTAAAAAACATTTTTTTTTTTTAATTACTCACTGACAGACACACAACATATTATACCGCATCTTTAAATAACGAAAGTAAGCGCTGAGTAAAGGTTTTTAAAATTTGTTACAATAGGCGATGAAAGTTTATATGAAAGTTCGTCATTTTTACCGAAGTCCTATACCAGGGGTATGGTATGTTCATTAAAAAAAACAACAACCTGTGTCTAAGGTACCTTCATTGAAGAGTGCATCCAAAGATAAACGTTGGGCCCATTTGAATGCCGTTGACCGATCAATTATGGAGTGCGCGCTGCCGAAGGGGCACTGACATTTACGCAGATGAAATTTAGCAGCGAGCCAACATAGTGGGCATTCCGCTGTGCATGCGGATCATCAAAGTAACGCTAAAATAAATGGGTGCAATACATGATACCTTTGTGTTGGGCTGTTGGATGCACGGATGGTAAATGTCTGGCGCTCAATGTGGTAGCGATAGAGGCACTCAGTGTATTTGCTTTGCCTGAGAGCTTTATCTGATGTAAGACAGATTGCATGCGTTTGCGATGAAGGTGTTTTAGTACAGAAATATTATCTAGGCAGGAAATGAAAGGTTTGGATTGTTTAGTTTGAGGTTGCAATTTAAATAGATAATCTAAAGATGGAAGCTGCCGCGTTATTATTAAGGTTACAAATACATGAAAAAGCTGATACATTTAAAATTGTAGGTACTTTATAAGAAAAACCGTGTCAAATGTCTCTGTTTTGAAATATTCTTCATTAAAAGTTATTTGCTTTGGATGACGATAAAAACTAAACAATAAACACATCTAGAAAGAAATGGTATTTAGTGCGAGCACTTTGAATGTTATTTCGTGCGAGTAATTGCTACCTGACGCCGATGTTTTATCTCCTATCTCATTATTAATGGCAAAAAGCGACAAAAAGTGGAAATAAACAAGCAAATGAGGAAGAAGGCGCGTGCGCCTCGGCACAGTCGCGACGCGACCGTAACAGCGCACTACACTGCGCCTGCGCGAATATACCAATTCCATAATATAATATTCATAATTCAAAATATAATTAATATTTTTCTGTTAAAATCTAATGTTTTTAGTTTAATTATTATAATAATAGAAAGCTTTGTATTTTTCTGTATTTTGGATTTTAAAATAATAATAATTTCATATTTGTGACATAATTGCAAAAACGTTTTACCAAAAAATTGCTCTCTTCTTTGTATTAGTTGCATTGTCTGTAATAAAATTATCACAGTGATATCATAATCATAAAAATAGAAGTTACCCTGAAGCAAGGCAGACTCACCAGCGAGTCAGGATTTGGCATAAAACTGGGCGCACACTCATCGCAATATAAATAAAAATATACGTGAAATAAGACATTGTTGAGCTAATTAATTTGTCCTAAAGTGTACCGCGAGTGCTTGTTAAAATGGGTACAGTCATCGAAACAAATGGGTAAGAAATGTTCAGGCTATTAGGTAATTACCTGACTGCATACTTTTTTATTACACTATGTGGAATAAACGGAACACTGTGATTATCAAGTGACGTGCAGTTGTTTATTGGCGTGTAATAATTACTTTCTTTGCAATATTTGCATAAATATACCATTTGTATGCCAGATATGACTATTAAGATGTATTCGCTGTGTGTTTCAATATTCATTCGTTTACGTGTTCTGATTGATTCATTATGGTATGGAAGCATATCACGATTGCCGATTTAATTGTTTTAATAACTAATCTCGCTACAGCAATATTTTTCTTTTAAAATCTAAAACTCAACTTTTACAAAATAGAGAGATAAATAAATACTATAACTTATCGACAATTTTAAGAAGTTCTAAAAGGTCTCGCAAATACTAGTGAGACAAAAGTTACTACCAATTTTTTAAATAATATTTGTAAAAATATTAGTACAATGTCAGAGACTATCAACGAACCCCAATACCATTAAATCCCAATTTCAGACACAGGGTGTTTATATTTCAACACTGACATGACATGAGATACAATAATCTGACATTGACATCTGACCACGTTACCAATAAGGTGCAGTGAGGTGAATGTAAACTTGATTTCTTAATATGGCAGCTCACAGCTGTTTGTTGTAGGCACGGTCATGCATGATACGTAGCCGATGAGATTTATAGCAAGTTCTATAGTAATAATGTTTTGGTTGTAAGGACTTACGTACTTAACTTGACAAGTACAAGTAATTTGGTGTAAAATATGGCAAAATCTCGAGTACGAGACCTTAAGATTTGTTTTTTTTAAGAGTATAAGACAAAAAACAAATGATTAGTTTTATTTTCAAAGGGCTTTCCTGAAAATCTCAAAATTGTCCGAAAAGAAACTCTATCTCCTAATCCAAAGATGTCAAGATAATTCTTCGTGACATACATTTCTTCATTCTTCTTTCATGTATTTTCACTAGCAACTGTGTGTCTGCAGCTGATAGAAGTGAATCATATGACTCATCTCTTCATTGGAGTAATCATATCGATGAAGTCCATACTTCTACTGTCCAGCATAGATATATCTTTCATAGAGCTCTTACAGTTATGAAACATCAAAAAGAGGCTATAATCTGTGCAGTCTCCGTAATATTTAGTAAAAATGTAAAGGCAAAGGAAAAGATTTTCCGGCTTATCTATAAATAAATACGTGCACATAAGCGTTAACCTGACCGTAACTCATAAACTATTCTGTTTTGACCGTTTGAGCAAAAATGTGTTGAAGCAAAACTACCATTCAATATGAGCAGTAAGTCTGTATGGACTGGACTTATAAATAAATAAATAAATAATATATCTTTATTTCAGACCTATATCAGTCCATAAGTTGTAAGTGGTAACAAACTGATATAAACACTGTTTCAAGCTTGCACGGTTTACAACTAAACTTATACTGTCACTTACGGGGTCAACCCGCGATCATGGCGCTTGCAACAGCGCCGAAATATCGGGAGCTCAAAATAATGAACAATCACGGAAGATATCCCGTAAGTGACAGTATAATTTTAAACTGATATAAGTTCTTACAGTTCATATAGGTATCTGCTGTATTCATATTTATTCATATTTTCTTAGTTAGATGTTATGTATAAATAATGTAATCATTTATTTTCATAGCGCTTATTAATCGTATTTTATGTCTAATCGTTTTATTTTAGACCTATCTACAATATAATCTTTTCCTTCCCTAGATCATTTCTATGCACAAATATACATATTTTATTTTATTTTTGCTGTTTGGCTGAGCGTCCGCCCTACGACGCGTATCAGAAGCGTCATCCGTGAAATGTAATGAATATCGTAAACTAAACGAACTTTTCGTTACGCGGTAGTAACTAAATACATAACAGGGTTTTATTTTAATACCTCGATGAAATATGTAGAAACTTAGGATTTAAAAGTTTTCAGTCTATTTCAAGCACTTAGTTCGTGTTAGCGCCTTTAAAGATATGACTCATTTAATCATTAGTCATTGGATGATTTATAAATATTTGTAGTAGAAGTAGGTACAAGAACAATTTCAGTTGATCATGAATCAAAACAATAAATAAGATCTTTATGGCAAGCGAACGTGATGTTTTCAAAACGTAGAGTGATTTACGTCTGTTTTTAATTTATATTTTTTTTGCAAACTAAAAAAACTCCTCATTCGAGTTGAAATAGTTATCTGAACAGTGGTACATTTAGTTAGTTCCACATCTAACTTAGTAATTGCTACATAGAAAGCAGAAAAAACGCAATGGAAAACTTAAGGAAACGAAAGTAAATCAAATGTTTTAACCGAGCATTACTTATTTACTACCACAAAGAATAATTAATAGGATAAGGGTTTCATCGTCTGAAAATGTTTCTTATATTTTCCGTAAAGGGCGCGATGTTTATAATACTAGAGCCAATTAATCTTGGGTGTAAGGCGATAAAATTCACGCTCTCATCAAGATTAAAATACTTATAATACGGGGTGGAAGGGACACCGGTGTGAAAAAGGTTACCACGTATTCAGTACATCATTCTGAGCCCCCCCCCCCACGTATAAATTTTTCATCGGTTATTAAAAAAAAATCTGCTGTTTCCTACAAAAGTGCAATAGGTCAAAATGTATGGAACAGCTGTTTTTTTTTTCTATAATCTTGAGCGTAATGAATTGTTCTCGGCCATGGCCCGTTAGCGTTAACTATCGTATACTTACCTAAGTAAATTAGACCAAACGGCATTTTCATAATCCTTATATAGATCACCAAAACTACCTAATTACTCCATCGGGTATTTTTAGTCGGCCGGAAGGAAGTTTTATGATCGGATTTTAAAGCCATCCAATGTGTTATTATATGTTAATGTTAACTTTGGCATTAAATTATTGTTGTTTAAGTGTTACTTCGAAACTCTAATAAGTAGTAGAAGTAATTTCGCTTCGTTACCTACTACCAATTTTGTACAAACATCTTAACAATACTTTCCAAGACTCTCATATGCCTACTTATAGCGCCTATAAACATTAAATAATCTTCGAAACAAGGGAAAACGCACGATTTGGTAATGACTGTTGATTTTGATCACGAACGTAAACTTTGTACGGGGTAATGAAGTCGAGTGAAAGTGTATTTAAACTTTCAATTGGTCGCTTGCGGAGGGATCATACAAAAAAAGGTATTGTGCAACAATACAAACATGCGACGGTGCCGGTGTGACGATGCCATGCATTGTATGTACAGTGTCGAGCACTGATATGTGTACACTTAGCAAAATTCCGATTTTTTCGTGCAACAACGATTGCCACTTTTTACAACATCACAAGATTTGAGTACAAATGTACTGTTTATTTCTTGAGATTTTTTTTTCAGCAGATCTGCGAAAGGAGAAATGTAAGAGAAGTGTAGAAGTGGAGAAGTGTAGTGTGTGTGTGATAAAATGAAGAGAAAAGTTTGAGATCAGAAAAAATCATCATAAATTAAATAGATCAACTATTTAATTTATGATGTTTTTTTTCCAAATATGTGCTAAATATTTATTCATTCGTAACAATATAAAATTACCTATTATTACAATAGAAGAAAATCACATTAAAAAATTGCCAAGTGTGTACATATTAGTGCTCGTCACTGTACACGTTCAATTGTTTCTTCAATCGCTTCGATGCCAGACACATCCTTTGTTCTCTATTTATTTTTACAACTTAGCTCATTTATTAAAAGAAAATGTTGGCACTGCTACCAACATTTTTAATAAATCTTTCGCCTTTACCTAATGATGCATCCAAATGATTATGTTTGTCTTATAGTCAGGCTTTTAGTTTTCCACAAGTCCATTCAGTGAAAAAAAAATATCACGTAGGTAACTATTTTCACACTACGTCCAGCTGACTTTTTTGTTCCTTAGTCTTCTATTAGCGTGTCGATGACAATTTAAATTGAGTCAGCCCAGAATTGGGCGACGAGTTTGGCACTTTCAGTAGCGTCCATCAGCTCCTGCAACAGGACAGATAGGACATGATATCATTAGTTCCACCGTTTGTGTGCACACTTACACTCCAGGACAGAGTACCTCTACCTGAATAGGTTTTCCTTGCTTCGGCCAGCCTGTGTCCGGAATCAGAAACCTACATGAAATCTGAATACTCTGTATATATTCAGATATACCTACTTACTTAGGTAATTGTCAATATTTACACTCATTTTTCCTTTTTTGATTTAGGTAACCATCATCGATAGGAAACATAATCCAGCGACTAAGGTTTTAACTTACTATAAATAATAAGTAAAGTAAGAAGGCTTTACGATTGAGGTCAGATAACAGTTGTTTTTGCTCGAATAATTTGATAAAGAATTTTTCCATCAAAATGCGCAAACATAATTTATTTTAGGTATACAGGGTGTCGCGATCAGTTACAACAACATTAATCTAAAGGTTTCTGTCTTATCGGCCACCTTTGTACCAAACACATAAGTAGTTAGGTAAATAAGTATTCATCATCATCATCATTTCAGCCGAAAGACGTCCACTGCTGGACATAGGCCTCCCCCAAGTGTCGCCACATTGACCGGTCCCGTGCGTCTCGCATCCAGCGGATCCCTGCAACCTTTATGAGGTCATCGGTCCACCTAGTGGGAGGCCTTCCAACGCAGCGTCTTCCGGTTCGCGGTCGCCACTCCAGAACTTTTCGGCCCCATCGGCCATCCGTTCTGCGAGCAATGTGCCCTGCCCACTGCCACTTAAGTTTGGCTATTCTTCGGGCTACGTCGGTAACTCTGGAGTGAATAAGTATTATGTACAGTTTATTTTTTTTGACAATTATTAAATAAGTACATTTTTTAAAAACAACCGTATTTAAAAAAAAAATAACAATCTTTCAGTAGCTCACCGCAACTGCACCACACCAATGCATACTCATATATATAAATTACCCACTCTTCAGCGGATAAACAATATATGTGTGAAAATGAGACTTAGCTATCTACTGAAAGTCCAATCACAATCGGAAACGTAAAGCACAGTTCGTAGCTGAAAAATCAAATCAGCGTCAGTGGTTTCGATTGTTGACTAAAATAACAACAAACTGTCAAAAAATCAAATTGAAGAGGCTTTCAGCAGAATGGCAATAGCCAGGCAATTATAAAAGTGGCTTACAAACAAGCTTCATCTATCCAATTATTAAATAATAGTAGCCAAAATTGGGTAAAATAAACAACAAAAAACCTGCTGTAACGCCTATAGGCTGGCACGGCTCTAAATGATCGAATTGATTGGCTAAACTTGGTAACACGATCAAGGTTGAGTTAACGCTTTGTCACCACTTCTTGTGTCGGTTCCCACGTAGTTTCCTGTGTTTGTAAAACGTAGTTAATGTTTTTACCCGTTTTTACTTACCCACATGACTTTCCGAATGACAATAATCGATTTAGTTTGAAAGCGAGTGAAAGTTGCGTAATGGTAACACCGATTTTCGAATTTTCGGAGGAAATTAACGTCATTTGTTTTCGTTATGTCTATGATAAATAGAGCAATGTCAGTCAATAAGAACTTTGACAGTCAAATATTTTGGATGAAAAGTTTAGCCTATTTTTACGTACCTATAATACCTATTTACACAATTGAAATGTTTACGATTTCGCCTACAGTTACTTGTGAACTTGTATTTAGTCATAATTAAATAGTTGCAAAAAATTGCTGAAATTATTTTAGATAAAATAGGACTTCAATAACATGATTGATGGGTAATGAAAATATTTCCTAATTTAATAACACACCAGCACTGGACGAAAACAAAAACAAAACATTATTTAGCCATATTTATTTTGGGTATTGTTTCCCGTTACAGATCATTTACTTAATTAGGAAGAAACTTCTGCCCTGATTTTATTAACTTATGTGAATCTGAAGAATCTTATTAACAAGGAAAAAAAACAAATATGAAAATTAAGACATATTTCCCCGAAATTGTTATTACAGTAAGCATTCCGTGTTTACCGATTCGACTGAAAGTTACGTAATTAGACTGTTAGAAACTATGGCTGTTCCCTGGTCCACCAATTTTCATTTCTGATTAATTTCAAAGCGGCTTTCAAACTTCAAAGGCAGTTGAATCTCCCTAAGACTCATTGTCACGGTGCTTTTTATTCCTGCAGGTTACGACTAAGATCCTGACTTACAGCGTCAGTTGTTGAGTTAGGAATGGTCGTCCTATGTTAATATTTGTTCCAATGTGAATAGAGGCTGCACTCCGAACAATAAAATTTAATTAATTACAATAAAATATTACAATACCCGTAGTAGTAAGTTTACAATAAAACCTTATTGAACGATTCCAAATCGCAACAAAATACAGGTCATTAATTTGAAAAAAGAATAAAAATTGTCATTAGAAAAAGAAAAGTAAGAAACATTTGTTTTATCGGCATCGCAAATGGCTTTAAATAAAAGAGTTTTCACCAAAATCAAGCCAGTTCGTCTAGTTTTCTATTTATACATTAGATACCTATTTTTTTTTATATTCAGGATCCCACGCTTGGTTGGCCCTTTTCATTGCCAAATTGTTACACGGTTATCACTCAAATGTTCACAAATAAAATAATGTGTGCCGGAAATCATACAACGCACTATGACGTCCAAACATTTTATATTTTATCATAAAAATTTCTCGTATATAATTTATTTTCGTCGCTGACATTTTCACAACCTGAAATAAAAAAATAACGCTTGTCGGCTCGAATTTGAAGCGCAAAATAAACCGTAAATATCTACAGGTAGTTTGCCGTTGTTTCATGATATCCTCGGGTTGTTTGGACAAAAAAATTCTCATCATTAGTAATTTTCTAAAGATATGTATGTTTAAGGGCACTATATCAAACAAGAAATAATTAATTTGAACTTGATAAAAGTTAAAACTGACTTACTAAAAGTTACTAATTAAAAGTTTATCTTATTTTGTAAGATTGCTGTCATTGTATTTTGTGAATAGAAAAAAAAATGTTAAAATAATTGTTATTTTAAAACAAATTTTTTCACCTGCTCAAATATCAATCCTAATTTGCTGCGTACAATAGTGATTACCGACGCGAGTAATTCGAGTTAGTCTTCTGGTACTAAACCAAATATTTATTAAAAAAATCTTAGACCGCAGTCACACCTTATTAGATTTCATGTAGGTAATAAGGAGATATAATGAGACAATGATAGACAATTAACTTGTTTAGAAATCAAAATATCATCACAACTAGCCTGACGAAATGGCCCTATAAAAAATCATGACAGTTAATTAGAAGATGTGTTGAAAGTTCACTTTATGAAATGTAAAGAACATAAAAGCATGGACTACAATAAAAAGAATGTATGAGCATAAACAAACTTCATACCGTAATTAGACAATTAACAAATAAGTGATAAGGACTTTCTATTTGACCAAGATAATAAATTCTACTACTATGAGCATTGAGAACAACATTTTTGGTTATTTAGATATAAGTTCATCTTTGTGCTTGCAGCCATATCCTTCTTCTATTTTATTACAAAAAAAAAACTTCATTTGTAGAAAAACTACTTCGTTGAAAATGATGATGATCATTTTTTTTCCTACCAAGACCTGTTTCTATTGAGTGAGTACCCTTTTAAATTTTTCAATCTTGTGTTTTTTTATGCAACAGGATTGACTTCAGCGACCCGACCACAGACAAGCCCGCAAACTTGGCAAACTCTGCCGTTCTGCGCATGCTGGAGGAAGAAGAACGCAACCGTAGGGGACGCCCTAGTGAGTACACTGCCTTTACTGGAACTTCTGCTAACCCCAAGTCAAGCTAAGTCATCAATGTACAATTATATGATGGAGTTAGATTACAGGAAAGTACCTAGAGAGAAACCAATGACGACTATTTTTGGTTAAATTTTCAGCACAAAAGTGCCTTCTTTAAAAATAGATAAAGCTGCAGTTGTACATAGTTGCTTGCTTGTAAGAAATATACAGACACGACAAAAATATTAAAACAGACAAGATTAATTAATTAGAACATTTCATTCTTACTTCAACAAGTGTGGAGCACATCTAGGTGCTTCGTTGAATCTATTAAGCTCTCGTAGCCACACCTGATGCTTTCCTCTATTTTCTTGAGCATTTCTATTCATGCTACCTAGACCAAATATAATTTATTTCTAGTCTTGAAAAAAAGCGTCCCCTATATCAATTGGCTTTCCCTAATTTGAAAAGGAACATATTTTGGGAGAGAAGCTCGTCAATTCTGTCGAAATTCCTGATTGCCACTCAAGTATTTCGCGTTACGTGCAAGCGCATTTCACTCTTCTATTTTTGGGTTCAGAAAACGATAAACATTTACAAGCATGCCTGGATCGAACAGACATTTGAAATATTTCCGCTAAATCTCCCACACAGTTCTGATACACTGAAACTGTGTAAGCTTACTAATCCACTAATACTTTCCCCTGCTTTATCAGAGTTAGACCCGACCCAAGTCCGTGCGATCAAGGAGAACATGGTTTACATGCGCCATCCGTTTGACCGATACTGGCCCCCGGAACGATCCAGGATGCGATCAGCTCGCAGCTGGGATGGCCAGCTCAACGCTACAGGGAATATATACTCAGAGTTTATGAGGTCTACCAAAGGTACCAGCACAGCCTGGTAGAATAGATAGCTTTGGCTGTGCAAGTCTTGTACATATTCCATATACAGCAAGAGCTCATTAATTCGTCGATCAATCAATACCATAAGTAGAGTCATTGCACAACTAAAAATTGAGTATTCATATTATTGTATGCTATGCGCAGAACGTGGTCTTAACGTTTTATCGTGACGATTCCATCGAGTATCCATCGATATTTGTGATTAACGTCATTATGTGTCGTATTGCATTCAGGGCGTTTGCCTTACTAGAGTAGAAGTCACGCACAAAGAAGCCGCTACGCTTGCTAACATTACACAGACAACTAACTGGTTCAACAGGAAACCCTAAGCTACCAGACGATATATGAAGCTTAGACACGCCGATGATTCATTGATCTCAATATAATGAATGAAACATTGTGGATGAGTGTAACGTCCTAACGTTCGGCTCCATCCATCCGTCGTTTTGCTCGTCACTGTATTGACAAAAACCGCCCACTAATGACGAAAAACGTTCATTAGTAGAAAGTATTTGGCAAGGCTTGGAAGCTTCGCATAATGTGCTTTTACCTGTTGTTCCTGTTAGTAGTTCGCAGTCGACAACGGAAGAACGCCAGCAGAAGATATGGCTGAAACAGTGTTTGTTGGTAAAGTGTTCATTGTTTAATCTAGTGCGAAAGTTGTTCAAGTGCATAATTAGATTGTTTTGTTATAAGCACCGTTTCGTAAACTAAAACAAACGTAAGGAGATATGCAGAGAGCGTTAAAGTGGTTTATATCTGTTTCGTACCCGTAAAGTTAAACATGGATGTTTTTTTGTTTCGTATTCTTAGGTAAATCTACACAAAGAAAATCAAGTAGATTTTAAACGACTTTCAATGGAACTTGTTAAAACATCGATTGCTTCGAGTTTACACAATTTATTTCTTACTAAGTAAAAATAGGACGACGCCGTATTGAAAACTAGTTATCTGCTACTGAGACAAAGTTATCGTTAAGTTCCAAGAAATCAACAGTAACTGCCTGTGTACAGCAATGGAGAAATAAAAAGTAATGCTTTGCGTTGAGCCCACGAGTAATTATAATAATTGTGGCCGTATTCCCGAAGATGCTTGCACACACCGTTATAAATACTCTAAGTACTTTTTCTAGTTTATGATGTTAATAGAGAACGGAAACATATAATTACAATGCATAAAACAACGTTTTTATTTTCCAAGAATCTAAAAAGTTTCTTTGATCATTGATTCAACCGCATCTAAAAACTATAAGATCAGCACTTCAGCAGCCACAAGAACATAAAAGTTTACATAGAAAGTGCGTTTTTCGTGTAACAAATATTGACCTTGATTCCAGGATTAAAATCTATAAAAGTGTTGTTTGACGTCACGAATAGACTATTTCTACGACTGTTCATCCCTGGAGGCTCATGAATCAGCTTCTAATTTTAAAGCAGGTGCGAAAAGTTGTAAACGACACGAGTATCTTAGTTCATACGTATCAGACGTTTTCTCCAGGTGTGCACTATTCTGGGCTAGCAGTTTTTTTTTATATGTAGACTTCATTTGTTATTGGCAATATGTTTGCCACAGTTGACTTTGACATCGAGATTATCATACAAAACTTTGAAGACTGTATACTAGGTAATATCTAAGTGCTCATTTTATTTAGTTCTCTCAGTGGTACTGTTGTATATCATTATTCAGTTCGGTTGCGTTGAGGTAAACATACGCATGCGATACACAGTTAGACAACTTACGAGTTGATTGACTGACTTCTAATCACTATTTATTTCTTAGACCTTCCCATCAAACTGGTCTAGGGACGCTGAAGTCCAGTAAATCCTTCAAACAAGTTAATAACTTGTAAGTGACCGTCAGCGACCATCGGCGAAGTGGACCGTTTGTAATTAAAGTACGACTCATGGCCCAATGCAGGAGGTAATTGCGACCACGTCCCATAATCCCAGACGGATCATATTGCTTAACTAATTGCCTAGGTACCAATTTCCATCATGTTACGTTCCAGGAAAATCGTTTATAACATTAAAATATGATGCACCTACATCATTCCAGTTGGTATGCAAGTTTCGCAACAGGTGAAATATATTTTCCGTCTTGCCATTTCGTTAGAATTTACGATCTCATTGTTGTGGGTACGTAGCTAATGGAAATGGTTTTATGCTTCTATTTCAACAGCTATAAATTATTATTAGGTACGTTCAGGTGGGGTGCCTAGGTCGTAGGTTTTAGTAGGTGTGTTCTTTTTCGGATGGGGAGTATCAACGAGCGTAACAGAGTTGGCGAATGGGTGTCCTAAAAATGTGCGTTCTCAAAATATAATATGCGGTAGATATTTGTGCTCGTCGCACCTGCTGGCTAGCCAGCAAGTCAGCTAGTCAAACGTAGTGCACACCGGTCGACGGTTGGCGCGTCTCTTGTACTATACAAATCGATTAAATTAATCGTGAGTTCCTGTTTAATTAATCACTATTATTTTTTGAGTTAAGCTTCTTATTCGTTTTGTTGTCATGTTCGCATTTGTTTTTTATTTGTCTTCTTTATTTAAATTTAAATTTTCGATGCAGTAGGTCACACTAAAAGTGCACTTTTGGAAAAAAAAAAAGTTTTCAGCCTGGTTCGCCGTTTAATAAGGTTTTTATTTAGTGTTATTGTGACAAACTGACAATGTTAATCTATTCTAGTATCTAATTAAGTAAGTAAGCCCCACCCCACATATTAAAGTTAATAAACAAAGCTTTATTTTGGCAAAACTGAAGCCAAGTTAGTTTCACACAGTTGAACATAGTTGGAGGTAGTTGGTTTCCTTAATACGGACAAAATTGAATCTCAATAGGTTCCCTATTATACATCGAGGTTTCGTAGTTGCGAACATTGTTAGGTAACGCTAGGACCAACAACTTTCATCGACAGAAATGTATGAGTTGATTGAAGTAATCTTGAAGTCCTTACTCCTAATCAGACCCTGAGAAAGTGAAACCTTAGGATTCATACACACACCGAAAATTAATGCTAAATCCTTTTATGATTCAGTAGATACAGTTATCAAAGTGTTCAACAGTTTCGTCACAAAATACTTTATCCTTTTTCTTGCATTTCATACTCCAATTTTAAATTATTCTGTTATGAACACATCCTGTGCCTTCCCCGCAATCTACTATTGGTTAATCATCATTCGGCCTTTTTGGTTGCCGCTCTCTTTACACTTGTGCTCTCTTCCTCTCTCCGTCTCCCTCTCTCCCAACAGTAGAAACTATACGAACAATCGATTAAAGTGGACCAACTAATCGAACCTTCCCGAAAAGTTCACCTTTACTTCTGTGACCTAGAATCTTAGAATATATCTTCGCCACAGACTCTATTTCAGATTCCATGAAATCTGACTCGGTAGATTCAAATAATCTTGGAAGAAATAGCCCTACTGACATTGTGAGTTTGCGACATTGCCGTGGGCTATTAGTGCCTACTTAAATGAGACTCACGATTTTATATGCTTAGACAAAATACAAGGCCGAGTTCTAGTTTAATCTGTTCTCTGGAATTTCTGATTCAGCATCTGCTTACCGTAACTAAGGTATTCCTGTCCCACGCATTTTTCAGACACAGAAACAGATACAAATATTTAGATAATGCTAACATGTTGTTCATCGAGCATCCCATCCTCCGACAAATTGCTTGAAACTCCAGGAATAGGTACCTACACACAGGTTGAATCATAAATCTGTGTTCGCCTACAATAAAACGAACTTATATCCTAGAAATTTGTTTTTTCGATGGTCTGGCGCACTTCCAACTGGTTGGTGGGCCGCGCTAATTTAAAGAGAGATGTGTCATAATAAGCGATACGTTCAACACTGAAAGTCTCATGGTCTCCAAGATCATATCACCCGACGATTGAGATCGTACGCCCTGATAACACATATTTTCCAAGAAACACGTATTTTTAAAAGCATTTTGCTAAATCGAAAGTTATATCTGGCACGATACGACAACCAGTTTTATGTAACACACTGTTTTACGAAGTAATTGCATTGTTACAGGCCAGAAGAAAGTAGTGTGGCCACCGGTGCCCGAAACGAACGGATATCATCAACCACAACAGGTAATTAACATCTACATTATAATTACTGTCACACAGATACAAACAAAATTATATTATGTATATAGGGGTTGATTTAGATGCAAATGACATCACAGCTGCACATAGTAAACGCTTTACGGTGACGGAGCAACAATAATTGCATGCAAAACCAAGCTATTACAAGTATTACGATATGTATTATAAGCTACATTATAAATCCCAACAGCAACAGACTCCTGCGTACTACAACAACGCGCAGCAGTCCCCCGCCTCTCCTCAGCCCCAGTCCCAACAACAACCCCAGTACCAACAACAACCTCAGTACCAACAACAGCCCCAATACCAGCAACAACCCCAATACCAGCAACAATACCAACAGCAACCCCAATACCAACAACAACCCCAGTACCAACAACAGCCCCAATACCAACAGCAGCCCCAATCCCCTCAGCCTCAGTACCAAGCTCCCGAGTCGGATCCTTCCTACTGTGAGGGCCGGCGACAGGAGCCCTCAGGGCTGAGTAAGCTGATTCCCGTTGGTCCTGGCGTAGCGTCCCCCGCCTCCTACCGACCAGGCCCGCCGTCTCCAGGCATCGCGCCGCAGCCCTATCGCCCGGGACAAAGCCGCTGGGCACCAGTACCAGCCCCTCTTTCCCCTCAGGTATTAGGACACAATGGTTGGAACGTCAACGTCGTCGAATAGAATTTAGTTTCATTACTGACTTGCACGTTTTCATTTTACTAATACTCTCTTGGTAAGTACCTCAATGTTTGTGCAGATCGCTATTTTTATAACGAACGCTATGCCTTTGTCTGCTAGAAACTACTTTTTCTATGGATTCTACGATTAATACAGAGTGATCTTCTTAGAACATGTAGTGGCAACTTTGCAAACATCTTCATGAAAATTAATAAGACATTAATCCAAATTGATTTGATTGCAAAGTGGAAATGCAGTGTTGTTTAGTTACTACTCACTTGTACACATTGTGATAATCTACTCTGTATCTGATTAACAAGGATGTTTGATCTCCTTCGCCATGCGCTACATCAGTATTGTTATACTGTGTAGATTCAAGGATCGCAGCCGGGTTACCCGTTGCAGCAGCAGCTGTCACCGCAGCAGCAGCAGCAGTACCCGCCTCAGCCGCAGTACTCTCCCTCGTACTCGGAGCCCTCGTACGAGGCCCCACAGAAGAACTTCGAGCCCCCACCATCGACGATCACTCTTCGTCAGCAGCAGCCAGTACACCAGAAACCTCCACCGGTTTTCGCTAGTCAACCCGCCACAGCTTCATTTCAAGGTACCTATCTAGATATTTACTTGCAGACACCAGGTTTTCAAGATACATTTTAATAAAAAAACTTTTCTACAAAGACACAATAACTCAAAAAGAGTAGGTGGTAGTTTATTTCCTTGTTCTTTTAGTAAAATTTATTACGTGAAACGCGTTTATTTGTGTTAAAATGAAAGTCTGGGTCGTTGAAACATTGGGGCGTGTTTTATAAGAGACTTGTGAGAACTGGGAACATTTTATTTAAGTGAATGGCAATATCAACGCGCATGAAGTAAATGCGTAAGTACTTTGAAGATGACTTCGCAAACATAATAAATATGTCGAGTTCCACATGTATTGTTTATACGATGGCTTTTTTATGCCTCGATGTCGCTGTGACTTACACTTAAGACTTTTACAATATACGCAGTTACGGTTCGTATTGTTTTCTTTATTGGTCTAAGATTGTCACACGTTGTTCTTATTTAACAATAATACCTTGGTAGGTACTCACTAAGGAGTCAACTCGCATTTCTCGATATATGAAACTTTTAACACGCGTACCGATCATTAAAATAATTTGCATGATTAAAAGGTACCACTCCTTTTAACCATTCTATGTGTGTAAATAAATTATGAATCTCGAATAATTACGCTTACAGCTTTAGATTTACCGGTCTGATTCTCTACAAACAAGAACAATGGCGCTATATAGCTGGTAACACACAAGCAAATAATTGCAAGACAACGGAGAACTTAGTAAGCCTCTGCTGCTCCGCTCCCAGTCTAAAAGCTAAGCTAAACTCACAGACTCGAACTGATGGATGCCTAACTAACCCTAAATGCGTCGACGTCTCGGCACAAATACTCTAGGGGTGTCGCGCGCTCAACAGCACAACGACTCGACACAGAAGCCAAATTCATTCCGCATTTTAGGTTATAAATAAAACAATAACATTGTCGTGAAAGGTTGACTACAGGATTATGCCAAGTGGATCGACAGTAGCAGTTGCGACTTGTGAACTAAATGACAACACTGCCATTACCAATATGTTTGCCAAGCGTTGGTATTTTGGCAATTTTTCTTTAACATTGAACAGGTGAAATGCATTTTCGGCGGTGATAACACCTTAATTGCGTCTTTGTTAAGCGCAATAGTTCAGACAATAAGAACAATGTAGATAGTGTGTAATATAACAGATGATGACAATGAAATTAAACTAGGTGCAATACCAGATCGTTCTTAGGGTGTACACATTTAAGATGAGGACGAAAAATAAGTATATTAACAGCTGGTACGGGTGATTACGATTCCGCAGGAGGCGTCAACATGCGTGGGGACCAGAAATGGCCACCTCAGCAGGTGAAGGAGGCGGTTGCCGCGGAGAACGAGGCCAGAAGGCAGTTGGCCAGGGGCCCAGCGTGCAGGCCGCGCAAGGTAACGTTTTTAACAAGACACTGTTATTAACCTACCTACAGTAAAATAGGGTTGATTTAAGAATTTCAAAGAGGCCAATTTGTTTTCACCTGAAGTTTTTTTTAATTTTTAATGTCATTTTGGTGATTAGCTCTATGGTTCTTAAGTAACCCCATTTTGATGACTTCTAAATATCTATGTATATTTTATTTAAATCCTGTGGCATCTAAGATTACAGGAGAGAAATCCTTGAAGATCATGGTGTGAGCAGCCTCTAAATATAATCACTAAACTGTAAATAAAAGCTAAAACATAACGAGCCCGCATGCTGTACTATAAGCACCAGTATTATATTTTGCATTCCACTGACATTTATCTAATAACCTGTAGTTTTGGACAAAATACTAAATTTTCCACACTTTTAAATAACTTGTATCGGTCAAAATTCTGTTTACAACTTGAATAATTTTTATGTTTTAATAAACATTGGTAAAGCCTATCTAATTCTATTTAACTATTAGGTATGTAAATATCTCTCAATATTTGTTAATATTACAATTTTTTTTTGTATTTTACTTTTAACACCCTGTATATACATATATTTGTCACTTCAAATATTACAACGCCTACCACACAGACTATTATATAGGTAGTTTTTCTATAACATCTAGTTTAAAAAGTAAAACCTAAACGACACAATGTCTAAATCTGTACCTACTCGGGCGCACAACTATAACTAATTCAATTTCAAATCTTCAAACGGCGAAATTTAATATTGGCAACTTCCTCACCTCACCTCAAGTTAATTCTCTAAAGTTACATTGTATAAACATCGTGGATTATCATTCTATTGAATTCGGAAAGTTTCTCATGACGTCAAACATTGTTTCTTACAACATAACTTAGAGAATTTATGGACTGAAGTGCATAGTGTTGAAAGCTACCGTTGTCTGTTTTAGCTGCGCCAATATTCGCTTGCCGAATTGGTTGCAAAGAACGACGTGTAGGCGTCGATCAGTTCCCCAGTCCGTACGTACCCGGACTTTGATACCGAAGGTGTAAGTGCAGTTTGCGTCACTAGTGCTACTATGTTTGGGCAAACTTTCCATTAACAGATCTCGGCACTTGGTGAAGGGCAAACCTAGTACTGTTAGTCGCGAGCACCTAACTCGCGTTTAGTAGGCTTTGCAATATCTATCCTTATGTAGGTGTACGACTCTTGCAATGATTAGTTTGAGAATTGGTTAATTAGGTGAGCTGTTTTTAGGACTTTTTAGAGGTAGGTAGCATTAGGCAAGGAATAGGAAGTTTTCACAGGTCACCCTTTGGTGACCTGTAAAAACGAACACATGAACTGTTGTATTTCAGTGATAAATTAAACAACTGAGCTTTTGTTCCATAATCTATTATAGACCGACCGCTTTAATGAGTCCTCGGCCTTGCTCCATCAAAGGCACATTAAGCGTCCACAAACTCTTAACAATATCCCACAGGTTATTTGCTTTAAATAATCATAATCCACGTAGGTATTACGACGCTAATTGAACCAATACGTGATCACTGATCAACCTTCACAATATTCCATTTAAATTGATACCTTCGCGAGGACTTATTAAAGCGGTCAGTCTATAGTTGTAGCGTGACTGTCCATAAAAGCAAAACCAATGGCAATAGCTTAATAAGGGGTACTCACGAGTCACGATGTTTTCATTTCCCTGTTGTGGAGCTAGCACCATGACCACCACGTGGCAACCGCCTAAATTTTCACCAACATACAATAAAATTTCTGCACTGAACTGAGTCTATTATTTGTGTATTATCGCAGGATGATTATCGCCCCTCAAATCACACGGTTGGTTGAAAAATAGGATAGTTTGGACCCCATAGGGCACCGTGTGGAGACGGCGGCGGGTCGCTATTGTTTTTATAAAATATTGCTGTATGAAGGAGTAGATAGGTACTTTGTGGAGTTAATTGTCGAAAGCGTTTTTTTATATTATCATGTAAAATAACACGTTAAGTATTATACTTTAGAAGGGTAGGTACTTAATTTTCTTCACAGACGAGATTGCAATAGCTCGTGAGAGAGTCGTACACTTATCCCACCAAACATTCATGTAATGGACTAAAATCATTATTTTACACAGGCATTCATTCTCTTCTATTTCTGCAAAGCTTTGCAATGTAGAATGAGTTCAGAATTCATGATGCATGATTAGAATAAGATCGTACTGCGATAGTATTTTAATTTAGATATCAAATATTAATATCTACCTATCTTTTAGAACCTACTTAGGTGTTTACTATGTATGTGTAGTAGTGTCTGATTACTGTCACAACCAATAATGCTCAATTTAAGTCATCGTAAATCGAGCCTTATGCTTCTCACAAACATGTAAGAAAAACAGTATTTATTCCTATTCTTGACCACTTGAAGATGAACGAAAATTGGAAATTACACAAAGATCAGACAATTTTCATACTAAATATTGCACTCATAATCGAATTGAAATTTGATAGCCTCGAAGGATTCTAGGAGTTTCAGATCACTATGTACAAAAATAATGATGTTATTTTGTACTCTAATTCCAGGTAAAGAAGGACTATGGAACCTTCTTCGCGCAGAATGCCCTGAACCACAACTACCCTGGATACCGCGCGCCCCCCGGCACACAACACTATGATGACAACTCAGGCCGATCTTCATACTAAATTAGATCTTAGTAACTAACATATCCCTCATATAAAAGGAATATTAGTCTGACATCAATCTTCAACTCGGATGTGAATTTTCTGTAAAGATGTTCAAATTCGTTTTGATTAATTTTGTTGGCATTACTCATGTCAAAAGTGTCTAGTGTCTACTTATCCAATTAATTGGGGGCATAACATTTTGTAACGTCAACAAAATAAGTAGGTATCATCTCATCAAAGTAAACATCAATCAATCTAATTGATTCGCTAAAAGCGAAATTGTCGGGATTTCGAGTACTTGTATAGGCTTTAGGTATTAAAGTCTTGAGGCATGTACGAATTGGATTTCAATCAGTACTTAATTGTAGTTTAATTTATTTTTAACCATTATTTAGAAATGTAAGTAAAGTATATAATCATAAAAAAATATAAAATAACATTATCATTTGTCACATTCATGAATCGCTTTAAAAATTATCATTTTCTATTGATTCTCATTGTTTTCTGTGTAAAAGAGCGGCTTTATACATTGCGAACATATCCGAAGTTGCTTATAATGTAACTGTAAATAATGCTCAACTACCAATATCATAAACATCATAAACACATTTTAGAATTTTTAAACATCAAACTAAAATTTCAACTAATTAAAGTTTACGGAAGTGAAGAAAATGTTTATGATTTTGGATATTTAAAAATTCAACGCTTCCGCCAAAGTATAATATTAACAATATTGGCTAAGCTTATTGTACCTACCTAGTCATGAAAAGAGATTATACGAATATTTTGTATATAAAATGTTTAATGGCCTTATTGATTTGGTATTTCATTATGTAATTATATTTTAAATTAAATAAATTATAATTAATGCCAATCAGCAGTTTTATTGATGACTACCACATGAAAATATTCACTTATTTGATAGGCTGCTCAATTATGTTTTAAGTAAAACACAAAGTGGCTTTTGCTGAGAAAAAATAAAATGGGGTTGTGTAGCTAGAGCCGCATGAAGGTACCAAAAACATAATCTAAGATACGTTTACAAATAAGGCAGTAAACCAGCAAACTATTTATTATACTTTATTATGAGTACAGTTTGGCATGACTTCGATAACAACAATAGGTCGACTTAAAACGGTAAAGCGAAATAAAACGATAATTACGTATGAAAATATTATATTATCATACATTACATACATCGTGTACAAACCACGTCGAGTACCTAGACTGAGGTGCTCAATAAATGCTTCAAAACAATAACAGCAGTCTAGCCAAGCTACGTACAGTACCATTATGTACAACATGTACAGTTAATAACAAAACAGAGTAACAATTATTATTACAAAAAGCCGATGTATTGTCGCCGAATGTAACCAATGGCATACGTTTAATATCACAGAGGTAGCCAATTTATGTACAAAATAATTATGGCTACGTGTTTTTACCGTAACATTAGTCACCAATAGGTAGGTGAGACTGCCTTTCCCCCAACACTTCTCTTTGAGAGCGTCCGAGAAGGAACGAAGAAGTATTTTTTTCAAATTGGCAGAGAATCCCCACCTATTGGGGACTTACTAGATCGCTAACAGGGCAGCCCTAGCACGCGCTGTTTATGAGAAAACATTAATTATTTAGCATAATCAGCCTGTAATATCCACTGCTGGTACATAGGCCTCCTCTCTATGAGGGAGTGGGCTTTAATCCACCACGCGGGCCCGGGTTTGTACAGAGTTGTTTACCAACATTACCTACTTCGAGACAGTAGTTCAACGCCCATACATTTCAAGACTTCGTATGTCATAATTATCTTAATTATTTCTTGAACTGAAGTTTGGGATAAGCTGTGTCCCGTTCAGCATACCAAATGCGAACGACTGTAATGATTAAAGCTCAAAGCTCACTCATAAGCGATGCCGTTAGGGCGCTTATTAAGTTTGCGTTGCATAGAAAGAATCCCGAAGGGCTAGATTTGAAGAGATACTGATGGGGTACCTTGTTATAATTTAGACCAGCACAGTACTGTAGCGCTTCGGTAAATTTTCAATTAAAAGACAGAGCAGGAGGTAAAGACAGAGATAAATGGAAAGAGGGAAGGGAGGCCTTTGCCCTGCAGTGGGACTCATCAGGCTCATAATACAATAGTAATAAATCAATTGGTTTCAAAGAAAATCGTCTGTGACAAACAGACAGATACCGGTATTACTCAGTGAGCACCCGGTTTTATTAAGCCTCGTGAAATCTGTTGTCAAGTATTATGTGTTATAATACATTTCAAAAGGCTTGCTGATAACGGGTTGAGCAATAGAAAGTAAACGAGACATAATTCAAGATTCGATAGTTTATGACATACTTAGTCACGTTAGTGCGTGCTAGGCTTGCTGTACTACTTTCATGTGATCGAGCTACCATATTATTATAACCTCGGAAAGTGCAACACATTGCAATTCATGTCATACATGTACTGCAATGTGTCTTGTCAGATTTCTCCCAATTATCACATTACGCTTTACGTGAATAACGTAAATGCAAGTTGTCTTTATCTCAGAATAAATAAATAAAACATTACAAAATATATAAATATAAATTGATATATACATATAAATTAATTCATAAATATCAGGAATATCGATACTTTTTCTTGGAAAGGCACCGAGAGTATGCTAAAATCCGGCACTTAAAACAATTTTTAAGACCAATATTATTTCACTGCTTCGTTACCTTAATGAAACGGAAATATAATTCGCTGGTGAAATTATATTTTCGTTGCATTATACTATCAAGTTATTCTAATGGACTTTAGCCGAAAACCAATGCAACGAACCCACATGTACTTATAAATTTATTATAAATAGCAATCTAAAATATGAGCTATATATTCTCACACATCAGACTGGAACCTCGACGGAACATCATTTAACTTAGCTCGTCATTTTTTATTGAAATACCCACACGACATCGATTACGATTTTTCAAAATCAAATTTCCTTTGTTTGCAATTTTTCCTACGTATAAATGCTCGCACGCTTCGCTGGACGAATTCTTATGATATATTTTAGATGCAAGAGTCTGGCTCCCATCACTATGATCTAAGCCCAAGCCTATAGTGCTAATCTCTATACACACAGAATATCAAGTGGAAATTGTTACTTGGTGTGCATAAAGTCGACATCATGGTTAAATTTCAATATTCTAGATGCTCCAGAATCAAACGAGTGAGAATCCCTGTGTTTGTTGAATAGCTTGGATGAGATGGTACTTGAGCCGTTCCTTAGTTTTGTAACGCGGAAGATCTAGGAGGTTAAAACATGTGTGAGCTACCGGGAAGTACCTGTCGTCAGCTACTGCCTGAATTCTTATCTGTAATGAAAGAAAAATATAAATTTTTAAAATCTTAAAGTACGTTACGACGTTATTTCCCCGAAATTGTTCACCAACGCAGTGAAGGTGTGAAGAACGTGGCATCAACATCAACGGCGAGTACATTTCACACTTGAGATTTGCAGAACAAAACCCAGGTTATGTTCAACGAACACGTCACTCCAGAACCTATTGTTGTCAATGGCGATCCTCTCGAGATTGTTCGAGAACGTATTTACCTCGGACAAACTCTGCAGTTCGGTAATAACAACTTTGAGAGGGAAACTAACAGACGAATTCAGCTGGGCTGGGCAGTTTGAGAACCTTCGTCGGGTCTTCTGGTCACATATTCCACAGAGCCTAAACACTACATTTCTATTAAATAAAATATCATCATAATATTGGGGTCAGCTTCCAGTCTGAACGGATGCAGATAAAAATACCCGTATCGGAACCACTGCCTATCTTACCTCGAGGCCCAATAACAAGATAGCCCCATTTAAGATTCGTTAGCCAAAACATAAGTCGTTTAAAATGTATGTACTCACTTTAATATCTCTCATTCCTTGAATCGGAACCCGATCGCTGCCAGTCAAAAACAAAAGGAACTTTTTCTTATCTTCAATTGGAAGCTCATGAAACGTTTCCCAAAACCACCTGGCAATATAAAATAAAAATAATAAACACTACCTTCTGACCATCGAAATGAAAGAAACAAATCCTATGGCAATAGTGAGGGTCTCATTCAGTGGGGGATTTTTGTAATCGGATCAGTACTTCCATAGATTTCCCCTTTCAAACAATTTCAACTCTTAATAATTATGGGTAGTAATGAAAGCTCCGACATAAAAAGAAGAATTGTCCTTACTCAAAATATTAAATCTACTGCCTAAAATACTACCTTGCCGACTACTTTTGTCCGAATAAAAATGACGAAACGACCGAATGAGATCCAGAAATCTTCGAAAAATAAACATGACTGTTTATTGCTATAATACTTTTCTACCAGCATAAATTACGTTCTACTGAAAACAATGCTTTGTAATTTTTATCTTTACTTGCCTACTATTAATTCATAAATTACCTTTCATATTTCATAGACTGTGGTGCTATTTTAACTGCTAACCTGACCTAACTCTGATGTCGGTAACTTAGTAATTTTGTCGGAGGTTAAGTATTCTATTCGGAAGTTTATTTTTGTTATTCGAAGATCCATTTTTTTTTAGGAGAAAATGCAACATGCTCTTATTTGTTGTTAAATTGGATATTTTTTTTCGTTTATGTTTTGGGTTTTTTGTCGGTAATTCATTATAACGCTGGTTAATTAGAATAATAGTCAGCCACAGATCGCTAGAGATTAATTTGTTTTTCGGAACCATTATTATTTCCCCTTAATAATATTCGTTTTTAAGTTTACATGAAATGCAATCGCTATTTTTACCTGACTTGTGGATCAGTAGAGGTATACCCGTTTTTATATTCACAATTACTTTCAAACACTTCCCAGTCATATTCTTCGTTGCCCATTACAACTGACATCATTTCGTGTGACCTGAATAGCTTGATAATTCTACCGCCACAAACCTGCAAGAAAAAAAAAACAAATGTTTGTGTGTATGTTTTACAAATTGGTATGAATTTATTACACACAATATAAACAAACATTGCCTCGAGTAATCATCATCTGTCTAGCCTTTCCCAACTATGTTGGGGTCGGCTCCCAGTCTAACCGGATGCAGCAGAATACCAGTATTTTACATGCAGCGACTGCTATCTGACCCCCACAACCCAGTTACTGGGTAATAGATCCAGAAATTTCTACTGATATATCCCCACCAGTGAGTGGACTTTGCCGTTTATTTTTCCAGAAATCCCCACTGGTTAAGTACAGCACACAGCCTTAGTGGGGATTTTTGAAAAAATATGTCCAATTGTCCCCACCAGTTGGAGATTATAAATTAAAAATACGTTAATCAATTGAGTTTAATTATTTATTTAAATATGTTATGTCAATGTAATAATTGCAATTGTTGACATTGAAACAAAAACCAAAAATATTGACTAAATTCATGTAGGTATACACATGGCAGCACGGTAGGGCTATAATGTCAAATGATTTATACCCACATGAATTTACCACATAAACTTCAATATAATGAGGTTTTTTCCAATATACAGCTGTATAGCTGTTTCAAAGAAAAAAACCAAGCTTACTAAGACTCCTACATTTTTTGTATGAGTCAAAGTCACCGTCGCAACCTGCGATCGCAAAGAGCCATAGAAAAATAACAAATCATCTTAAAAGTTCAACTAGACTTATTATCTGGCAGCATTACCAATTTTTATTGAAAAAAATGAGAAAAAACCTTTATTGAAGAGGGATATCAGTGGGGATTTCTGGAATAAATCATATGGTCAAACATCAGAGTTTTCAGTTTATGGATCGAAAATACTACTACAGTAAAATTCTGATAAACACCAAGCTAATTTCAGACTATACCGATAACCCAAAGTGGATAAATTAAAAAGTAGTACGAGAGCATAGTATCTTCAAAAGTTTTAACGCGCAATTATGCAGTTTCGGCCATATCCATCACCTTTCAAACCGCGACATGCTTTTCTATTCTTAATTAGATTTTTTTTTACTGCATCAGCGCCCGTTTAGCCTTAGTTATCCAGATCTTTCAATATCTCATTCTTACCTTCTGAAAACCTTGATTGAAAGCTTTGAACTGATTTTCAACCGATTTATTTAGTAAAAAATCTACATAAAGCTCAACATATTCCTGTTTGTTCTCATGTGTTACCGGCAAGTTCTCGCCGTTTTCCTTCAAGGGGTGCACATGTATCTGACCGAAAACTTCTGTGTTTACTGCGAAACATAAGCTGAATACCTGTTGAAATAACAAGTATGATTAGACATAGTAAAATATTTAATTTAATAGCTAATAAATCGATATTTTAGCACTAACCAATAAATTTTGAGTTTAGAATTTGTAGGTATTTTTCCTATAAAAAAGGCACAGTTCTAAGCACAGCACGGGATAAGTATCGCCTCGACTCGAACTGTAGAACCGAGGTCACGCTGACCGCGTGTAGTGCTTATAAGTATGCGTTGATCTTAATTTAAACAATAATAATAATATTTTAACATAGCTTACATCTTCGACATCTTCATCCGGATAGTCCAGCAAACTTTTGAGGCTATTAGCAAGAGTAGGATACAGATCCGATAAGTCGTCCAACATGATGGCTTCTTCGAGCAACTTCTTGTATAACACCAAGGGGAACGGGACGTAGATTATAATTGAATTGTATATAGCGAGACCGTAAATTGCACCTGTAAACAGAAACGAAATAAAAATTATAAATTAATATAAACTATTACTATTAAGTTCAATTCCGGAGCAAGTTGCAAATGCAAAGGGCGCCTGCAAGGGCGTATGCGTAAATGGCGTCATTGCCAGAGAAAGTACCAAGAACAAGCGGCAATATCTCCATCTACGCAAGCGTTTTCATAGTTACACAGAATCCATTAGTATGGACGGCGGCTATGCTGTTGCGGTTTGCGGTTGCGAGTTTTCTCGAAGTTTTATAGTAAAGAGTCTTTCAACTTCAATATAACAGCAGACTTACCAATCAAATAATACATGACGTCGTCTTCGAATGGATTATTTGAGAACCAGATCATATTAGTTTCTTCGGATTGCTTGAACATACCGTATACAGGGTCGAAGATTTCCTTTAGTAACAAAAGGAAAAACTCTTTTTTAACCCCGCCAGCATCTTCGGCTTCTTCGCCGACGAATTCTACCTGAAAGAACACTAGACGTCACACATTGCAATTTATACCTTATAACGATGACATGAGATTCACATGACGAGCAGTCGTGACTTGCAAGGATTACGCAAATAAATATTATTTCTTTTCTATACCAAAAATGGATTATGAGGACTTTATTCTGAAGACGTAACAAGGAGTAGCCTTAATTCTCTTACTGCCAAACTTTTGTTATTATTTAGCTATTAAGGTTTACTATACAATAGCATGTTAAAACTTTTGTGCACGCTGCTTGCAGAAGCGAATTTAAGTAGCGTTAGTGATCAGCACTCGCCTAACGGAAAAAGAATGCGATGAAAACTTTTTCAAATTAGACAAATACTTACTCTAAGAGGTTTCTTCAACTGCGAAGTCTCATGATTACTGATTTGTGACATTGTATCTCTTACTATATGTTGCCTGGAGACTGTTAGGTTAAGGAACTGGTCCCTTTGGTACTCATACGTGGGGTCCATGAATAACCGTGTGAATATCTGTGTGGCTGCTCTACTGATAGCTATCTGCATTTGAAGCTGCTGATCTATTTTTAGTAACAATGATTTGCATTGAACGTCGAATAGGAACGCGTAGTTACACATGTGAGGATGGGCCGACTGCAAAAGAGTTAGAATGTTGCATTTTATATATTATTGTGTTTATTAGACACACACATTGAATAACTAATTAATGGTGCGTAATTGACGCTATTACATGGGACTTAAACATAGCTGGCGAAATGTGGGTGAACTATTAGGTTGCACCAGTCGGCGATTACGGGCGTGAGGTTATGTTTATGGTGCTTGAATGGTAGCCACTGGGCACAAAAGTTCGGTATGAGCTCTCTTAACTTCACTTGAGAGGCGCTAAAAGTTACAACTTTTCATTTTTTTTATTTTTTTTTTTTCTACTAATCTATTGTAGATTAGTCGACTCGACTAACAATCTTTGTGACACTAATTTGGTAACTCCACGCGATAACACTGGACTGGGAAGTTGACAAAATTATACTTTTTATTAATACAGGTGTGGGAGTCGGATTGCGATACAGATAAACTACATCAAGCTGTTTAAATATTCTTAGTAGTACTTACAGCATGATCCGAAAGCCAGGTAATATAATCGGTAGCAATATCCACATGATCGCACAAGTCTTCAATATAAAAACATTCCGCTGGAATTTTCGGTTTCTTTGGATTTGTAAAGTTTATTTTGTTCAGTGACGACAGAGTATTGAGTATTTGTATTATGCTGTGTGAAAAGTAAATTTTCTGGAACCAGAAAGAAAATCGGCCGTGATACTTTCAAGTACAATTTGTTTCATACATTTTAAGATTTTTATGTACCTTGTTCGCCCGAACCGAAGGCTGCATTAGTTCATATACAATAACACTTTTGAATATATCGACTAGCATTTCAAAATATTCTGGCGTTTGAGACTCCCACCATAGATTCACTATCCTCTGTGGATGGGTAGAAAGATTGTTGAACGCCTCTGCGAATGGACCCTAGAAGGAAAAAAACTATATTTTTATAAACTGTGTTGATTTTTAATCAACTGGATCGGAATATGTTCCTATCCTTCTTTTTCGAATGTTTACCAGAGTGTCCCCTTCAATCACATAAGTTTAATGTTAGAATGTGTTGAGCTGTGATGGCAGCGTTTTAGCAATGGCAGTGGTGTCATCAGTAGAAGTTTATTGTGTATTTGTAATCACATAAATCTATTCGTATTACAAAAAAAAGTTTACCATTCTTTTACGGAAATAAACGAGGGAAGAAAACACCTTTTCATGCATTGACAAAGAACATCTAATGAATATGATTGACTATGATCACTTTAATGAAAATAATTGCATGATATGATTAATAAACTTAGAAATAAAACTACTTGTACCTGTAATTCGACATGACGACGAGGATTACGCATCTCGTGATACAGAGGCAAGATAAGGAACATTCTGAGAGCCTCCGCGTCAGGCGGTGACACTTTCATCTTCTTTATTATGTTCTCTGTTAGGTGGTTGAATATCTGGAAACAAGGGCATAAAGGAATATCAATGTACAGACATACATCCGGTTCCATGTCGGTCAATCTTCGCGAAGACTAGGGAACCAGGACTACTTAGGAAATTTTATAATGCAAAAATGTTTGCGCATCGACAAGTGCACTCTCTCTCTCTCTTCTCTCTCTGTCCTGTCCGATCCGATAGGGTGGCTGTCGACGCGACCGGAGGGCGATAAGGTCAACTTCCAAACTGCTGACTGAGAATTCCTTATTGTAGGGAACCAACAACAGACCGACCTAGGAATCTAACTCAGGACGGACCCACGCTTAGAAGTCGCACATTGTACAGTACCTGGGTACTATAAATGTGAATATTCACATGTCAATGCCTGAGCTGCTGGGCGTTAATATGGTAAATACCATAGAAAAAAAAGGTAAAGGTAAAGTACTATCACCATCGTAATACTTTGAACTCATAAAATCAAAATTGTTATGAAATCTGTGGTTTAACAGTGGCTGGGTAATCAACTATTTACAGCATCTCCATTACTTAGTTTTAAATACAAAGGAGAAACTCACGAGTTCCTTGATTGTAGTATTTTCAAATCTGCTAACTAACGTGAATGCTTCCTCGGCTTTCCGAAGGTCGACCCCAGGGATCTTAGTGTTGCAGCCGAAGTGAGCATTGTTGGGTGCCAGGAACGAACCGTTTACACACGCCAGGGAGCCAAATACCGTCTCTAAATACGCTAGGATATCCTGCAGGATAAAAAAACAATGTTATTTTTTGTTTTGATTAAATATTGAATTTTGCATAATTTATCTAGATTTAATTCAGAAACTAGAATTAGAATAAATGGGGAAGAAGTAGATATTTTCTACTCTAATATTATGAAGACGTTAAGTTTCTATTTTTGGATGTAGGAGGTAATCTCTGAAACTACTCATCCAACTTCAAAAAAATCTTTCAATGATAGAAAGCTGGAATATTTATCGAGTGATAGGATATGTTTCTTCGACGCGGACGCATTCGCGGGCAGGAGCTAGTTATCTATAAAAATACTAATCCTGCCTAGAATTTTCGTCAGTAGAAACAGGTATCTCACCTGATTTACAACATCGCAGTCTTTAAAAACTTCACAAGCAGTCAACTTGGGTATTGTCAACGTTACGATTTGTTTCGTATGATCCTGAACACGGAAGTCAGCCGGCCCAGATTTGTCATGGTCTATGATAAGGAAACTGTGGTCACCGCCTGCGAACACCTTTATAGGACCCTTGAAGACTTCTTGTGAAAACTGCAAACAATATGTTACCTTTTGTTATTTCTATTTGATTGATCACAAGGTGGATATTTGCGTGTAAGCGAGTTAAAGTAGGATGATTTTATATCTAACCAATAAGCGAATTAATAAATTGTTTTTCTTACTGTTAAGGCTAAGATATATCACCTTCTTAAAACAGGCTCGGACCTCAAATAAACACCCTGTTTAATAACTTAATAAAATTATAAATTGTAATTATACGTCATCATTACATTCATCACATGACAATAAATTACAGTGCAAAAGCAAATTTGATCATTTATTTTTATCAACGCACTGACATTAGACACATAAAAGAAAATAAATAAAAAGCGCACTGAAAGAAAGCGGATTATGGAACGGTACAAATAATATTTATTGTAGTAAAATAGTTCTTGCTATGATCCCATAAATTGTATAACTTCTAAAAGTTAAACAACATCTATTGCAGTATATGTTTGGAAGAATGCGTTTTCACGACTGGTCATAGAATAGAATAGAATAGAATATTAATTTTATGTGGTCACAGTCATAGAAGTTGTTCTATGGAGTGTGACGGTAGTATGCGTTGGCTTGGAATGTTTAGAAGAAACCAATTGCATGTGCTACAATTATCATAATTTGAATTACTGTATGGAACTGTCAAACAAACGCAACTTACCGGGAATCTCCCACGGATGAGATTTCTTCTACTGTGGGGAGCTCCCGAATCGTTAGTCGCTTTCAAATTATGCGAGGCTCTATGTTGTTAGGATTATTTATACTGTGGGGATCCCCCGTATTGCGGATATGTGTGGTAACGTTGGCTTATAAAAATAAAACACGTGGATGCATTCAACGCAACGGGCGCGAACGCACCCATAATCCGCTTTCTGTTTGACGCGCAATAAAAAAGGTAATTTAATCATTTTACCTAGTAACATTAAAGTGTTTCATGCATAATCTAAAACATTTCTACAAAAAAGAAAAATGTACTTTACATTACTAAAAACAAATTAAATGGGCCTAGCTACAAAATAGACCAATACAAATCTAAAACTAAAAAATCTTTAATAAATTGCAGCACATAGAACATAATACTAATTTTTAAATATACAGATGACTCAACATTTATTTTGGAAACGCCCGCGGTGTTAGTTCGAGATACTGATGTCGCGGCCTCGACTTTCTGTTTCTTCTTAAGCTGAAGAACAATAGTTATGTTAATAACCTGTATCAGGCTATTACTATATTATTATAAACAATGAGAGTGATGTCAACATCTCCGAATAATATACGGAGGTGTATATATCCAAATACAACAAATATGCATAAACATTTGAAATTTAACCAGGAATATTTCAAATAGAAAACCCCTTAGACATTCGCCATTTTAGGGGTTCGAACCCGTGATGAAGAGAGATTGGTCTAGAGTCCAACTTTAACAATATTACTCCTCTCCTTTTATTATTACTTTTGTTGAGTCAAAAGAATACACAAGAAAATTAGCAACCAGCAATAATCCTTTACGTAATGATTTCCTACATCAAAACAGACTAACCACATTATATCAATATCTATCTCCATACGGTCAGTAAATGCAAAGACAAAACACTGGTAAGTGTCTCTGGGAAAATGCTAGTAACAACCGTATTGGGTAGGTGCAGAACTACCCCTTAACAAAGAAGGCACCTTAGATAGTTGCGCGAGAGGATTGTAAACTGTCTGATGTCAAAACCCCCCCTCCCCCCCTCCCAGCCTACATCGCGCGGCTACCTCAGGAACCGTCTCAGTTAAACGGTAAGCCTATAGTTATACAGTATACTGCGCTAAGTTTACACTAAAAGTGTTGAAAGAAAGAAGGAGTGCAGAAAGGAAAGGAAACCACTATCTAATACGGCCTAATACTAAGCAACATACTCATTTACCTTGCTGTGGCCAGGGTTTTCAGTCTGTATTGAAAACAATAGAATTGAATGTTATGATGGAAAGTTTATTTACTATGTCACAGCCTATTCGATTACTATGCGGTAAGCCAAACGGGCGTAGCGGCGAGAAGGCGATAACATAACAAATAAAAAATATGGGCGGCTCTTTTAAAGCAAGCTCGATAAGGTTTTGTACTGAAGCTCGGGGCACGTTAGCAAATTAAATAACACGACAAAAACCAACAGACTTGTAGGAAAAGTAAACTCAATGTATTTGCATTCACATCATGGAGGAAGGGAATTTAATGTACTCATTCATGACCCCATTTGGCACTCTTTTTTCGTATAACATTGTGAGAAACGGGCGCAAGTAACAACGAATGTCTTTCACCTAAGATGATGGTGATGATTTTCCAAAAAATTGACTACTTACCGGCGAATCTTCTGTAGAGTTAAAAGTCACGGGTGTGGGTACTAAGGCAAAAGCCATATGTGGACATCCAAGTTGGCCTCTGGCGCCGTACCCACACGCTAGGACACGGTCACCGACCCGACACAAGACATGACGGCGCCCGCAAGCAACTTGCGTCACCGTACTGCCCATTAACTCCATAACCTGCGAATCACAACTCTTTAGGCAGGGATTCTGAATAATTATGATTTATTCTTACTAGTATTCATTATAATTAATGATGTAGTATGCGATAAGTGGGACTAAGAATTGAATAGACAACTGCAATTTTCCATTAATCGTTCAAGGCATGAAACGTGAAAATAGCCTATTCAATTAATCAGAATAATATATGTTCCCCCTGCTGAGATACAGGCCTACTTTCTGTGATCTAATCAGAACAAAAAAAAAACGATAATATTCTTTTCACTGAATTGTTATGCTACTTTTGTTTTACAAGAACAAGCCCTCTTTATTATGCCTTGAGGCTCGTCAGCTCGTTGACAACCAGGCTTCAACCCAACGTTGACATTGTAAGCTCGGTGACCAGTTTACTAGCTGATTCGTTGATCAAGCAATGTCGTTACAATACTTGAAAGAGAGTGTTGCAGCATAATGTTTCATAAAATAATTCTGAAAGGCTTGATCAAGTGATGCTGATTTCGTGCATGTGCAGTGTGGTAGATGTGTTCGTTGACCTTTAAGGTTCGTATCATCGCGATTATCATGTAATTATAACATTAATTACTTTTCTAGGAACCAGCTCATCCTTCGTAGTCCCATGTCCCGTCTGCCCATATTCGCCTGTGCCGCACGTGAATACACCGCCATCCAACGTCAAGAACACGGTAAAGTCTTCTCCGCATGCAATATGACACACCTGAAAACAATGCTACTGTTATACCATTGGCTACATAAAAGAGGAACTTTGGTTCCAACAGTTAGTCTATAATAAATATAATCGACATGATGTGGACCAATAGTATTTTTAAAAGGCTATTTTAAATTGTGCATTTTATAAGCCCTGCCCTTTTGTGAGAAAATTCTCATGGACTAAAACGAAGGGCATCCACTGCGTTTACCAGAGCGAGCGAAGCGACCTCGAACATGTTCCGCCGTCCGTGGACCATGGGTTGGGAGCCAATGGACTAGAGCTTGAATTAATTACTCCCCTTTTACAATTAATTAATTTCACAAAACACAGTTAGCAAAGAATTTAAACGATTATCCACACACACACACAAACACAGATGCACACACACAGTCACACAATTGCTTGTATTTTCTTTTCTCTTTTTGTTTTTCACCTATTTGTAAGTTTATAATGTAAGGGAAGAGCGGAGCCTTCAACTACAGGCATTTTCTATGCCTAAGTGGAGACTCCTCGACATGCAATGTAAGCCAAAATGATATGAAATAAACTTATTTTATTTTATTTATCCTCCAAATAATTTGAACTTTACCTTCACATTTCTCAAAGTTTTCAAATGAGAGGGGAAGCACTTATTCTCTTTATCACTTAGTCCTAACTGGCCATGAGTATTTTTACCCCATCCGAAAACGGCACCGGATCTGCAAATAAACAATAGAAAATTAACATTTGTGCTTAATTTATGCCATATGAGCAAATTGCCGAACATTTATGTTATTAGGAAGAATACATCAGTTTTGCATGAGTACTATGTTAACCAATCTATATAAATAAAAAGAGAAGGCCTGACTGACTGACTGACCACGTGTTTGAGTATTTTTCGAAATTCAACCCCTAAGGGAGTTAAATAGGGGATGAAAGTTTGTATGGAAAATCGTCATTTTTGTAGTTTAAACAATAAAAATTGGTGGTTACCATCCTGGTGAAAAATTAAAAACCACGTGTTTGAGTATTTTTCGAAATTCAACCCCTAAGGGAGTTAAATAGGGGATGAAAGTTTGTATGGAAAATCGTCATTTTTGGAGTTTAAACCATAAAAATTGGTGGTTACCATTCTGGGGAAAAATAAAAAACCACGTGTTTAAATATTTTTCTAAATTCAACCCCTAATAGAGTTAAATAGGGGATGAAAGTTTGTGTGGAAAATCGTCATTTTTGGACTTTAAACCGTAAAAATAGGTGGTTACCATTCTGGTTAAAAATTAAAAACTACGTGTTTCAGTGCTTTTCGAAAATCAACCCTTAGGGGAGTTAAATAGGGGATGAAAGTTTGTATGGAAAATCGTAATTATTATAGTTAAAACAATGAAAATTGGTGTTTATCATTCTGGTTAAAAACTACGTGTTTCAGTGTTTTTCGAAATTCAACCCTTATGGGAGTTAAATAGCGAATGAAAGTATAAATGGCAAACCCACTCATCACGAAATATCGAAAACCGCTTGACGTATAAACTTGAAATTTGGCAGGAAGGTAGTTAATAGTTAGTAGACTTCCGCTAAGAACGGATTTTGCGACAGGGCCGGATTAAGGAGATCTAAGGGCTCTCGCAAGTTTGTATGGAAGTCCTTCATTTTTTGTGCTACAAATTTGAAATTTGGCAGGAAGGTAGTTTATAGTTAGTAGACGTTTGTTTAGAACGATTTTTGCGATAGGGTCGGATTAAGGACGCCTAACGGCTCTCGCAAGTTTGGATGAAAGTCCTTAACTTTTTGTGCTACAAACTTAATATTTGGCAGTGAGGTAGTTTATAGTTAGTAAACGTTCGCTAAGAACCGATTTTGCGACAGGGCCGACTTATGGAGGTCTAAGGGCTCTCGCAAAAAGTAATTTAATGTTGTATACAGAATGGTATTAGAATAAGAAGTGCCCAACAAGGTTCACTTTGAAAAAAAGTTGTATAGCGCTAAAATACACTGATTTTTAAAGCCATATCGTTGTCTCAACGCCATTTAATTTTGTTTCGAACCTCTGCCGCCCAGAATTACAGCACCCAAAAGGACGCCGTTGTCGAGTCGATGCCGTAGTCATATCACCTTTTGATCTGGCAGTCAGTTCTCACACAAAACATAACATCACGCCTTAAAGCCCCGAAGGGTTGGGCAGACATGTACCTAATTGTACACACACATTTCGCCAGTTTTATTGAAGTCCCATGTAATAGGGGGTGAGCCTATTGCCATCAACCGGGCACAAATCCAGATTCCGTGGCTGCTGCTGAGAAATTCCTGATGGGATAACCCAATAATACTATTTATTCATAGTATTTTTTCATTTGCATATATTAATGTTAAGTGGAAGAGCGGAGTCACCTAAGGGGGCGTCCATTAATTACGTGAGACGTTTAAGGGGGGGGGGGGGGGGTCGCGCCCAGTATCACCGAATCTCACGAGGGAGAGAGGGGGGTTTCGGCAGATATAACCGGGTTTAATTGGGTCTCACGTGAGATTAGGAGGGAGATGAGGGGGTCAACCCAAATCTCACGACATCCCACCAAGGGGGGAGGGGGTTGAAAAATCGCCTCGCGTAATTAATGGACGCCCCCTAACAAAAGCATCTTCTTGCTTAAAAGGTGATCTCCAAATCATGTGTGTGACAACTTTATGTAATTGAAATAAACAATTTTTTTTTTAACACTTTGCCCGACCCCGGGAATCAATCCCCACGCTTAGTAGTCGCGCTTGCTACCACTAAACCAACGAGCCAGTCTCACACATGCACACCAAAATTTCCACGCGAACGAAGTCGCGGGTAACAGCTAGTGTTAGATAAACATTGGTTAACCACAATGATAAAAATATAATAAAATCCATAAAAAAAAACGAAACTATGATAACAAGTCAAGTCTTTCATATTCTCTGTACGAAAAATACTTACTTTGATAAGGCAAATGTGTGGTTACTGCCACATGCAATCATTGCAATAGGAACTCCAAGCAGTGAGGTTATTGGTTGTGGAAGCATTTCCTTATTTGTCATAGTACCTAGTCCACACTGTCCAGAACTATTTGCACCCCAAGAAAATAGGTCACCATCTAAAAATCAAGAAAATTTAAGTGCATAAACAAAAATAGAATAATATAATTCCTAAAAATAATGCAATTTTAAAACCTATTTTTTTTTTTTTTTGTGATTTCCTATTTTATTAATATGTTGGGAAAGGACACATCTGTGTGTATAAATAGAAATACCATCTTGATAATGATGCATTGTTTTAGTGTAGAAAGTAAACTTATTGCATCAGCCTTATAGACTCAATAGATATGACTTACTAATTAACTAACTCTCCTAAATTTAATTGCAATACTACTTACTGTTTGTCAATGCTATGGAATGATATGCCCCACATGCCACTTGAATAAAATTTCTTGTTGCAAGGGTCTTCACAAACTTGGGCTTATCCTGGGCATGTGTGCCCAGATTGCTGCCCAGTTGGCCCATGCTGTCTGAACCCCAACTGAATAGCTGTCCCCATTCATCCAGAGCAACTGAATGCTGTATTCCACAAGCAACTGATGACACTGTGCAGTCTTTCAATGTCTCTACTAGTGCTGAAAATTAAGCTTTCCAAATAAAAACGAACAATAACAATAATTATTTGTATTCTATAACAAACAAGTCTGTATCACTGCAGGGCAAAGGCCTCTCTCCCCCCCAGCCATCTCTTTCTACTCTTCTGCTAAGGGCTACTTAAGCCCATAATGAGAATAAACATCATCACATGGGATGTACTGACAGTCAGAACTTTAGAGTACAATCTGTATGCAAACATAAACATGACAATGTAGATATGTTTGTAAAGATAATATTATTTCTAGATGATAAGATAAGAAGCTGATAATAGAACCCAAAAAAAAAGCATGTCATAGTATTTGTGAATACTGCATCAGCACACTTTCCTCTAGTAATTAGACCAACAAAAACCAGATAGAAATAAAAATATCTAATCAAATTAATTGAATAGCTTTCAAGGTGTGAGTTTATGTAGCATCCAGCATAGTAACTCCTTAAGATTAAAAGCATTTACTAGTTCCTCAACCCGATATTTCCATAAGTCAAGGTATAAACTTTACTGTGTATGAATGAATGCATTAAAAATAGTGTGCTGTGACATATCTCATCTGAATAACAGATAGGGTGACTAAAATGGCAGTGTTTTAACAAGCTTTTATTTTTATTGAAGGAGGTAAACTGCTATCTTCAATTTTTTGTCATAAAATTATGGCACATTATTGTAATGTAATTGATACTTAATCACATAATAATCTCAACTTTCACCTTACACAATAATTAGAAACCTTTTATCATGATTGCAAATCCTGTTCTTGACTTATCTAATCAAATATTACATGAAACCTTATTAGTACCTTTTTCCGTTTCCAAATTTCCAATCTTTTCTAGAAAGAGGGGAAGTAAAACAAAAAAGGAAATACACCCTTTTCAAACAAGTTGAAAATATTAAATAAAAGAAATTGTAACAATACCAGGAGTTTTTCCTTCTCTATTGTCAGTGTGGCGACCCAATTGTCCAACCTCATTGTTTCCACATGAATACAAATGGCCAGTCTTTGTGAGGTACATAGTGTGGAATTCTCCAGCAGCCACTGCCTTTATACGGTTGCTTTCACGCCATTTTGATAATGTTGGTTTTATAACCTGTTAAGAAAAGAGCAATGCATACATTTAATTAAGAGAAATTGAATATTGTAAGTGTTCATAATATGTAAAATACTATTTGTACAATAGGTAAACAATATGGTATTATGTTAAACTACCCATTTCAAGACAAGAAAAATTAAAATATCGAATTATAAGAGATCTAATTAATTTTTCTTTTGTACCGTTATCATTCGACTTTATCGAAGCACTAAAATCACTATCTTTGCAAATATTATTAAGGAAATAGTAATTACAAAATACTTTCAGGTTTGCCTAGTTATTATAATCGCTTAGAAAGGTGAAGCCAGAGTAGAATTACCACTAAAGGATACCACTTACCAAATCAACTATATCCGGCCCTTCTAAACACAATTCATGATGAGTCGCATTACCCCAACAAAACATTTTGTGCTATTATTTTGCAATGACTTTTAAATTTTACAACTAATGTATAACCTCTACTTCCGATCCAGATCAGTCTGATTGAGAGGTAGATAGGGATCTGATAATTCTAAGCCGGTGACTTTACACAGTTAATTTTATTTGCAACATAGTGGATGAAAATAATAAAAAAGCATTTTCAAAAAGTCGAGAACAATCTTCAACTTTAGCTGTCGTTTTGGCTGTCAAAATTTATAATGCGTTCAGTAATTTCTTGAAATGACCAAGTACAGTAGTATTTATTTATAGTCGATTTTATAAATTTTCTTTTTTGAAATATTTTATTTTCAGAGTTTGATAAAATAACTGATTTCGAACCATTGTTATGTTTTTACGGGAAATATTCTTTCAATGGGATTCAATGAATGAACTTAGAGGGTTGTATTGATGATTTTCAATGATCTCAGTAAAGCCATATCTGTTACGATCGCAAATCATATTTTAATCAACATACATGTAACCTGACAGACTTGCAAATAATTGCAAAAACATAAGAAAACATAAATTTCACGGGCTACCTTAACGCATAAAAGCGCCGGGGTAGTTCGCGAAATTCAAATTAAATTGTTGTGACGTCAATGACCTTTATCTGTGAAATGTCACTTGAAAAGTTGCGCAAATAAATTGTCAATAATAATTTTAATCCTTTTTATCTTGATAATGCTTTCTTCTCATTTTTATCGTGTATTTAAAAATGTGTATGTGTTGAATCAAACGCCATCTTAGAAACGACTGGTTTTATTCACCAAAGATTAACATATTTTAGTCGATTCATTTTCGTAAGCCCCTTAGACGACCCACTGACCCATCTTTTTTTTATCGCAGTCGTATAATATATAAGTTTATTATCGCAGTCGTTTGTTGTCGTGTCGTGTCGTCGTTGTTTGTTATTGTTATCTTTAATTAGGTATCGTTTTTTTTAAGCGTGGAAGTGTTGAACCAAACTACATCTTAGAAGCGACTGGTTTATTCACCAACTGTTTTATGCCACCGAATATGTTTTTTTGATGGCAAATTCTCTATCTATATAGGTGCGCACGCGTTGCCTAGTTTGTTGCCAATTATTTAAACCCTTGTTTGTATGTTTTTTTGGCTATCAAATATTTTATTACCAAACATAATTATCTTTTTTGCTGACCCTACCCAACTTTTTCTATGTGACAGCTATTACGTGTCACAACATGGTGCGAGGTCAGTCCTATTCTAATTTGAAACGCATTATAAACAGCTTTTAATGTTTCGACTGCTGGGACACAGGCTTCCTCTCTCTCCAATAATCACGTTAACGTCAATGCAACACTCTGAATCATAATCAGATAGAATGTCCGATGCCAAATTGATAGCCCAATGTCCATACATTTGGATCAGCGTCAGTATTATACAACATTAGTTTTAGTAAATGCGAAACCTGATTTTTATGTAAAGAATCTATGTACAAACAAAAGTGTATCAGGAGAAATCACAAAGTTGCTCTGTTACCTGGTTGTCCGCACAAAAACGTGGTCATCATGTGGAGACGCGAGCCGCCGCGCACGCGCCTTCAGCGTCGTTTTGAGCTTATTGTTATTTAATAATTTGGTAGTAGGTACCGAAATGATTGCGTCAGGTATTAAGTGTCGCTCGGTGTCCAACTTGAAAACTTTTTTAATATTTTTGGGACAAAATATAACATAATTTAAAAAATAATTGGAATCGATTCAGTTACTTATTCTGAACAAACTATGTTCAGGTTTCGCATATACTAAAAATAATGTTGATGCTCTGTGAGCGGCAGTTCACTCTTATTAATGCAGAGAGGCATTAATAATTTAAAATGAAATTAGTAAGTGTAGTTTCATTAAATTAAATAAGTTTTACAAATTAAATTAAACATTATCGTCGAAGATGATTTAAGAAAAAAACATCCAATTTTTAACCATTATTTTAGAAGCAGTTTGTGTTGGCGGATTGTTGCAATGCACCTGGACCCTAAGAACTATAAAGGCTGGTATACATTTATTGACAATGACTTAATGTTTGTATATTTTTACAAATTGCTTCAGTTTTATTTAATTTTAGGTTCTTTTTAATTAAAGAAAATCAGTCAGAAATACAAAACCTTTTTTTTACTTAAATTTTTATTTTAGTCGATTCCTGATGAGAACAAATTGTTAATGGTTCTACATGTAGAAAATTGTACATAATATGTTTCAGCTATAGGTACTTTATATAGTTATCTATGTATCTAAATGGGACTGGGACGTTGTTCGGCCATATTTGTTATTGTGCTGATGGGATTTATATATTATATCGTTTGATTTTAAACTAGAAAGTTTTACATTCTGTGATGTATTTGGTTTCATTGTATTCTCCTTTTGAACATTTTTATCTTGTGACATAAAATCTTCAAAAAACGATAGAGTTATGTTAATTCAGTGACCGTGGATACCCCCCTTGTAAATCGCTGAACTGATCCAGCGTATCGTATTGAGAGATAATTCCAATAAATCTCATTATCGTGGCGGGGTCATCAAATAATAATGGCAAAGGGGGTCGATCCGCCGCCCCAGTCGACGTGGGGTCTCCCCTACTTGACTGGGAGGAGGCTGACCATTTTAGTTTCGAGGATTCTGAACGGTTCGAAGAAGATTCCCTGTGTAGCTGGAGTTCAGAGCCCGAGAGCCTATGCAACAATTGGCGAGGATGGAAGCGTCCAAATCTTCAGAATTCGTTTGGGAGCCGATCGACAAAAAAGAATACTCAAGGTAATTCTATACAGCTGATTCTTTGTTTCGAACTATCGAAATGATGACACTGTTTTACATTTCTTCACGAATCATACATTCACAGGCAATATTATGTTAATTTTATGTCATGAATTGTTTAAATATGTTTATTTAGCCCTTATTTTCTGTAATAAGTTTTGATGTCATGATCTATATGTACTAATTGGATGTACATACATTGTGTGTAGTGATACAAAGAACAGGTGCTAGAAGTCATTTACCTTTGAGTGAACTGAGCAGTAAATAATACATTTGGTTTCAAATCCTTTTTTATTGTTGTGGATCCTTTTTTTATTGCTACAAATCTCAAGTGAATGGAAAGTTTTGAGTACTTGACAACTTTCTAACTTTCACTGAAATTTTGTTGATATTATATTATGTTTTATTAATAAAATATGAATGTAATATTTATATAGCCAAGTAATATAAGACTTCTTCACCTTGTAAAATATAGTATAATAAGTATGCTATTTTTATCACACCCACCAACAAATAATATTGTAAATTTAGTTTTGAAATTGTTAAAGTATTAAGTACACAGATAAGTCTACATATATTTACTTAATGTATATGTTAATTAATATTATATTATTTAATTTATGAGTGAGTCCTTTGTTTATCATTTAACATGTAAATAATTTTTATAACAAGCTTTAAAAAATAGCATTCATTGAAAAATATATTTGAAATGTAATGATAAGTATCCTTAACTTACCTGCAACAATGTCAAAAAAGAAATAATTCATGAATAACATCCTTAGTTAATCAACTAAAAAGTTCAATTCAAGTTTTTACAGCAATTACAAGAAACAATATATATTAAACTTTACAGAAAAGACAGTTTCAACACTAAGTGAACTTGCAGCAAAATGCGTAGCATCTCACATACCGTTTGAATTAGTTGAACATGTCTATCCACCGGTGCCGGAGCAACTGCAACTTCAGATTGCGTTCTGGAGTTTTCCAGACAGTGAAGATGACATCAGGTTGTACTCCTGCCTTGCTAATGGCTCAGCTGATGAGTTCCAGAAAGGGGAACATTTGTTCCGGGATAGAGCAGTCAAAGATGTCTTACAAATTGGTACGTAATGTGGAAATTTATGGATTCCATTCTATTAGGGAACTAGAGGAGAAAGTATCTGTTTGTGGAGAATAATCATGTTTTTTTTTTTTCCATATAGGTTTTTGGTCATCAGTAGCTAGAGTAGTGTATGGATTTTATTTTAATGTATAGTTTCCATTCGATTTTACAAAACTTTGAAATGTTCCTAGGTTTCCACTTATCTGCAACCGTGGTTGTTCTAAGTATGCCTCGGTCGCAGTTCAACGTGGCCGTCACATTTGACCGCCAAAGAATATCTTCATGCAACTGCACCTGCTCCTCAACAGCTCATTGGTGTTCACACATTGTCGCTGTCTGCCTCTACAGGATACATCTTGTAAGTTTATGGGAATTACTTAAATCTATGCTGGATTTACAGTACACACATTCAATTAAAAGTTGACAATAAAATATGGATTTCTGTGTTGATATTTATATTTCCCTTTTTCCTTATGGTTATTTTAACTTCAGAGCCCTCCATAGAGCAAATGCTTTGTAGATTACTTTTTAATAAATCTCAATTTGCTTTTAGTTATTATCTATGGGAAATTAACGTTCACATTTCAGTATGGTTAATTAAAATCTTTTAAACCTTTGATATGTTACTGACAAAGTCAAAAGTCTCCCACATGTAGAGATCTGACTATTTATAGATGAGAATGATGTTACTCATCTGAAATGACTAACTAGTAGTAACTTTATAGTTTGTACCTTGCCAACTAGTCAAATCAAAACTTTGGCAAAGCAGTGAGCATGTTTTTTTTTGTTATCGAAAGGGCTTCTATCCTTCTCTGAGAGTGTTCTGTGAGTTATTATAAATAGAGGAATTTCTAAATGAAACTAAATAGGTAACATGTGACCATTCAGGAAACTAAATGTCTGGTGTCCAATCAATTGTATGAATAATCATCTAATTATAGAAGTGACGAGGCCTTCGTAATTAATTATCTACACTAATGTTATAAAGAGGAAAGATTTGTATGTTTGTAATGAATAAACTCAAAAACTACTGGACCGATTTCAAAAATTCTTTCACTGTTATAATGCTACATTATCCCTGAGTAACAAAGGCTATATTAAATAAAAAAAATTACCCCGTGCGAAGCTGGGTCGACCCGCTCGTTATTAATAAATTAACCACAAACAATCTCTTCTAGCCAACACAAGTATGCCTGAGAGCGCCCGTATCAGAATCTTTGCAACGGCTGCGAAGAGATCAACTTCAGAAGTTCGCACAGTACTTGATATCGGAGTTGCCGCGGCAAGTTTTACCGACAGCACAAAGGATCCTGGATGAGTTGCTGTCGGCACAACCGAATTCGATCAACTCGACGTGTGGAGCACCGGACCCTACCGCCGGCGCCTCGGCTTACGAGTACACCTCGTGGTTCCTCGACGAGAAGACCTTGCACAACAATATCAATAAGATATTAGTCAAGTTCTGTGTTCCGACGCCTATTGTATTTAGGTAATTTTATTTATTGATAAAGATTTTATTTTTTAAGTTCTCCCACATACAGAACCCATAAAAAAGCTGACAATAGGTAATAATACTCAGGAACCTAATTCCTTGAAATTTGTTATGCTTCGCCATACTAGTTCTCCCAGTCTTCATTTCTTGCTAAGTCATATTCATGTGAATTGAACACACCAACATGAGTAGTAGCAGTAGGCCAGGAGCACCCGTCAAAAAGGACGGGAGACTCGACGAGTTGGAGCCTTTGTAGTCAAACTATCACCATTTATGAAGCTGAAGTAATATACTTAATTCTTCCATTCTCTTTGATTGACAACATCTAAAAATTTCACAGCGACGTCAATTATCTAAGTACAAGTGCGCCTCCCGCCGCGGCAGAATGGTCGTCACTGCTGAGACCGCTTCGAGGCAGGGAGCCGGAAGGGATGTGGAACCTACTCTCTATCGTCAGAGAGATGTTCAGGAGGAACGACAGAAACGCCATACCTCTTTTGGAAATCATTACTGAAGAGGTTATGGCTTGTGAGCAGGTAAGGCCTGTTGTGTGCGTTTAATAATTGAATTACGTCTTCTTTGTTTTTAAGAGCATCAAAATGGGTTGAACAAATATGGTTCAAAATAATCAGAAAAATATATAATAACTGGCAATGCAACTTTTTTAACCTACCGAACCTTACCTGCCTATCCTACCACCTACCCTACCTGCCTACCCTGCCACCTACCCTACCTGCCTACTCTGCCACCTACCCTACCTGCCTACCCTGCCACCTACCCTACCTGCCTACCCTGCCACCTACCCTATCTGCCTACCCTGCCACCTACCCTATCTGCCCTCCCTACCTGCCTACCCTACTTGTCTACCCTACCTGCCTACCCTACCTGCCTACCCTGCCACCTACCCTGCCTGCCTACCCTGCCACCTACCCTATCTGCCTACCCTGCCACCTACCCTATCTGCCCTCCCTACCTGCCTACCCTACCTGTCTACCCTACCTGCCTACCCTACCTGCCTACCCTACCTGCCTAACCTACCTGCCTACCCTACCTGCCTACCTACCCTAGCGGTGTGAACTATTTTTAAAACCTATTCTCATACATACCAAATATACATAAAAAGTTTAATCAAAATCGGTCAAGGCGTTTCGGAGGAGTGTGACCACTAACACCGTGACACGAGGTTTTTATGTACATTTATGATATCAATATAATTTTACTTTATTTTAGAATTTTATAATCAGATAAATCTCTTGTCTCATAGTTTTCGAGTTCTGTATTAATTCTAAAACATCCCTCATAAAATTGAAATATAGCTAAATTTTGAAAAGGAGAAAGGATACAGCTATTGTTCTTCTACTTCCATGACCTTCAATTCATATTTATTCTCACACAGATCATCGTATGGTGGTACACGACTAAGGCTGCTCTAGTACAATGGGGCAGCACCGGCGGCGGCGGCAAACACGGCGGTGGAGGCAACTCGGCTGCGCAACACGCCTGCTCCTCTCTGTGTGACGAGGTAACGAAGGCCTAAGACTAAAGTTTAAACATTTGAGATTGACTTCTTCGGTAATCAAGCCTAAGTAGAATTCACAAGGCAGATAAATGTGCATGTATTCATACAAAAAATCGGTTGTCTGTAAAGTCGGTTTACTGACGATAGTTGAACGTGACAACGTCATAAGAAAATACTGATGGAATGGTTGCATTTTTCAAAAAATGAATGTGTGTTGAGCAATTGTTTTATGGAATGCCTCAGAGCGAGGTAACGCTCCATACGTCATGTTTTTTCGTGCGTGCAGCCGGCTTCATCGAATTATAAGACGTTGTCACGTCAAAAAGTAAATAGTCGTGTTTTGTAGCCTAGTCCTATGTATGAAGAAAATATTTTTCTCCAGGAAGTCTTTAATAAATCGATTATTTTGTTTTGTAAAACAGGTAGTTGTGTTGTGGCGCCTAGCCGCTCTGAATCCGGCGCTAGCTCCCCACGAACGCGATACGCTACATGAGCAGTTCACACAATGGCACATGAAAGTTCTTGATAAGGTAAGATTGCATAACACTGAAATACACCAAAAAAAATTCATAATTTTCTGTAATTTTCGAAAGTCTTTGAAATTAGATGGCTGTTTAGTAAGAGACCTGACCAGGCTTCTAAAGCTGGGGCTTGTGATATTAATCGGACTTTGAAGAGTCATCATTCGTTATACACTCTGTCTTACACACCGATGAAATAAATCGCATATCATACGTAAAACTAATAATATTATAAATGCGAAAGTTTGTGAGGGTGGATCGATGTTTGTTACTCTTTCACGCGAAAACTACTGAACGGATTTGAATGAAATTTGGCACATGGATAGTTTATAACCTGGATTAACATTATGTAAAGGATACTTTTTATCCCTGTAGTATGATCCCGTGGGACAGTTACCGAACTATAGGCATAGCCGGAATAAACTAGTCACACGTAAAACTAAAAATATCGATTTATTTTCAAACAGGTGGCCAAGAGCCGCAATAGCCACATGACAACAAGTTCGTCGTCACACGCTCGACATACATCGCGTTCTCCGTACATTAACGGAATCAGCGAGAACGAGGTGTTCCCAGGGTTTCACCCTGCCATGGAGGCATGCTTCCTCGAGTGGGACGACTATCCGATACCCGGAGTGACTCACACTAAGGACTTGAACCCACTGTATCACAGTCCTTTCACTATCTTCAGACATGCTGATAAGCAAAATGATAGTGTGCATCAGGTATGTGGTTTTTGTAACTAAGGTGATCTTTGGCAGATTAATAAGATTCCCATATTTTAATGGCTATTTGTATTGAATTTCTCTATAGGCGAAAAATATCACGGGCAACCGCGAAGTATTTATCTTAGTTTTTTTGCTTTATCATTAGAGTGTTTCAGGTACATTCATCTAAAGCGGTGTTGAACAACGAGATGTCACTAAGCTATAGACTGACGAACCCTGATCCTGCGCTTCATCGTATTCATAGGCACCTACCCGCTGACTTAGCTGTTCCTGGGCCATCAAATCAGGTATAATTATTCTGAAGTAAAACAAGTATTTTATATGTGGGTTTTGTTGTTTGAATAAAATATTTAACAATATTCATTTATTTAGCCTTGTGTTGCTGAAGAAGGACCGGCTGATCCTCCACGTGAGGCAGGAGCGGGCGACGGTAACCATTCGAGTGTCTCGTCTGAAGGTTATTATTAATTTTTATTTATTCAGAAATTATTTCCATATTTTAAGCCCTCATAAATACGTGGATTAAACTCAGAAAACGTGATTTAATAATTACGCTTTGTTTTTATCTCACGAAAGGTTTCTGCGAAAACGAAGAAGAGATTCTTCAGCAAAGTGGTGGGGAAACAGACTCTCAAGAGTCGAGTTCGCCTCCCATATCGTCTGATGACGCTCAGCGCCGCGTGTCCAATGACGAGTCGGTGTCGGACGATGATTGTAATTTGTTCTTCTACGATACTGCAGACGCTCGGCGCTCTGCGTCCGGCGAAGGAACTAGCGGGGGTGCCAATGTAAGTTGTTTAATATTTCATCATCTGCCTAGCTTTTTTCCAACTATATTGGGATTGACTTTCAGTTTAACCGGATACAGCTGAATACCAGTATTTTACATGGAGTCTGCCTATCAGAACTTTAGAACCCAGTTGTTTAATATTTAATTTTAGTTTTTAACCTATTTACTGAGTGACTCAAATCAGTTTTCCCTATTCTCGAAGAGTACGGTTATTAGGCAAACGGTAAGAATGTGCATTCTCTACAGGCCGGGGGCAGCGGCTGGGCGTGCGGCTGGGAGGGCTCGTTCGCGCGCGCCGAGGGGCTGCAGGCGCACGGGCACCTGCGCGAGGCGTGCGCGCTGGGCGCGCGGCTGGCGGCCGAGCTGCTGGCGCGGCCGCCCGCGCTGGGCGCCGCGCTGCTGCCCGCGCTGGACCCGCGCCGCGCGCGCCGGCGCCACGCGCCCAGCCCGCGCCTGTGCGCCGCGTCGCACCGCCTGTCGTGCCTGGCCTCCGCCACGCTCGCCAAGTGCGCCTTCCTTTGCACTGTGAGTATACCCCGATCTCTTGACTCTGTGACGTCGGTGAGCCCGCCGGACCGGAGACGAGTGTGCGCCTGGCCCTAGACTGCACCGCCTTGCACCGCCTCTTGTCTGTGTCGTCCACCACGCTCGCAAATTGCACCTGCTACGACGTGAGTACCCAACGAAAACGGTTTCTCTTTCCTAAAACTTGTACCCGTTTAGACGGTGGCGCGGCCTGCCCCGCTGGGCGCCTGGAAGCGGCCGTATGAGCCGGGCGAGCCGAGAGTGCGACATACGTTCAACCCTAGACTCGCCATGCATCGCCTCTTATGTCTCGCTTCCGCCACGCTCTCGAAATGCGCCTTCCTCGCCATTGTGAGTACATTTTCAGGGGGGGCGAATTATTACCATGAACTCTTAACACCAGACAATTTTGGTGCTGGTTTTTGTACTGTTAATATGTAATTAACTGTGTTAACGTTTTAGCAGGATAAATGGTTCAATTAAAGTGCTGGAATGGGTGGTACTTGCTAAGTTCTAAAAGTCAGTGATAGAGCCCCACATTCTCCCCTCTTAAAACTACAAATGTCTTATTACCTTGTAACTTTAATAATTATTATTTTCTGTACCCGTGTTACTAGGTGCTAGCGGAATTCAGCGAACATCACGAGCTTGCGTTCCGCATAGGTTTGTTCGCTCTCGAAATGGCTCGTCCGCCGGCTAGTACTAAGGCTTTGGAAGTGAAACTCAACAATCAAGAAACGGAATTAGTTTCTCTATTAAAGAAGCTGCCTACGGGTGAAGAACAGTTAGCATTAGCTCGCGAAAAAGCAGAGCAACTGCGCGACGGTACACTGAGGTTAGAAGTTCTATATACATTACTTTTCTAATTTGTCTAAGTTTAAGTATTTCTTTTCTGTACAAACTACAAATAATGACTAGAATTATCGCTCAGTACCTATGTGCATCAAGTATCGCAAAATAATTAAAACTACTATTTATAGGAACCGTGGACCGGCGCTGTTACCTATTGCATTGGCGAGCTTCATTTTCGATGTTCTCGTTTTGTCAGCTACCGATAAAGAGAATAAACATCCTGTAAGTTTTCATCAATTAATTTACAAACATTTAGTAATTTGCGAATACAACTAATCCCGGAGTATTTTCTTTTAGGCAAGATCGCCAAATGATGAGACGTTAGGCTTTGAAGCGGCTGTTGCAGCTTTAGGACTAAAGGCCAATGTGTCTGAAGCTGAACATCCGCTCCTGTGCGAGGGTACGAGACGACAGCGTGGAGAGTTGTCCATCACGCTATTGGCCTTCTACAAGGACAATGCCGTAAACCTGGCCAGGATTATGAATAAAGTAAGTATGCGAAAATAGTTGGAGCCCTGTGAAACTGTCTAATGGGAGTTATGATATTCTTCAGTAATATTAGGGAATTTGTTCTTTATTGACACACAAGGATTCAATTTGCTATCAGTCTATCATATTTGTTTGATGGATTATTCAAAAAAGATCTTCCAATAATAGTTGCTACAAATGAAGAGCGCGCGTCATACGACTTTTATCATATCGACTTAAGGTTTAAATTACAATAATTAGTGATTGCATCAACTAAACATCTTCCATTATTTACTCAGCTCCTAGACCGCGAGATCCATCAGCTAACGAAGAGTCCGATGGTTAGCCTGTACTACATGAACAACCCGCGCCTGGCCGCGTACCGCGCCGACGTGTCGCACCAGACGTTCGCTCCACAGGCGCACCCGCACCCGCAACCTAGCAACCCCCCCATGCCGCCGCAGGTCTGAACATACACCTTATTACGTGCCGTCGCGCGTCGAACAAGAAAGTGGTCTGATGATTTGAAAGTTCGCCTGCACGTTATAAAACATGTAGAAATGAGGAACTGATTACCTCAGTCAACTTAGCGATATTGTCATTTACAAAGAAATAATAAAAAAACTGATGGATCACTTTCTTGGTCGACCGTACACAGTAGTGAAACATTAGTTAGACAGTGGCAGTGAGCGCAAACTAGTCATCGATTCTTGAACGAAACACCGCGCTCCGGCGACCAATGTCAGCAGATGCACAGCACATGCGTAAGTTCCCCACAAATTGGGTAAGCGTGATACTATCGAGAAATATTTAGATTGTATGTGTGTGAATTACGCTGTAACAATAGATGTTTGTTTTCACAATGTAATTTGAGAAATAGTATTTATGTCCCACATCGATTACTTTTGTCCGAGGTCCATAATGAAGGGAAACGTATATAACATATTAAAACTTGACAAAAAGCACTTGTGTCTGTTGTAGTCTTATAAATAATGGACCAATCATTCTTTTGTGGCAAGTAAACGCTTATGCATCTATATGTGTATTAAAAAAAAAACGTGTCTCGCTTTACTAATTGATCAAGTGACGTCTGTAGATAAGCACGCATTTCGGAACGAATGACTGGCGTGTGCAGGCGGCGGGCTTGAGCGGGGAGCTGGAGCGCTTGGTGGTGACCGAGGGCGGGGCGTCGCCGCCCGCGCACGCGACGCACGCGACGCACGTGCAGCACGCGACGCACGCCAGCCATGCGCCGCACGCCAGCCATGCGCCGCACACAACCCACGCGCAGCACGCCACTCACGCGCCGCATACGACGCATACGTCGCACGCGCCGCACACGTCGCATCCCGCGCCACACGCTTCAAATACACATACGCCCATCTCGAGGGTCAAGGATTCCAGGTTATTATCGCTTTCTTTAGATTTTGACAAAGATTTCTCTCACTGCTCCAATATGACTTGATTTTTTTTTGGTTTGTTTAACGAAGCTAGCGTTACTTCAATCTTAGCTGGAACCTAATAGTATAGTGTATTGAATATTGGTCATAAAGAATTTTTGAAACGCTAATAAAACCCCTTTCTATCATAGCGGAGACGAATGGAGAGGAGACGAACAGCTTTGCGTTACTTGTCTTTCCTGTGATTGGTCGAATCTTGTCCGTCTCGACTCCGCTTCGCTCCGATTTGGCGGGAATCTGTTCTTATTTCTTATAAGACTAGCTGCGCGATAAAGGCTTAATATTTAATTCTACATCATATAATTCTAACATTCTATTACAGATATAAAGGCAAGCGCTTGTATCCCTCGGTGCCGAACCAACCCTCGGAAGCGTCAGCTCACTTTATGTTCGAGCTGGCCAAGTCCGTGCTGTTCAAAGCAGGCGGTTCTTCGAGCACAAGTCTGTTCACACAGCCTTCATGTGCTAGAGAGCATCATGGCCCGCATAGGTAGGACATTTTGTTGACGTATTTTATAAACATGTAAAGGAGTATACTGAACTTATAAATGGAACTTGGGATGGATCAAAAGATTTGCCGCGATTGCAAAGAAAAATGATTCTGTGTAAAAATGTTGAAATATTCATAGTTTTTTTACCTTTTTGAATAGAAATAATTTTGATTGTAATCTTTCAGAGGGTTACACATGGCGGCATTTCAATTAGGACTTTACGCACTCGGCTTGCATAACTGCGTTAGCGCAAATTGGTTGAGTCGTACTTATTCATCGCACGTCAGTTGGATTACAGGCAAGTTTATAAATATCAAATAATAATTAAGCAAATGAAATGTACTTTATGTTATGGTTGCCGTAATTTATCTGTTTTTACAGGTCAAGCTATGGATATTGGCGCACCTGCTATATTGTTCCTTATTGACGCATGGGAAGGTCATTTAACACCTCCCGAAGCCGCTAGTATTGCCGATAAGGTAAGCAGAAGTTATTCTTTTTAGGACAAAACACATAGGTTTGCTCTTATCAGGCGTAAACAAATTTTTGTTTAGAAATCCGGCCCCTGTAATTCGGGTCCATGGAACAGTCTGTCACACTCAATCATATCTATAACAGTTAGCCAAGTAATCTTATGAAATAATATGAGTCGTTATGCCTGCTATCATGAAGTCTTCTAATGTATTTTTAGAAATTCGTAACTTTTTTTTAGTTTTCTCACACGTGTTAATCAATTGATCTCGTCAATTCTTATAGAAAGTCATTTTTTTTTGTGAATTTCTAGAACTTGTAGAACATAGGTGGTTCAGTTTCATGGTCCGAGACACCACATGAGAGGTTGTGCGTGTGGTATGTTACACCTTGTATAAAATATAATGTTTGTTTGTTGGTATTTTATGCACGGAAATACCGTTCATCCGATTGCGATAAAACTTTGACAAATTATTGCTTGCACCTGCGCGGAGGTTATAGGCATAGTACATCAATTTAAAAAATACGCGGTTGAAACCTAGTATAATAATTAAGAAAAACCAAAACTAAATCGGAACCCTTAGTTCACGAGTCCTGACTATCTACCCTCCGTTTCCACCAGGCGTCCTCAGGTCGCGACGTGCCGACAGTTCGCGCGGCGGCCGAGTTAGCTCTGTCCGTGCTGCCTCACGCACACGCTCTCAACTACAACGAGATTCAACGCGCCGTGCTGCAGTGTAAAGAGCAAAGCGACGCCATGCTTGAGCGGGCCTGCCTTACTGTTGAAGCTGCTGCTAAAGGTATAGTCCAACTAACTTTGAACTCTAGGCCGCTTGTCACTGGTCATCTCTTGATTGCCACGGCTTATTTGAATTGATTATTTTATTTTGGAATTGTTTTCTATGGACACTTTTGACGTACACATCTTGCTACATCGTTCTCACATAATGTACCATCTCAACATGAATGATGTAACCAAGAGTTTGTAAAAGTATTCTGATTTAAAAGAGTGCCCATGGAGTTTCTTGCCCATTCTTCTCCATAGAGATCTACGTTAGGGAATGGGCAACTACAGTACTTTCACAGTTTTTGTGCCTTGTGACTGGGACTGTAGCTATTGTTGTCTTTGTTTCGACAATTCAAAAGTGCCTGTAACTGGCCTATTTGAAATAAATGCTTTGATTTTGATTTTTGATTGAAAGCGCAATATCGCGAAACGGGTTATTATGGATCACATCGACACCCAATTGCGAATAGAAACAAAGCATGTCTTATATGTTGGGAGTGCCCACAGAGTCCAAACACAATTCCGAGGATCTAAAACTGCAATTGGCGTGGCCCCTTACTGGGCCCAACTCTTTTATGAAGATGTACAGGTTGGAAGGGACACCGATGCACAAACGTTTACCACGATTTTTTAAAAATTATCTATGAAAAATTTCTATGTGGCGGGGTTCAGAATGATTTACTGAATACGTGGTAACCGTTTGTGGGTGTCCCTTCCACCCTGTTTTTACCACAGATTCGAAAAGAAAAATACTCTTAAAGTCTAAATGACTACTTTTATTTTACTACTTGATGATCCAATACACGTCATGATCATTTTGTATGAACCATCGGACACTATTGGTTCGTCGTATTGTTATGCAATGCGATTCCATTAGCTTCTGTGCACAATGATAAGTCGCTGCAATTTGTTAATGCAAATAAAAAGATGCTTTATTTATAAAATGCTGTTTGTTTTAGGTGGCGGCGTATACCCAGAAGTCCTGTACACAGTAGCCCGCTACTGGCACGAGCTGTACCTGCGCCAGTCCAACGAGGAGTCGGAGCCGCTGCTGGACGAGCCGCAGTACCGCGCCGCGCCGCCCCCCCTCCCCGTGCCCGTGCCCTACCCCATCCCCTACCCCTTCACCTACCACCCCTACCCGCCCACGATCTACCAGCTGCCGGTCAGTATACTACTAGCATATTTTGGCATCAAACTGAATTTTTCTCCATGGGACTTCATGGGAAAATCAGCTGACATTTGGGTCGAGTAGAATTGAGGGCATACAGTCAAATATTTTTTTCGCGATTATGATGTTGGTCTCATCGAAAAAATGGTTCAGCTTGATGGTCTGTATGTACACCACATCCTTTTTTAGAAAAGAATATGTATTGTAAAGAATAATACTAACAGTTGTAGACTAAGTTTTTAAACTGACATGGTCACTAACACTGAAAACGGGATATTTACAATGTTTACTATTTGTTTTGAATTCCCGATATTTAGCCGATTTTGTTCGACGTCTAATTTTTTCATTTAGTTTGCCCTATGTCATTACTTCCCAAAATTTGATCCTTAAGAGCGACGCTATCGAATGGTTTCATAATAAACCACATGTTTTTTTCCTTACTTTTGGATTTGCCCATGAACGCCCCACTTGAAAAATTCACCCGGTAGTACTACAACAATAACATTTATGCACTTCGGCATTCATCGCGATTACCGATTACAATACCTAATTTAAGAACGTAAATTATTCGGAAAATTAAAGTAATATTTTCAAATGCCCAATAAATTTATATTAATCAGGCGGTATCTGATATGTTTCGTGTGCTCGACATTTGAGAAGGTTACCTTATACTTTCACTAATTCGGATACACGAACATCGCCGAAGCGCAAAAATTTTATCGGAGTACTTACAGCGTTCTAATATCGTATAAGGAACAAAAGGCGATAATTGTCTTTTGGTTTGCAGTACGCTAGTACGGGCCCGCCTCACGCGCCTCCACAGTACGCGCTGCCGCCGTATTTCGTGCGCGGCATCGTGGCGCCGCCCGGGGCCTCGCCACTGCAACAACTCCCGCAGCATCAACAACATCCGCCACTCCAACAACACCCCCCGCTTCAACAACATCCGCCGCTGCAACAGCATCAGCCGCTACAACAACACCCGCCGCTGCCGCAACATCCTCAGCCATTGCAACAACATCCGCAGCCGTTGCCACAACATCCGCAGCCGTTGCCACAACATCCCCAGCCGTTGCAACAACACCCGCAGCCACTGCAACAACATCCACAGCAGTTGCAACAACACCCACAGCCGTTGCAGCAACATCCACAACCGATGCAGCAACATCCGCAACCGATGCAGCAACATCCGCAGCCGATGCAGCAACATCCCCAACCGATGCAGCAGCATCCGCAGTCGTTGCAGCAACATCCACAGCCGATTCCACAACATCCTCAGCCAATGCAACAACATCCGCAACCGATGCAGCAACATCCTCAAACTATGCAGCACCCACAACATCAACCGATGCAACATCCGGGGATAACGCAAGTCACACAAATGCCGCAACACGTTACGCATCCACAAACAATAGCAGTCAATGTAAATGCTACCGTTCATCAAGTTGTAAGTATCGGATGTTTTCGTTACTTCTTAAGGTGGACACGCACTTTTTTTTTTGTTATCGGGAGAAAACCTTCAAAAGGCGACTGGTCTTTGGGGACAAGACGGGGGGGGGGATTTTTACCGCACTAAAACCACCCCGGGTGTCATCCGCACATGAGAGGAGGCACTGTTTCCTCTTAAAAGACCCGTCTGGAGCTCCCTCTGTGCAACGCCTGTTAAGGCTAATCCCTGGGGCGACTATACAGAGGTCTCCCCTAAGGTGGACTCGCACCTAGACGCGCCGCAGGAGCCAAAGGTGTTTCATATAAAGATTTATAAAATGCGATGGCGCATCTAGGTGCTCGTCCACTTTTAGTGCTGATTCGCATTTTTTTTTATCGCGCACTCACTAAAGACCATAAAATGCTCAAAGGGCGTTATGAAATCGCTGGTAACGGCTCATATACGTACTTTAAACGCTATGATGGCGATAATACAAAATAAAAATTCACGACCTAAAAATCTGCAACATACCTTTACAATTAACTTTTTTCCCTCCAGCATCCAGCACCAATTCCTCCTCCGATGCCGGCTCCACAACAAATGGTACAAGTAGGAGGAGTGACCGGTACAGGCGTAAACGTGGGCAACGGAGTGGGCACCGTGCCCAATGTGGGTAATGTTGCTCAACCCAACGGTGCTACCTCCGTGCCCGGCGTCAATCAGACGCAGCTGAGAAGACTGCTGGCCGCTTATCGAGTGGGCATGCTTGCCTTAGAAACGCAAGCAAGAAGGGTGCATGATGATCGCCCGCAGAATAAGTTTGGCAGGTATGTAGACTTATTTTGAAAGTAATCTGGTTGTTACTGTAACGAGCCTTGTTGAGTGGTTGACTTGATAGAGATTGACTAGTAAATTACGTTCCAGTTTTTGGAAATGTAACTTTAATTAGTTAAACTTACTTGCCTTACAATTTGTATATTTTTACAACCTCATTAGTGGTAGTGTTTCTGAAATCAGCTTAACTTGCACAACAGTAAATTGTTTACGTGTGTTTTTTGTTATCGTGTATTTGAACAAGGTATTTGAATAGATTATGTGCTTAACTTGCTTGCTGATGAGGACGATAACGTTCGCTGGGAAGTCGGACTGATAGGATTAACTTGATTTAGAATTAATGGCTAATTTGTTTTAATAATATAATAAATAAATAAGGAACTATGTTTTTGACGCTTTTATTTCTTCACTCAGGAACCCGCCATACGGCGAGCACGTAAAGTGGCTGCTGCGCATCTCGAAGCGGCTGGGCGCGCAGTACCTGCACCAGTTCTGCGTGTGCGCCGTGAACTCGGTGGTGTCGCCGTTCGTGCTGTACGAGCTGTGCGTGGAGTCGGCGCACTGGCTGGCGCGCGGCGGCCCGCACCACCTGGTCATGCAGCACCTGCGCGGCACGCTCGCGCCGCTCGTGCAGAAGTGCCAGCAGATGTAACTCACTTACTTTTTAACAAGATCCTCCTTCAAAATGCTACTTCTCCCACCGAAAATTTGGGTATCGCTTGCTTACCGCAGGCTCTCTGTATTATATAATATAACTACCGACCCGCCCCGCCTTCGCACGGTTGCAATGTAGATAATATACATATAAACCTCCCGCTTGAATCACTCTATCTATTGCTAAAACGGCATTAAAATCCGTTGCGTGGTTTAAAAGATCTAAGCGTACAGACAGCGGTAGCGACTTTGTGTTATACTATGTAAAAATACAGAGAGTCCAAAGCGCGTATTTTGCGATATTCATTTTTTTTCTCAGAGTGTCGGAACTACGTGTCGCCGCCTCATTATTACCTGTGACATAGCGACATCATAAGCGTTGTTGTACGTAATTTCCGTCAGTTCATGTTGAGGGTTTCATACATTGTTTTATCCGACAGGTACATTCAATGCATACATCAGAAGCTTTACCACTTGACCACAGTGGAATACGAAGAATTTGTAAGCATCGTGCTATCGGCCCGCACCGCTTTTCAACTCACGCCTGAAGGAAACACGCAGTTTAAGGAGTGGCTCGCCTCACTTCGCAGGTCTGTACGTCATACTACACCTTAACAATATACAATGTTGTACTAACACTCCCAACTGGTTAGGGTGCAATAGGTTAGAAGTATTATTGTGGAAAGGCAGGTTTTTGTTGATTTACGGTAATGAAGTAGTTTTGCAATCCCCATTTTTGTTTTTTTTTTTTTATTCATGTTTTTGTAAATTCAAAGCTTATTACCATATCATCACCCAATGTAATTTCGAACCCTTGGGCTACTCGTGGTTGGCATGAAGTCTAGAGAGTTACTAGTTGATCATTAACACCTATATAGGAATAGGATAGGTTTTTGCTAATTATTAGTACAATACTAACCCTTTTTCTTCAGTCTACTTTCACGACGTGCATGGTGATGGTAAGCAGCTTACACTTATATTTTTACGCTCAGATAAGTATAGAAGTTAACTCGGCTTCATCACAACTGATTGTGAACTGACATAAATTAAAAGTGTGAGTACATCTGTACTGGTACACACAAAACACTGCATGTTAAGTTCGCCGTGCGCTCTTGGCTACGAATAGAAAATCACACTCTAAAGATTATAAAAACCTTACTCTAGCTTCTATGTGCGCAAGATGTGCATAATATAATAATAAACTGTAGTGAGTTATTTACTTGTAGTTAAAAAACCAACAGTTGGTATGTAATCGAATTTCTGTGCTCGAAATACCTATTTTATTTGTAGTGATGTTATGTTTTTATGTCGAAGCCCGTATTTTCCGTAAATGTGACATTCTTACATATCATCAATCTGCACTCTTCAAACCGCTTGACTTGATGTTTTCTATCCGACTCCACTATGTGTTGAGTCTTATAAGAAGGTTGATGTTTTGTGTTGTATAAGGGACGTGTACTGGCTGTTTCTATCGATGAAGAATGCATGGATGTAAGAAACTAATACTGATGCGAATGGTGGTAATATTATAATGTAACTTTCAGCAGTGTCGACGCTTATTAGTTTTGACGTCCCTTAATGTCGTATTTTTTCTTATAAGAAGGAATCATGACGATAACATTAAAGAAATAAAGGGTGTAATATTCGTTTGCAGATCAAAATCGTGCAAGAAAGATCTTTGGACGCAGCTGAATGCGGCTCTGCAGACGAATGGCAAATGACGTCGGCAGCCGATAGTTTGTACAGTGCGGTGTACCGCGCGCAAACTGTCACAACACAGGCGGTGGCTATCGCCGCGGTATCGGCTTGTATACCATCTACATAATACCTAGCTGTATATTATATTGTGTTATTTGTAATTTAAGTACTTGTTCATCCCCGAGACGACTAACAGTACTCGAACTGAATGAATAATGGATTTACCGCTTCACAGGATTAGAGGATATAATAAAATAGTATCGTTTGGACTTGATGGTTATCAAATTTGTGACACGAACTAATAAATGATGTGATAAAATTACAAAAAAATATAATGTTGCAATTAACTTGGCTACGAGAAAGGAAAATGTGTTGGGTACTGTTTGCATATGTGAACTTAAGTTACAAATAACATAATTCCGTTTGAGAAGGATATAACCTCTGTTAGTAATAGTAACACTCGACTTTGAGGGTAATCGATCTCAGTATATACACGAACGGAATGTATCGGTGATCACAGAATAATGTTGCTAACTCCTAATATACGTTAAACATTTTAGAACATTCATATGATATTTTTGTATGGATCGTATGATTTCAATACGTTTTGGCTTTCGCGAGAATCGTCCGTTTTTGTGTCGTACAAAATACAAGAGATTATTGAACATTCGTTAGTCATACTTAATTGTTGTTTAAATCTACGTTACTAACATGAGAGGCAAGTTCATGCTCATTTAAAGGTTGTGCTTTAAATAGTCTGAGATTTGGTTGTTATTCGAGTTTTAATATAAGACATTCATATTTGCAGCATTGCTACTTAATTGAATGGGGAGTTTAGCAACATTTCATTTTGTTTTCGTTTAGACTGTGCAATGTGACTTCTAATAATGTTAACAACTTCGTCTTCTGTGCTTAATGTGCAAAGCATTGCACTAAATCATATCTAACGTCTTATTTGTCTTTTCCGTGAATTTTGAATATTCTTGACACACTTGAACTAGTCAGTGGTTTTGAGGATCCGTATTTGGTGAACCAGTGGAACTTCATTACTGTAGCTCATTTAGTTTTCTTTTCTTTGAATAGCGTAATGTAAGACACTAGTTAAATTTTTATGTCTTTTTATGCATAGGGGCCAGTAGTGTCCTTCGACTGCATTCGCGTAAAAAGCATTAAAAATAACGAATTAATGAAAAATGTTAATCAGTAGCAGAAACTATAACCATTGTTTAAATGCAAATTTTGAGCTGAAATGTTTCAGTTATGATTATCATTTTGTTGCTTTTAGTTAATTCTACATACATGCTAGGTGGGCATCTGATAACAGAAGAATCGACTATTTTTAGAAAAGTAGTAATGAGAAGCGTTGCTTACTTTCATGGAAATCTTCTAACGAAGTCAAAGTAGTAGTCTGGTGTTGATTGATGTAACAGATTTATCAAAATAGTTCAACATATTTATTTCTACGAGAAGTCCTAGAAAGTAACCTTGAATTTTTTATTTACCGTTGGGTTGAGACATGTTTTGTTAGGACTTCTACACAAGATCGAGAAATTTGGGCGTTAATTACTTAATTATAAATCAGTGTCCACTTAGCGGATTATCGTGAAGATCTCTATCATTTTGTAAGCTTTTAGAAAATAGTACGTCACTCATTTATTGTACGCGTATCATCGTTTTTTTTAGTGTAATGTGAGTTAATACATAATTCGAAGATGTGAAAGAAGATTGCCGTGCGCTATATGTTCGATTATTTGATTAAGTATAAATTGCGCTATATTTAACACTTATTTGAGTTTACTGTCAAGAACGTATTGTACCATACGTACTTTTTGCATTATAAAGCGACTACAGTTTATCTACTGTGTGTTTACTGACTACATTTTAGACATATTAATCCTAGAACGGTCATATAGTGTAGTCGATTTATAAATTGCAATGTTTTTGGAAGTGACTCAATATATTAAAAAAACGGTATTCCAAAATTTGTAACCATAGTCCATATTATAATGAGAATTGGCTTAAGATGTTTCAAGTGACCTAACTAGCGTCATTAGACTACAGAATATTAGACAGAATGTAGACGATGACCGTCGATACACTATTTTTGATATTCTCTTGTCGAAATTTGCAGTTTCATGAATGTTTAAGTAATAACGTCTTGCGGAGATAAATGTAGACGTGCAATCTATTAACTATAGTAACTTTATTTACACGTTTTTATTACATTATATATATATAAATAAATTGTAATGCATAGTAGCGTTGAAAGCCTCTGAAATATATAAATAATGTGTATGACGCATGTGCTGGCAACAAATCATAACAGCGACATAAAAATGTAACTTTGTCGATGACATTCGTGTTATTGTTAAGTCTGACTTACTACACGATTGTCTCTATAAATACTTACGTTACTATACTCAAGCAAGTTGATGAGTAATATTCTGATTTCACTAAATCCGGCAAAATCTTAGTTATTTGTAACATTAAAACTTACCATTCCACAGTCAGATAATACATATTCAAGTAAATGAAATTCGGAAAAATTTGAATTATGAATTATAAGTAACAATAATATGATTGTGTATATTATATTAAATGTAAACAGCGAGACTATCTCCTAATACTGAAGCAATACTGAAATATCATTTTATAAATTATGTGAAATTAGAAATTTATATAATGTACAAACTTTCGCATGAGTATTATAGTAATTGATGTATGATTTTTAAGTATTCAAATAAAATGAGTGTTCAGTAAAAAATATTTAAATTCTCAAACTATCAGGGATCGCTGGATGCGAATCGCACGGGACCGGTCAATGTGGCGACACTTGGGCGAGGCCTATGTCCAGCAGTGGCCGTCTTTCGGCTGAAATGATGATGATGATGACTATTAGTTTCGCGTATTCATCTTTATTTACAAATATTATACTCGTAATATAAATTGCTCAACCGCATCAGTTTTAAATGCCCTGATTGTACTGCTTTTGTAGTAAGAAAAAGTCAAGTCGTCGCTGACAACTTAACCAGGTATAATATTTGGTGTTACGTACAAAACAATACACGGATTTAAATTGAGCCTCTCTGATGTTCGCAAACAAGGACGGCGCTGTCGAAAGATATATATGATTTTGTGTCACTTACTAAAAAGCTATTGAGGTGTTAACGAACAATAGAGGTAGCACTCGTGTGTAGTTAACCAACCTATGCGATGTTTCTTGTTGCAAACTTCAAAGACGCCGAGTTAAAAAAATATATGTTTTGTTTATTAAAAAGTGAGGAAAACAAGTCTGACATTGGAATGGAATTTGTTGCCAGCCCAAGCATCAAGTAGGTTTAGTTCAATATCTTTATAAAATTAGATGTTTATGTGCATTCATTAAATGTGGATGTTTTCAGCATTCAGTAGATAGTAAATTTTTAGAATGCTAGTTAGTATAAATTGAAGGTCGTAAAAATTGGATCAAAGCTAAGGTTTATGATTTTAAATGTCGTCATAGTAACTATCAGAAGAATGGTTGTATAGTATTTCCTGAATAGAGTATTGTCAGTTTGGTATTCATGTTTAGAATTATCTTCTGCACAAAAGTTTTGCTGTTACCAACTCGTTAATAATGCACTTTGAGTTTCCGATCTTGTTTGTGTGATTGTTAGGGAATAGCATTTCGTACCGTCTTATTTTGTGTTAAATGTATAGATACATAATTAGATTCTAGGAATGTACTGCAAAGATTAGAGCTCTTGAAAACATTGGTATGGATGTTTCTAGTTTTATACTACTGTTGTAAGAAAGGTAAATGACCATCACAATTTCAATTATTTTACTATGTGGGTATCTTTGCAGTATCTCTCCCAATCGCGTCCAATTTTATCACATTATTTTGATAAATTTTATTTATTTTGACTACCTCGTTAATCAGACATACAAATCTAGCATGAGTATCTAAAGTCATTAGGTTAAAACGCCTCAAAGTGATCTCTTCTAAAGATCGTGAAGTAATTTTACAATACTTTAATATCATTGTACCTACCTATTTCTGATTAATTTGTTAGGTTACACAGTTTGTATACTTTATCTCAGAATCTTAGATATTTTTCGTGCAATGCTTCTTATTCAATTGTCTAAGTTGGCGTTATATAGTCTAATGTTATTCTTGAGCGACAAAACGTCCCTTTTTATATTGCTTGCAATGGAATGGAATGGAATTAGAACATTGTTTTTTATGACATTGAGTTTGTTTTCAAAACTTTGTGTCTAGGATTCTGAGTTTAAGTTTAGCTAATATCGTGATGTGAAGCTTTGGGACACTTGATGTACCGAAATACTATTCTTTCAACGCATACACAAGAAAATTATAGATAAACGTAATATTTGGAAAGACATTAGTCGACATAGATATTTGCCGTCCATAAATTAATTTGCAATTCTGTACAACTATAGTCTTTCTTTCATGACATTTTCCTATTAAGAAATAAATTAAATGATTACGTAAATAGTTATATTTCAATATAAATAAAAAAAAAATATCATCGTGTACTGCTCGTCGAGCATTATTAACATTTACTGGTATACCTACATTATTCAAAAAACATCTTTCTTTCGCAATTGGCATTAAGGAGCGCTTTGACATTTTTGTCTCAAAAGAACTATTTTTACACTATAAAGCGTATTTAAATAGAAAAAAAAAAGATTAAATATATCGTTAGTTTCGTAAATATAGAATGTTAGTACGGAGCATATTTTAATTAGTCATTTAATGCATGTTCATAGATTTAATTCGCCCAGTGTCAGGCAAGTTTGCGAGGTGTTCCATAAGTGTTGCGGTATTCCCATTGATTTGCAGTTATCGGTATCACATATCAGTTCAGTCGTAGGTACTTCACTTCGGAACATGTACTGGCACGACGTCAGAACAATGATATACAAGTTATTGAACGAGCATAATTTAATTAAATCACAATTAAATTATTGTATTGTAGCGTCGAATGTTAAATTAACTTACTAAGTCATAGGCATATGTGGATTGGACATACATCAAATCGATTCGAAAAAGAACAATGTCATGTTCGTCGTTTTGTCTGTCGGTTTAGCAGAAGGCGTAAAGCCAACAGTGCCTATATCTAATAGAACAGAAAATGTATCCGTAATGATTTAGATCTAGCGGATATCGTATGTCTTGTCCACAGTACTGGTCTGCATCCTTAGAGTGGTAGGGCACAACTACTAGAGCATATTGATAGTTCAGGATCGTGGGCAGTGGGTCGTTAGCTGCAGCAGTTGTACTGAGTTTCGTTCTTTAATACTCATGGCAGTGTATGCATGTCGAACTACGTCACGTCACAAGTCAGTTAGAAGTATTGAGGATAACAGTCTAGCAAGTTTGTTTAGTTCTAAATCAAAGATGCATAATTATTTTATACATCTGGATTTGTAGTTTAATTATTACACTTTGTAAGTGTGGTGTCTCCGCCTATTAAAGTATTTAACCATTTACAGAGTTCGAATGGCTACTTATTAGTGTACGTAATAAATTTATATATGATGATATCTTTATTGTTCATATTGCATATTTACTTGTTTGAAGAGTGTAGTTGCAAAACAAAGTTCTGTTTGGCATTAACGGGTTAAAAGTACTTACTTAAATAATGTTGACTATCAGAATTGTAGTGAAAGTCATTTTCTGTTGTTGCACTTTTATTTATCAACAACACGTGATGTATGTATAAGAGTGTGACATCGTTATTGTAGTTTTATTGTCACTTTGAATAACATTCTTTATTTTGCGTCTATGCTTTTCAAGTGCAATACTATGGAGAAACAGTGAAGAGCAAACATAACACTTATCGAAGTATCCATGTTAAATATTGTACAGCTCGTATTACATTATAGCATTTTTTGCGAAAATATCAAACGAACTGTTTCATTCTTGTGCCACGATCGTTTCCAAACTGTCCACCATGTTTACTTGCAGGACGTAAGACTGACAAGAACATTGAAATAGACGAAAGTGGAGACTTGACTATAACCCGGGATGTCGAAAAACGAAACTGTTATCATGTATGTACATTTTATCTGGTTAAAATTTTGCTTAGAAGTTTCTTTTCTCATTCTAAACAAATTGTTTTAAGACATCCTGCATAGTTATAGAAAGTGCCCATACATATAGTATTTATTAAATATATAGCACTAGACATTTTGCTCCGTTGTGCAAATGGTTGTAATTATAAAAGTATAGTTAATATTAATTAGTAAAAATGATAGACTGTTTTGCACGACTTCTGGTTTGACCGTGTCAACTTTTCCTCACGTTGTCATTTTAATGCAAACAAACGTTGTTTGAACACTTTGTGATGACAAGTTCTGCTTTCAAGTTTGCTGGTTGCATGTCAACCCATAAAGTTTTTCGATATTTGGTACATAAACCTTGCAATATCACCCCACTAAAATGTATATTTCTACTCAAACTCGAAATATTTTGACCTCTTGAACATTTTATTATTACTTTTACGATTACACTATAAGTCTTTTTTGGCAGCATATTCGAAGTAATATTATTTAATTATTCAATATACTTATCTATAATAAGACTCGTGTGTTTTATTTACAAAAATCTTTTAATCCCTCTTGCAGTTTTTAACCGACTTCTAAAAAAGGAGGAGGTTATGTATTCCACCACTATCTTTTTTCTTTTCAACAAATACGTTTATAGTTCAGTAATAAACTTCAAGTCTTTATGGGTGTTTCGGTACTTACTTATGCAAACAATTGATAATATACTTTGAACAACCCACAAAGGCCGTTGTTAGCCTGCTAGTGTTCTCTTCACTATCAGAATTACTCGACCTCTTAGTCCACATAAGTATTTCCGATTTGTCTAAACCTTGAATGTGCAATATTATGCAGTAACACAACTGATAAACAAGAAGTATACGGATGTTATTGTGTTTTATTTACATAAGACCTTTATGCCGGTTGATATTAATGAATGAAGTAGACTAACAATGATCTCGTTTATCAAGCTATAAACAATTAACTTAAATCATTACAACACTTGGCGTGTCAACAATCATTGTTGTTGACACACCATAAATACAATAATACACTAATGACAAAATGGTGTAAACATTTTGGTCTATTCGTCCAGGGCAGTAACAAGCGTTCCATATTCGATTGATTCTTGCCTTATCACGAGACACTGGGTTTCTCAATTACAAGCGTGAAGCGATGATATCTGGCCGAAACAATTACTAAACAGCCATTAATTGCTTAATCTGAGATAACTGAATGACTCACCCATCTTTAAAATTCTTACGAAATAATTTATTAAAATGTTGATACTGAGATTTATTCGGGTTTTATACAAGGTGCAACGTAATAAACGCAAGACCTCCCGTGTGGTCTCTCGCACCATGAAACTAAACATCTTTTGTTCTACGAGTTCTTGAAATTCGCAAAAAAAAAAACTTTCCATAGGAACGGACGCAATCAGCTGATCCACATGTATGGTAAAACTAAAAAAAAGTTATGAATTTCCAAAAGTCATAAAACAAAAGTTGATCAGTTTCATGGTCTGAGACACCACACGAGAGGTCTTGCGTTTATTACGTTACACGTTGTATAAGTCGAGTTGCAAGTGGGTAGGTACTTTATGCAGATAAGGACAACTATGTATCTACAAAGATAAACATGTGTTCGATTTAATCAGCAGATTCCTAAAATAGATCTTGTGACCTACAAGGGTCGTCTCAAAGGTTGCAAGGACATTCGGTAAAGTTGTACCGACGTACTGTTTGTCCCCGTGCAATCTCACGTTCGCACAAAACTGACCGCTGGATGTAGCGAAGGAACATAACATCTAATAGATTTGCTTTGACGACGTAAATACATGTAGTTGGGCGATGTCGAGAAGATTTCCAGAACAGTTATAGCTAAAATGCTACCATTGTAAAACAAACTTACTGTACATATAGTTGAAGTGGTATTTGCTAACTTAGTGGTTTTAGTGCAGGCATGATACGGACAAAGCCTACACTACCAACTGCGAGGTTCGATAAAGACGGTGAAAATGGTACATGCTAATGAATATCGGACTTAACTGGTTTTAAATTTGAAGTGGCCTACTTATCAGTTTGATATCAAAATTATTAATCGTTTTGTTTCCTATTTATTGTAGTATCTGAATATGACTATCTTTTTAGCTTCGGTAATAACCTCGGGCTTGCGCTTATATTATGATAACGCCACGGATCGATAGAATGCCAAGCATACGATTATGTAGGTATGTACCTACCCGATTGACAGGGTTCCTTTTTAGTTAATGACAAAAATCTGGTTGAAACTATTTCTTTTTCTATTTTTTTATTTAACCAATTAAACTCTCAAGCTTCAGGTTTTACCACGGTCTGGTTTACGCAAAAATCCGCCAGCTTTTTTGACCCACCCTCTTTTTCAACCAATACGGGGTGGAGGGGATTACCACGTATTCAGTACATTAATCTGAGCCCCCAACATAGTAATTTTTAATCAGTTATTAAAAAAAAAAATCTGCTGTTCCATACATTTTGAACGTGGAGGTATTGCACTTTTGTAGGAAACAGGTTTTTTTTAATAACCGATGTCAAATTTCTATGGGGGGCTCAGATTGATGTACTGAATACGTGGTAACCGGTTTCGCATCGGGGTCCATTCCACCCCGTATAATAGAATTAGTTTTAAGGGAATGCATAGGTAATAGTTGAAGTTGGTTTTGCCAATCTCCTTTCATTACAATATTGTAAAGCCAGCACTGGCGGCGCAAATACGTATTAGAATGAATACAAGGCTGTAGGCTGCATCTACCCGATAAACTAATTGGCTGTCTAATTAGTGCGCCAACGGATGGTCACGTCGAACGAAGAGTTTAATTAATTTGACCAAATATAAACTTTGAGTATAAACAGGAAATAGATCTATTTCCTATTTAATACAAAATTAACTTACGTTACTGAAAACTGTTACCGGTAAAAAGATGCTAGCCAAAACATTTTTATTTTTGGAACAAAAACGTTCTAGTCGACAATAGTTGGCGACTTTTTGTTTTCAGTCAAATTCAGATAGAAACTGCGTAGGTAAATTATCATGATTTGGCTAGCCTTTTCTCAACTATGTTGGGGCTCACCTAACCCAAAGCAGCTGAATAACAGAAATGTAACAAAACCGAAATCAATACTAGGAATTACGTAAGTGTTGAGTACCTACTTAGTTTATTTTCGTCAATGTATATGAGACAGATTTTATGATTTCAGCACGGAACACTAAAAATTGAGCGACCGATTACATTGTGGTAAGGTGGAGCACCGATAAGATCAGCGTCAGCGGCGCGGCGGTGCCGGCCAGTGGAACGCATGGCATACACAACGGCAGGCGTGATTCACACGTGCGTAAGGACCGACAGCAAAGCATGACATCTTTTTATCTTACACAAGTTAATACGCGTACTTAATGTAAACGTTGATTGCTAAATCTAATGTTGTAGACACATGATGTTTACAGAAATGAACTTCATTGATTTCTCATATAATTCATCACATATAACTTTTTTTCCATAACAAAACAGATAGATCCATTTTATTTAAAACAGCAGAGTTCAACATCATTAAGACGTTTCATATTGAGTTAAAAATAGATTGAACAAGTTTTCCGATGTTTATAAAGTAACGTTGCATGGGACTGTTATTAAAACTAGTCAAACAGTCATGTAAAGACAAGGAAGTTAATATTATCTAGAAAATAGCAGTTTCTCGTGATACGCATAAGCGGTAATGAATGATTGTATATTTAAACAGGGATTATAAGTTCAATGTTTGCCATTTAACTATCAATTCACGACTTAATGACTTACAGGCATGTTTTCGCATAGTTTAATAAACACGGGACATTATTACGGTGGGTGTGCGTACGATATTAAGAAATTTTTCAACGTCGTAACAGCGTGAGTCGCATATCATATTAGGCAAAACAGGGGGATGGAATATTTGGAAAGGCGTTCATTTCAACGTACCTACTTAGGTATAAGGTACATGAAAATATGATCGGTGGAAACCTGCACCGAATACCTAACTACAGTATCGAAGTTTATCTAATTAAGGTGGGTAATTTATTCGTCTACAGTATCTACAACGTGTAACAGAATAAACTCAAGACCTCTCGTGTGGTGTCTCAGACCATGAAACTGAACAACTTTTTTTCTATGACTTTTGGAAATTAATAACTTTTTTATTATCATTTATTTATTTATATTTAATTCACAAGTAACATGACTCACAATGTTAGTAACAATATTTCCTTACAACTATGTTAGTAAAACTTAACCTACTCACTTAACCTAACACAGGCAGTGTTAGGTTAAGTGAGTAGGTTAAGTTTTATTTTTTTTATAGATTTGAGAATCCCTGCTACAAGCTCACCGATGTAGAAAGCTTGCAGCAACGATTCACACACAAGCAGTCCAGTCTGCTCGCAACACACTGCAGTATAATGTTGGGGCTGGCCCGCACCCGGCGCACCAGGGAAGCGCATCTTTTTCGCTTCGTGGTGTAGAAACAATCGACACGCGCATCAGCAAACATCCCTGATGCGCTACAGAAGCGGCGTTTTAGTTTTACCATACATGTGGATCAGCTGATTGCGTCCGTTCCTATAGAAAGTTTTTTTTTTTTTTTGCGAATTTCCAGAACTCGTAGAACAAAAGATGTTTAGTTTCATGGTGCGAGAGACCACACGGGAGGTCTTGCGTTTATTCTGTTACACGTTGTAAACAAGACTTTAAAGTAGAATTTTAAGAAAACTATTTTCAGGAGTCATTTGGGTTGGGTACCTATGGAAAAGTTTACAGTTTCCTGGACCAGTGGTTATTCATAGTAAGCACCTAATCATTATGGATTGTAAATTGGGTACCTATTGGATATTAAATGCAGTAATTCCACATAAAAGAACAGGCATTATATAAAATCCTAGTGGTGTAATGCCCTTGCTATCCTTATCGTGAGGTACTATTATTAGGTGTTTTCATAAACTGTACCTAATGTAAATAAATCTGACGTATTTAACTAGTTTATTTGTGCTGGTTAGGTATTTACCAGCATATTTGACGTAGTACCTACATATTTACTGATCGCTCTACAAATTACATCTATTAGCCGTAGTAAACTTGTACCATTAATAAACTGTATTTAATTGCAGCTTATATTAAAAATAAATTATACAGTTATGAGCATAATTATTATGTACTTAAGGTGATGTAATCAAACCTTAGGGAAGCTATTATATATGTCGACCGGTTTGTACAAAAAAAAATGTGCACAATCATCCGTATAACTAGTAGTACCTAACTAGTAAGTATAAGTAAAGTCCATGAATTAAAATACGTAGGCGTTCTAATGCAGAGTATTTTGTATTTTCGCACATTATGTATGCTTTTGTTGTTCATACGTTGAAGACCCTAACTAAGTTATAATGACTTGACTGATCTCGATGAATGAGTTCAATATGTTATTTGCGTAAATAAACGTACATACTTAGGATGCTCTACGTCATAATATTCTTAAAGTGATGCTTATTATTGAAAATATTCATAATATATTTTCAATGTTATTATAAATAGGCGAAAATTATCAGCGATAAAAGATTTGAACTTTTTTCATTATACTTCGGTAAAAGTATTACCTACCCAAACCATTTCATAATATTGTATTGTGCGTTTGTTATTATAATTGAAAATAAACGATAAATAACGAAAACTTCAGAAAAAAACAAAAATAACTGCGAAACCAAAATGTTTACGCGCGTTAAAATTCCATTTCACCTTTCATTTCCGAACGGATGTTCACGCAATGTGTAAGTGTATATTTTAAATAAAAAAAAACACTCTGTATAAGATGTTTAACGTTTTAAATGGAAAATCCCGCTGAATGTAACCTTTCCATACGAATATAGGTGTTTGCTAAGTAATGTTTAACTACTATTACTTAACGATACCGTCGCTAGTGTGTGTACTATCAACAATGTTGATCTTTTTTACACAGGTAAGGTTAGGAAAAAAGGCAGTAAAATAATTTTAGAGTAAAAACTAAAAAAGTACTAATATCCTAGGTACCTACCTACATTTATTTTCAGCAAATAAATAAGTTCTACCACAGCAAGATAAAGATTTAGCACAGCAAGCTACAGCAGGATTGACCTTTCCTTGTTTCCTTGAAATAGTTACTAACGAAGGAAACAATGGTCGCTGTAGTTTGACTTTGATTTGCCTTTCCTTTAGTTGATAAAGATCGTATCAAAAACATATTTTTAGATTCTTTCTATGTGTTTTATTTGATCAATGATAATGTTTATAAAAATTTGAATTGCTTAATAAATATTTGGTATGTTATTTAACCATTAAAGTGTGCCTAATTTAACCTATCGCTTGCGTAAATTAAGCTTATCAAAACAAATATTTTCATAACAATTCCATGTCCACATAATTGGATTCAATGTAAAAGGTCCAGTAGTATATTTATGTGATACCTACACAAATCAAAATAGAAGAATATTACAATATGCAAAATTACATGTTATAGATAGCTAGTAGTTAGAATGAAAATGACAAGAACCTAATCAAATTAATTAACTAGCTATAATTCGACGTTAACATATTTGCAACACAGTGTAATGTGTTGCAAATATGATACCGTAGTTCCTAATTAGTTAATTAGTAGTTACCGTTATTCTGACTTAATGGAACCTGCTGGTGGCAAAGTATGACTTTTTGAAAATGCTGCCCCATGCCGTATAATACGCAGCATTCGCTTTCAGCTTTTACTTAATTTTGACAGTGCATTCAGGTACTTACATGTTTGCGCGTCTACCGTTTTACGGACTCATCACATGGACTGGGGTGTTTCCGTCATGACACCCTAGTTTGGGGCATGGCATCCAACTGGGAAAGGCTACCTTTATAATTTCGTTCGTCGATCGTTTTTCACAAGTGCTTATACAGGGTGGAAATTTTTAAACTCACCAGGAGGGAAATTACACTAAATACTGGAGGTAGCAAATATTACTCAAAGGAAACATTACTTTATTTATAAAATAAGAAGATTGCAATTTGCATAAACAAAGACGTGCAAATTGCAATATTCTTTCTTCAATTGTTAATTAGGTAGTTACTTATTATATATTATCTGTGCTACTACTAACATAAGTTATCGAATGAACCTTTGTGTAAAATTGCTTTATTGATCATTATAAATTTTATTTATTTGAACGGCAAGTTGACACAGTTGTCTTCGCCTTAAATGCTCATGCGCCCATCCTATGGCAGCATGACGCTGGCCGCGTGGTCGGTGACTTTTGTCATCATGTATCCTTATCTCGACGCTACTGCACTGATAATACGAGCGCTATTATTTTCATTGGCTGCGCGGAGGGCGTGCGCGCCTGCCTCTATAAAATCGACATACAATCGAAATAGTTCTACATAAATTGATCTCGCGTTGCGCTTCACGCGTCACGTTTGTCTAACAAACGTAGCATTAACACACCTTTAATTAGTTTTAATTTTAGTTTTTTTTTAACGGTAAGTTTTATTATTTTTATTCTACTTTTGAATTCATTTATTATTGTTTTTTTTTTTTTTAATGAATTTATCAGTTACCTAAGCTTTAGACAGCTTTGTCTACCATGTTTTTTTTGGGAACACGTCTGTTTACTTAATTTCGGTCTTATTTTGAGAAGAAAATTAAATTAATTATTTATATATATATTATTATATAAATATAAATGCAGCTGAGGCTGGCGAAAATTCCAACGAACTAAATATTAATAAGCCTGTTAAATGATGTCTGAGGCATGTCGTAATTAGGCCGACTCTTCACTCACGCTCATTGATCGTGATTCAGATTGCCAAAGAATTGGTGACATCTCATCATTGGAGTGTCGACAATTTGATTTCGATCATAAACAGATCTACTGGCCGTGCGCCTAATAATGAGCGATAATGCACAAAATAAAATATGCATTATGAATTTGCGCTGATATGGCTTAAATTCAGAAAAAAAAAAGTAAGACATACAGAATGCAAGTGGTGCAGTGCAAGGTTTTCTTTGCAGCAATTCTTGCATAAGTTAATTTCTAGTGTTGGATTAAGCAGTCTCTTCCTGTTTGCTGACCCATAATATTAGCATCGTTCTGTAAACATCGTAATCAACATCACATGAGACTAAATTAAAATCATTCCATGAGTAGTCAACAAAACTCACGAGCTAGTAGATACCTACCTACAAAAAGCACGCGAGTTGATTAGTATTATTTAGTACGGATTATAAATTGAGACTAATAAATAAGTTTATATCTATTGATGATAATTACATTTCTAGACACAATTTTATAAAAAATCTATTATGATGTCAAAGTGAATTCACGGTTTTTCCTCTGGCCCCGATACTAATGAACTTGCTTGCGTAGGTAGGTATTGACTGTACTTAGTAACTCATCGTGAGTTAATAAAAATCCACGATAACCTATTTCCATTCAGATAATCTATACCACAAGGGCTTTATTTAATTTTTCAAGATTCAAGATTCTTTATTTTGCATGAAATACATGATGGTCTTAAAAAATGAAAGGTTTCACACATTTCGCTGACTTCCTTCAGCATGCAAACTTAAAATTAAAATACCTAACACAATGTACTCTTGGTTTAGGTACCAAGTACTAGTTAAAAATTTAACAAATTGTAATAAAATTAGAAAAAAAAAACAATAAAATAGGTACAAAAGCTACTTATCCAACAAATGGGTTTATAAGTTAAAAACTCATTAATTTTACGGATTTTTCCCAAAAGTTACTCGGTTATGGGCGTCTCCCGAGATGCATTTGGTCGGAACTGTTTCTTGTTGTTATTGCAATTCTGTTTTTTCTTTCAGATATAAAATAAGAATGGCTTATCTACAGTCGATGCCCAAATCTGAAACTATCAGGCTCCGAGAAAAACACGTTGGGTAAGTTACTTTTGGCATCAATTTGTCAGGTTTCTTTTTGTTTAGTACTGCATTATTTTTGCGTCCGCTCTTATTCACATTGTCAAAATAATATATAATTTAATTTTTGTTGCAGTGAGGCGTGTCAATTATTCTTTCGTTCGTCTCCCTTAAAAATTGTACGTGGTGTCGCCCAGTACATGTATGATGAGACAGGCGAAAGATATCTCGATTGCATCAACAATGTAGCACACGGTGAATATTCTTATTAACTTTTTGCGTGATATGTATTATTGAAGCCATTTAAAATCAATCCTAACCAGATCTTAGCTAGTAGTAATTTATCATTGGATTGATAAAATAAATGATAACCCAAGCCGACCCCTCCATATTTTTGACTGTGCCAAGAAGTTTTAAGGGCTACTGTTTCCTATCTTTAAATTATTGTTGGATTCATAATATTTGTCTAGTTTAATTGATGGACTTACTAGATGATTCTAACAGTTACCATATTTTTAAAACCCCCCCAAACTTCTTAAGAGGCTGAAAAAAACACTGTAATTAGGTGATCATTAGTAGATATTTTACGACACCGCTAACATGTATTTTTTTTCGCAGTTGGGCATTGTCACCCACATGTAGTGGAAGCTGGCAGGAACCAAATGTCATTAATCTCGACTAACAATCGTTATCTTCATGACGAGCTTGTTATCCTTGCCGAAAGGCTGGTCAAAACCTTGCCAGAACCATTGTCGGTTTGTTTCTTCGTTAACTCCGGCTCGGAGGCTAACGATCTTGCCTTGAGGCTTGCCAGGATTCACACCAAGAACAAGGATGTCGTTACTCTAGACCAGTGAGTATTTCTTTTTTTCAAAAACAATATTACTTTAACTTTCGGGGATATCTCTTGCTAGGGTTAATCGGGACTTGAATGTAAGTTTGAACTTATCGGAATTTAGCTTTTATGGGACTTTAGAAGATTTTATTTGTACAATATTCAGTGATTGAGGGAAAGGCTCACTCTGCAAATCAAATCAAAGCATTTATTTCAAGTAGGCCAGTTACAGGCACTTTTGAATTGTCGAAACAAAGACATCAATGAAAAGTAGCTACAGTCCCAAGTCACAAGGCATAAAAACTGTGAAAGTACTGTAGTTGCCCATTCCCTAACGTAGATCTCTATGGAGAAGAACGGGCAAGAAACTCCATGGACACTCTTTTATCTGGAATTTTTTTCTGCTATCGGTATTGTTAATACTATTGCTTACAACAATATTGGTACCTATAAGCACGGTATCGACACGAAGGAAAAGATAGTGATTTTATTACAATAATACGATCCTTTATTACACTGAATATTGACTCACATAAGACCATTCTAATGTTCAATCATCAAGTTTAAAGAATTTTAAAAATTACTTGGCCCACCGAGGCGATCAAACGTTCAACATAATGTTCCCTCCGTTCTTTTGTCGTTACTTCGAGCTAGTCGAAGTGTTATTAGGGTGCTACTAGCGCCTGTTTGTTACAGCGCGTATCATGGCCATCTTACGTCCATGATTGATGTGTCCCCCTACAAATTTAACCTACCTGGAGGGCCAGAGAAGCCAGAGTGGGTTCATGTGGTAAGTTACACATATTGACTGGGTTGCACACGATCTCGTAGTTGCATTAGTTTATAGGACACGCATTATCTTTATTCTTATCTCTAAGCTATATTTAAATGTTATTACGTAATAATACTGATAGTTATCAGAGATGATAAAAATAATGTCTTTAACTTGTAACCTAAAGATAATTATACTAAAGTGATTCAGCGCGATGTTTCTCTTAAACTGATTACAATAATAAATATGACTGATTAAATTGGTGACAATTAAGTTAGAGGCAAACTAACTAATTAAATTACTACCAACTTAAAAGAAGCCTCATAAATTTAATGTTTAATTGGGGAAATATTTAATTGATAAATAATTACTAAACCCTACTGTCTGCTAATATTTATTCCCATGTAATTTCAATCGCGCACTTCAGCAAAGAGATAAATGCAGCTTCCCATTTAAATTCATAATTCAATACGGCATAATTACAAGTGATTAAATTGCCTAATCTTATTTAATTACTTCATCCAGGCACCAGTTCCCGATATATACAGAGGGAAGTACACATATCCCAATGACTCTCAAGATGAAGAAGAGTTAGGGAAACTGTACGCTGATGAAATTGGCAAGATCTGCAAAGAGACCAAACGCAAAAATGGCGGCGTTTGCGCATTTATTGCGGAAAGCCTCCAAAGTTGCGGTGGACAAATCATTCCACCTGACGGATACCTTAAACGAGTTTTCCAGTAAGTATTGCATACAATCTATTTACTAGTAGTCAGTAGCGAAGGGTCAATTTTTGTAGGAGGTAAGCTGGAGTAAAAATAACCTAATAAAAAAAAAAAAAAAAAAAAAAAACAAAAATAAACCAAAAAAAAAAAAAAAAAAAAATCTAATAATCTAATTTGATTATATTATTTGTCTATAGAATACTGACTGTGCCATTTCTCAAAGGTAAGCCAATAGGAATCGAGTTGTATGGAACCTTCGCCACTGCTAGTAGTACCAATGTCTATTTTTGAATTTAAATCAAGTAGGTAGTCAGTGTAGATATAAAATAACTGAATTTATGAGACTTTTTTCCTCTGCTTGTGGATGATATTGTCTAGGTCAGTTCAAGTAGGCGAAACGAGACCATATCAGCAGTAATAGTTTGCAGTTAAATTAGATTTCAATAATTGTTTCTCAGTTGGCCTTGTACTCTATTTACAAGCGGGTACGTTTGTCTAGCAAATGAGAGACAATTTACACAATTACCCTTTGATCAATATGAGCTATGGAAAATATACATAAATTGTTCTTGGGATATTTTTATCTTTTCTTTTGCATGAGGTTATTAAACGGATCGGATAGCCAATGCTATATTTTCGCGAAAGTTTGTTCAGATTTTCATCCAAAAATATACGGGAATGGAATCACTTCCATAACGATTTGACAAATTGGTAAGATTATTCCTGGTGAGATATTAATAAATAGGGGAGTTCCATTACTTAGTTTAGATTCAAGTTTTCAAAATCCCAAACACTATTTCAGACACATTCGCGAAGCTGACGGTGTGTGCATAGCCGATGAAGTCCAAGTTGGATTCGGCCGTGTGGGCACCCACATGTGGGCGTTTGAGACCCAAGACGTTGTGCCCGATATCGTGACAATGGGCAAGCCGATGGGCAATGGGCATCCTGTAGCCGCTGTTATTACAACCCCTGAAATTGCTAAGAGCTTCGCTGATACTGGGGTGGAATATTTCAATACGGTAAATATCCCATTACTTTAAGGTTTTAAATGGTGACCTACGTTTCAATAATAAAAACTGAAGAGGTTTAGGATGCCGCATTCAAAGATGCTTTGCTTTGTTTTTATTGGAATTTTCGTAGAATCGTGATATTCTAATTAAATGTTAATAATAAACGAGATGTTTGAAACAGAGCATTGTATCTGCGCTAATTGCGTGATGCAACACCTGTTTTTAATATCTATCCGCTAAGTGTTTGGCAAAACAAGCTGATATGATATAGTTACAGGTTTATTTATATCCGCTATCTGCTAGTTATATATTCAACGTGACCTATCTCAGCTTTGCTTGTAGATAACTATGTAGGTAGGTATACATGTACGAATATAGACATCTACGTTATCTGTAATGTGCTGAAAGCCATCCAGGTACAGGTATCCGAAATTCAGGATTCTACTATCTCAAAAAGTGTCTCACAATGTCAACTTATAAAGGAGCTTGTTATAACTCTTCTTATTCAACGTATATTCTAACCCTTCTGAAACAATTGTTCTATATTTAACAGTACGGTGGCAACCCTGTTTCCTGCGCAATCGCCAACGCAGTCCTTGACGTGATCGAAGAAGAGCGTCTGATGGAGCGAGCAAACCGTGTCGGCAACCATCTACTGAACCGCTGTCAACAGCTGAAGCATAAGCACAGCTTGATTGGCGACGTTAGGGGAAGGGGACTGTTCGTAGGAGTAGAACTGGTGACTGACAGGGATACTAGGACTCCAGCCACGGCAGAAGCTAAGCATGTCGTTAATAGGTGGGTAAAACAATTATTTACTGATGAGATTTAAAAGTGGCACAAAATTAAGACAGATGAAAGGCATGGAGGGAGGCCCTTACCCAGCAAACTCATATAAACATACATAAGCTCACGCCTTTTTTCACCTGCAATATCCTTACATTTACTGATGAGATTTAGAAGTGGCACAAAATTTAGACGGATGAAAGGCATGGAGGGAGGCCCTTACCCAGCAACCTCATATAAACATACATAAGCTCACGCCTTTTTTCACCTGCAATATCCTTACATTTACTGATGAGATTTAGAAGTGGCACAAAATTAAGACAGATGAAAGGCATGGAGGGAGGCCCTTACCCAGCAAACTCATATAAACATACATAAGCTCACGCCTTTTTTCACCTGCAATATCCTTACATACTCCTATTGCCAAAAAACTGATGTAAAGGGAGAGAAAGAGAGAGATAATGTTGGAACTATAAAATCAATTCTAAACTTATACTGTCACTTACGGGATATCTTCCGTGATTGTTCATTATTTTGAGCTCCCGATATTAGTTGTTGTTGTTTGTCCCGATGTTTGTTGTTGTTGTAGTTGTTGTTAGTTGTTTAGTTGTAAACCGTGAAAGTTTAAAACAGTGTTAAAATCAATTCTATTCTGCACATTTACAGGATGAGGGAGGAAAAGATTCTCATAAGTCGCGATGGACCTGATAGTAACGTGTTGAAATTTAAACCACCCATGGTGTTCTCTACACAAGACGCTGATCGGCTGATCGAAACCTTAGACAGAGTTCTCAATGAGCTGGACGGAACAAGAACGCCTGTCACGAACATCAAGCTACAGGTAAAGAAACAATATGTACATTACCTTAAACCTCCTCCCATTTTGGAAGTCGGTTAATAAGGTTTCTTGCTTTTACGAATCTGCATTTAAAGATTTTGGCTTTGAGATTTCTCTTTTCTGTGCATGAGCGCAATCGAAAGACGATAATCTGAAAACCTCCCGTTTCATTTGAACTCAACTCATATTCAAACAGTAGCCACTGTTTGAATAGCAGTCTCGTAAAGAAGATTGGCAAAACATATTAAAGTCAGGCCCAATCAGGGTAAGGTTTGAGAACAAGAATGACAATTTAATCAAATCACTGCTAAAAACACAGCTAATGATGAATACATTAAAACTAATATTTATCATCAAATAAAAATATAGTCAAATGCAAAGAATAACAGTTTTTGAAAAGGATAATATGGTAATCCTTTGGTGTTTTTTTTTAATTTTCACAAAAAGTAGCATGAAAACATTTTAAATCAAAAACACTATCCCATGGCTATTGGAATTATTAAAAATAACAATTAATAGACAAAACTGTATGCGTTTTTGGTATATATTTCATTTCAGCCTACATACACCCTTTCACTGACCTGCAAATTGCAAAAAACGTAAAAAAAAATAATTTCGCGGGCTACTCTGGCGCTTCCACCTTACCCACGTGCAGCAGTACTACTGAAAAAAAATCTTTCCTATATTATTATATAAACTCATTGTTTTATTATCTATTTACAGGTTCTAGTTACCCCCATTGAAGAAACTAAAAATGAGGCAGCTTTAAATACCACCGTTAAGCAGAGCATCAAAAGTTCGTGACCTGAATAATAATTTATAATGTAAAATAATAAGTATTAATCGAATATTAAGGCTGTAAATATAGATAGACGTATTTAGGCTAATTTAACTATAGGAACTTTAAATTTAAGGAGAATGCAATAATATTTTAAAGTGAACGAAAATACAAAGATTTTGTTGACAAACTTTATTTTTATTTTTTATCACTGACAAACATGAATTTTCTTAAAAAAAAAAATTGTCATCCGTCACTAGCGTGTATAGGAAATTAGGAATATCCAAACATGAATTTACAGAATAATAAAGAACATAATACTTGTGTTTATAAAAGTACTATAAGACTTACAAAGAGACAATAGTTTCTGAAATCAATAATAATGTTAGTCTAGCACAAGAATATAAAATAAAAAGATAGAAACAATATTGTAATTAGTTTCAAGAGTATTCACTTTTTCTTACTTCGGCACAAATATACCCATTTTATTTGTTTTGGAAAGGTTTTTGTTATAATCAACATTTTTGTACAACATGTGGTAATTCTCTGTGGTTACAAGCTGAGCTGGTTTATAGCATGGTTTAGTTATTTTGTTCTCTTGCCTCGCTCGATATAGTTTAGATCCAGGGGTGAAAACACACTGTTTATAATTGGCAGTGTGCACATTACTACAGTTAGCACATTTTGGCAGATCATTTTCGAAAATCTTGTCACACTTTGTGGTCAAATGATCTCCAGCACATTTGACACACTTGATGTTGGCGTGGCAGTAACGCTGAGAGTGACCCCACTTTTGACAGCGATAACATTGTTTTGGTTTAGTAAGAGGAGCCTCCAGCTTTACATGATGTCCCAATATCTGTGTTACTTTTAAAATAGCTTTTCCTTCTTCATCATATGGTACTACAGCAAGAACTAGCATAGTATTGTCTTTTCTCTCTTGTTTAGTGTGCATTTTATGCATTCTTATTACGGGGATACGAACTGATTTCAAAACCTCTTCGATTTTATTCAATTCTGTTTCTTTTGGTATTCCTCTGATAACAACTTTCATTTTCCTCTTTGAAGGATTTCCAAAAGTGTGATAAGGTAATTGCTTTTTTTCCAAATATTTTATCAAGTGTTTGTGATCATTGTTGCTTACGCAAGTTATTTTAATGTAGTTTTTACCACGGTGTGGTTGATAAAATTGAATTCCCAAATTTAATACTTTTTTGACATGTTGTTCAAAAATTACTGGTTTATGTAAGAAAATAGGTGGAATTTTCAATTTAAGTTTTGGCCATTTCGCGAGAAGCTCAGGATTAATGTCTTTATCCAAAATAATGTTACCTGGCGCTAGCGGTGGAGCAGGGTTGTGAGCAGGATTTGGCTCATCTGAAACTTGGCATTGTTTTTTAAATCCATTTGCAAGTTTCGCGATTTTAACTTTCTGCTTTTGTTTTCTTGTCATTTTAGAACTCTGAAAAACAATAGTTTTTTTGTTAGTATTAGTTAGTTACACTTATTGTAATCGCGGTTCCAATCAGAATAGGTAATGAATGACGTAATAGATGAATGACTGGCTGGCTGATCAGAAACACAAAATTTTCAGACTTACATTTTTAAATGCAGTTAAACCAATACAAATTACATATCATATAAATATAAGGGTGTATCAAGAGAGACTTTTGCATTCTACCCGCCAAATTATAACTTTACTTCAAAATCTTTTTAACTCCTATCGGAATCCGCTATGGCGCTACTGGCAGTACTGGCTGGGCGCAATGACCACAGCCACAGCCTACCATTATTATCTACTCTACGCAGTCGACATAACTACTTGTATTCTCGGTATGCTTATCGATACAATTCGTCTTGCTTTATTTTATTAATTTTTTTGTTAAATTATAAATTTCTATTCACGGTACGACACCGTGAATAGAAATTAGACTAAATTAACTTAAATTAGATTATTTACGAAAGAAATAAGAATTAACGTTTAGAACTTCAATATCAGTAGTCTTATTAATAAAGGCCTGGCTACACTGAAGCGAATACAGTGCGAGTTGTGACTTCAAGCGTTGATTATTTTAACAATTAGGAAAACTTCTATTCGTGTCAATTTTAACACCTTATATACACACCACATACCAGCTAGTTGACACAATCGGCCATGCTGAATTTCATCCCGTATAACTCATCACATACGAAATTCACTTCAGTTTGGCACACACAACATAAGCAAGTAAATAAAATCAAGTTCTGATGCCAGGTACGCACCATCCGAACTATAATAGCAAGCAGTAGCGAAGGGTCAATTTTTGTAAGAGGTAACCCGGAGTACATATCTTAACTGTATAGAATATTATTGGCTATAGAATACTGACTGTGCCATTTTTCAAAGGGAAGCCGGTAGGAATCGGGTTGTATGGAACCTTCGCCACTGATAGCAAGCGAATACAATCGAAGGAACGCAATCGAATTAATGGAAAAGTAAGTTGCCGGTATGTACCATACACATGCAGTGAGAGCACAGAGTGACATTTTGTTTGTCGCCGGCGATTTCCACGACAAATCGGCAGTTAAAATCTGTTCTGCCTAGCCTTTTTCCCAACTATGTTGGTGTCGGCTTCCAGTCTAACCGGATGCAGCTGAATACCATTATTTTACATGGAGCGACTGCCTATCTGACCTCTACAACCCAGTTAGTACTGGGTAATACGATACCCCTTGGTAAGACTGGTTGTCAGACTTTTTGAGCCACTGACTACCTGTAACAACTGTCAAAGATCTAAAAATAACAGCCGGGTCCAACAGCTTAACGTGCTTTCCGAGGCACGGAGGAAACTCGGTATGTAATGGGTGGTCACCCATCCACAGAACAACCTAGGCAAGCACGGCTTAACCTAAAGATCGATTCGAGCGGCTGTTATTATTTGGCCACGAGCTCCTCAATGTGAATCGAGAATGTCATCGTAAAAAGAAGGGTGCCGTATAGTCTGTGGTGTACAATACGTCACGGTTCTTTTGGCGTTTGAATGACGTTGTCAGGAGGACACTGTTGGAAATTATATTGTAAAATTGTCCGGGAAAATTGATTGGAAAAAAAGATACACGCGCCGGAGTTAGTTCCGACTATGGCCGCGCACCAAAAGATCCATGACGCACTTTAACTATTTATCACATCCCGTCCCACGAATCTTTAAAATTTTAACCCGCGAAGTAATAGTTATAAAAGTAGTAACTTGTTTGTAGGAATTATCTGTGCGTTTATAGCAACTTGTTTATGGGGCTTAGATTATTTGATTTGACGTACCGAGCCATACCTTTTTTACATTATTGTCGTAGCCTTAAGTGTTCCTGATTCGATATCGTCAGATAATATCAAATCTGTAATCTTCACATTCAGCCTATTCTTTTCAATGTTCTCAGTAAGCTGGGCAGGGCACTAGAAGAGGAGCTCGTGGCTAAATAATAACAGCCGCTCGGGTCGATCTTCAGGTTAAGCCGCGCTTGCCTAGTTCCGTGGATGGGTGACAATCCATTACATACCGAGTTTCCTTCGTGCCTCAGATAGCACAATAAGCCGTTGGTCCCAGCGGCCAATTATTGTAGATCTTTGGCAGTCGTTACAGGTAGTCAGTGGCCCGAAAGACAACCAGTCTTACCAAGGGGTATTGTATTATCCGAGTACTACATATCGTACTACATTATCCGGTTAGATAGGCAGTCGCTTCATTAAAATACTGGTATTCAGCTGCATCCGGTTAGATTGGAAGCCGACCCCGACATAGTTGGGAAAAGGCTAAGCAGATGATGATTGGGCTAGGCGCTGTGCTCCCTCGCCCGGGGACTCGAGCTTCGTCTATATGAGAGAAAGTGCCTGGAGTAGGCCGTTATTCTGAACGTGGGCGGCAGGACGGTGCGACTATGTGAATGCCAAAATTTATACGTTTTAAAACTTTTTTTTCTAAGGCTTGTGCTTCACCGTTTTGCGAAGTGGCGATGAAATCCATTTCAGAAACTTTTTAGGTAACTAGGTCCTACGCCACGACAATGACCGGGTTAGCTGTTCGGCCGGCACGAGCGAAAAAGAAACAAAAGATTTAATTACTAATTCTCAAAGCAAACAAAAGCTCTAACCACTGAACAAAGACCCAAACTACGGTAGATAAAAGCTTTAGATTCAGTTCTCATAGAACAAGCATCTAGATTTATGTGCGACACGTACAAAAACGTTCCCTGTCGCATGCCTATTTCCGACGAACGAGCTTTTGCGATTGCCAAATCTACGACTCCGTCGACGGTTCTAAAGCATATTTATTTTATAAGCGAACAAAAACATAAATCACAAAATCTTCCGCTCCAAATATTGTCAATGCCGTGTAGTCTTTCCGACAAAGAAATCAGACCTTTCCAACTGTCTTTATCATTGAGCCATCTATGGAGCAAACCGACTTTACTGGCTCTATAAAAAATATACAATAACTTTCGACGTAGTGTACTGTCGCGGGCACATTTTTTTTCGCTTACGATGCAGTAAGAGTAATGCTCGTTTTGATTTTTATGAGAACGTAACATTAAGTTTTTTGATAGCAGGTTTGAGTAAGTATTGTGTTGTGATGTACCAGAATAAAATAATAAGTGTATATACCCACTAACAGCTTGTATTACGGTATCTATAGGCGCCCATACTTAGGTATCGTCAAATAAAAGGGAATTTCCTAACTATCCATAATGTTCTGTTGTGTCTGTCTCTGTTGAATCTGCTGCTGAATCTGTTGGGTTTGATTTCAATGGCAACGTAGGTACTTTTTTTGCACCCAATAAAAGTGCATTTTTATCAATCTACTATCTACTTTTAAAATCATTTCGGTCGTGAACACTACATTGAATACGGAACAACTTCCTGTGTGCCTAATTCTCAAAATCTGCGCCGGGGCCGTCGAACCTTATTTTTTATTGTATTACCATGAATAAAAATAAATAGTGTTATCAGTGCCGATATTATACAAAGAACCCATAGCCGTATTCTTTATGTTTGGTCCAATATTTTTTATGTTACAACCAAGACGAGGCGCAGCCGGCCCAAGCACGTGCGCAAACTTGCCACCGACCGTTACATCAATCTTGTCTACCTTGGTATGTTTTGTGCAAGCTTTTCTTGTATGGATCCTTTAAAATTCCATTCTTAGTCCCCTAGCTTTTGAATAAAAAATGTTTGTGCTCGTTGTAGCGGTTACGACGTTATGACACCGTGAGTTCGGCACCTTCTGTAGACAATGAAGGCATTCAACGTCTGGACAATGCGAGAGGAACCCGTGCTGCAGCGATTAGCCGGATTTATTTAACGGTTGTGATCTCAAGGATAACCTCGGAGATATCGAGGCGTACCTAAGGAGTCTCCGTATATATTTAACGTGCGAAGGGTTGGGGTGATCATGGGATAACGTCTTTGCGTTTGTGTGGCAGTATCTTTTATTTTTGTTAACTGTCGTTGTAACTGTGAGATACACGTAAAGTTTGAATACGTTGTACCGGTCTTCTTTTCATGGAGTTCTTGGTGCATAAGGTCAACTAAACCGTTCCTACGGTGGCACAGCTTACTTACTTATCTTTTGTAAGAGAATCTATAGACCTACATAAATACGGTACAACGGAGAAAATTTTATTAACAAAGGGATACATATCTAATAAAGGAGTTTTGTTAACTACAATCAAACATATCAAAGTTATAAGAAGTAGAAAATATATGCTACTTTTATTTTAGAAAAAAAAAATCGGGTTCAGTGCAAAAAAATTAAAACCCTTGAAATTATTAACACAATCCGATTCAATTATGGAAGTAATATTTTTATAATAATTTCATGCGGACGAAGGTCGCGGTGCGCAGGTAGTCTATACTAATATTATAAAGAGGTAATATTTGTTTGTATGTAGGGGGTAATCTCCGGAACTAGTGATCCAATTCTAAAAATTCTTTCACTGGCAGAAAGCTACATTATTCGTGAGTGCTATAGGCTATAAATTATTTTTATATCATGCAAATTAGCCGAGCCATCACAATTTTCGCAGACGAAGTCGCGGGCGGAGTGCTAGTTTATAATAAATTAACTAATTACCAATGACATTCTGCGACTTCCTTTCACATTACAAACATTGTTTCATTGAACAAACTCTTGATCTAAAGTCGCGAACTTTCATTCTGTTCGTGTGAGTTACAAAACATTCGTATATTATAAAGTGATAGGGGAGCAATTATGTTGGGAAACGATTAACGAAAGTGGTTTGGCACGCGCGCCACCCGCATGTGACATGCGATGGCACATGTCGGGTGGCGTCATCCTATCTCGCGGCTCGACTACACTTCCTAAAATCAAAGCTGTGTAGCACCACGTAGCATCGTAGCACCATCGTAGCACGCTAACACGGCGCCTGAAACCTAACAAGACAGATCTAAATTGAATAATAGATGGGTTAGCGTTTGTTGTAGCTTACCTAGTACTGTTCGTGTTCTGTTTTGCTGCAATTAAACCTTGAAATGTATGTTGAAATGTAACAGTAATGGTATCTTATAAACAATAATAAAAGAAATATGCAATTCACCGTACTTAAAGTATTACACGATGCTACAATATTCACACAATTGTAAACTTCGGATCGATATTTATGAATTAAAAAACGTGTGAATACTCCGACAGAACTTTGATGTCAGTGACAAATGCTGTGGGTATACGGGCGGCACGCGTCCACTCTATGCATTGACATTTGATTAATATTTTTATTGTCATTGTATTGCAGAAATAAAGCTCATAAAGAAGGGCTTTAATGTTACACCAAGTGATACCAACACGCAGATATCGAACGTGGTAGCATTTGCGGCAGGTGACGCTTCTGGCTGCGAAAATCCTTTTTTGTATTAATAGATAAATCTCTCCGTCATCGGCCCTCGGTTTGCAAGTAATGACACTATCAGTATCTAATTCAAGTAGCCGAGCATTCGTCACACTTTACGGCAAGGGATCGCTATGACGTGGGTATCAGAAGGATTGTCAATCATCCTGCAGAGATCCCGGAAAGTAGTTGCAGTGAAGGACCGGATGACAGACACCTCGACCGTTCCCGACTGACATATTGCTTTAAACGTCCGTCGCGATCCCTAACATTTATATTCCAGTCCCGAACTCTCGATCCCAGATAATGCTTTTACAATAACGATCTCGAGATGACGACGAATTCGATTTCAATACTGAACATCGTCCTACAGACACCTATTTATTATGATAATTCACGTTAGAAATTCTTATGTTAGAATTTAAAATAGTTTTAAAAAGTAGCTTTGAATACAATAGGATATTAATTATGTAACGTTTGAACTTGTGATCCATTTGTCGATAAGAAATTCAAATTTGAAATAAGGTAGACAGTAAAAGGAACTATGAAAATATGCTGCAAATTTGAATAAAACGGAAGCATGTTAAATTATATAATTAAAAAAAGATTGTTAAACCAAGAATGTATGCCGTGATACATCAGCTTTGCGCATTGTAACTAAAAGCAGCAAAAGAATCGTTTTTGCTCAAAATGCAGCGCCGAAATCGTGCAATTTTATTCGAATCGTTGCCAGGTGGTTGAATAAAAAGCATATTTTAGATACACCTTGCGCCTTCGCTGTGCTTTCCCACGATATTAGCATGACTACGAACTCCTTCGTTAGGGGCCCGAGTCTCGGCCGACCATCGGTAAAGTAGATTCAAAAGTACGAGAGAAACTAATGAAAACATTTAGCTGCACTTTGGCTTTGTCGCTGCAGATTTATGTTTTAATTGTACCGTGAAAAATTAAACTAAAATCGGAATAAATTCTATTATAATAACTGTTTGCTTTGTGCAAGTAACTGTAGTAATTTGTATTTCCGTATGAAACGCAAGTTTGCATTGCAATGTCTAATAAGAAGTTTGTGAAAGTGATGTTTATTTTCTTCTGTGATGTGTTTGTTACTATTTCAAGAAGGTATTATTAAATATTTAGTAGGAACTTATACCAATGCCAACCCACATTACGTTCGTCACCCATGTTCTCAGAAAAGGAATCTAGGATAGTTAATATGAATTTTATTTATAAAATGTGATGACCTGCTTATTTGTGTACTTTACAATAATTTATTTTATCAGTGCTTATTGAAGCACACCTCGAAACGGTTTTTATTCCACTTCGTATCACCATCCTATACCAAATGATTTGACAAGAGTAACCACGGAGTTTCTTGCCAGTTCTTCACCATAGGAAATGACCAACCCGAACCGTGCGCCTTTTTGTTGACGTTGTACTCGTATAAGTGCCCATCTAGGCCCATGTGAAATAAAATATTTTGATTTTATCTTTCCTTTAAATAATCTAAACGAGATCGTGATAAACTTAAATAAAAGCTCGAGAAGCAATTTCTAAGGTTACGCATGATAATTTTCAGGAGACACCTTTTTACATAAAAACGTGTAATAAATAAGTATTTCTATTACGACAGTTCTGTCTCCTAAAACACCTCGCGCTTATTCGCGCGTGATAATGTATGGCGTGTCCCAAAATTTCGTATCAAATAGTTTAACGGCCACCGACCTCTATATAATACGGGGCTATGGGGATATCTGAAGAATAGTACGTCTCAATATGCAATAAAATCGGGAAACGTATGCGACCTCAGATCCAAGAGGATTTTTCGAGAGCACACCTGAACTAGATTACTGTATCCACGCTATAAAAAACCTACGTTCAATCGGGTGCGCAGAATAAGGGTGAATTTGAAAAGGAGTCCGGGGTTATTCCGCAGCGGTATATCAAACAGGGGAGAGTACGACGTACCGAGTTTTTTTTCATTCACATAAACAGTTTTACACGGGAGTTCGGTGATAAAGGAGACCCGTTTACTAGTACTCGCATTGACGGTGGAATGACTGCCTTGTAAAATCTTGAGCAGTCCATCAAATCATGTCAATCGATTGTTGCTTTTGTTAAGATCTTGGTGTTCGTAATGTATGTGTTCGGGCTTAGCTTTGGCACACCTGCTTGAACTGTATGGCTTTTATTATTATCGTGGACACAGCTGTGCCTTTGTTAAGTTACATGTACCCAGCTTAATTTAGTTTTAAATTGATTTTAATTAGGACCCTACCTACTTCATTTTTATGTTCAATGTTAGGTACACTACACAGTTTATGCCGCCCAAAGCATAAACTATTTTTCTTTTCGTTTATTCTATTGAAAAGTTGCCGTCGCGCTTAGCACGAAGGTGTGTTTACGCACGAATAAAACGAACGTATTTGAACCGATTCTTTTATTTCCGGAACACTTGCACGAGTGTAAAACAAAAACACCTCGTAATACTGAAGAATATCTAGAGTGCGATGGAGTGCTACTGTAATAACGTTATACGTGTATTCTTAGTCCTTTGAATGTGACGGCATCGTGTAATAAAGTTGGCCCGGCTGCGTTCTGGGCGCTTAATATTAAAAGCTTAAAGCTCACCTCACATCCTTGCCTATACTCTACATAGGTATGTCCTTTGCAATCTTTCCGTTGTTGCCACGACCTGAATCCGCTTTTGTCCTATATGAAAAGAACGGAGGCCAGAAAGCGAGTGTGTGCGTAAATAATTGAGGAGAGGCGCTCCGCCTTGTGAGGAGATGTATTAAACAAAACTCATTGGGAAGTGCGCCACGCTGCTTGCACGGGTTCGCCTCAGCACCTAAAGTTACGTATTCAATCAGGGCAACTTCCCTTTGTTGAAGATTGTGCTAGTGTGAAACTTTCCTTAAACGAAGTTAATACTTGCTTTATCAACTTTCTACTTCATCGAATATACAAATGTCTTCAAATATAAAAGAAAGACATAAAAAGATTCGCATTAATCAATTTTGAATTTTATTATTCCCGCCATACAGCGGGATCTGTTTTCGGAAAGGATTTGGCAGTGAAGCGGGTTATGATAATCGGCTGCCACCATTCCCGAACTTCCCGTGTCCCCGTCTTAGATAAATCCTACCAATCTCCTACATAAAACTTTGTAAGATATACGATCATGAAATATTATATTATATTATGATCTTGAACACGTAGAGCAATTTGAAAGATGAAATGATAACAAACCTACTTAGCGTTTTAATAGATTTTTCGTTTGTTCAAAGGTAATTATGGTATTTATTGAATTAAAAGTTAAATATTACCTATGTTAGTTTAGCTAATTAGTTACAATATTTCAGGATATTTTTTGCTTTAGTGGACGTAGGTACAGTCCCTACCTATACAATGTTTATGTTTTGATTTTTGTACCTATCTTATTGATTGTAATTTCAAGTAGTTATCAACGTAGTATTCTGGAACCCATATTATGATGAAATAAACCTTATCTCAAATTTGCAATCGGTTTTTCGGGACAAAATGTCCTTGAAAATAGGGAACTCTTTACATATTGGTGGTTGTGACTGTACGGCTGGCATTTTCTTTCAGCAGTACCTACCAACTTATTTTAATATACAATTTTGCGGTTTTTTAAATTAGCGTGTCGTACGACCCTTTCAAGGGAACGTGAATCGTGACTTTGTCGCTATTAAGGATCTCATAGAAAGAGCTCATTTTTTAAAACATGCGAAACAGAGTAATAACTAGTAGTTAACTGTTAACAGGGAATTTAAGAGGGCCCTTCCCGATCCGTCTATCGTCATCATGAGTATGGTCGAAAAGCTTGTTGTTTCATCCAGAGCCACAGCAGCGATGTTTTTTTAACTCCCCCGTCTCAGAGGGCCCCGACCCCGCACAAATCGGCTCTCGCGCACCTCATACCGCCTGATGCGACAACATTGAACGAAAAATAGTGTTCGAAAATTTCATAAACTTGTTCCAGGAGATACGTGTTTTTGAATAAGGCTTACAAGTTTGTGAAATTAATATTTGTCATTTAAAATCTCCATTACATTTGCAAGGTTTCTATCACAATGTTTTCTTTACTTTTACAATTTATGAGTACAATATGGACGGCCAAAGTTTAGGTAAATATGTGCAAAATAGCAGATTTTTAGAGGCTTATACTGAATTTGTTTCTCCAAATTTTTACTTTTTGCTTTGATAGAAACCTAGATATAGTGCACAAGATACCTTTCAGTAAAAAATAATCAAAGATAGATGTGTTACCACGGTATAATCACGTAAGAGCGTTTGTAGGAAAAAGTATGACGGGTTGGCCGCTCTTAAGAAAATTCCTTAATGTAATTTTTAGTTAGCACATAATAATATGTATCATTCTAAAATACACACACACACATTTGTATCACTTTGCTTTAGATTCTTTTCCCAACAGTAAAACTTTTCAAGTCGACGAAAAATTGTAGAATAAACGTGCTGACCATAAAATATTATGTGACTGTGTAGCACATTTTATTTATTATGTACTTTATTCCGTATAATTTGTCCTCTATTTCGTTCGATATTTTTATTTATTGTAGTGCTTTCTTTATAGGATATCGTAACTGACAGATAGGCAGTAAAATATTTCTGTAAGTGCTCTGTTCTGCCAATTTTGGCACGCTATATTTATTTATTTTAAAGAAGATACGATACTCTACACTCTCCCTACCCCACCCGTCATTTCCCTCATTCTCTCTTCTCTCTCTGCCAGTAGGTACATAAGAGGAAGAGAGGAAGTCTGAAAGCGGCGCCTGTGACTGAAAAGTTGTGTGGTAATCGGTTGTCGTGGTATGGGCATGTAATGCGGAGGAATGAGGAAAATGTTGTGAGCAAAGTTTTGAGTATGAATGTGGATGGGTATATGAGTAGAGGAGGACCAAAGAAATGATGGATGGACTGTGTGAAGAATGATATGGCAAGAAAGCAGGTGTCTGATGAGATGACGAGTAGTATGGAAGAAGAAGAGATGCTGCGCCGACCCCGATTGAATTGGGACAAGGGCAAGAAAATGATGATACTATACTCTATTCCTTATTATCAGTTTTACGTAGCATTGGAAAATAAGGAATAGTCCTTATTTTCCAATGCTACGTAACACCGATAGATGCTAGTAACATATCCTTAAGTAATAAGCATCATGCATCCACTTTGTCTTCGTCTTCCGCGTCTCTAAAGTAATTAGACTGGCAGCTGACGGATGGAAGGATGATGCTGATTATGTTTTAGAAGAAGATAATTTTATAACACCACACCTGTTTTCTCCGGAGGGTTAGGCAGGTGTGGTGCATTTTATAGTTAACAGTTCCATTAAAGAGTTCGACACTTGTTTTGACAACCTAAGTTTCAGATATTTAATGATGCACATAATGAACGAACATTAGTAATTGTTTTCTGAAGCTATTAAAAACTTGAATATTTAAAAAAAAAATAGAATATAACTAGAAACTACACTGGGATTTCCAAATACCCAGGTTGTTCCTCAATAGGTTCCCAATTAACATCGTCCTGTTAAAGACTTTACCGATAATGACAATCTAGCGATACCAACCAATAAGTATCAAAACTATTAGCATATACATCAATTGCAATAAGATTAACCTAAGCCGTAATTGATAATTAATCGTAAATGTATTCTATGACGTAATTACTATTAATAGTAACAAGTTTTGGAAGTAATGTTAACGATTTAATATTAATGACTGCTAACAGTGGATTATTAGGGAACTAAACTTGCTAAGTAAGTTTAGTTCCCCTTTAGCTTTATGAGAGCTTGGTTATTCTGAAGAGTAAAGGGATTAAGAGACTTCGAAAATTTCAAGAATTAAGCTTAAATGAAAACGTTACGGATTTGTTCAGTCAGTATCAGTTCAGTCAATATGTTGATAAATAATTATTACTGCACTGCAGTAGCGAAGGGTCAATTTTTGTAACTGGTAAGCCGGAGTAGATATATTTTAATCTGATTATATTATTTGTCTATAGAATACTGACTGTGCCATTTTTCAAAGGGAATCCGGTAGGAATCGAGTTGTATGGAATCTTCGCCACTGCTGCACTGTTTTAAGCTTTCACGGTTTAAAACTAAACTAAAACAACTAAATTATGAACAATCACAGAAGATATCCCGTAAGTGACAGTATAAGTTTAATTATAACTGAATATAGTATTGGTGGAGCAGCGGTGGCCCAGTGGTGGCGGCCCGACTTACGAGAAGTAAGTCGTGGGTTCGAACCCAGGCACACTTTGTGTAATTTATTTCATCACCACTGCTCTCAAAACGGTGAAGGAAACATCGTGAGGAAAACCGGCATGTCCTAGAAAGAAAATTCGAAGACATGTGACTTCTACCAACCCGCACTGGATCCGCGTGGTGGATTATAGCCTATACCCTCTCATAGAGAGGAGGCCTGTGTCCCAGCAGTGGGAACCTTATAGGCTGATTATGTTTATGCTTTTAGTATTGGTCTGACATTAATCTCGTCTTCAAAAAAATATGATTTCAGTTTTAATCCGCATGTAAATATTACGTATTTCCGCGACAAAGTCGGATATAACACTGCCAATAAGGAATCGTAACATCCACACAAAAGATGGTAAACAAGAGGAATAATAAATGCACGAAGGTATTACAAATTGAGCCCGAGTTGGAACTCCTTGTAGCCCACGTGCATTTCCCCTGGGGTGGACGTCCCTTCTGTAACAGGACCTTACATGCGCATTTATAGCTAAAACATATGCAACGACTGGACAAAGGCCACTCCTTTTGTTATGACTTCAATAAATTGGTATGTAAAGCAACTTCGTCGGGAAAAAGGGTTGATGATGGTTCTCATCTCGGAATGAGAACAAGTTTATGTTTAAGATTCTTTCTTCAGCTGTAAGCTTTTGTAAGTACTGTTTTTAATTTATAGGTGGCGAAGCCAATCTACAAAAGATCGCAAAAGCAAACAAACGCGACTGGACGACCGGTCTTCTTATTATTAATGTTAATTCATGAGGAAACTGTGTACATTTTCCACAGCGTCCGTTTTTCTAGAAAGTAAAGGTGAACCTTCGCGTAAAATTAGACTTTTTTGCACTTAAAACTCCTTTAACATAAAAAACGCTGAAGTTTCTTTAACGACTCCCAAGCTGGACATACCAGAAAATTAAGTATTACCAAGTCCTGTATATTTACCGTTACTGTCCAAAAGGTGAGGTGAAGGAAGTATTGAATACTGGATGTAGGTAGGTATAGCCAGTAGGGTACCGGCAAGCGCAATGCTAGGAAAATAATTCCCGGCGGAAACATTGCAAATAGACGGCACACAGCATCAACCGAGTGCATAGCCACAGTTCGATTGGTTCGGGGAAGAGAGAGCATGTTCGCCCGCAGACAAATAAGGGAAAATTTATACTGGGTCACATTTTCACGGCGGGTTTTGAGTAAAAGTTTCTACCTTTCAGCAAAATGGATCTTGGTTGGGGATCGGGAAAATGTTGGAATAAAAGGATCGACATTACTATGTCCTTACAAAGGTAATCCTTTGCATTCAGTATTTACGTCAAATCGCACCATTTCCAACTGATTTAAATACATATTCCTTTATGTTGATCAGAGTATCTATTGATTCAAGAAAGAACACGCTTCCTCTAGGTAAACATCGTAAAAGGCAACAAAGGAATTCTCAATGAGATGAGTAGCCTCTTCCTGTTTCGCCAACAACATACTGCAAACATCGGAAAATTCGTGCACCAAATTTCTCAATCTTTGAAGTAGAAGAAAGTTGAAGAAGTAGTTGCATTTTCAGAAATGGTTTAAAAATTGTTAAAACTCCAGGGCCATCAAAGTCTTTATACCAATTCGATAAAAGTTGCAAATAGGGCCCAATACACCTATCACCTACGAACATTGCAATGAAGTTTTTCATAATAGAGCTTTTCCACCTGCGTCGATTGATAAAAAGCTTAACACTCATTATTTAACATCAATGTCGTTTGGCAAAAGAACATAAATATTTAGTGCTCAGTTTCGTATAATCGTTGTAGTTTGTGTTGTGTGCAAAATAATAATGAAAAATAATAGATTGAAACTGATTTGAAATATTTACTTGTGCAAAAATTTCTATTCACTCTGTGAGAATATGATTCTACAGGAATATTGCACATCATTATTATTCTTGTGGAATAAATATATCTTTGTCCCTCATGTTGAGAAATTTTGACGTTGTTGATAAGGTACCTACGATTCCTATTTAGATACCTATTTAGGTTTAGATTTCTTCAATTAGAAGACAAGTTTATAATAATATTATGTATTAGTTAAACTATAGGTCAAGTCATAGGTCGTGGGTTCGAACCCAACGCCTCTGATTTTTCGGAGTATTTGCGTTTTTTTTTTTTTTTTTTTTTGTTTAATTATCACTTGCTTCTATGAAGGAAAACATCGTGAGGAAATCAGCATGCCTGAGATATATTTCAAGCCGCATGTAAAGCCAAGTCAGAAGCCCATGGGCGGCATAAAAACTCTGACACCAGGTTAGGCACCAACCACACGATAAAGAAAGAAGAAGATTAGTTTGTATTAAATTTATATTAAATATTTATGAAATCTACAGTCCAATTTCTATGATTTTCAGTTACAAATAAAACGATACAGATATTCAACTGAAAGCAAACCCCAGCCCGAAATACCGTAGCGAACAAATTCGACATACACAGCTTCATTTGGACCAGCAACATACCAACAATTTTATTCCCAAATAGTTCAAATCTGACATGTAATCGTAACGTTTGTGGCATTTGTGTTACAATCGGCATTATATCGGCATGTACCATGTAACATGCGTTACCGTAGTGCAGTTACGTGTTTGTATTTGTACAAGCGTGAGAAAGCTTCACGATATTGCGGGTGGATAACGTGCACCTGGTCGCTTCCGCAAGGATATCGATTTGTATCCTATCCACCTTTAATAGATATGAAGTGAAACGGATCTGGGGTGAGTCATAGGTTCCTTAGTCAAAGGGTAACCGGCATGGATCTTGATGGAAACTACAACACTTTAGATAACGGTGTTTGAGTACATGTTTAACAATGAAACGATACATAAAAATGAAACCTTATTGATTTACAAACATAACCATTTTTACACATAATAAAACTGAGTGTATATTACTAACTTCTGAATGTAATACCTCCCTTGAAGAAATAGCTCCCCCTCTAAGCCAGTCTTGGCCATAAGCTTACGAGTTACGAAGTCCGTTTAGAAGTTTTTGGGCCCTGTCATTAAATAACAAAATAAAATATCTCCAAACTGTCGATCCCAAATACTTTTCAAAATATCTTACGTTACAGACCCATCTACTTAGACGGGACTTTTTCTAAGTCTTGCGTCATTAATTGTCCAGATTAAAGTCTTACAGCGACACTCAAATTAATTACATCACGGACTAAACGAAAATTCTTGATACAAATATTGAATCTCTTCAATATTATAAATGTTTTGGAGTGATTCATAGCCTTTAGAAAGTTCCTTATAAAGTTTTATGTCCAACAAGCGGAACAGCCAACTCAAATACTGCAGTTATATTCGTACAAAAGCCACGTATTTTTAAGTTGGTCTGTACAAGTTAAAGTCAAAGAATCATTGCATTAGCCACCCTCTTTTACCTAATAAAATAAAGGCCTCATTATATTAAGCAAAGCACGGTCTCCAGTATCGCTGAAAAGATCTTTTGTTCGGCAGCAAAACACTTGGGGCGACTCAATCGTAGAGCGAGGCCCGACAAGCTTTGTGCCACACTGCAAATTAATGACTAGCAAGTACTGAGTCGCGTACGCAGTCTAAAGTTTCACCTCTCTTGTTTACACCCTATTAGATTTTTGTAGGCTTTCACTTGCTCGTAATTATTATGTAGAATCGTTGGTTCCGAATCCGAGTAATTGAGCTTTGATTTCGATGCTAGTTAAAACCGTGGTAAAATACGCTGAACAGTTTTCGAGCACCGTTGCCGTAGTTGACAAACTTTGTATGAAAATGTTTCATACTATGTTAAGCTTGCGGTAACCGTACCTAGTTGCAATCTAAAAGTAGGAGCTTTCGGGAAAACAGCTCTTAATTTATGGAAAATATGTGTTTAACCTTAACTAAACTGCTTGATTGTAATAAGCATGTCGGATATGTCAGCATTTACTCCGTTAGGCTCGTACATCATGTGGGCAGAGACAATGAATTGGGTACAGTTCCAAGACGTCTCAACTCCTCAGCGATCTGACATTGACTGTCGTCCTCGCCTCGAGCTGTAAACATCAGGGTAGGAGCACGCTGTGGTGTGGGTCGACTAGTAAACAGGTCGCGTGATGTCACCACTGTCGCGCTTGCGATTCATTTTATGTCTGTATTAATGACCGGATCCGACAAGTATATGACAGTTTATTATCAGTTTCTACTTAGCTAAAATTAGTTTTATTAGAGTTTGGTGAACCCGTTTTTTCTTAAGGTATTAGTTGTGTTTCCTTTTTCATGAAGGAAAGTAGACCAACCGAAATATAAATAATTCATCACTGGAAATTGTTTTTGCATTTCTTTGCAACTGTTTCGCAGAAGTAATTATATTTTACTTACTAAAACAGTAAAACTGCTGAGATGTTCTCAGTATTTGAAAATGTGTATATCGACAAGAGCTTCGGTGTTACGTATCGCGATTTAAGCAATAATGCTGAAGCGGGTGTTGTACAGCACTAGCACTAACATGTTATGTAGAGACCTGAACTTTGTCGATTAGCTCTGAATATTGCAAGTGCGCAGCCTGCATCAACAGGGTGGCATTATACTCGTATGTATGGTCATTACTGTTCCCTTAATTAGTATAAGGGAAGATTATTACTACACATAGTAACGGCAAATTCTGACGCTACGACCGTTAATTCTAGAACTATTTTGCATAACAATAGTCAGAACCGTGTGAAAGTATAAGGCAACCCTCTTATAAAATCGTGTGATTATCGTCTACAATAATTCAATTTCAGTTACGATTACGCAAGTTCCCACCGGGCAGGATTTCTCCCCTAAAGTACAGGTAACAGATAGAAGGTAAGACGTTCGAGGGGACGAAATCAATGCGTACAAAGAATAGGGAGCCATTGTGTGCGCTTACGCAAGGAGCCCACGTGCGCGCGCGCTCCCACGGTCACTTGGGGAGGGATTTGGGGAATCACTTATAAGGGCCAAAATTCCGCCATTTGAATCACATTCGAACAGAAAGCTCTACAGTGCACAGCTCCGGGGGATCGCCACGGCGCCCCCGGTGGCGCTGGACGAATAACTTGCCGCCAAAGTTATCAGTTTGTCAATTAAAAGTTCAAAAATAAGTTGTGTTAATTTGCTGTTGAATTAACGGTAAAACTGTGAATAATGAGAGAAGTCTTCAAAATTGAAGTTCAGGGCAGTTCCACGGATACGAAAAGTAAGTTTCTTAATACAAGTTGTGTTTTAATTTTACCTTCAGCGTTGTGCATTTTCGTTGCAGGGTTGTCTACTATATTATTTTTCAGAATTATGTAATCTGTCAAGACCATTTTTTATTTGTATGTTGATCTTTAACTTATTCTTTATTTTATTGTTGCAGATGTGGACTAAAGGAAGTAGACTGAAGAAGGAAGGAGAGATTCAAAATTCGGAAATGATCAACGTTACCAAATTCCAATAAATAAATCGACATTTGTCGGATCAACTGAAGAACAACACTCTTCGTTAACATTGACTGCCAGCAGTATCAACTATGTATACCAAACAAACCAAAGGAGACCACTTGAGGTGAATACAAATCATCGTTACTAGACTCCCCAAAGATAGGATAGGATTACTTAGAACTTAAGGCTTTCGTGTGAATTAGGGAATTAAGCGATTACCTACAAGGTAATATCTTCATCGTGTATATATAAAATGTTTAGTATAAACTCCATGAAGTCGTTTCATTAAGTTAGGTTAGGATAGACGTTAGATAAGTACTTTCAGCAAAGTGAAGAGCATCGTGGTTCACGTAGAACCAAAAGTGCCTTAATGATCGGTGTTGTTGTCAAAACTTGTTACGTTTCCTGTTTTGTTTGCACCCGTTCCAATTGTTCACGTTTGGACATGTTTTTGCTGTTGTTACTTCTGTTTATGTATTCTACTAAAATAGTTGTTTTCTGTTAATTTCGGATCTAGATTAAAATTCGGTACACATGCAGCTGTTATTTTTAATATTACTTGCATCACGTACTTACGTGTTTTGCGAACATTTTACAACTGAAATAAAAATAGCACTCGCCATCTGGGCATACGTAGGTCCTTCTAAAGTTCTAAAGTTTTTCTCCCGATTATCGACCATGAAACCATAATACATGCATCGAAATGTTGTGTTCATGTTTTTTGTTATAGTTTGTTGATTTTTTGTTTAAATATTGATAACGAACCAGCTGGCCTGGAATATCGTTACTTGTTTATCTTATCATTGTGTTAAATTAAGTTTTTGTTTGGTAACTGTTGATTTTTTGTTTTTTTTTTCGATAACGCACAAATCACTTTTGATAAAATACAAACAACTTTGGATGAAAACGATTGAATTGTTTTGATAAATTATAAACAAATACCGTTGCATTTTTTTAGTTCAGTTCAAAAAAACGAAATCCCGTTATTTGTTAATATTATGTTATAGTTAAGTTTTTGTTTGAAAACTGTTGATTTTTTGTTATTTTTTCAATAGAAAGCCCCAAGCACTTTCGATAACTTTTTGGACAATTCGAAAACAGCCCAATCAATTAAGTTTTGGTTTTGGTTGAATTTTTGTTTAGCTAAAGAGTATGAACATAAAACCGTTTCAATTTGTTAAGTTCAAATTATATGTAAGAGGCTTTTTGTTTATTAGTGGACGTTTTCGTTACCATTCGTTATCGTTGATTTTATTGTTGATTTAACGTTAAGTTTTTCTTTATTCTTTGCTATCATTAACTTTTTCGATAAAATTATTCTCATAAAAATGTTACCGCTCAAATTACTTCTGTCATCAATTTAGTTAAAGTTATTTGTTAAAACTTCCTAATTGTTGATTTGACTGTTGCTTTCGTTAAGTTTATGTTTGTTTTTATAATCATTTTCATTTCCACTATAATAATCCTATTGTATTTCACATTTATCTTTTTAAAGACATTTCCAATAACCTCGTTATTGCCAATTTAAAATTTCCTTTATGATTTGAAAATGATTATAATATTCACTTCCGGACCAAACACTTTCTCAATTAAATCAAATTAATCATTTCTTAATTAACAGGTTTGTTAAGTTTTTGTTAAAACGTAGGACTAAGTTGTTGATTTCATTGTTAATTTTCAAGTTACGTTTTTATTTTGTTTTTAACTTTCTGTAAACTTTAATTTGAAATAGCTATCTTGATTCTTGAGCACCTTCATGATTATTACTTATGCCGTATATTCGTTTTTAAGTTCGGTTTTTGTTTCTACCATCTTGATTCGCTTCACCAAAACCATCGTTGTATCTATAGGTCCACTCAACTTCTTGGTTGTTTACGTTCAAATTCCACTTGAGGGCCCTTCCATGTTAAGACATATACGCCTCGTTTTTCATCGTTTAACTTTTTTATTAACCTTTTTTTATGTTTGAGCTATTAAGTTGATTTGACTGTTGTATTCAAGTTAAGTTTTTGTTTTGTTCTTAGTTATCCTGTCCACTTAAAGCACTTCAATAGCTTCCATTATCACTTCGTTTAAAGCTGTCAGTTATATTTTTGTTAATACCCACTTGGACTTATCGTATTACTAATTTGTGAACTGATTTAAAGTTTTTTGTTCAGGAATATTTTTTCTACTTTCAACATAGCAGCCACTTAGAGCTAAAAAACTCTTTCAATAGCTTTATAACGTTTTGAGTATACTGAGTTCCCAACGATTTAAAAATAGCTATAGCAATAGTTATTTGTCTTTCGTTTACTAAAAATCTTTGGATATTCAAACAGGTAGTTTAAAAGTTATAATTTTTGACGCATCCTTCCTAGTTGTTACAAACTTCAAGTTCTATGCCTATAATATTACACATACCCTCACTCACCCATCCATAACTTTACTATAGTTTGTTGAGTTTTTGTTTAGTTCTTATCGTTGTTGACCTTTCTTGTTGATTTAACAGTTCATTTCAAGTTGAGTTTTTGTTTTGTTATTTCTTGCTTATTCTGTCCTTTCACAGTTATTTTGTCTTTCGATTTAGCACCACCGTCAACATCATAATGATCTGTATCCTCATTGCGATACGTTTTCTGATTGGTTGCTACTGTCAGAGGTAAAAAATAATTGTAAAAAGATTTTAATTTTTAATTAGAATCGCGCCCTAACCTTTCATTCCAACATGTTAGTGTTTGGTTTTCTTATTCATCTTTAAATTCCAATTCTCCTCCTTCCTACCGTTTCCTCTCGTTTCTGTTCTTTATTGTTATTTTCTTGAAACAATCACATTGTGCCTTATTACTGTAATGTGCCTGATATTGTTTCATTTATTGTTAGTTGCCTTCTCATGGGTTTTGACCACAACGGACAAAGATTGTACTTAGAATCTCGCCCTAACCTCCTTTCCTCCGACATGTTAGTGTTTTGTTTGGTTTTCTTATTCATCTTTAAATTCCAATTGTCCTCCTTCCTACCGTTACCTCTCGTTTATGTTCTTCATTGTTATTTCCTTGAAACAATCACATTGTGCCTTATTACCGTAATGTGCCTGATATTGTTTCATTTACGTGTTATTTGCCTTCGAATAGGGTTTTGACCACGAAGCGTCGGAACCCTATTTGGACGCTCTAATTTTTTTACTATCATGCATTGTAACTTTCGCCATTTTTAATCTGTCTGTTATTAATGTCTCAATATTATTATGTTATTAATATTTTAAGACATGTAAGCCGTATTTGTTATATTGTTACAGTAAAATGGCCCTGTTAACCCATGAGTTGCAATCATGATAGGCATTGTTGAGTGTTACCAGCCTAATGACTGTTTTGTCCCCTTAATCATGTTTTGTTCTGGTAAAAGCCTCATTACTTCCTACACACAATATTGTTATTTAAGCCCCACGTTTCCCAGCACCACAGTTAAATGTGTTGTTAAATGTATTATCAAATTAAAACCTGTCCACCAATAGTTTCCAAAGTGATTGAGAATAAAAGCTTCAAACGGGGATAAAATTGTCATTACGCACTTATTGTTTTTACCATTTGGTATAATTTTGTTGACCAATTAATATCGTTAATGTTACATAGTTCTAAGCGTTGATTTGTTGTTAAGTTTGTATTGTGATATTATTGTTAATTTATTGATCATGGCTGTGTTTGTTAATTTTATGTTAAGTTTTCGTTTAAACCATTATTGTTCATTGTTCTTTGCCGACATTAAGGCCACTGATAACACCAAAGTGACTGTAGTTTAACATCGTAGGATATGTTTGTATTTAAGATTAATCTTAGTAACTACTTACTGTATTTACGAAACCGGTATTTAAAACCTAAGCTATGTATAAAATTAACAAATAGGTTAGTTAGGGTAGATATTTATTAGAGATGTATGACAGTTCGTGTGTTTGTGTGAAATACTTACAATAAATACAAAAACAACTAACAATTGATTTTATTTATTTATTTCTGGGAATAAATAATTTTAAACGGTAAAGGAAACGATTGGAGCCGAGCCAACTGTTTTGCCATATACGACGAAATCTAGTTCGGGTAACAGGGTATGTGCGCGAGTGTGGTCGCAAAACAATGTTTCTGTACGATTTAGATAGCAGATACACGGATCTAGTGTAATGAAGATAGTTTTCAGTAGGGAAAACAAGAAGTTCGTCTGATGCAATCTCGCAGCTTAGCTTCTTCTTAATTGCTTTACTTTAAACCAGAGCCAGTTGTTGGTGTCGGAGTGTTCCTTTATATTTCAGTGCTTTATAGGGACCAATCGCTTAAGACTTCTTCTGCTTGTGGACATCGTCTCGTGGCCTGAAATAGGTACATACACCCATGAGACACTTCGTCAAATTGTTCAGGGTCGAAGGGACATTGACACACAAATGGTTACCACGGTTAAAATAAATTCATTTATTTAACACCTCAAGCACAAAGTACAGAGGCGGACTTAATGCCATAGGCATTTTCTACAAGTCAACCTTTGGGTGATGCAGAGTCAAAAATTGATAGGTGTATTTATCTGCAAAATTTTTAATTTATTTCTAAGATAAACTACAAGGATATAAAAAAAACAATTAAATCTGCTATTTCATACATCTTGACCCTGTAGGTATTGCACTTTCGAAATATTTGTGTTACTGGGGGTCGGAATGATGTACTAAATACGTGGTAACCGTTCGTGCGCCGGCGCCGTCGTCCTTTCCACTCTGTTTATTACCTACAGACTGTTTTAAACAAGGGTCTGAATATTGATAAAAGATTCGCTAGGTTTATCAGTTATCAAAACTTCACTACCTAGGTGCCTACAGTACAGTATAAATCTAAGTTAATTCGAAACCCCGAGCTGTTGCAGGCCGAGATCTAAAGGGTGTAAATAGACCCTTAATATAGCCGAAAAGCACATGTTCTCCCCGTCTTTGCGATTATTTTTTTGTTCTAGACCATACTTGGGAACCTTCTAGTCACGGAGATATTGGGTTTCAAAGTTACAACTTTTTCACCAGTTTTTTTTTAAATACATTTTTTAATGAAAGATTTTTTTTACTTTACCCACCTCCACGACCCCCTACTATTCAATCCATCCATCAGCACAATGCTTTGAGTGCTTTCCATCGACTCCTAGCGTAAAACGTGATGTTTCACCCCAAAAAAAAGTCAATTTTTGTGTAAAGTTACTTAGTTTGATGTACAGAATGCTTGGTTGACGGCTATGTGCAGGGCTGTTTACACCCTGTATAAAGTTTTAGTCGTGGGACTCGTGGGCAAGAGCCATTTCTATTTCAAATTCATTTTACCTGTGGCCGGTAACCTTGCTCCACTCCCTATTTATTGGCCCTTATTTACCTACACATAAAGCCTTCAATAGATATACATATAATCTCACAAAAGTAGCGGCGAATAAAAGAACATTAAGGTCTTCCGTTTCCTACTTGTTATTGGAGCTATTCTACCAATAGCTCGCCCTTGCGGCCTTGCAGTGCATGCAGGAAGCGAAAATTCCCCACTATCTCTTTCAAGTGTGCTTAATCTGTTTTTGGGGATATTTGGCTTATTGTTATGGTCAGACAAATCACTAAGTTGCAAGGGTTTTTATAACTTCCTTCTTCCATTTCACTTTTACAGTCTTTAACCACGGGCCATTTCCTAAACTAAATCTACATCTACACTAATATTGTAAAGAGGAAAGATTTGTATGTTTGTAACGGATAAACTCAAAAACTACTGGACCGATTTCAAAAATTCCTTCACCACTAGAATGCTACATTATCCCTGATTAACATAGGCTATATTTATTACTTGGATAAATTAGGGAGGGGGGGGAAGTAGGGGAAAATAAATGTCCACCCGTGCGAAGCCGGGACGGGCCGCTAGTAATATAATAAAGAGGTAAAATTTGTTATAAAGTATGTAGGGGATACTCTTCGGAAGTACTGATCCGATTCCGAAAATTCTTTCACTAACGGGAAGCTGCATTATCCCCGAGTGTTATAGGCTGCATTTAAAACAGTCCCATGGGTTAAGGAGATCGGGCAATCTTCTATAGACTCTGGTCCAAGAAGCTTTGTTGATTCTAGGATACACAAAACACTTGTTGTGTTTGATGCTTTTCAATTACCAAAGCTCATGGAAATCGCTTAAAAAAAAAGGGTATAAATAGTACTTTTAGTAAATCGAATTCTTCATTTTTATTAAAAAAGCAATACAAGATAGTTTAAGTAGTATGAAGCCCTCAACACTTCATCACTGATAAACATAAGCGTAACCTTCACGACCATAATCCTTAGAGGGGCAAGCAGACAAGTTTCATCCTTTGCCGAAGTTCACAGTTGGTTGCATTAGTTATTATGAGTTGAAAACGATCTGTTTGCTAAGTCCTGGAGACAATCTTCACGACTATAATCCTTAGAGGGGTAAGCAGACATGTTTCATCGTATACCGAAGTTGGTCGCATTAGTTATTATGAGTTGAAAACGATCTGTTTGCTAAATCCTGGAGACAAAATCTTCACGACTTTAATCCTTAAAGGAGTAAGCAGACATGTTTCATCGTATGCTGAAGTTCACAGTTGGTCGCAGTAGTTGTCATGTGATGAAAGCGACCCTTTACCAAATCCTTGACACAAAAACCTTAGAGCTGCTTGAGAGTAATCTTACAGGACAGTTGTCCGCACAACCTAAGGGGCCTTAAACAAATGATTCGACTATTAACTATATGCAATAGAGTCGAGGAAATGCACAGGATGGCACTACTTCTTCTTGATGACGTGCCTAGACCAAAGTCCATAATATAGACATTATTATGTGCGCAATGGTACATTTACCGGTAACGCACGTACAGTAATAATCACCGACGCTCCTTATATCTCTTGAATTATCTATTAATATTAAAGAATAACCCTCTTCTAACAAGCTTTGAAATGATGTGTGTCTGAATCACCGACGCTCCTTGTATCTCTTGAATTAGGAGATTTTGTTATCTGTATTATACATAATGGTCTATAACTTTTTTCTCCCGGCGGTGATTTGCTTATGTTCTTAACAAAGAATAACCCTCTTCTAACAAGCTTTAAAATGATGTGTGTCTTAATCACCGACGCTCCTTGTATCTCTTGAATTAGAAGATTTTGTTTTCACTAATTGTGCATTATGGCGTTTAACTTTTTTCTCCCGGCGCTGATTTGCTTATATTCTTAACAAAGAATAACCCTCTTCTAACAAGCTTTAAAATGATGTGCGTCTGTATCACCGACGCTCCTTGTATTTCTTTAATTAGGAGATTTTGTTATCTGTATTATACATAATGGTCTATAACTTTTTTCTCCCGGCGGTGATTTGCTTATGTTCTTAACAAAGAATTACCCTCTTCTAACAAGCTTTAAAATGATATGTGTCTGAATCACTGACGCTCCTTGTATCTCTTGAATTAGAAGATTTTGTTTTCACTAATTGTGCATTATGGCGTTTAACTTTTTTCTCCCGGCGCTGATTTGCTTATATTCTTAACAAAGAATAACCCTCTTCTAACAAGCTTTGAAATGATGTGCGTCTGAATCTCCGACGCTACTTGTATCTCTTGAATTAGGAGATTTTGTTATCTGTATTATACATAATGGTCTATAACTTTTTTCTCCCGGCGGTGATTTGCTTTTGTTCTTAACAAAGAATAACCCTCTTCTAACAAGCTTTAAAATGATGTGTGTCTGAATCACCGACGCTCCTTGTATCTCTTGAATTAGAAGATTTTGTTTTCACTAATTGTGCATTATGGCGTTTAACTTTTTTCTCCCGGCGCTGATTTGCTTATATTCTTAACAAAGAATAACCCTCTTCTAACAAGCTTTAAAATGATATGTGTCTGAATCACCGACGCTCCTTGTATCTCTTTAATTAGAAGATTTTGTTTTCACTAATTGTGCATTATGTCGTTTAACTTTTTTTTCCCGGCGCCGATTTGCTTATGTTGTTAACAAAGAATAACTGTCTTCTAACAACCTTTAAAATGATGTATGTCTTAATCACCGACGGTGTTTGTAATTAATGCCATCGTTGATTACATAGTTCATTTTAAATGATCAATAACTTTTTTCCCCATAGAGGAATTTTTTTGACGCTATAACAAAAAATGATGCTCTTGACATCAGCTTCAAGAAAATATAGGTCTAGTTCACCGACGCTACTTGGACCGCTTCGGCCCGATCTCCTTTCCGACACATAACGGGAGCGAAGCCACGAGCAAAAGCTAGTTATGTAAAACAGGTTAAAACCGTTTACGATATCAGGGGGTTACCATGACGTTATAAAGCAGGAGTAATTCCAATGTGGGAAAGAGACAGAGCTATAAAGGTCGTCTAGCGCCATCACTTTCCCACACTGGAATTACTCCTGCTTTAAGACATATAGTAATGCCACCTGGTGGCCTACCATGACGTCATAGGAACCCCCCAGATATGGCTCGTTCCCGCTGGTAAATACCCCGTGGTTAACACTATTAACTACTGGGAATGATGCGTTCTACTGGTTACAAGTGTCGTCTCGCGAATAGATTGAGATTAGCGCGTTCAACCAAACAAACAAACAAACAAACTCTTCAGCTTTATAATATTAGTATAGATATAGATTTCTTTTTACTTTTCTTTAACCTGACTCCTGAACTATTCGCGAGACGAGGGTATTAACTATTGGGAAAAAAATGTCGCGTTCGTCAAAACTGTTAACCAGTAGAACGCATCATTCCCAGTAGTTAATAGTGTTAACCACGGGGTATTAACCAGCGGGAACAACCCCCAGATATCGCCTAACGTTTGTACGTTATGTGATATCTGCAAATACTAATCTGTTACAAAAAATATTTCACTGGTAGAAAGATACACTACTGTTTTGATGTGACGAAGTCACGGACAGAGACTAGTCTTCAATTAAGAGATCTTCATAAGTTGTCTCCTTTGGACAACAGCTCAGTAGAGTGGTTGAGCTGTGATTAAAGTGAAGACCGACCTACACTACTTGAATCTCTCTATCATTCATATATTTCCAAATATTGCGTATGTTTTTTCCAAGCTATTCATAATAGGTATATCTACCGTTTTTATTTTCCAAATTTATTTCCCAGATATTATTTAAAATTGCGCTTTAAATCGACTAAGTAGGTATTTCAACTGGTGCAATAATTCTATTCATGCCCACATGCCCGTTTCATATTTCTTACTTCAGCTGAACAAGTTATATTTGAACGCGATAGTTTAATCTCGTTCTGCTCCGATTTTTCACACCTCGCACTTTGCTACGATATTTTATGTTTCGCTTTTCGATATTTTCATACTAAGTAACTACAAGTTAGTATCTAGAAATACTTTATTATTCAGACGTAGTAGGTACGACGTATTTGGCATTGGTAGCAATATGTTTAACAAAATTTGCCAAAAACCTAGTACTTCTATGACGCAAACGTCTCATTCACGAAGCTACGTTTATGTTCACAAAGTATCGGAATGAGTCAACTTAGAGGTACAAGTATTTCAACAACAAGAAACTTTAAATAAGTTTGCTGGAAGTCAAGGAAACATAGATAAAACTCTTTAAGTACTTATTTTGTTCTCACTTGCGTAACTTTATTGTGCAGACGTTTGAAACGGAAAATTCTCAAATTCGAATTTGATAAAATACGGCAGTGAACTTGTTAGCAGTTTGAGAAAGTATTTTATAGTTTTGTTATGTATTATTGTTGTTTATTTGAAACTCGATCAATTAAAAAAACTCTGAAATAATGATGTCTACCAATGTATCTTTGATGTTAGGGTATAAACACAGATATAGATCGGGTATAAAGAATAATCTTTATCTGAAAACAGTCTCCTGAACTGAGTTTTACATTCGACGTAGTGTAAAAGATAAAATATAAAGGTATTCGCTTTAGCAAACAGTGAGTCGCCTTCGATCCAAATATCTGCACGAGAAGCTGAAAGTATAACGGGACTATACACGACAGAAATTTCACCAGCGTCCGACGTTGAAAATAAGTTTGTATTTGTGGTTAGGGGCGCGGATGCAACAGAGTTATTGAGATGAAAAATTAATGGAGGCTTAGCTTACGTTCCAGGTGCTTCTTGGCCTTGTTTCAATGAAATAGCTTGTCAAAGTAGCTAATAGGTTGGAGTCGCCTGTGGAAACCGCGCTCCGGATGTTGGTCACCACGTTCGAGCAATCCTCGCTTCTTTTCAACTGTTTCTCGGTCCTCTCTTGCTGCGACATCAATCTCAACCGGTCTAGCTGTACATACCTCACTTTCTTTCTTATTAAATGTATATAATAATCAATTTGACGTTGGTAGTGATCCACAGACCAATAAAATTTCAAATCAACAAGAATTGTTAGCAGAAATGCGGTGTATAAGCTGGCCAGTACAATACCAAAGTAGTATACATTTGGATCTTGAGTTGAAAATAATGGACACGCTTTTGATAGAGTGAGGCAGCTCCAAAAGTAAGATTGTGGTGATGTAACAGTAGTTTCTGGAATCTGATTCATGCTGCCGTTAAATTGATTCCACTAAAATTTTTAGTTTCATTTGCATGGATCCTAACATGTTTCACCTAACATGATTACGTGACTGCACAGAGCTGACTGCTGTCAAACAAAATATTGTTGTCAAGTTTTCTGTCATGCATGATCATCGAAAAAACTAATGTAGGTACTTCATAATTCCAAACAAAACACTTTCTGAAACCATGTTTTTAAAACACCTTTGTTTTTCCTTATTCATATTGCCCTTTTTTACCTCCTGCTCTTTCAACAACACTCGACCCTAGTTGTGGTTAGTAAGATACCTACTTATTCTACTAATACTAGAAGAAGACTAAAACACTAATACGACTATCTCAATTTACGTAAAACGTCTCAATGCAAGTCACTCAAGTTGTATCGCCAAAGAAAGGAAAAATCTTTATAAGTTAGAATATCAGAATTTCAATCCTTTTTACGTCTAAGTGTTTTCTAAAGAAAGAATACGATACCGCAATCATCCGAGCACGACGAAGTGGCATCGCTCACACTGACAATAGCGAATAAAAGTGCACAATGCTGCTAGAACGCTTCACTTGAGGCAATATCGAATTCCCGTCGACGTTCGCCGAGACACCACCCGTCTCCTGAACCAACAAAACACCGCCATGACAACAACTCTGCCGGCCAATGCCTCAAATATTCAGCTGCCTTTTGAACAAAGTCACTCGACGACTTTAAGGAATATTGGATACATTTTAACTACTTTATGGGATTTTACGTGGGGACCTATAAATAACTATAAAATAAAAAACCTTCTTGTAACTATATTTTTAAGATATTGAATAGAATAAAGAAGTATCTGATAAAGTTTTACTCAAAACTTCAGTCTTCGCAAAGTCGCCTATATTCGATATTTTCAATACAAGCTCTTTTTGAATGCTATTTGTACAACTTCTGCTGATATTTCATAGCCAAAGTTTTGTGTGCAAAAGATTAGATTCTGAGCCAACGTCAATGTGATTTATTATATTCGATACAATGTGTTTTAAATCTTTGTTATTTTATTCTTGGCATCAATACAAAAATACGAAGCAGAGTAACTTACTAACTAACTAATACAAAGTTAAAATTCCATTCTCATGATTTTCTTTGGTTCAACCTAATGTAAACCTTGTAGGTTTTTTATAATGGGGTTAAAAATACCCTTAACGAAGCCGAGTGGCACTTGGTTTCCACGTCATTGCAAACATTTTTTTGTTCTGGAACTCAACTGAGAGCCTTTTAGTAAAGTTCCAACATTATCAAAATTAAAAAAAAATACAAGCTTTTAGGGTTTTTTTTTTTTTGTACTTTTTCTTACTTTAAATACCTCCTTGACCCCCGTACTATTCAATGCGTCCATTAATATAATGTTTTAAGTGACGTTACATTGAGCCCAACCGTAAAACGTGATTTTCACCCCAAAAAAAAGTCTTCGCGTAGAGTTACTTCACTTAATTTGGTGTACAGAATGCTTGGATTCGTGAAGGGTCCGTTTACACCGTGTAGACGCAGTAAAACACGGAACCTTTATAACCTTTTCGCCGAGTCCGTCAGTCTGTCTAGTGTCTGTCTATCCATCTGTACGCGGCTTAACTTAATGTTATTATTGAAAATTTGCATTTTGCTGTGGTAATAAAGAGAGAGCTAGAGAGTAGAGCTTCCGAAAGAGTGGGTCTTAAAATGAACATGGACAAAACCAAAGTCATGTTGAATGCCCATGTAACACCCACTCCTATCAAGATCGGAGACTCTACACTCGAAGTTGTAGACGATTATGTCTACCTGGGACAAACGGTCCAGTTAGGTAGGTCTAACTTCGAGAAAGAGGTCAATCGTCGAATCCGACTCGGCTGGGCAGCGTTCGGGAAGTTGCGTGGTATCTTCTCGTCCAACTTACCGCAGTGTCTCAAGACGAAAGTCTATGACCAGTGTGTGTTGCCAGTGATTACATACGGGACCGAAACGTGGTCGCTCACAATGGGCCTCATCAGAAGGCTGAAAGTCACCCAAAGGGCAATGGAGAGGGCTATGCTCGGAGTTTCCTTGCGTGATCAAATCAGAAATGAGGAGATCCGCAAGAGAACCAGAGTTACCGACGTAGCCCGAAGAATAGCCAAACTTAAGTGGCAGTGGGCAGGGCACATTGCTCGCAGAACGGATGGCCGATGGGGCCGAAAAGTTCTGGAGTGGCGACCGCGAACCGGAAGACGCTGCGTTGGAAGGCCTCCCACTAGGTGGACCGATGACCTCGTAAAGGTTGCAGGGATCCGCTGGATGCGAGACGCACGGGATCGGTCAATGTGGCGACACTTGGGGGAGGCCTATGTCCAGCAGTGGACGTCTTTCGGCTGAAATGATGATGATGATGAATGATGTGGTAATAAATGTAGTAGGTAATATCGCTTACAAAGTTGTCTATTCCATAATCCATTGTTTTCATTCATCGTTTCAAAATATTGGGGTTACATTTTTAATCCAGGCATCCGGGAGCCAATGCCGATCTGACCTCTTCAACCCAGTTAGTACTGGGTGAGGGTACAATACGATACTCCTTGGTATGACTGGTTGTCAGACTTTCGGGCCACTAATGACCAGTGGCGTGCCGCTAGGTCAGAATGGAGGCAAGCCCAGTTAGTCAGCTACCGATGTTTTGGGAAATAATTTTATAAATTATAGTTTTTCAATTAATTTCTAGTCTCGATATCATAATACGCTTGCATAATTGACAAAGGCGCCATCTACACGTACGAATCGTGACACCAAAGTAAGTTCGCTACGCTACTGTTTACAATTCAGACGTGCAAAATATTTCATTCAAAATAGCCACTAGATGGCATTTACACTATTGATTTGTTATTTTATTGCCGTACACACTATTTTATTAATTCAATATAGTGTCGATTAAAATTATAATATTTGATAATTATTACATAAATATTAATGATCTCACAAAATCATTATAAATCACTAATAAATAATAGCCACTTTTATTTACTTATTCTATTATTCAGAACAACTCTTTAAGTACCTAAACTCTTCGATAAAATCATTGGGTATTGTATTTTCTTATTTCAAAGAGATATAATATTACGATGATGCTTCTTTATTTGGAAGAACTTTATCAAATAACTACAAAATGATATGCGAAAAGCGACAAAAATACATTGCCGAGAAAAACTAACATTAGGACTTCTTTAACAGTGAAGTAAAGAGCTAACTCAACGTATTGACATACCTTTTCGACGGTAATATCCGAATTCACATTTTAATAATCAGACCACTGTATAACAAACAATTAATCACTTGCAAAATCATAGGTATAAATCACATCGTGCTAATAACTTTCACACAATTACAATAACAAAACAAAACCTAACTTTAGAATATTGTTCTCAAAATTTTCAAAACAGCATTCATTCGTATTAATTGACGCGTGCTACTGGCATTATCAACGCGGACGCTGATTTGAGCGAACTTAATACCACAGAAAAGCCGGGCTTCTCGCGGCTTGTGGCTCCCATAGAAATGGTCAAAAATCGTCTCCGAATTTATCAATGAAATTTTAACATTTCTATACAAATATTAAGCCAAATGGCGAAGCCAACGAGTGCGAGAGAGACGGCGCACTTCAACGCTTAGTGTATTGCGTTAGAGCGAGGTCGCAACTGTGGGTGGCATTTACGGCTGGCGTAGGTTTGGTCGTCGCTGCATGATGAATGCACGCGAAATTTAAATAATATTCCGATAATTATGAATGAAACAGATAATATTTGGCAACTTGTGAAATCGCGCGACGGATAACGTTGCGTTCGGCGCTCGGCGCGCGGATTTTAATGTTATTATTATTTTGATATTTATAAATGATTGCTATTATGGAACGTTTTTTTCTTGTTTATTAATAGGCTGATTGTTAGGCGAGCCATGCTTCTGGGCTTGTATGGAAGGCACGCCACTGCTAATGACTACCTGCCCCCGTAGCATGACCACCGTAGACAAGGATTTCTTTGACGGAAGAATCGACAAAATGACAGATAGTGCAAAGAAATCTGTCATTGTATCGGCACAATCTGTCATTTTGTCGATTCTTCCGTCAAAGAAATCCTTGTCTACGGCGGTCATGCTATGGGGGCTGTAACGACTTTCAAAGATCTACAAATGACAGCCGGGGCCAACAGCTTAACGTGCTTTTCGAGTTACGAAGGAAACTCGATGTGTAATGGCGGTCACCCATCCACGCACCAACCTAGGCAAGCGCGGCTTAACCTGAAGATCAATTGCTCCGTCCTTTTGCAAAATATTGTTACAGTTCCGAAGATAAATTTTCTTAAAAAACCGTAGAAAATGTACTAAGATGGCGTTTAGCCACTAAGAATAATTTTTCACTGTGCGTAGTACGACCCGGACTTGGCCCGTTGTTTAGTATTGCAATGTAATCGTTGCTATCAACTTTTTTACCTAAGTACCTAACGATATTTTTATCTAATTAACAGTCTATGCCACACGTACCTGAGTTTAGAGCACGAATGTTGTGGCTACAGATAACACCAACTAAAAATATACCTTTTGTTTTCTGGGAGACCTCATCATCATTTTCCTGCCCTTGTCCCGTGTCACTTGGGGTCGGTGCAACACGTTTTATTCTTCCAATCTCCTCTGTCAACCGTCACGCTATCATTTACTCCTTTAACTTTCATATCATTCCTCACACAATCCATCAATCGTTTCTTTGGTCTTCCTCTCCCTCTCCATCCATCAACGAGACCTTCGAGGATGTTTAATTTCAGATTTCAGGGAATGTCATTCTACCTTTCGACGTTGAAGGTTTAACACCACGTAAGTAAATTTCTGCCGGTATTGGTATTTTGATTTGACGGAAGACGCGTTGTTTCAGCCAATCACGGAAACAAGCAACATCTCTATCCAATTCGAAGTAAACACAAATGATACCAAATGTACCTAGGTATAATCATGCAGTTTTTGCACTCTCCTGTAAAGTAACTATTTTGGAGTTACGTGGTGTTAGAACTTCAACGACGCTACGGCATTATAAAACTTCCTTAGACACTAATTTATAAATCGCTTGTTGAAGAATAAAATCTCGTAATAAATCAATTAAGATCTACTTACTTAATTAGCCATCAAACAAAATCGTGCCAGCGATCGGTGTATAGTTCAGCGAGGGTGCCTCGTTTTACGGGCCTGTTAAAGTCTCATTGTTGAACTTTGGAGCTCGTAATTCCCTTACAGCAATTACGGTCAAAATGAGCGATTTTGCAATGCTGTATGAAACAAATCTGTAGTGTTTAACGAGTGCTAAGGTACTTCATTTTATTAAAAATATGTATCTGTTTGCGTAATACATTTTGATCCAGAATTGTAAAGCAGAAGAAGGCAGGCTCACTGGCCTACGTTTTGTAAGTACCTAGGTAACTTTCGTCGTACAGCGTAACTACTACGAATAAACAAACCTCTTTTGAAAAAGTGTCATAATCAAACACCTCTCATGATTTATGAGTAGCTAACCAAAAAAAAAAGTGAAAAAAGTTATCCAAAAGTGCTGACTAACAGAAGTTCAATAGCAATGTGCAAAAATATGTTACGCTGTTTTAACAATGAAGGCGCGGTTATTTCGAAGTTGCCAGGTATGACTCATAATATAAAGATGGTAGAAAGCCCCTACAAAGAACTTGTTAAAATATGTAGGTACCAACTTAATTGTCCGTCAATCCAATTACTTACAGTTATAAAAAGCAATAGTATCTTAATAAATTCCTACAAACGGCAATGCTCACCTTCTCATTTTTATAGTGTTTATTTTTTGTTGTTATCTCTTCAATTAGAAACTTTGCTAGTTTATAAGCAGTTAATTTTACTCACCTTTATAATTTATTCTTAAAGTTAAATTATCTTGTGATAGTAAAACATATTCTCGATGATTTGACAAAACGTGTGAAGCAGGGCGAGTCGCTAGTTTGCTATAATCCACAAAGTGTACCTAAAAACTCACGGAAATATCGATTTTATCTTATCTTCTACATTGTTTATATCTGAAAGTATAAATAGGTTTCATTCAGTGTCCTACTGTTAATTGGTTTAAACAAGGCTCCAACATGATTTTTAATATTATTTTTCTTCTTTTAACTATTTTATTCATACTTTTTGTGAGCGCGAAAATTTACTACAAACTAACAACCGGAATATGTAAGACCAGTATTCATTTAGTGGGTAAAGTGGTCATAGTCACAGGCGCAAACAAAGGAATTGGTTACGAAACTACAAAAAACTTTGCTGAAAGAGGAGCTCGTGTTATACTAGCCTGCAGAAACGAGGGACTTGGCACAGCCGCGAGGGACCACATCATCAAAGCCACTGGTAATGCCGACGTTCACTATCGACAACTTGATCTCGCCTCTCTGGCTTCAGTCAGAGCGTTCGCTGATGGTATACTCAAGACTGAGAAGCGCCTCGACATACTTGTAAACAACGCCGCAGTTTTCGAAGTTGATAACGTGAAAACAGAAGATGGACTAGCACTTTGTGCACAGACTAACCATTTTGGGCCTTTTCTTTTAACTTGCTTGATGTTGCCGTTACTGAAAACATCTGCACCGAGTCGGATTGTCAACGTATCATCAGGAGGTTACCGAAATGGAAAACTTGACTTCGAAAATTTGAACTTGGAAAAGGAAACAACAGAAAGTTATGGTTTTTTTCAATCGTATTGTAATACAAAGTTATATAACATTTTAATGACCGTTGAATTAGCAAAACGATTGGAAGGAACAGGAGTTACAGCCAACAGTTTACATCCGGGAGCTGTCGAGACCGAAATTTTGAATTTAAACAAAAACTGGTTATTTTCATTAGGGATATCAGTACTGAGGTATATTTTTAAGGATAGCTGGGAAGGAGCACAGACTTCTATATATGTAGCTGTGTCACGAGAACTGGAAGGCGTGACTGGAAAGTTTTATGCCGATTGCAAGGAGGAGATGGTCAAAGGCCTCGGTCAGGATAAAAATTCAGCACGCAAACTATGGGAGGTTTCAGAGACGTTGGTGGGTCTTAAGTAAAGGTACCCAAGAAAATGCAGTTGTTAAAGAAGGTGATTTATGCACAATCGATATTTTACCTTTGTTGGGCATGCAAATTAGTTGTGCCTTACTTTCTTAGTAATATAACTAGTTATGCTACTGATGTGTTACAAATCGGAATCGATATTTTTATTGCGAAGGTTGGTGTATATTTAGGGGAGTGATATGAAGATTCGAATGACGTTATTGCGACGCACGCTATTTCGAAAAAAATTAAGAGTGGTACGCCAGTTCGAAAACACGTTAAGTCGAGAACCGCTATTTCGAATGACGTTGTCGCGAACACGCTGATTCGAAATGTGTTGAAACTGTTTGAATGGAACGCTAGTACGAAAGTCTTGGCATTGAAATCCACTGTTGCGAATTGGGCATCTAATTCGCGACCCCGATAAAGCCAAGACAAGACTTTCGTACTAGCGTTCCATTCAAACAGTTTCAACACATTTCGAATCAGCGTGTTCGCGGCAACGTCATTCGAATCTTCATATCACTCCCTATTTTTAGTGTTATATTGTCACCTTTAAATCTAAAGAATTTATTATGCATCTTTATAAAGACAGATTCTTCAAATAAATAGGGAAATCCAGGTCAAGGCCAAGGACTTGTGCTTTAAAAAAAATACCTACAAGATTCGTGTGGACCGACCACGACATCGCACATATTTCTTACGCAATTTTTTTCATCTATTGCTTAGACGAGATAAGATAAGATAGTTTTTATTTGTCCATTTATCCGAACTCGGCATTGTATAGAATGACTAGGTATTCTATAGAATTACTGAATATTATATGTTTTGCCGGTACCACATACATTGTTAATGTGTTTTATTTGTTCCCAATTATTATAATAAGTACATTCTAACTGTTTCTTCTGTCTGCGTTTTAATGTCAATTTTATTAGCATCTAGCTGATGCCCGCAGCTTTGCCCGCGTGGATTTCGGAAATTGTCCCAAGAGAACATGCTACCGGGGTAAAAAGTATCCGTCGTAAGTCCTATGAGTTAATCCAGGTTATAAGTTATCTGTGTGCCATATTTCTTGCGAATCGGTTTAGCAGTTTTTGCATGAAAGAGTAACAAACTCGAAAGTTAGTGAGGATGGCCTCACAAACTTTCGCGTTTATGATAGTAGTAGGATCGCTAACTTCGGGCCTATTACATGACTTAAAAACTTAACTGGCAAAACCTCGGCGTAATACTAGGTACACCTCTGCCTAACCTTTCAGGGATGCTGTTCTGCAGCTGTTCATAAAATTACCAAAAATTCTCCTTAAAAATATCACCTAAATTAGGAAAAAACAAAACTGTACTAGTTTAAAAGGTGTATTCTATGGTATGGTGATGGAGTTGGAAGATGGCACACAAAATAAGTCAGCTCTCTATTTTTGAGCTCGTTGGATTGGTCTTTACAAGCACTGTGGTCCTAGTTGGAGTGGAGAGGCTGACTGTCAAGTAGAAAAGTGGCCATAGACACTCCTCAACAAGATAGCCCTAACAAGTGAAGGTATTAGACGGATCATCATCATCATCTGCCTAGCCTTTTCCCAACTAAGTAAGGGTAGGCTTCCAGTCTAACGGGATGCAGCTGAATACCAGTATTTTACATGGAGCGACTGCCTATCTGACCTTCACAACCCATATATATATTAAAACAAATATTGATATTGGATATTTAAACAAATTTCTCTAAACAATGAAATAAAATATTTTTCATTTTAGTTACCTTTATATGGTTTTATAGGTACATACCAAAACCCACCGAAAATGACTTTGGAGGCAAATAGAAAAATAAAACTTTAGTTTCAAAATATGTTTTCTGGGAGACCTTCGAGGATGTTTAATTTCAGATTTCAGGGAATGTCATTCTACCTTTCGACGTTGAAGTTTTAACACCACGTAAGTCAATTTCTGCCGGTATTGGTATTTTGATTTGACGGAAGACGCGTTGTTTCAGCCAATCACGGAAACAAGCAACATCTCTATCTAATTTGAATTAAACACGAATGATAAAATGGTATTGTACCTAGGTATAATCATGCAGTTTTTGCACTGTCCTGTAAATACTATTAATACTAATAACGGGATATTTACCATGTTAACTGTTTGCTATGAGTTCCCGATATTTCGGCGCTGTTGCAAGCACCACGATCACGGATAATAATAATAGTAATGTTAGTGACCATGATAGTTTAAAATCTTATATCTGTCCTATAAAGTTACTACTTTGTACTTACGTGGTGTTAGAACTTCAACGACGCTACGGCATTATGAAACTTCCTTAGATACTAATTTATACAGGGTGTTTGGTTAAACGTGGGCAATTCTTTAAGGGACTAAAGTACTCATAAATATGAGCAACTTTTACTATGGGGCTAACTATGAAATATGATTTAAAAAATCGGCTGTTGCCTACATTTTTTCGAGTTAGGCGACCAATAATGTATGGATCAGCTGATATTTTTTTCGCGATTTCATGGTCGGTCCCATAGTAAAAGTTGCTTATTTTCATGAGTACTACACGCCCCTAAAGTATTGCCCACGTTTAAAAAAACACCCAGTAAATCGCTTGTTGAAGAATAAAATCTCGTAATAAATCAATTAAAATCTACTTACTTAATTAGCCATCAAACAAAATGTGAAACAAAATTTGATTCGTGACCGTAACACGTACGTAATAACAGAATTATAACTCTACTACTCCTAATAAAAGATGGTATAAAGCTTCGATAAATAACATGTTAAAATATGTAGGTACCAACTTAATTTTCAGTCAATCAAATTACTTACAGTTATAAAAAGCAATAGGTTTTACCTAAAATAATCTTAATAAATTCCTACAAACGGCAATGCACACCTTTTCATTTTTATAATGTTTATTTTTCTTGTTATCTCTTCAATTAGATACTTTGCTAGTTTATAAGCAGTTCATTTTACTCGCCTTTATAATTTATTCTTAAAATTACATTATCTTGTGCTAGTAAATCTCGATGATTTGACAAAACGTGTGAAGCAGTGCGAGTCGCTAGTTTGCTATAATCCACAAAGTGTACCTGAAAACTCAAGGTAATATCGATTTTATCTTATCTTCTACATTGTTTATATCTGAAAGTATAAATAGGTTTCATTCAGTGCCCTACTGTTGATTGGTTTAAACAAGGCTCCAACATGATTTTTAATATTATTTTTCTTCTTTTAACTATTTTATTCATACTTTTTGTGAGCGCGAAAATTTACTACAAATTAACAACCGGAATATGTAAGACCAGTATTCATTTAGTGGGTAAAGTGGTCATAGTCACAGGTGCGAACAAAGGAATTGGTTACGAAACTTCAAAAAACTTTGCTGAAAGAGGAGCTCGTGTTATACTAGCGTGCAGAAACGAGGGACTTGGCACAGCCGCGAGGGACCAAATCATCAAAGCCACTGGTAATACCGACGTTCACTATCGACACCTTGATCTCGCCTCTCTGGCTTCCGTGAGAGCGTTCGCTGATGGTATACTCAAGACTGAGAAGCACCTCGACATACTTGTCAACAACGCCGCAGTTTTCGAAGTTGATAACGTGAAAACAGAAGATGGACTAGCACTTTCTGCACAGACTAACCATTTTGGGCCTTTTCTTTTAACTTGCTTGCTGTTGCCGTTACTGAAAACATCTGCGCCGAGTCGGATTGTCAACGTATCATCAGGAGCTTACCGAAATGGAAAACTTGACTTCGATAATTTGAACTTGGAAAAGGAAACAAAAGAAAGTTATGGTATTTTTCAATCGTATTGTAATACAAAGTTGTTTAACGTTTTAATGACCGTTGAATTAGCAAAACGATTGGAAGGAACAGGAGTTACAGCCAACAGTTTACATCCGGGAGCTGTTGAGACCGAAATTATGAATTTAAACAAAGGCTGGTTATTTTCATTAGCGATTTCAGTACTGAAGTATCTTTTGAAGGATGGCTGGGAAGGAGCACAGACTTCTATATATGTAGCTGTGTCACGAGAACTGGAAGTCGTGACTGGAAAGTATTATTCCGATTGCAAAGAGGAGAAGGTTAAAGGCCTCGGTCAGGATAAAAATTCAGCACGCAAACTATGGGAGGTTTCAGAGACGTTGGTGGGTCTTAAGTAAAGGTACTCAAGAAAATGCCGTTGTTAAAGAAGGTGATTTGTGCACAATCGATATTTTACCTTTATTGGGCATGCAAATTAGTTGTGCCTTACTTTCTTAGTAATATAACTAGTTATGCTACTGATAAGAGTTGTGTTACAAATCGGAATCGATATTTTTATTGCGAAGGTTGGTCTATATTTAGTGTTATATTGTCACCTTTAAATCTAAAGAATTTATTATGCATCTTTACAAAGACAGATTCTTCAAATAAATAGGGAAATCCAGGTCAAGGCCAAGGACTTGTGCTTTAAAAAAAATACCTACAAGATTCGTGTGGACCGACCACGACATCGCACATATTTCTTACGCAATTTTTCTCATCTATTGCTTAGACGAGATAAGATAAGATAGGATAGTTTTTATTTGTCCATTCATCCGAACTCGGCATTGTATAGAATGACTAGGTATTCTATAGAATTACTGAATATTATATGTTTTGCCGGTACCACATACATTGTTAATGTGTTTTATTTGTTCCCAATTATTATAATAAGTACATTCTAACTGTTTCTTCTGTCTGCGTTTTAATGTCAATTTAAGTAGAAAAGTGGCCATAGACACTCCTCAACAAGATAGCCCTAACAAGTGAAGGTTATTAGACGGATCATCATCATCATCTGCCTAGCCTTTTCCCAACTAAGTAAGGGTCGGCTTCCAGTTTAACCGGATGCAGCTGAATACCAGTATTTTACATGGAGCGACTGCCTATCTGACCTCCACAACCCAGTACTGGATATTTAAACAAATTCCTCTAAAAAATGAAATAAAATAATTTTCATTTTAGTTACCTTTATATGGTTTTATATGTAAATACCAAAAGCCAAAACACACTTCGGCTTAAGGGTTAGGGCATACCGAAATTTACTTTGGAGAAAGACACACAAATAGAAAAATAAAAATTTGTATTTTTTTGTTATTTTGTAATAACAAAAACCCACCCACCAACACAAACCTCCGATACACAAACGGTATCGTAGGTTTCAATATTTTAAAATAACAGCCAGATAATTCAATTTATTTATGAACATGTTTGGGTGATATTTCCCAAAAAAAAAAACAAAGAGTTTATTTCAAGTATGCCAGTTACAGGCACTTTTGAACTGTCGAAGAATTGGCAAGCCCTAAGGAAAAAAACAGGAAATATATGGATTGTGCATTTAAAAAATCTTTTGATTTCTGTCACTTGCGTGTCTTTATTTAAAACCAACCAATGTCTCTGAAACCTCCCAAAATTTGCGTGCTAAACCTTCGTCCTGAGCAAGGCTCGAGAGCCTCGCCTCCTTGCAATCGGTATAATACTTTCCAGTCACTCCGTCCAGTTCAGGCGACACGGCACAATATATTGTGGTCTGCGCTCCTTCCCAAGCATCTTTCATAAAATACCTCAGTAGTGGTAACACCACATTAATCCAGCCTTTGTTCAAATGCAGAATTTCGGTATCTATAACACCCGGATGTAAACTATAGGTTGTGACTCCCGTTCCATCCAATTTTCTTGCTAACTCAACGGTCATTAAAACATTAAACAACTTTGTATTAGCATACACTTTCAAAATACTATACGATTTTTTTGTTTCCTTTTCCGCGTTGAGATTGTCAAATTCAACTTTTCCATTGTAGTAAGCTCCTGATGATACGTTGACAATCCGACTCGGTGCAGATGTTTTTAGTAACGGCAACAGCAAGCAAGTTAAAAGAAAAGGCCCAAAATGGTTAGTCTGCACTAAAAGCGATAGTCCATCTTCGGTTTTCACGTTATCAACTTCGAAAACTGCGGCGTTGTTGACAAGTATGTCGAGGCGCTTCTCAGTCTTGAGTATACCATCAGCGAACGCTCTCACGGAAGCCAATGAGGCGAGATCAAGGTGTCGATAGTGAACGTCGGTATTACCAGTGGCTTTGATGATTTGGTCCCTCGCGGCTGTGCCAAGTCCCTCGTTTCTGCACGCTAGTATAACACGAGCTCCTCTTTCAGCAAAGTCTTTTGAAGTTTCGTAACCAATTCCTTTATTCGCACCTGTGACTATGGCCACTTCACCCACTAAATGTTTACTGCTCCTGCATATTCCGGCAGTTAGTTTATTGTAAACTTTTACGATAGAAAGTATAAATAAAACTAGAGAAAGATAAATTATAAATATTATTATCATGTTGAAGTCTTGTGGAAACAACAACACACAAAATACACTACTCACTATAACGATATTTATACAATCAGATATCCATAATACAGATAAGATAAATTCGACATTACCGTCGCCCGTAACACAAGTAAAAAGTGTAGACAGCGCCATCTAGCGCTAAATAGCAATGAAATATGCATATAATTCGAAGTAATAACGCTAGTCGCCACTAGAGGGAATGGAACAACCATGGAAAGTTTAGAAAAAATATTAGAAACAATTTAACGTGATCTAGCGGAATAAAAAGAAAGCATGAAAAGTTTGGAGCATGATACAACATTAGTTTTAGTATATGCGAAACCTGAAACACCTGTCTAGTATTTTTATGTAAAGAATCTATGTACAAAATTTCAAAACTGTATCAGGAAAAATCACAAAGTTATAAGCATGTTCTGTTGTCCGCACTAAAACGTGGTCACCACGCGGCGCCGCCGCGTGCGCGCCTCCAGCGTCGTCTTGAGCTCATTGATTTATTACAATAATTTGGCAGTAGGTACCTAAATGATTGCGATAGGTACTTAGTGTCGCTCGGTATCCAACTTATGGCCTTTTTTAAATATTTTTGGGACAAAATATAACATGGTTTAAAAATTATTGTAATGGATTCAGTTACTTATTCTGAACAAACTTTATTCAGGTTTCGCGTATACTAAAAATAATGTAAAACCGCTGATATCAATATACATATTGACGAAAAATTCAACAATTTCGAAACAAGATACAAAAATGCGAAAGCTGAGTCCATGCGAAAAAGAGAATTGATGCGTACGCATCTTTATATTAAAAAGTCATTAATCATTATCAATAAATAAAATGCTGGAAGGTGCGATTTCAACCTACACACCTGGAAAAACAAGTAGGTAGAACTACAAAAAAATACAATTAAGCATTTGAAACGGAAATAAAAGATAAAAAAAAAATGCATATTCAATGGGATTGAAGAGACAAAGAAAATATTCTTGACATTATTATAAACAAGGTAATTTAAATAATTTAAATTTAAATAAACAGTCGAAAGAAGTGAAATATAAAACGTAAGACTGATCAAAAAATTATATCATCATCTGCCTAGCCGTTCCCCAACTATCTTGGGATCGGCTTCCAGTCTAGTCGGAGACATTGAGTCCTACCGTAAACCTTGATTTCTCACCCCAAAAAAAAGAGTCGATTTCCAGCAATAATTTTTGTGGAAAGTTACTTAGTTTGATGTACAGAATGCTTGGTTGACAGCTACGTGAAGGTTCCGTTTACACCTTGTATTAGATGCGACTCTGAATCAAGGTAGTATAATATCGACAGTGGAAATCATTCAGTGGAGGTCATTTGATGATTTCCAATCCGAAAAAAAAAAGCGTTTGTTTACACCTTGTATAAAAAACCTCCTGGATACTATTCTGGTTACAAAACCTTGCTTGTGAATGTTATAGTTAGGTCTGTACGTACGTAACTAAAAACTGTATCCGTATCTTTATTGCTCTTTCATTACTTTTAATATTCGAATGTTTTTTTCTACCGTTAAACCATTACTAAATAGATTTACAATTTGGTATTTACTTTCTAAGAATATAGTAGTTAAATAAATAACCTATATTTTTGTGTTTACGAGCAAATATTTGAAAAGATAGCCAATTTTAAACAATTTAACATTGCAATTACAGCAAAAGTTGGCACTAAAACAAAGTTTTGTTAAACAAAAGGAAAATTAATACATAGCATGACCTTTAGGGTTAATTCACGCCGAAGTGGCAGCGGTCGGCAGCGCAGCGCAGGTTCACTGTCAAGCCATTTTATGCTTTATCTCCATTAGAAAATGCATAGTATCGTTTGAAAGAAGCGCGGCCGCTCGCGGCACCACGAGACGTCATGCGGCCCGTTTGACTTGACAGTGAAACTGCGTTCCCGACCGCTGCCACTTCGGTGTGAATTGACCCTTAATGTTTCTTCGGCTGGGACGCAGGCTTCATGTCGGTGAGACGGCTGGTAGTCCACCATGAGGGCCCAGTGCGGTTGGTAGCTGTCACAAGTTTTCGAATTGTCTGTTCTAGGACATGCCAGTTTTCTCACCATGTTTTCCTTCAGCGTCTTGACAGCAGTGGCGATGAAATAAATAATTAAATTCATTACTTATTTATTTATTATTTATTTATTTAACACTTCAATCACATAAGTACATAGGCAGACTTAATGCCAGTTCTCTTTAGAGTTATAAATGCAAGCCATAACTTTAGCTCATCACTGTATTCTATTTTTAAATTGCGATGAAATAAATTATTTAAATGGCTGAAAATTGATTTCATTTATCACTAGGTAGCAAATGTATATGTCGTAGGATAATTTGATACTTCGAATCTTCGCGGAAATCCTAGGGGTTTTGCGAAAACGCGGATAATTAGACATAGGCGAAAAATTATCAAATCTTACTGGACAAAGTCAGGATTTTTGCGAAAATACTCGTTATTATAGCAATATTGCGAAACGAAACGCTGGCTGTTATGAAATAAGAACGCTGATTGGTCGGTCAGCGCGTTCAATAAGAGATCGTCTCTGATTGGTTGACGTCTTAAATGTCAATCATTTGTTGCCGCACGTTATTTGTTTACGTTTGTGTCTGAGTTAAATTGCAGAAGTGTTTTGTTTTTTATCGTAAATAGTGTACCTACTTGGACTTAAATAAACCTTCTAAACCTTCATAACTCTATGATACAATACTTTAAGTTAATCATCGGCAAACTAGGAACCAATTAGAAGTCAGCCAGCAAAATTGTAGCCAATCAGTGTTGAGCACATCAAATCTTACTATAGTAACGAGTATTTTCGCAAAAATCCTGACTTTGTCCAGTAAGATTTGATAATTTTTCGCCTATGTCTAATTATCCGCGTTTTCGCAAAACCCCTAGGATTTCCGCGAAGATTCGAAGTATCAAATTATCCTACGACATATATATTGATATTGATCATGTTAAAATGTGTGACGTGTGTTTAAACCCTTTATGGAAACAGAATTACATTATAACAACCGTAAAGTTTGCCATAGAAGTACCTGTGTAGCATTCTAAAAAATGGACTGTTCTATCGAATTCACAACATCATGATAAGTATCGCTAACGTTTGCTATGAATCTGCGAGGTGGAACTAGGCGGGACAGGGTGAGTGAGTTTACGGTTCTGTCCTCATGAGCATGAAGATAGATGGGCCAGGACACGGGCATCGTCACCGGGGCAGGCTTAGGACATGCTGCATGGTGTGACGATCTGGACACGTTCTTGCCGAATTGGTCGGAGAAGACGAAACGTAAAGAGGACTGGAGGAATTTATTTATGAATCAACCTATCTTATCCCGCTTAGCTATTGAATAAAGGCTCAACAGCTGTGGGATTAGGTTATTAAAAAAAAGAAAAGAAAAAAGGTTGTTTTTTTTTTAGATACACATTTTTTATTCGCATTAGTTGAAATAAAACATAAACAAGCAAAATATGGATTGTACATAAACCACCAACTTTGTCAACAGGTAATACCAGCACTTTCTGGTTCTTTGATGCTTGCGTGCTTCTATTTCAGGCCAACCAATGACTCTGAAACCTCCCACAGTTTGCGTGCTGCATCTTCATCCTGAGCAAGGCTCGTCAATCTGTTTTCTCGGCAATCGGCATAATATTTTCCACTCACGCCGTCCAGTTCAGGCGACACAGCACAATATATAGAAGTCTGTGCTCCTTCCCACGAATCCTTCAAAAAATACCTAACTAATGGTAACACCATAGTCATCCAGCCTTTTTTCAATTGCAGAATTTCGGTCTCGACAGCTCCCGGATGTAAACTATTGGTTGTAACTCCTGTTCCTTCCAATCTTTTTGCTAATTCAACAGTCATTAAAACATTAAACAACTTTGTATTATTATACGATTTAAAAATACCGTAAGTTTCTTGTGTTTCCTTTTCCAAATTTAAATTATCGAAGTCAAGTTTTCCATTTCGGTAAGCTCCTGATGATACGTTGACAATCCGACTCGGCGCAGATTTTTTCAGTAACGGCAACAGCAAGCAAGTTAAAAGAAAAGGCCCAAAATGGTTAGTCTGCGCCGAAAGTGATAGTCCATCTTCTGTTTTCTCGTTATCAACTCCGAAAACCGCGGCGTTGTTGACAAGTATATCGAGGCGCTTCTCATTCTTGAGTATACCATCAGCGAACGCTCTCACTGAAGCCAGAGAGGCGAGATCAAGGTGTCGATAGTGAACGTCGGTATTACCAGTGGCTTTGATGATTTGGTCTCTCGCGGCTGTGCCAAGTCCCTCGTTTCTGCACGCTAGTATAACACGAGCTCCTCTTTCAGCAAAGTTTTTTGAAGTTTCGTAACCAATACCTTTGTTCGCACCTGTGACTATGACCACTTTACCTACTAAATGTTTATTGCTCTTACATATTCCGGTCGTTAGTTTCAAGTAAACTTTTATGATAAAAAGTATGAAAAAATTTGTTAAAAATAGAGAAATAAAAAACGTTAACATCTTATCGAAACAATAACATAAGCTACACTAAATGGATAATATTTTGTACATTATGAATTTATAATGTGTACAGATTAGATAAAATCACGTACCTACACAGTCCATGTTGTGGTTTAAACAGTACTAGCGATACCGCCCCTGCTTTACCTACACGGGTTTTATAACTTGACAAAACATCCAGATTTCGTATTAAATCTCATCTTTAATTTCTTTTCTTATTTAATATAAAACTAGACTAGACTTAAGTTAGCAACTAAGCGGTAATCTGGCGTCTTTGTTGTCAATTTTGTGTTTACCTTTAATTGGCATATATGTTAGAATATTACCGTATGATTTAGTATATGTGTACGTATAATATGTACGTATGTGCTGTGGGTGAACCTTAAGTACATAAATAAATAAGTAGCAGTCAAACTACCATTGAAAAAAATAAAAAAACGAATATTATTATACTTACCTATACACAGAAATCTTGCCGAATGAAGTCTCTAAATAATTGTGAAAACCACATTAAAATCCTTTGGGAAGAACAACGATTTCATACAGACAGATACAGAAAGCGTTTTGAATTTATATAATAGTAATAATTATAACATGTATGTCGATGAAAAGGTGACTTAAAAATACGGCACATATTAGATAGAGAATAGACAAAATAAAATTGAAGATCGATTTTAAATATCTATTTAAATATGTATCATTTTTTTACCACCTTTACGATTACGATATAAGCAGTAATTAAAAAAAACATTAGAATTTCATTTTAAAGCGCCTTCGTTGTTAAAATAGCGTGCAATACTGTTGCACATTGCTATTAACCTATTGTCAGGAGTCTTCAATTCACTTTAAACGTTTTCTGAAACGAAGAGATCTACACTTAAGTTACCCAAGTTAGGTTTGTATGAGAATGACAGAATTTTAATCAATTGAAATCGTAGCATGTATGTTGTTAGACCCGAGATTACTTAAAAGAGATACATCTTCTCGCTAAGTAGGTAAGCCTGTCTACTTCTGCTTTAGTATTCTGTATAAAAAGATGTTATTCAAACAGAAATATTTGTATTTAGTGGTCAAAATCGTCTTAGTGCTATTTTGTTAGATGACTTATTAAGTAATTACAAGATTTTATACTTCACCAAGCGATCTATCAGTGTTCAGGGAAGTTTTATAATGCTGTATAATGATTGAAATTGAGCATCCCTGCATCTCCAAAGACAGGTAACTAAGGGTTTAATATTATTTTTTATCTGTTGACAGACCATGTATTGCAATTGTGTAAACTCAGATCCGGGTTTTTTATATTGTTGAACAGATAAAAAGGTACGTAACGATTACATTGCAAAACTAAAAAGAACTAACTAGTAACCTATGACAACAGTCCTTGAATTTTATTGAATGGCTCTATCGTCACATTTTTATATCTGTCCTGAATCAATAATATTTTTTGATTTAAAAATTTTGGAGTCCAGATTTCTTTATACTTTATAATTCGTACTAGCTATCAATAATTGAAAAAGCCAGCCTGTGTTAATCAATAGCTGGCATCAATACAAACAAGCTTTATATGAAACCAATTCTTCTAGAGCGTCATATTTCTGAAATATCAAAGTGGTGCTGTTGGCGAAGATTGTAACTTTGATGGCTTATATCTCGGAAACGTGACGCTATAGAAGATTCGGTTTCATACAAAACTTGTTTGTATTGAAGCCAGCTATTGATTGATACAGGTTTATTACCTGGCCGATATTTTGAAAATATAATAAAATGGCGGGAATAAATGGCTTGGGCAGGCCAAATAATTCAAAGTCCATTCCTTAAATCCGACAACACTATCTGATGGTTTGCTCCATGGTTATAGTTGGGTTTCAGTACATATGTTAGTTGACCAGATACCTCTGATATCGTGATCTAGCATACGTCAGTGCAATGTATAGCGGTAGGTACCTAAATCATCATCATCATCTGCCTAGCCTTTTCATATTGGGGTCGGCTAAATAGACCAACAAATTCATATTTCTAGATTGTAGATACTTGGTTTTGATCCGGTTGATGGTAATCGGCTCGTTCCCTATTACATGGGACTTCAACATAACTAGCGAAATGTAGATGTACTATTATTTATAGGTACACATTTGCCTAGCCCTGCGGAGAATGCAGCGTGATGTTATGTTATAGATATGTAGATCTTTATCTAGTTTAGGCTCATTCAAATAAATTGTGTATGATCTATTCGTTGCCTCAACCAAGTACTTAGATACCAAATGTTATCATAAAATCTTATATGTACATATGCTATCAAAACACCTGCCTTGATACGCCTCTCACGATTTCGTAATAATATCCAGTAGATTAAACATGATATCAACCATAGTCTGGAGATTAGAATAAGATAATTATCCATAAAAACTAGGTCTATTCATCAACTCGCGGAATACTTCTCGTTGGAATATGCAGAGTGCTAATATGATGTAACTTTGTATTAAAACATGCTTTTTCATCTTTCAAAAGATAACAGCAAATGATTGGATTGCTAAGTTATCACAATAAGGTTCTCGTGATGCTGTCCATCCCAAATACTTAATTTGAAAACAAACACAAAGAACAAACACGACATTTTCTTTAATTGAGAACCCTTTTTCTCGGAAATACGTTCTGAATAGAAACAACATTCTGAATGAAAACAGGTAAACTATACAAGTCGAACAAACTAAGGTCCCGGTTATAAGGCGTGTGTCGATACCTCGACGCTCTCTCAGCAAAACCCTGGTAATGAGGGCGTTTGACGTGATTTGACGCGACAAATTGCTCAGCTATTGCAGGTGGGAACGCCTTCGACACTTGGGTTAAGTGACATAAGTCTCATTATAAACCCGGATAGCTCCTTTAATTTACATGTTATGTTAACGTTACGTTAACATCAAGAGTTACATTGAGTGGCATTTAAACGCAGTTTAGCGTTTTGTTTTGAATTTAAACGAGGCATAAAATATTTGGTTTGAGTTAACCAGCTGACAAAGTAGGTACGCACGATTGGTTTTTATTTTACAAGAGTTATGACTGATTACAAATAAGAAACCCGGCCAAGTGCGAGTCGTACTCACACGCACACAGGGTTCCGTAGCACCAAACAATATAATAAAAATATTTTGAAGGCTCATTCATATGTTGTAATGTGTGACATTCAACAGCAAAACAAAATTTGTTTTTCATAGTATGTTAATGAAAAACAAAGTTACTACTGCAGTTTGATGGAAAAGTCCCATATCTCAAACATATCTAAACATTAAATCTTATTCAAACCAATTAACGTTGAAAGTTTTTTTACGTTCTACACTTAAGAAATTAGAGGACGTATCTTTCACACGATTGACTTTGTGTTAATCGTTAATGTCAAGACACCCGGCAAGTATGGGGTTGATGAAAAAAAAAAATTTTGGTTTCAGTTCCATGTATGGGAAGCCTCCCCTAAATCTTTTAATTTTTTTATTTTTATATAAAAATCACAAAGCGGTTCACAGAATATATCTACCTACCAAGTTTCAACTGTGTAGTCGTAATAGTTTCGGAATAAAGTGGCTGTGACATACGGACGGACAGACAGACATGACGGATCTTCCGGTTTTTGCCATTTGGCTACCGAACCCTAAAACGTGCATTAAAAAAAAATAAGAGATGTGAGAGGGACTTCACCGATAATAATGAGTATGACATGACGTGCATGACGAATAATGATTAGATAATGCACATTGAGTTGAAACATAGGTACTTAGTAACGATGCAATATTTAGACTAATAAAGTCTGACTGTAAGTCAGATAGACATAGATTGAGGAGTTTCATAGATGCTCTCCCTTATAACAGAAACATTCACGACATTTGCTTAGCTACCGAAGTATGAGAGCCATCAAAACTAACATAAAATGTAATAATCATTAAATTACAAAATGCAACGTAGTGACTGTATCAAAAATATTAACATAGTTTACAAATCTCATTAAACGTCAGCAACGTTTTAATTGCTATAACAGTCATGCGAAAAATACTCGTAATGTTGCTCTGCATTAATACAACTATATTTTATGTTCCTCAGTCCTTCACATCACAGGTCCTTCCAATGATACTTTTAATAACATAGGTACAAGGTGTAATGGATATAACTGAAAACTTCAAAGCGTCATTGTTCAGAAGAACAATTACCAATGACATGCTAGGCAAAAGCCAAGCATGCATACATGTACGCAGAAGGCAGAAGGCAGAAGCTAGTATGTCGAAAGCTATTTGTATTGATAAATCTCATTACTATCTTATGATATTATGAACAACTTTTACAAAGGGGCTAACCCTGAACCTGCTAAGAAAACCCTTATTTTTACTAATCGTAGATATTGTCGAGTTATGCGAGAAGCTGTTATTTTTTTCGAGATATCCGAGCTGACCGTATAATAAAATTGAGTCATACAGTAATAGAGACCAGTTTTCACATTTTCAGTTGTTTCCCTTGTTTATAATTAAATACAGTAGATAGGTACCTAAGTAGAATACAATATAATTATACTTAGATTTAAATTAGAAATAGTTGTGAACTAAGTCCTCGGACATTTTAATTAATGTTTTGAGGAAAACTTTGTAGGGCTTTGCCAATAGTTAATGCTCTATTTATAGCAACTAGCTACCATTTCTTTGAAACTGTTATTTATGTAGGTTTAATTAACCATTGTTACGTGTACATTGGTAAGATACCATTTATTCTATGAATCTTAGTTAGGTAGGGAAAACATCTTCAAACCAGAAACGTTGTTCATTATTTTTACCCGACTACGGCGAAGACAAAAGGAAGGGTTATGATTTTAGCAGTCTATGTATGTATGTTTGTTTTTACGTATGTTCTTCCGTAGCGCCTAAACTATTCATCCGTTTTTGATGAATAAGGTGTCAATCAATTCGTTATTATGACCCGGGTAACATAGGCTATATTTTACCCGACTTCAACAATAGGAGGAGTCGATTTTACCATGTAAACCCCGATTTTCATTAGAGCGTAATTTTGCAGTGGTCGGGTTTTTTAGTTGTAGTATATACCACACAAATTCTTGTTTATGCAATCATACCAACTATGTATTTATTGGTACAAGAAATACGATGCGATGCAGTGTATGTGATGATGTGAATGTGAATGTGATGTGTGTGTGAATGTGATGTGATGATGTGTGATGTGTGGTGTGTGTGATGCAGTGCGGCCAATTGCAGCGAAGGAAATAATTAGTAGGTACTTTAAACCATGTTCTGTAAACTGTATACAGCTTTACATCCAAGTTGGATTTCAGTGAACATATCCAATGTCAGATTAGCGGCGACAGGCATTTTGTCTAATGGAACGGATCCCAATTATGTTTAGTGATCCAAGTTGTTATGATGTAGCGTAATGGCGACAACAAAACTGAATGTGGCCCTATGGGAGAGCCTATTATGTTAACTTTATGATAAGCTTACTGTCCGTTTGCTTAGAAACATCGAATTACTGGATATAATTTACTTAGTGCAGTTATTTCTGCAATTTATGCTTATATTCCGTGCTTAATTTTTACGTAAATACGGAACCAGAGCAAAATGTTCTCCCCAAAAGCTACGTTTATGACAATAAAACATTAATTGCCTACTCGTAAACAATTTTCTTTGAGACATAATGTGCTCCATATAAAGGATATTACTGAACACATTATGATTGCAATAAAGTAACGAATTGAGTTTTGCTACTACATTTCCATGATTAAAATAATATGAAGAGAGCCATCATATTGTGTCGTTATAATTATATTATTTTATGGCAATGCAATGCTTGAATGTCTCCTTGAAGTGGGTGTAAGCTCACTTTGCGTATTAGCTGTATGCTGCGAAGTCTGGTAAGACTATCCACGTGAGATAAGATCCGAGCATCTTTTATTGAAGACCTGATTAGGTTTTGGGTGGAAGTAGCGCAAGGCGTGATCGCTTATACTGTCAGCAGCTTCGATCATATTTAGGTCGAAAAAATCTTCAACAATGAATGAAATGAATTTGGGACATTACAAAGACATTTTTTCTTTCGAGAAAATATAATGCCGGGTACACATTTATGAAACGTATCATGAAATACATATAACACAAATGAGCCGTCCGGACTTATGCAATGCAACATGAAATGTAACACAATATCTTCCCGAATTTGTTTCAACGTGTGATACATTTCATGTTACGTTTCACAAATCTGTACCCGGCATTATGTGGAATCGTGTTTTCTAAATAGATACAACTTAGACCTAGTCCTCAACTGTGCTATATGGGTGGAAGTGAATCCAAAGCGGAAACGGTTACCACGTATTCAGTAGGTACATAGGTACATAATTCCGAGCCCCCTACATATAAATTGTTCACAGGTTATTAAAAAAAAATTCTGCTGATTCCTACAAAAGTGCAATATTACACGGTCAAAATGTATGGAACAGCTGATTTTTTTTTAGATAATCGATGAAAAATTTCTATGTGCTCAGAATGATGTCCTGAATACCTGGTAATCGTTTTCGCGTCGGTGTCCCTTCCACCCTGTATATTAATGAGAAAGTGAATTTTGCAGTAGTATTAAAACGAGAGCCATTCAAATTCTTATTATTCTGGCCCTTAATGTGAGAATAGTGAGCCTTGGACACATTTTTTTTAACCAAAGATTATGTCTTCCTAAATTAGTTGGTGTTTTTATAAATCCAAGGTGATGTCGGTTTAGAACGAATAGCACTCAATGACATAGTTATGTAACGTCGTCGCCGGCCCGCGACGCACCGGCGCGTACGCACGTTTGGCAACTAGTGTAGTTAGGAATACGGCCATGAGTGCAGTGTAGCTAGTCAAGACGTCTAAAAATGTAGTCATAAATACGATCGCTTTATCATCGATAAACGCGTTGATACTGCCGTCGCGTCTGATGGTTGAGGTTACTTTACATGACCTCCTTCACTGATTACCTACTTATCGCCACAACTTAGTTGGACGAGTGTTCCTATCCATAAAGTATATTAATAATTTAATCAGTAAAAATGATTTTGTGGTCTCTATTCGGTTTCACAATATTGACAGTGTTTATAGTGAAGGTGTACCAGAAACTGACAGTGGGAATATGTCGGACCAGTGCTCATATGGTCGGTAAAGTAGTGATAGTGACTGGTGGAAACAGTGGACTGGGACTGGAGACGTGTAAGGACCTGGCAAGCCGTGGTGCAAAGGTGATACTGGCCTGTAGGAGCGTTCGGCGAGCCAATGAGGCTAAGGAAGAAATCATAAAATTCAGTGGAAATACCGATGTCCACTTCCGGCAACTAGATTTATCTTCACTTCGGTCAGTCAGGGACTTCTGCGCTCAAATATATAAAACCGAGAAGCGTGTCGATGTCCTCATCAACAATGCTGGCGCAGGCGGGCTCGGTAACGGTAAAACATCTGATGGACTTCACTTTGGAATGCAAGTTAATTATTTTGCTCCATTCCTTTTAACATGCCTGTTAGTGCCTTTAATGAAATCCTCTGCTCCGAGCCGCATTATAAATGTGTCGTCCCTGATACACAAATATGGAGAGTTAGACTTTGACAATTTGAACATGGAGAAATACTGGAGCGACTATTTAGTATACGCTAATAGTAAGCTTTTCCTGAATTTGATGACATTAGAATTAAGTTCAAGACTGAAAGGTACGGGTGTTACAGTAAATTCTCTGCATCCAGGAGTGGCTGCAACGAATATATTTAGGAACATTCCTAGCAATATTATTAGAAATATAGTAGAAAAATGTATAGGATTTTTGTTCCAAACTCCTTGGGAGGCTGCTCAAACGTCGATATACTTGGCAGCGTCTCCAGAGGTGGAAAGTGTGACTGGTAAATACTTTAGTGACTGCCGCCAGAAGCAACCTTCGAAGTGTTCGCAGGACGCTGAACTAGCCAAGAGGCTGTGGTTAGAGTCGGAGAAATTGGTGAAGTTTAGTTTACCAGACAATTAGTACTTAATAGATAGCTCTGTTATAGCATAATATAGAAAGTCATGTATTTAAAAGAATTTATTTACATAAATGTTATTTTTTATACGATCAAATGTGTTTTTATTTATTAGATATTTTCCTCTAAAAGTCAAGGGCCCGGTAACATCGGCAAAAGAGCTATTGGCTAAAATTAAATTATTTGTAGTAACTTTAATTCTGCAAGATAGAAATATATATATTGCGGTCAACTTTAATTCTGCAAGATAGAAATATATATATTGCGATCAACTTTAATTCTGCAAGATATAAATATAAATATTGCGGTCAACTATAATTGAGTATTCCCTTAAACATCACGTCTTGAATACAAGTTAGCTAAGGTTGACCATTATAAAGAAAGTATTGTGTTGTGGTCACGCTTGAATTTGTCTGATGGTCCGTGCAACAATTACGTTACCTACTGATTGCAACATTGAATTAGTAATTTTATGGACTACATTCAAATATACTTTGCTTTCTTGAATAGGAACTACCGTATTTGAAGTAACTGCTTTCGGTAATGTAATGTAGGTATGTATGTATTGTGACGAGGGAGGTCTATACCCAGCAGTGGCTGGATTGAGGCTGGGGATGAAGATGTATTTATATAAGGTCTATCTTTTCATACACGAATTTTTTTAAGAGTAACTTCTATAAGTCGTAAAGTCACCATAGCAACGAAAAAAAAAATATCTGAGTGTTTTTTTTTACGAAATTATTATAATTCTAAAATTTTTAAGACATTTTGCATATAACCTTTACTCCCTTATTCTAACAATGACAGTAGGTAAATACGACGTAGTAAACTAGCGTAATGGATGTTCAAAAATAAGGAGCTAGTATTTATTTTGTGGGTCAAGTAATTTTAAATTATTATTTCTTTTTTTAAATATACTCAGACTGATGTCTAGCCTACCATTTACCGAGTTCTGCTTCAGGGTATTACAGGCAATTGCCTTAAAGGACCACACAATAAAGGATTTCCGTTCTGAAAATAGAGATCATCATCATCATCTCGTTCGGCGACAACTACTTGTATAGAAGTCTAGACATCTCGTTGCGGCAAGTGATACTAATTACGACAGATTGCAGTGATCCTGGAATATCGTCATAGTAACCGCCATTAATAATTCAGAGCAAGATATCTATAGCTACGAACATTTAAAGAATTTACAAGACGGGATTGATGGTGTTGTGTCAAAACTTTGGGTCTTTTTGTAGATATTTGAGTATTTGAAACTATATAAGGTCTATCTTTTCATACACGAAATATTTTAAGGGTAACTTCTGTAAGTCGTAAAGTCATAGCAACGAAAAAAAATAAATATCCGAGTGTTTTTTTTACGAAATTATTATAATTCTAAAATTTTTTGAGACTTTTTGCATAAAACCTTTACTCCCATATTCTAACAATGACAGTAGGTAATTACGACGTAGTAAACTAGCGTAATGGATGTTCAAAAATAAGGAGCTAGTATTTATTTTGTGGGTCAAGTAATTTTAAATTATTGTTTCTTTTTTAAATATACTCAGATAAAAAAAAGAAATCCCTTGAAATGGCTTCGTTATAGCCGTTATATGATTCCCTGAAAATACTTCGTGTATGAATAGTTAGACCTGTTTTTAGTTTATATATGTGGCCAGGATAAGACGGAATATCACGGTGTTTTTAAGAGCGAGACTGCCTCGTTCGTCTAGTGGCCGCAAACGCACCTGTTGAGCATGAGGTCCTGGGTTCGATTCCCAGGACGGGCAAAGAGTAAGACGGTTTTTCCATCAGGATTTTCTCAGTAACGGTCACGCAGTCTGGATTTGTGCCCGGTTGACGGCAATAGGCTCGCCACCTTTTTCATGGGACTTAAACATAACTGGCGAAATGTGGGTGTGCTATTAGGTACACCTCTGCCTAACCCTTCGGGGTTAACAGGTGTGATGTTATGTTGTTGTTATTATGAGTGAATAGAAAACAAACAGCGTCCGTAGAAGAATCTTATATATTATCTTCACGGAAAGCCTTAGAGTACATTTCACCGATGAAGCGGAACGCGATCAGCACATCTAAAGGGCGTTCAAAGACTCTATTCTGATATTCCATAGCAATTATTGACAACTCTTAAACGCGGTTTTAATGTGCTTTTGTTGTTTCGTTAATGAAAGTCGCCTTAGTTACTTTTCCTTTTAACTTTTTCTACCAAAGACCAAATGTATTATGAAGATCAAAAGATATTATAATAGGGATGTTTCCTGTGTAAAAAAAATATCCGTAGTCCGTCAGTTAGATTATCGAAAAATATTGGATACGTATTTTTTGTTTTATCAAATCAATAAAAATTGACGAAGATAAAACGCATCAAAGATCATGAGTAGGAGCCTGTGACGTCACTTTTCGGTAAAAAGTCAGTACACTTTACTTACAAGTATGACGTCACACGAGTTTTTGGACGCACTGTATCGTCTTCATTTTTAGTTTTCGTGAAAAAAGAAAAAATACGTGTCCAATATTTTTTGGAAATCTATCTGACGGACTAATTAGGTTTTTTCAGGAAACATCATATTATATTCCGTAGTACGTTCCGTTTCAAATTACCTACCTACTTAATATATTATTCATCGCAAAAATATGTTATCTTTACGAAGGTGTTATCCATGAACATATCAAACAAATCCACAAGAAAAAGATTTGGTTGCTAGTATCTACATAAAATATTGTATCTGATCAGCATAAATTGCAATTGATAGAACCTTCTACTACATTTTGAAGGTTTCAAGATTTACATTGATAGACTATGGAAATTTATGGAGACACATAGATGAAATCTATACACACAAATAAATAGAATTGAAGTGTCTGTTTATTATTTCAAAATAACAGCTGTTTACTGAATGCATATGAAAGTAATATAGGGTACTTAAAACAAAAAAAAACATTTTATTTTTGTCTGTCTGTCTGTTTGTTCCGGCTAATCTTCGGAACGGCTGGACCAATTTTCACGAGACGTTAACCAGATAGCTGATGTTATAAGGAGTAACTTAAGCTACTTTTGTTTTATGAAAAGGATTAAGGTTCCTTGAAAAAAAAAATCCTTGAGATTGATAACAAAACCCGAATCAAAAAGGGCAGTAATATTTTTATAGTCATTTCACGCGCACGATGTTCGTGTGACAGCTAGTACTAACTAATTGTAGGTAAAATACTAGATTCTTTGCTATGTAAGCCCTGGTTTTTCTTTGACTGACAAGAAGACAGAATAGCACATGTATAACGATGTTCTTTTGTACACAATTTGTTTGCTTAGATGCATTCATTGTATATTGCTCATGGAAATACAATATTGTATTTTATTTAAATGGTGCATCTTAATAAAATTACGTTACAATATCTAGTACGTTACGTTACGATATCAATTACGTTACGTTACAATATCAAGTACGTTACGTTACTATATCAATTACGTTACAATATCAAATGATTGTTGCAGTGCCGTTGTTTGTATTTTACTTTGATTTTACGTTTTATTGTTCGTAAATTAGGCAATCACATTTTTATTGCATATTTACGCTTGAATCGATAAACAAATATGACGGTTTTATGTTCTGTGGTTCAATCTAACCCATTATATTCAACCTTACGGTTCATAATGCTACGCCTTCCATATCAGGGCAAATTGTACCTACTATTGCATAGTTTTGCTTGCATACGGCAATAAATGCACGTTCACAGATCACGCACATTTGAATATGAAGGCAAGTGGTAAACTAGACCATGTGTGTAAAAAATTAACAGTATATCACGCTAGTAATCCCCGAAGGGTTAGGCAGAGGTACCTAATATTTTACCCTCATTTCGTCAGTTATGGCCAAGTCCCACGTAATAGGCGGCGAGCCTATTGCCTTCAATCGGCCACAAATACAAACTCCGTGGCTGCTACTGAGAAAATCCTGATAAAAAAACCAATAACACTTTGCCCGACCTGGGAATCGATCCTAGAATATTGGGCTCGGCAGTGGCGCATGCGACCAATAGACCAATCTATATACCTATAGTAAGTACTAGGTACCTATTTACGTGCATATGTCCTCTGAGTGACGGAGGTGCTCGTGTCTAAATAATAACAACCGCTCGGGTCGATCTTTAGGTTAAGCCGTGCTTGCCTAGGTTGGTCTGTGGATGGGTGACCGCCCATTACATACCGAGTTTCCTCCGTGCCTCGGAAAGCACGTTAAGCCGTTGGTCCCGGCTGTTATTTGTAGATCTTTGACAGTCGTTAGGCAGTCAATGGCCCAAAAAGTCTGACAACCAGTCTTACCAAGGGGTATCGTATTACCCAGTACTAACTGGGTTGTGGAGGTCCGATAGGCAGTCGCTCCATGTAAAATACTGGTATTCAGCTGCATCCGGTTAGACTGGAGCCGACCCCAATATAGTTGGGAAAAGGCTAGGCAGATGATGATGATCCTCTGAGTGACGGATATGGGTAATTATGATAGTAGTTATGTGGTCCAGCGATTATTCAAGCGATGCTTAGCACCTTTGCCGATGTTTCGTTAGCACTATTATTATAAGTTATTCTCGACATAGTCTCGATTAAGATGTGTGTGTCAGTCAATAGGGCAATATTATGAAAATATGTGAAATAAATTACACGTCGTGAATTGTGATTTATGATCTACTCCACGTAAATACAGATCACTGGCTATATCCGGTCAGACTTAATGCCAACCTCAACCTAGTTGAGAACAGAGTAATTGGGTGGTTATCTATGGTCCATACCATAATATAATAACGAACAAATTGAAATCTATACTAATATTATTAAGAGGAAAGATTTGTATTTTTGTGTGTTTGTAACGAATAAACTAAAAAACTACTGGACCGATTTCATAAGTTCTTGCACCATTAGAATGTTACATTATCCCTGAGTAACATAGGTTACACAAAATTAAAAAAATGTCCTCCTGTGCGAAGCCGGGACGGGCCGCTAGTGTAAAATAATATCTTGAATTAACTTTTAATCATCATCAGCCTACAGTAGTCTACTGCTAGACAGAGGCCTCTCCAATTGCATGCCATTTAACTCAATTCTCGGCAACTCTCCTTCAACTGCTATCAGCCACCCTGCGGGGCTCGTCGTTCCACCTCATGCTTACCAATTCCCGGTCTCTACTCAATAACAGGTCTAGCCCGACAGTCATTGTTTCTACGGCTAATATGGGCGGCCCATTACTACTTTAGCTTGCATATGCTGTGCTCTATGTCGACAACTTTGATTCTCTTACGGGTCGCCTCAATTTTTAATATATTCACTGAAAGTTTGGTAATTACAGGGCCGTCACCTAATAACCTGTAATTCGATCACGACACAGAATGGACTATTGAGCGCGTTACGTAATTTCCGATTATTACGAGTTAATTAGTGGACACTAACGAGAGTACCAATAGTTTGTACTGTGTACACTTAACATTAATTTATCGTACGTAGTTGGCGTTAAATTGAAATTATTCCCAGCGATGGCCGGGCGTTCGGTGCGGTCGTTTTATTTGCTCATAAATCTCCCGCGCGGTACATCTGATTTACAGGACTGCTCTTTGTGCTTGCTCACCTCACTGTTTGCGGGGCTTTGCGGCGATATACTCACACAATTTCGGTTTATACAACTTTAATTTATTAGTCTATATCCGATTAAAAAACACTAGTTTTAATCTCAGTGTTGTTTTAGACATTAGAGGGATTACAACGCAATTTAAATATACATTATTTTAAATCAGCATTAACATCGCAAGCTCAGTTTAAATGATCGTTTTTCGTACTGAATGAAATATTACTCAGACAGGAGCTCTCTTTATTGAAAATCGTTCACAATTCGTGCAATATTTCATATAAATTCGTAAGGAATAAAAGTAGATGGGTATTTAAGAATAAATCTTTAAAAAAAAATATGCTTTTATAATTGAAACATTCACGAAGGATCGTAGGGTTCACAGTGATTTGGTATGAGCAGGTTTAAAGGCTGGAGAATAGGCGGTTAGCCGGCAAGTGCGGACAATATTAATGTGTTCCATAAGTCAGCAGCAGTGCTCGTATTTTTCTCTCGCAGTCGTCCGGAAGACAGCAGACGCTACTAATTAACAATATTAGCATATTCCCTTGACGCCTTTTTGGAGACTAAAAATAAATTCTCGTAACGTGGCTGTATGCTCGGATTTTTGCCTAATTTCCGTGTCGGACGCAAATTAACTTATTTGCATGGGTTTTATTACTCGTTTTTAGAAAAATAATTTTATTTTGCGTTGCTATCAATTTTTTACGGCCTCTTTAATTAATACGGAGCTAATTTGATGTATTATAGAAATAATTACCGTAGAATTATGTTTTTGTTACAGAATATGATACTTAGGAGTGGTCAATTAGAATACTCTTTAAACGTTTTTCCAACGTTTATTTAAGAGTTTGCGAATAACACCGTCGCTTAACTTTTTCTCCAGTTATAAGCTGAGCGTTTTGTAATGAACTTCTAGAAACTAGAACATTTTTATTTAAGTCTAAAGATTAGTTTTTGAATGAAATACATTCGTAAAAGTTATCATCTGTCCTAATAGATAAATAATTACCTAATTACTTCTTATAGTGCGGTGATTAGGATTAGTTTGTTGTAATCATTTTCCTTATAATTATGATTCCACGCAGGTGCAAAGAAAATGATACTAACTTTGATAGTAGAGTAGTATCACTAGTAGATAAAAAATACACAGTTAGAAGTTGTATTGATTTATTGTAATGTTTATAATTCTTTAAAATCATTTGTTATCGTCGCAAATCTTATTTTGATTAACATACAACCTGAGGCTGAACTGAAATTGCTGAAAATGGTGGAAAATTTGCATTTCGTGCTACCTTTTCGATTTTATGCTTTTAACTTTTCTTTGGCATTTTTTTCTTTGTTAAATTATTTCAAGTAGGTACCTTCCTATCAAGTATTGACCGACTAAATATTTCCTTCCAGTTTCCAATCAAAATGATGCCTGGAATCGTTTCCACCAGTCGTTCTCATAACATAATATTACTTCTAATACTAACAGTCGAATTCGTAGTTGCTGAAACTCGGCCCGAAGTCCAAATCTCGGCAGCTGGCTTCGCCCAAATGTGAACATTGATAAATTGTATTGCTGTTAGTTCTTGTATGACGGCATGCCGAAATCAGGACGACGTCGTCGGCTAAATCTTGGAGTGTTCATGTATTGGCGATGCTTGGAGTACAATTTAGAGCCTACCGTATTTGAATCTACGATCCACAGATGCAATAACGTTGAACACGTTCTAACTTAGTTTCCACCCTGTATATTTTGCAACGGTTTCAGCGCTTAGTTTACATGGAAAAGCACAGATCCTGTAGCTTTTTAATTTTAATGTTAATTTTTCTTTATAATTTTAGTTTTTAGTCACCTTTTGTAATAATTTGCGCAATAGTCTCAATATTGTTAATAATTAAGGGAAAGAGCAAGATAGCCCCATCACAAGTATTATCAATTACTTACTGGGGAAGTCTCATTTATAATCTATGTAACTGCTTTTGAGAGAAATACACTTTTTTACTTTTACTTTTTGTAGCTGAATTTAAGTTTTAGTTGTAAAAATATTAATTGATCAAACGCATATGCTTTCCAGTACGTTGGTAGGTACTAATCAAATAAGTGCCCTCAACTCTTAGCCAGGTTCTGCGCCGACTCAATGTAGATTGCCAACGACACGCTAACAAGAAGTGCCTTCACGCGTATCTAGCAATTTACCATGTTATGTCTATGACTCATCTAATAAAAGACAACTTAATGAATTCCTGAATATCTCCAATATTCAAAGCTATGCTCAGCGCTCAAAGTTGAAATTACCATAATATTTGGCATTTATTTAAGTATATATTATTTGAGTGTTTGTTTGTATTGGATAATCCCTATTCAAAATTAATAATTTCGTATGGTTGTTGAGATAGACAGACTCACAATAAAAGATAGTCACTGGGAAATCACCTTAACCTTTTAATGCAGTAAATCTCTTGTAACAAACATAACACACACGCCTGTAATCCCCGTAGGGTTAGGCAGTGGTGTACCTAAAGTACACTTACATTTCGCCAGTTATGTTTAAGTCCCATGTAATAGGAGGCGAGCCTTTTACCATCAACTGGTCATCAAATCCTGACTCTGTGGCTGCTACTGAGAAATTCTTGATGGAAAAACCCAATAGCATTTTGCCCGGCCCGGGAATCCAACCCGGACCTCATGCACAGCAGTCGCGATTGCGACCACTCGACTAATGAGGCAATTTAATTCTTTAAAATTGTTGGAAAATGTAAATTTTCTTATTACCTAAAATTATGCACCTTTGTTTTTTTTAATGTTATAATTAAGATACAAAGGAGCTAGCTTATTAGTAGATAGTAACCCACTAATTGTTTATGTATTGTAAATCATTGAAACAATACATTATCTATATTTTATACAAAATAAAACAAGGTCAAAGAATAATTGGGATCAGATATGTTATTTTTTATTTTATGACTGGTTTGTTTTTGTTTCTGTTCTCAAGATACTAACAATTTTGATGCGAAATATTCTCTGTTAAAAAAAAAACTAATCCGTTCGTAAGAGGTCATTGAGTGTCTCGAGCTCAATTAAGAAGTAGGTCATAGAAAGGGCATGGTTAAAAAATTATCTGCTGTCCTATACATTTGGGTCGAATAGGTATTGAAATTTAGTATGGGACAGCTGATATTTTTTTTCGCATTTATGATATTGGACCCATGGAGGAAGTTGTTCAGTTTGATGGTCTGCAGCATATCCTTTCATATCACTATACCCTTTCTGTTACACCCTGTATATATACTTTGGGCTGTTGCTAATCATGGGGGCCTCAAGCTAGTAAATACCTAATCTGTTTTTAATTTTATATAATTCTTATTGGTTCATGTTAACAAGTACCTTGTCGCCAATTGTTTCTATAAATGACTGTGAGAAGCAGATATTGAAAAAAATAACAGACGTCACGTGTTAATTTTTTAGTTACAGTTTATGTGTAGTTTTATTTTACTTTAAATGTAAATAAATCTCGTATGACTTGTTTTCCCAAAAAGATAACCTGCTTCGTTTATTCCCACGGTCGTCGTAAAATAAGCAAAAGATTTCAGGTGACCCTGTTGAAAACATAATTTTACGAGAATCTAGTGGCGCTGTGGAAATAAAAAGAACTAAGAAGAGTACGGACTATAATGGTAGTGAACCCAAAACGTATTTCGATTCGTAATTACAATCATAATCTAGCAATAATCCTAAAGTTTCTTCATTAAGTACGACTAACTTAATGAAGAAGGACTGGATTGGTAGAAAATGCCCAACATTAAATCCTCCTTTGTACAGTTTTACTAGTGCATAAAGTTTTAATAAATAAATAAATAACTGCTATAGAAGAATAAATCACGACAGGAAAACAGCTAAATAAAACACGGTAGTTACTACCTAACTTCTCATTTTCCTCCGTGGTTAGAAGCTAGTCTATTCTTTGCCTACGAACCGTTTCGAACGTGATATAAATACCAGTACCTCTACCATGAGTTTACGCAGCTAAAACTCGCTAGCGTCTCCGTAAATTATTTATATGAAATATTGTATAGCGCCCCTAGCGGTCACAGAATGAATTAAAATACGTACCACGAGCACCATAGATTTCGATAGGTTAAAAACCTAACGTAATCTATTCGATAGTTACTAACGTTTTTCAGCTGTCGCCATACAAAACGGTACCATGACTCGCTAATTCTACAGACGCTATCGATCAATACGCTTGCGATAATAGTTACGTTGCTCACTAGCATTTTGACGTGTGAAACATATGTTTATGTTAAAATTATGTACGTTTTTGTGTGTAATAAAGCGAAAATAATGTCTGCAAGAGCTTATTTAGCATGGAATATGTTAGTGGTCGCGGAATCTGAAGACCAACGACGTGACTTGTACCTAGACTATATTATTTCTATTTTACGTACTAGCAAGCTGTGCCTTTAAATTAAATTTAGTCAAATCATACTCATAACCATTTTTTTGTTTATTTGTTGCATTCCTCACGTCTTTAGTATTTTTAGACACTTGAACTTAGCTCACTTATTACACTTTCAAAGTTTCAAGTGGCTTGGCATATCTACCTGCGTTGAGGGGCAACTATTTGGGAAGTCTAATACGTTTTAAAATAATTTAATAGAAAGTAGAAACATACCTTTCCATGTACTCTACCAACAATTGAAACTGTGAGACACTGGTCCTCATTTTATTAAAATATAATCCAAATAATCTATTGTTTTAAACTTTCTAACCACACAACGCACTCTGTGACAAAACGTCAATAAACAAAATAATAAATTGAATGGCGACAGTGATATATTATTATAAGGAATAAAAATTCAAAAACCACTAAATACCATAAGTAGTCCATTAACCGTCAACTTTTCTATTTTGTCGGTTTATTTTGTGATATTGACGGTCTTAACATTTTTAGCATAGCGATAACACTACATTTTGAGCTTACGAGCCGTTCTCTCTTCTTATTAGTGAGAAAGAAAGGAACAAAAATAAGTAGTGAAGCATAGACGAAAGTATTCTAAGGAGCAGAGTGAAGTTAGCTAGAGGACACGATCTATCGAGCTTACCTTAGCGCCTGCGTAAGATTCCGTAAATCTCATGGTGCAAGCATTATCGAAATCTATTTGATCCACGTTAGCACGCTAGCGAGTTCAACGCTAGCGCGTCATTTTTCGATGACATCTCATGGTAGAGGTACAGGTAGCTATGAAGATCCAAAGTCAAAGACTAAAGGTCAATTAGTTAGATGAGTCATCTACTCATCTCCTGTTTAATGCCTATACAGTTATTTGAACACGCTCAAGTAGCGTGCGCATTACGCGGATTACCACTACAAATAGACACAGATTTTAAACTCACGATTTGCAAACCCGAGTATGCTACTCATATGCATATTAAAGACTTATATAATTAAGTCGAAATTAGTCCGAGTCCAATTAGACACAGTTGGCACCTAACAGTCGGGCAATACAAAAGGAGAGTGCACAGAATTTGTGTTTTTGTTCATAGTACAAGCCGGGCAACAATGACCGTGGTAAGCCACTGAATTGCTGGTTTTATAGTGAACATGGTCAACGAAAATGTGGAGCGAATCCTTTATGGTATTGGCAGAGCTCCGTACTGATACTATACTTGCATGTTCGAGTAAATCACCTCTGTGGTCATTGTCGTTTTGTGTCTACGGCCCGATTTTTAGGTGGTTGTTGTGCACGTTTTGTTTATGATTTAGTGTTTACGAAGGCGAGTAAATGTGTGATCATCATCATTATGGAGCAGTTATACATCGTTCATGAAGATCTTGCGAAGTCATCACTATTATTCAGGATGTTTTTACTTATTTCAAACTCGTTTGGGTTTTCCATGTAATTATCTGCGTCTTTCGATAAAAAATTGATAGTCAAAGATCTCTATATTAATAGGAATTATTAGGTACTACACAATTATGACCTACTAGCTTCTGCCAGCGGCTTCGCCCGCGTGGATGTCGAAAAATATCCCACCCGAACAAACATAGTTACTTACCTTCATCCGCTGAGACACGTATAAATTAATTTTTAATTGTCAGCCTAAACACAAAATTTAAATATCTATAAGAATATTATTGAGGATTTTCAAAATAAACCACAAATTGTTTCTCTGAAAATACAAAGATTTGTTTTATTTAACACATTCTTACAATATTACAACAGTAATCGTTTATCTATGATAATTACTCAATAATCTAACCTGAAAATACAAAGAAACGACATTTAAAGTTCACTAATATCGCCTCCTCAATTATATCCTTTTATTTTGTCTCTCCACACGTTTTCTTAAAACAATAAATCGCACCGAATATTTTGACCATCATCCGCCATTCAATTCCACAGACAACTTATAAAGGCGTGAGGCGCGGCAAATTCGAATTAATGAAATGTCATTTCATTACATCTCCCCCCCCTAAGAGGGAAAATTCTAAATAATATATCTATACGCTATACCTATTAGTTATCTTCATATTCGTTTTCTTCTACTTCATCTTCTTCAGCATCTATTATGACCGGTTGCAATTTTGTTATGTGGAATAAAGTTGATTCTGTTTTTCTGGTTCCGGTGTCGATCCTATAAATGGAGTTCGATATTTTCTCTACTATCTTGAAAGGGCCTATTCTTAATTCGTCTAACTTTTTTCTATTCAGTCTATTTCCATTTTCTACATATACACTGTCTCCTATATTAAACTCTTGCATTTTTCTATTTCTATCAAATATTCTCTTGTTGTACTTGTGGGATTTTATTGTATTCTCTAATGCCAATCTTTTATCAGCAATCCACTTGTCTTCCCTTTCTATTGATTTTAATTCATTTGGTAGTAGGCTGACATTTGTACCATCTAGTAAATATTTTGGTGCAAATCCTGTAACGGAGTGTTCTGTTTCATTATATTTCTGTATGCATTCTCTTGCCACTGTCGTCCATGCTCTCTTATTATTTTTCTCATTTATTTTGCATCTTATTTTATTAACTATTGTTTGATTTAATCTTTCGTTCAAGCCGTTCGAGAATGGTGTATTCACAGCTGTAAAAATTAATTTAATATTATTCTCTTTCAGATGTTGTTTAAATTCTCTTGAATTGATACCTGGATATTGATCTGTCAGAATTATTCCAATGTCATCTGTTTCTAGTACATTCTTTGTTAGATTTATAAAGTCACTTGAATTCTGTGTTTTTGAAGTCGCAATATATGCATATCTAGTGTAGTGGTCTACTAAAAGGTGTAGGTATTTTTTTGTTGACCTAGATCCTCCAAAGCCACCAATAGTATCCATTGACATTATCTCAAATGGTTTTGTCGCTGGTCCCAATTGTGACATCAATCCAAATTTTCCTTGGCTTCTTGCTTTATTTTTTATACATATTTCACATGTTTTACAAATCTTTATGATATTCTTTGTTAGGTTTTTAGCTGTATATATTGGACTAATTTTTTTCTGCAATTGTCTGATCCCAATATGGCATAAATCTTCATGCACCTTTTTTATAAGTTTTTTACCAAATTCTTCTGAGAGGATAATCTTTTCATGTTTCTTTTTTTTTTATAATAGATTCTATTTTTGTAGATTAGATCTTGTTTCTTTTCTTTTATTGTATCATTTTTTTCTTGATCTTCAACTATATCTTTTATTTGTATCAAATTGACTATTTTCAATAGTTCCTCTGTTTCTATGTGTTCATTGAAATTTATTGCATATGGTTTTATATTCTTATCTTCATTTCTGTTATCTTTAGACATCCTGTTTATTTTATTTATTGTTTTCTTTTGTTCTATCTGCAAGTCCTCATTTTGGGTTAATTTGAATTTCTTTATCATATCTAATCCGATTATAAAATCATCAAAATTTTCATTTTCTACTATGTATACATCCACCTGTTCTTCTATATCAAAGATTTTTATTTTTATTGTTGTCAAGCCATCTGTCTTTTTCACACCATTAACCGTTTTCATATATGCTATATTCACATTGTCTTTTTTTTCTTTTACTTTTATCAGTCTTGAATTTATTAAAGAGATCTGTGAGCCTGAGTCATAAATGCCACTCACTTCTAATTTATTTTCTATTAATAGCTTGATTTTGATTAATGGTGTACTTACTCGTTTTTTTTTATCAGTGTTCATCTCTACTTCAATAATGGAGTTATTATTTACGTTTTTGGCCTTAAACACCTTTTCAGATTCATTTTTATTTTTCTTGAACCAACATGACTCCTCCGGATGGTATCTAATTCCTTTGTCCAACGATTCACAGGTCGTACATGGCTTCTTCTCATTATTTTTTTTCATATAAGAAAATGTACCATTTTTTATTATAGTTGAGTTTTTCTTGTGCATCATACCTTCATATTTTCTTATCTCGTTGAACAAATCAGTAGTATTCTTGAGTTCGTCTCTGTTTAGCTTATTCAAGATAAATCCAGGTAAACCTGTTGCGATGAGATCTATCATTGTTTTGGGATCTATCGATTTGTTTGTATCTAGTATAAGCCGTTCTTTTTTTATAGCATAATCGATTAACAATCCGTCTTTATATTTGAATGAGAAAGCAGTTGTGACTATGTCCCATCCTCGGTTTTTAAAAGTTTCTAGGAATTTGTCTTTCCATTCATTCCATTCAGAATTTACTGTTAGTTTTATCATCATTGAACTATACCAATCCAAGCAAGATTTTTCTAAAAATAACCTCAGTATGTCTATTTTTGTTTCATCTTTTGTTATATTAAAGCGCTCACACTCTTTTTCAAAATTCTCTATCCATTGCATTGCATTAGGATTCTTGGTTGTGAATTTTTCAATAATAAATTTCTCTGAAATATGTTTTAGGTTATGTTGATTTTCTTTCTTTGTTGTAGATTCTATTAATTTCTCCAGGATATTTTTCAAACTGTCGTCTTTGTCTCCTGGTTGTTCCGTGTTTATTTCTTCTAAATATTGATCTAAAAATTGCATATTCCCTTCCTCATCTATATATGTTTTCTTTAGATCTTTATCCAGTTTTATCCATATTTTTCTACTTTGTTGCCTTTTCTTTAAGCTATTTTTTATTTTTGAGAAAGTGTCCAATTCAACAATATATGTATGATGACTCACCGGCTTCAATTCATCAGGTAAAACATAACATTTTCCTTCTTCTGTAGATATTGAGGTTATGGCTAATACATTAGATTTGCCATCCTTTGCGGCTATTATCGTAAACTCAAATAGCAGCCGATTCATCTTCTTTTAGTTAACGAAAATGTCGTTTTATAAGAATATTATTGAGGATTTTCAAAATAAACCACAAATTGTTTCTCTGAAAATACAAAGATTTGTTTTATTTAACACATTCTTACAATATTACAACAGTAATCGTTTATCTATGATAATTACTCAATAATCTAACCTGAAAATACAAAGAAACGACATTTAAAGTTCACTAATATCGCCTCCTCAATTATATCCTTTTATTTTGTCTCTCCACACGTTTTCTTAAAACAATAAATCGCACCGAATATTTTGACCATCATCCGCCATTCAATTCCACAGACAACTTATAAAGGCGTGAGGCGCGGCAAATTCGAATTAATGAAATGTCATTTCATTAAATATCCTAACTTCAAAACTGACGGAGTTTCATTTAAACTTCCATCCCCTATTTTACCCCTAGACAAATATAATCAGAAAGCTTCGAACTGCTAAGCTATCGGGAGTTACACGTGATATTGTGCGTCAACCATAAAAGATAGACATATGCTGTCGTGGGATATTTTTTATATAATTTTAAGGAGAACATTTCCGTCATACATGTTTTCTGTGTAGCTTTAACCATTAAGGTTGCACACGCGACGGAAGCTTAAAAAATGGAGTAACTTCTCCCGTTTTCCCAACATTTTCCTTCACTGCTCTGCTCCTATTGATTGTAGCGTGATGAAAAGTATACTGTAACCAACTCAGGAGTATGAAAAATAATTGTACCAAGTTTCGTTAAAATCCGTCGAGTAGTTTTTGTTTCTATAACGGTTATACAGACAGACAGACAGACAGACAGACAGACAGACAAAAATTTTACTGATTGCATTTTTGGATCAGTATCGATCCCTAATCACCCGCTGATAGTTATTTTGGAAATATATTTCATGTACAGAATTGACCTCTCTACAGATTTATTATAAGTATATAGATTTGAGGTAAGTTACTAAGTTAGTAGAAAGTTAAAATAAACTTCGTTGCCTTTCTTAAATACTCACAACACTAATAAAAATAAACAAGTAGAGATCTTTGATTTACGTCAAAGTTTCCACATAATTTATTTATTGAATGCACAATGTACACTTAGTTATTCGCTAAGCTTAAAACTAATGAGTATATGACCCTGTTAAGGCGCAACAAAATGACTTAAAACAAATAACATTGCAGAGTGTGAGTATCTATCTAATATCACGTAGATTAGACACTTTCACAATGAAAATATTATAAGTGCTTGAGTTGGTCTGTTTTCAGTTGGGATGCAAGGTTCTTTTACGGCAAATCTTCCAAAATCTGAAATGAATGAGTAAAAATATACTTTAATGTTTAATCCTGGAATCTAATTTGCGTCTTTTACTGGGCGGTAGCGTGTAAAATCATACGATTCGAGACCTTTTACGATGCTAAAATATTCCGCTCCTTCTGATGAAAATATTTTTATATATTTTCGTGATAAATATCGCGAAATTCGGAAAGCAATCTGTGATATAACAGAATATGGTATTGACACACCTAAGGAAAACCATTAGCATACGTCCCTGCAGTAGTGATGCCGGAAAATTACTTACCAGACGTTTTTGATGTTTCATGAAATATTTATTTTTTGATTATGTCATTTATGAAGTTTTTATACCAACATCTAGATGAATATTAAGATTTAAGTTTACTTTCACAACAAGGCTACCAATTTATAAAATGAATCAAGTATGGACCAATAGTTTCGGGAGGTACCTGTGTCATATGGGGAAGGAGGAAACGCCTGGGTGTCACCACTGCGAGGACCGCCCGGAGGACACGGTGGAGCATACGGTGCAGGACTGCCCCGCTTGGGCAGAGCACCGCCGTGTCCTCACGGCGGCGATAGGCGGAGACCTCTCGCACCCGGCATTGGTCGAGGCCATGCTGCGGGGCGAGACGGAGTGGGAAGCGGTCGCCTCCTTCTGCGAAGCAGTCATGCTCGCGAAGGAGGAGGCGGGCCGCGTGAGGGAGAGGACAGCGTCCTCCCTCCACCCCAGCCGCAGTGGTAGACGCCCACGGCGCCGGACGTCGGCTGACGATCTCCGGCCACCGTAGGCGCGGGCATGCGGGCGGCGAGTAATGGGCGACTCGCTGTCCGACCATGAACCATGCCCGGGTCGACGGCGCGTTGTGTTCCACGCGCGCCTCAATGAGTGTCAGCATAATGACGGGGCCCCCCTCTAGAGGGCCAAAGCCTGCCGGGGTCGCGGGACTCATAGAATTACCATGACCCTGGAACATAAAGGGCTATTGAAGGACACCGTGGATTTTAGTCAGTACAAGTCTGACAGTCCCTCCCGCTCTGCCCTGGGTGGGAGGACTCATTTGATGATTTTACCTAGTTAAAAAAAAAAAAAAAAAAAGTATGGACCAATCATATTTGGAATTGCGTGGTGCCTATGAGATCATTTTCATGTCGGATGTAGTGGAATTTTTTCCCAATATAGCGATAACCTACACACACATACACACAGTACACACATAGTACATTCTAGGCATGAAAATTATCTTCCTATTTCAATGATACAAAAATTACTATCATACAGTCTACACAATTTTATTTTCTACAAAAGTTATCATTTTCAAATCCCTTTGTTTCTGCACCCGGATTTTGATACCTATACAAAAATATTTGAATTTAAAATATTGGGTTTGCTTCTAAAAACAAAAGGACAAGGCGGGTGACGTCCATTGATAAATTAAATATTATTTTATGTAGGACTTTTTTAAACAAATACGCGCACTCGGAACGGACATGTACAGTGTTGTTTTGTACGGTTCCCTCCAAAAGGGATAATCCATTTGTGTACCAGCTGACTTAAATAATTGGGAAAGTCTTACCATTGTGTGGAGTTATTTCAAACGGATGTTGCGTGTATGAAAATATCGTAAAAAGTATGGACTCGACGGCCTTGAGCCCTAAATGATAACCATACCCCAGTGAAGTGATATAATCAATGCTCACACAGCTGCTTCATTTGAGAAAAGGTCTCTGTAAGAAACAATCACAGACATACATCATTCATATTCAAATTTCATAGATTTGTATTCCATGATGTTTATCAGATTTTTCAATAGCTTAATGCAAAGGTCAAAAACGAACACAGTAAAAACAGAAAAACATGTGCAAAGTTAGGAAATAATTAAGATTTTTCACATTTTAATATATATATATTTAATAGATATTATTTAAATTGAGTTCCCGATGTTTCAGCACTGTTGCAAGCGCCATGATCGTGTTTATAAGCCGAAAAAACTCAATATAAATAATAAACATGGTAAATATCTCGTTTCAAGTGTTAAAGTGTGAAAGACCATGTCATTTTAAAAACTTATAAGTGTATTTTTTTTTTTTCATATTTGTCGTGAAACTTGTGAAGATAAAAACAACGCATCGCGTAGAGAGGTAGGTACATAAGGTCTAACTATTCATTCATACACGAAATATTTTCAGGGAATCATCTAACGGCTATAACGAAGCCATTTCAAGGGATTTTTTTTTTATCTGAGTATATTTTTATAAAAATAAATAAAATAAAATTACTTGACCCACAAAATAAATACAAGCTCCTTATTTTCGAGCATCCATTACGCTAGTTTACTACGTCGTATTTACCTACTGTCATTTTTAGAATATGGGAGTAAAGGTTTTATGCAAAAAGTCTCAAAAAATTTAAGAATTATAATAATTTCGTAAAAAAAACACTCAGATATTTTTTTTTTCGTTGCTATGGCGACTTTACGACTTGTAGAAGTTACTCTTAAAATATTTCGCGTATGAAAAGATAGACCTTATATAGAAATTGCTTATTCTGCAACATTTTCTGCGTTGTTGGTTTTTATTACAACAGATGTAGGCCGTTTCTTGACAAAATTAGACCTACTCTATTACGTAACGCGGGAAATTTTAAACATAATAAAGGAGGGTCCACCTCAAGGACCGTAGAATTTTCCTTCCCTTTGCTTGTACCTTTCTTAATTATTACAAGGCCCGGGCGCTATATCTTATGTGCAAAACGTAGCCTTAAAGTATAATGTAAGGTAAAATATTACGTTAAATTATATCAAAATATTCTCATTAGTATGTGTTTTAATTTAAAGGTGTTTCGACATTGTCGTCATGCATTTTAATTTCGTACTACGCTCAAGTTTTTTGAGTTTTTATTAATGAAAATCTTTTTATGAAGACATTACTAATTATTAAGTTTGAGCGCGTCTGCTGAGCATGAGGACATGGGTTTGATTTCTGGGGCAGGCAGTGTTATTGGTTTTTCTATCAGGAATTTCTCAGTAGCCGTCACGGAATCTGCATTTGTGGCTGATGGCAATAGGCTCGCCGCCTATTACATGGGACTTAAAACATAACAGGCGAAATGTGGTTGTACTATTCGGTTAGTACACCTCTGCTTAACCGTTTGAATTACAAGCGTGATGTTATGTTATGTAAAAGAATATTACAAGTAAAAGCCTCAAAGTGTATGTTCGATGAAAAATTCACATCATCATCTGCCTAGCCTTTTCCTAACTATGTTGGTGACGGCTTCCAGTCTAATCGGATGCAGTTGAATACCAGTATCTTACATGAAGCGACTGCCTATCTGACCTTCACAACCCAGTTAGTACTGGGTAATACGATACCCCTTGGTAAGACTGGTTGTCAGACTTTTTTTGATGAAAAACTCACATATTGTTCAAAATTTAGATTTTTATTCAGAACCGTGTTTATAGTTAGACTAAACGTTAAAACATCTAACATTCTAATCATCTATCATGTTTAAAGAGGTTATCATTGTGTAACTAAATACTTCGATGCATGTAGAATCAGTGCACAAGACATTTTTCATGCAAACGACGACGCTAACTTTAGCTAAACGCGAAAAGTGTGCGATACTAACGCAGTTTGTACTCATAAATATGGAATATCTTTGTAGGTGAACATTTTGGAGCTGCTTTTCATGCACAAAACGTTGTATGTATATACAGACGTTTTTCATCGGACTATGTTTCTTTTGAATGTTTCGGTATGATTTCAGTATCAATTGCATGTTGCTCCAATCTAGATTCCCTTCATTGTTTCGGTCCAAATAGGACTTAATCTTTAATTCATAATAACGCTGTTGACGTCAAATTGTTATAACTGGCTTAAAATACAGGCGTAGTAGATTTCTATCTTTTGTACGAGCAGACTGCGCTAGAAACAATGGGGACAAGTATCTGACTGGAACAATTGTAGGAGTACTCGCCGCCGTGCAAATAGTTACAAAATACTTGACAAAAGGTTCTTGCTTTTAGTCAATTTTGTTTCAGGAGCTTATTTCTCCGAAAATCCGAATCTTTTTGCTCTTATACTGCAAAATGTGTAGTAATTACGCGAACGTGTATCCAGAATACCTATTGATTGCGGCGGCCACCTTAATTTGAGGCAATTATTATTTAGGTCACACAACTAAGCGTAAATCGGGCGAGATAGATTTAGCACTAACCGCTTTGTTCAAACTTTACCAATTTAAATGTGCACACGGCAAAAACAGAACACGAAGACTGTGTATGCACATTAGTGACAACGATATTGCGTGTGTAAGATCATTATGGACAAGACCTACTCAGAGTAGCAATTCAAAAACTGAACGCAGATAATAGCCTGCAGAAAACTCTTCTGCTCCCATACATACGTCACAGTTTTCAATAGCAGCGTTGGAGTATGCATGTTAAAGAGGACCGCAAATCCACTGACAGATTACGTTCAGCCGGTCTGCTGCCATCATGCCAGAGGAACCTTGTTTGCCGGACTTATTCGAACGGTTTCTGTCTGTTTTGTTAATGATATACGGGAACTAGGTCCCACCTATATGTTGCAGAGACTTTACTCTGCTTAGGGACGATGTTAGGTTTAGGCAACAGATTTGTGTTTCAGTATTTGTGTTGTCTGGGAGTTATATGACCGTATTTGCGACGGAGAGTACTTTTGTTTGCAGTATTATGTTTGTAGGTGCTACCATTACCTAATCGTCGAGATTAAGATTAAGATTTTATTATTTTTCTTCCCAGCTGAAAATGGCGAAGGGCGGTCGATTTAGGGGACTGTTTCTTGTAAATGTTAAAGTTAAAAAAGAGCTGATTATCATCCTGCCTTGAATAAATGACTTTTAATTTTTATTCATTATTTATTAAAAATAGAAATCTATCAGAACATAGAAGGTAAAGCATTGGTAATTAAAGTTTCGGTCCCAGAAACAGCATATTGACTACCAATTATTTCGTTGCTGGTTAATCTCTGCCTGCATCATCCGTCATTTAGTATTAAAAGCCTTGAGGATCGAAAGTCAGAAAGTTTGTAAGCGGATTCAGGTTGAGCCGGACATGAAAACGAAAAAAAAACTACGTCATTCGCCGGTCGAAACAGACAACTACTAAACGCTAGTTAAATTCAATCTGGTGCTAAGGTTTCAGAGTTCTGCAGTTGGTTTACCAACGAATGGGCCTTTTAATGTGCCTGGATAACTTCGTTTGCCAATTTAAGTGGCGTTTTCACGTTGAAATTGCTGCTTTCAGTGTTCATTGTTTCTAATCTAGATATATCCACCTATTAGTAGGCCGATAAGGCACTTCTTGTACCTATGTAAACTTTTACTGTAGAAGTGCAAGAAAATTGTATTGCTCGTCGTTTTCACAAAGGCGTTTAGTTTTGTCCACTCCAAAGAAGTTAGTTCTGGTGATTTGGATTGAGGAGTATTTCTAATGGCTTCCTGCCTTTTGACCATGGAATTTGTATGACTAACACCTCATGTGTTCTTTTAATTAGGTACTTTTATGTCGGGATGTCGTAAGGTGGGACGCCCTAAGGCTCGGTGGAGTGACGATCTTCGCAGGGTGGCTGGTAGCAACTGGATGAGTGTTGCTGAAAATCGAGTTGAATGGCGTGCGATTGAGGAGGCCTATGTCCAGCAGTAGACTGCTATAGGCTGATGATAATGATGATGCTGATGTCGGGATGTTGTGAAAATTTTATTTAGAAGAGTGTGGAAGAGATTTTCGGCCGTTGTCGGTTTGTTTTCTGATCTTTTCAAAAAGTAGTTATTTTTTTCTCCTGTCGTACCGATAGTAGATCTGATCCGAGTACTTCGGCCCACTAGGTGGTTGCGTAAATCGCAGCGTCAGTAGCGTTTTCTAAGTCTTCTAAAGTGCATGTTTGGGGGCTCTTTGAACACTCGAGAAAGCGAGCCATGGTCTTACGGCCATGGTGTCAAAATGCCGGAAGGATCGTGTGGTACATTTCCCCAAAGTAGCTAATTAAAATATGTTGACTTTACACGATTCTAAAACATTTTCGCATTCACGACACAATAAGGGGCGTGCCAAGGAAACCCCAACCAACTTTGTTAGGAAGTAAAAAAGACGGCAAACAGTAATATACTGCGATGTTGAGATTTTACGAGTTTAGAAAGATATTTCTATGTGTTAGTCACGTTCCCGCAACTTGCTGGGAGCGCAGTGATTTAAGTGGTATTTACTTGAACATTAGGAGGGCTATGTTGTAACTGAGGCACCTACTCGTCGGTATATTATTTAGAATTAAGCGATGACAAAGTATACTGTAAGAAGTGGTATCAGTAAAATAATTCCACCAGCGGATATGAGTGTATCATGGCTCAAAAACTCTGACAACCAGTCTTACCAAAGGGCGATACCCTTATTACCTAGTACTAACTGGATTGTGGAGGTCAGATAGGCAGTCGCTCCATGTAAAATACGGGTATTCAGCTGCATCCGGTTAGACTGGAAGCCGACCCTAACATAGTTGGGAAAAGGCTAGGCAGATGATGGATATGAGTGTATCTGTCGTGGCCTCGTGGCCAGATCTTAGAATTGATCTCTTCATGATGTGGCCGACCATTTCATGAAATTAACGTAACCTAACCTAATTCTAAGATCTGGCTAGACATATCCGAAAAGTCACTAGTATAATAATATCTATCTACTACAGTATAATATATATATCCTACGGACCTAATCCGATATGATGATGATGATGATATCTTTTTTATTTGAAAACTACTGCACAAATTAAAATAGGAAATACAAAATTGTTGGTAAATGTCTAGTAACATACGAGTCAGCCTGAACTAGGTAATCCTGTGTTTCAGGCAAGTATAATATGTGACCGATTTAAGCCTATCAGAGGATAAATAAAATATTGATTTTATTTATCCTCTGATAGGCTACTGAACTCTGGTGATACAAGGCTTTAGGCGATGCAACTTGCAACCCGACTTGCGTCAAACGAGACGCGCGTGCGTCACTTGTTCCATTCGCGTGAGCTCTGTCTTCGTATCATGGTGACTCGTGGTATGCTGTGAGCATTTGCTATGATCACTTTCTTCCATTTGTCCGTCCCCGCAACACGCCTGTCGCTCGTGGCAAAGATATACCATAATAATCCCACTACCTTAGCAGAATTAATACGTTAACTCCTACTGCGAAAGAAAAATATGAAAAGTAATAAAATACATGATTATGTTTTTGCTGTGGGTGTTTATTTACAATATTGCTGTATTTCCACGGAATAGAATAAACTTTAATAAAGCGAAATATTGTGTTTGTTGAACAAAAAACAGCCGGGGGCGCGTAACCCGTGCCTGCTCGTCACTGTTGCTGGCCGACAGCGAATATGGACACACTGAAGGTTTTCAACCCGTAAAATGTTCAGTCAATATTTTCTTTTATTTTACAACAAACTTTGATATGGCGAACTTTCATAAAAACTTTTGACCCCCATTTAACTCCTTCGGGCGATGAATTTTGAAACCTCCTTCCCTAATTCTCATTTTCGTTGTAAGTATTTTGAATTCTTGTGTATGTTATGGTTATAAACCCAGTCGTGTAGACTGTGCATCGTCGGTCAATGAATTTAAGATTTAATTGATTGGAGTTAAAGCAGATTTTTGTTGTTAAACTTTCAAAACGGAACTAGATAAAAACAGCCAAAGTACAGTAAATTGTTTCAGTCACGAGTGGTGTTATTTGTAATTCTTTTTGTTATTTTTCCCAATGATTTCTTTTAAAAACAAAATATCAGGAAACTGGTGCCCTGTTTCAGTGAGGCGGGGTTGCGGCAGGCCACGAAGGAGATGGCGGAATGACCTGGACAACGTGAAGTGGAAGGAATGGAGGGAGTCCTTCGCCTAGGAGTGGGACAGAGCAGGCTAGAAAAAAAATATCTTTGAAATTAATCCATATGGATAGGAAAAACATGAGGAGCTCGTGGCTAAACAATAACAGACGCTCGGGTCGATCTTTAGGTTAAGCCGTGCTTGCCTAGGTTGGTCTGTGGATGGGTGACCGCCCATTACATACCGAGTTTCCTCCGTGCCTCGGAAAGCACGTTAAGCCGTTGGTCCCGGCTGTCATTTGTAGATCTTTGACAGTAGTCAGTGGCCCAAAAGTCTGACAACCAGTCTTTCCAAGGGGTATCGTATTACCCCGTACTAACTGGGTTGTGGAGGTCAGATAGGCAGTCGCTCCATGTAAAATACTGGTATTCAGCTGCATCCGGTTAGACTGGAAGCCGACCCCAATATAGTTAGGAAAAGGCTAGGCAGATGATGATGAATAGGAAAACATTATAGTAGACAGACAGAGTCAGAAAAAGAACTTAGACTTAATTAAACCGTTATTGTCAGAAAAAAACATATTCATGAAATTATTCAATACCTAATATCAAATGAATCATTAAATATTTATAGATCACTCGAGGATGAATGGAAAATCTGTCTAAGGGTTCGTTTCCATGACAACAAAATTCATGCAATAACAGTATTATCGGCAAAGAAAAACATCTTTTGTTGTAATTGTAGGTAAAATAAATGTGCCTATGAAAGGTAATTGATGGGTCATATTGGGTTTCTTGGAGATCCCGAACATAAAACTGTTTTTATTTCTATGTGTTACGGTTTACTATGTATACAGGGTGTAAACGGACCCTTCACGAAGCTGTCAACCAAGCATTATGTACACCCAACTAAATAAGTTTACGCAAAAATTATTGCGTTGAAACGATTTTTTTTTTTTGGGGTGAAAAATCACGGTTTACGGTAGGACTCAATGTAACGCACTCAAAACATTGTGCTGATAGATGAATTGAATACTATAGTAAGGCGGTCGTGTAGGTGTTTAATGTGAAAATCAGTATTTAAAAAAAACTTGTGAAAAAGTTGGAACTTTGACCCCCAATATCTCCGTAACTGGAAGGTTCCCAGGTATGGTCTAGAACAAAAAAATTATCGCAATGACGGGGAGAATAAGTGCCTTTCGGCTTCGTTAAGGGTCTGGACCGGGGGTGAAAATTATCCCACGGCAATGGTCTGTCATCTATCTTCTATCGTGAAAAGGTAACGGGCAGACAGATTTACTTTCGCATTTAAAATATTGATGACGATTTTAACTTTCAGAATCTAAAATTCAGAAAAATACTTGGCGTTGACCACGCAATAATTTATTTAAATGATTTATTTACTGCGTTTTTAAATAACTATAAATCGCGATCAATATATAGAAGAGCGTTCCAAATAGTGTCACTATGCAGATCAGTTTAAATATTCAGAAAAGTTACCCACCAACAATGTTTCGACTTTTGCGGAGAAAAAATATCAAAACTGCGTCAACCTCTCCACCACTGCCAAAAAGATTGTAATGGTCAAACGAACATCAAATATACAAGTCTGGGATTACCGCGTACCAGTAATGACCAGCGCTCAAACAAGTTTGCCTACAATGAACAGACTAATTATTTCCAAATTTCCCTTGCAGCAAAGTTGATACCCTCTACAATGCCTGTTTCATAGATTCAGCTTTGCACGTGAAGCTCAAAGGTAAATTGGATGGCAACCACAGCGGTTTGAGCGCACAACACTCATTGACTTTAGGTATACAAAACATGTTTGTAGTCGGGTTTTCTACTTACAAGTACCTACATATTTAACCCTTCAAGTTGGTTAAAATGGTTCATATTTTTTTTTCAGTCTTAAAGAAATATTTGTCAATTAAAAAGAACAAAAGGCATTTCAGAAATGAAACAATGAACCGCTTCTGCCTTTCTTAATCAAGTATTCCTATTACTTATTAATTTGTTTCTTCTTGTTTAATATTTTTGACGGGAGCTCTTTTACCGAAATAAGCCCTCAGGGATATCGTCTCATTCAAAAGCTCCTACTTAAAAATATTAAGTACTCGTAATTAGTGATCTCGAATAAAATATCAAGTTCGTTAATTTTAATAAGATTACTCTAAAGCCTTCAGCTCATCCCGCTCCAAACAACGACCGAGTGTACTTCATCAAATATTTATGCTTTCGTGGAATCACTGTGTAAGTAATAATGCTTAAGCCGCTCATTAGATTCGTTAAAAAATGTTTCTTATTTTTCTAGTGCTTGATTTTTTCGTTTAGATGGAATGAATATTTGATTTCAGCCTACTTTTTCTGCTAGTGGTTCGTTCGTGTGACCCGAAAACGTGTGGCACGCAACAGCGCCGCCGCCGGTGCTAACACACGGTATTGGAATTTTTGTCGCCGTTCGCCTCCCACTGTACGACTCTTTCAGGGGCACGGGAGATAGGGTTGCCCGTAGAAATAATTGTGGACCTCTTTTATAGCGGTGTGTGGGCGACACCTATCCGTTTTTATTAACGTTACCGTATACCGTCAAATCGGCACAAAGGATTTTCAGATGGTTGGCTGGCTACGTAAAGTTATATAGTTTTTTTTTGTAAACGGTTACGTTGATGGAGACATGTTTAACAAAAAATGTTATGGCCTACATTAGTTTGAATACCTAAGTGACATTAGGCTAGAACATTATATAATGAGTAAAATGTTTTATAGCGTGACTTCCTATCATCAATTAAAGCATTTACTTGTGTCCCCAGTAAATTATGCTAGTTGTCCTTCAATAAAATAGATAGAGGATTGCGTACCGGTGTTCTAGTTATATTGTAGTGTATGGAAATGACATGCCCTACTTTGTTTGACTGTTGTGATTGAACCTAATTATTAGTGCGGTTTTGTGGTGTGACTAATTGGAATTTCGAGTGAGTATAGTAATGCTGACATAAAAAGGCTTATGTCGTAGCTCGAACCGTCCGACTAACTCGTTTAAAACTAGTCGTCCTTTCGGGAGGGCATAGAAAATTCAATTTACATATTACAAGAGCCGGCTGACTGGACACCTCATTATCCCATATAATGGTCGTCGCTGGGTTGCACTCCCACAAGACTTAATTACCCCTAATCTGGCATTCCGTGAATCTAACAGAAACCTCGCCCGAGTTATTACGGTCCACTGTTCTAAAGCTAATGGACTCGTTTATTTATCTGCTAATTGCACGTAATCCGCGAATCAAGATCGAGATATCTCGGACCGTATACTTGTGTTATGATATCCAGCAAAACTTACTTCACGATTGTTCCTGACAGACACTATATTCAGACTCTCTGGCGTTTCATAAGCGGGGGACTGTGAATGAGAAAGTTTGAAGCCGCGTCTCAAAAATGGCGTGGTTTTTTGTTAACGTTCAGAAATAAGAGGATAAGTAACGTCTCGTCGCGAAAATAGTTAGGTAACTTTTATGAAGTAGTTTTGGACCGTAAAGTTTGCCGCGGTATAAGGAAAAGCCCATACGTCGAAATACTGGAATAAAATCAGGTACTGGCTTTTTTACGACTACATTCTTTTTCTTACATTTGAGGTAAAATTTTTGAGGCGTAGCGAGAGTGCATCGATGCAGAATGTATCGCATGCGTTCTGAAACGAAAAGCTTCATAAACCCAACGGCAGTCTCGTTTAAAAGTCGTGTGTAAACGTTATGATATCGCCCCGACCTGCTTACGTACACTCGTCGCACTTTGCCTGCCCCTTAATTGGAGGGGTTGGCATATTTCAACACGCGACTGTGTACACATGCAAACAAAAATAGACTCTCGTGCCGTACACCACAGACTAATATCCAAGAGTTTTGTAAACACCAACGACTGCACGAGGTTAGCGATTTTAGACTTAAATAGTTCGTAAAAAAGTACTTTGGTAATATTAATGTATAATATTAATAACGATATGAACTCTAAATCATTTACTGAAAATACATAAAACTTCATAAATGTAATAGACATTCATAGATGTCACAGTCGAAGGCTTTAAATTAAAGCTGTTTTATGTAGGGACAGGATAAAAGAAAATTGGATTGGCTCCGAGCAGCGGGCCACAGCATTAGACGAAGTCAATAGAAATGAATGCACTTTGATTCGGAGATAATAAACTTTTTTGTACTGGGGCAAATTGAATTCCTGGCCGTTAATATTTTACAACACAATTGGAGAATATTGTTCGACGGAACTGGCATTTTATTTGTGAATTGTTTGCAGAGTAGTAGCTGGGTGCGTACTTTATTCATATTAAAATGAAAGCCAGGTGCATATTTGATTGGTAAAGTATATATTTATTTGTATTTGTGCAGATTAAATACGTACTTTTATTAAATACTGACTGCCTCGTTAGTCGCAAGCGCGACTGCTGAGCACGAGGTCCTGGCATCGATTCCCGGGTCTGACAAAGTGCTATTTGGTTTTTCCATCAGGATTTTTTTAGTAGCAGGTACGGAGTCTGGATACGTGCCGGGTTGATGGCAATTGGCTCGCTCCCTAGTACATGGGACTTAAACATAACTGGCGAAATGTGGGTGTACACCTCTGCTTAAGCCAACGGGGATTACAGGCGTGATGTTATGATTTTATTAAATAAACAAGGACACTAAGTAGTTATAAAGTTTTTTTCTGAAACCCACCAAATTATTGGAATACCTATAACGACCAAGTATTCTACAATATAATTATATTCTTGAATATCTGTAATACTTTTCCTCTATATATTTCTTATAGTGTACTTTACTTATCTAACCAAGTTTCCCTCGATATTAAAAAAGCAGGAACAGGAATACCTGAATATTTCAGATGTTTAATCTGAAACTGCGTGCTTCGCCGAGACAAGGGTAAAGGTACCTCCTTTAAGGGCTACCGGTCGGACGATGCACTTTGAAAATTTAATGTTGCATAGTAAACTTAGTTTCCAGAAGTTTCGCTAAAAACAATAATAATAACGATTTTCTTTGTGAAACTGAACAACAAATTCCACAAAGGACTTTTTTTAAACTTTTTTTCGCAGTACTGGGGTTGAAATTTCAGAGAAATGGCCAATGAGGTTACAATTGGCCTCGTTTTCCGCCGTTTCTGCAGAATACAGTTCGAATTTCATTTATTAGTATTACGTAGTTACCTTTAACTTAAATGATTCCTCAGTTCTAGATATTCCCTCCCATCAAAATTGAACGCTTGACTTAAATACGCAATTACGTCTCGGGATCACAAGGCAGTTAGATCACAAGAGGTAATATGAAATTGCTTATTCTCGAATAAAGCTGAGTTTAACGTTTTCGATATGAAGAGATCACATAGATTTGCGACTAAAATTTAATTAAATCTGTACCGGAAATAATTAAGAAATTATATTAAGGAGTTGATTTAATTACTAGATTAAATTCTATCTGCTTCTTTAAAGTCTTTGGATTTGATATTGATTGTAGGATATTTAAATGAAACCGCTTACCAATGTCATATTTTTTCAATATTTTTTTACGCTGGTAACATTCCCTTCCTTTGAAACTCATATTTAAACCCGTCTGTTTGATTAAAAGCCGATCTCTCACAAAGCTCATATAAAAAGCTCAGAGGCTAAACCGACAATCACTTTATCTATTCCTAGAGCGCGCGTTTTTAAAAAGAAAATCGTAACTGAAATCGTCATTATCCTTTATGAAACCATCGATAACGAACTGAGCGTCGGCCTCTTGGCGTCTTTTCCCTTTTTTTGTATTGTCCCCTAATCGCCACTTTGTTATTCAATTTGGAATGTTGCCAGCCAACTGCCTATTAAATAATACCGCGCTGAATCGGAAGATTCGCCCGGCTCCGCTAGATATAATAGTTTGCTTCCTGATAAAATTTTAAGTGAAATATTCTTTTATGTTTAGTACTTGGGTCCCGGAGGTGTCGTTTAAAACTGTTGGGTGGATTTTTTGGACTTGAGAAATATTTTTTTTGTGGTTACACTTTTATAAATCTTCATTGAATAACAACAGAACGTAGTTTCCTTTTTTTCTGTTTTTATTTAATGGTTTTTGATTGAGTACGAAAAGCCGGAGTATTTTTAATGTAGGCATATTTTTGTCCACAGGAATATTTGGATGAAAGCAGTGAAACGTGCCTTATCGTCCATACCTGCAGAATCAATCGCAAAAGTGCAGTGAGGAATCCATTGTTTAGGGCGTTTGAAAGAATTAATGGATTTCGCTCGAAATTTTGCACGTCTCCCTCTCTTTAATACCACGTGTCAAATGAATGATGGATGGATGGAATCGGTTTTCAAATAAGCGAGTACCCTTTAAATTAGACGATAAGTATTAAAATCTTACTTTTGTGAGGATCTCCTAACCAGGGTGAGTTTATTGACATAAATCCTGACTACGGGCTTCTGCTGAAAAATTCTTGAAGAAAAACCCACCAACGTCATCACCTGGGAATTGAACCCAAAACCTATTGCTCAACGGTATCACTTGCGATCACTAGCCTAACAAGGCAGCCGCATCTATATCTTTTATATTAATTTATCATGCACTAGCGACCCGCCCCGGCTTCACACGGGTGTAATATATATATAAACCATCCTCTTGAATCACACTATTTATTACTGAAAACTGCATCAAAATCCGTTGCGTAGTTTTAAAGATCTAAGCATACATAGGGAGCAGTGGCGAAGGTTTCGTAGAACTCGATTCCTACCGGCTTCCCTTGGAAAACTGGCACAGTCAGTATTGTATAGACAAATAAAATAATCACATTAAAGATATGTACTCCGGCTTACCTATTACAAAAATTGACCCTTCGCGACTGATAGGGAGGACAGATAGCGGGAAGCGACTTTGTTTTATACTATGTAGTGATTCCCATAAATCTGTTATACAAAAAGTATTGAAAATCATGGTAAAGTAGTAGTTGCAGGGCTACAATCGACCGGGAAATATTGCGTGACGACTGTCAACATGTACACACGACATGTTGTTTAGACTGTGATTTTTACGTCGTAAAACAACATTAAAACAACTAAATTATTAAAATGCGGCTCAATAATTGGTGGAATTACTTTGTGTATGTAACTAGTATCATTCACAAATTATAGGTTCAAGGGTTCTTTTATTGACGTTGATAGATGATATTATATTATAATGTTTAAAAAATTGATACAATGGTATATAACATAATTGGATATGTAACGTTTGTGGATGATCCAATCTAATATTCTTAATGCGACTCTGTTTTTTCGTGGCTTAAAAGTTGAACAGATTTAGATGAAATTTGCCACGGAGGTAGGCCATTAAATGGTTGGCCATGACTTTTTATCCGGGTAGTACCTTCCAATGGCATAATTCCCGACATCTACGCGGGCAAAGCTACGTGCAAACGCTAGTATCTCCATATTTATACTAGCCATCTATGAGCCTTTCGGTAGGTAAAAAAATATCCTCGAGTGTACTAAAGGATGGTACGGTACCCATTCCCAGGCTTGCGGAAGTCAGCTCGCACTGTACTCGTAAAACTTGAAATCTAGCCGCCTCTAGTTACACTGAAAGCTGCTACAAAAACTTCTAAAAAAGGTGGATTGCGAAAAGTTGAAAAGCGAGGTTTTTGAGCTTTGATATTTTACAGGTTCGGTGAAGTTTAACAAATGACGATACGTGTCAACGAGACGGATCCTCATAATAGTATATTTTGATATAAGTGCGGAAACTTTGTAATTGCATTCGAGGCGGAATTCACACCCGAGCCGCAGGCGAGTTTGTTATAGAGCCGGGAACTGCAGTAACAAATGCCTACGTGTATCAAACGCCGTTTTTCAATACACTTTCGAAAAATAAAAATATAAAATATTTTTGATTTTAGAACATAAATAAAAAAATGTTAATTTGTTCATAAAAGTAAATATTTTTTAAATTATCATGTTTATTTATAAACACAATTTAATTATTCAAAAAATATTTACGCCGCCGTTAAGACGCATATCTCTTTGCAGAGATCAAAAAGAAAACAATCAACGACGACTATAGGATTTAAACCAATTTGATCTTAGTATAGTTATCTGTGGTAATTTTTATTTCCGCGCACGTTGCGATAAACGAAAAGAATCCACGTGTGTGAAATACATTGCATGTTGAACCTAGTCGTAGTGCGATAAGAGCCAGTTTTCGAGGAAGTGTATTTGCATGCCTTTTGGATCAGTCAAACTATTACGGTAAACTGCGGACCGGCTGCGGACATCGGACACGGACAAATACTTCACCTAAGTATCTGTCAGTGTCCGGCGCCGCGTTAGTATTTGTCCGTACCGGTTTGAATGTACACTTGAGGACCTCGCGCACTACGCCATCACGACCACGACTCGTCGCACAACTGGCCGCAATCTTCAACAAAACTGGACGGACAACCAGTCGTGCGACCAAATTTTCTTTCTGGTTCCAACCGATAGTCGCTTCTGCGGCCAAAAGCCCGAGGTAGGTACCTCGAGCTCTATACGGTTACGACCAAAAATTCAGCCTATATAAGGTTTTACAGGCTGAATTTTTAATACATTGGTAAAATAAAATGAATAAAACAGATGCTTGTTTCCGCTGTTTCAGAGAAAAGTTCATATTCATGAATATTTTCACTCCCTGATGAATTTAAATTCAACGTTTTATACATAAATGTATTTCTAGGCATTAAGGCTATTGCGTTTAACTACCTACAAAAGTACCAGGAGTTCATGACGTAGTGGAACCTTATCGTTTAATAATAAATAATGATCGTGTACTGAGAACGTGTTACCGACGCCACCTGTCAGGGAACACGAACGTTGCACATTGCACTGTCGTGTCTGAACATAAATGTTCAACATTTAACATGACCGCTTACATTGTTGCCGCTCTGTATGGGAGCAACATTATTTATTGCTGGGTTCTGAAATGAGAATTGGGAGGCTGATGATTACTTACTATGCCATTGAGAGGTATTGAACGACTAGTTTTGGCTTCAGAAGCCTTTTTATCGAGCCCATAGGAGTGAGTAGGAGAAAGAAATAGAAAGTAGGGGAAAAAATAATTATAGTGAAGAACCTAGTTATGTTTATAAATGCCTACAGTGCTACAATGAGCTTTTGTAACTCGAATGACGTTGTCGGGGGGCGCTATTGGTAAACTGTGAAAGAGTCACTGAAATATTAAAAACAAAATGGCGGCGTTTGTCCTGTTTTTGGTCAAGAGCCAAAAGATCTATCTCAAATAAAGAGAAGTGGTTATAAAATGAGTTTACATTGGTTTTATAATAGGTTTTAAATTGTAACAATAGGATTTCGTAAATACAACACAATTATTGTGTTAATTATCTTCATTTCCCATGTATTAAAAAAGATTCCTTCTAAAAAGTCTTCATGCGGCTCACACGTACTACTCCAGAAAAAAGAAAAACAAATATGGCCGCCTGAGGTGGTCCAGCACTAGAGAATCGTATTCGTTAGAGCTGTTTTTTTGTCATTAGCAGCTTTTTTTATTGCTAATTCTTCCCTTTTTATTTCGTCTTAGATTTTAGCTTTTTAGACTTCTTTTTCGTAACGGACTTGTATTTTTATAGAGAAAAAAATGTATTATGGTTTTACATTCGCGCTTGCCGTTCGCTACGTGCGTTTTGCCACGGTAACGATACATTGCCTATGAGGAAATAAAACAAATCAAATTTATTGGATTCGATTAACTTTTCTGAAATAATTTCTTGTACCGGTCATCTTCAATTCAGCCCATCAGTCTGCTGAAGGCTGTTCCTTATGCCATGCGAATGCGATCGATATGTTGATATTTATTAGGCACAACATTTAAAACATCGTGTTTAAATCCCTACAGAAATTCAATAGCCATTTATTAAGTAAATCAAAATAAGTTAAGTAAATCAAAATAAGTAAAGTAAATCAAAAAGCGTATAGAAAAGTCGTCAAAGCCAAAATTAACGTTTTTAATTTGCCGTCCTGGCAATCAATAGAATAATGGCTCTTTTTGCTTTGCTGTCCACAAGGATTTACATTTTATCATCATTTACTTTGTGTTATCTATTATTTTAATTCTATGTTTAATTTTACCTGTTCCTGCAACCTGTGTAGTGTCTGCTTCCTTCGTGGTTTGACTGGTTCTCTGCCTAAGCCATTCTATGATTGCGCCTAAAATACGTTCTACATGGTGCATGTTGGTAAAAGTTAGATTTTGCACCAAACACGAAGTAAGTCATAAGTTTGAAGTAACAACTCATGGCTTATCACGTCTGCTATGCGCCGGCCAGATATGGGTCACAGTCCTCATAGTTAGCGGCCGACTGTTAACGATCTGTAGCTGTGTGTGTGTGTCTGTGTGCTTGTTTATTTGTGTGTGTGCGTGTGTGTAGGACACAGATTACATCGCAGTGTCACCAGCTCATTAGCTGCATATTGAAGTAACTGTTAGGACGAGGACATGACATATGTTCCATGGCATTCGATGTAGTTGTAATGTGTTACTTTACAGACAATGTTGTTATAGCGACGCTTAGTATCGTATAAAGATTTTAGGTTTACTAGTGTGAGAAATGTATGCCAAAAAAAAGACATCATGAAATAGAAGTAGGTAATGTAGGTATTTCATATTGAAGAAATTCTTTTTCTTACCTAACTTTACTGAGCAAAATAGAAGGAATTTGGTAAACCAACCTATTTATAAATACAGCTGTTGTCTGTGACTTTCGTCCGCGTGAAATTATTATAAAATATTACTTTATTCCTTATTTGAAGTGGATTTTGTTAACAATTTCAAGGGTTTTCATTTTTTTGCACAGAACCCTATTTTTTTTTTCTAAAATAAAAGCAGCCTAAGTTCCTCCTTATAACATCAGCTAACTGCAGTAAAAGTCCCACCAAAATCGGAGTCAGAGATTAGCTGGAACAAACAGACAGACATGCGAAAAGACAAAAATTTAAAAACATGTTTTTTTTTTGTTTACATTTTTCGGAAATAATTTCATTTGCATTCAGTAAAAAGCTGTTATTTTGAAATTACAAACAGACATTTCAATTGTATTTATTTTTTTAGTTTTGTGTGTGAAACAAATATTGGTAACATAGTTGATACTATGTTACAAATATTTGTTTCGAACAAATCGAACTTTAAATGTGATATCACTTATTTTTGTCAAATGAAAAAGTTATCGCTGATCATGCAGTCGAATCTCACGATAAAAAAACAAACAACTTTAAACTTTTTAAATTGCCACGTTTCTACTAACGGAGTCACCGATGTCGTTAATTTAGGAGTGTTCAATTAAATAAACGTAATCCGATTCAAGAACAGAATCAACAGGCTGTGTTTGATATAACTTCTTCCAAATATTAGCAGGGCCTTGAAACGCCTTAACAACCAGTCCTTTTAATATATTTACTAACTAAAAACAATGATGAAGAACTTTTGAAAGTGTTCCCGACACGTGTAAAGCGGTTTCAAAAGTTCTATCAAAACAAACTAAGAAAGTATGTTCGATTTCAAAATTATAGTTATAATAATTTTGTAGTTCTTCTTATTTCTGTTTTTCTTGGCAAATAAAAATATTATTTATAAATTGATTATTTAATATAGTTTTATCTTTGTTGTCGAATAAAATGAATTCTCAATTGTCAGCTTTGTAACTTTTTTTTTGTTCTCGGGGAGAAACCTCTAAAACGCGACTGGGCTTTGAGGATAAGACCAGGGAGTGTGGTATTTCTCAGCTTCATTAAAACCACCCGGGTGGTCTCCATCCGCACATGGGAGGAGGCACCGTTTCCTCTTAAAAGACTTGTCCGGAGTCCCCTCTGCACAACCCTAGAGAGATTGTAAAAAGGTACTGTTTGTTTGTTCAGCTTTGTACCTGCCACAGTTTGTTTCTGTCTCACCCAAAGGCTGACTGGTGGAAAATACCAGTATGGTTTTAAATCTGCCCTTGTACATTTGTGTGCCTTTTTTTTATATCATCCTATTCTGTCCCACCGCTGGATAAAGACTCCATGGCTTACCAATTTTGTTTGTCATTTGCCTTCTCTCACCAATTAACCGTTAAGAAAAAATATTATATTACTCCAGACCGCGGCGAACGTTGTGTGACGATCTGATCTCGTTTGCGGGGCTAACATGGCCAGATATCGCACAGGACAGAGAGGTTTGGAAGGAGAAAGGGCAGGCCTTTGCTCAGCAGTGGGACTGAGTGTCCCACTGCTGGCTAACAAAAAAATACCAAATACTTTAATCTCTATGAAGTGTTTTATTTTCTTTAGCCATGAAGGTTCGCAAAGAGAAACCAACAAATGTCTCATTATCTAACTGCAATACATGCTAATGACGTCTACATTTAAGACCACAGAGTGTGGCTAACACCTAAACACCGTGGTGGTTACTGATTGTACCCCATTCATACCCCAGTCTATAAGGTATTAATAGATTGCATCTACAAATTATGGATTAGACTTTTTTATATATCGAAAAACACATTTTAATTTTCCCTTACATGGAAAATATGAAGAGTAAAAAATGTCTAGTACCCACAATAGGCATGTTTCCTAAAAAAATCTAATAAGTCCGTCAGATAGATTTCAAAAAAATATTGGACACGTATTTTTTCTTTTTTCACGAAAACTAAAAATGAAGATGATACAGTGCGTGGAAAACTCGTGTGACGTCATACTTGTAAGTAAAGTGTACTGACTTTTTACCGAAAAGTGACGTCACACGCCCCCACTCATGATCTTTGATGCGTTTTATCTTCGTCAATTTTTATTGATTTGATAAAACAAAAAAATACGTATCCAATATTTTTCGACAATGTAACTGACGGACTAAATAGAATCATTTTTTTTTTTTTTTCCCTATATGAAGAATTCCCACTGAAAATGCTATTTGATAGCATGCAGATCAGTGTATGCGCCGAATAATCCGCATTCCGTCTACAATACTTCTGCGGCATCTCTTCAAGGAATTATCTACTCGAAAACCTTCTTATTTCCAAAGAAAGCATTTACAAACACTTGTCTTTCTAAGCTCAATGTAATTGATAGTCACTGTGACACGAGACATTGGATGTTTATTTCTGATTAAAAAGCGAATCTTGATTCGTTTAAAGTTAGAATTCGATCAAAATAATTGGAATGGCTTGTCAGTCAATAAAAACTTGGGACGCACCCGCTCGAGACCAATTAAATAAAACAAGTTTACGAAATCAATTAGTTGCAATGTTGGCTTTGCACAACTTGTTATTGAGTTTCCAAACTCGTAATATGTCCTACGTTAGGTTTTATGTATCCTTTTAAATTTAATTTAACTTTTGGAAAATGAACTTTGTCACGCTACCATGTGGGTTTACTTTTTGCTCATAGTTTAAGCTTTTATTCATTCTGTACTTGTTACACAGTTAAGCCTCTGTGTTTTAAACGTTTATTTGAACAATTATAACTTTCTGTTGTGAGAGTGTAGATCGTAAAGTTTTTATTGAGCAAATTGACTTGCATTACGTAACTTTGCAAGTTAAGTGGCTGAAAATGGTGTACTAACATACTTACTTGTTCTTTATTATTAATGGGTGTTTTTGTACCGTATTGTTTTACAAGCCGTATTATACATAATGGGCTTGTTTTAGTGAAAAAGCGTTTATAGTCGGTCACTGTCACTGTTTCTAGCTTTGACGGTTTACCTAGGAATATGGTATGACCCACATAACAATAACAATTTTTTTTTTTGTATTTTTAAATTTTTTATATTGTCTTTCTAAGGAATATTTAAAAATGTAATTAATTTGTATTGAAATAAATAAAGGAACAATAACAAAGACATTTGTTTCCCAAAATATAACATATGACACTTTTATAACAGTCTTTTAATAGTTATTATTAAAAGAATGACACACACCGAATTAAAAAATAAAATATACCTACCTAGGAAGGTTTAGAACAAAAAGTTCGATTGAGCCAGTTACATTCTACATCATTCTGTAAAAATAGAAATCGCATAAAAACGAATCAAATAGGTAGGTTTTGGTTTGTGGTTTTTAACGTTTGTAGCACGATTGCACAAATAATTCTGTTCAACAAATAAATACAGATCAAAAAACCACTCATGAATTAAGTTCATATTCAGTAATGAAACCACTTTTTTTTTGTTGAGCTCTTTCCTGGATCCATTTGTCTGAAACATTTTTTATTTATTGGAAATGGAAATTCAGATTTTGAGCTGAGACCGTATAACGAAACCAATCTATAGCAGAATGGTATCGATTCCGTTTCTGAAACCATGTACCGACACAAATGTGAACCAGTAAGGACAAGGCTTTATTTTATACTAGCTGATACCCGCGGCGTTCCTAACCTAACCCGCGACCGGTTTAGGATTTCGGGTCAGGTTCGGAATAATCCCTTCCCCCGCGTGGAGTTCGATAATTGTCCCGTACTACCGGATAAAAAGTATCCTATGTATTAATCTAGGTTATAAACTATCTGTTTGCCAAACTTCATCCAAATTCGTTCAGTATTTTTCGCATTTATATAGTAAGATTGAGAAATAATTCAGCATCCAGTTAATTTGTGTCTCATTCTATAATGTATTTTAAAAGCGATTTAACACTTTAAATTCTCAATACTTTTAAATAAATGTAATGAGAAAATCTGTAGTCTTTTCAAATTCAGTTCTTTTGAAAGTTTCCACGAAACAAACCTATAAAGACAATAAGCCGTGGTCGAGCCGTTGTTAATAACTAAAACTTAACAAAAGAACCTAGAATTAACTTCTTAGAAATCTGTTTAATTCATAATACTTAGCGAATAGTTCAAGCAGAACAGTTTTATACTAAATTTATTTTATCAAATTTTATAAATTTTATTAATTATTTTATTAAGACGTTACGTTTTCCAGATAATTTATCAGTCTCGCCATACTTTCTTTTAATGATGTTAATTAGATATTACAACTTCCTCAAAGAAAGTATCTTGTAACATAATTAAGTTGATCGATGGAATGGTTTTTTCTTTCTTGCTTATATTTTAAAAATATGTTCCTAAATGTTGTTTTGGTAAAATAATGTTACAGGAAAATTATTTTGAAGAATATTCTTTTGGTGATTTTATTTCGTTAGGAATTTCAGCCGCGTCTTTTCATATTTTTGAGTTTATAACCACGTGTTTCAGTTTTAGAATTATATTCTTACTTTTTTATTATTCCATAGGAAACATTCTAATGACTCTTAGTCATTAAAATGTCAGAACATGTGACATGAGATGTGTGTGTGTCTTGTGTGTGTGTGTGTGTGTGTGTGTGATGTGTGTATGTGTGTGTGTGTGTTGTGTGTGATGTGTGTTGTGTCTTACGGTGAGTAAAAAACTGAACAGTAAACTATTGATAACCCATTAACATCATCACTTTTTGATTTTCAGTAGGCCGGTGCAGCATGTCGCCTTCGTCCATGCTTCTCTATTACTCGTCATCAGACACCTCCTTTCTTACCATATCATCCTTCATACAGTCCATCCGTTTCTTTGGTGTTCCTCTGCTCTTATACCCATCCGTATTCATAGTCAACACTTTCCTCACGACATTTTCCTAATACAGTTTGATAACTCAAATGGGAAATTACCACCAATTGGACAGTTATAAGAAGAAGGCAAACTATTGTGCAGAGTATCAATAAGTACTTAAATGATGAACTAGTTATCAGAATTGTATCTCAGGTTTCTCTACAGTTCTTTTCAGGTAATGTGAATATACAGGGTGTAAACAGACCCTTCACATAGCCGTCAACCAAGCATTCTGTACATCAAATTAAGTAACTTTACGCAAAAATTATTGCTGGGAATCGACACTTTTTTTTGGGGTGAAAAATCACGTTTTACGGTAGGACTCGATGGATGACACTCAAAGCATTGTGCTGATGGATGGATTGAATAGTACGGGGGTCGTGGAGGTGTGTAAAGTAAACGTCTTACATTAAAAACATGTATTTTAAAAAGTTGAAACTTTGACCCCCAATATCTCCGTTACTAGAAGGTTCCCTGGTATGGTCTAGAACAAAAAAAATATCACAAAGACGGGGAGCACAAGTGCCTGTCGGATATGTTAAGGGTCTATTAACACCCTTTATGTCCAAAACTAACAAAACATTCACGTGATTCTCTGCATTCTTAAGTAACTGAGTTCTACATAATCAGGCATTATCGTCAGTTCGATTAGATTCAAAGATTTAATACAATCAAATCTTATTCGATATCTAAAACGTGTTCCATGTCCCCCATTTAGGGGCGTGTGAGCTCCTCCGGTCTACACTCTACAGAGCCGCGGTTCCGTAGCTATTTGCATGTGAAAGAGCGTCAGTGGTACGGTCGTACCTACTTTTGTATGAAGGCGGATGAGTAGACAGGCTAGAGTAATAAATTGTACACATTTCTAGTACCTTCATTGAGTACGGAACAATGGGTCTGGTTTTCAGTGGATGAAACGTAGCTCTGTACGTCTTTTTTTGTCAAGTGAAAATTATTGGGAATGGTTTCACGAATGGATTCAATGTTTTTGTTTTTAAGCACGGGCCGACAAAATCTACCTTCTGTTTATATAAGATCCCATTAAAATAGATGAACAAACTTTTAGAAATTATTCAGACCACCAAAATAAGCACAATGGTAAAAAAAAAGAAAAACTCATTAGACACTTACCTACAAGAAAAAAAATCAGCTAACGAAAACACACTAAAAATATTGGTTACCCAATGATTTTAGGTCCAAATAAAATCACTTTAATCATTGTTATTTTTTTGCTTGGATATCTTTGGTTAGACGTACTGAACGCTGCGTTATTTGTCCACCTATTTTAATGGGACCTTATATAATTATGGAAACTACGGAAACTTATAGGAGCTAGCTCATTAAAATCATCATCTGCCTAGCCTTTTTCACAACTATGTCAGCTGTATACCAGTATTTTACATGGCGACTGCCTATCTGACCTCCTCGATAGCTCATTAAAAATATTTTCATGAAATGTTACTTATTTATTTTCAGCTATCTATGCCGTTTACAAAGCTGTACTTTCAATTTATAACAAGACTAAGCTTCAAATGGTTTGCCTTGTTGTTCAGAAGTCAGGGGACTAGGGACGTCGCCCGTGTTGAGGTCCCCAAGGAGATCGCTGCTAAAGCTGACATGAAAACGAAATAGTCCGCTCTGAATGCACTTCAAGTTTGAAAATAAGTAACTGAATGACTGATGTCTTGTTGATAAACGAATGACTGAAAAATCTTAACGACAAAAATTATAACCTACTTTTGATAACTTTTCGTGCCTAATTTGCAAGGCATTAATGTTGCCGACATATGGTTTGAACAAGGCGGCGCCTCATGCCAATAAGGGTGCGAAACGATTAATTTACTCAAAGAAACTAGCCGCGGAGCCCGAAGTCATATTTAAACATAAATGACATAAACTATCAATCAAATACAGACAATTACATCATGGATCATCATCAGCCTTCAGCAGGCTGGACTGCTGAAGCCTCCTCAATCGCACACCACTTAACTCGATTCTTGGTAACTCTCATCCAGTTGCAACCTCCACCCTGCGAAGTTCGTCGCTCCACCGGATGAATTTCATCAATTTTAAACACATTATTCTGTCTTTTATTTCAATTTCAAATGTTCTCTGCTTCTAAAAAAAACTAAATAATTATGCATCTTAACAGTCTGTCTACTGTTGTATGTTGATTTGTTTTTTTTTTTAACGAATCAACTCTGACAGACAATCAACTAATATGTCAAGTGTGTGCAATCATACCTTTAAGCATTACAAGAACTGTGAAATCACATTTATGAAGTGTTCAATATCTATAGGTTAGGCAGAGTATGACCCAAATTCAAACGCTTGTAACATGTCATTTGGGGCACTAGCGTAATATGTATGACCAGTTGCTAATAAACATAATGACGTGAAATAAATTTATTACTAGCCACCCGTTTAGAGTGAGACCGCTGCCACTGCTGCGCCTATATGAAACGCAATTCGCCAGTGTCGTGTAAATGAGTAGAAAGTTCTGATTATGCCATTTATATTTAGGAAATATTTGGTTTCTCCATCAGGAATTTCTCCATAGCAGCCATGGAGTTTGGATTTGTGCCGGGTAATGGCAATAGGCTCGCCCCCCTATTACTTGAGACTAAAACATAACTACCGAAATGTGGGTGTAATATTAGGTACACCTCTGCCTAACCCTTCGGGGATTTCAAGTGTGATGTTATGTATATAAGAATATTATTGAGGATTTTCAAATTAAACCACAAATTGTTTCTCTGAAAATACAAAGTTTGTTTTATTTAACACATTCTTACAATATTACAACAGTAATCGTTTATCTATGATAATTACTCAATAATCTTACCTGAAAATACAAAGAAACGACATTTAAAGTTCACTAATATCGCCTCCTCAATTATATCCTTTTATTTTGTCTCTCCACACGTTTTCTTAAAACAATAAATCACACCGAATATTTTGACCATCGTCCGCCATTCAATTCCACAGACAACTTATAAAGGCGCGAGGCGCGGCAAATTCGAATTAATGAAATGTCATTTCATTACATGTATTTTTTAGTAAATACTGCCTTCCTAACATCCGAGTTGTTTGCAGCTAAAAACCAAATAGTAAAGTTAATCAAACTTTACTATTTGGTTTTTAGCTGCAAACAACTTGCTTAATGTCACTCTTATATGTCGGATATGTCAGGATTTATTCCGTTAGGCTTGTACATCATGTGGACAGACGATGGGTTTCGTGCAATGAAAATACACTGGGTGCGATACACTGTCTATTAAACTAACAAATTACTTGAAATTACATCTCAACACAATAACACGGGGGCACAATGAATCGGGTACAGTTCCAGAACGTCTCAACTCCACTGCGATCAGACAATCAATTTCGTCCTCGCCTCGAGCTGTAAACATCAGGGCTCTGTAGAAGCATGCTGTGGTGTGGGTGGACTTGTCAGTAGGTCTCTTGATGTCACCACTGGCGCTTGCGATTCATTTTATGTCCATATATGTCGGATTCGATCATTACCGGATCCGACATATATGATACAGAACAACTGCTGACATATATAAAGAAATACTGGTAAAAGCCTTGATCGAGAATTCGATAAACTTTTCCCCATTTGGTAACCGATTCAGCTATGGGCACTCGTACCTTCATACACTAATGAACTTTAACTACCTCATTTAAACGTGATTATATTCCCGTAATTCGCAAATACCGATTCCCTATGTCTGTAGTTTTTCGGTAATGTCGGTAACTTATCGCCGCGATAACCTGGAGAGCAGCTATAAAAGTATGCAAAATCTTTGGAATAATTATGCAAATGGAACATTCCCGCGACCGCCATTCACATTCAAGCAGGTGCTTAGGTGCCCAGCGTATTGCAAAGATTAAAGGTGTGTAGGTACACGGACTCGACATGTAGTGAATTTGTGTGCCTTATTTGAAACGGATTTCCTGAGTCAAATTAAATTCCAGTTAGTTTATAATCTTTGAGACGAATCTACGTCAAAAGTTTTTTGGTTAAATGAAGAAATCGAATAGATATTTGTACATTGGGTTGGGATCCAGTCTATTTTTGGTCCTGAAAATATTGGGGCAAAATTTAAATTTTACAGTATCTATTTAACTTTAATTATAACCGCCATATCAAACATTATTTAAACTGATCGTCACATAAATCTTGAATCGAAATGAGATGTTAAAAGAAATCTATGCTGAAGTATTCAACAGAATCTCAGCAAGAAAATAATATTCCAGAATAAGTTCATTTATGAGACTAGCGCATATTGATTTTTCAATTGAATAAGCGGCTCGTTGGCTCTGTAAAAATTCGACTTTTAATTCTCTATTGTCGGTCGCGGCAAGGCCGTAATGGAATCAAGGGGTCGGGTCACGTCTTCTACCCTCAAACGGCTGACGGTGGAAGATAAACTTTACCTTCATTGTCAATTTCCTCGAGTCTTGAGGGCACTCCGCACGGCCGGAAACAATGAAAGAAAAGTACTTTGAATGAGTTTCTGTTGACTTTTTAAATGGCGCGTTAGCCTAACACAGCCTATTAAGCCGTTTCGATTGTGGTAACGACCTACCTATTTGCTCTATTACTGGAAATACGTACTCGCTAGTTACATTATTGCGGTGGTGGCGTGACAATCGATTGGCTGTACTTACGTGTAGTGGCGTGCTTAGGGGCCAACAATACGGCAAGCGTCTAGGGCAAGCAGACTGTTCAGGACCCCGAACATCATGAAGAGTAATACGTTATAAAGGTAAGCCAAGCTTTTAAGCTTGTATGAAAGTACCGCCACTACTAACGTGCCTGCTGTGTAATGTGATTCGAACTCTAAATGTGTAACATCACCAGGTTTAACACCGTGACCTGCATAAAATTTAGTGATATACTCAAACTAATCCTCAACCGATTAAAAGGGATAGGCTTAATTATGTACCATGTTAATTTAGAATTGAAATTGGTACGAACCACTCGTAAACTTTCATATTATTTCACACTACTAATAACTTAATTAATATACGAGGGTTTAAAACCGAAATAGGGGATAAGGCTTTAATATAAGTTTGTGTCGTTTACAATACATAGGTAATGTATTTGGTTAGTTCTCTTTGTGTTTTTAGGATAGTGAATTGAAACAGTTATTTATGGGCTGTCCGATGAGAATTGATGTTGATAAGGATTGAAATCCCAGATAGGGCCGAAAGGTACAAAATACGATAGATAACTTCTTTAGATACGTTTTTTGCGACTTCTTTACGATAAGGGAGCGTAGCAGACATAAAGCTGACGGTCGGAAGGCGCGACGTGAGGAGAGAATGGATCTTTTGTGTTAGATGAAATTTGAATTTGAATATCAAGACGAAAGCTCCGATTTTATTTCGGAACACAATGAAAGTTAGTTACTACAATATTATTTGGATTGTAATCATCAGAGTTAAAACAATTTGAATAAATTAATTCCGATAGATGTTTGTTACAGCAGATTGTAAATCGAAGTTGTAGAGGTTGGGAAACACTTTCGATAGATTTCCAAGAATCCGTTTTTAGAAGCACTCTTAGGTAGGTACTTATTTTATTATTGTAGTTATGTATTTGGTACTATAAATAATACTATTATTTATTATTTCAATTATGAATATTATTGCATCTACGTAATACCAAATTTTTCGTCAGAGGTTTATTTTTATATTTTTTTCTCGCCCATTAAAAAAACAGGGACCGTATAAAATGGCCGTAGTAATTTTTGCAAGCCCACAACGTAAGTATCGTATCGTGTCGCCACCGCGCTGTCGTGTTGGTTAATGTGAAAACACGCATTAGTAATTAAGTAGGCACCTTTTATTATGTTTACACACAAAACACAATTACACTAAGCTTGGTCGGGCGGGTGGCTTATCCTCGGGAACAGACTGGTAACACGCTATATGCAATACCACGCAGCCTGCTCATTGGCTACATTGTCATCCCGTGTGGCCATCTTCCTTGAATCGACCAATGATTGCGAATAGTGTGTTGTTTGTGCCCGGTGTTACAAGTGTTTCGACGCCTTTACTCTAGTATTTATGAGCAACTCATCAGGCTAGATAATCTGTAACTGATTAATATTGTTGTTAATTATTGATGGTATTACTTTGTTGGGTGTATGCATTGTTTATTGTTTGTTATTGGTCGAATAGGGATGGAACATTTTGATAATAATCTGTAGGTGAATGGCCGCTATGTTTCTTATATCTCTTGAGTTACATTCATACATGATTCAAAAGTTCATATAAATAACATTGCGCCTGTAATCCTAGAGGGCTTAGGCAGATGTATACTTAATAGTACACCCACTTTTCACATTCACATTTCGCCAATTATGTTTAAGACTCCGTGGTTGCTACGGAGAAATTCCTGATGGAAAAACCCAATAACGCTTTGCCCGACCCGGTAATCGAACCAAGGGCGTCATGCTCAGCAGTCGCGCTTGTGACCACTAGACCACCGAGGCAGTTCTGGATAAATAAACAACTCGGATAAATAACTCACAAACCAGCGTGAGTGTATGACCAGAGGCGAAGCTAAAGGAGTATGCAAGAGTCGTAGTAGGTGGCGTTCTCTGAAATTAAATGTGTTTTTTTTGTAAGTTGGTTTTAAAAAAAAAAACGTCGTTCATTTTACAAACTAGACGAGGTCGGTGTTTTCTATTAAACTACTCTGAGAAGAAGCAGCTCTTTTCAAGTCCAGACGTTGTCTTGGTTAAATAATATGGTATTTTGAAGAAAGAGCCCACAGAATTTAGTGGACTTGTCCAGTTAGTGCTTGCAAGAGGCAGTAAATGTGTAGTGAGGTTTATCCCTATGGGCGGAAAGACTTTATAGCTAAGACAAAATGGGCTTATCCTATTGCTGGACAAAGGCCTCCCTCCATTTCTTCCAACGGTTGCGATTCAGAGCTACTTCTTTCCAATACTCAAGGACGACATCCAGTTCCTCTCGCCAACTCCGCCATTTATGTATATGTATATAAAAACAAAATCCTACGTAATGCCAACAATAATAGAGACCAGTGTGACCTCTCTAAGTTGCAGCACAAAAAAAATTGCAGAAAAACTCAAACGTGGTACTGGCATGACAATTATTTACAGCGCACTTTGTCGCTTTGTCGCCCACTGAATGCCTAACTGCCTATGCGGCATGCCTTTAGAGTGTACCTAGGGTACTCTAGAGGAGTTACTGGCATGTTATATTTAAAGGAGATTAAACACTACGCTCATACTTACAAGACATTAGGAAAAATAAAGTTGGAGCTTAGAAGGCTGACAGTACGCATCATAATGTAGAAATCATCATCTGCCAAGCATTTCTTTCTTTTTAAGGGATCGGCTTCCAGTCTAACCTGATGCAGATAAAACCTATTTTACATGGAGCGACTGCCTATCTGACCTCTATCACCCAGTTAGTACTGGATAATACGATACCCGTTGGTGAGACTGGTTGATAAAAAATATGATTTTAAAATCAATAATTATTCAATTTATTAGTCAATACGTCTTTCATTTATCGTCGGACCCCATAGTACCTATAGAGCTCGCATCGACTGTGCAATGGTCGTCCGCCCATGGTCACGGAAGAATGTGGACATTGCTCTTAGCTGCGTTGCTTTGATTTCTTTAAAAGTTCATGATACAACCTGAAATTAGTTTGCTTTTTTCGAGAAACGCTGACAAGCTGTGCCGAGTCTCAACGTTCACTACGGATTATTTTTAGGGCAAATGAATACAACCAATGAATGTAAATATCTTGTTGCCGACTAAAGAGATTTCAGGTTCATAACACTATCAGCGTACTAAAAACTGCAGTGTATTCATGTTAGACGATAAGAAAAATTATATACTTATATTTTAAGAGATGGCAACTTAACCAATTTCAGTACCAACGTAAAATAAAAATACAATCCCTCGAAGTTATAAATAAATACCCAATGATGCATAAAGCAAACAACATTATGTTAAAAATAAACCTCGTGTTTATTCTCACACTTCCACCCAAGGAAGCTCACACGACCCAAATCTAATCGCTCCCCTTGTAAAGCGCCTTGGACATAAAAATATCAGTTCCGCTGTACGCCTGGCCGGAGTGAATCGTAAACAGGCGCGGTGTCACGGCGATAGATCACTGAACACCGATCGTGTAACTTACATATTAGCCCCATACGTTAGCACCGTACTGACAAAAACCAGTCACACGTCCCGATATGTTAAACTACGAATTGATTTCCTGAAGGAGTTTCTTTGAGATGGTACTGTTTTTTAACGCCAGATTCGCAAACATGTGTGTCCTGTAACATATTGCTTTTTTCATTCGTTTTCTGTGTCGTGTTTTCGCTTTGGTAGACCGTCGATATTGGGCTTTTTCGTTTTCTATGACGAATGCCACGCGTTTTTGTACATGTAATAAAAGATGAAAAGGTCGTGGTTAGCTGAGTGTGAATGGGTTTGTTAGGTAATTTATCAATAAATGTTATTAAGGTCACCATTTCCTGAATATAAGGAGTAGATACTTCCGTATTTGAGAGGATTGGCTAACTATATAAAAACCTACTCTTAAATTCATGGATATTACTTTTTCCGATCGTTTTTTGTTTTTTTCTGTTTATTCGAATTTATAAAAGAGGTACCCATAAATCAATAATGTTAAAATCTAAATTAAAATACCCACAATAATTAGACGCTCTAATTAAAAGTTAAGCACAATTAATACCGAATCAAGTTGAAACCGTAACATCGTAACTTGAAACTCATAATCTCAATCAGAAGTTAGAAGCGGTCACAGAAACGCTATAAATCATTAAACGCTGAGCCTTATTGACAGCCTACGTTACATTTACGAGAACTCTTGAAATCAATTTCCTCGCTGAGTTAAGAGGAAAATCTGATAAGGCGGGTGTACCTACGTTCGGCTTTCGGCTCTTGACGTCGATTCCGTCCTCGTCGTTCGGCCGTAGGAATCACTGCACCATGCACTAACTCCGACCTTCGGACAACCTGAAATTAGATTGTAGCTGCAGCTGACACATGCTTCGACCACGAACCTCTTTTATGCTTAGGACGGCTATTTACGCTTCCAATGTTCAATGTCCGGTGCACATTATTCTACTGATCGGAAGTTCGATTTTATTCGGTTTCAGATGGAGGAGTTTTGTTTTATACGTTGGTATATTCTGATAGAAGGCTTTTGATGAATTTGTTTTTAGATTTAAACCATTGGGACAAATTGGATGACGGTTGTGCAACCAATTAAGCACTTTTATTGAACTCTGAAAGCCTGTTGTACTACACGTCGCGGAATATTTCAGTTCGTTAAGTTTTTGATCGTTCGTCTATTAAAAATAAAGTGAAGTTTATTTTCTCATGGGCTCCAATAAAACCTTTGCTCCTCTAAATTATAAATCTGATAACAGTAATGTTAAAGCGAAACGTAAGTTAGCATCATTATTGCAAACATTTCCTCAAACAAGCCATTTTCGCCATGCCGTGACGCCATGACAGGCAATAATAACTTGGCGCTTATCTTAAAAAAAGAAAAATAACGTGACGTTTATTACGTGTACTTGTCCTCAAGTGTAATCAGATAACAAATTCACCCGGGTGGCATAAAAATGACGTACTAGTGTACTTGCAAGTGTTCCGGACTGTTCGGGCGACTGGCGGCTTAGCTTCGTGTTAAGTGCCACCCATAAACAAGGGTCCCTTAACACGTCACTTGCTACAAATGGACTCTTTATGTCCCCGTCAAATATAAATTTCCTCGATTTCCTTGATAGGGAGCTTTCTTGTACTGCGGATTTGTTTAATTATATTTATTGGGGTTTTTTGAGTCGGGCGTCTTTAAGGGTTGATCTGGTTTTGTAGAAGTAAAATATTCCTACTAGTATAATGTTGTAGAAAATCTGCAACTGAATACAACACACACACTACACAGAAACACACTACTACACACACACACTACTTTTATACTTGACATAAAAGTTAGCGGAGATTTTCACAAACGTCTGCGTACGTCATTCCTCTGGTAACCGCAGTCCAGCACAATCTACTAAACCACAACATTATTATGACTGGATACCAAAAGCAAGCTCTAACTTTGTAAAGGCTTTACTGACCATAAAGCATTCAAAACATTTTTTGTTAACGGTTTTTGTGAGCGTTTTCCGTAAACACAAAAAACAGTTAAACGTGCACATTTATCTATCGCGAAATTACATCGCATAAAAATTGAAACACTGTTGGTACAATGAAAAGATTTTTTTAAAGTTCACTGCACCGAGCAATCCAGCAGCAGGGTTTGTTTTTGTCGGGCTTGATAGTTTTTGATATATGGACTGGATAAAAAATGCATAATAGACAAATGTTTGTACATTCTCGGTAGAGTGGAGCGGGGCCGAGTGTATGATAAAAATCCGCGGCAGTTTGTTAGGAGTTTTGGCGCGTGGCGGCGTGTCAAGAAGTGCTGACAGCAGCGCACTCACGTTGCGCTGTTTCCCGGTTGCTGCGCCGCCGCCGCTCGCCGCTAGTCCGCTACACACCACTTTTTTTCTTCCGTCGGTACACAGTGGTTTGCAATTCAACGCTCGTTTTTCGTTTACTTCCCTTCAACGTTTGCATTGTTTGTAATCGGACAGACGCTGCTTTGTAACGTATGTTTGTTCCGTGAGCGGGCAGCTTTTTTCGATTTGTTTGACGCTATGTTGGATTCGGTTTCACAGCTAACGTCGTGGCCGTTCGCTCCACCGCCGCCGCGGCCGACGTGAACAAAAATGAGGCTATTCATAAAAGAAATTAATGTATAAGTGGTTAAGCTCCAGCTATCATTCAAAATAAGTGAGCTCCATAAAACTCGTTTTAATACTTTATTTCTGCTTAAACTTCCGTAGCTTTTAAATTATTTGTCCGTGGAGGCTGGAGCCATTCCAAATTAAATTATACGCAGAAAATGTTCGGTCACATTGCAAAATTCATTATGATTTCTGTTCTGGGCGATACGTTTAACGGAGTCGTTTTTACTTAATTCCTTGCCAAGTTGTCCGCTCCCAGCAAGTGAAGCATTTAAATTGAATTTAGGATGACAACTCCAATTCGCGTAATAAGAGTTTGGTTGTTTGGAACAATTGTACTAATCCGACAATAATTGGCGACAAGAAATTCCGTGTCGGCCATCGAGATGTTCACAAAACATAAACGTGTCAATACTGCTAAGTCTGAATAAACGACGACATTTTAAACAGTTGGAGCTTTTGTTGCTTCCATGTTGACTTGTGTTTTACTTCACAAAAAGTAATACCATCGTGTTGAGCTATTAAAAATATTATGAATGCCAGCCATGCCTCTCATCCTCTTATTGGCGGAACATTATGACGGTATTCATGCAAATTCCCATCAAAACGTTTTCAACAATTTTGCTTACGAGTATGTCCGAATTAATGAATGCGATACGATGTTGCCGGATGGTTCGAACGCAATCATGCCCTGATGTTTTGCTAGTCCGCCGCGCCAATGCAAAGGAGCTATTAGTTAGCATGTATGCAACAAACACGTACCTTATGATGCATTAATGCAAGCAGAACATGTTTGTGCGTAGTACTCAATGGCGTATGGATTTTTGTTCAACTTAGTTATAGCTATAGGGGCTATAGGGCCGTTATACGAGTACTTTGATCAATAAGTAATTTCCAGGGGATAAATTTAGCTCGCTTCAAGTGATAGAAAGAGCCGTCAACAGAGCGACTTCATGAGCTTTTCACCATCGTCAGGCCTCAAATCAAACTAGCATAGCGTTCGTGTCAGAAAGAATAAGTATTAATATAGGACGCACACTTAATAAACAAAAAATAACTAAGTTATAAAAAGGATAACAAAAAAAAAAAAACATAAATAAAACTAAATTGGTCCTGTACCTCAGAGCATGGTGCTGCGACATTTAAAAATAGATGCCGCAGCGGTGGTATTCCGATGAAATCAATCAAAAATATAGACCTGAAACAATAGTTATGCCTTTACCTAACTGATAATGAACAGGAACGTGAGTGGTAAGCACATTAGAAACAGGAATAAAATTGAAAATATTACACCTTCCTTTACAACCTTCATAAGCATATTTTCTAATTTGCAAGAGTTTCTTATCTGCAAACGTAACTACACTTGTTTGTTTTAGCGACTACCTTATTAACTAGGTCGATGGGTGCCTCTGGAAGTTCACTTAGGTATTATTAAAGTACAGTATTTACTTTTATGTGTATTTATTTAGAAGGTATGTGTTTAACTCCCTAATAGCCTTTTTCTAACTATGTTGGGATCGGCTTCAGTCTAACCGGGTGCAGTTTAATGCCATTATTTTACATGGAGCGACTGCTTATCTGACCTCCATAACCCAGTTAGAACTGGGTCATACGATACCCCTTGTTAACGCTGGTTGTCTGACTTTCGGGCTACTGACTACTTGAAACGACTGTCAAAGATCTGCAATTGACAGCCGAGACCAGCGGCTTAATGTGCTTTCGTGTTTTTCTTGAAACTCGGTATGTAATGAGTGGTCACTCATCCACGGACCAACCTGGGCAAAGCGCGGTTGAACCTGAAGATCGACCCGAGCGGCTGTTATTATTTAGCCACGAGCTCCTCCTTAGAAGGTAATATGTAAGTAATCGGGACACGTTGCGTGGCTGGCTAGATTGGCAGTCGACCTTAAATGGAAAAGTAAACTGGACTCTGTGACGTTACTTGGGAGACCTACCCTGGGTTACTTATCCCAGTTATAGACAGAATTAGAAGGAATTTGGGCCATCGCTTTAGTGTGTTGAATGTTAAATATTTGTGTAGTACCTTAATGATACTAAATAACGATACTAAATAATATTGTTCCAGCACTTCTGAGGTGTTTCATAAATCTTCTTTCGTAGCCGACATTATAAAAGTAATGGATGTCGCGTCACAGAAGCTTTATAGAATAATGCCTGTCTGAGGTGTGAAAGGCGTTTGAGTTGTTAAATCTTATATCATTCGCAATAAAAAAATATTTCAGTTTGTTCCAGTAATCCTTCGACAAAAGGTCGGAAAATGTTAAATATAGATTTATGTTTGGTACGTCGACGTATAATTCCAAACTCGCTTCGACAGTGCTTTACCTCAAAAGGAGAAAATATGCTTATTTACCGAGAATTTTCAGTCAGAAACTGCGACTATTCGTATCGGTACATAGGATTGAAAATCTCTGAAAGAGTGTTTCCGATGTTGTATAACTTCTACGTTCAAAAATCCAGAACCCAGAAATCCAATATCGTCGTGTCCTATGGAAAAATCGTTCGTTGTTTCGTTCGTGAGGTGTCCGGCTAAAACTGTTTATAAATAAAAGATTGAATATTTTGTAAACAAATACAAATCTCGTTACCAAAAGTTCATTGAAAATTCGTTTGTGTTTTTTGATCAACTAAATGAAATGTTCGCGAGATGGGCGAGTCGATACGCCACAACTAGCAACCGCAGGCGCTCGCGACCGGTCGCAGCTGCGGTTGCAGATTGTTTTGGAACAGATAAATTACACCATACCAAACAATCATCTACTGCCGTATTCATAAATTGTTGATTGGCACGTCACGAGCAAGCTTTAATAAAACATTTGATGTGTTACTGTTGTAGTAGGCTCCAGTGGGGTCAACGTGCTCATTATAATGTTTTCAACTAGCGTGTTCGGCACCTATTACGTTAAAGAAGGAAATTATTTTTCTCTCTATTCGTTTTGTATTAAATTGATTTTTCTTACTTATTTTGTAACATAATCTGAAACACGAGTAAGATTTAAATATTAGCTACTCAGCAAAACCACTTATTGTTCTATTTTCGTTTGCAGCTCATAAGGAAAACGAGGGCAAGTGGCATCCAGTAAAACGTTTCTTTATTCCAACCGTTATATAGATTGTATTAAGTAAACATGCAAAGTTAATTAGCTTAAACACAGAACACAATGTTTACACAAACGCGGACGTTCCTGAAGAAATAAGGTCGCCGTTTTCCCGTTTTTCTGCACAACAGCGGAAAAACAATTTAAGTTAACAAGTAAAAGTATTAATCACGACGAGAAAGAAGATATCGGAAACAAAAGTGAGTGCTTTCTCAAAGAAATCACGTAGCACTTACATAAAAAGTGGTTTCGAACGGGAAACGTAACCGCTTAACTTTTAAACCTAATACGTGATTCAATTTAGGAGTTGTATCTCTAGCCGCTGCGAACCCGAAAACTGTCGCTGAAATCCATTCAACTTTTCTTTCATATTCCGAAAAGAATGCTTGCAAACAAATCTCGGACTATCAGTTTAAAAAGAATTTACTTATTTTCTATTTCGCTTAGATATTAAATCCATATGAATAATGGAAATGAACGCTGGTTTTTTCTATTCTTTAGACTGTCAAAGATTATGAAATTGGACCTCTTGTCAGAATAGCCCAGATGACAGCTAAATTAAAAATAGAAAACGCGAGTTTATTTGTATTTTGGAATTACAACGACATGATGACAAAATTCTGGTATTCAATGTTCGAACAAAATAGTAAGAAGCTTATTAATTTCAAGATAAAAGATGGAACATTGAATGCGGTTGGTCTCTTATATTCCTTAACAAGTAACGAGAGTTTATTGAGGGATTACTAGAGAACCCGGCAACCGGATACCTTCAATAAAAATATCAATTTATTCTGATGAGTTATGCTTTTCCAGTTTTGAATCAATTGTAAAAACCTTTTATCTTGATTGCATAATATAAGGCTGAGACCCTTTCAACATCAAATGCAGAAAATAATTAACGTCGCTCATAGTGAGTCTTACAAATTACGTTTTACAATACGAGTTGCGTTTTTGTCTCGTAATTCGGTTTCAGACCAAAAGTCGGGGCTCATTTTTCGTCGTCGTGTGACACAAATACTCAGACTCTCGTATGAAACCAAATTCAGCGTTAATTACGCTCGTTTGGCTTCATAAAATATTTCAGTGTTCGCCTTTTAAAAGCGACGTAATTTCAGCTGCTCATTTTTAGCGAAACGCAACGTAATTTACCTTTAATCCAGCCCAGCCATAATTCAGTAATGGAGGTCAATACTTATGTAGTTTCACAGGAGATTGGAATGGGTTTTTCCGTTACCAAAGAGCGGGCTGTGATTGGAACTGTGACCAATTAATGGGAATAGGCTCCCCTCCGTCACGCAGCGTGAAGTAATACCACCGACGAACTGTGGATGTGGGGCAAAAGCTGTCCCAGTGAGCTGATTTTCGAAAGGGATGGTTTCTGTAAATTATTCGAGGAAATACCAACTTTCGGTTCTTTTGCTTGACAATGATTAGAACGACACATGCTTATTTTATTGTGTCGTGACATAAATCAATCACTGCTTATTTTCGCCAAATTTCGATTTGGATTTGACAACGTTGCTTCATTAGTTAGACTCAAATGATCATTAAAGAACAAGTATGGTTATTTAACAAGGTCTAGAGCTAACATAATTTAATGGGTCCCCCGAGACATTGGTAATGCGTAATAATTTGAAACATGCCTATTACACAGCGGTGGAAACATGAGCTCTGGATTCATAAACTAATTTAATAAGCCATAAACCATTAAAGCTATCTGGACCAGGAGTAGCCATGGTGATTTATAGCAATATGAGAACATTAAAAACGCATTATGAAAACATGACTTTAGGCGGAAAATTTAACAGCGCCATATATAACGTGGAACGGATGTTTTGTATTTGGCGGATATTAAAAAAAAAAAACTGTCATAATTAAAAATACCGAGATTGCTTGTTTACATTAGGGGACAGCGTTGGTGGGCGATGTCTCGTGTTTAGGAATTTTTCCTTACAAATTGTTTACAAGAACATATTTTGTCGCTGTTTTAAAAATAAATATTCTTGTTTGAATACGAGCATGAAATGAAAAGAGTCTGGTGAGAAATGATTGAAATTGAATTTTGAAATTGAATTGATTTGACTTATCGATTTGAATTGATTGAAATGATTTGTCCAGCAGTGGGATACGAATAAAAGCCATTTTGTAGCTAAATAAAAGTCCATTGTCTGCTACATGATAAACACTATAATTTGTACAAATTAAAAAATCACAGTATTCAATAAAGAGTAAGATAAGGTTAAGATAAGGGACGACGACCGGGAATTGTGACAGAAAAATGGGGAGGCCTATACCCGGCGTGTGCCTGATGTGATGATGATGAAGATAAGGTATAATAACAAAATAGTTGTTGTCGAATTTGTGCAAATTTTTCTAGTATACAGGGTGTAAGAGACAGCCCTCCACATACTGACAGGGTGCATTCAGTTCCGTATTTTGAATCATATTCCACCGGAATTTTTCTCCGGAGATATTTTATCATTTAAGTTTTTTTTTTCTGTTACTATTCCTTTATTTCAATGTAAAATTACATTCCATGTACGCAGCCCCCATTTATGTAAATAATACGGCTAAAATAAAAATCCAACAATGGATTTTGAAGTACTCTAAAGAACGACACGTGAAATCAGCTGTTCACTTCCTGCCTAGCTATAGACTTCATCGAACTCGTCGTCGCGCTTGCGGTTTGCTACGTGCGTTTTGCCACGGTAACGATACATTTCCTATGAAGAAATAAAACGAATCAAATTTATTGAATTCCCATAACATTCCTGAAATAATTTCATGTGCCGGTCATCTTAGTATGATATACTGAATTCACCCCATCAGTTTGTGGAGGGCTGTCCCTTACACCCTGTATTAAGTCCCAGGAACTACTAATTTATATTTAAACTTAGAAGTAGGAGTATGTTACATATTTAACATACTCCTTAACAAATAGGTACTGGATGTGGCTTCTGAAAGTATACCACGAAAATCGGGGAGAAACACAGCCGTCTCTTGTGCCTACAATCCCGTAGCATTGACCTACGCCGCCGTATATTCCCGGGAAATAATGGCTGCCCCGCCGCGATGCATCGCTCCACGAAGTTGTAAAGGTGACTACGGTGTAATGTCAAGAGGACGGTCAGCAACTTAGAGGTCAGTAAGCTACAACTTATGGAACTACGGTCAGCAATTTGTTGGCTGAATATGGTGATAATTTTACGGTTTAATTATCGCCTATAGAAGGGGAAAGCGGTTGAAAGGGGTTTATATTTGGCACGGAACTAAATATTTTTGTCTAGTTCAATCAGACAATCAGTCATACAAAGTGCAAACGTAACCTTCACGAAGCCCCCAACCAAGCATTCTGTACATAAAACTAAGAAACTCCACTAAAAATCATTGCTAGGAAACGACTTTTTTTTTGGGGCGAAAAATCTAGGTTTACTTTAGGACTCAATGGAACGCATTCAAAACATAGTGCTTATGGATGGTACAGGGGTCTTTAAAGTGCAGTTATAACATTAAAAACTTGTATTTAAAAAAACCTTGTGAAAAAGTTTGAACATTGACTTCCAAATCTCCGTAAATAAAAATTTCCTAGGTATGGTACAATACAAAAAAAAAACACACCGGGAAAACAAGTGCTTCTCGTCGCCGTTAGGGGAGTATTTATCCCCTTCATAATTTGTAGTATAGACTTATTTCTGTTTACTGCTAGATTGTGCCCAACACTTATTATAAAATCGATTCCATCACGATATTCCTGACAAGCCTAGAACCTACTTTCAAATTTCCTCACTAAGAGTTTGTGGTAACCTCATCAAACTGCAAACTTAGGCAAGGAGCTTATCACACGCTTCCTTTCAAACACATTCCCCTGACATAAGCCGCCTTCCCACTTCTGATACGCCATCATACACTCATAGTAGTCAAATAGGTAACCGATCTCGCTAACAACTTTAATTAATAATGTTCTCGAACTAAACCAGGGGCATAACTTGTTAAAATATTACGAGAGTTAATTCGCAAGTTTGTCACGGCTTTATAACGTGTTTACCTGATGTTCATATTGGTGATAAACTACATTTTACGTAATGGAACCTGTGGTCTGTCGGTTCTGGTTGTTCGTAACTTTTCGAGCGTCGGCGTCGTGTGTTGATAATTGTGTGTGTATTCGTTCGTGTGTTGTGAGGTAATTGTAATTTATTATTGTCGTATCTGTATCATATCAGTCTAGATTTGATAGGACAATAGCGTGGGATTAGAACTACAAAATGCAGGTGTGGGTGCAAAGCACCTCTGCATTAACTTTTTTTCGGAATAATTGTACAGTATATATGTACGGCTGTTTGTGTATATGAGTTTAAATTTTGTAAACGCATTCACAATACCGGAGTAATTCTTAGTGTGGGGAAAAGTTTTTTTTTTTAAACCAAAAAAAGAATAATGTTAAGTAAGTTATGAATGAATTAAAATATGGATTATCTTAAAGACCATTTTTCAAGTAATGAAAATAAGACAGTTCTTTTTCTCTTCCAAATATTCTGCTTCGGATCAAAATCAAACCCAGCGTTCACGTTGCTTTCAAATCACCACGACACCACACGACGCAAGTAATCACAAAAGTGAGTCGCCTCGTGAACGCACGTAAAAATACTAGTGCTGTGGCTTTTTGGCTACTCCGCTGGTGACTGAAAAGTTGTGCGGTATCGGTTGTCGTGGTATGGGCTTGTGATGAGGAGGAATGAGGAAAATGTCGTGAGGAAAGTTTTGAGGATGACTGTAGATGGGTATAAGAGTAGAGGAACCACACCTCCTTTCTTGCCATATAATTCTTCACACAGTACATCCATCGTTTCTTTGGCCTTCCTCTACTCATATACCCATCCACATTCATACTCAAAACTTTCCTCACGACATTTTCCTCAGAAACTCAATATAATATCAGACGAAAATAGCACAATTCAGCTGCAGTAATCGAAGCTGTTAAATGCCTAACTTCCTTTGATGTTTGCCTAAGCCACCTTTTGAGTTGGCGGGCTACATTGGGCTACGTCTCGCCATATGTAAAGCGGAGAGCAATTCGTGATGTGAGCCAGTAATTGAACGCTTTGAAGACTGTTTTTGGTAAAATTGCTCAGTATGTGCGAGACCTTATCCTAGTTCCTGGAATTTTGATCAGAGTTGTGAACATATTGATTCGTAAACTATGATATTTGATTAAACTTAAGGGTGCCTTCTCACCATGTCGTGACGGTAGATTATCGTGTCGTTTAAGCGTCGTGGCTTGACTGTCGTCGCATGACTGTCGTCCACGACTTTTGCCTAGTAAAAAACAACGATAAATTAATCGTCACGACATAGTGGGTACGCGTCCTAAGGCGAATGCTACACATGTTTTCGGTTCGGCCTGACTCGACAGAGCAAAATGTACATTTGTTACGGGTAGTGATAGAAGAAGAAGTAAAAGTAGGTTTACCTGGGTTAACTTTAACATAATCCTAGTTTATTGGGTAATGTTCGAAAAGTAACTATGTTGCGGCTAAAAGCTGAAGTACGGTTAGATACACCTAGTTCTAGCCGGCTATACAAAGGTGCGGCCGGTAGCAGTTGGGTAAACTTACATTAAGTATTGTTTTTTTTGCTAGGGCACACCGACCGACGAGGTTATTAGGTTAGGTAGGTCAGAATTGTGACCAAACGCGCGCGAGTCGAGCGACCGTAGCGAACGCTGCCGCGGCAGCGACCGGCGAGCGCTACAACCAAGTTGGGTGCATCAAATCGCCAGTAAAAATAATTTACTTTAGTGATTATTCGGACTTCACACAAATAGCTTGGGTAATACTAAGTCAACCCGGATAAACCTAACTTTACTTCTTCTTCTAGCATTACCCTTAACATTTACATCGACTAATAGTTAGTGATCAAAAATAAAATTGAGATTGCGTTCGATTTAAGTCGTGAGACACTGATGGATGACCCAACTTAATCTATACCAACTAAATCTAGCGAGGCTTTGAAGTCCGCCTGACTGCATCATTCACAATAGTGTAAACACTTTAAATCTCACTTTTATTTTTCTTTTCATCGCCCAATTGGATAAATTGATTACGAATGTAACACCTGTATCTTGGGGTATTTCTAAAACAACAATATTGCCAATATCAATACGAAATACAAACACCCACTACAATATTGACTTAAAATAACACTATTATGAGCAGCTGATCTTCGTTTTTATTTATTTAACACTTCAAGCACAAAAGTACAGAGGCGGACTTAATGCCATAGGCATTTTCTACCAGTCAACCTTTGGGTGATGCAGAAACAAGCGGCGCTAGGTGTATATCTGAACATAATTTTAATTAATACTAAGATTAGCTACAAGGATATATAAAATATTATAAATATATATCAAATGGGTGAATATCAACAAAGTTCATTTTTTGTCAATTTTGGTGGCTCAATTTTTTCTTTAGTTTTCGTGAAAAATAACGATCTGGTATAAGAATAGAAAGTTCAAGCTTGAAGGATCTTCAAGAGGTCTCAGAATATCTCCATAACTTTTTGAGTTATTTTAATTCAAAGTCTAGTGTGGCCACCAAAATTGAAAATCGCCCACCAAAATCGAAAGTGCTCACCAAAATTGAAAATCAGTGACACCAAAATTGGGTTTCTCTGTCAGAAACCTCAATCTCACTAATAAAGCTCAATATGACTAATCTCACAAATTCTCGGGAAGTATCAACAACTTTTATCGGTTAATAAAACTCTATTTTGTTAAAAAGTAGGATAGATTTCGAGGTCTGGTCCTAAAGTCGGACTGACATAGTAGCGTTTTTGTTGGAGAAACGGCAGTACAACCCAAGTCTCGGTCGAATCGAAGGCTTTCTCGTAGTCCACAAACGCTAAATAGAGAGGCAGCTCTTCGGTCTTCAGTATAACCTGCCGCAGCGTATGTGTGGTCTACGGTGCTAAAGCCATTGTGGAATCCGGCTGGTTCGGGATGATTCTTGAAAATATCTTGTAGACATGGCTTAGAAGTGAGATGGGTCTATAATTCTTCAGCCGGGCATTGTCGCCTTTTTTGAAGAAGAGTACCACCACACCCCTGCACCATGCCTGTGGGGTTTTCCCCTCGAGTATGACGGAATCAAACAGGTTCGGAAGGGCCTTAAGTACCGGGTTTCCACCCGTCTTCAGGAGTTCGGCCGTAATTCCGTCATCACCCGGTACTTCGTTGTTTTTAAGCTGTTTCAGAGCCATCCTAATCTCGTACAGGCTGACGTCTGGGATGTCTTCGGTATAGTGTCAGGTCAGTCTAGCTCTTGGGTCGTTTGCTAGATTTAAATCGGGTTTACTGGTTGAAGTGTACAACTGCCCATAGAATCTCTCGATCTCCCTCAGTAGCTCCGGTTTGGAAGATACGATCCTGCCATGGTCGGTCTTCAGTTTCGTGCGGCTCCAAGGAATAATATGCTGGATTTAAAGATCCGTCCATTGAGCTGCCGGTATTTCCACGCCTTGTCTGAAGACTGCAGGATCATCTCACGCCGATCCTGCATGAGCTTGAGAGTATGATCAGAGAGTTTTTCGTTCTTATGTGCACGACGTGTCTTGAAGAACATAGACCCGTATGGACAGTTTCCACGAACCTATCGTTGTATTCGTCCTATGAGCTTCTTAGGCACTCGAAACGAGTCTGGAGTTCAAGCTTTTCAGCTTGCAGCAGCTCTCGGGGTTTTGAATCTGGATCTGTGCTGGACGGAGCGTAGAGTACATCAGTCGAGACCTTTCAAGCTTGATATCGATGTTCAATGTGGCTCTCACTATGCGGTGATCACTCCCGGTTTTCAACGAATTGATCATAGAGACAACATTGAACATATGCTTCTTGGTTGACATGATGAAGTCAATCTCATTTTTAGTTGCACCATCGGGGCTCTGGCAGGTCCACTTCCTGTGCTCACGCTTTCTGAAGAAGGAGTTCGTCATACTGAGGCCCTCCTTCTCCATAAAACTAGCCAGTTGGTGACCCCGGTGGTTCCGACGTCCAACCCCAAAATGCCCAGTTTCGCGTTGAAGTCCTCCATGACAACGGTGAAGTGCTTTTAAGCAGCCTCTCTTCGCTAGTCGGTTTTGGCATTCTAAAAAGCAACAAATAAAAATATATGAATAAGAAACTTGATCATTAGTATGCCATCCTTATAATAATAGGTCTTACTATCTGCCAAGTATATAACATGTATTTGTTTGCTAATCAAACTGTATTGCAACGTAAAAACTAGCTATATAGGTACTAACAGTACATGCACAGTACAGAAAACGCCACCAAAACCACCAAAATTGAGCCACCAAAATTGGAACCAGGCATAAAAAAAATCTTTAAAAATAAGGGTTTTAAGATAAAATTAAATTAATGTCATTGATTTATGGGTCACCCAAATCATTAGCTATAGCATGTAGCTTACTATTATAACACTTTAAAATCAACAGTAAATCGATCCACCAAAAATTGAACAATTCTTGTCCCCCGTTCCACCCAAGGCGAGTACTTACGTTTTTGGAGGGTAATCACAGCACTGATCACACACCTGGCACTAATCGCACTAATGGCACGACTGACAGATGCGAAATAAATAACGCGATTGATCGCACACGCACGAAACTTCACGTTATAGTAAGTTGAAAAAGTGCCAGAAAAATTTTGATTTTTGCTTGGACAAACTTTGATCGAGTGTCCTGTGCTTTTAAATAAGATTTTAGAATATGGTTTAATTGTTTTTAGATAATTTGACTAATGCATATACTAACAAAATTGTTTATTTTTTATTGTACCTCAAATTGTTACTTTGGTGAACGCAATTATATCAAAAAATGGAACTGGGACAAGCCACCAAACTTGAATTTGGCGGCGATTTTTTTTTCCCTGATGATTTATATACAGTTATAAAAAAAATAAATGTGGCCCTAATTGAACCAAGTTACGTAGTTCACTACAAAAAAAAATCAGAAATATCCTATCATTTTACACCTCGATTCTCAACGTGGACACGTAAAATTTGCTGATTTGATATTCACCCAAATACTATAAATATATATAAAAAAATACTACAACTACAATAAATATACATCAAATTTTTCACGTGGAAAACATCACAAATCCTGAAATAAGTTTCAGTTAACTGGTGGTTTTAATATCACTCTGTAATATTTTATTAAAAGTATTTTAAAATAAATAAAAATGACCATACAAAATACACTACGACTTTTAAGTCGTAGTGTATTTTGTATGGTCATTTAAGAACAAAACCGTAGTCTATTATTTATAATAGACTACGGTTTTGTTCTTTAAATGTCTAGAATTGAGTTTTGAGTTGTAAAGTTCTTGTTTTAAACAAATTAGCTTGCTGCGACAGTAGTCACGATGCTTCAGCCGGGCACGCGAAGTAGGTGCTCTTGTGTTAGGTACAGGTGTGGAGGTGATTATCTCCAATATTTTTTTCCAATACAGACTGATATTAACAACCACAACCAGTCTTACCAAGGGGTATCGTATTACCTAGTACTAACTGGGTTGTGGAGGTCAGATAGGCAGTCGCTCCATGTAAAATACTGGTATTCAGCTGCATCCGGTTAGACTGGAAGCCGACCCTAACATAGTTTGGAAAAGTCTAGGCAGGCAGATTCCTTTATTTCAATGTAAAAATTACATTCCCTGTACGCAGCACTATATTTATGTAAATAATATGACAAAAAAAAAAACCAACAATGAATGTTTAAATACTGTAACGAACGACGCGTGAAATCAGCTGTTCACTTCCTGCCTAGCTACAGAGCTCATCTAACTCGTCGTTGCGCTTGCCGTTCGCTACGTGCGTTTTGCCACGGTAATGATACATTGTGTATGAGGAAATAAAACAAATCAAATTTATTTGATTCCCATAACGTTCCTGAAATAATTACTTGTACCGGTCTTCTTAGTATGATATACTGAATTCACCCCATCAGTTTGTGGAGGGCTGTCCCTTACACCCTGTATATTACATAATAACTTTGCACAATATGACTTCTAATATTTAATAATTGAGAAACTTAAAGCTGCTAAACACGACTGTTTTAGACATGCCTGCACTTAACCGCTATTTGAGTTGGCTAGTGCAGCGTAATTGAGAATCAATGCATGCAAGGTGACGGGCAATTGTGTGTGTTTAATAGCTTCATTGTTGCGTCTTATGTCCATTATCGTAAACTAATCAGTCGCAGTGACCTTGTAATGAGGTTAAACGGATTCACTTAGATTTGGTTCGTCTAGGCTATCATCATTCTCCTGTCTTTGTCCCAATTTATTTGCGGTCGGCACAGCATGTTTTTTTCTTCCATACTTATAAAGGGTGTAAATAGACCATTAACATATCCGAAAGACACTTATTCTCCCCGTCTTTGCGATATTTTTTTTGTTCTAGATCATACCTGGGAACCTTCTAGTTACGGAGATATTGGGGGTCAAAGTTCCAACTTTTTCACAAGTTTTTTTTAAATAGATGTTTTTAATGTAAGATTTTTACTTTACACACCTCCACAAACCCGTACTATTCAATCCATCCATTAGCACAATGCTTTGAGTGCTTTCCATCGAGTCCTACCGTAAAACGTGAGTTTTCACCCCAAAAAAAAAGTCGATTCCCAGCAATCATTTGCGTAAAGTTACTTAGTTTGATGTACAGAATGCTTGGTTGAAGGCTATGTGAAGGGTCTGTTTACACCCTGAATATTAGGGTTCTAGGCTAAAAGTTGCGTACGCAGGACGACCAATCAAGTTATACAAAAACCAGTTTATGCGGATCTCACATTGTATGGGAAATCTATACGAAGCGAGGCCACGTGATACTGGAAATGTATAGCTTGATGTGTCGCCGTGTGTACCAATATGCTGTCAGTCCTACAAAGTGATTAAGAATAGTTTCTAAAATCATAATTTAAATGAGGGATGACAGGTCTGTAAATGTGAAATGATTACTATAAATGTCTAGTAATAAATTGAGTAGGTATAAATGCATTCTAGCATGAACTCTGATACAGTAAGAGCATTATCATCAGAACCAATGCTCACAACACCTTCGCTATATCTACGAGACAGTATTAATATAATTACAAGACTATAATATAATACGGTTATTAATTGAACGTGATTGAAATTTCTCATTAATTGCTCATTTGACGTGGGCTTAATGAACACCGTAGGACGTATTAACGCGAGCAATCGGGCATTTCTGGTGCATAGGTGTCATGGTGACGGAAATGCTTGATTGCTTTTCAGGTGCATGGTGAAGAGCGACTAATTGTGCCACAAAAGTTATAGAAGCCTTGTTTTCTCATTTAGATGGAAACAATGATGTACGTAAGTACATTATTGTTTCCATTTTAAAAGCGTATAACGAGTAGTCGTTAACCGATTTTTTAGATTGTAATTCTAAACTAACATTATTAAGAGTTTGTAAGTTTGGATATAGTAGGTGATCTTTAAAAATACTCATCCAATGTCAAAAAATGTTTGGTCACAAATCTACACTATTAAAAATAAAAATTTCACGCGAGCGAAGTCGCGGGCAGAAGTAAGTATGTAATAAATTCATGCTAGAGTAGAAAATAGATTTTGTATTCGTTCTGTGTATAATTTTCATATCTAACATAACATACTGTCCACTGTCCACAACTTAAACTATGAGTTTGTGACACACGACTTTCTTTTACAAATGTCCTAAGTGAATTTCACTCTATATTTTCAAAACCATCTCTAAAAAAACCCGCCAGCCTTCGACAGACAATTCACAAAGCAATTAAATTCTCCACTGAACAACAAATGAGGTCATGATAAAAATCATTTTTATCTGTCAAAATTCGTGTTCGCACTATTAACCGTTGAAGAGTTCCCTCATGAGGAGACAATCCTGGCGGCAGGATTAAGTCATTTCGGTCATAAAAATGTATTGTCACCAGAACTGAAGGTGTGTGCAAAATTTCAGCTCAATCGGTTGGGGGGAACTGGTTTTAAATTCAGTTGCAAGATTTGACCAATACATGCTAACAAATATACTTACAAGGCAAGTTCAATAAAAGCTTATAAAAAGGAAGCCATTTCAATAACCTATACAAAACAGCTCGGAATAGGGATGTTTCCTGAAAAAATCTAATTAGTCCGTCAGATAGATCTAGATATACAGTGCGTCGAAAACTCGTGTGACGTCATACTTGTAAGTAAAGTGTACTGACTTTTTACCGAAAAGTGACGTCACAGGCCCCCACTCATGATCTTTGATGCGTTTTATCTTCGTAAATTTTTATTGATTTGATAAAACAAAAAATACGTATCCAATATTTTTTGATAATCTAACTGACGGATTAAATACAATCATGTTTTTTTTTACACAGGAAATATCCCTATTATCTCGTGGCATAGTCTGTGGTACAGTTGACAAGTTCGTTACATGAACGCTTGAGTTTGTACGTTGTACGGGGATTTGTTGTTCCCCAAGGAATCTTGAGACATTTATTAGGTAAAACCGCGATCGATCAAAGTCTTTCTGCTTCATTAATCATGCTCATCAACCAACACTGCTGTAAGTATATTTTCTTCAAGATATTCACATTTTCCTTATTTCGTTAATGTTATATTTCGTTTTGTAATCAATGTGTAGCCGGATTTTTGGGGACGTTGTTTTGATAATGTTTTACATTATGCGGAATTTAACAACACGCTATGCTTCGCAAGTTCTTTTGATATTGGTGGGAAGTAGCTACACCATGAAACCGATTCCTCCATTATACTTTAATCGGGTACCAATGAACCCAGATGTCAGTACTTACGACAGTGCCGTGTTTAACCGTAAGACTTTAGACAGGCTAATCGTCAAAGTCTAGGCAGCTAAGTTGCTACATATTTGTTACCTTTGCACACCATGGGTTTTCAGCCCCACTACCACTTGGCTGATATTTTTACTACGCAGCTACTGTAGAACATTTAGCTCGTGAAGTTACGAGAAAATTATGAAAAGACAGAGTTGTGTCCTGTGTATGTATCCTGTACGAAATATCACTAACTCTTGGTCACAAACTACACGACGCGACTTGCGAAGAATCACGCCAAAAACAAGTGACGAGCGCGCGTGCCCCTTGAGGCAAATCAAATCAAATCAAATAATTTATTCGCATAATATGGGTCAACATAGATGGTAAATAAATAAATGTTACATTACACAATATAACATTAAGGATCCTCATAATAACCATTTCTGGTATACGAAACATAAAATAAAGCCTTTTAATATAAAATAATAACAATAAAACGGAATGGATGACATAACTATACATTTATACTCTTTTTATTTTTGTTGGATAATAATTTAACTAGGTATTATTGCACTAGAATAGGAATATAGCGAGGTTTTACAATAATTTTCTATTCTTATAACTAAGGTATTCCTGGGTCGTGTAAAAACATTTATTGACTAACCAGGCGTACAATTTTTTCCGGAATATAGTAATGGGTAGGTCTTTCAGTTCACTAGGTAATTTGTTAAATAACTTAATTGACATGGGGTAAGAGTTTCTTCTATAAAGATCAGTTTTTATGTTTGGCAAGGGAAAGCTATTAGGATACCGGGTGTTAAAATTACAATAGTCACCAAAGGATTTGTATAGGTACTGATGTGTTTTGATGAAAATACAAGACTCAAATATATATATGGACGGTGCTGTTAGAAGATTTAGCTTTTGGAACAATGGTTTGCATGAAGTTAAAGAATCAACGTTACAAAGTGCGCGAATGCACTGTTTTTGAGCCAAGAATACTCTATTAAATTCTACTGAGCCACCCCATAATAGAATACCATATCGTAGGTTGGCGGCTACATATCCATGATAGGCTTGTAAAGCAGTTTTTTGGCTGGATATACGTGTAAGACGCCAAAGAGCGTAAACATACCTGTTTATTTTGTTACAGATTTTATTTATGTGTAACTTCCATGAGATCTGACTATCTAATGACATCCCAAGGAAGACTATACTATCGGATTGAGCTATATTGTTGTTATCGTATGAGATTGTTAATTTGTAATTACATTGTTTTCTATTGTAAAATTGAATTATTCTAGTCTTGTCTATATTAACTTTTAAATTATTGCACTCTAGCCATTTGATAATGCTTTGAACAGCTTCGTTAACTTCTTTATTGTATTCATCAAATGTAGTATTAGGTTTTTGTGGAATGACTAACGATATATCATCTGCAAAAAGGGTACAGTGATGATTTGTCACGTTAGGCAAATCGTTGATGTAGAGTAGGAATAGAAGTGGGCCTAAAATACTACCTTGTGGGACTCCGACTCTGTTATATGCGAGTCGCGTCACATTGCTCGAAAGTCTGAACGGGGCGTCAATACGATAAATGATTATCAAAGTATTTGTGTAGAACTACCACAATTAGGGTAAATCAGTCATTATAATATCAAGCATGCAACAGTATCAATTCTGCTAATTAACGAGCGGTTTGTATTTGATTTGTACTAATTTCCTGTGTACTGATCTATGTGGTGTATAGTTATGTTTGAATGAACTTTATTACATAATGAACTGATGGTATAAACGGGTTAGTATTTATCTAAAACCTTTTTAGACATGTTTTGCAGACTGGTATTCAGCTGCATCCGAATAGACTAGAAGCAAATCTCAACATAGTTGGAAAAAGGATAAACAGATGATGATTTTAGGGATCAACTATAATTTTAACACGTTGTTTATTATTTAACAATTTTTATTCTTTTATTACCTTAACGAAATAATGTTTAGAAAGCCAAGGTAATAATTATTATCTTTAAACGTATACGTACACGGAGCAGATATTTTTTTATGATTGTACTTCATTACTAAAAGTACCAACTTTCCTGTTTAAAAATACTAAATACCCTTACAACCGGTATAAAGCACTTTCATAACATACACAAACATCGTCATCTACAAAGTAAACAAATCGATACTCTGCAAAATCTCAGCAATTTTAATAAAGGAAATAATAACACCTAAGATTCTTCCTCGGGCATTTTTAAAAAATACCCTCACGTAATAAGAGGCAGGGATCGTCACGGGTCATTTTAGTCCGATATGATGGCTGGAGGATTTCAATATGCGGCGTATTTGAAATATCTCCCGGCGACGGCGTTCCTGGACGGAACGTCTACGGAGAAACCACGGTAATCAATTAAATTGCTCGAATAAAATATTAAATTAAATTCCTTTCTTTGTTGTCGTGTTATTTATTTTTAGGAAGTATATTCTAACTGTGGAAATTAACATCTGCGAAAAAAAAAATTATTTGGAAGTTCCTGCGACGTTTCATTGCGATATAATATCGCGTAATCGCTTGGCCACGAACTACACGCACAAGCGACACGCCTTTGACGACAGCGACTGCGGGAAAAATAAATGAAACAAGTGGTTTCAATCATGACACGAGTAACTGCAACGTGACTTGTGGAGCAACAGTCCAAACGCGGGAATGACGATTGAGCGTATTAGTTGACGCAAATCGTGTCGCATCGCCCGAGGCCGCGATTGGCACCAACACATGTTATAAGCGTAAACAAGCCGATTTTTCGTCGCATATTTTTCCGTCGATATGCCGCTAAACTTCGTTTAAACCAGGCCCTAAAGCGAGGCTGCACGCGCGTTTCGCATCTGTTTTTTTCTAATTGGATTTCAGGTCACCTAAAGGGAAAAATCCCTTTGGCCTCGCTTAGCAGGCTAATGGAGACAAGCCTCATAACTCGTGGGACGTTTTTTAATTAAGTTTTCCGCACCCGGCCATGCATTAGTTAACTCAAACATTGACCTTTCCCTGAAGTGTTTCACTCCCATTGACTACATAACGCTCAGTACCGATGTAAAGGTGTTTTCTTTTAATAATTTAGTGCATTATGTGCTTGTAGCCATTGTAAACTTAAGGGCGCAATATTAAAATAGTTCAAACCACTCTTTTCAAGGTCTACTGACTCTTCTGTACACGAAAAATCTATGGGTCAATTACACCATAAGATCGCTGATGATGATGTTATCCAAATCGGATGAATCACTAAGGCGTCAAATGTAACAGACAGTTACTTTCACATTTTTAATATTAGTATGGATTTACTTGTTTTCAGTCTGGGAGATGGGTAACCATTCAATACATACCGAGTTTCTTTCGTGTCTCGCTTAGCACGGTAAGCCGTTGGTCCCTGCTGTCGTTTGTAGATTTTTTGACAGTCGTCACATGGTGTCAGTGGCCCGAAAATCTGACTAGACAGTCTTACCTTGGGGTATCGTATTACCCAGTAACTGGATTGTGGAGGTCATGAGTCGCTCCATGTGCAATACTGATATTCAGGTGCATCCGAAATATTTGGGAAAAGGCTAGGCAGATGGTAAATGTTTTCAGTAAGTGGCCTCCTTCTGTTCCAATCCTCTAGGATTGTCCAATGGCCAATCTAAACTCAGCTAAGTTCAAGACGGCTAATTTCTGTATGAAGCCAAGTAAATACATAAAAGCAAGTAATGCGACAAGTTAAGTAAGTAGCCGACCAGTGTGCCGTGGCGAACGCTTCCAAGTGGCTCCGTGTGGGTATAGTTAGTTCCAGTAAACAAACACACAAGTCGCTGCAATCGTGATGTGACCATCGCCCAGATGTTGTAGTCTGGCGCGAGATGTAGACCTACTGGAAACGATTCGCAAATAAAGGGATTAGAAATATCCTTAACGAAGCCGAAAGGCACTTGATCTCCCCATTGGTGCAATCATTATTTTCTTGTGGATCATACCTGGGAACCTTTTAGTTACGGTCAAAATTTATTAGAGGTCAAAGTTTCAAATATTTCCACAAGTTTTTTTTAAATATTTGTTTTTAAGGTTATAAATTTACTTTAAACCCACGACCCCAGTTATATTTAATGCATCAATCAGCACAATATGTTTTGAGTGCGTTACATGGAGTCTTACCGTAAAACGTGATTTTCAAACCCTAAAAAAATCGTTTTGTAGCATTATGTTTTGCGTAGAGTTAATTAGTTTGATTTACGAAAAGCACGGTTGGTTGGTCATCTTCTGATAACAGATACGGTCTCACCATCGTTGACCGGTTTATACGATGGCCTGAGCCGATTCAACTCAGACATCACTGCGGACACCTGCTCGACCGCCTTGATATCCGGGTGGATATCCAGGTTTTATTGCGCTGCACCGATCATCACTGATCTAGTTCGACAGTTCGAGTTTTGTCTGTTTAATGCTCTGGCATTCTTTCTTGGCGCACGTCACGTCCGGCCCACTACAACTTTAAATAATTATTTAATTCTTCGTTAAGGTTTGGGTTATGAGAGGAACTCGTGGCTAAATAATAACAGCCGCTTGGGTCGATCTTTAGGTTAAACCGTGCTTGCCTAGGTTGGTCTGTGGATGGGTGACCACTCATTACATACCGAGTTTCTCCGTGCCTCGGAAAGCACGTTAAGCCGTTGGTCCCGGGTGTCATTTGTAAATCTTTGACAGTCGTTAGGTAGTCAGTGGCCCAAAAAAATTGACAACCAGTCTTACCAAGGGGTATCGTGATACCCGGTACTAACTGGGTTGTGGAGGTCAGATAGGCAGTCGCTCCATGTAAAATACTAAGCTGCATCCGGTTAGACTGGAAGCCGACCCCAACATAGGCTAGGCAGATGATGTTTCGGTTTGGTCAGATTAGAGACACGGCTCCAGGCATGAAGCAAAGAGAATAAGCAAGGATCGTAGCTACAAGCGTTAGGTAGATTCTGCCGCGGGAAAAAGGTGTGAGTTTATAATGACTTTCCTGAAGGGTTAATGAAGTTCCTTGTGGAAGTAAATGTGTGTGAAGTTGCCTACATAACTGGTAGCCGTAATAGTTTTCTTATTGCGAACTCGTTATTTCTTACATTCATTTTCCTTAATTAGACCGGAATAAGTTCGGGTGACGAAATGTCCCGTTTATTTCATAAATATACCTATTTGTATAAGTATATATTAATATTTATTTATATTTGTATTTATATATAATATTTTAGGTCAAGTTAGGTAAGACACATAAACACCTTATTCTCTTCCGTTTCTACACAGTATTGTCTACATTTTTATTTTTTCACTTCTCCTTTTGCAGGTCTGCTGGCAGAAATTTCTTAGGAAATAAGCAGTACCTATGTACTCAAGTATTATAATGTTATTTCCTGTGTTGTTTATGTTGTGTACATAAACAGTAAAATAAATAAATAAATATCTGACTATTTATTATACAGAGTAAAAAAACAGTGATAGTCTAGTAGTGTGACCGTCGGACTGACAAGTCATAGGCCTCGACTTCGAACCCAAGACCTCTGATTTTCAGATACATGTGCGTATTGTATAATTATCACTTGTTTCGGTGGAGGAAAACATCGTGAGGAAACCAGCATGCCTGAGAGATATTTCTCGACGGCATGTAAAGCCAAGTCAGAGGCCCATGGGCGGCATAAAACTCTGACACCAGGTTAGGCACTAACCACACGTTAAAGAAGAATACAGAGTACATAAATATGTTAAACTTGGTTTGATTTTTGGACGTAATGTATCGTAACTTGTACGTCATGTCGCTTCATTTCACAAATACATGAGTACTTATCTCTTATCTGCGATGTGTTCACGACTGAATTGATTACAAAGGGCAATCCAATCATGAGGTACCTAATCAAGTAAGCACTTCTTTATACTTGATTAATTTTATTATCAAAGGAAAGGGGTTATTTCAATTGTGCTTTGTACTGTCAGTTAAGATGAAACCTATTTTATTTTCGTGCAAGTAACTTCTAGGAAATTGTTATATGTAAATGAATCTTTAGGCCTATCTGTGAATCTAGCCAGAGGTAGATTTAGTACACAATTGCATGCTCTCTCAGAACATTGGGATGGCTGGTTTCAAATTATAGGTAAGTAATACTAAGAATATACTGACAAACTACAGTTACCAACGTAGCTTGCTGAGGAAGGTGCGCATGTAATTCGAAGAACCGATGACCGATGCAGTAACCAATTCCTGCAATGGAGACCACATAGCGGTAAACATTGCGTGGCTGGATTCCCAGTAGCATGGGCTAACTACATTAAAACGGCTGGGGACAGAGTGGCAGCGTATGGTTAAGAAAAGGATGATGTGGCGCAGCTTGGCGGCCTATGCCCAAAAATGGACTGGAATTGGCATGATGAATTAACTGATTCATTAAAATCTCTCTACTCAAAGTATAGTAAAAATTAATCCCAGAAGTGCACCCCAGCCTGCTCTTCCAGTTGCTCAACATCAGTGCATTGGAGCAGTGCTGTAACTGTATCTTGCGCAATAAAATACCGTTTACATTTCTGCTTTGTTGTTCACTTGTTTGCCGGCGACCGTCCAGCCAACCCGTGAGGATATTTACGTTATTTATTCAAGAAATTCCCTATTTGCATACCCATTTAGATATGTTGCATAATTTTACTGACGTTATATGAAATTATATAAAATGTGCCGGTTACTTACTGTGTAAAATTATATTTTTGCTGTAATGTAAGCTTTCTGTTTGTAGAATTACAGAATATATTATAATATTAGTTTAAAGTTATATCAATTAAATTAGATACGTGAAATATTGATACCTTGGTTTGAGATTGGACATCGGATTTACTGGATTTTATCTCGACCCCGAGAATAAAAAGTTTCACAGAAAATTCAACACCCCATTTCACCCTCTAATGGGTAGGAATTTCTAAAAAATGATACTTACTCTTCACAAAGAATACACCCTCCAATTTTCATGTCTCTGGGACCCGCGGTTTGGGCTGTGCGTTGGTATATCAGTCAGTCAGTCAGGGCATGGAATTTTAAATTGGGGGATGATTTGGAAAAACTGTGATACCTACACGTATCTCATCATTTTAACTGAAGTATATATGTAGACACATTTTCAAGTCAATCGACTCCGAGAATAAAAACTTTCTCATAAAATTCAAAATCCCATTTCACCCTATTAGGGGTGGAATTTCAAAAAACCCTTTCTTAGTGGATACCTACTCTCCACAAACAGTACATTCTCCAAATTTGATGTCTCTAGGACCAGCAGTTTGGGCTGTGCGTTGATGTATCAGTCAGCCAGTCAGGACATTGAATTTTAAATTGGGGGAGGATTTTGGAAAAACTGTGATACACGTATCTCATCATTTTAACTGAAGTATATGTAGACACATTTTCAAGTCAATCGACTCAGAGAATAAAAAGTTTCATAGAAAATTCAACACCCCATTTCACCCTCTTAGGGGTGGAATTTCGAAAAACCCTTTCTTAGTGGATACCTACTCTTCACAAAGAGTACACTGTCCAAATTTCATGTCTCTAGGACCTGTGGTTTGGGCTGTGCGTTGATATATAAGTCAGTCAGTCAGTCAGTCAGTCAGTCAATCAGTCAGTCAGTCAAGACTTTGAATTTTATATGTATAGATAATAAATAAATAAATAAATAAATTTATTGACACACACAAGGTAGGAAACATACAAACAAGTGACAACAGTGATAGTTAAAAGAGTGCATAGGTGGAAGTAGCCCTGGGCCCCAAACTAGGCATAGCCTGTGTCTTGGTGTGTGTGTGTGTTGCACTAAACTATGTGCTGAAACTAAAATAAAAAATAAGTTAAATCAATATTATAATAAATTAATTCATTTATTTCAGTTAGCGCTGGATCCATATGGGTACATATTCACATTCATAATGTTAGTGAAATATACAGCACTTATTTATCTAGGTCAGTATTTAATCATTATGATATATATTAAAACCGAGACTAAATATTTGCACTATTGCCGCATCAATCAGCGACATAACAATATGAAAACCACAGATCACTCCAGCGTTATAAATACACGAACAATTACAAATTAATTACACCGAATAGAGCTTATTACACGAAACGCTTAACAAACTAAAGTCGGTTTAAACTATTTCATTCAACGTATAATGTTAGTTCGGAACTTCCAACGCAAATTCTTGGGTACGCCAACGGTTTAAATTGTACCATTCGATACATTACAAACAACGTTTAATGAGTTTTTGACTTGTCTTTATCACGTACCCTGCAGTACGTGGCAGGAAAACCGTACAGTATGAGGGTTTTCGGCTATACAATAAATCTAAATATATAAAATAGTAAACTGACGTTTAATATTTTATATATTTATTATTTGATATATATTTGATTGACTGACTGACTGGGTGATATATCAATACACAGCCCAAACCGCTGGTCCTAGAGACATGAAACTTGGAGGGTGTGTTCTTTGTGAAGAGAAGGTCTCCACTAAGAAAGGATTTTTGGGAATTCCACCCCTAAAGGCGTAAAATAGGGGATGGAAGTTTGTATGAAAGTCTGTCAGTTTTGTAGTTAGGATCTTCAAATTTTGTGTTTAGGCTGACATTGAAAATTAATTTACACGTGTCTCGGCATTTTTGATAATTCTACCCCCGAAGGGTTAAAAAGGGGGGTTAAGGTAAGTAATGGGATATTTACCACATCCACGCCGGCGAAGCCGCGGGCAAAAGCTAGTTACCTATAAAAGTCAGAGAGTGTACAAGCATAACAACATTTAAGGAAGGCTTAAGGAATTATGTATTAGACTCATAAGTTTAGGATTTTAAATTAGACATATAAGTTTAGCGTGAATTGTTTTGGTTTTTTATTTATACTTAACTTTCTTTCGTTCTTTCTTTTTTTCTTGTTGCCCCACGCTAGGAATTACTCCTGTATCGTGAGTGCGTTTACGAACATTTAAACTATATCTGTACAGTACTTGCTATTTTATGCATGAAACTATGGTGTACAGTTTCTTGGATAGCTTGAACGTCGTAATGTAACACAACTTATTGTTAATTTAGTTGAGTTTTTCTTTAAGTGAACTGTAATTTGTTCTATGAGAAAATAAAATGTCTTTAAACCGAAGTATTTTCGCCAAAACGTTTTGTTATCAACTATTTCTTAACGGACCCCCAATATGCGAGTAGTAATTGCGCGTAATAATGAGTTTGCTCACGATCACTGTTCGCCAAACTTATGGTAGTTTCAGTCTAATTGAATTGATAGACAACTATTTTAATAGACACTATTATTACATCTCGGAAGGCTGAATTCTGTTGGCGAGTAATTTGTTGCTTGGTTTGGTTTAGTAACATAACATAACATCGCGCCTGTAACCCCCGAAGGGTAAGGCAGACTTGTCCCTAATAGTACACCTACATTTCGCCAGTTATGTTTTGGTTTAGTAAGTCCACATTAGCCTTAGCCCAGCAGTGGGATGACGCAAGCTTCCAGTATCAGTAATCATCTGCCTAGCCTTTTCCTAACTATATTGGGGTCGGCTTCCAGTCTAACCGAATACAGCTGAATACCAGTATTTTACATGGAGAGACTGCCTATCTGACCTCCACAACCCAGTTAGTACTGGGTAATACGATACCCCTTGGTAAGACTGGTTGTCAGACTTTTGTGCCACTGACTACCTAACGACTGTCAAAGATCTACAAATGACAGCCGGGACCAACGGCGTAATGTGCCTTCCGAGGCACGGAGGAAACTCGGTATATAATGGGCGGTCACCCATCCACAGACCAACCTAGGCAAGAACGGCTTAACCTAAAGGTCGACCCGAGCGGCTGTTAATATTTAGCCACGAGCTTCCAGTATCAGTAAGTGGTAGAAAATTTGAATATTGTTCTCACTGACGTCCGCTCACGTTAAAGCCATCTCTTTTCCATAAAAAAATGCGAGGCCATCAGTCGGTCAAAATGCCCCACATTTTTCTATTCCGGCGGAAACCGCTTGCATCTCTATGCACTGCGAATGTTCATACAGTCATATTTTGTGCAAACACCAGCCATTTGGGTGCACTGTGTAAAATAAAATTCCGTGTGGGTGACGGCCGCAATCAACACAAACGCGTCTAAAAATGTCCGTGAACGGAGAAGGTCTGTTTAGTCAACAATTTGAGGTCGGATCGGCACATCAAAGCGTTTTTGAATTTCAAAGTCGGTTTCACGCTTTGGCTGTAGGTCGCTCCGTTTGCCGCTATATTTTAGCTCGTTTTGTTGGATAGCTGTGGGAATTTGTAAATGCATTTTTCAGACTTGCAACTCATAAGTTTAGATTCTTCTCGATTTTGTACTGGGGAGGAACTTACACGGAAATATAACGTACCTATTATTTATGTTAGGTACAGCATTTAGCCAAAATAACCTGGAAATATTAATATGCATACTGAGAATTTATACTTAGCTGTACATGGTACATATAAGGTACTCAACTTCAAGTCCATAAGACGTGAGAGCATAGTTTGCTTAGAGCAAACACTATGCATGCACTGTGCTCGTAACTTGGACACTATAAAATTTAATGGATCCTCAGCTATTGTGGGTAAAGTATTTAAGTACAGACACGCTCGATCAAATTGGGTTTAACGAAAATCTCTCGTGAACGCAAACACGACGGTTTGGCGAGTCTGCCTTCAAATAGCAATGCAAGCAGATTTAATGTGCCTCAGGAAACAAAGCGAATAACCACGGTCCGCGTCCATTGAGTGTTTTTGGCATCGTGCGCTTACATCAGCGAAATTTTATCTATATTTTTCACTTGTAAAAGTAATGGAGTTTGTCACACGCTAAATAAAATGATCATGTATTGTTCTAACTTTGTCGAGAGTTTAGCAATATATGTTATGCAATAAAACAGCTACGGTTGCAAGTAATCGTTTTACAACTGGATTTATAAGAATAGTATAGTTGTGTTTCCCAAGTGTCTGTGTACTTGTGCTTTATCCCCTTGGAAGAGATAAAAAAGTACAAGTAGCAGAAGAAGAAAATTCTTAAATAAATCTTGCCATTTGATTTAATCAAAATACTCAGATGATTTAAAAAACTTACATGATAGAATTGTACCACCACACCTAGTCATTTCTAGGACTTGCGTTAGAATTGAGGCGGAAATACAGACTTTGGTACACCGTCAGAAGTCGACAGTAGGTACTCTTCGTAACACCATAGTTAAGTATAAATGTATCAGATATTTGTGGAATCTCGCAGGTGCTGCTCAGCGGGACGATCTTTCAATTATTCAAGTGCAACACCCTCCCTGACGTTGCGAACACAAACGGAGATACGGATTTATTCTCCAAATTGTTGGAAGCTTCTATACTGCAGCGTGATTTACGTTCTAAGATTTAGCACTTCCACTTGTATCGAAACGTTAAAACATTTGTTACTAACTCGAAATCTACAACCGTACTGTTTGAGAAAACGTCCGTTTCGGCAAAATTTCTTACTCTCACGTCCCGAGCGAAAATATGTCGGGAAGCGGGAAATGAGAATGTTTCCCACTTTTAATTAAGTCTTATTTTTGTTGAGACTCGCCCTCTTAATCTTGTGATTCGTGACTGACACACAAACTAGGTTTAACGCTGCTACTTGATATTGCCCGAACACCTGGAACACTTTGTGAGTAACATCTGTTTCTAGAAATGTTTGCTGTTTAAAATAATGTCTATTAAACTGTCATGTTGTCAACCCTTGGTGTGTTTAAAATTACCATAATGTACCTACACACATGTTGGCATTATAAATTGTACGATTAAATGCGAACCTAGAAATAATTGAACAAAGTAATTAGTTTAGACTCGTTCTTTTTATCTTACCTTTGAACAGGATAAGCTACCCTATAAAAAAAACGAACGATTGTAGTTTACACAAAGCCGCAGCACGTAGTGGCGAGAGCAATGTTAGAAGTAACAAAGTGTTATAGCCGGCTCTAGTTTACAACATGAGAAAATAAAACAGATAATAACTGAGACCCACTCAACACTTTTATCATCATACGTGTGAGGGCTGAGGGGCAATTCATTTTATTTTCAGGTATCGTTATTGTCCCGGCGTATAAAATGGGCCATCTAATTATCTCGAGCACCGAGTATAATTTAATTATATTATGTGGTTTTATTTGATTCACAAAAGTCGTTAATTAAACGTTTGCGTATTACACAAACGACGATAAATTCCCTAAAGAAATACGACTGTGTATCGTAATGTTTTCAAAAGGAAAACCTTTATGTGGTTGAGGCTTTTATGGTAGTAAAATGTTAAGCAGTCCTTTACTTTTATGTGAGTCGGCTATTCTATTATTTAAAGGACACGCCGGCAGCAAATTCGAAATCTGGCAGGATTCCAAATTGAATTAAACGTGAGAGCGTGGCCGGCCTACAGCGAACTTTGATCGCACGGCAATGTGTCGCCGGCTCCTTAGACTTCCTACCCCTTTAACGACTGCCGCTGAAGAAACTTACAACAATCGCGCTATGTATTACGGTCAGTTTGGTCCTTATAGTTACGGTCGCCCCTCGCCCAACTTGATACAACATTATCACACCGTTTTGTGAAGCAAAATATCCTTAACAGCTGATAACATCTCACTTTATATGTTAACTTTGTTTTACTCAGCTACAGTTGATCTATCTAGTTTTTTATTGCGCCATCTTGCAAGTTGTATTACACTACACCCCCGCAGGGTATTTCAAACCGATAACTTTATTCTCAGTAGGATACAAAAGAAGTTTGTGGGACCAACCCGTTCTTTGTTGTGGGCACAATACAAGTTACCCATAGAAATGAAATATCCAGATTTCTTTGTAAAGTAATTCACTTTATTTAATTACCAAAGTAGATTTAATTATGGTCAAAAACATTGTACCAAACAAGATGAAGCGGAGTGAATGATAACACCTAATGAATTAAATGAAATAGCGAGCTTTCCTTATTCATTTTGACCAATATAACAGAAACCTTTGTAGGAGGCAAATGGATGTTAATTTAATAAATAGTCCTTCCGGAAAAATAAATTGCCGTAATTGCGACCGAGTACCGTTTGGCAGGAGAGTTGGGCGTGACTCGTTAGCACAAAATATAGATAGGTTTAAAAATGGAAGAGACGCTCTCGTTTATTTAGTGCCTTAGGGCATTACTTCATTTTCGGAAGAAACGGCCAGCAATAGATTTATTAAAAAAGTATGTTTACGAATACCTACCTATTTCGAATAAGCGGTAAACTCATTACGAGTTGAGTTTACCAAACTGTTGACTTACGTACCGTACCGGTATTGCGCAAAACTAATTTTACCGGTATTTCAAACGATTGGCAAAAAAGAAATAAACGCGAAAGCGGTAATTTGGGTTCCCATAAAATTATTCGTTTCATGTTTCCATTAATTTTTATTTTTACGATTACTGCGTTGGTTTCCTCTTTCGATGCATTTTAGTTTACATTGGTTTTAATATTCGTAGTCTGTGGCTCGTAAATGAGGACGCAAAATGTTCCAGCAGCTACTTTTCTTAGTTCTGAACTTTAAATAGTCAATTAAGAGGAACTAGTTGCTGGTAAATGATGAACTTGCTCGCTCAGTGTTTGCGCCTGGTTTCAGGAATAAATTGAGGCCATTTGCAATTGCTCGGTTTGTTTTGACTTCAACATTTTGTTTTGGTGATGTTTTTTGTTTATAAGAGGCTAGGTTAACGAGAATGGCGTTTTAGACGAGAAGTCGGTTTAAAAGTCTTTTTTATTTCGTATGAATTATATTACTATTATAGGTACCTATAGAAATGAATAGCATTACATATCCCAATCACCTGCGCTCCTGATGATTTATTTACTGCATCAGTGAGCGGGGTACACGTGGCTGAGTTTTGGGCTAAGCATATTTAAACTTTTTTCCATCGAAACGCTAAGAAGAAGAAGCATTAAATAGTATGTTGGAGCTGCTGAAGATTGTACAACTATCTTTGCTTTGTATAATTTCAATCTCTTTAGTATTATATAGCCGCATAGCCCATATTGTGTGAGTACTATGTAATAGAAAGCTGTCATTCGCGGGAAACCTACGTCTTTTCTTGACTTAAATGTGCCCTGGCGGTTAGGAGTGTGTCATGCTCACTCAAATGTCTCGCTGATGGTGGCGCGTGTGTCGGATCATTTAGTTCCCTTCAAAATGGTTGAGTTGAATGGTGCTGATACATGCGTCATGTTCGTGAACGGGCGCTGTCAGTTGTGACTGGTCATCTCTTGGTTGCCACGGCTTATTTGAATTGTTTTTTTTTCTTTTTTTGAATTGTTTACTATGGACACTTTTAACGTACACATCTTGCTACATCGTTCTCACATAATGTACCATCTCAACATGAATGATGTAACCAAGAGTTTGTAAAAGTATACTGATTTAAAAGAGTGTCCATGGAGTTTCTTGCCCGTTCTTCTCCATAGAGATCTACGTTAGGGAATGGGCAACTACAGTACTTTCACAGTTTTTATGCCTTGTGACTGGGACTGTAGCTATTGTTGTCTTTGTTTCGACAATTCAAAAGTGCCTGTAACTGGCCTATTTGAAATAAATGCTTTGATTTTGATTTGATTTAGAACGTTATTCACGGAATAAGTCAAACAACGACAGTATTTCTTGGAATTTTTATTTTATCATTTTGGTTGGGATTTAAAACTCTAAATGAGTTGGGATAAGGGCAAGAGATTGACGATGAGTTGAGGTTTTAAAAGGTATTTGTCTTTGTAAGCAATACGAAATACCGAAAGCCCTTTTTTCACTTAAAATATGACAGAATCGCATATAACTTTTAGTTTTTAATACAGGCCGTGTTTATAAATTCCCTTCGGTATATTTTCCGATACAGTTTTAAAGTAATAAATAGGTAGAAGTAATGGATGATCCCGAAACAGCTGGCCGACGGGCGTTCGTTATCGTCCGGCATCAGTTGGCGGTTATAGTGCGAAACTGTAACTTAACTCATTTTGCAATCGTCACGATCTCGTCTAGCACCTACAGTTACAATTAAATGTGGAACAATATTGGATTAAAAGTTGTGACAATGTAACGTAAGTCAGAGTCTGTGTTTCCCGATAGCTTCATATAAACCTGGGGGTATACAAGTCTTCAAGTTGAGAGTGAATAGCTGACTTCTTGACGTGCATCATCGTCGACGTTTTCATTGTCTTCCAATCATGTGAGATAGGAGTAAAAGGCGGATCTATAATTTACATATTGGTTTATGTTATTTATTATAACTCGACTTGCACCTTTTGGGAATACAAGCGTGATAGTATATATGATAAGACGTCGTTCAGAGGGTTCAACGTTCAGTAGTAGGCTCTCAAATTGAGTAACAAGGTTCAACAATGTGATGTGGGATCAATTTTCACAGGTGTAGGTAAAATACTAGCACCTATTTCTATAAGGTTTGAAGAGAACTTAAGTCGGTTCTAGCTAATAATCTTTGGTTGTTGAGCGGTCAGAAGCCAGTAAAGTGAGAACTTAGATGGTCTAACTTGAAGATATCGGTAGCCTTCTCCTTAGTTCAGTAGCGGTGGTCAGACTGCAGGAGTTTCCTTGAAAGTGATACGACTCACTCGTAAAACTATCAGCTGACTTCGGCTAAGGCGTGTTACAAATACTTTAAGGTGTTCTAAAGTTACCCGTATACCTAGAAATAGACTAAAACCTTACAAGATAGATAAAACATTCTTCATCATAATTATGATACAATTGCGACATAAAGACAAATCGGTAACGAATGCGCCGCTTCATTTCCTGAAGATTTCATTAAAGCTAACTACTAACTAAGATACTTATATGGCCCAGTAATATCAGTATTTGAATATCATTAATAGAATTTCAATGCAGTCGATGGTTGGGGAAGTCGCCAAAATCAAGCTGTATTTTTTTTATAGAATCAGCTTCCAGCGTTGGAAGCTGATTCTATAAAGTTGAAAGTACGAGTAGCTCAACCGTGTAGGTAAATATAAAATTTCCCTGTAAAGAAATACACGGAAACGTGCTATTTGCGTACAAAGTCGTTGTTTTAGTGGAAATGGGATGTAAACTAGAATTTGTGTGGTATGGGTACTACAACTAAAAAACCCGACTACTGAAAACTCACGTTTTAATTAAATTCAGGGTTTACAAGGTAAAATCGACTCCTCCTATTGTTGAAGTCGGTTAAAATATAGCCTATGTTACCCGGGTCATAATAACGAATCGATTGATACCTTATTCATCAAAATTTGATGAATAGTTTAGGCGTTACAGAGAAACGTACGTAAATACAAACATACATACATAAATAGACTGCTAAAATCATAACCCTTCCTGTTGGCTTCGCCATAGTCGAGTAAAAACACTTACATTCTTTTGTCAACATTCTTTAAATAAATTCCGCCGCCTGATAGCTGCTGACATCAATGCCACAAATTGTTTACGACAATCTTGACGTATTCATCTAACGACCTAACAGCAGCGTAGCGATATAGATAAGTATACATTAATTGCAACGGTTCGCACTCAACGTTTTGATAAAGATGAAAAATTGTTTTCTTCAGCTTAGAGGGTTTCTTCCGACGATTAATCTTTCCGCAAACCTATTGTTGAACTCGGCGGGAGGAACTTTTGTGTCCGAACTCCGACTGAGATCAAAAGGTTGCGATGTTACAAACCACTATGATTTTTAGAAACCATTTCTACTTAAATACAAGTAAGGGATCGCGAGCGAGGCCGCCAGAAATATAAATTGCTTTTAGCGGACAATTGAAGACGGCAAGATGCATTTTTATGGAAGTTTTTTGGAGTCACGTCTACACAATTTGCTTCGGAAGTCGTTGGCTTTCTAAAGCAATTGTTGTAGGAGGCTGAGTCATCCGTACCTCTGCGCCTCTGCAAAGGTTAAAGGTAACAAGGGACCATTACTGTGATAATTGTTTGACTTTAACAGTATCTGTGAACCATTCTCATAAATAATAACAATTAATCTCTTGATTTTGCTCGCTATATTTCAACTACAAAAATGTGGAATAGTTTTTATAACATCAGCTCATAGGCACACCTGTGCATTCAAGTACACTTGAGCTAAAGTGGTCCTACATTCATGCAATGAGTACAAGTATGGGTATAAGGGGAAACATCATTAAAAAATTACAGAATCACGTCAAAGAAATAAGAGTAATTCCTAATTAATAATCCTACTCAACCCGTTTTAAAGTTACGCAAAACAAACATAACACAAAGACTGAAACTGAATACTTCATCTAAATGTGAATAAGCATGAACAATATCCACGCCCCGGTATCATGATGGTCTAGTAATTTACAAATACGCACGTCAATTTACAAATTAACCCGCGTCTGTAAAACGAGAGTATTTTAATGTGTCGGACATGATGCACAATATTAGTAAAATGAAACGAGTTCATTAGCCGTTGCAGCTGGGCGCCATATTTCACTGCTCTACAATTTCCGCCCTGACATTTTTGCTGCATGTGAAATTTATACAAAAAAAAAATTCAACATTTATTCAAAAGTACTGCGGATGGATTTCGCATTTAGTCCGCTTGGGCGTAAATAATTCGGTTTCTGTATCACCTTTTTCGGTTGCGAAATGTGGTGTCCATTTTATTAATACGATTTAAACCACACTTGACATTGGATGTTTGAAAAGGCTAATTATATTGTTTCGTTATAAAGAAACGTCAGGATTAATTTTAAATTTTCGTTCTAATTTTGGCGCTTTCAAGCCGTTTACGACTTTATTACTGCTGACAACAAGGTCCTATCTAATAGAATTTTTAAATATTTGCGGTACACGGCACAATTGTACAAATGAAGGGAAGATTAATGCGTTGCGACCCCTATATATTTGTGTAGGGACGTTTTAGCGAGATCCGCACATCCAAAATTTATTTATAGGTTCATATAAATGACACACGTTTACGTGTTTCATTGGATCCACAATTTATGTCTGTTGGAAATGACATATTGCAGTGAAACAATTTTTAATACGCAATCACGTCAACACGATAGATTACGCCTTGTTTCGATATCCTGACATCCTGCGGGTAGTCAGTCACTGAAAACAAAGTACTGTGCAGAAATATATTTTTTATTAAAAGGTAGATAGCGAAGTGGCAGCGCTCACAAACAAATTATATTTTTGGGCTCAAACTACGTTGAACTTTTTATTCATTCGCGTGGGTTCAATTAAAATAAAACGTACATTTTGAGCTACTATATATTAAATTTACTTTATGAATTCCGAGTTCGTAAAGTGTTCGGGACTTGAGAGTAGGCAGTCTGTAGGAGTGAGTAGGTGGACAGTGACCAGGACAAATGACTTGAAAGAACCGCTATAAGAGCAGGGCGGGGGTAGGTGTTAATTATACCAAATTAATTGCGTAAATTGTGAAACTGACAACCATTTCTTGTACAATCTTCTATTTTCAAATCATATATTTAAAAAAATATTGTAACGAACTACGTATAGAACATTTATACATATTTAACATTGTGAAACAAGATAGGTAATTTCATAATCTTAACTCAGAAGTAATTTTGCCACCCCTCAGTCGCTCGGTAATGAAACATTTAAGAAAGGAAGTACCGAGATTGCTACATAATAGTGAGCTAACATTAAATATAAAAGACATATAACCTCGTTATAAATCTGCTCAGTTTTCGTATTCCAAGACTTTCCTTTGTGTTCGATTATTAATTATTATTCCCAAGTGGCCTTTGTTCCAACCGGGCCTTTTATTCAGTCCTTGACTGAGTTCGCAAGTAGTTACCACTTTCTGAATTAAAGTTACCGTTGGCGTATCGAAGGCGACATTTTATATCGAAAACCCTTGACTAGTCCAGACGGTATAAATGGTGTTATAAATCATTATTATATTTATAGGAGGAGGGCATAAAATCGCGGCGCGCCCTTATCGTTTAAGTTGAAAAATTTCATAGCGCAGAAAGGAAAATCAGTTGGAGGAGGCCATCTATCATGTCGGTCGGCCATCCCGGTCCTAGGAAGTTGTACGTCCAAGATACAAAATAATACCGCCATCATCTGAGAGGTAAAATATTGGATTTAGTAAGTGATAGCGGTCTAATTTTTATACGGAAACTGGAATATCTTCGAAGCTCTTTAATGTTTTATTTTTTGCAGCAATCAACTTTTTGTTTATATCAACTTATCAAGAAATGTAGGGGAGAGTTTGTGTCGCTCAAGATGATCAGTACTTTAGGACACTTGATTTTGTATCAGCAAAATATATACAGGGTGTAAACAGACCCTTCACATAGCCGTCAACCAAGCATTCTGTACATCAAACTAAGTAACTTTACGCAAAAACTATTGCTGGGAATCGACTTTTTTTTGGGGTAAAAAATCACGTTTTACGGTTGGACTCGATGGAAAGCACTCCAAGTATTGTGCAGATGGATGGATGGAATAGTACAGGGGTCGTGGAGGTGTGTAAAGTAAAAATCTTACATTAAAAACATGTATTTAAAAAAAAAAAACTTGTGAAAGAGTTGAAACTTTGACCCCCAATATCTCCGTAACTAAAAGGTTCCCAGGTATGGTCTAGAACAAAAAAATTTATCGCAAAGACGGGGAGAACAAGTGCCTTTCAGCTATTTTAAGGGTCTATTTTCACCCTTTATACATTACATCGATGTACCATGGAAACGTAGAATGGATTGTGTGAAGAATGATATGAAAGAAAAATGAGTAAATAATAGCGTAACGGCTGACAGAGGAGAATGGAAGAAAAAAAAAAACGTGTTCCCCCGACCCCAAGTAACATGGGACAAGGATGGGAAGATGATGATAACATCGAAGGACTAAATTAAATTAAATTAAAATTCATTTATTTCAGGCAAGATGAGCCCATACGAAAGCAAATTTCAAAAATTACATAGCATAACATACTTGAATTGAATTTCCAAAATTTTAATACTTACAATTGAAAAAAAAAAGAAAATAAAAAAATTATAAAAAATAAAATAAATTTAATTATTAATTTAAAATGTAAGCAGGAATATTAAATAATATGAGAACTAAAAGAAAACTCAATATTGCTGCAAACATTTACAATAAATGCCACTTTAAGCATTAAATGAATGATATTCTGGCCCCTCCATAACTGTTGTAAAATCTCAATTGTTCGTTGGTACGAACCTTACGAACAACGATATTAGATGATACATCGATTAATCTTGCAAAAATTAATTAGCAGACGGGCAGCGCCGAGTGACGCGTGAACGGAACAATGGCTGCCGTTAATAAATAGCATTCATTATAAAATGTTCATACACCTATGTAAGTACTACAGTTTTAATTATATGAGGCGAACGTACCTGCTACATTTACCTATAAAATGTAAATGTGTGAGTGGGTGTGTGTGTGAATGTGTATGTGTGTGTGTGTGTGTGTGTTGTATGTGTGTGTAGTCTTAGAGCGAAATTGCATCTGGTGTTTATCAACGCTGTTTGACGCTGCGTAGACGCCGCGTAAATGCTGCGTAGATGCCACGTAGACGTTATAGTAGCTTCGAAAAACAATGATTGATTCGGAAGTAACATTGCGTATAATGAGCGTTAGCTTTACGGAGAAGCGGCGTCAGTATCGCGTTTTGTCACAGTATATATTTACCGTACGCCTACGACAAATATACGCTCGGTATGAATTCACTTTTGGATCAGTGAACTGATAGTTGACATTGCCCCAAGATCTTATTGATCATTCGTGGGGACTAAAATTAACTTAGGCAAGTTTTTCAGTATGGAGTTTGACACCCACAACAGTTATATGTTATAGTAAGTTTCTTTATACCGTTTTCATTTTCCTATAATATAAAGAGCTCTCTAAACAGTTCACTAAACGTTCAAAGAGTGAATGGAAAGAAATTTTCGTTACCGATCTATCATTCCGCCAGTTTTCTCTTTTTATTCAGCCCGCATTACCCTGAAAGGTCTTTCATGTAAAGAACTAATAAGGTTTCGTTTCTACTCAGAAGGCTGCGGGGAACGCAAAGAGAAGGGTTATTATTCTTTAACATTATTAGACGTAAGTATACCTTGATGGGTCTAAAATATAATAAGATTATTTTAAAATTGTGTTCTTTATTCAAGTCACATTTTAAACTGGAGTTCTGTGTTCTAAATACGTTAATGTTAAAATAATTCATAAACTAACTTTTGTCGGGTGATTAACTAGTTGGAGAGTTCACGTTTCAGGAAACTTTTAGAGTGAAAATTGCTTCCTGGAATAGCTTTTAGAGAGACAAATAGCATCGATTAAATATTTAACTGTTCAGTTTTCGAGTACAATTCAAAACAACTTTTTTATCAGGATTAGGATTCTTCATTTAGACATTACGATAAACAAACGACAAACTCGTATAATGCATACCAATGTTAAACCCACGAAGATTTGTGAGGTATATTTATTATTTATTTATTTAAACTTCATGTACAATAGTGGTACATAGGCGGACTTAATGCCACAAGGCATTCTCTACCTGTCAACCTTTGGGTTAAATAAGAAAACATTGTGATAGGGTTCAAAATAAATATATAAAATATAACTTCATGCTTTCGAAAATTTATATAGGCACTTATAATGATACTACTAAATATATACATATTTATGTTTTTTAAAATAGTTGTGTAAAAAATGGATTTCTGTTATACCTTTATGTGATAAACATAAAACAGGTTAAAGAGAACAAGAACCTGAAAATTCTGAAAAAAAAAAGAAAATGTTTATAAAGAAAACTGTGTCAGCTTTAAAAAGCTTAAAACAGTATAATGCTCTGTATTCACCACTGGCGGAATGCGCGGCGGCCAAGGTCAGTGGGGAAAGAAAGCCTGCTTATGACGGCTCTACAGAGTATGAAACAAAAATATTATATAATCGTTAATTTTACTTCAGGCAGTGAGATTCCAAACCAAATATCTAATAATATCGCATAAGCACCAAGAACGTTAAATCGCAGCAATAAATTCGAGTTAATTATAAAACATTTCAATTATAATCAAAGCACAATCTCCATCATAATTACGTGTCGTTATTTAAATTAAAACTTTTACGTTCGAACTTCTCATTTCAGGAGCCATTACTCAAACGTGTAGGTTCACTCACAAATGAGATTTCATAATTAACGTAAGCCAGGTCGAGCCGTCAAGTGCATGTGAAAATTTAACGAGAAGAGCCGAGGCCCGGTGCTTCAGACCTATCTCAACCGTCATGGCAGCCAGTAGTCCGTGGCTTTGACGTGAAAAACACTCGTAAAAAGGAGTGTTTTTTATATTAGTGTGATTAAATTAATTCGTTCGATGCGATTTGTTAGACTGATGGCCGCTGTGATCTCGATGTCGCTGGAAAATATAAAAAATTGGACTTTGTGAAGTCTTTACATATTACGCAAATTATATTGGAAGTTTTGGTACACCGTACTATGATGTATGTAATTTAAATTAAGTTACTTGTAGGTAGGTAGATCTTGCTAAACTTGGCTTGTACCAAATTTAGTTAGATCTCATTAATAGGCATATTCCTTTGATATGTCTTTAGCACATAGGAACAGAATTATGGTAAACAGTAATTATTAACTACTAAGGCGGTAATCACTGGTATTTCCACAGATTTAGGTAGGTAGCTAACTATAACAAGTTCTTAGTCAAATGTATGTTATCCCACCTGGAGTTAGGCACCAAAGTTTTAGTCAATCTTGAACATAAAAAGTTTCGCACGTACAGAGAAAATTAACAAAATTCGTAGCAGGATGCGAAGCGTTTTGCTGTTCACTAAAATATGTTGTACACCTACGAAAGTTTGCGCGAAATTAAATATTCTCATTCTACAGGAATTCATAATATATACCTGTAATAGTTTGATAGAATTTAATCCCATAATCTTTTGTGTTAAAAGCCGGTGATTGGTATACTCGTAATGATAAACAGTACTCGTCGCTTACGACTTACGATATTTAAAAACAGTATTTAATTAACTCCAAGTATATCTATATTTTATGTATAGTTCAATCCGCTCCGACAGACTGGGGCTTTCGTATAATTAGTCGAGATTTATCTGCTCTGCTCGGGCTAAAATCGTTCCGTTAACTAATTGCATTATAAGCCTTCTTACAAAGTATTATTTTAATAGCTTATTATCTTTGGCTATCTAATTCTATTAGCCCTTTTGCTAGTCATACCAGGTTCTAGTTTATTTACTTCAGGGCAAAGAGGTTAACTCAGCTCAGCTCAGCTCAGCTCTGTGGTTATGATTAAGCCGTTTAGGGCCAGCTATAGCGTACAGAGAGCTTTCGCACGTAGTTGTGCTTGCATTCTGAACAAGCTAAACCAAACCAGTGCACATGGCAATGGTTTAGCTTGTACAGAATCTGCTGTTTTCCTTCACTTGAGCCCTCTAAGGATTTGCTAAAAGGTACCTGCCCATACAAAACTTTACTTAGGTCTCGAGGGTCAGCAAACTTGAAAACAAATATAAACGAAATGAAGGCAGGGTTTTCTCTAGTTAAAATAAACGAGGCCCATAACTCGGCCACAATTACTGACGTTTCTCAACAGATGCGACGCCGACGCCGCTAATTATCCAGCCTCATGTATTTTCGGTGCAAAAAATTTTTGAAGGATCATTTTATTTCGCCGAAATATGTTTTTCAATATGCTTCTTCTTTTTTCGCACTGCTATTACGTTCAGAATGCAGTGTATTTCACCACTCGTGGTTTTTTTTTCTTCTTGTGTGTTTATTTCCACAGATAACTAGAAACCAAGTCCAAAGTGGTCCAATTCCCATAAAGGGCGCGGTGATTGTTTTTTTTAATCCTAGCAAAGAGGCGCATAATGGCTTTAAGGCTTAAATATTTTTAAATATTTAAATTATGTTTATAAATAGAATTTAATAAATAAACATTATTATTACTTCCATACAAGAATAATCTATACAGTTAGGGTATTTTCGTTCTAAATTTAAAAATATTGACTTTTTATTTTTCATATTAGACTAATTTGCGGATTCATATCTTTACTTCTCTTTCAACCAGCGAAAGTAAAGCGGGGAAAAAAAGCAATTGTATATATATTATTTACAGTTTCCTAATAATTAATGACAAAAATACTTCGTTTGATACATGTGGGCATTTGTTTTGTTGATTCTTCCGTCGAAAAAACCCGGTTCTACGGTGATCATGCTACGCGTGCAGTTCTCGGCTCCATAGCACCACATGGAACACACAAATTCCGCTTTGGCTGCAATGACAAAGTTTCCCCACTTGTATAAAAATGTATTACTATCTGTATTTATTCTGATTCTATTTTTTTGCGAATCACTGTATTGAAAATGGGATTCGCACAAAAACGTAGGTAGTAATATTATTTTTTATTGGTGTTGCGTGCTGGGTATAACGAATTATTCTTTTTGTTAACAGACAAATCATTTCTACCTCAATAAAATGATTTAATCCAATTCTATTTTATCTTCTACATATTAAATGAAACATAATACACAACAATAATGCCAGCAATTATATTAATACTGGTACATTAAATTAAAAGTGATTTTTATTACAATAAATGTTCCGCTCCCATACAACGGAGATATTACGAGGAACAATTTTTGTGACAAATTGGGGGATCCTTACAATTAGTGCCATCTTCGCGTCTTTCAAAGAAGTGTCGTATTCAACTAGACTAATGAATGTCATAAATTCAGAGGAGGAGCTCTTCAAACAATTTCGAAGACTTATCACGACGGGTCCATTCAACTTTAAGTTTTAAGTGAAATATTGGCTGTATAGTATTTTTATCGCTCTTGTTTTAGAATAGAACGTATTAAAGTATTAGGGCTAACAATAGAAAACAATAGCACATATTAAATTCATTTCGTTTGGTTCAATTTATTCAAATCTTTCAGACGAGACGTCTCCGACCGTGCTTGTTTATAGTTATTGCCATTGTAATGTTATTTATTTTTAGAAGGTATTTTCGTAGTATTTGTGGTTTCATATTGCGGATTAAATGAAATATAAAATTAGAGTAGGCTAGACATATAAATAGAAAATCGTTTTATTTATACCTACCTATATTGCCTTTTGGAAAATATAATTTAATAAATATATCTTCTATTATGAGGACTGATGGCAGCAGTGGCGAAGGCTCCATACAACTCGGTTCCTACCGGATTCCCTTTGAAAAATGGCACAGTCAGTGTTCTATAGACAAATAATATAATCACATTAAACATATTGTCCTCCGGCTTACTTCTTACAAAAATTGACCCTTCGCTACTGCCCTGCAGTAAGAAAAGCCCACCCAAAATGTTTCAGAAATCAATACGAGTTTCCCTTTCATACCGACCGAGCGGTACCCAGTTAGTTTACCAAGCTCTAAACCTCTACACTATATTAGGTAATTTGCGTGCCAACCGTCTATAAATTGGGCTTCAATAAAATATGAGTACTCCGTGACCTAAGTCTTGCTCAACGCCGTATTATCGAAGCTCCAATCTGCTTAATACATACGCCATAGCAGTGTCAGGGTACACAAATTAATATTCAGCCTGTATATCACCGCACACACCTGGCGTGTTGATTCAGTTCACGTTATCTAACGTAGTGTGTTCTAGGATGCATTAGTGCATTAGTTGGCTAAATACGCGTGCACTAAGAGCGACGTTGTCCACGTACGGAAGATTATTACCCATAGATAGACGTACTGCTATAGTGAAGCGTTTGTGCGCGGTAATGCGTTCGTAATCTCGCTAAATGGTGTATAAATTCATGAGGTTTAGTCTGTTAATACATTATGGATTGGTTGTTTGATGAAATTATTCGATTTATTAGTTCTTGTGAGTTTTGAGTAATGAAGGTGTAGTTACTATTAAAAGACTCGCATAAGGGCCGGACTCCACCGAAGCGGAGACGAGACGACAGGTGAGGAGATGTGTTGTAGACCACCAATAGAATTTCGTTATTCACACGTCGCGTCTCCGCTTAGATTTAGTGGAAACGGTTGAGCAGAGAAGAGAGATGTCTCGTAATTGTTTAGGCCAACGGATACGAGTGGCTTGCGGTGAGCGGCGTGCGGTGAGCGGCTTGCGGTGAGCGGCGAGCGGTGAGCAGTGTGCTGTGAGCTGCATGCCGCTTTGCACATCTCTTCTGCTCTCCGCTTTACACTTCTCCGTACAGCTTCGGTGGAGACACCCTAGCGTTTACACATCTCCTCTCCTAGCCGCTTCGTACATCTCTGCTTTGGTGGAGTCCGGCCCTTGATCGGATTAATATCTCGCCTTTTAAAAGATTTTGTGAAGATTAACGAACAGAATTTTATTACATTAAATTTAATGTGTCACTGAATGTTTCCAGGATTAGCATAAAAAACACCTCTCATTGACTTTTAGAGCAGCTTCAAAGAACTACTTACAAACTACGTTTATTCCTGAACAATTTTCTGTTATGAAACAGTCTCTAAATTATTCGTCGATTGCAAAAATCACAACAAGAACTGGCAGCTCGCAGCTGTTGTTATTTTGCTTTACAATCCAAAACACGACGCCTGAGGCTTCACAGGGTACTACCCGGAAATATTTGACCGTATTTTTATACGTATACGATGTTTGAACTTCTATAATGTTACCATAATTAATCTGTTATTTTAACTTGGCTTAGTTATTTTCCTAAGGTAATGAACGGCCCCAAGCCTTTTAATTTTGACAAGCGGTATTTGATACTTGGAAACACCTTTCCTTCTGCAATAGAACGCTTATTTTTACAAGCTATATTACCATATTACTCTGGTTAAACATAAAATACTGCTGTATTTGTGTTATTGGAGTTAATTTTATGAAATCCTTTATTTTGGACAATTAATGTGTACGCAAATACCAGCGGGCTCCAGAGAAATATTGTCTTTGTACGTTTTGTTTTGTTCTCATTTTCTTGAACAGGGCGGTTGCTTTAATTTGCCTCTTGCGATAAGGAATTCAACAATACAAGGTGTTTACTTGACGCACTTTCCTCGGCGAATGTTTTGTGAGACGTTTTATGAGATGCCATTAAAGAGAATTATTGCTATTGTTCAAGATATAGCGGTTCAACTTCATTTTAAACGAGCTCACCGTCCCTCAACACAGCTTGTGGGTTATTTTACTAGCCAAGTCTGATTAGTACGCCTGGATTGTATAAAGATACTGTTTTATACATATGACTAATATGTTACAGGTACAGATTATTATAACGAAGCCGTGAAGAGTTACCACACCCTAACTCTTCACGGCTTCGTTATAATTTTCAGCGAATAAAGAATTAATATACAATCCGATAAGTGACTGAAGTTCACAGAAAGGCTCGAGGTCGTCTTAACAACTGAGCTGAGGGATTGAGCAATTTACCGATGTGGTAAATACCGACTTTTGATAAAAGGATGCCGTATTTATTGGTCTATTCCTTTTCTTCTTCTGCGGTCTATTCTTGATAGAAAGATTACGATGAATTGTGTCCAAATGCAGGTGTAGTCGTAGCTTGCCTCAAGATCTCTCTCCTAGTCCAAGTATCATTGGTCTTTTCTCACATTTGACTGGCTCGTTGGTCTAGTGGTCTCAAGCGCGACTGCTGAGCATGAGGTCCTGGGTTCGATCCAGGTCAGGGAAAGTGATATTGGGTTTTTCCATCAAGAATTGCTCAGTAGCAGCCACGGATTAGATTAGTGCCCGTTTGATGGCAAAGGCTCGCTCATTATTACATGGGACTTAAACATAACTGCCTAACCCTTCGGGGATTACAAGCGCGATGCTATGATAACACATAGCATCGCGCTTGTATTCTCTCACATTTTAACACTAAAGTTACAGGACAGGTTTTGTGTATATAATATTTCAATAAACACATATAATCTTTTACCATTCCTATTAATCATAAAAGGACACAGACATTTTAAACAGTAGGTAGCAAATGAATGTCTCCATACTATATAGTTGACCGCGCCACTACGCCGCTATAAAGAATGATCTAGGGCAGATAATACCATAATGACCACGCTTAGTAGCTGGATTAGTACTCGCGATAATAATAATTATACCTATTTATTTTACCCTTGGTGATACAGTAATTAACAGCTGATTTTCAGTCGGTTTTTCAGTAATTCAATGTGAAGTCGGTTTTTTTTTAATCTCTGGAGTTAAATAATTTGCAAGGTATGAATCCTGTTTTAAGAACTATACTGCTTGAGTTTGAGACATCGTGGTGAAAGGGTTGGTCAGCCAGACTCTGTGATAGCTGTCCAGGATATGCCACTTCTCTCCTGCCCGTGATGCACGCTCCAGGACTTGAATGAGGCCAACGACAGAGCTGGCCGGGTTGCTACGTACTGGTCGGCAAAATCTGAGTCATCGGTTCGAGAAGAAGAACTATACTGCTTGTTGATTATTATCTATACAAATAAATAAAATTCAAGTGTCTGTTTGTAATTTCAAAATAAATGCTTTTTACTGAATGCATACTTATGAAAATATATTATGGCACTTTTTTTTAAATTTTTATCTCTCTGTCTGTCGGTCTGCCTGTCTGTCTGTTTCAGCTAATCTCCGAAACTGCTGGACCGATTTTGACGGGACTTTTACTCACAGATAGCTTATGTTATACTACTTTTATTTTAGAAAAAGGAAAAAATTAAAACCCTAGAAATTGTTAACAATTTCACGTGGACGAAGGTCGCGGGGCACAGCTAGTTTGTAAATAAAAACTCTATGGGAATCTCTACTGTACAAATGTGTGTAATGTCGGTTGACAATGTTAAAACTCCGATTTCGAAACAAAAGTGACCTCGTTACTTCAGTTTTACAGAATAGGTACAACGTTTTCCTTAAGAAATAATATGATTACCTTGACTCAAGGAAAAACTTTTTTCATCGTTTATAAGGCCGATTCAGAATCTTATTCAATTTAGCTTAGCCTGCAAAGCTGGGGTACGGGCTAAACAATAACGGTGATACTTGTTCAATTCTGTTTCGCTCTCGACCGATAATACTCGAATAACAAGATATGTACTACCTACCTAACATGACTGCCTCGTTGGTCAAGTGGTCGCTAGTGCTGCTGCTGAGCACGAGGTCGTGAGTTCGATTCCCAGGTCGGTCAAAGTGTAATTGGGTTTTACCATCGGAAATTTTTCAGCAACAGCCACGTAGTCGGGATTTGTACTCAGTTGATGGATGCCCTTATTACATAATGTAGCTGGCGAAATGTGTGTAGATAAACTATGGTACAGTCACGAGCAATTAAATGTATACACTTCTACCCTGAGATAAGATCTATTTTACAATAGTTATGGCTATCAAAATTTTGTTTTTGAAAATCAATACAGTAGGAAAATATCACTTTGAATAGTCGCAGCGAGTAAACATTTCATCGCTCGTGTTTGTACAGTGTACACTCCTGTCCAACCCTTTGGAACAAAATATACAGGTACCTAGGTATATATGACGTACGGTACTCTGGTAAACGATGTCACAGGTATTTTCAAGCAGTCTTACCCGTAAAATCCCAACTCGTGTCATGTAGGTACTCCACAGACTCCACTCTGCACTGCAGTAATCTGTTTGCTTGCGAGTTTGCGATGCGACGGCGACATACTCAGAGTACCTGTTTCGACACTCCTTGGTCTGTATACACCTTAATTCTCTAAATAATATTGTTTGCGTTCACTATAAACGTCAAGTCGATGTTCCTTTGTTGCTTTTATATTTTGATGGTTTCGGCTCTCCGCATCGCTTTGGTGGAGACAGACGGTACGGGTTCCGAATGCTCAGCTTGTGCAAATCTCCCTTTATACACGGAATTATGATGTTAATTTTAGTTTAATGTAAATCTGCATTCCCGTTGGAAATGTTAGAATGCAAATTAGTCTGTGATCAGATCACTGCAAGAGCGTGTTGTTGTTTGCTACTTTTCAATTTTTAGACCCAGAAATTTTTAAAACTAGCCAGACATTTGTTACCATCATATTATATTATATTATATTCTTCTTTATCGTGTGGTTAGTTCCTAACCTGGTGTCAGAGTTTTATGCCACCGACTTGGCTTAACATGGCGTCGAGAAATATCTTTCAGGCATGCTGGTTTCCTCACGATGTTTTCCTTCACCGAAGCAAGTGACAATTATACAATACGCACATGTATCCGAAAATCAGAGGTGCGTGTCTTGGTTGCGTGTATTATATTATATTATATTATATTATATTATATTATATTATATTATATTATATTATATTATATTATATTATATTATATTATATTATATTATATTATATTATATTATATTATATTATATTATATTATATTATATTATAAGCCTATATTGTTCCACTGCAGGGCAAAAGCCTCCCTTCCCTCCTTTCACATTTTGCGGTCTAGTGCGACTGTAGGCCAATCCTTTCAGAAAGAGTCCATCTCATCTTTATTATCTGTACTTTAATTAATTCTACTAAACAAGCGTGTACTCTGACTAAAAGTTGAAACCGGTAGCACAGTTCAAAATAAGACAAATAAAACACATTGTAAAGTCTAAACCTGAATGAAACAGTACGTGAAACTCATGTTTAATAATACAAAACAAAGAGCGTTGTTTAATTACTAAAGGTTTGGAAGAGCGAGTCAATTCTGCGATAATTGCTTGGCCACTCACATGCACTGTAATCATAAAACAATAGATACACAATACTATTATTGAAGGCATGATATTTCCTGTCAGTCGCCCCAGGCCTGTAAACGGTCGGTTTGGACCGAAGCCAATTTTTTCCGCGATCCCCTTGTCTTTGACAAAAAAACCCGTTGTGTCTTTTTACTGGCAGAATTAATCAGTTTAATGCGTATTACAATTGCAAAGTTTATGTTTGTTCTCCATAAATGTAAGTTGTAAATCTTCATTTGTTTTCACTTATGCTTGCTGTTTTGCTTTATATTCTCGCACAATGTTCGTGAATAATTTTGGGATAACTGCATGTTATTATTTTTAATATTTTGGCTTACATTAGAGTTGGTGCGATTATGAGTTTCACAACAAATAATGAGACTCATTTATACTAGAATTATTCCAAACTACATTCGAGTGTGTGTGTAATCGAGTAGGATTATTCCGAAGAGATTATTACAAATCGTCGATATATCCAGTAAAGTTAAAGTTAGATAAATGACCGAGCGTTTATTGGTTCGCCGGATAAACTAAAAGTTTGCCAGATATTTCACTTACTAATCGATAGGTACTTAAAGTTTGCTGACTGCCCTCCCGTAATTCCTTGAGCATGTCGGAACATATGTGTACATGGAGATTATGACTTGGATCCTCGGTTTATCCCCAGGTTTAGGACGCTGAATTTCATCGGACGATTGTTCAGTGAGCGAGTATTTCTTCTTGGGAAAGGTCTGCATTCAGCAGTTGTCTGGGAAGTTTAGTACCGAATATGAGTTTCCAAATAGATATCATTTAGTTGCTTATTGGGCACTTTTTGTTAGAAAAAGTTAGTTTCCATCAAGACGTGTTCCGCTTTGATAAAAACGGGTCTTAGTCTTCTTGCCAGAAACCATTCAAAGTTAAAAGCATGCACATTACCAACAATACACATTGAAATGCTGAACACCCGCAAAGTAGACTTTGAAAAGTGCTAAAGTTATCTTATTAGTTCATCTCTAAAATGAACTCAGCAACCTGATGTTCTACGATACCTTGAAAATGTTCGTACACAACATATACAAGCTGTGATGCTCATGTATTTGACAACGACTAGCTCGGTGTCATCGTACTCACGTTCATACTAGGCCGAATCGGTGTGAATGATCAGAATAATTGCTTCGTACAGTTGTCAAACCCGGCTGTAGGTAACTAGCAAGGTCGCATGCCACGCTTAGCGCCAACTGTCGGGTCTACGAGGCTACGCAACTGAGCGCAGCAGTCCCAGCAATTAGTCGTCGGCGTCAGTTGGTAAATATTAACACTGGTAATTGTACGTTGAACGTCAGCTCCCTCGATGTTCGTTACAGTGCCCACTAGCAACCTGAATACAAATGAATCCATTATGCGAAAGTGCGCAGATAGCACATCGACACCGATATCACGTAACCGGCGTGTATGCTGAAGTACTAACGTGTTTTTGCAAACATGTCTACTGTCTAGTCTTTTATTGATTTATTCCCCTTTTTCGTTACTTTTGTTACTCAAATAGAACTCTCTATCGAACTGTCACGTCTATGGATTCCTAAACAATGGAGGCTGTTAAGACTATCTTGCCTTCTCTGAATTGGAACTCTGAAGCCTAACAGTGTAATATATATTTTATGAGAAAACTAGCGACCCGCAACGGCTGCGCACGGGTGCAATATACAGGGTGTAAACAGACCCTTCACATAGCCGTCAACCAAGCATTCTGTACATCAAACTAAGTAACTTTAAACAAAAATTTTTGCGGGGAATCGACTTCTTTTTTGGGGGTAAAATCACGTTCTACGGTAGGACTCGATGGAAAGCACTAAAAGCATTGTGCTGATTGGATGGATTGAGTACGGGGGTCGTGGAGGTGTGTAAAGTAAGTTTAAAAAAAACTTGTGAAAAAGTTGGAACTTTGACCCCCAATATCTCCGTAACTAGAAGGATCCCAGGTATGATCTCAAACAAAAAATTAATCGCAAAGACGGGGAGAACAAGTGCCTTTCGGTTATGTTAAGGGTCTATTTACACCCTTTATACATATAAAGCTTCCTCTTGAACCACTCTATCTATTGCTGAAAACTGCATTAAAATCCGTTGCGTAGTTTTAAAGATCTAAGCATACATAGGGACAGACAAACAGCGGGAAGCGACTTTGTTTTATACTATGTAGTGATAACAAAATCGTGCCAACGAGGTATTATTCAACAAAATATTTTTTCCTATCTTAGAAATATTGTATATGTAAGTGTAAGCTGCCTATACCTACAAAGTCAAATCGAAAAAAAAAGGAATTTTATTATAAAGAAGTGTGTAGCCTTTATACAACGCCGTCATGTCCAAATTACAGACAAATCTTTGTGTTGTTGTTGACAAGTGGTTCCTTGAGTGAATCGTGTTGAACACAGAACAACTGTAAACAAGCATGTTTTGTGTGTAAGAAAAAAATATTGGAACAAGTTGTCGACGGCTTCCTTTCAATTTTGTGTTCTTCATTGTTTATTTATGTTTTCACTTCTTTTGTATCTAAGTATCTTTGTAAGATATTTTATGAAGAGAAGGTCTGAAAACACCTTCTGTAATTGACACATTATTCGTATATGGAATACAGTGAGTAATAGAATGTTGTTTATATAGGTCTAAGAAAAATATACGTGGGTTGGATTAAAGTTGTCAAGCAAAACGGTTCCAAATCAACATTACCAGCTCATGAGGATTCGCTGATAAACACGAGCCTGCATTTCAATACAGTAAAAGTTAATTATGTACGATGAGCTACTATTGTCGTAACAACAACGCGATGCGTAATGAACAGTAACATTTATCACAATCATTGAAACTTTCCCCTAAATGCCCGGGATAATTAAAGCGTAATTTTACAATACGAGCATTATGCTTAATTTAATTCACGTCCAATATATTTAACATATTCAGCCATTCAACAAAGGATTTATCCACAAAATACTCTCATGAGTTACGTAGATTTATCGATTCATCCAACAACGTTAACGTTTCAATCTATAAATACAATAAGCCGAACTTCGACCCAATTAAATAACATGACGGGTCCAACAAATTATCAACGACGTCATTAAACATTACGTATTGCATAACAAAGATCCCTCTGTAAGGACTAGAGATGGGGCAGAGTAGTTATTTATTTTGAGAGCTGGATTTATTTGCGGAAATGGGTCCGACCCACATTACTCAAGGGAGATTTTGCTGAATAGGACTGTAAAGTATGCCGTTCGAATTGAGATAATTTATTGTGTTTTGAACATTTATCTCGTTTGTGATATTTTTGTATTGAGATTTTTTTTTGCCGGTTAGTTGATTTTGGGATTAAGCTTTTTTTTTAAATCAAAATGGTTTTTTTTCCAAAATAGCGGCTTGGTAATCTGTATTCAAGAAAAGCCGACATTTTTTGCTAAAAATATCTATTTAAAAAAAACACGTGATTATTTTTGGTAGGTATAAGTTCTATTTAAGAATAGATGCCTATAAATAGTGTGTTTTGATTGAAACAGAAATTTAATTTGAGTTTACTTGCCTACTACTTACAATACCAATACTTTTACCAGCCGACCTCATTTGGAGACGACTCCTAATTAGACACTAATTTAACGTTTTAAGTTTTTACAAACAGTGTATTACCTACTTAAGTTCATATGAAAGCTAAGGTACCAACGTTTAAATAAATATGAAAAGTTTGCCTCGAATTATAATTAGACATCAAACCAGCTCGGAGGTTGCCTCGAGTGGTAACAAAAACGGGTCAAGTATAGTTTTCATAACGCACTGGTAACACGCAACGATCGTTGTACTTAAAATGGAATAAAAAGAAAATTATTTTGTTCCTACCCTTTGCTTCCAGCCACTGCTTTAGCAGTAATAGCGAGAAAATCACGTTTGAGCTATATTTTTCTTTGTTTAGCTTTGCTCCTTATTCTGGTATATTTTCGCAAAAGATTCACAATTTTTTAAGGTTATTTTGTTTTATAATTTTAGCGAAAACAGTAGGCTTTGAATATAGTAATGGTAGAAAGACAATCCTGATGGAGAATGTGCTAGCAAAAAACACAGCAGTCAAAATATCCAACAATAAGTGATTAATAAGGAACCTCTTTGGTAATTAATGATAATGTCACATTTAACATTTAATTATATACATTTAAGATCCGTATTACGTTAAAATTCGATTAATCGAATTGGAAGAGATTCTGTTATTTTAATTTATTCAAAAGCCAGGACCACTGTCCTTGAGGAAAATAAGATAACAGAAAGTCTTTAAAATGTAAATATGGAATGAAAGGACCGTCTCCCGATTTTTCCAATTTACTTTATGGGCGATGAAGATATTGATTATAAATCGATTGTTCATATTCGTTGTGGACGGAAACTGGAAAGAATGGTGTATTGAAATGTAAATAAATAATATATCTTAGTCCGTGATTCGAAAAACATCTTCGACATTAATTTCTGCTCAGCCAATATAACTTGATAATACAATAACACCGACGTGATGTAGAAATCTGTCAAGTAATCTCGGTGGATTTCATTTTAGTGGGCGAATTAAATCCTTATGAATATTTCATGTAGGACTTTGTGTTTTCAACGAGTGAACAAATAAACTTATATTATTTTGTGTCGGCGCATAACATTGCCTTTATTATGTAGTCGTTACTATGAATATGATGTTCGACCCTAATTTATCGTAGGACACAACTATTATGTGTTGTAATAATAATATTCTCGCTTTAAACCTTGCAAGGTCACGTTTCTTTTAATAATATGTAGCTAACCAGGCATAAATCAAAGAAAAAATGTGCCTATACGTATATAAAAAGGTTCTATGAGCCAAAACGTAGGGTTATATCGTGAGTACCGCAGTTCATTAAATGATTGTGAGTTCATTTCGAATTTATTTCACGCATTAAACAGCTTTGCCATTTTATCAAGATTACAGCCGCAGCACGCAAATCCTGCTTCATTTACTTTTCTTTTCTAATTTTCTGTGCCATATTCATAATTTGGGCCTTCGCATAAAGAGGTTTACCAAAATATATACACCGGATTAATCTGTTTTCCTCCTCATTTGAGTTTCTGAAAGAGGAAACAAAAATGGCCCAATTTCCCGACATTTTTGTTTAGATTTTAGTTACGTTGGGTCGGGTTACTTGAGCAAAACTGGCAATTAATGTGTAGATTTTTTTAAACCTAGTTAAAATAAGCTGAGATTGGCAAGAAGAATTTATTTATTGTTTTCTTGAATTTGAAAGGAGAAAAAGCATCAACAGACAGTACTAAAACGATAATTTTGGACAAAAATTTCCATTGTTTGGTAATTTGAAAACAAAGAGATTATTCAACTTCGTATGGAATCTTCCTCTTGATACGAATACAGACGAGAGTTGTATAATCGAGTAACAAATTTAGAGACGCGAGTTTGCTTGATTGTTGGTTGATTAGTTTACGCCCGTTCGAATTTGTCGAACTAATGTCAAGTCAATTTGCGTTCAAGCCAATAACGGCGGTACCAACCTTACAGTTGATTAGAGGATCCCATAATAAGATGGTATAATACGTCACAATACCTTTGTCTCGGAACGTCAAAGAGCTTGTCGCCTTGAAAATTAATAGAACTCCGCATTGATCAGGTAGTTCTCAAGTTACTGTGAGGGTTTGAGTATTCACCAATGCTATTATTAAAGCTCTGGAACTCGGTCTGTTAACTCCAGTTTAATTATGTACAGGTATTGTATTGTTCCACAGTGGACCACAGAGAAGCAGAAAAAAAGATCGAACCGTGTTTTAGGTGGCTGTTCTAAGCAAACCTAGAAGATGTCTTTCTTATTCTAATAGCTTAAGTGACTTTAAAGAACGGAATCTGTTTTTGACAGGCTTTTAATTGTCGTCCGATTCCTTGGCCTTAGCGTGCTCGTGCGCCGCCTACGCCGTAGCACCGAGCTACGGCGTAGGCGCTACGTCGCTTAGCAGCGATTGTTTCAAATCGGATTTCGCTTAGACGCGGCGTTTACGTTCAACTAACGTCTCAATGCGAAGGATGCCTAAAATAGTTTACCTCTATCACCAAACAATCCACAGACATGTAATTAGAGTAGATAATTATCAGACAATTCCCTCGACAGCCCAACTATGTGGAGGACACGAGCGTCAATATTGTGTGATAGCTCATTTCTCCCGGGCCAATCACTTGACAATTAGGAATACAATCAGTCTAAGTGACGTGTGCGGTTTTGAATCAATAGTCATGTTTTAATGAATATTTGGTTCATTCTATGTAGGACCTAGTATGTTAGACCTGCTGTCTTGTATGGATCAGAATGTTGGCCCACAAAAGGGATGAATGAAAGGCATTTGCATATATGTGGCGGAGATGAGAATGCTAAGGGGGATGTGTGGTGTTACGCGAATGGATAAAATAAGAAATGAGAATATAAGAGGAAGTCTGAAAGTGGCGCCGGTGACTGAAAAGTTGTCGTGGTATACTCAATACTTTTATTGCATTCCACATGTTACTCTTAGGTGGTAGACTGATAAATTAGGTCATGTGGATCATGTGTGTATGGGCATGTGATGCGGAGGAATGAGGAAAATGTCGTGAGGAAAGTTTTGAGTATGAATGTGGATGGGTATATGAGTAGAGGAAGACCAAAGAAACGATGGATGGACTGTGTGAAGAATGATATGGCTAGAAAGGAGGTGTCTGATGAGATGGCGAGTAATATACAAGTATGGAAGAAGAAGACATGCTGCGCCGACCCCAAATAAATTGGGATAAGGGCAAGAGAATGGTGATGATGATGGTTCATTCTATGTAGGATTTTGACATTTCATCATTTTTTTTGACAAAGGACCTTAAATGCTTTACCCGATTTTTGTATCAGCTAGAAATATATCACTCATCAAAAATTTGTTATCACCATCTGCCTGAACTTTTCCCAACTTTTTTGGGATCGTTTCGTCGTTTTCGGTTCCAGTCTAACCGGATGCGGCTGAATATCAGTATTTTAAAAGACACGGAGAAAACACGTTATGTAATAACTTGTGGCATGTGCCAAATAAATATGTTTTCTTTCTTTCTTTCTAATAGATGGTCACCCACCCTTAGGCCGACCTTGGTAAGGGCGGCTTAACCTTGAAGATCAACCCGTGCGGCTGTTATTATTTGGCCCAGAGCTTCTCCCTCACCAAAAATTTGTATGAACTCAATTAACATAATGACTAAAAAAATATTATTTTAGACTTACAACACGTGTACCCATTTAAAATCAATATGTGATGTGAAAACATTTGTGGATACGACTATTTAGTCAGTGACATACAAAAGCTCCATTTTCTTTTAAACTACACCGAGTATATAATTACTCTGAAAGCTCCATGTTAGTGAAAATTGTTCAAGGGCTTATTAGCTGCGATCGATATTTACAAACACGTCATAAGCACTTGCTTCTACTTATAGATTCATCATGAACTTATACTTATGTAATTAAAATTAAGTCAAATAACGACTGAATGAGGCCCAAATTTTACCAGTCACGTACTTTGACCAAGCATTATACCTATCTCTGTCGCACAAATGTCAAACTACAAGAGCAAGACAGAGAAGAGAACATACCCAAGTCAAATGTAAAAATGTGCAAAAAATCGATATAACTGACGCCAGTAATTGCATTTGAAGGTGTTACCATCCCACTATGATCGACAGGAATAAAAAAGTAAGTAGGTAATAATTACAATCTTGTACCGAAATACGGTACGGTTTTAATGGAATTTAACTTATGTGAAATGAAAGTAATGTAATGAAACTATGAATGTTATATAGTTGTAATATCATGTAATTATAAATTGATTTTGCATACCGTTAAAACGGTGAGAGATGTAGCACTATGCAATATTATGAATACCTCTGTAAACATACCATGTTTTTGGCAAATAAATAAATAAAATACCTTCGAATGATTACAGAAATAAGGGTTTTTAAAACGTAAAAACCATGCTCCATGCCAGGTATTTCTTCCAGTTCATGTCGATTTTTATTGTTAACGAAACTAAAAAAAAATATTTCTCTTAATGTACAAAAATACGTATCTTCATTAAAAATAGCTTAAATAATATAGAAATAGGTGAAAATAACAAGTATTATGTAATATTAAAAGTGTAAACCAAATATTAGTGCACAGATTCAACAAAAGCAAACCGAAAATTGCAAAATGTTGATTCATAATGAGCTCTGGAATTTAAATGGATTTCCTAAAACAATGTTTGCTCAATAAAATATTCTTACTCTTCAACAAGAGCTCACTTACATAAATTAATTTGATTTTCTAAGGCTACGTCCTCAAAATGTACTTCAAAGAAGGACTTGCTTCCCTCAATGGCCCTTGATAATCGAGACAGTGTTATACGAAAAAGAAACTTCTTTAAATACACAAAAAAATGCTTTTTGAGAACTTTTATTAACTCATTTTCCACTTCCTTACGAAGGATCTCCGGCTCGCGAAACTGCTAAATTCCTTTTATTATCTTTTCGAAACATTTATTAATTTACTCATACTTCTATAACTTTTATGCGTTTATAACATTTCGCTTTATATTTGCTATTTGCTGTTTATGGAAAAATAAAACTCGTAAAGTAACTGATAACCATGCCAACAGTTTTATTTCATAGTTAAGTTGCTATGACTAGGCTACCTACCCAATATGTTTTAAAGTTACAATTTTCCTACTATGTAGGCACTACGTTCTACCTCTAAGTATCTAGCTATCATAAGCGAACAGTCGTAAAATTAAGCATCTATTAACAATATATAAATATTTTACTAATTATATCGAATTTAGAATCTTATTGTTCACTTCAAAGGTATACTGCCTAACTAGGTCTAAAATCTATGGTTACTTCAAATGATCTAACGAATTTTTACGATTTTTTGCCATACCCAACAAAATGTTGTCAGTCGAAGCTGTAGTGGAACTTTGTAAAATATCATCTTTACTCGCCATTGAATGGTAATCGTTCATTTCAGACCACGCTGGGTCAGACTTGGCTATTCTTTTTCTTTCTTTAATTTTTGTGTACAGCAAAATGGAAACCATGATGAAAAACACAACGAACCCTAACGAGCAGCCGACTATTAAGCCCATTCGGCGATTTAAAATTGACGATATATTGAATTTTTTTATCGGTTTGGATTTTACTGTTGCCGGCTTCCTAAATGTATTAAATGAAACGCATTCGCTGGAAGGTGATCGCATGAGTATCGCAGCTACATCCTGCGTGATTCTGGCTGTAGAATTAGCACTGTCGTCAATTGTTTTATTGACTTCAGCTACTATTATCTCATCATCGTAGTCCACTGGTTCCTCAGATAGAGTGATGACACACACTACGTAGTTAACATTTGGTTCCAAATCTCTAATATGAACCGATACTTCACTTTTTTCAAGGTATTTTGATTTAACCTGTAAGAAATACATTTTCAATACCATGTTGAGCATTGAAGGCCTTATTGCTAGTTAGTATTTATAGTTTTATACTTACGTCAGTGTTTCCCTCTTCACCATAGTATAAAATCTGCAAAGCTTTAATAGCTGTGCGGTTCCTTATGAACCAAGAGACTGAGACAGAGTTATCTTTATGTCTGTCCACAGATAGCTGCGATATTACTGGAACGTCGCATTTCTCTCTTGGATATTCATCGTTGTAGCAAGTAATTGAATTGGATTTTATAACTTTGGGATGATCCTGTATCCACACCCAGGCATTATCTTTTTGGCAGCTGCATAGAATCACATTATCTGTAAATTAATACATTATTTTGTTTTACTCTACTATCTTAGTTATAATCCTTATTCAAATTGTATCATCACATGCTAGAATACAAACCTTTTATTGATATATCTTGTATGTAATTTTCAACTGAAGTCAACAGTTCTATAGGTATTGTCTGAAGCTTGTTGTGCTCCAAATCAATCTTTATTATCTTGTTCAAGTTCTTGAACGCCGTTACTGATATATACTTGATATTGTTGTAGCTCAAATGCAATACTGTTAACTCTTTCAAGTTTATAAGATCTTCATTAAGAATGTTTTGCAACTTGTTGTGAGAAAGATCCAAAAGTTTCAAATTACTCAACTCTTCGGCGAAGGATTCTATTGATTCGATGTTATTATTTGATAAACACAGTGTTCTCAACTTATTTAGTCCACGGAAATTGCTGGTTTTCAGTTGAGAAATCCTATTATAGCTTAAGTCTAAACTTTCTAAAAAACTTAATTTGGAAAATGGGCTCACGGACAGACGTCTTATTTTATTGAATTTGAGATAAAGATGTTGTAAACTAGAGAACAGTTCAAACGTGATATCGTCTATGTTTGTCATGTTAGTGGCACATATGTGTAATTCGTACAGATTCGCTATAAGTGTATTATTGTGGACTCTGTTCGACGCAGACCAAGATACTTCGGGATTCTTACTCAAATCGATATTGATCAGAGAGACGCCAGACTTCCTATAAGTCAACAAGAAATCAAATGTCACAATCTCATTGTACGAGATGTTAATATTTTGTATGTTTGGAAATATATCGAAAACAAAAAGTGGTAGACTATCCAACTTATTGTAACTGATATCGAAGAGTACTAAATGAGGGTATTCTATTTTCTTACTTACTGTTATAGTTCTTATTTCATTTTTCCTAAGGATCAAGTATTTTAATTTTATTAATTTTTCAAAGCCACAAAGCTCTATTCTCGGTATAAGGTTATCCGCTAAATCTAAACTCTCGACATGTGTGAAATTATGAAACGTGTTATATGGCACAAAATCTAAAAAGTTGTTACTTATATTAAACTCCGAAACTGAGTTTTGCGACTCAAACAATATAGAAGGAATGGTACTGATGATGTTTTGTGCCAAGTTCAGTCTCAATAAATTTCTATTATGTCTGAATGTGCCCTCAAAAATGTGTTCAATATTGCAATGTTCCATATAAAGAACTTCTAAAAGTGGAAGCTGAGTGAACGTCTCTACAGGGAGATAGTCCAGGACGTTGAAAGATAAAGTTAAGTATTTTAATCCGGGAATATTAACGGATAGTAAGTCTCTGGCTTTTAAGGAATTATTTTTAAGAGACAATAGTTTTAAATTGTTCAGCCCTATAAATGTACCGTTTTCTATAAATTGTATTTCACAGTTATCCAAATATAGTGAACTGAGTGGCAAACCGTGCTGAAATACATGTTTGTGGAGTATTTTTAGCGGATTAAATGATAGGTTCAGACTGCGTAGTTTTTTCAGTGTATCAAACGCCATATCAAAAATAAACATAATCGAGTTGTGCGAGATATCCAAGTCTTCTATTTCGCTTAAACCGAAAAATGTATAATTAGTAATGTTACTCAGCAAATTGTTTTGTAAATCTAGGTAGCGTGCAGAGCTTAAGTGTTGTAATGAGAAATCTTCTATGACAGAAATGTCGTTATTATTTAATTCAAGCCTCGTTACGAAACTCAAATTACGAAACGTGTTCTTTGTCAAAAACTTCAAACGATTATTTTTTAAACTTAAGTGATTTAATTTTTCTTGTGATTGCAACATAAAGTTGCCTATCAAAGATAATGAATTTGATTCCAAGTGTAGCGTAACTAAATTAGAACTTAATTTTGGCAAAACATCATTTAAAACTATGATATAATTATAATGTAGACTGAGAAATTTTAAATCAGTCATTTCTAAAAAAGTCCCAGGCTCTATAAAAGTAATCTCGTTGTGGTCCAAGTAAATTTCTTCTAGTTTCATAGAATTTATAAAATAATTCTTTGTTACGACTTTAATCTTGTTGTTATTTAATCTAATCTCGTTTACGTTTACTAAGGGTCCTAGTGTGTCATTATTAAATTCTGAAAAATTGTTATTGTCTAATCTTAGTTTCAATATATTCTTATTATTTATAAAAATATTATGTGGCACTTGATTCAAATAATTAAATTCTAGACTAAGCTTATCAAGGTTCTCTAAGTTACTAAAGCTCTCACTATGAATGTTGCTTATACAATTCTTATCTAAATGTATTGAATTAATTTTCTTTGAATTAAGAAACGAGTCTATTGGCACATCCAAAATATTATTATGACTTAATATTACTTCTGTGAGTGATGGTAAGTTACAAAACAAACCGTGGATGTGGTGCAAATGATTGTGACTTAGATCTACATACTCTAAATATTTGTTGTTCTGGAACAAATTGGGGTTCAATATTTTTATCCTATTATGACTTAAATCAAGAGATTTTAAATTAACTAAAGAGTAAAATGCTCTATAATGTATGTTGTTGATGAAATTAAAATGAAATGACAATGTTATTAGGGACGGACAAAATTTAAGGCAGTCTTCTGAAATAAATTCAAAATTATTGGAACTTAAATCTAGGTACTCTAGAGATATCAAATCAGAATTTTCGACTACAGGAAAAGATGACATTTCATTCCATGCTAGTCGTAAAGATCGAAGGTGCCTTAATTTTGCAAAAGCTTCTATAGGGAACGTAGTGAGATTGTTTTCACTCAAATCGATTTCCAAGAGAGTCAGCTCGAGACTTGAGAAAGCCGATTCCGATATTTCACGAATAACATTTCCTTTCATGTTTAGTTTCATAAGCGGAATACCATAAAAGCTGTAGCTTGGTATGTCTTCGATATAATTAGACGTCAAGTCGATCGATATCAGCTTCAGCATGCCGGATAAAGCTTTCTGGGGAATAATTTTGATTTTGCTCGATACGACGGTTAACGTTTCAAGGCACTTTCTCAGCGGCATAAACGTATCATCACCGATGTCTTTTATGCTTGTTCTTGACATATGAATATGCTTTATACAAACGCCTTGAGGTATAAAATGGGGTCCCAGAGCTTCTTCGTTGTCGTCGAGGTCGTAAACAGAAAGTGAGTGTATGTCAGACACACTTTTAAGAGCATTTTTTATATCTTTGGAGGCAGTATCCTGACAATCAAGAAACAAGCCTGAAAATAAATCCCTGATTAATATAACGTTCACGTCGCAAACGATTTACAAACAGGCACCAATCTTACCGTCTTCAAATGTGTAGCAAGAACATTTGTTAGTTTTTATTAAGTCGGGACAGCCCACGGTATTCTGAGCTCGCAAAACGGAGGGTAGAACCAGCAGTAACGAAACAATTTGCAAAACGTCGCACTCATTTTTCCTTGTCTTGAAGAGTAAAACTTTTTTCATAGTTACATTATAATGTTTTTTTTTTACATTTTATTCCTCCTTTGTTATCCTACCTGTAACAAACATAAAGGTATTGTCATGTCCACATCAAAGACATTGACTCGATAGTGTACAATATACTATCAATTATATGTCTATTATATTGTTTACTTAACGTAATGAATAGATCAAAGACTCATGCTGTGTAATCAGAACGCTTCGTCGGCTTGGGAAGGCTCGATTATGCAGTAACATGATTAAAGTACATTGTTGCCTGAATATACTATTATGAATTACTTATTGGGAATAATAGTTCCCGCTCCCAGTCTCTGAAGATGGGAAACCCTTGTACCCCAACAATTATATACCTACATGCAGCGCTTAAGTAGATTACACAGATGAAATTACTTGAAACCACAGATTCAGTGCAGATATTGTTCGATTCAGTAAATGGAGCCAGGCTGTCGCTGTAATACTCGGCTTAGTACAAGTAGCTAATATTGTTTAAAGATTATGTCTACTGTAAGCACTTCTAGTATTGGAATTAATAATTATTAACTGATAACAGCAAGAGTAACTGTTTTAGAATACATCTTAGATCACTCATTGCAAAATAAACAAAAAAGAATAAATTCAATTGACAATTTTCCGATTGACGGTTAAAAAAAGACAATCTATGTGTAAAAATAATAGTCTACAAAATAAACTTCTTTGAAGAATAGCGCAAACAAAGAATTTATTTAAGCACAAAACAAATAACATTGAAAGCAGTACAAAGACTTTCACTTCAGTTCAAAGACACAACATGAGCAAAAAGACGCGACAAACTTGTACATAATGTCTACATTGTTCTAATAGGTAACTAGTTTCGATAAAAGTTGTGATGAAATATTTATGTACTCACCCAGCTAGGTTTCCTTTGCGCTGACACACACAACTCGCGGTTAATTACAAAACGGTGTTATCCTGGAGGACATAGAGTCCATTTTCGCGTCCTGTCCTCTTTCGCGGGGCGAGGGCCGAAGTGCGCCTGTCTGCCGTAGTAGAGTAGTACGCGTGAAACAAGCTGAATTTCAATCCAGTTGAAGTTTTTATCGGTGGTATTGGGCTTGAGTGTGCCTTAACGCGCAACACAGAACGCCTGGGGTCATTAGAAAGCTCGACGAAAGACTGCCGCGGCGGCGCGCGCTGGGTAGGTCACCGCCGTTGTTGCGGCACCCCCGACCCACTATTATTATACTTTTATGACGAATCGGATTTTGCTACCGAACAACCGGCTTTTGTAGTGACGTGATCGTGTAAGTGTTTATCGTATCATGACGTACACATTTTTGTGTTGCGGTGTCATGTTTGTATGGGTAGAAAATAATGTTTTAAATGTATGTTGCGTTTGGGTTAATAAAAAGTTGTGTGTTATTTTTGTGGGGTTTAGCTGTAGTATACGATAAAATAGTAATAGTAAAGTTTTCTTTTTTATTTCGATAAAAAGTGAAATATAATTAAAAAAATTTAAACCCACAACTTCCAAAAAATCTTCATGTCCGGGTTTTCTTTTCAAATAAATATAACAAAGCACCGAGTACAAGAGACTTGTAACTTGGGAAAATTAATAATGTAAGAGTTTCGATCGTAGCGTTGAGGTTTGACGTTGCACTGTCGAAAAGTTGGCAGTAAACACAGCGCCGTACACTGGGAGAACTTTCACAAAATCTAGGTCATGAAGCAACTTATGAATATTCGAAAAAAACACGAGAAATAAATTAGAGCCTAACCCCATATTATGACGAAGGGGAGAGAGCGTGGTCGAATATGAAATACAATCTTCCTGAATTATTTTGCTTTTGTACATTTTTTGGAAAGTTTTATTCGTTTGAAAATAGACTTTGAACCTATGCAATAAGGTTTATTTTAGAATGAACGGTGCTGTGTATTCTGCTTTCGGGCGGTCGGCTCTTGGTCATGTATGAGTACTCCTCGAAAGCAATGGTCATTCTGCTTTTCTATTTTTTATTTATATTGCTTTTTATTTCGTATCTTTTCGTGGATTTGTTAAAATTTTCCCCTTTTGCAAGCAATGTGTGAAACCTAAATGCTCGTTCATTAATTACTCAGAAACACTTAATTATATTGTTGCTTGCTTTTAACTAAAAATGTTTATAGACTTTCCGTGCGAACTTGGTTTTGAGGAAAAAATTGTTGCGAATGTTTTAAATGACTGATCGCTTATGATATTTCATTTCATACAGAAATTCTCCAGAGGGAAACTTTCCTTTTCATGTTGCCTACCAAAGATATAATCAATTTCCCAGCTCTGGGTGAAATATTTTCATTTGGTTTTCTAGCCTCTTTGCCAAAACATACAACAGCACATTACCCTACTTTGCCAATGTCAAAGAAATCAGACCGTGACACAAAAATCATATTGACTGTATGTACTTAAGAATGATTTAGGATACCATTGCTGAAGTCTCATGCTCCAGGAAATGGGTTATATGCGTAGAAAGGTCTTCGCGAATTACACAGAGTCGACATCAATCCAACATTGTTTCAACTCCAAATTGACGCGGACCACGTGTGGACCACGCGTTATACACTTATTTCAAGTAAATGTTGAAAATGTTACCGTTATCCGTAAGATATAAAGCTCAAATTTCAGTTGCCGTGAGCTATAGACCGACCGCTCTAATGAGTCTTCGCAAAGATATAAATTTAAATGGAATATTCTGAAGGTTGATCACGTATTGGTTAAATTAGTATCGTAATACATTCATGGATTATGATTATTTTAAAGCAAATAACCTGTGAGATTGTTAGGACTTTGTGGACGCTTAACGTGCCTTTTATGGGGCAAGGCGGAGGACTCGTTAAAGCGGTCGGTCTATAGTCAAATTGGAGTCGACGTCAAGTCTGTGTAATGAGCGAAGACACGAAACCTTAACTGCCTGCTATTGGTGGATGAATAGGTTAAGGTGGTATAGGATTCATCATCATCATCAGCTTAAAACAGTTCACTGCTGGGCATAAGGCTCCCTCTACAATCCCATGCCACTTATCTCAATTCTCGCAACTCTCATCCAGTTGCTTCCCTGCGAAGATCGTCGCTCCACGGAGCCTGACTGCGTCCCACCGTACGCTTGTTCATTCGCGGTCTCCACTCAGGAACACGTCTACCCCAACGGTCCACTGCCACTTCAGATTACCCATTCTGTGACCTATGTCGACAACTCTGGTTCTCTGTCTGAGAGACTCTAAGCATAGCTCGCTGAGTGACCTTGAATTTATGAACCAACCGTACCGTGAGTATTTCGGCCCCGTAAGTCGTGACAGGCAGCACGCACTGATTGAATACCTTAGTCTTTAGGCTCTGTGGAAGGTATAGGATTGCGCAGACATTAAGCTTGCGCACGCGTCAGTTCCCGGTGTGAAACGCTGCTGCTTATGTGATTTGGACTGTTTTGATGCATGAATGCGCCAAAAAACCCCAAAATTGTAAACTCGAGGGAAACTGGCGATTCCAAAAGCCGAGGTGAGTTCAAAGTTTTTAGAGCTCTGTGATCTATTATTTTTAAGGCTACCAACCACTCACAGAACCGTATCCTGGTTATGAATCGTCACAGCTTCGCAATGCCACCAAATTTCCTGCTTAGCGACGGCAGACGTTGGACCAGGTTTTTCGGGCAACTTCCATTCAAAAAATTCTTGTGAAAGTGTTTTGTGTTCCTACTGGACTTCCCAGTTCCCAGTTCACGTCTAAGTTCCCCAACAACAACAACATACCATGGTAAGCAGAAGCAAACATTTCTGATACCGAGCAACATTGCTCTAACATAGTTGCCTACATTATATTTTGCAACCTTTTTGACTAATCATGCAGGTGTCACATGTTACTATCTTCAAACAGCATGGCCCCTGTCCACCAACACAGCCTTCAGACTCGCTTTCCTGCAACACAAAAATTACACGTCAGTGAAAATTATCTTTTTATTTGCGTCTGCAAAGTACGAGCAAGAAAAATATAAAAAGAGCGGACGCGATGCCCGGGTCACGTCATCACGGGCCATCTGCCATGAATATGATTATCCTCGTTTTATGAACTAAGTGTTTTACACGCGCGAACTCAGTAATTAGTGCGAGCTAGGTCGGCATCACTTCGAAGTTTTTCTTCGACTCAAACAGGAAGTTAAAAACTAACGAGCTCTTCGTGAACTTCGTCAGGAAGGGTAAAATGGAAGTAGTGATCAGCATGGCACGGTTTTGACTTAATATTTGGTTTTCGTTAAAGGTTTTTGGCTTTTAGGTAAATAGTTATTTTTTTAAATGTGTTCTTGTTCTGCAGCTTATCTGACAGGCAGCCTTGTGATCTTTAAAAAAAATAAGAGTGCCCATTTCAGAATATTCCCCAAAGGAGGTTCTTTCTTACACCAAGAATGTATTCTGCTGGTCAAAATTCGGTCTCTCCTGATGTATTTAGGGACGGAATTTAACTAAGTATAGTATAGTAAGTACGAATGAGGAAAGCATGGAATCCGCTGGATGCGAGTCGCACGGGACCGGTCAATGTGGCGACACTTGGGGGAGGCCTATGTCCAGCAGTGAACGTCTTTCGGCTGAAATGGATGAGGAAAGCAATTTCCCACTGCACTGCAAGTCAAAGCTTAAGTCAAAGCTATCTGTGTAGGTTTTCCAAACACAACTGTTTATGTAACAGACCAGTAAACTATAACATCAGCGAGAAATTCTCACTGTAGGGTATCCGAGTGGCCTAAACTTGCAAACTGGGCGATAGTCTGACACTTCGGCGAGCTTCTTGTAAATTTAGCTCGTTGCCCCAACCCCAGACAGCATTTAGGTCAATATGCTATGTTTAGGGTTGCCAACCATTCTAAATGTGCTGAGACATACGGTTTCTTTATAGCAACCCATATGAAGTATCCGTTCGATTAACATTTTGCTTTCAAATACAGGAAAATGTTTGCTGCTTTCTCTACAAGAACACGGAATTAAGTATTTTTGTGGGAAGGCGACTACATGGCTATGGTGATAATTAAAAGGCGTATTCTTTGTAGTCTTGCCAATTAGATGAACTTAAACAATGATGACAAAGATGACATTTTTCGCACCCTTTAAAAAATAACAAAAGGAAATGGTGCCATTTCGAAGTTAATGGAGCTTCACGACAGTAAAAATGCTTCCACATACATTCATAAATTGATATTTAATAAAAAAGTTCAAAGGCATGCGTGCAGTCTTTTTCTCAGAACGAAACCATGTCAAGGATATACATACACGTCATGCAGCAAAAAAACAAGTTGTACATGTATAAAGCTCTTCGAGGAAATGACTTTTTCTATGCCTGACATCCGCTGTTAGTGTCCCATAAAACATTCCCTTACATGTAGTTACTATCTGCTTATAAAAACTAGGCTAGAACCCACTGCATATTTAGAATTGCTAATTGCAATGCAACTTTTCCACTTTCCCTGTCACGCGATTGAAATATCACCTTCCGAGTTACGAATACGTTTTTATGACTGGTTTAATGCACTAAAGCTGTGTTAAATTTGTGTGGCAGTTTTTTAATTCCGTTTTTTGCAAATAGAAAGTCCATTTGCAAAAATCTGTTCGAAGTTATGTTTTTACAAAATGTGGAGATTAACAGATTGTATTTAAAGAAGTGAACGACTGATTTATCACAAAAATGAACATGTTTTCAATTTATTTCGATGAAATTTAGGTCACAGGCGAAATCTAATCTGCATTAACACATTTTCTGTTTCAGAAAAATAGCTAGCTCTCAATATTTTTGATGCAAAATATTCCCTTTGATATTAACGAACCGGATTCCTAGAATCATAAAGAAAAAAAAAAGAAACAGAAAAAGGTAGAACAACAAATCAGAAGATCCAATACCTCGCTAGGTCTGTTTTGTATCATAGTTTTTATTTCGTTTCCGGGACATTTCTGTAGGGGTCAGATTTTTATGTTTTCCTTGTTTCCCTCGTTCTTTAGGTCGCAGAGAGCATTCTTATGAGGCGTTGGCATTGCTGATACGCCGCCATTTGTTCCTTATTTACTGTTTCAGATTGCGCTCCTCCACCTTCTATACAAGGCCATTGATACAAGAAAAGAGGGGTAATGAAGTGAATTTTTAACTCTGGGCCAAGGGATCTTGGTGTTATTTAATTTCATGTTATTATTTCTTTGCGTACCAATAAGCCACTCTAGTATTATTTCATTATGGTCTTCACAAAAGTTATAAAACAAATGAAAATTGATGACTTTGGCTTTAGACTGAAATTCAGAAAATATTCTGGGTCTATAATTTCATGGTTCTTGGCCCTAAAGTGGCATAATAATAAGTTTTATTTAAGTACAGTATATTATAATCTTTCGTATAATCCAAATAATTTCACTTCACAACACATATGAAATAAGTAGATAATTTTAATCACGATCGCCACGATAAATCATATTTAATGGAGTATTACGACACAAGTAAATATTTATTAATGTGATATGACAAAAAATCATTAATCAGCCCTTTATTAAACAGAGAAGCTTTCTGAATATTTTTGTATCTTTTCGCCTGTCACAGTAGCTTGCACTCTAACGTTTTTCAACTAACTTATTTATGTCTAAAACGGCATTGGATTGCAGCTTTAAATTTAGCGTATTGGGAACAGTCTAGACAAACTAGGTCGTGCCTTGATTGCTACCGGAGAGACCATTTAGGCTTTCTTTTTAGTTTAGAGCTTTTTGCTGGTGTTTGTTTCAGACTCACGGTGATACCAATTAATAGAACGCCATTGTTTAATTTTCTGGAATTTCCATGATACGAAACATTTGTATTAAAAAATGGAAAATTTTAACAAGTATGGTGTTAAATTAACCAAAAAAAAATACTTGCAATAAGTAAACAAGTTGGTTAGTATCTAATAATTTGTCGAAAATATAAGTAAAATTAGCAGTGAAAAAAGGCAATGCGGTACGTATGTTGGGATTTAACCTACTGAGTAATAAAACGGTTTCATTTTTTGTATGTTTTCTGTCTCTGATATCTTGTTGGTGCAGAATTTCTATATCATGCAGTCCGTACCTATTTTAAATCCGTTTAAAATAATGAAAGGCAATCTCCATAGCACTGAATAGAAGTGGTTTTTATTCGTTGCACCATCCACAGGGAAATTTTCTTTTTCACAAATATAGTTTGGGATTAGGCACTGTTAGCAGAAGGGGATTATTTTAGGTACATAAAAACCGTTTACGGTCTTAGTTCTTTTTCAGATTAAGGGAAAGGTAAAACCTTTTATTAATTAACTTATTTATGAGATATAAACAAAGCTTTGTATTACCATAAATTATTCTCGGGCTGCCTTCTTCGTAAGGTTACTTACAGCACCGCTAATAATACTTAATAAACATTTATGCATAGAACTTGAGCTATTTTCAATCCAAACAAGGTAGTTACACAGCATCGACACATCACGCAGGGCTCATCGATTGTTGATACAAACGACTTGTCGCGTTCGTTCTGAGTGAAAGGAGGTTGATATGTACGCGTTGTCACGGCCCCGGCATTAAAGAGATATTGCGCGGCATAAATTTACCAGTCGGATCTCTGAATTAAGTGGGCTTTTATTTGTTGCGTCACGTGCCACGCCGAGGCCTCCAGATCCCACGCCTGTTTAGGCCGCCATAAACTTTTCAGGTTTCCGTTCTCGCTGAAAGGGGACTAATAATAACCCGAAGCGTCCCGTCACAAACGGCGGCCGCTCCTTACATTATGTGGATAAATAAAACACATTTTGTGTTATCCACTCGCGCAGTTTTTCCGCGGGCCCCCGGCGCTTTTCATTTGCCAGAAGCCACAAGGTAAAGGGTTCACACGTTCTCCGTTCCGTGGTTGCAATTTCCTTTTGTGGCGGTCATTCGTTAAATTTTCATCGGTCGGCAGGGTCAAGTGCGCACACACTGCCCGCTCGAACGCTTCATAATTTAATTCTAGCCGGACATTTGGAGCTCATAAATAACACAAACCAAACTAAATTTGCGCTATATTTATAATTCACGAGGCAGACTCAAAGCGCAGTTTATAGTTAATAATTGAATACGGTGTTTTGTTGATATTTTATTAATATTAACTGTATTCGAACGATTAAAACATCTCTTGTTTCAATTAATCATGTTTTCGTGGAAGTGATAGGCAGGAAATTAATTGTGTCAAACGATCGCTGCCGGAATATGTCTACCAAATTGGTCTACTTTATGGGGTGTCATATTTTTATTTAGTAAAATGTACCTTGGTTTTAGTGATAAACTTTTGTTTTCATCATCATCTACCTAGCCTTTTCTCAACTATATTGGGGTCGGCTTCCAGTCTAACCGAGTGCAGCTGAATACCGGTATTTTACATGGAGCGACTGCCTATATGACCTCCACAACCCAGTTAGTACTGGGCACACCACAACGGACAACCAGTCGGTTGTCAGACTTTTTGGGCCGCTGACTACCTAACGACTGTCAAAGATCTACAAATGACAGCCGGGACCAACAGCTCAACGTGCTTTCCGAGGCACGGAGGAAACTCGGTATGTAATGGGTGGTCACCCATCCACAGACCAACCTAGGCAAGCACGGCTTAACCTAAAGATCGACCCGAGCGGCTGTTATTATTTAGCCACGAGCTCCTCGAGATAAACTTTTGTTTTCATGATACCTAAATGATAACTCTATCTAATGATGTTTTCAAATGAGCTGTACAAGATGACCAGTCTTTGACTAGAAGTTAACTTTTGAAACGTTTTATGTTAGGCATTCATAAAAGATATCCAATTTAAATAACCAATATTGATATACCATTTCCAACGCATAATTTTCAGTTTCAAGTAATCGCGTATACACATTATGTTATTATTTTGGTGCAATGTCATGTATGAAAAACCGTATGAGAACGTATATTTAACCAAAGCCTTCAGACTGACACGCTAAAGGGGCGCTTTATGTGAACCTAAAGAATTCCCGGAAATACCGGCAGAGAATTTTTGCGATTTTACTGAGCTACTGTTTGTGAGCGAAAACTTAATTAAAATATTACATAAATTCAGTATTCACTTAACGACACGCTCGTCAAGTCAAACAACTCATCCGCAATACAATACGTAAAGTTAAATCCACAATACTCTTATTTATCTTTAGTCGAATCCTCTCAGTAATAAAAACAAAACTTACGTGTGTTGTGTACGTACGAAACTTATTGTGTACCGGGGTTAAGCCGACGGTGCAAAGGATTAAAATGAAATTACAGTATTAGGAAGCAAAGCGAGGGGTGCCGTTGATTGCTTCGCCCGGTTCAAGTCGAGTCACGTTAGAGGTGTAATTTTGCAAAAAGGGGTGAGTGTAAAGTAGTAGAATTCGAGAAGAGTCCGTCTAGGCTGGGATCGTGGCTCGCGGACGCGAAGGAGCTACTAAATGAGTTAACTTTTCCCATTTATACTCACATTACTCCTATTAACTTCGTCGCCGTTCACAGTATGTACCTCCTTGATAGCTGCTGCTAATTACAGGTGCTCCAATTAACGAGTTATATCGTTCGGTTGTAATCTCATCAGTGAGTTGAACTTGTTAAGCGATCTTTACAATTAAATAGTTATTTTAAGACCGTTTTGGAGGTGGAACTTTGTATGTACTTGGTTTTGTGTTAACGTAAGTTTAATTAATAAGCTGATAGCTTTTATGGAGTTAGGTTTTGATAGAGGTTATTTCAATTAAGGTGTCTGTTTGTTTAAGGACGTCGTGATTATATTGAAAGCATCTTACATGGTCTAGACACGTGGATAGTCACACACATATAGATGTCGGATAATATATATAAATTAATAATAATAATTAATTATTGTATCAGCCCATGGCTTAATTGCCAAGAGCCTCGACCAATATCTGAGGAGGCTCTCGTTAGGCAGCTGGATCAAGGGCTTGATTCAGAAAGTGGTACTTCGGGACACAGCTCGTATTGTTAGGAGGTTTCTCTCTCTGGAGCCCTGACCGCCGGTAGCTTGGACCCTGTTCCCGATATCGGTGGGCTACAATTTTTTATATTTTTAAATGTTTTTTATATTGTTTTTTAAGGAATATTTAAAAATGTAATTTATTTGTATAGAAATTAATAAAGGAAAATAATTAACTATATATACAAGACTGGCTGTTGTGAATTATTTTCAAATAAAAACAAAAAAAAATTCTTCAGTATCTCCCTACTTATGTACTTAAGTTTTTACAATAGTCCACAGATTTAAGGTTACGTTACCATCGTAACTATTTACGATACAAGCTTTTTATGTTTATCTAATTTTAGATGACCTTACCTTTAAATAAATATTCAACACTTTAAATAAAATAAAACATAAAATATTTCTGTCTAAACCCAGCTACGGACAGCAAATTATTCAGCTTGTTTTTGCACTTGTTCGCAGTACGGTCGGGGCATAAAAGACACGTGAAATAACCTATGAATATTAATCATATGGACGAAAAAGGGCAAAAACATTATGCCTTTAGGCTTAATTATCGTGTTGCGTGTTTTTCGTTATTACAGTGAAACCACACCTTTATTTTGTGCTAGAGAAATGTTTAATGTTCACAAGGCTTAGATAATTGTTGGAGTAATAGGCACTTGACAGTGGCGATGTCTACTTAGTGCTCGTTTGAAATTGAGATAGAAGAGGGTTTGGGCTATTCATTTAATTTTAATCAATAATGAATGTAGGCAGTAATAAAAGTAGCTCTGGCCGTGAATTATTTTTCAGCCTGAAGAATACTTATATTAATAAGCAACAGCTTATTGAATCATACAACTCCAGGTCTAGAGCGAAAACAAAATGGCGCAATACGTCCTATATAGCCCCACGTCTTACTAAAACTGACGGACAGTACACAATCCACGAAACATACTATTCTGACAACCGTCACTGGGTAGCAGTCACATTAAATTATTAACCCCACTCACATTCAAACAGCATATAAGCACCCCACAAAGTGCCTCGCCAAAGAGGTTCTATATGAAAAATTTAAAATTCGAGGTAGCCCGAAGAGCCACGAGAAACCACGAAAAGCCACGAAGACAGATGTTCAAGCACGTGTCTAAAGAATGCCACTGAGGTACTGAGTTACTGACACAGAACGGTAAAGTCGCACTTTACGAGCCAGCCAGTATTCACCGTCGCTAAATAGCCACCGAACTCATAAAATCTTCCAGAAGTCGTCGGAACTATTTTATTCTTATTGTGTCTTTATCAGTACTGTAATATTTCTTTGCAGCTTATTAAACTGTTGGAACTGAATCTTTGAGAACTTTTTGTATTTTCTTTACTGTGGATAGTCTTTCTTTTGATTAGCGTTCTCTTGGCGTAAGATGTTCTATTTTATAAGGAATGTCTGATTAAACATGGACGTTATTTCTCTCTTTTCTATGACTTTGTCTGTGTGAACTATGTTTTTGTATTTTATTTCTGTGTAAGGTTTTAAATACACAGTTTCTTTGTCGATGCTGTGGTTCTTGTTAAAGATTTTTTACCGTAAATTCTTCTCTTATATTCAATCGAATAAATTACCTCAAACGATCGCTAAGCTTAATTAAAAATTCTCAGAGAGACTGTTGCTTATTCAACGCGGCGTATAAAATTCGGCTAACAAAAAGATCCCAAGTGCATAGCACCACATTATCCCATTGTGTTGCGAACTCTTTTGATCTTTAACCCGTCACTGTAAGTGGGTTGAGCAGTGCCAAGGCCAGCTTAATTGAGCTGGCGTCACCCATAAGGCCGAGCGTAGATCAGAAGTAGAAAAGCTAGAATATTTGTTTTAGAATCAAGTAAAAAGTATGCATACAAACAAACATCAACTCGCGCCTACAGAACGTCACCTATATTTTAGTGTCAGTTAATCAACAACAATACGGCATCGATATAATAATTTGTCTTTTACAAATAAGTTCTCCCCGTAGCGCAATAACTTTTCGCGTAGCTAATTGCCAATGAGCTACGACGTCGTAGCGGCGTAGCGGTAATGTCGCCTACAACGTGCCAAAAGCGTATTTCTTGGAAAGCGACACACATCTATTTAACTTTTTATAACTCAAAACAAGTGGAAATATGATTCTGTTGTCATTATAGTCTAATATCGCAGTAAAATGTTAGTATTACTACGTTTTGGGAAGCAAAAGTATTCGAATATTTAACCAAAACAAAAGACGATAGAGATGTCAAAAAATGATTGTTCTTATTCGTGTGCCCAAAGCCCATTTTGGCTGGAGGCTGGCCAAGCCATAAGTCTGGTTCCAATACCAAGCTAGTTTTAAAATTGAACGGAGGTGCATCGGCGTTATTCTCTTAAATACATATAGATACATCGAGCTTGCACATTTACCTTTAACGTTTTATTCGGTAACCATTTTTGTATAAGAATATTTTTGCGCGAATTCGAATAAAAGGCATACAAATTCGGTTTACGCATATTTTAATACCATTTTATTCCTTCAAAACCGTTCATTATTTCCAATATATGGATATTTAATTATATAAATTGTTTCGATAAATATCAAAATAAGACTGAAAATGTAAGTTTAGTCGCAAGCGCTAATGGGGATTTCATGTACAACGTTGATTTACAGAAAATGTCATTGACTACGTCTTTATTTCCAGTCATAAGTATTGATTTAAATATAAGTCCGAAACAATGTAATGGTACGTTTATAACTAAAAAAAATCTAATACACGCGTATGTACCTATATTAAAACGATTTCAAACGCGCAAACTTAGAAACTGTTAACTCCAATACAATAAAAAGCTCAATTCAAAGTCGAAGCAGGTAATAAATCCTGAGTAGTGCACGTTATGTTATATTGCTTTTTATAAAACAATTTTCATTTTAAAGCCCCGTATAGATATTTTAAAATTCTCGTCTGAAATCCAGTCTGCTTTAGGTCCATATGTCTCATGAATTATTCAGTCTGAGTCGCGGGTTGTCCCACCCGGTGACACATATATGTATGTTATATACATATAACACACCTTCGTATTAAGTACGAACGTATATGCTGAAAAGACTGCAACCTGTCCTTTATTTATTTACTTATAGATGCCTCTCACGGCTAAATGGATGTCTTCAGATTGCTCTGGGGAAAAAAAGGAGATCGAACTTGAATTCCGTTTTTCAACGATTGTATTTTGAAGGTAAAGTTGTTTTCTTTGATAAAGATAGGTAAGTAAACATAGAAACGAATGTATTACGCTTCTGTATACAGGGTGTAAACGGGCTCTTTACGAAGAAAGCCGTCAACAAAGCATTCTGTACATCAAACTAAGTAATTTTACGCAAATATTAATGCTGACTTATTTGTTGGGCGCACTCGCAGGCCCGCAACTCGCACTCAAAGCTTAGTGCTGATGGATGGATTGAATAGTACGGGAGTCGTGGAGGTGTTATAGTAAATAAAAACACGTATTTAAAATAAAAAACTTGTGAAAAAGTTGGAACTTTGACCCCCAATATCTCCGTAACTAGAAGGTTCCCAGGTATGGCCTGGAACAAAAAAAATATCGCATTGACGGGGAAAACAAGTGCCTTTCGGCTTCGTTAAGGGTCTTGTTACACCCTTTATAATTAAAAATAAGTCTTTTAGATAATAATATGTTTCCTTTAGGTATACTACTTAAAGCATATTCTAATTTCAATGGTTCTTTTTAAAGTTTCAATATTGTCTGTATGACAGTAGGGAATATTTCAAGTTAGGAAAAAATATTCAGATTAAATTCCAATGGTGACGAACAACCGTTGAAAGGTAGCTAATAGGTGAGTAACAAACCGCACGAGGATTCGATGTCGGTGCACAGTGGGGTTGCCAGCGAATCGTATTGATTGACACTCGATTACATTTACATCTGCTTTATAAGAAGCAATATCTGATATTTGTGTTCGAAGGAGGGGAGGAAATTGAGTTTTGGTTGGTTATCAGTTCAACCGATCGAACTTCATTCAAATAATCACGCGTACCTAATTTTATCAAGCCATCTCTAGGTGTTCCTAAGCTTAACCGCGATTTTAGACCCTATCTTCAGGGGTATAACATTCAGTATCGCATATCAAGTGTAAGTTCGGTGTATCTTAAAATTCTTGAAAATGTTTTTTAATAGTTATTGACATAAATCTCGGATGAACAAATCTTTGTAGCACTGAAACTTCATAAAACTCAAATTCAAAATTCAAATTAAAATTCTTTATTGCGAACCAAGTGTACTGTATTTTGACGATGGTAACAATAGGTAGGTTCTTAGAACTCATAAGTTTCAGCTATATATTTCATACGTGAAACGTCTACTTGGCCTAGGAGATAAAGAACTTGGGACGGACAAAAATGGCGATACTTCTACATATAAGAACTCAGATTCCAATAGATGAATCACCTAGATTTTGCACTACGAAAATATTTACGTACGTACTTTGATCTTGATATTTTCATTCAAGTTTAAAAAAATACAGCTCAAATAAATATTGTGTAGCGATTCCATTTATTTTTGTGGTTCTGCTTTTACACCTTTATATCTCAACTAGCTTATGCCCGCGGCTTCGCTCGCGTGGAGTTAGGGAATTGCCCACGGGATCTTACTTCTGGGATAATAAGTAATCTATGTATCTATCTATAATACATACATTGATTTACATGTACTTGCTTATAACTTGCAATTATTAGTTTAAAGTTATATCAATTAAATTAGATACGTGAAATATTGATACCTTGGTTTGATATTGGACATCGGATTTACTGGATTTTATCTGAAGAGTATGTACACAAATTTTCAATTCAATCTACTCCGAGAATAAAAAGTTTCACAGAAAATTCAACACCCCATTTCACCCTCTAAGGGGTAGGAATTTCGAAATACTGATACTTACTCATCACAAATAATACACCCTCCAATTTTCATATCTCTGGGACCCGCGGTTTGGGCTGTGCGTTGGTATATCAGTCAGCCAGTCAGGACATGGAATTTTAAATTGGGGGATGATTTTGTGATACACGTATCTCATCATTTTAACTGAAGTATATGTAGACATATTTTCAAGTCAATCGACTCCGAGAATAAAAAAATTCACATAAATTTCAAAACCCCATTTCACCCTATTAGGGGCGAAATTTCAAAAAAACCCTTTCTTAGTGGATAGCTACTCTCCACAAAGAGTACATTCTCTAAATTTCATGTCTCTAGAACCAGCGGTTTGAGCTGTGCGTTGATGTATCAGTCAGCCAGTCAGGACATTGAATTTTAAATTAGGGGATGATTTTGGAAAAACTGTGATACACGTATCTCATCATTTTAACTGAAGTATATGTAGACACATTTTCAAGTCAATCAATTCCGAGAGAGTTTCACAGAAAATTCAACACCCCATTTCACCCTATTAGGGGTGGAATTTCAAAAAAACCCTTTCTTAGTGGATACTTACTCTCCACAAAGAGTACATTCTCTAAATTTCATGTCTGTAGAACCAGCGGTTTGAGCTGTGCGTTGATGTATCAGTCAGCCAGTCAGGACATTGAATTTTAAATTGGGGGATGATTTTGGAAAAACTGTGATACACGTATCTCGTCATTTTTACTGCAGTATAATATGTAGACACATTTTCAAGTCAATCGATCCCGTGACAGTTTCACAGAAAATTCAACACCCCATTTCACCCTCTTAGGGGTGGAATTTCAAAAATCCCTTTCTTAGTGGATACCTACTCTCCACAAAGAGTACATTCTCCAAATTTCATGTCTCTAGGGCCAGCGGTTTGGGCTGTGCGTTGATGTATCAGTCAGCCAGGCATGACATTGAATTTTATATTGGGGGATGATTTTGGAAAAACTGTGATACACGTATCTCATCATTTTAACTGAAGTATATGTAGACACATTTTCAAGTCAATCGACTCGGAGAATAAAAAGTTTCATAGAAAATTCAACACCCCATTTCACCCTCTTAGGGGTGGAATTTCGAAAAACCCTTTCTTAGTGGATACCTACTCTTTACAAAGAATACACCTTCCAAATTTCATGTCTCTAGGACCAGTGGTTTGGGCTGTGCGTTGATATATAAGTCAGTCAGTCAGTCAGTCAGTCAGTCAGTCAGTCAGTCAGTCAGGACTTTGAATTTTATATGTATAGATCGACAAGCGGCGGATACGGACACGGATAGTTTGTTCGGTAGACTGAAATATTTAGAGCAAAGTAACTGAAAATACTTTTCATGGGGGGGACCGTCTGAAAGAATGTTTTGTTTAGATTCCGACGTCACGACGTTTTGCCAGACAACGTTGAACAACCATTCGTAATTTTTAGTTCGTAATTCTGCTGACCATCGGGGATCCTAAAGGGAGTCTTTTCATTTCATAAATAGTACGGTTAGTGAAGCAAATTAACGCCCTCTTTTTTTTTTTCGGAGGGGAAATCGTCAAATGACCCCCCCCCGTTCTAGGCGGAGCAGAAGGGAGTGTCAGACTTCTACTGACTAAAACCCATCCATGTTCCTTCTTTGCCCTTTGTGTTCCAGGGCCGCAGTATCTCTTTCGAAAAGTCCCACAGCCCTGGCAAAATGGCAAAATTAACACCTTACGTTAATTTTCTGTGTTCAGCCATTTCATACAACTGTCAAAGAATGACTGATGATTTTGATAAATAGATAATTCAACTTGATAGTCAATTTGCCTGACTTAACATTATATATGTAAATAACTAGTTAGGTACCCTTCTACCTAAATCCAAACCCATCTTTGTACAGAATACGACCAGATACAGTATGCACTGTTTGTGCAGGCATTGTCTCAGACTTGAATAGGTCCCTAAGGCCATACACATGGCGTGCATGAATCGTTAGTGAAGGAGGGAATCCAACGTAATGCCTTACCTTACTCAACAGCTAGTATCTATCTATAGTATAAAAATAAGTCGGTCTGTGCGACTACTTAGTTATTTTTAACTACACTACAGATTTTTTTGCGATTGCGTCATCATTTAAACGATTAATTCTGGAAGGTGTATCTACTTTTTATTCTAAAAAATACGTGTAATAGTGTTCGTAATAAATAATTTATAGAATGAACATCATTTATTCGTTTGTAGCATTTTTGTAGTGTAATAATACGAATGGAGAAATCAATGTTTCGTGTTCACGCCCTGTTCGCGAGCTATGGGGGCAAGATTCAGACAGAACGGAAAAAAGCTCCAGCAAATTCTTCTTTTTCTTCTTTCTTTTTTAAAAAACGCAATGAATAAATAACTAAATAAAAAAAAAAAAAAAAAAAAAATTGAATTATAATTATTATTTTTTGCTTAATTATTGGCTGCATTAAAAATAGGACCGTATTGGCATTGTTTCAAGGCGCACAATCGAGTCGCGAGCATGCGCGCGGCCACGTTTGTAGTCTACATCGATATTCATACAATTTTAACAACGATTCAATAAACTAAAATAACAACAAATTATTAAAGGGAGTCAAAAACACCTCCTCAACGCTGTCAGCTGGTGGCGGCGTTGGCACGTTGTATGGCAACACTTAGCCTCTGGTTAAAGTAAAAACCAGCTCTTCGGTCACGGGAAGTGTCAACTAGGCTTTTAGAAATTTTCTTAAAAAGGCTGTGAGCACTCGGACCCCACGGCCCCAGAGTTTCAACCCCAAACGGCTAGAAAATATAGTTTACACAAAGGTTACTATATTTAAGCCGCTTGAGGTTTCAGCCGCAGCGGCAGCGCCAGCACTGCACGATGAGCTTGGAAGATGTGATGGCGCAAGAGTATCGATACATGCTGCGTCCCATAGTAAAAGCCCACCCATTTCCCAGAGAATCAAAGACATGCCGTCCGGTCTTTGAAAACTGTTTGATAAACAAGTAATATAAAGAAACAAGAAAGTTATCATTGCATCTCTCTAGAATACGATCGACAGAACGATATCCGCTCCGGATGCATCTTTGTTCTATAGACAAACGTAGGAATACACCAAAAGATGTATTCAAAACCTCTTCGCTTTTCTCGATACCTTTGTCTTTGATAAGGGGGAGATGTCGCTGCTGTTGCGATTGAGATATAAGATAAGTAGGATGCTGAAAGCTAAATACTTGTAAAATAACTCATTAGTCGTATGCTTCTTTCCATTAATACTTAGGTGTAACAAAATGATACACAATTTTTTCACAATGGTTATAATGTTACTAGTTGTGCCCCGCGGTTTTACCCGCCGCTTCTGCCTTGTTTTTTTTTTGCTCGGCTCCTATTGGTCGTAGCGTGGTGTTATATAGCCTATAACCTTTCTCAATAAATGGACTATCCAACACTAAAAGATTTTTTTTAATTCAACCAAACAAACAAACTCTGCAGCTTTATAATATTAGTATAGATTAAAATGTATGTGTAAAATTATAATACCTCTGTTATCACTCTATTCGATCGAGCATGAATAAAAATATTTCAGATACTATACTATCGAACAATAGCCCATAATATTGAGGACACCTAAATAGTGATAAATTGCCTATCACATACACATACCCTACCCGCTGTATCCAGTAACCTTCAAGCGACGGCCATTTTAGTTATAAATTATAAACGTACACACTTTTTAATGCTATTAAATTATTATATTATTTTATGAATATTAATAGTCATTTTAATAAATATTTCCGATAGCATTTTGTTCAATTTCAAATTCAATTCGAAATCGGAACTTTTATTCTCAATTCGAAAGTTCGAAATCATTCTTTTTATGTCAATATTAACTGAGCCCTGTGTATTTTTCTCTGTGTACTTTAACACTGTGTGAACACATGTACCTTGTAAAATATGTATTATCAAGACCGCAGCGATGCATAAAGTAGACATTTTACAGCTTTTTTACTATGCGGCTGTGGACGGTTATTTTTGGAGAAAACTCGCTTATTATGTATCATTTTCAGGAGTAGTAAACTTGAAACGGTTTATAAAAAACAGACTCGGGTGTAGTGGTATACAGTAAAAAGATATTGTAACAAGTATGTGCAAGTTCTGAGAAGAATGCGAATCGTGCAAATAAGGCCTACACCAAGTATTGTGTAAACAGAGGTTGAAAAAACAGAGGATACCACTTTCCTACAACTATGATCAAGTACAGGTGGCAGTACAGGCTATAAGTACACATTTTATCAGCTATATCGATGATGTGAATGTCAAAAATTTAATGCATTCACATTAGCTTTTGAAAGTCAGTCATAAAAGAAATACAAAATCCCTTGAAAGCGATTGTCCGTCGCGCTACGTCGTAGGCTTTCTCTTCTTCTTCAACATCTTTAAGCACGATTGTTATATCTCACGCGTTTTATCGAGTGTGTAAAACCAACTAAGGCCGTGTCCTAACCAAAGCAACGTGAAGTATGTGTTCATTTTGTTTAGTGAACCTGATCGCATTTAGGGTTTCAGTTTTTCGAACAAATGATCGCGTATTTGTGCGTCGCTCGCATACATTTGGACACGGCCTAACCAATTGATAAATACTTACAATGTTCTTGTTCTTGTTCTTGTTCTTACCAAAGTATTATAAGTACTTCTATTCTGATATTAGAAATAACTTTCCTTCTAAAGTAAATAAATGCCTACATTTTTTCCTCCATCTTTGAATACGTTTCACCCTCACATTCAAAGTCTACAAGGAATGTACCTGCGTACTAATTAGTAAGCGAACGACGACTGCCTAAGTTTGCTTATTGCTTTTGAAGTTCAGAATTAGATTTCAAACCAGCACTAGATACTAATTGAACTTAAAGCCTTTTGATGTTGAATAGGAAAAGCCTTTCTGCCAGTAAAGTAAAGTCGTGTGTGTATTTTAATATATAAATTATAAAACAGATCGCCAGATTATTGAACTGCCTCGTTGTAAGAGTGGTCGCAAGCGCCACTGCCGAGTATGAGGTCCTGGACTCGATTCCCGGGTCGGGCAAAGTGTTATTGGGTTTTTCCGTCAGGAATTTCTCAGTAGCATCTATGGGGTCTGGATGTGTGCCCGGTTGATGACAATAGGCTCACACCCTATTACATAGAACCTACAACATAACTGGTAAAATGTGGGTGTACACATGTGGGTGTACACATGTGAGTGTGTAGGTGTGGGTGTAGTTACACGTCTGCCTAACCTTAGGATTACAGGCGTGATGTTATGTAAATTAACTTGCGAAATGTGATGGCACTATAAGTACACCTCTACCTAGCAATTCGATAATTACAGGCATGATGTGATGTTAGGTTTTGCAGATATATTAGGTACCAGTACCGACAGTCTCCCGTATATTAGTGGTAACAACTTAACATTAACAGGCCTCCATGTGGTAGCAGCAGTTATGAGTAAAGCAGTGATAGACTGACAAGTCTCGAGTTCGACGAACCCAAGAGACGCACCTCTGATTTTTCGGATTCATGTGCGTATTGTATAATTTTTACTTGCTTCGGTGAAGGAAAACATCGTGAAGAAACCAGCATGCCTGATAGATATTTCTCGACGATGTCATCGTAAAAACCAAACGTCGTGTCAGTGGTCCATGAGCGGCATAAAAACTTTGACACCAGGTTAGGCATTAACCACACGATAAAGAAGAAAGAGGTGTTTGAAGATGGGTGATTTTAACAGTGCAATTGTTGCCTATAGTAAAAAAACGGTTTACATTTTGCACTTTTTTCTCTCTTTTCTTTGTGCCTATAAATAACGTATTCCATCATATAAAAGACATGAAACACATGCCATAATAAACAAGGATAAACAAAGAATACATCATAATGTTATCTTGTAGTACACACATAAGTTACGGAATTGAAACTCGCTCGCGAACAATAAGAAAACTTTGTATTATTACTGCATAAAACTAAATAAAGAATACTTCGGTGTACAGTCACGAGCACCAATATATAAACAATTTGTTAATAGTGTTTTTCTCCTACTGTTCGTATTAAAATTTCATGTTGTTACGAACGTAGTATTCTTTGACTCATATTTTTATGAAAACGATCCTATCTCCAAGTTAAAATCGTTATTTCTCGCGAAAATTGCTTTTATATTTAGGAAAGTGTTTAGATATTGGTGCTCATGACTGTACACATCAGCATTAGCCCGAATAAAGTTATTGTTGACATAATTTTGGTATATTTGACTGCCTCATTAGTTCAGTTTTCTGAAGCGCTTGCTGTGCATGGGGGTTCGATTCCCAAGTCGGCCAGAGTGAGTTTTTCCATCAGGAATTTTTCACTAGCAGTTAGAGTTTGGTTTAGTGACTGATTGGTGGCAATTGGATCGCCCCTATTACATAAGATTTAAACGTAGCTGGCAAAATGTGAAAATATCTACTACAGACACACGTTGTTACCCTGTAATGTTATTTAAAACTGCAACCAATTATAAGTTATTAATAAAAGAAATAAATTTAAACAAATAAAGTTTGGCTTGACTAATTTCAAGCATGCCCAAAGCGGTGTCTTTAGATGAACCGAACGAGTTCATAACTGTTAGACCCTTGAGTGAGTAAATCATAAAACGGACACATCAGTAACCTCTGAAGGATGGTGCAGGGAATCCTAAACGTAAACCACAAAGTGTGCACCATGTACCTTACAAAGCTCTGCAATGTTCGTAGCTCTTTGGCTACGACGCTCGTAGCGGCGTAGGCCGTCGTAGCTTGCCGTAGCAATCATTCACAGACAAAACCTTTTTTTTTTTTTTTTTTTTTTAACTTGGTAAAATCATCAAATGAGTCCTCCCACCCAGGGCAGAGCGGGAGGGACTGTCAGACTTGTACTGACTAAAATCCACGGTGTCCTTCAGTAGCCCTTTATGTTCCAGGGTCACGGTAATTCTATGAGTCCCGCGACCCCGGCAGGCTTTGGCCCTCTAGAGGGGGGCCCCGTCATTATGCTGACACTCTTTGAGGCGCGCGTAGAACACAACACAGACAAAACCTTAGGTTAGTTTGAATGTGTCGCCTGGACATTGAGTAGTCGAATCAGGATTTATTGTTTTACAAATCTTACGTACAGACAAACAATTTTTGCCATCCAGCTTTGAAAAAAAAATCCCTGATTTTGTAGGCACAGATTTGCAATTAATTTTTAAACAAGTGACAACCGCAGCGTTAAACTTAAAATGTTTGTATTGAAAATAACACATCATGCATTAAATTAAAAATGCTCGTTATTATTTAAAGAAACAACGTGACAACACTCGACAGTGTATACAAATAATTTTATTGCACCCTTTTATTTAAAATTTATTATATTTATTTTATGAAATTATTGACAAGCACCGAATGTTTGTCGATGTTGTTGGCAGTAATTGTGTTCAGGAAGTGAGTGCATATTTTGAGTAATGGAAATGAATATTTCAATTTTTGTGATAGGTAGGCAGTAGGCATGTAATGTAAATGCATGGTATATAGGATGGGCAAAATTACACGATACAACTTTTTTCGGCTTGAGATCATATTTTGCTATTTTTGAAAAACCATTTTTTGTTGAAATGCGTCAAATTCGTTTCGGATAGTTTTTAAGGTCAAGACTGCAACAATTATTGCACTAATTGTATTCTCAAGTCCTAAAACCGATAAAAAAAATGACAAAAACTTAAAAAAAATTGCACTTACTAAACAGTTTTTATTTTATTTTTAAAGAAAGAAGAGAAGTTCGACGTTGCGTTTTAAAAGGTAAAGTACCTAGTGACATGACCTTAAACTTTAACGTAAGACAACCTACGATTATTCTGCTTCAATTTTGAACAGTACAGGTTACCATATTGGAATAGTCATTAATATTATTTCTTTGTCAAACAGCTTTGTCATGAAATATGATGATTTAAATGAATGAGATATTTATGTTAATTCAGAACAGGCTTCAACAATAAGATTGAAAATACACCCGAAAATAATAAATTTTATTAATGGTAGTTATACCTAGATGATGATAAAACGTTATCTCAACAGGTTTTCGGCAATTTATGGCTAGATCTAAATACACAATCTTATGATAAACAATCCGTCATCATGTGAACATTATTATGAAAATTGTATTGCTTAACAAGTTTCGGCAGTTATTGATTAATGGTATATGGGCACGCAACAATTTAGGCAGGTGCTGTGATGTCGGTAAATTGATAATTTAGTATGGCAGGTTGCCTTGGAGCGTATGAGTTTGAACCGCGGTGCAGCCCGAGATATATGGCGGGATAAACCGGGGCTCCAGCATGTTACGAGATTACCGGTTCGACGTATGGGGACGTTTCAAATGCTCAATACGGACTCCGATTGAAAATGATGGACTTTCCTGCCGCCGGATAAAATAGGTAATTCCGTCCATTTGGAGCTGATTCCGTTCTATTACGTTAATGGATTAGATTCAGTTTGTAGCCTACGAGATTTATGAATGAACCTATACTGGACACAATATGATTTTAAGAACGTTATTTTTTCATTTTTTAAAGTTTAAGTGGGTCTTTACTTACATCATTTTCTCGTATTGAAAATATAGAAATGTAGGTAATATAAATTAGAGAAAAACTAGTGAGAGAAGCTGTCTGTTTGTGTTGGCGGCTTCTAGCTATGGATAATGATAGGCACACACTCACTATAAAAATTGTGTTATATACCCATCAGTAGCGAAGGGCCAATTTTTGTAAGAGGTAAACCGAAGTACATATCTTTAATGCGATTATATTATTTGTCCATTGAATACTGACTGTGCTATTTTTCAAAGTTAATCCGGTAGGAATCGAGTTGTATGGAACCTTCGCCACTGATACCCATTACAGTGTCCACCTTCGTCCAATTATTGTAATGCGCTTTTTATTATGCGTCAATGCTGAGTTCCGATCGTTGTTTATGCAAACTAGTATAATGTTATCGCAATGGAACATACAAGATGGACAAGGAAATGCAAACTTATAAAATATAGGGGACGCAGGAGGACAGTCTGTGCTTAAGAAAAAAAACCGATTTTAGCTAATGTTGCTTTAATGTTTTATGAGTTTAGTCAGGACCGTGAAGCAAATTAATAAAAATAAACCGCACTTAACTAAACTTCGTTAATATTTAAACTACAAACCATTAACCGGATGCACGTTTAATTTAAATATTGATTTAGGTAGTCATTTCATAATTAACCCAACGTTAAATGTAACCCAACTGAAATACAACTTTATTATACATAATATATTGAGGTTGGTCTATTATTTATTACTGGCTTATATTTATATCTTGAATACCATATTCAAGATATAAATATAAGATTCTTGTAAATGAGGACGTACACGAATTGTAGGTACTATGAAAAGAGCCTTGTACTATATGGGTACAACAATATGTCAAGGATAACGGATACGTAGAATATCTTGCTTACCTACTCGTGCAAGTTATAAAAATAAAAAGGACTACGCGCTACTGGATACCAGTAAGTAATTCTAGAAAGAAAATGGCTATTCCTAGTTGCATTGCATACGCAATTGATTTTATACGTTTTCAAGCATCTCAGAATACTGAACACCGTTATAACAAAACTCGCATCGAGTCACCAGGGAATCTCTTCGTATATAGAAAAGACGTAAAAATTCACACCCACACCGTTAAATCCATGTATAAAATATGAAAAGATTTCTACCACAAAGTTCAAGAAAATTTCAAATAAAAAGTAAAATTCATTTTAAAAGTAGCCCAGGCCCTGCCCGCGGCTACGAATCAGCCCCGAACCAGGTCGTTACTCTTTGCCTCAAAGAGGTCGATACAAAAAGCCTCTCACAGGAACCTATTCATTTTGTTTCTCTATTATTAAGTTTTCTGGAATTCAAAAGTAACAAGAAACTTTTTAATGACATACCAGACTTCGGTCCTTTTTGTAACAGTTTTCATAGCCTATACAAATAGCTTTATTACGAAATGAATAATTTTGATATACATTCATTAATCATGCACAATAACCACGATCCAATTAAAATTAGAATGGTATATAGCTATTTAATTATTAAATTGATAATAATAAAACAGAGAGCTGAGCTGTCGTGTCATTATGTAACAAATTAATGGAAAACCTGCGCATCTAATACATAGTTAATTACTGACAGCATATTCCCGGTTATTTTTATCATTCCGTCAAACATTTTCAGATATTAGCCGTTTTGCGCATAATGTCTGCGTATTACTTGCAAACAAGTTGACAATAGCGCGGCACATTCCTCTTCGTCGCGCCGAGGTTGCCACTGAGATGAGACACGGGAACTTTGAGAGTAATTCATGGTCTGTGGTTTCAATGAATAGCTGCACCTCCGGAGTGGTTTCCCTAATACATTGTGCCGCGATCTATAGGCCCTGAGATATTCACAATGAAAAATGTGGTGCGAACGTCGTGTTTATTTAACAAGGTTGGGCGTAGGCCTATGTAATTTATTAGCACAGATAAATTTTAGCTCTAAACGCCGGAGAGTGGGCGCAGAACATATTGCCGCTATTGACGATAACGAAGTGAAAGCTCTTATGTATTGGGACGGGTTTTATCAAATCTGTGTAAGTTTGTTACTGAAGTCTCATCTGGACAAAGTTTGTTGCAGTGTTACAAGCTATTCCGGGTTAACTTGGGAATTGGTAAACATCGTTTTCTTAGAAACTTATTGAACATATGCTCTGTCTGTCTGACTTTTTGAGTTAGAGAGAAACATTTAATGGTTCCAACTGTACAACTTATCAACTGGCCCTTCAGGGCGCATTCTTTATTCGCACCTATGACATAATTCCAACAAAAATACTTTTAGGAACTGTTAAAAACTAACTTAGTACTGCGCTTTTTGGTCACGTATTTTTAAAGATGTTATGCTTCTTTTCTGCCACTGCAATGGATTGCATTTACTTGTACGAACGTTACAAAATGGACAATAAGTCCTACTAAAAATTTTATAAGTCAAGATTAAGAAAACTTCTCACGAATCTAACAAATTCACACGTGTTACATTGTATGCCGTCAACTTTCCGTGTACAAGCGGCACTCAGTGTCGTACGAGGGAAATTACTTGAACGCTCCAACATTTTAAGGTATTTTAAAGCTCCCCTGAAACGTGTTATGTAGCCGTTCGGAATGACAGCATTACTTTTACTTTATAATTTTACCGTGTCGTACATATGCGTAGGTGCTTACTACTTAAGTAATTTCATGTTCCTTTTATTGTATACCTCAGAAGTTTCGATGTTATTGTTTCGTTAAAGAGGTGCTACGCCGTATTTCAAACGCTTATTGTGAGATCAACCAGTTTTACCTACTACGGCTGAAGCCTAACAGGCTGATTCTAATCTGGGGTTATACAACCCCATGGAATATTTCCCACAGTAAACGTTTGCGATTAACTTAACAATTAACGATAATGTATGCGAATTTGCGTTTGATATTTATTCCAACGGATTTGTATTAATGTGAATAAATTGAACGGCCAAACGTTTGCAAAATTGTGATTGCATTAATGTTTAGTTTGTTTGGGAGTTAGGTACATGTCGTGTCTGCTAGGTTGGTAGTCTGACAGACAGTGTACCACCTGTGCAATGTAGATACGCTTTGTTGTAACTACATTTCTCGCTGATTGACATCTAATTAACCGCCACGTTTACATCCCTAGGGGTACGTGCGTCATTATGTACTAGACTATTCTCAATTACATTACCAACATGAACATAGCTTCAATTCTGTGATCAAAGCCAGGCATTTCATATTTAGATCCATTCACGATTACATGTTATGCTCAGTTAGCAGTAAAGATAAAAATGTAATTTCCTCGTTCAGGTTGGCAGCTCATGTTTTTTACAACGTTCTTATCAATACAAATCAAATCGACTGTTATATATACATACATTATCCCATCCACACATTCTTTACTTACATTAAGTGCGCTGTAAGGTATCCTAAAACCACATACTTCATTAAAATAACTTACGTATTATAAAATTCAGCAAAAATTCAGATGAAAGCTCAGCTGTGAATGTAATAGGATGGGCACACTGTGTACAAAGGGACCCTTTTAAACGAAAGTGAAGCATGCGAAAACGTAATTAAGAACAGTGGGTTAATTCCCCTTTCACGTGCCTATATGAATTAGCAGAGTTACGGAGCTGTATTGGATCCACGCATCCCTCCCGGACAATCTGAAACTATGGAATATTAAAGGATAATAGGTAATTATAATGCGACAATATGATGCCATTGAAATTTCATACGTCATTGATTTTGTTGCGAAAACTTGTTCGGAGGGACGCACCCTTGTGTATTCGACGGACACGCGATATCGGGAAAGTTTCGGGATTTCGGGAAAGAGATAACTAGCGTGTTCAATTTATTACCGAGTTCAAAAGATAAATAAAAAGGTTATTAGGATCGGAACATGTTTATTATAAAGTGAGTTATGATGGGATGTGAAATTGAACGTGAAGTTTATCTATATTGTCGCAGTCTGTGCTATTATTGAACGCCCCTGGTTTTCCTGTTAGACCTCAGTGAAGTTTATGGTTTTATCCTTATGTTGGGAACATCAGTGTCGGGTTCATCTTTCAACATGTGAAAACTGCGGATATAGGTACCTGCCTTGGCAATGAAAATGTAAACTTTTTTTAATACTCGTCAGTATTAAAAAAAGTTTACATTTTCATTTTGGTGTAACTGTAATTGTTCTAAAGTTGCCAGTATCTCTGACTTTCTTTTCTTGAAGCATCATCATCATCATCATTTCAGCCGAAAGACGTCCACTACTGGACATAGGCCTCCCCCAAGTGTCGCCACATTGACCGGTCCCGTGCGTCTCGCATCCGGCGGATCCCTGCAACCTTGGTATAGGTTCTTGAAGCAATTTAATAAAAACCTCAACCAAAAATGAGAAAGCCGAGTCTTACCTAGACTTACACAGAAGTCTTTGTCATTTTGGGGGGACCAATGCATGCGAGGAACGCATATCTCGAGCACATGGAATAGGAAACTAGAATTAACAAAATGTGTCTTCAGTATCTCATCATAATATTTACGCAGCAAATATGTAGCTTCTTGGCGAGTGAATCATCTAAATGGGACATAACGGGGACAACATTTGAAGCAAACGAAAGTATTCTAAATATTTTTCAAATCTTTTTCTTTTTTTCGTATTGACGTAACATTCACACTACTTAAATGTTTTTCCACAGTAAATAGCCACGTTGTTTGCATTGTTTGTTTTATTGTTTGTTTATTTTATTTTTTATATCATGAATGTACTATACTGACTATTCTTATTAACTGTAAAGCATTATTTTATTTTTATTTTCAATTTAGTTAATAATTTCAATGTTTGCATGCCTAATATAAGGTAGATTGTACAAGGCTCACCCATCTTATTGTAACATCCTATTTTATGTAAATCTAAGCAAATAAATTTTACTTTACTTTACTTTAGTTAAAATTGTTAAAAGTGCAGGTAAATGCACCCTTGGGGCACTCCAGCAGGTGGCACATAGTCCGATATTTTGCAAATTGTAATTAACATTGAGGCACTCACAATAATCATTACCTTAATCACCCAAAAATCTATAATAATATGAAGAAAATCAGAAACGAATAATAAGTACAAGCCTTTGTATCTTATATCTGTTCCACGCACTTCTGCGAAGTATCACTCGTTATCAGAAGTCGTATTTCAAATATTTCCTCATGACAAGATGTTTCTTTGATAAATTAATCATCCAATAATTACATTATGACGGCCCGAACATTCGCCTTCTGTTCTCAAGGTCTGTTCCCATATCGGAGCAAATATTTGTATGCCCTACATATTCGTTCCCAGTCTAGATGTTTGATTAGGTGATTTGTGTGTTTACCGTCACGTAGATAAATAATATTGTAATTTGAACTTTCGTTCAGTATTTTTAGGGTACAAAATTGTGAAAGTTAAAAACAAATCTCATTTTAGGAATATCTAATTAATGAATTTTATGAGTTAACTTCAGAAAAACAAACGAGAAAAGAAAAATCCATATCGCTACAAACTTCAGGACTTTCATAAAGAATAATAAAAGCTAGACATTACATGAATACAAAAGCGTCAGACAGAATTATTCTGCGTAAAATTTCGTCGGAAATCCCTCCATAAACCTATCATTAGCTATAAACGGGAACAGTTAAAATAAAAACGTTAACGACGTTATTAAAAAGAATAACAGTGAAATCTGTTGCTCGGAATTCTCCGCACTCCTTTGTAACGGCTTACAATGAAACACTGGTGTCGGTGAGCATTTGGCTTTAATTGTTCCTAGCTGGAACGACCCACAATCTGTTGGCAGAGGGCGTAGGGGTGCAGGGGTGCAGGGCAGGGGTATTCCGATTCGCATAGTAGGACAAACTTTCCTTGTCCACGAAATATCGCCTGCTTACTGCTGCCTTCGCGTCTACGTGATCCGATTGAGAATTGGACAATTAGTGCCACGTGACTACAGATGTTTACGAATATTTCGTGCTAAACCAGTGCTGCTTCAATGTCAAAGTCACATTTTCGGAATTAGTCCGTGTTATTGGACACGGACTGACCCGAACATTCGGATGTGTTTATTAGTTCGTGTAGTTACTAGTTAGATGTATGTCTTGGAGTCAGAATATCTATGTCCAATTTTGGTATGAACAAATTAGGCGTTCGGCTTTCTACTTAAATATTGTTGATGGCAATAGGCTCACCCCCTATTGGGTCTAATGTGGCTGTACTTTAGGCACGCTTCTGTCTAATCCTTCGCGGATTACAGGCGCGATGTAATGTTATACTTGAACAAAATATTTCCTGATCAGTCCTTATAATATGTCAAGTGGAACTGTTAAAAATTTAAACACAGTAGATACAATAATTCACTTCAAGTTTTGATTACGAAACGACTTTTTCTCTCACGAAATCTTGCAAAAGTTTCGGAAAAACATTTCCGATTGCTGAAAACAAGGGATTGTTGAAGAAAGCTGTCACTACGATCAAATCTACTTCATTTAAAGAACGTGATACAAGAGTACAATAACAAGATCTCAATTCTTTCAATTCGCCCTTCTTTTAAGGAAAATTGCGCATTTGATGGGCGGACAAACACAGTTGAACAATCCCGTGATTCAAATACGAATTGTGTTCTGTAATTGCTAGATGTGAAACTGAAAATGTTCTATAGTAGTTCATATTTTTAGATACTCACCGAAACTTACGAAACTGACTGACTTAAGGTTTAGAATAGGCCAAATAGTGAATATTGAATCGCTCTCGTTTTAATATTACTGCAGCAATCAGTTTTCGATTAATGTAATTATAGCAAAGTTGGAACTACTTCTAAGTTGTCAGTAATCTGTTTCGGAAACACGATTCTATAACATTTTCTCTATAGAAAATACCTCAAAATTACCTCTAAAATAAATTACAAATGGATAATATTCAATTAAAAACTTAAAATTAGGTAATGAAAATTTGTAGGATAGTCGAGATGTCGTTGCACTATTAGGTACACCTCTGCCTAACCCTACTGGGACTGCAGGCGTGATGATATGTTCTTTTTAGATAATACTAAAAATTACAAGTTTAATGTTCATGAAACGTCAGCAAAGAAATAAAAAATACGACATTCGTACCCAGGTATAATCGCGAAAGTATATTAAAAGTTAGATAAATTACTTTCAAAGCGAGCACAGTAACCAGCGATTCTCCGCCAAACGGTAGTGTGCGATACATTTTCCTTATAAAAATATTCCCGGCAAAGCGGAGTTTTTCTTTATTCACGGTCCGCGCACCTGCCGTCTGGAGATGCAATGAAAATTTGTCGTCTTCTTGCCAAATTTGAACTTATTCTTTGCAAAAGCAGCGATGTTTTAGCTCCTTTCCTCATATTTTGATGATGAATACTTGAGAAGTGCTGTTTCATAAAGTTTCTTGTGACCGAAATGAAACTGTACAAGCAACGTTGAATGACAAAGCAGCTTATAAGGATGCGCTCTGTCTTCAGTAAATATATCTGCATAAACTTAAAATTAAAGTTTGCACAAGTTCTGATGGCATGCATCCAGTTTTGAATTCGCTATTTTTCAGTTTGTTTAAGTGTGCTATGGTGTTTACTGTAAAGTGTTGTTTGTTTGGTGGATGAATGGATTTTATATTCCACTTCGCGCGTAACGTTCTGTGATTGATTGAGGTTGTGTGATGCTGCACGTTTCGATATTAACGAGATTAATCAAACAAGGCCCATGTTTATCGGTTGTTCTTTGTGTTTATGTTTCTTATGACAGGCACGATAAAAGTCCAAATAAAATCGACGATAACCTCAGTATTGTTTAGAATCTTTTATTTATACAACATTAGTTATAGTTTAAGCGAAACCTGAAACACGTGTCTAGTATTTTTATGTAAAGAATCTATGTACAAAATTTCATAAATGTATCTTGAAAAATCGTACTGTTACCTGGTTGTCCGCACAAAAACGTGGTCACCACGCCCAGCGTTCGCGCCCCATGCTCCAGCGTCGTCGTCTTGAGCTCATTGATAATTATAATTTGGCAGTAAGTACCTAAATGACTGCGATAGGTACTTGGTGTCGCTCGGTATCCAACTTGTAGCCTTTTTTTAAATATTTTTGGGATAAAATATATTAATAACATGGTTTAAAAATATTTGAAATCGATTCAGTTACTTATTCTGAACAAACTATATTCAAGTTTCGCATATACTAAAAATAATGTTGTATGAAGATTTATTATTTTCACATAACCCAAACAAAAACATATGGGCCATATTTATTCTGGGACGTTAAAACAGTCCACAAATCAAGAAACGTGTAAAAAAGAATTCACCGTTATTGAGATGGAAACACGGCAAAGGCGGCGACGTCCTGCCTTATTCATGAGCCAGGGGTTCCACACCTTGACTCCTATGCGGAACTAACGTTGGCCATTTCCACCACAAATTTTTCGAACACTTACAAACTCTTACAAAACTTTAATAGAATTGCGGTCTCTTTAAGGTAACCTTCTTTTTATCTTCGGCGACGCTGGCGTTTGCAAATTTTGAAATTTTGATTGCGTCGGCCAAGTGGAACGATGATTTGTTTGTTGAATGAATTTGTTACTTTCTTTGACTTTTGAATTGGATCGGGTTGAATTAATTGAATACACATTGAGTCTTCAGGGCTTTTGATCAGTATTTCGATATTCATAAGACAATTCTCCCGTATTTACTTGTGAAACTTATATATTATTTGTTTTAGCTCGCAATACTTGGCTTTAACGAAATCTATACATATAAAATTCAAAGTCCTGACTGACTGACTGACTGACTGACTGACTGACTGACTGACTGACTGACTGACTGACTGACTGACTTATATATCAACGCACAGCCCAAACCACTGGTCCTAGAGACATGAAATTTGGACAGTGTACTCTTTGTAAAGAGTAGGTATCCACTAAGAAAGGGTTTTTCGAAATTCCACCCCTAAGAGGGTGAAATGGGGTGTTGAATTTTCTATGAAACTTTTTATTCTCTGAGTCGATTGACTTGAAATTGCGTCTACATATACTTCAGTTAAAATGATGAGATACGTGTATCACAGTTTTTCCAAAATCATCCCCCAATTTAAAATTCAATGTCCTGACTGGCTGACTGATACATCAACGCACAGCCCAAACCACTGGTCCTAGAGACATGAAATTTGGACAGTGTGCTCTTTGTGAAGAGTAGGTATCCACTAAGAAAGGGTTTTTCGAAATTCCACCCCTAAGAGGGTGAAATGGGGTGTTGAATTTTCTATGAAACTTTTTATTCTCCGAGTCGATTGACTTGCAATTGTGTCTACATATACTTCAGTTAAAATGATGAGATACGTATATCACAGTTTTTCCAAAATCATCCCCCAATTTAAAATTCAATGTCCTGACTGGCTGACTGATACATCATCGCACAGCCCAAACCGCTGGTTCTAGAGACATGAAATTTGGAGAATGTACTCTTTGTGGAGAGTAGGTATCCATTAAGAAAGGGGTTTTGAAATTCCACCCCTAAGAGGGTGAAATGGGGTGTTGAATTTTCTGTGAAACTTTTTACTCTCGGGGTCGATTGACTTGAAAATTTGTTTACATACTTTTTAGATAAAATCCAGTAAATCCGATGTCCAATCTCAAACCAAGGTATCAATATTTCACGTATCTAATTTAATTGATAAAACTTTATAATAATAATTGCAAGTTATAAACAAGTACATGTAAATCTATGTATGTATTATACATAGATACATAGATTACTTATTATTCCAGAAGTAAGATCCCGTGGGCAATTCCCTAACTCCACGCGGGCGAAGCCGCGGGCATAAGCTAGTATTATATAAGTGTGGGGTCATACTGTATGACCCCGAACTTATGACTCATACGTAAGTCTGAAGTCTCAACGTTTTAGTAAACACACTGAACAATTGAAGTTCAAATAAAATGAACTAAATCTTGATCACGTAGCTCCGATATCAAAGTGTACGCCAAGAATCTGAAACTTAATGAGAATCCAGCACTAATTGGAATGCTCGTTTCGTCCCGTCTTGTGATAGGGGATTAAAACTTTATTATTTACTGAACGATCTTTACGTGACACACGCCGCTTTATTAAATGCGTTACCTACATACTTTACAATAATACACGTAGTGTATTATTACTCTGTATATTAGATATATACGTTGCTTGGTCAAGCGGTCGCAAGCGCGAATGCTGAGCTCGAGGTCCTGGGTTTGATTCCCGCGTCGGGCAAAGTGTTATTAGGTTTTGCCATCAGGAATTTCTCAGTAGCAGCCACGGAATCTGGATCTGCGCCCGGTTGATGGCAATTGGCTCGCCCCCTATTTCATGGGACTTTCGACATAACTGGCGAAATGTGGGTGTACTATATTAGGTGCACCTCTGGCTAACCCGTTGGGGATTAAAGGCGTGATGTTATGTGATGGTATGTTATTACTAAGCAAAGGTCATTATGCAAATTGCTGCAATCAAAACGATAGTTCACAAGTATCGGCAGAGGTCCTCTTTCAGTATTTTTTTTCATAAATGAAGCAAATACCTACCTACAGAAATGATTCGGACAAGTACTGGATCTATAGAGTTAAAAGACATGACATATTATTATGTACGATGGAGATGAAGTGTCATGGGCTGGCAACCGCATGTCAGTAAACTCTGTTTATCGTCCCCCTAGCTCAGGGGTTCCTAAACTTTAAAGATAACAGAACACCAACCAAATACCTTTTATTTTATGGAACCCCATATCAAATGATTACAAATCAACACTGAAATTTATATAAGAACATTTTTTTTAAGAAATTTACATAAAAGTACCTTTAAAAATACCTATTTACATAAAAGTAATGAGTCCTTCTCATCACATATTTTGCGCTATTTAAAATTAATATTTGTGACCGTGGTATTATTTAATAGCTAATAATAAATAATTTTGGCGAAACCCTGGTGACTATTCTACGGAACCCCTAGGTTCCGCGGAACCCAGTTTGGGAATCCCTGCCCTAGCTAGCCCAATTATCTTAAAAATTACCAACCTACCTTAAAAAGTTGGCAGGGACTGAATGTGGTAGACGGAGGGCAGGTTGTTGCAGCGCATTTTGGGATCTGCTTATGTCCAACAGTGGACTGAAAAGCTGAGTTGATTGATAGCATTTGTGTATCGGCGACTAACTGTCTCGTAAATGGTCGTTAAAAGAGATGCTAGTACAATGGTAAAAGTGATAAACAGAAAACTTGCAGCAAAAGTTGCGATTTTCCTCTGTATTTTATTGCTGCACTTTAGAATTAGGTTAAACGCAATAAATTATGCCACCGCATTTTCCTATTTCTATTAACAATAGCCAGCTCTCCAAACGCATTCGCAGCCATTGAATTGTGTACAGCCAGTAATGTGCAAATCTCTATAATATTTCAGCTTCAACACTCGAGAGTAATAGCAGGATATTGCAACAAGATTTACAATACCGCTCGGCGCCAACGCAGTTCCCGCAGTCGCCTCATAATAAATACCAAGACATCGTTTACTTTTATTAAAGTGTTTTCTTTAAGCAAAATAGATACTAAATAAGGCTGTGTCCAAAGACCAAATTCCATAGAAAAGTAGTTAAAAAATGCACTTGCAGCAAAGACTGTGGTTTGCGGCCACCGCATGCGAGGCCTCCCACTAGGTGGACCGATAACCTGGTGAAAGTTGCAGGGATCCGCTGGATGCGAGTCGCACGGGACCGGTCAATGTGGCAACACTTTGGGGAGGCCTATGTCCAGCAGTGGACGTCTATCGGCTGAAATCATGATGACGATGATGGCATGCGAGAAGACTGTTTCGTGAGCGCCGCAACAGCACCGCAAGGAACGGGGTCCTTGCGGTGACTGCTATTAATGAAGACTCATCACTTGTCACAATCTGTTCTCATTCTGAACTAAGAAGATCGAATGAAAAGTCCGCGATTTCAAATTCTAAAATCATGAAAATTTTAACAAATGTCAAACTAACAAAACTAGCTTTCTAAACTCCCTTATTTAATGTATTCCTGGTACAAAGAAAGTTTAAATTGTATTTTTCTACAGAGAACATCCACTACGCTCATTGTGTCCGGCGACCAAGCGTTAACGAAAAGCTTTCGTTTTAAACCGAACAAGGAGCTTAATAAATTGTTTGCACTCGCTTTCTTTCCAATTGAAAAAGTATTTTATCAAACTCAAATCAATTGCTCCTTTAGGTATTGAAAGGGTTACTATCAATTGGCTGAAATATATTGTTAAAATGTATTGATTAAATTAGTGTTACAATATATTTTGTAGAGAAACAAAATTGGTTATGGAAATTAAAATCAAATTAAGCTTGGACTAACGACCTTTTAATAAAAAAATATTAAATATGAATTTATAAAACTTTGTAGACTGAACTCAAAATTAACTTCCAACAATATTAATTACTTACCTTTATAAAATGTTATTAGCCATCTAAATTATTCATAAAATAAGCCAAAATAAAAAATATACCTGAAAAAATATATAAACATTTATATATTATTATATCAACTCTAGAATATTTAACTTACTTTTATAAGGTTGTTTTGTAATTATAGTGGCAAAAAAAGTTGTCCTTGTGAGATTTTATTAAAACCTGGCATTATGCTATATAATGGCTTCCCAATTATTATAATTATCTTTTTCATTAGGCCGTACACGTGTGGGTTGTAATTATGCGGCTTTTATAAAAAGCATTCTTAGAGAAGAGGTTATTTATGGTTTGAGATATTTTAGATTTTCAGTCTAGCCTCAAACAAGCTCGAGAGGTTCCATTATTCATTCCACATTATGTCGAACATAAACAACAAAGTGGCACGTCTCAGCAGCTTAAAATATTTTCTGACATGAAGGCATAATAAAAAATAGCTTGCATAAGCCACCCGTGATCGCCAGCAAAGCGGAATGTCAGCGGCTTCGGCATCAATCACTTGCGATGCCGGGGATTACTCAAAACGGAGCGTCATCCTCTAGCGTGGAGGCGACGCAAATTTACATAAATAAGCTCATCTGTATTCAACATGCAAGCCGAGAGGAGACCATGCAACAACATGTGGCATTCAACTTGCAGACCTCTATTATTAATTGTGGACAACTGACGCGGGGGAGCAGTTCCACAGACTCGTCTCGCAGACCACGACCCCGTCGTTTCTACTTTAATGAAAGTGCCCGAGCTGAGCGCTTCAACTTCCACATTGTTTATTGATCCATATTTGCACAGATTAAACCCTCAATTATTTACCTATGTTTACACTTCTAAGGGTTGTTTAACGTTCATTGTATTTAAAACACAACGCAACAAAAGTGGAAGCTTTTAAATCGTACGCAAACGCCGGAAAAGTTTTCTTGTACGGGCAATTAATAACTTGAAACGCTCCAGAGTAATGCTGGCCCAAGTAAACGTGTAAGAGCGCTTCATAATAATACAGTTTAACAACAGAATTAACCCCGAAGGTTGCTATTAAACAAGTTGGTCGTAGATTTAAATTTTGAGCTCGTAAATTAACCCTTCATCCTTTTGAAATAGCAAAGGGATTGGGACCTAATGGTCTATTTGTGAAACGTAATGGGCCGCTCTGGCCGAGCGTATTAGACAATTTGGACATATTCTGACTTCACTCTATTCACGTACAGCCTTTATACTGGATCTTTGTATAAAAGGTCGCGGGATACAAAGGATTAAAATAACTATCGCAGTAAACTTTCTTTCTATTTTATTATGTTTTCAGTTGTGTATTTTAACTAAAATGTTAGTTGTAATTCCACTTGTAAGTGCTTATTTAACGAACCTTTTCAGTTTGATCGTAATGTTGTTGAAATGTTAGTCTGAAACGTGTAACTGTTTTTATAAAGTAAAATATCTCTTGAAGGGAAAATGAATTTTACGGCCAAATTATTCATCACAAAAAGCTGTGGAAGATACCTACATCAAGACTGGGACATTACCATGTTAGCAAATGGAACACTTTGATTTTCAGACTTTAGGTCCCTCTGTAATTATTTTCTGTGTCAGTCCGCGTCAAGTACTTATTTCCATTGAAAATCTAGCTACGAGACATTTTCTTTACAAAAGGAAACCTTATTTAAAGTACTTTTAGAACCACATTCACGTTAGAATATAATATTAAGCGAGTGAAGTAGAGCATGGTTCATTATTTATGGAATAGTGTTAAATATATATTTATTACTAAGCCAAATTATAACAATAATATATACACTTATAAATTACAATAACCTAAAGTAACTAACTTAAAAATAACTAGAAAAATGGCGTCAAAAAATTCCTCCTCAACGCTGTCAACTGGTAATGTCCTCAAGAGACTGACGGCGTTGCCTTGTTGTATGGCAACGCTAAGGCTAAAAAACATGTAAAAGTAGATATACAACACGTGTCTAAAATCTAATTGCTCAATTCTTATTGCGCTGTTCACTCAAAATTCGAAAATAGACCAGTAATGTGACCCTCATCTGCCTAGCCCTTGCACAACTATGTTGAGGTCGGCTTCCAGTCTAACCAGATGCAGCTGAATAACAGTATTTTACATGGAGCGACTGCCTATCTGACCTCCTCAACTCAGTAACTTTGTAACACGATACCCTTGGTAAGACTGGTTGTCAGACTTTCCGGCCACTGACTACCAGTAGACTATCAAAGATCTATAAATGACAGCCGGGACCAACGGCTTAACGTGTTGCCGAGGTACGGAGGAAAATCGGTATGTAATGAGTGGTTACCCATCCACGGGCCAACTTAGGCAAGCGTGGCTTAACCTGAAGATCGACCTGTGCGGCTGTTATTATTTAGCCACGACCTCCTCATAAATAATACGCATCATGCGACATCTTAGACAACTCTGAATCTAATTTAGCTTTGTATCACGCTACATTACAATAGTGTAAATAGCACGTAAATACGCACTCAGATTAGAAGACGACTTATCCGACATAATTATTAACTTTTACAATGGCCTTTACATTACATTTCTACTAACAAGGAAACCAAACGTATACTGACGGTCTGCCAGTTTTCACCCTTATACCCTAAGCAATAAGATTGAAAAGTGGTCGACCCCCAGTCAACTCGGTAGTACCTATTTACCTCAAAAACTGTGTGAAACAGCGAACGAAAGTGTCCTAGTATTACCTACCTACAGCAATTTCTAGAGTATTACAGCAAGTATTAAGTCCAACTTTTTGTCAAAGGCCTCACACTTGTACTGAGCAGACTTATTCTGAAGCTAAAGTTTTTCTTTCCTTTACTAGCTTAGGTTCGCACGAAGGCGTAATTGTAGGCCAGAGTAAATTTATCTTTGACACCTACACACGTTTACGTTTATAAGAGCCGTTCTCGAACGTAGACACTAGCAGAAGAGAATTTTCTTAGCATCCACGTGAGATAAATTAAAATGATTGAATGTGTTAATTGCCAGTTTATTAAAGTATCACATTCCCTTTTGCTTTTAACCGACTTCTAAAAAAGAAGGAGCTTTTTTAATTCCATTTTTTTTTCATTTATGTTCACCGATTTCTCCGTGATTACTGGCCCGTTTTAAGTGTCATTACTTAGTAAAATTGATACTTGAAAAGGATTTGTGTGAGATACCACAACTAAAAAGCGTAAAATAAAAACTTTTCGTTACGTTATTTTCCAGGTTTTAGTGTTTTTTTTGGAAGTTGGTTATTTACTTTGCGAAAAAGGTTTTTATTTAGTTTCTCGACCATGAGGGCTATTAGAAACGGATATTAGAAACTGTATCTCAGAAAAACATTCCCGTAAGAACAGTCCATAATTGTTTTCTTTTCAAGTGATATTAGAAAGTTAATCTTGTTACCGCCGTTCTAATAGCGTCACAAATCGAATTAATCATTTAACCCTTCAAAATAAATGTACGATTTAAAGGCACAAAAAGGTACACCCACCCAACACACACAGGTGCGTTTCATTAAATTTGTGTAAAAATAATTTATTTTGTAAACCGAACGGTGTTCTGTGGTCTCTTCCAAACACATTTTGTAACCTGATCTAAATACGGTAAATTAGGAATGACAAACGTGATTAAACGGACCGCCATGTTTGGTATAGCTTAATTAAGGATTACGTTACCAAAAAGGACACAAATTACATACACGTTGTATTCAGAGGTCGAAGGGTGCAGAAAAAATGGGAATTTTCATTATAGATTTTATCCGATGGTCTGAATTTTGGTTATTAAATCGAAAATTATTTCAGAGGTTTCGTCTGAATTTCACCTTTATCTGGGTGTGAATTATTTCATTTCTCGAGCAGAAACAGCATACAGCAAGGGAATTTAAATTTAAAAATTCTTGTTATTCCTTAAAAGAACAACGAAATTTACGACTGCAAGAATTTATGTATGATTAATGTCCGCATTTAACGTTTATTCTGAAACACGACCTCGCTACCTTAAAAATAGGTCTTTATAACTCTGCTACGGACCCTAACGAGGCTACATTATATTCCTCACTTCCCAGTAATAAATCAAGACACTCAAACGAAGCAACAATTCTACAAAAGCAGCAACAAATCATTACGACGTTCCGTACATCCACGTCCCTAAATAAAAATCCGTTGAAGCGTACGTTGGCAACATTCGACTCGTTTATGTAAATCTTGTTGGTGCGTGCTGATGTATTCACGCCTTCTGATTTTTATCGCTGAGTATTTGATTCACTGAGGTGTATGATATATTTACATTTTATCTTCTCATATGATATTATTTGAATGAAGGAACCGGAATAGCGGAACGATTTGCCAATGGAAATGTTTTGTTGGTACTTGGGAGTGTAATTATTAACTTTTTGTTTGATGTCGACTTAGTTTTGGATACTGATAGCTTTGTTCTGATTGGTTATATTATTTGAATGTTTGTTCCATATGATTCGGCAGCTGGCGATGCATGAATTTTTGCAGTAACACTTTTGTATGTAAATGAATAAAAGGCTGCTACCAAAACGAAATGGGTTGATTTCATTCAATAATGTTGAGTGTTCACGGCCTTTTTCAGTTCCGTACCAGAATAATAAAGCGCTTTTCCGCCCCCAATTTAAGTACTATTTTACTTTTATTTATGTACTAGCTTTTGCCCGCGGCTTCGCCCGCGTGGATGTCTTAAATATCCGATTACTAACCTTCACCCCCCTTTTTAACCCTTCGGGGGTAGAATTACCAAAAACGCCGAGACACGTATAAATTAATTTTCAATCTTCAGCCTAAACACAAAATTTGAAGATCCTAACTTTAAAACTGACAGACTTTCATACAAACTTCCATCCCCTATTTTACCCCTTTAGGGGTGGAATTACCACGATCAGCTGTGAGACGTAATTCCCTCTCAGTGTAGATTTCGGACTCGCGAGATAATGTATGCCGTTCGCGGTCAGCTGTGAGTCGTATTTCATGTATAACTTTGGTGTTTCTATACCGATTTCTATGATTCTTTTTTATGGAATAGTTAATAATGTTAACTTTTTTAATTAGGGATGACTGAGAGTGTTATAAACGTAAGAGTATACAAATATAATCAGAAAGCTTCGAACTGCTAAGCTATCGGGACTACACGTGATATTGTGAGTCAACCATAAAAGATAGACATATGCTGTCGTGGGATATTTTTTATAAAATTTTAAGGAGAACATTTCCGTCATACGTGATTTCTGTGTAGCTTTAACCATTAAGGTTGCACACGCGACGGAAGCTTAAAAAATGGAGTAACTTCTCCCGTTTTCCCAACATTTCCCTTCACTGCTCTGCTCCTATTGATTGTAGCGTGATGAAAAGTATACTATAACCAACTCAAGAGTATGAAAAATAATTGTACCAAGTTTCGTTAAAATCCGTCGAGTAGTTTTTGTTTCTATAACGGTTATATAGGCAGACAGACAGACAGACAGACAGACAGACAAAAATTTTACTGATTGCATTTTTGGCATCAGTATCGATCCCTAATCACCCCCTGATAGTTATTTTGGAAATATATTTCATGTACAGAATTGACCTCTCTACAGATTTATTATAAGTAGTATAGATATAGATTATAACAATTGTGTGCTTAAAGAGTGCACACGAGTGAAGATACTTAAGTACTCGTATGTCATGAACACCCTAGCATCTAGCCACGATATTTTAAAGGAGCAGTAATTTTACTATCATAAAGTACTTGGGCGAAAATAAAAAAAGACTGCTACAAACAGCATGTTCAAGTAGCATGAAACCTTTTACACTTTCCGTTATACCTTCCTATTAATAGAGAATTAGTTTAGAGAGTTAATTAACTTTCCGGAAGCAAAGTAAAAGAAAAAAGTTAAAGCATAAAAAACAAAAATATATTTAGTAAAAAGTTTCATTGATGTCTGGAAGTGCTTACTTGATTAAATTTTCTTTTTATCATCATGTCTCCTAAAACTGTACAGGATATTCAATTTTTTTTTAATTTTTTTCTTTTTTTTTTTTTTTTTTAGAACTTTGCCATATTCAATTTGTAGTCGGAAAAAAACTTTGTGTTTTTTCGAATACTGTCACTTTGTACATAAACTCATATATACCTACATACTCACGCGTTTCTCCCATGGGGTAGACAGAAACCACAGAACGCCAACTGCTACGATCCTTACTTACTCCTTACGCCTCGTCCACGTTCATACATCTGGTCATACACACACGCCGGTTGCGAGTACTATGCACCCGAGGGTGGATCCACAGGGGGGGGTCATGGGGGTCATGACCCCCCCCCCTGGACTGGGAAAAATTATAATTTTAAAACGTTTTTGGAGAAGATGTAAGAGAAAAGTTGATTTTGTTATTTAATTAAGTAAATATATTTTGACATTTAATTTTAAATTAATTTGAATTATTATTGTAATCGAATTCGAGCCTGTCATGACTAGATCTCAACTATGTGACCCCCCCCCCCCCCCTTGACATGATAGCTGGATCCGCCCTCGTATGCACCTGACCCTTCTGAATAACCTCATCAATCAGGTCTTGGTATGTCCTTCTAAGGTGTCCCCTCTCGGCGTTGCCACTCACATCTGCATTGTACCTGTTGTGAGTCGCCGTTCACTCATCCTATTCGCATGCCCAAACCATCTATATCACTTTGTTTTTATGGGTAAATGGAGACTTCCTCTAATTTGGTTTTGTGGTATCCTTACTTAAACATCATAAAACCACCACACATCTGCATCTTCATAACGTAATGTAGTAGTATCTTGTGAACCAGTTACCTTATTTAAATGTAAATTCTTTGAATATTTTATGGGTAGGATTTTTTTTTTTTTTTTTTTTGACTTGGTTAAATCATCAAATAAGTCCTCCCACCCAGGGCAGAGCGGGAGGGACTGTCAGACTTGTACTGACTAAAATCCACGGTGTCCTTCAGTAGCCCTTTATGTTCCAGGGTCACGGTAATTCTATGAGTCCCGCGACCCCGGCAGGCTTTGGCCCTCTAGAGGGGGGGCCCCGTCATTATGCTGACACTCTTTGAGGCGCGCGTGGAACACAACGCGCCATCGACCCGGCATGGTCCATGGTCGGACAGCGAGTCGCCCATTACTCGCCACCCGCATGCCCGCGCCTACGGTGGCCGGAGATCGTCTGTCGACGTCCGGCGCCGTGGGCGTCTATCACTGCGGCTGGGGTGGAGGGAGGATGCTGTCCTCTCCCTCACGCGGCCCGCCTCCTCTTTCGCGAGCATGACTGCTTCGCAGAAGGAGGCGACCGCTTCCCACTCCGTCTCGCTTATGGGTAGGTTTAAGCAGATTTAACTGCCTCGTTGGTCCAGTGGTCGTAAGCGCGACTGCTGAGTATGAGTTCCGAGGTTCGATTCCCGGGTCAGGCAAAGTGTTATTGTGTTTTTTCATCAGAAATTTCTCAGTAGCAGCCATGGAGTCTGGATCTGCGACCGGTTGATGGCAATAGGCTCGCCCCTTATTACATTGGATTTAAACATATTGAACTGGCGAAATGTGTGACAATTCGGTACCTACACCTCTGCCTAACCCTTCTGGGATTACAGGCGTGATGTTGTTTAAGCACGTTCGTGATGTGTTTATGGGTCGTTCACATCTAAATATGTACAGTCACGAGCACCAATATGTATACACTTTCCTAAATTTAAAAGCAATTTTCGCGAGAAATAACGATTGTAACTTGGAGATAGGATCTTTTTCATAAAAATATGAGTTCCGAAATACTATGTTCGTTAAAATTTGAAATTTTAATCAGAACTGGAGGCAAAAACACTTTTAAAAGTGGTTTAGTGTTTACATATTTATGCTCATGACTGTATAACAAGGATATAACCAAGTTTGGAAAGTAAATTAGTAGGTAGGTATGTAAGTAGTTATAGTGTGAGAATGTCTATGTAATGTCCATCTGCGTGATATGATCCCATGAACTCTTTTAAATCCCCTGGGTGGTCACGTGGTAATAAGGGTTAGTTATGAAGGGAGGGTTATGAATTTTATAGTTTGTTTGTGGCCTAGTTTCGGCTGATGCTTATTATTTTGTTTGATTAACTTTGGTTTAGTTAGATTATTGGTAGTTTTGAACTCAGTATGTAGTAGGTTGAATCATTCATGTCCATAATGTTTTACATAAATCCATGATGAAATTGTCCATGGAGGTTACATACTCTGGAAATGTGTTACAGTTAGGTATCCTGAAAGAAAATTTGAATTAAATAGTATCTTCTTTATCTATACTAATATTATAAAGCTGAAGAGTTTATTTGTTTGGTTGAACGCGCTAATCTCAGGAACTACTGGTTCGATTTGAAAAATTATTTTAGTGTTAGATAGCCCATTTATCGAGGAAGGTTATAGGCTATACAATTTTACGTGGACGAAGGTCGCGGCAACAGCTAGTATAATATAAAACAAAGTCGCTCCCGCTGATTGCGCGCTTAGACCTTTTATACTATGCAAATGATTTTAATGCAGTTTTCAGCAATAGATAGAGTGATTCAAGAGGAAGGTTTATATGTATATTATCTATATTGCACCCGTGCGAAGCTGGGGCGGGTCGCTAGTAAGGTATACAACTCTAGTTCATATGCGTACTTTGAAATTTGTTTTAGACGATGTATTGTTTTGTAGGAGCTCATGGATAGGTAATAACAGCCGCTCGGGACTATCTTCAGGATCAACCGCACTTGCCTAGGTTGGTCCGTGGATGGGTGATCACCTATTACTTACCGTGTTTCCTCCATGCTTCGGAAAACACGTTAAGCCGTTGGTTCCGGCTGTCATTTGTAGATCTTAGCCAGTCTCACTTAGGGATTTCATATTACCCAGTACTAAATGGGTTGTGGAGGTCATTTATGCAGTCGCTCCATGTAAAATACTGGTATTCAGCTGCATCAGGTTAGACTGGAAGGCGACCCTAACACTGTTGGGAAAAGGCTTGGCTTGGATTTATATTCTTCGTTGTACAGTCACGAGCATCAATATGTATCATCGTCATCATTTCAGCTGAAAGATGTCCACTGCTGGACATAGGCCTCCCCCAAGTGTCGCCAATATGTATGCACTTTCCTAAATTTTAAAGCAATTCTCGCGAGAAATAACGATTGTGTCTTGGATATGGGATCTTTTTCATACAAATATGAGTTCCAACATACTATAATCGTAACAACATGAAATTTTAATAAGAATAGTAGGAGAAAAGCACTTTTAAAAGTTGTAAGTACATATTGGTGCTTGTGACTGTACTTAAGCAATTGTTTCTTATGAGGTTACTGACTGATTCAACTCGAAATCACATGTCACATTACAGTCCCATATAATCGATAGTAATAAAATATATTTGTAAGTACTCACTACAGTAACAAACAATAAAATAGATTTGTAGGTACTCACTACAGTAACAAACAATAAAATAGATTTGTAGGTACTCACTACAGTAACAAACAAAAAGGCAATCAGTGTTGCCAACCTGTCTGCGGAAAAATGCAGATTAATCCACCTTTAACTAACCGACGTAGCGAACGAGGTTTTAAATTATGTTTCGGCTTTCGTCACTAATTGTGTCTCGGTTTACCTTGTTCCAGATTACATCACTATTATGTGCGTATGTTTGTTTGTTTTGTTACTGTTCAGTTAAACGTGGGACCCTTTCTAATATTAGTGAACTGAGGATTATTATATTCTAATGCTTCGTTGGTCTAGTAGTTTCAAGCTGTAATGCTGAGCGCGAGATCTTGGTGTCGATTTCAAGTCGGACAAGATGTTATTGGGATTTTCCAATCAGGATTTTTTCAGTAGCGATCGGAGTCTGAATTTGTGCCCAGTTTATACTTTTATAGCAACAGGCTCAATTAAATCAATAATCAATAAAAAAATCAAGGGTATAATCTAAAGTAACCATTAGAAAAAAAAGGGGTTACAGGCATAATGTTATGTTATGCATTATTTTCTCAATAGCCACCATCGAACCGCAGTCGGCTAACCGTCTCTTTACGGGTCCGACGTAGTGACTATATATCACCATAATCATCACGCAAGACCGATGACCGATGACTCAATGTTAAGGGACAAAGCTACTGTAAGCCATTCCTTTGATATTCCTAATATCAGGAACGGTTTTGGGTTGCTGAAACCACTTACTCCGTTCACAAATTTCTTCGCCAAATCATATTTATAATTAAACTAAATCCTAAACTCAAATTTATTGACAGCCTGAAGAAAATCATACTTTAATAAGTTACTATTTAACACGCGGTAAAATTGTTTCACGATGGATTTTCTACTTTACAAAGATTAAAGTTACAAGGACCTTTCATTAGCAAACTTGAATTTCGTAGGAGAAGAAATATGAGCCAACTTCGATCATTGAATCGAAGACGCCCGAACGCCTTTGAATAGAATTTATACAGAAAAACCTGTCAAATTCGAAGCGAGCTAAGGATAATTGTTCCGTAAGTTAATTTTATTCCTTCACTTTTCGTCGAGTTACAAAAATAACTTAGAGAAAAGAGGCTTACGAAGTTAAATGTAAAACAATCAACAACTAACAAGAATAGAAGAATTAAGCAAGTTTTGTTATAAAATTTTAGTTTTTATCATAAGCTTGCTGCCTCTGTGCCAGTACAAGAAGATCAAGTGAATTTTGTGGTTACTTTTCCTTAGAAAACAGCTGAGCTATCTCTGACTTGAAATAAATAAATATTAAGGGCAGGAGATTTTTGCAAATGCTTAACTGTCTATCCTTGGGTAATCATTGCAACTGAAATAACTGGATGCAATGATTTCTTGTTATTTAATTAATACCAAAACTTAATGTGTACATATGCAACTAAAATCTTTAGAACTTGAATCATTATTTTGTCAAGTTTTTCAATCATTTTTATCCTGGAAATATTGTTGCGTTTTATTGTTTCTGCTAATGAAAATAATTATGATACAGAATTCCATGTGTTAGCTTTAATAAAAACATTATTAGTGAAGTGGAAGAGTTTTATTCCTTTCAATAACTTTTAAAAACAAGTAACTGAAAACCAATATCAAATGACTATACATTTTTAAAAGGAAAATTTATTTATAATTACGTTTAAAAAATAACAAATGTCATCGGTTTTAATAAGGTGTATTCATTAGGTATAACGTTTTGCAATTAACACTAAACAACAAAAGTAAAAACAAAACAAAACTAAATGTAATTGCGATGGATGACTCGGACACTTTGCTGTATTAGAATAATAACTTCGACAGCATTTGTTCCACATGATTAATTTTAAATGAGCTTTTACTAATATTGACTGAATACAGGCGATAGCATTATGTCTACCTAAGGTATTGAATCATGTATGATACTATGTATGTTTAGTTGGCCGGGGTCGGTACCAGTACCTACCTTTGTAGGCATAATACTGCACAAAATATATTTGTTTCAGATGTCTCAAAGTATGTTCTTGCTAAATACACTTTTTGCTAGACACAGTTACTTTAAAAAAAACATAACATAACATTACGCCTGTAACCGTACAGTACACCCACATTTCGCCAGTTATATTTTATAGTCGACACTTGGGGGAGGCCAATGTCCAGCAGTGGACGTCTTTTGGCTGAAATGATGATGATGGTGATGATTTTAAGACCCATGTTATAGGGGGCGAGCCTATTGCCATCAACCGGGCACTATTCGAGACTCCGTATTATCACAATTAGGAGAAACCAATTTCATGACGAAACCGATGAGAAAATAAAACATAATTCTCACGATTTTATCGATACTAAATTATCATTTGTTTGAAGTTAACAAAAGAGGCCAAACCATAAAACACCACCAAATAGGTCTCTTATGCACTTCTCCAGTCAAGTTTTAAAGCGAAAAACTACGCAACCGTAACACAGTTAGTGGCTTAACGATAGCTGTAAACGTCAATCGAGCATGACTGTACGTACACATTGGGTGCGTGCCGTTAAAAGTAAATCGTAAATTGTAGTAAAGGTAAACACACATGTGTGCAGTTTTGGCACCGACCGCAGACGATAAATCACGGGAACATTGACAAACACGACTGGGCTGCAATCGCGGATGTCCCTGTCTACACATCCGCGTGGCGATGAGTAATATCCCAGTCCGTGGTACGGAAACATCTACACTTGGACGCTGGGACCAATAAACACGTGCTGGAAAAATTGAAATGGCAAGTAGAAATTATTGTTATGGCGGAAATGATTTTGTTTTAAAAGAGTGTCCATTGAGTTTCTTGCCCATTCTTCTCCTTAGAGATCCACGCTTTGGAATGTGCAACTACAGTACCTTCTCAAGTTATTATGCCTTGTGACTGTGACTGTAGCTTCGTTTTTTTTTTGTTTTTTTGACATTCAAAAGTGCCTGTGATGGTCTAATTGAAATAAATGCTTTAAGGCGCTACCTCGAAAATAAATCGTAGCTCGATGGGCGTGGCTTAACCCCCCGCGAGGGGAGCGGCGAATGCAGTGTACGCGGTGGCATCTGGAAAACCGAGTACGCACTTCTTGGATTTTTTGAAATATTAGCACATAGGAGGTATGGAGTAGACAAATAATACAAATATTTAATTGTCAACCATTTTTTTTTTATTAAGTACACCATGTAATAAAAATTAATTAGGTAATGAAGGCATATAACAAATGTTTATTTACTAAGAATATTTTTTATTAAATAATTAATATATTGTTTTAATTTTTCTATATTTAACCTACTTTAAAAAACTCGTCTATTTATATTATCTATCTATACATATAAAATTCAAAGTCCTGACTGACTGACTGACTTATATATCAACGCACAGCCTAAACCGGTGGTCCTAGAAACATGACATTTGGACAGTGTACTCTTTGTGACAAGTAAGTATCCACTAAGAAAGGGTTTTTCAAAATTCTACCCCTAAGAGGGTGAAATGGGGTGTTTAATTTTCTGTGAAACTTTTTATTCCCTGAGTCGATTGACTTGAAAATTTGTGTATTTACTCTTCAGTTAAAATTATGAGATACGTGTATCACAGTTTTTCCAAAATCATCCCCAAATTTTAAATTTAATGTCCTGTCTGGCTGACTGATATATCAACGCACAGCCCAGACCGCTGGTCCAAGAGACATGAAATTTGGACGGTGTATTCTTTGTGAAGAGTAAGTATCCACTAAGAAAAGGTTTTTCAAAATTCTACCCCTAAGAGGGTGAAAAGGGGTGTTGAATTTTATGCGAAACTTTTTATCCACGGAGCCGATTGACTTCAAAATTTGTATTCATACTCTTCAGTTAAAATCATGAGATACGTGTATCACAGTTTTCTAAAAATCATCCCCCAATTTAAAATTCAATGTCCTGTCTGGTTGATTGATATATCAACCCCCAGCCCAAACCACTGGTCTCAGAGACATAAAATTTTAACGGTGAATTGTTTGTGAAGAGTAGGTATCCACTAAGGAAGGGTTTTTCGAAATTCCACCCCCAAGAGGGTGAAATGGGGTGTTGAATTTCCTGTGAAACTTTTTATTCTCGGAGGCGATTGACTTGAAAATTTGTGTACATACTCTTTAGTTAAATTTATGAGACATATGTATCAGTTTTTCCAAAATCATCCCCCAATATAGTTAAATAGGGCTTCGAAGCTCACGTAGAAGGGCGCATGCCGCGCAGCGTTGCGTGGGGCGTGCGGGGCTCGGGAGTATTTACCTATTACTAAGTAGGTAGGATTTTTCTGAGGTAGAAGTGTCTGTGAATATGGTTTATTCCACCGATTTTCGCGTTGGCTCGCGATACGGGACATTGATATTAAATATTATGTCAAAGTATTATGTCTATAAATAGAATCCTAATAAATCATTTGATTGGTGTCCCGGTGTCCAATCTCAAACCAAGATATTTCACATATGTAATTTAATTGATATTACTATGAACAAATATTTACAATAGCAAGTACACGTAAATCTATGTATGTACTATACATACATAGATTACTTATTATCCCAGAAGTAAGATTCCGTGGGCAATTCCCGAACTCCACGCGGGCGAAGCCGCGGGCAGAAGCTGGTGCATGATAAATGCATTCGTAATATCTTGGTGCAGATTTTTTATGTTGTCTGATTGCTGCAGATTTTGTAAGCCATGATATTTTATGGCGTTACATAATATGTATTTTCGTATCTTTAAAATCTTATTTGTAGTTAATATATTCCTTTTTGTTATAGCATATTTTTTATCCGTTTTTAAGTTTAGCAATTTGTTACAAAAATTTGTTAATTATTTGTGATTTTTGCAACCAATCTTTTCGACCGTGATTGAGGGATATGGTCGAGTGTCAAGTATTTTTGCATAAGAGATACTGTCTCCATCAGCTACGTATCTTCCATAGATAACGCCATGCATTTCTATGGACTGTTTACTATCGGCGATAATACTGGATTCCATAGCTGTTGAAGATCCACTATACTTTTTAAAACACTCATGGTGTTTTACTACCTCATTTCGTTTTACCGCTCTAGCACAAATACACTAGTATTTGTTTTTGACTGCCATGAAAAAAACTTGACGAAATCGACTACCTATAATATTCGCAGCGCCAGATAGTGCAGAATAATTAGTTCTGTATGAACGTTTAGCCCAGCAACCATCTAAGATTACATCTATTATTGGTATGTCATCTTTAGTAGCTTTTCCTTCTTTCACTGCCGCTTCTTTCCCCCGTTCCCCCGCTTTCCTCATTTCTTCCCATGCCGTCACTTCCCATTCGTCACATATTTCATCTTGCAAGATTTTGTATTTGTATTCCGACATGGATGGTAAATCGACAGCAGCCGAAAACTGTTTCAGTTAAGCGTTACCACAACCAGCTGTCACCATCCCGGCCACCACCATTTTATTTTGAGTTCTGTACTTTAAACTTTGTTTTACATAATGTACAAGAAAATGTGTGTAAGGCCAGAATTTTTTTCTGATTCTAATTTAATGGTTGTAAGGCCGCATTGAAACATTGATTGGTGACTCGATATTTTAAGCAATTTGTGCAGGAACGTGAGGCAGTTGCTTTTCAATAATCGTTTTATTGAATTTTTGTTATAATATTTTAATTCGTCTTTTTACAAGCAGGGTGTATCAGGTAATAATTTTTAAACAGATTGAACCTTTACAAAGAATTGAATGAGAACAAACGCGTGCTGTGATTGGTCACCGACGTTTGCGTGCCCTCATTCGTAGATAAAAAATATGATGTCCCGGTGCGTCGATAGATGGCATTAAAAAAGTAATTTACATCAACAACTCTGTGGCCACTAATGTCGGCAGTTTTGGACTCCTGAAACAAAAAGTATAAGTCAACTTGGAAAAATACTATTTATGCCAAGCTCTATACTGGAAAATTCATAGTACACAGTTAATAAAATAAGAGAACTCACATTTCCTTCAAGTTTATATCTCAATAAAGATCAAAAAAAAATTCGATTAAAAACTCACCTCTTTTTGCAATTCAAATGCGACTCCATTCCTTTTTGTGCTCATAGTCTGTCACACGCAGTAACAGTACTTGACGTATACATCAATGTATTGTTGACATATTTCTAACCTAAAATGAAATATAAGTACATTTTAGCCTTTTTCATAATATAAACAATTTTATAAATAGAAACTAATAATTATTGTACATAACTATATACTTACTTTTTACTCTTTCTCATTTTCTGAGCCCTCACCCTCAGTCGCTCTGTGCTCTAAACGTTGTACTTTATTTAGTTTTGGTTTCATATTTTTTCCATTAAAAACTAGTCACAAATAGAAAAACGATACGTTATAGGTACTGTTCAATCACAAGAATAGTCTTTATATACCTATTTAACACTAATTAACACAATCTACTAACTTTTACTATATAAACAATTATTAAAATCACGAAAATCCGATAGCACCGATCTGCAAAAAAATGTCATAGGTTTGACGTCAATGAAGCCCACCGGGCGACTGATCTTGTAAGCGAGCGAAAGTGATGCAATTACTTTTGAAACGCAAAAAAAGAGATGGCTATATTGTGCGTGCGCTCGGAATAAAACGACGTACGTGCCAAAACGAATTTACTCCTTTTTTAACATAAAAAATGAATTAAATTTAAAACTACAATGAGTAAACTTTGAAATAATAATTCTCTATGTTTTAAAGTAAATCCCATTGAATAATTCTTAAGCGTTACGCAGTGATGTCGAAAAAAGTAAAAAAATAGATATAACTTTGCATTTTTTTTGTATCGAGAAAAGTTCATTGAATCGTGTATTCCTTATTTAAGTATACTAGACCAAAGAGTCAAAAAACATATACCAAAATGTTGAATCCCTATTCCACATACTTAACAAGTTATACGAAATAGAAAAACCACATTTTTTTCAATATATCACCTTAAGTTTGAGTTTGAATTTATATTCTTAATTTGGATGATCGATATAGAATTGTGATTAGGCAGTTAATTAAGTTTGGTGTTTTACGTTTTGGACATGGCAATTATTAAACTATTGAGACGGCTCTGTGTTCAGATGTTTAGGTTTTATTTTCACCTTCATACTAAGAGTTTCTGCATACCATCATTGGAAAAAGGCATGACATTTTGTACATTTTAATCTAAGCACCTATAATTATGCAATCATGCATGCATGGGTGCAGCGGTGGCCCAGTGGTGGCGGCTCCGACTTACAAACAGTAAGTCGTGGGTTCGAACCCAGGCAGGCGCATTACTTTGTGTAATTTATTTCATCACCATTGCTCTCAAAAACGGTGAAGGAAAACATCGTGAGGAAACCGGCATGTCCTAGAACCAAAACTTCGAAGACATGTGACATCTACCAACCGCACTGGGCCCGCGTGGTGGATTATAGCCCATTCCCTCTCATAGAGAGGAGGCCGGTGTCCCAGCAGTGGGAACATTATAGGCTGATTATGCTATGCTATGCTATGCATGCATGGGGGGGGGGAAGGAGCTCGTGGCTTAATAATAACAGCCGCTCGGATAGATCTTCAGGTCAAGCCGTGCTTGCCTAAGTTGGTCTGTGGATGGGTAACCACCCATTACATATCGAGTTTCCTCCGTGCCTCGAAAAGCACGTTAAGCCGTTGGTCCCGGCTGTCATTTGTAGCTCATTGACAGGGATTGGGAAAAGGCTAGGCAGATGATGCTTAGGGGGCATATTTCAATCACCTTTTACTATCTCCGTACGTCACTTTTCGAGGATGGCCAATGCATGGTTTTCGTCTACATCTAAGTAGTTCTACGCTTAGTAATCAATATTGTTAAAGAAACACTATTCAAATAAATTATGGATAGTAAATTCGATCAATCGTGTAGGTAGGTTGTGTAATGCCCTATTCCATTGTCTAACCGCCCGTAATAATTAGTTAAAACTAACTCTCGTATCTGGGTCAATATCTAAGCGAACACTTCGTAGTTTAGCATAGGAGATCGTTTCATTATTTAAAAGCGCTTACAAGTAAAACTCGGTTGTTTGCACAGAAAATGGAAAATTGCGGTTTTGTTTCCGTGCAAAAAAAATCAATATCAAGATGTGCTTTGGGCACAATTTTCTTCAACAATTACTGCCAGGGCTGCGGGACTGTTCAAAAGAGATGCCGTGGCCCTGGAACGCAAAGGGCAAAGAAGGAACATGGATGGGTTTTAGTCAGTACAAGTCTGACACTCCCTTCCGCTCCGTCCAGAGAAGGGGGGGGGGGGGGGGTCATTTGATGATTTCCCATCCGGAAAAAAAAAGATGTGGTTTCGGCATAATTTTCTTCTACAATTAATTCTTAATTTTTTTAACACATTTCCAAAACATTTGCAATATACCTACGATTTTGGGCATACGAACCAAACACAAGTCATCACGGCCATTCCCTATGGCAATACTTAAAGCAACAGAAAGCAACGCGGGAATACTTATTAAATAGTTTAAGAAATATTGGTTTAGAGGAGTCACTTCAAATCCTACAGGGATTTGATGCGACTACTCCATCTACGTGATATTTACCGAATCAACCTCCCAAATGCACTACACATCTAATCCGGTACGTAATGCTCTAACCACACGGTCTAATTTTGTTAATATTTGTATTAGGGGTACACCGAAAGCGTCAAGCGTGGGGCGAACGGGTTGTCCAGCCAATTAATACTCCCCTCTGAACCTCTCTCCTTCCTCAACGGTTAATTAAAGGCTCACACGATACCGTTTAAAGGTATGAAGCTGTTATAACTTTGCATAGATTCTAAATTAACTATCTGGACGGATCAATATGCTTCCTAGAACAGCATATTAAATACGTAGGAAGCTTCTAAAGGGAATTGCGCTTTCCTATCAAAGTAAATGTTTCCGTCGTGCGAATCTAGCATAATGTGTAGTTATTCTGGATTTTATAACAAATAAATTGCGTAGAAACTTCTGAAAGTCATGTCAGTTTTTTTTTTAAGTATTTTAACATAGCAAATGTGTTTTGTAAATCATTTTATAATTTTTAAAAGCATATTAAAATAGACAAATATGTTTTGTAAATCATTATATTCGTTAAAGCTCAAATTACCACTTAAAGAATTTCTAGTGAACAATAATATTATACATATGAATAAACATCATTACGGTAATGATACCAAAATAGGAAATGTTCCACTTAACACAATGTATTACGCTAAGTGATGGAAGACAATATATCAAACAACCTGTCAAGAAATTGAAGTATAATAGAATTAAATAATAAACACTATTATTTTATGTGGTAACGCGACAGGAGTCCAACTAAAGTTATTTAGTCCGGCGCCCATTCTTCTGATTTTTATTTAGCACAAAAGATTTCTAAGCCGCCATTTTGGTTGGGTATCCCATTACGCATGCCAGGAAGTATGAGAGCACAAAGGGAATGAAGGAACGGCGTGGGATGGTCCTCCTTTATTTATTCAGGACCTCGCAGAGGAAAGTAATTCATGCGTGTTTATTAAAAAGCTGAGTGGTTTTATCGACCGAATAAATTAAAACACAACGTTACGTACCGTTTGGTATATTAAAATTCATTTCGTTTCCGCTTATAACGCTTCGGTTATGATGGTGTAAATTGCTGTAATGCTTATGAAGACATAATTTGAATACGTAAAACGTAGGTGTATTGAAAATGTTGAAGCTGGCTGTGTAAGCGGTAACGAGGAGTGCATTACTGCGGCCCGGGGAGGTAATTAATAAAGCGGTCACGTGGGTCCTGGTACACGGATAATAATGTAGGCTTACGAAATGTGTATTTAAAACTGTTAAATTATGTGGTATTCGATTATTATGTTCGTTGGAATGATTTAAAGGATCTGGTTCGTTCAGCTTGTATTGTGTTACTTGATGCCATTGATATTGGATAAGTTTTGGTCTGTTTGTTGTTTGAATACTATGGGAATGAGCTTGTGGTAATTACCTAGTTGGAATGCTGACTATTGTCCGTGATGTCTGGCCTTTGGCGCGACTGTCTCCAATGCTTTCCCGAAGCTCTTCAATGCTTCCCATAGTTTCCATCACCGTCGAAGTTTAACCGCTTTTTGTAGCAAACAATGTTGTACCGACTAAAAAGTTATACTCTCCCCCTTCTAGTCGTTTACAGGTAGATTCTCCACAGAAAGGGTAACATAAAAAGTAGATATGCGGATATACGGTTTTCCGATATTGCGACATAAGTACGACGTCGTTACACGGATATGGATAGCCATTTGTCATGATTTGCCATAACACCGATTCGCTGGAAAAATATAATGGTTTCTAATCTAGGCGAATAATTGATGGCGGGTTTGAAGTGTCAATGCAATTTTACGGTTGAGCACCTTTTGTTGCATAAGCAGGTATTTAAATAAGGTTTTTTCGATTAAAACTGGTACCGACTGACCTCCCGTTTAAAAAGTTGTGGACATGGGTATTCAAAAAGTAAGGTCCTGTTTTCTCGTTGCTTTCCTCATCATTAGTCATCATCATCTGCCTAGCCTTTTCGCAACTACATATTATGTATGTTGGGGTCCGCTTCACGTCTAACCAGATGCAGCTAAAAACCAGTATTTCTGACCTTTAAAACCCAGTGACTGGGTAATAGGATTTTTCTTAGTAAGATTGATTGTCAGACTTCCAGCTCCTAAGAAGATTTGTTCTTGATGGAAGAAAAATCAAACTCACAACAACGTAGTTCTTTATGAAAAAGTACACAAAGCATACTGGGTTTGCATATCCATTACAGAAACCAAACAGTTTTCTTTAGATCCAAAAAGGAATTTTAATTAAGGAGAGGAAATAAAATTAATTAGTAGGTATTTATCGATGAGCCTTTGATTAAACTCCGTCCGACATCCGCAGCGCTTCTTTAATTAATAGTAAAAATGTTTTTTCACTGAAGTATTAACGCCCATAAAACTCCTTTTTGTGGATAAATAAAACCTTTTTATAAAGGGCAGAATTGTTCGACTTGGCTAAATTAAAAATGTTTTTAATCTCAATACAGCAATGTGAGCTAACAAGGCGTTTATTGTCGGGTACAAAGTTTTCAAGAACGACATTTCGAGGCAATTATGTTTAATAGTTTAACCTGTTTTAATCTTAGCAATTTGAACAGACATTTGAGTTAGTTAAGAAGTAATTTGTTAAGCGTAGGTGCGACGGGAGCGCGACAACGACATTCGTAGTTTACCAGATAAACTTTAGCCGAGGATGTCTTGTTTTATTAAAAGTACTTTAGCAACAAAATCTGGGTCGATATGGCACAGGAGAAGAATATCCAGAAGGATATGAGGGAGGCTTTTGCTCAGCAGTGGGACATTCAAGCTGTAAACGGACCCTTCACGAAACGTCAACCAAGTATTCTGTACATCAAACTAAGTAAGTCTACGCAAAAATTATTGCTGGGAAACGATTTTTTTCTTGGGGTGAAAAATCACGTTTTACGTACGTAAAGTGGTCGAATGCACTGTCGGACCCTTATAAACCAGAGTGCGGTGTTAGGCAGGGGGGTATCACATCCCCAAGGCTTTTTAATATGTATATCAATGGTCTTCTTGTGGAGCTCAGCAGCACACGTGTTGGCTGTCATATAGATGGAATAAATATAAATAACTTAAGTTATGCTGACGACATGGTGCTGCTGAGCTCCTTAATATGTGGTTTAAGAAAGTTCTATATCTGAAATGTACGCTGTGAACCATGGACTGAAATACAATCCCAAGAAAAGTGAAGTATTGGTGCTCAGAGGTAGAAATCAGAGTCCCACATTTGTTCCTTCCATAAAACTTAATGGTTTAGTCTTACAAAGAGTAATCCAATTCAAATATTTGGGTCATATTGTTACTGAGGACTTAAAAGTCGACTCGGATATGGAAAGGGAGCGTAGGGCGTTGGCAGTGAGGGGAAATATGGTGGCTCGTAGGTTTGCAGGTTGTTCAGTACCAGTAAAAATTACACTTTTCAAAGCATACTGCCAAACATTTTACACCAGCAGCCTGTGGGTTCATCATACCCAAAAATCGGACAATACTTTACGCATCCAATATAACAATACCTTCAGGGTGTTGTTTGGGCTTCCACCTTACTGCAGTGCATGAGGTATGTTCGCGGATACGCACACAGATGATTATTTTGCGATAATGCGAAAGAAAGTAGCCTCAATAATACGCGGAAGGGGGGGAAGCACAAATGGCATTCTGAAGGTACTTGCGGAAAGGCTGGATTTGGTAGGTTTGTCAAGCTACATGTTGTGCATGGGGCTTGACAAACTTACCAAAGATCATGTTTAAATATTGTAGTAATAATCGTGTCTACTAACATAGTTTTAAGCAGTTGTATGTACTAACACTATGGGCCATGTTGTCTGAAATGTCTGCTGTGCCATTCGGCTTCATTAAATCTTTTAATAATAATAATATGGACTAGAACAAAGATAAGATCGTAATGACGGGGAGAACTAGTGCCTTTCGGCTTCGATAAGGGTACTTTTACACCCGTTATAAGGCAATTAAAAAAATACTAAAGAGATTGTATTAAGATGAGGAAACATCGATTTATTTTGTCTTTTCCTTCTTTTGGTGAAATTGTGAAAATTCGGTCAAAAGCTTTCGAGGTCGTATCTAGTGGTTAAAGATCGAGAGATGTGAAAAAAGAAAGAATAGTATTTGTTTTACAGTGGGAAAATGAAAATAAACTAAAAAAGTAACGTGAAGGTCAACGTATCTTCTCTATAATATATTTATATACTTTAGAGGCACGTAGGCGAAGCACCTACCTCATACAGGTAAAGTTTAGGTACTACGTTAGAAAATTTGAAATGGGTACGATCTATTTATCTACCAAATTCTACAACAGCAACAGCAAACCTTTTGAAGGTACCAAAGTAATAATAGAATCCACATTTGTATAATATTAATAATTATTACTTACTAAAGAAAACTTGGAAAGTTTATTCAGAGCAATTACGCAGTATATACGCTTAAGGCAGTTATTAAAACTTTTTTACTTTTTATTGCTAGTACCTTTCTATAAATATAACGATTGTTAGACTTATAGAAAGTATTGGAAAAATATATACAGGGTTTAAACAGACCCTTCACAAAGCCGTCAACCAAGCATTCTGTACATCAAACTAAGTAACTTCACGCAAAAATTAATGCTGGGACTTTTTTTTTGGGGTGAAAAATCACGTTTTACGGTAGGACTTGATGGAACGCACTCAAAGCATTGTGCTGGTGGATGGATTGAATAGTACGGGGGTCGTGGAGGTATTTAAAGTAAAAATCTTGCATTAAAAACATGTATTTAAAAAAAAACTTGTGAGAATGTTGGAACTTTGACCCTCAATATCTCCGTAACTAGAAGGTTTCTAGGCTTGCTCTAGAAAAAAAAAATGATTGCAGACACGGGTAGAAAAAGTGTCATTACACATTTACACCATTTAAAGGTACGTACACGGAAAAAACAACTTCTATAACTGAAAAATGAGAGCTTACTAAAATAAAGATACATTTGTATCCACCTGGCTAATTCCAATATTATTATCGTTTAAGATTAGTTACCTTTCTCACAAACTCACAACCCTCGTCGTGTGAAAGTGACATTTGATTTAAGGATATTCTGAATAAAAACGTAAACGGAGAAATCTTCAACAGAAAAGTGTTCTACGTCAAAATTAAGGTAAATTTTGACACATACATAGACACATTTTGCATGTAACGAGTAAGAGACAAATAATGTACTTTAGTACTTCATTTAAAAAAAACCACAGAAATTATAATAAAAATAAAAATAATGATTAGTCTTATTTTGTGAACATTTAGTTATAATTATGCAATAAGTTATTTAAGTTCTTAGATTAAATTAATTAACTAACTAAAAACAACTAGAAATAATCCGTGTAGATTAATGATATACTTTCCCTTTTTTTTCCTTTCATAATAAATCTTAGACATCAATTGGGATAGGTACATTTTTCTCAGAAGAATGAATTGTTAAATGCTTTCTTTCCTTTGCAGCAAAATATTGAATTGAATCAAGTACTATTGATCCACCTATGTATTACTGATCAAAGGCTCAGTTTGTGGAGAAATATATTGTTGGGTGTGTAGTTTTCTACATTGATAAACTTATACCAGGTCTGCAATTCCTAGGCTTTCAAATTAAAAGTTAGAAACTCAACATACTTCAGATGAAGCTGTAATTACTCTAACGTATACATCCTTTGATGAAAATAGACTGATGAATGAAATCCCTTGGCGGATCGTATCTTCCATGATGTATATTTTGCCGATGAAACATGCGTCGGCATTGAGCGAAGGCGTAATGAAAGTTCATCCTTACGATTCATCAACAAATGAAACCAACATTCAGTGCATCGTTATTGATGAAATTTGTTTAATCCAATCGAATTTCAAAGTTACGTTATCGTCCAATTTACCTGTTATAGTATTATCAACATCTACATAAGCTAACCAATCAGGCAGTTCCGTGGCGAGTAAAGCAATATCCCTCCGGAATGGGTCACTATAACGTCGATAAAAGAGAGCCACGTTCAGCACAGGACATTTATGAACTCAAGCCATTGAAAAATGGTGTGTCAATTGTTCACTGTAACTATTGGATATACGTGCCTATGGTCACTTTGATATACTGGCTTAGCACGGTTAAGAGAACGGCTCCGCTTTAAGATTTAGGTCCCAGACTGCCGCATTTTAGATGAACGCTGACCGAAATAAAATAGAGCGTTCCTGAAAGTGGCAAGCGGTATTGCTGAGGAGATAAAACAGAAATAAACAAAATAAACGAAAGATGTGTTGAAGAAAAATTCGTTTACATAACCTCATCCTAACCTCTTTTTATAATGTGTCTTTGAATAAGTGAAGAAGTGCGTGCGCGTGCGTGTGCGTGTGTGTGAGTGGTGAGAGTGTGTGTGTGTGTGTTTGATTGAGTGTGGTGGTGTGTAGTATGTGTCGTGAATAGAACTAAACTAATGATAAAAATAAGACTAAAAGTAAGAAACTATAAACATCTAAAAAACGACGACAATAGGACATTTAGGCGTCAAAGTACTCCTCCGCATTGCTGTCATCGAAACGTGCCCAGAAAACTGGCAGCATTGCCACGCTGAATGGCAATGCTAATTCTTTGGCCAAAGAATGAGCCAGCCCTCTTGTAATTCGTAATTTACGACTAAATCCGAACTAGGGAACCCATCAGCAATCATAACATTGATATACACGTGAATGCATCATTCTGATAGCAGTAAACATTTGCAGTGTATCTATATCTATTATGTCAACGTAGATATAGTTTACCCTTTCCAATTTCTCTTTGGCTGTGCAAACCGAACTGTTACAGACGAAATATTGATTGCAAAGGTCAGACAGTTCATTTGTTATTCCGGTGGATTCTACTCCAATGTAAACGATCTGCCGAAGGGCAAATCGAATTGCAAGTTTGTTATAAAAATATCCGTATTTTGCCAGCTACCTACAGATCATTTTGCATAACAGTAGAAGCTTTTTTATCGTATTATTTCAATGAGTAATATTGATGAAGGTTTGTTTTTTTAACTACATCTGATTGATACACTCAGTGAATTAAAGGAAACTCTCCCTGCCTCGCCGTAGACCAGTCAATCTCCAGCATATCAAATATAATTCAAATCTTAGCGCAAAATAAACTCATCGAAATAAAACCGGTCAAGTGCGAGTCGAACTCGCACACGAAGGATTCCGTACCATCGTAGTAGGCGAGCCCCCTTTATTTTTTAATTATTTTTATTATTTGTTCTTATAGCTTTCTTATTGGTTTTCCTGTAATCTATAGGCAAAGAACAATTTTTTTATTATTTTTTATTTTTGGCCCTGTTATTTCAGAGTAAATTGGCTGTGACAGAGGGACAGACAGAAAGACACGCGAGTGATCCTATAAGGGTTCCTTATTTTCCTTTTGAGGTACGGAGCCCGTAAAACCACCAATAAGACGAATATATTGTAATCAATACTATAGGTTTCCATCATCGTCTTCCTGGAAGTCAATCTCCAGCGTTTAAATCAAATCTTAGCACAAAATAAACCCATTAAAAAAACCACCATCAACAAGACGAATACGTTGTAAACACTACTTTGGGTTTCCATATCAAGTAAAATTTTATGAGTACCACGAAATGACATGTGGGTCATAAACTGCTGGCACAACGTGGAAGCAACGCGTGCCAAGCAATTACTGCTTAGCTTATCTTGCACATCATACTCGTTATATTACAAAGTCTAAACATGAAGTTTTTTGCTGACTCGGTGTCCAACAGTCGAAGGCAGTATTATAGTAGTGCATAGTTGTTTAATAAGGAAGATGTGTTAAGGAGAGATGTGTTGTAGACCACCAATAGAATTTCGTTATTTACACTTCTCGTCTCCGCTTAGCTTTATTGGAAACTGTTGAGCAGAGAGGAGAGGAGTTGTCTGGTAATTATTTAAGCCAGCGGACACGAAGAGCGGTGTGCTTTGAGCGGCGTGCGGTGCGTGCGGCTTTCCTCTCCGCTTCGCACATCTCCGCTTTCGTGGAGTTCGGGCCTTAGTTGGAAAGTAAACGTCAAAAGTTGAACTATGACCTCAGCGCTCTGTGCTGCAAAGATGTTTTTTTCTTATGGTTTTTCAAGAAAGGTGGAGGAGAAATGTTTATTTCAAAATAATTGGACCTAGTTATAAGGTCAGCTTGAACTGGCAATTTAAACGGTTAACGTAATAATTCGGCAGAAACGCGAAAAGGTGTTTTAGCAGTTCCTTTATACAGGGTGTAAACAGACCCTTCACATAGCCGTCTGCCAAGCATTCTGTACATCAAACTGAGTAACTTTACGCAAAAATTATTGCTGGGAATCGACTTTTTTTTGGGGTGAACAATCACGTTTTACGGTAGGACTCGAGGGAAAGCACTCAAAGCATTGTGCTGATGGATGGATTTAATAGTACGGGGGTCGTGGAGGTGTGTAAAGTAAAAATCTTACATTAAAAACATGTATTTAAAAAAAAACTTGTGATAAAGTTGGAACTTTGACCCCCAATACCTCCATAACTAGAAGGTTTCCGGGTATGGTCTAGAACAAAAAATGATCGCAAAGACGAGGAGAACCCTTTCGGATATGTAAAGGGTCTATTTACACCCTGTATAATTGTACCACATATGGGGTAAATATCACTGCACCACCCCATATGCTGCATTGAAGCATTGCAACGCCAATTGTTGAAGCCTTGATCTTGCGTACGCGAAAGAAAAATGGCTGTCCTTAAAGCCATTTGCACTCTTCCTCATTTCAGCCTGTGTACTGTCTCTGCCGTTTTCCTTTTTCTCTAACCCCAAAATGTGACCAGGCCCGCCCCATTTCCTATTCTCCCATTTGTTATAAACGAACATTCAAACAAGGCTTGTAACAGTTGTTTCAGAGTTACATTCAAAAGGATACGATGTTAAACACAGATTGTTTGCCACTGATAATGTTACGAGTAATGAATGAACTGCTCACGAAATTAAATGTGTGTGCTTGATGTTAGCGTTCTGTTTAGTTTATAAACTAAATGTTCTGTACTGTTGTGAGCTGAAGTTAAATTGTGATGGTTATAGGAATGAAAAAAAGGCGGGTTGTACAAGTAATTTAGACGCGTATTTTTTTTTGGTCTACGTCAATCATTAATGGAAAAAATATAACTATAAAATTCAGTCGAATCGTGTGAAAACGGAATAGTAACAAACTCTAGAGAAAATCTATGGACACATCACAAATATTGACGTGACTGAAAAAGGTTTTTTTATTCTTGCTTCTCTTCACTGTAATACACAGACAATTTATAAACATCATTAACCAAACTCAACGATGTAATAAATATATTCAACAGTAAGTCGGTACAATACCTAAGCTCCAAAATAATATGATTTAGCCCAAAACACAAATACAACATTCAAAACTGAAGCAACCAAAGTAATTGATCTCAAGGACACTAACGACTGCAATAGCCATGAATGCACAATTTAAATTTAATTGCTACAGGTTGTACATAAACAGTTCAACTTCAATAATACGACCTAGATAAGCCGGTTCGGTCACTATGTAGATAGGTAAAGAAGGTTTACACACCGAAATAAAATGCACGCACACATAGACACGCTTCACGTACAGCGAGTGCAAGCGCACTCAAGACTGGTATTCGTTTAAGAACTCAGTCCAATACACGCCACAGATATTTTTATTTCTAAAGTTAGTTGTGTGTAGTTGTATTTTTGTGTCAATTTTCTCGGAAATTGAAGGAAACCCCAGAAATATCGGAGAGAACGGTGCGCGATAAGAAAAGACACACGAACTTTTTTAAAATTCATAAACAGCGATTATCACAAACACATAGATCAGTAGCGCATACTTTACGTACCGTGTGTATGTTTACTACTCTTATTTTCTTACCCTATATTAAGTTATAATCAGATTGTAGTGTTTTTTTTTTGCTCAACATTACATACTGCATTTATGTACGAGTGCATAATCTATCTAAAAATTAAGGTGGAGACCTGGTGTCTTGAAATACAGGCCATCCGTCTAGCTTAAGCACTAATGGTCTCCCACAGTATCATTCAACCTGTGTACTATTCACGAAACCTCGAAAAATTTATAAATTGAGAAATAAAACTTTATCTTTTATTATACCGTGCGTATGCGTTTGTGTCTCCATTCGCTCGTTGTAACGAGTGGTCCTTTTGTAATTATCTATTAAGTGGTTCAGTGTTGCTTCCTAATGGAATCGTGTCGTCGGGCGCAACACCATTCGAGATTAACTTTAATTAAGTGGATGTTATTTGAAACTTCAGCTGGGAGGAAATTTATCCTGTTACATAAACCTATGTACGGGGTAGATACAACTGGATTATGTATTCTTATTTGAGTGTTTACATAGATGGGACTTTGCATAATTGGTACAGTGGACATTTATAAATTTTCAATGTAAAGCTGTTGTTTTTATCAGAAATGTGAGCAATCATGAGGGTTCTGCACATGTTATGAACCCATAAGGTATACTCTGCTGACGGCATGGTTTAAAATTAACCACTACTGTGTTTTTATAAGTAGCGTAGAAACATTCAGGAAACCGGCTACTTGAAATGGACTATCGGCAATTTTATTGCAAATTAATTAAAGATTTTCAACCAATAAAGATAGTGTTTACTGTATTTTTATTTGTTTATTGAAAAGGCAGTTAAACAGCTGCCTTCTCGTTAATTTCGATCAAAATAAGTTAAACACATATGTCACAAATAATCGTAATATAATTTATCATTACCAATACCAATTACCATCACTACGTTTTTAATAAAATGAAACAAATTCACAAAGGAAAATGTGATTAAAAACATATTAACAAAATTATGCCTGCGGTGCAGTTTATTAATTTCAGTAACATTTTCGGGTTATATCAAAATTGAACATGTATTTGCTTCACGGACTTGAATCCAAGTGAACATTTAGGCAAATTCATGCACGTATTCAAATTTTGCAATTCCAATAGATGCAAGCTGAGTAATTTGAAATGAAAATCGACACGATGCGGAACTAGCTGAACGGTTTACCGTATAGGTAATTAAAATCACCTTTAGAAACAGTTGTGGGCATACCCAACCCAACCATACCCTGATCGTCTCGTCAACGGACCCCCAGCACACTGGAGATAACGTGATCGAGAGGATCAGGACTGCCCTGGACCTCAAAGCAAGCGGAGCCCGGGTTGACACAGTCCGGAAGGAGCGGAACCAGAAAGTGATTCTGAGGTGCGCCCGTAAGTCGGACCAGAACCTGATCAGCGATCAGTTCAGAGGTCAATTGTTATAAATACCTGATAATTGAGCATGCTTTGTTTCGTTTGAAAACTTTCATGCTTTTGTTTTTCATTTCTTCTTATTAATTTACCTATTTCTTCTGCGGAAATGTTAAAACAAAAGGAGACTCGAATTGATGAATGTTATACCAACATTAATTATAGTCTCAGCTTCGTTAAAATGAAGCTACTACCAGAACATTTTCGCGCTGAAATTTTTCATAGATTATACAGATATCTGGAGCAGCAACAGGACCATTAAAGGCTTATCTAAACCAATTATCAAAGGCCGATAAGGGATAAAATTAATTGCAGAGCCGAAGCGAAATTTTTGGGAAAAGTTGTTACTCCTAAATTACGGTTGGCCACATTAGATGTAAATGACTAACACGTTCGAGTTATCTCGCCCTGCAAATTCACTTTGGCCAGGCTCATAAAAATGATACATTGCCATACTTGGGTGGAGCTTTTGGGGCTTTAGACGCTCAGGGCGACGTCCTGAGGGAACGCGTGTACCATAAACATAATCGCTCTCATCAGCTGCTGCCTCTATCGATGGGAGATCGCGCGTACATTTTTATGGTGTCCCGTTTACGAGCCGCCAAAGAATTTGTTTTCATATAAACTTTTATGAGCAGTTGATCGTATTCTGCAGTGAAGAATGTTCTTAGAGTGTTAGCAGTAAAATAAATCGAGTTATTTTGTTTGTCTCCATTAAGGTTTATTCGTCATGTAACATTACGTTCGAGCCTTCCATCAAATCAAGATTTCTTTTTACATACGTTTGAGTTGTTCTTCAGCTTTTTTGATTTTCGATAAAAATAGATAAACCACCTTCGTTTATAAGAAACAAGAGTTATAAGGGGTGGATCCTCAAGGCGAAAAATAGCTGAGGTAGCCTACAGGCGGCGCGCGCGAGCGATATTGCACAAACTTTTTTGACGTTCTAACAATCTTAGCTATCTATTTTTCTTAGACAGAAAAAATCACAGTAAACTCTCTCGGAAATTGAGCTTCTCGTGCCTCCAACATATTATCCCTATAAATTTACCTGACATCCTCAATATTTCAGGCGTTTTCACCGACCTGACCTCTTTTAATAAATCCCTATGTATATGTATACGTGAATGGAATGTCTGTAGGTTTCCTCTTTTTGTATTGTATGAACGATACAATTGGTATTATTATAGATCAGCCCTTTTATCCCTCTTGCCCACATTAGGTATGCGGTTTTACGCAGATTTATTTATTTACATATTCAAGCGTTGAGTATCCGAGGTAGGAAATGAAACCCCGTAACATCTGTTTGGGCTACAAAATAAAACAATGTCAAAGGTTAAACCCAAAACCTGAAAGTTTATAAGCCAGAACTAAATTGTTTTAGTGTAACTGATTTGGGTTACAACAACTAAATTGAATAATGTAGGAAACCAAGGGTGTTGTATCATTTAAACGATTAGGAGGTACTGTAAGGTTATAACTTATTACCACCCTTAAATTAAGCAGGCTGCTTATAGCTGCATTCGGATTTTCAAAAGATTTTAAATTAAGAATAATTTAAGAAAAAATAATAGTTTTTTATGACGCCGTGGCACTGTGTCAATGGAATAAAGAGTGGTAACAAACCACACTTTTACAAGGATCATATTCTGTTGACAGATTCAAAGATATATTAGCATTTCATTGAACATACCCTAGATCAAGCGATTTAACAAGATGGCTGCCATTCGCGGGGTGTAAGGTTAGGAATATTTATAAACGTGTATTTGTCGATAGAAATGAGTATTTATTATGCCCTTTAAGTATCGGTAACCGGTAGCCAAACACACTGTATAGCTAAAGTCGCTGAAAGATATTTTATCTAAAGTAGAATAAAGCCTCCACGTCTATATTTAACAGTACTTTGATGCTACTGGCCATAGACTATAATCTCTTTTACTTTGACACAGTCTTTTGATATATAAAAACGCTATATGTTACAAGTGGCAAGGGCAAACCCTTAGGGGTAAAAAACGATCACTCACGAATCTTCTATTCTGTCAATACTAAGTCTTTAGACATAGTGTAGCACAAAATAACCCTTTCATCTTTTAGAATATCCATTCAACTTTAACCTACAGATAAAAAGGACCCTAAACAGTAAGCAAAATGTTTCTTTTTAGTGTTCCATACCCTAAGGGTGCCAACGGGACCCTATTACTGAGGTTCGGCTGTGTGTCCGTTCGTCCATCTGTCACAGGGCTATATATATATTTTGAACCGTAACAGGTTGACCCTTTAAATACTCGTAGTATTTGTATTACTCTAGCTGCAACAAAAACTAAAATAAAGTGAATAATTAATTGGGTTCCCCATTAAAACCGAAAAAATTGTAAGGAGTGTAAACATAGTATGGTGGCACAGATCCCTTCGTGAGTGCGACTCGCACTTAACTGGTGTTTTCTATTAAATAGGAACCAAGTACAAGTAGTTATAAACATAAACAACTTAAAAATAAAACCACCATCAGCATGATAGCAAAATTGTTCATTAGACACAAAAAAAACACCTACTCATTGTGTATAGTTTAAAATTAACGGCCAAAGACAGCCGAACTTCCATACCAAATTGGGCACTCTCCTTTATTGACCGCCCATGGAGAATGACGGATGCTCACGGGAATTAAATCAGCTTGTTTGCACAGCTAAATAAATGACTAGTAATTATTGGACAGTGGTTAGTTAAACATTCGGGGAATTACAGGCGCTATTAACACTTTAAATCAAGCCACTTTTTGGTGTAAATATTGCGTGGATCCTTTGATTATGGTTATGGGTAGTCAGCGGCCCGAAAGTCTAACTAGCAGTCTCACTCCTTGATAGGCAGTCGTTTCATGTTCATTATAAACTGGATCTATTCAAAGTTCGGGCAAATCGGTTTGTCGTAGGCAAGCGTGCACCCTAGGCCACATCATCGATTCACATCTTTCGTTTGAAAAAAAACAGTGATATTCAACTGCATTCAGTTAGGCTGAAACTTAGGCCTGATATAGTTGGAAAAGGTTTTACTAGACCGTAACACATGCGAAGAAATTGCTAGAATACATAATCTCTAATTCACTATCCACGTGTTGAAAGTTGTCTTTTCTTCGGTGATAATCAAACAGTAACTTATAAGACGTAAGTTTTTAAACAGCGCCAAATATCGGGAACTTGAAATCAACAGTAAACATGGTAAATATCCCGTTTCTAGTGTTAATAGTAAACTAACTACTAAGATTATTCTAGCAAATGAATATCAAAGACTTATCAATATTAAATCAACTAGTTAGAATCACAGATATTCTCAGAAATTAAATTAATCCTTTCTTTCGAAGCATTTTTATAAGACAAAATAGTTTTCCATTTTTGCAATTAGTCGCTAAGTGAACAGTTTCGTTAAAGTGCAATTGCTGCGTTTAACTTTCTCCGAAGCATTTCCTTTCGGACTACTCAAACAATATCTTGTTTTAATTAGTTCTGCCAATAGGTAGACTAAAGAACAAATAATGTAAGAAGAACTTGTATTCCTTTGCCCTCCTTCGTGTCCTCACTTATTAAACAAAATAATTTCAAAACTGACGAAGTATTTAAAGATCTAGAGGGCCAAAGCCTGCCGGGGTCGCGGGACTTATAGAATTACCGTGACCCTGGAACATAAAGGGCTATTGAAGGACACCGTGGATTTTAGTCAGTACAAGTCTGACAGTCCCTCCCGCTCTGCCCTGGGTGGGAGGACTCATTTGATGATTTTACCACGATAAAAAAAAAAAAGAAGTATTTAAAGATTTAGACTGCTTCCACAAATAGATGCAATCGTAATTGTACAGTCGAAAGTTTTACGTAGAAACTAAAAAATATATTATTATACAAATAGCTGTTGCCAGCGACCTTCGTCCGCGTGAAATTATTATAAAAAATATAAAAATATAAAAAAAAAAAGAAAAAAAAAAAAATATTAATAATAATTTCAAATAATAAACACACTTTAATATTCCTTAGTTGAATCGGAATTTGTTAACAATTTCAAGGGTTTTCATTTTGCACGGAACCCTTATCTTTTTCTAAAATAAAAGTCTAGGTTAGTAGCCTAGGTTACCCCTTATAATAACAGCTGTCTGCTAGTAAAACTCTTGTTAAAATCGGTCCAGCCGTTTCGGAGATTAACCGGAACAAACAAACAGACAAAACTTTAAAAAAATGTTATTATGCAATCATTTTGAAATTATACACAGACACTTCAATTTTGTTCATTTGTATAGAAAATACGTAATTATAGCATGATGTTATTTACTTATTGATATGAAGAATCAGTTCTTATTGACCAATTGTGCACGAACCTTTATGTTCGCAATGTTGGTATTCCAAACTCGTGACGTAACGTATTGTAATGTTTGTCGTTGTATGGAATAACAAAAATGTTACCAGTTTCTTTGTTCATATTACAATACTTATGAAACAATATGGTGAAAGGCGGAACCGTATACATTACACAAAATTGATTTATACCTATTTGTATAGATATATTATCTGAGGAAGATAACAAAGTGAATATTTATTCACACGTATATTGCCAATAGGAACTTAAAGTCGCCAATTTTTATGAGTAGTCAGAAGCCCGAAAATCTGACCACCAGTCTGACCACAAGTCTTACCAAGGGCTAACATATTACTCAGTACTAACTAAGTTGTGGAGGTCCGAAAGGCAGTGGCTCCATGTAGAATACTGAAATTCAGCTGCATCCGATAAGACTGGAAGCCGACCCCAACATAGTCGTGAAAAGGTTAGACAGTTGATGATATATGGAAACAGAGAAACCCGGAATTTGTGTTTGTGCCCAGTTGATGGCAAAAGGCTTGCCCTTATTATCATAGGACTTATACTTAAGTGGCCGAATGTACTGTACTGTAGGGTAGGTATACCTCTGTTTAACCCTCCGAGGATTACAAGCGTGACGGTATGTTGTGTTTGTTAATTTATGTAGAAACATTACGGAGATTTATTTGACCTTTTTAACCGACTTCCAAAAGGAGGAGGTTGTGTGTATGTTCAGCGGTATTTTCGCCAATTGTGAACCGATTTTGATGATTCTTTTTTGTTTGGATGAATATTACTCTGCGGTGGTCCCGTTTCAATTTGGTGAAGATCACATGCTGATTTTTGGAGATATACAATGGATCTCTTCAATAACAGACAGCAAATCTGTCGTGATTGCTGCAATCGCTTGGATGTTTATTTTTTACACAATACCATAACATAACATAACGTCTGAATGCTCTGAGGGTGTACGGAGATGTGTAAAGTACAACCAGAATTCGGTTTTATTTTTTGAAAAAAAGTTTTTTTCTTTATAAGCTCAAATAATAAAACTTAATAGGTGAAATCATTTCTGTATAGACTTCTGTGAGGATTTTAACCTGTTTATTGGTCTAAAAATTCATGATAATGATCTCACAATAGAACATTGACAAGCGACAAATTAGTTAGGTACCATTGTTATGACCTATCATTATAATAATCTATGTAGTAGTCTGGTTCATCTAATATTAATAAAGCATTTTTGTTGACATACACAACACCAAAATCAATACCACAGCGTTTAATACTTTTCCAGCGCTTAATTTATTTGAGATCGACGCATTGAGTCTTCTTCTCCCATACTTCCCTATTAGCCATCATCTCACTGGTCACAGAGGTGTGACTAGTGAGATGATGGCCGTATCATATTTTAAACAGTCCTACATCGTATCTTTGGTCTCCTTTTCTCTTGACTTTTTTAGTCGTTCCTCTTCTTGACATATCCTTACCATAACAACAGATTACACACAAACACCAATGCCACTTCCAGACATCCTTTTAGGTTTATACTCATTGGGCAGGATACGAGCTAGGTAGACTACCGACCTGGTCAGAGAGGCAGGTAAGAGTTGGATGCGGGAGACCCAAGACCAGGGTAAACTGACGTGCAATGGAGGGGACCGAGGCAGTCTTGGGTCAGCTTAAATAATGCGTGTAAAAATACCCTCAATGAAGCCGAAAGGCACTATTCCACCCTGTCATTGTGATATTTTCTGGAACATACCTGGGAACCTTTTAGTTACGGAGATATTGAGGGTCAAAGGTCCAACTTTTTCAGAAGTTTTTTATGAATACCTGTTTTTAAAATGTTATAATGTTACTTAATTGACCCCTGTACTTTTCAATGCATCCATTAGTATAATTTTTTGAGTGCGTTACATTGAATCTTACCGTAAATCGTGAGTTTTCTTACCAAAAGAGAAAAAAAAACAAAGTTCCTTGGTTGACGGCTTCGTGAAGGGTCTTGTGTACTCATTTCTTATTCTACCCATTTCCGTTTTACCAAAGAACATTGTTTCCAAAAAAAAATCAGAAGAAAGGGAATCCGTGATAGTGATACCAATACAGAAAGTAAAATAAATTGTAAGCGGTCCACACAAGTCAGTATCAATAGATACATAACAAAGATCGAGGAATCGTTGCCGAAGGGCCTGGCGATCAGTCGTGTGATGGATTGCGTCCCGAGAGGCTCGGTACGTCATTCGGTGTCATCGAACTACGGCTGAAGATTTATACCTATTACTAACAGTATAAATAGACTGATTGACAACGGAAATAACGTTCGATCGATTTGAAATATCAACTGGGAGATTCAATGACGGAAATTATAATTTATCTAAACAGTTCTAACACTTGGATTTTAAAACTAATTGCATTGAGAGATATTTTATCTAACCTAGCAATCTCTCCCTACTTCGTGTTCTGACCAAAGCGATCTTTTGCACGATTCTGCGATCGGAAAAGTACCAAAAAAAAAATAACTTGACGGTCGCGTACTTAATTTGCGCGATGATATGAAGTTTGGTTAACCAGACGCGACCTACTACTGAGTGACAACAGGAATAACGCTCAATACATCAATCCAATTTTTCATCAAGTCAATATTTTAAATCTTGATAATTTTATTAAAGAACATTTGATGTTCAGTTAAAAAAACGCAATTTCCCAAAACTTAAACCGTATTTTCCATGAAACCGTAAGTACTTTGTGTAGTTACGATTATATCCACCGTAAATACGGTACCACATGAGCTAAAACATACTTGGGCATGATCAGATATGAGTGTAGTGAGGCGCTACATGCTTGTATAGTGCAGCAAAGGAGCAATTTCACGGGGAACCGCGTCAATGTACTTTGTCATATGGATACAAAATTACATTGTGTGTGGAGCGGTGTAGCGCTACGTTACCGATTAGGTAATATTTGGAGCATTTCATCGATTACACTTCAGAATTATCTGACCAGCTTCATCAGTATTTTCGTCGCCATAGGTACTTATTTGGTTTCTAATAATTATGATTAACTAGCACTTCGCCCGCCACTTCGTTCCCAAAAATTGTAATAACACCCACGAATAGTGTAGCTTTTTTTTTTTTTTTTTTTTTTTTTTAACGTGGTAAAATCATCAAATGAGTCCTCCCACCCAGGGCAGAGCGGGAGGGACTGTCAGACTTGTACTGACTAAAATCCACGGTGTCCTTCAGTAGCCCTTTATGTTCCAGGGTCACGGTAATTCTATGAGTCCCGCGACCCCGGCAGGCTTTGGCCCTCTAGAGGGGGGCCCCGTCATTATGCTGACACTCTTTGAGGCGCGCGTAGAACACAACGCGCCGTCGACCCGGGCATGGTCCATGGTCGGACAACGAGTCGCCCATTACTCGCCGCCCACATGCCCGCGCCTACGGTGGCCGGAGATCGTCTGCCGACGTCCGGCGCCGTGGGCGTCTACCACTGCGGCTGGTGTGGAGGGAGGACGCTGTCCTCTCCCTCACGCGGCCCGCCTCCTCCTTCGCGAGCATGACTGCTTCGCAGAAGGAGGCGACCGCTTCCCACTCCGTCTCGCCCCGCAGCATGGCCTCGACCAATGCCGGGCGCGAGAGGGCTCCGCCTATCGCCGCCGTGAGGACACGGCGGTGCTCTGCCCAAGCGGAGCAGTCCTGCACCGTATGCTCCACCGTGTCCTCCGGGCGGTCCTCGCAGTGGTGACACCCAGGCGTTTCCTCCTTCCCCATATGACACAGGTACCTCCCGAAACTTCCGTGTCCGGTGAGGACCTGCGTCACGCGGTAGGTCAGGACGCCGTGACGCCTATCCAGCCACTCCTCAAAGAGGGGTCTTACCGCCGCGATTGCGGCGTGCCCGGACCTCGGTTGCGACAGTCGTTCCCTCCATAGTGCCCTGAGATCGCGCCGGAGCTCTTCCCGCCGCGCCTCGACTTGTCGAGGTAGCAGGGATTCGCCCCGGCGCTGCGCCTCCACGCGCCACTCATAGAGGCGCTGGAGGGCAGTCGCCTCCAGATCCCAGGGCAGCAATCCGGCAAGGAGGTTGGCCGATTCGCCAGCGATCGTACGGTATCCTCGGATTCGGCCAGTGAAACAATTTTTAGAATTGGATCATTAGTTCCGGAGATTACCCCTACATCCAAACTTACAAACAAATTTAACTTCTTTATAACCATTAGCATAGTTTAACATAATATTATGTCTAATCTCCGAAGGGTTAAAGGTCTACCTGTAGTACAATCACATTTCGCAACCGGGTACAAATCCAGAATTCTGTCTGTTTCTGAGAAATTCCTGAAAACCCATTCAGCGACCACTGGACCTACGAAGTAGCCAATAAAACTAAAAACTCTAGTTCCGTTTAATAGCACATAACCTTTCCTCTTTTAAAGTGTTTTCATTTAGTAGAAAAATACTCCCAAATCTTCCATTAAACTCCACATTTCAAATAACTTCGACTGATTCCTAAAATAAACTTTGAAACAGGACATTACCCACGAAATTCAATTCGACTCCAAAAAGTTACGAAGATATTTTATCAAGATACCAACCTAAATATCGACGTATACCACGGGCTAGCCACAATCAATTATAACCCGTTCGATAAAGTTATCCCTCTGGCATAGTCTTGCCGTATCACGGTGACGTAAATAAAAATAATAGCTTTCGTGATCGAGAATACTCCATGAATGGTGAAGACATTTCTATTTAGGAAATAAGATAGGTACTTAAGCAAGTAGATAACCGAAAATAGGTTCAATGTTGTTATGAATACGGATACATTTTGATTACATTAAACTAAATCTTTCTTGATAATACAGTATGTGAACATAGGTAGATGATAGGTATTACTTATGTATTTGCAAATGGTTTGCTTGGGGGTAACTTTTGTTTTGTTAATGCCAATATGGTAGTGTTTCTTGATTATTTGTTGCTACCTGGAATTTTGATGGGTATATAATCTACCTGGAATATACATCGATTGAAATAAAGACTGCTTTATATGCTTCAGTTCCGATTAATATTACAGTAGGTATGTTACCTCTAACACCTTCAAAACGTTAGGGTCATTAGGTATTAGATCGAGATAGAGTAATAAAAGAAACACCAATCAGCCCATTTGTCATAATGACAATCGATTACAAACGATGTAGGAAATTATTCTGACGACGGCTCAGACTACTTAAGCCCAGTTCTTTCTATTTATAGTTGTTACAGGGACAAGAAAAATGTTCTAGTATATTCGAAAAGAGCGCCAACGAAATTCGAAATAGGCAATGGATGAATATAATATCTAATCCCATTTGAGTACCGAACCTACACAAGATCTCAAATCACGTAATTACACGAGACCCGACGAGAAATAGGTACCATTTTTTATATAAATATAGTTCATTCATAATAACCTATTTCCTGGATAGTTCTCAGGCCCACCACCGTCGTAATGTGCCTCAGGGATTTGTTACATTACTCGCAACCTCTAGATTATAACTCGTGTAGAACATTAAATAGATGAAGTAGCTGCTCTAAGAAAGTGTTTGGGCCTTACTAACAAAAACTCGAACATCAAATAGATTTTTTCTTTGTGACTGTAGTTGTGTAGACCGTTGTGTGAGGTGAAAAAGGCATTAGGATATTGGATTACTCTGATCTGCTGACATGTCGCTAAAAATATCATATATTGTAACCTGCAGTCATTTGTCTTGTAGCCAATAAATTGTTATTCATAAAATCACTCTTAAAATCACCGAGTTTGTGGCATATATTTTTAAAATTAAACCTAATGAAATCGCATAAAGATACAAATGTGTTGAACTTTGTAAGTTTCTTCGAGAAAATTCCTCTCAATTACAACTACCAATTGTAACCGAACACTCTCGATATTTCATTAAGATAAAAACGTGATACAACTTTGGAATATCAAATTCTGGAATCCTAAGTACCTACCTAAAGTATAATAAAAACGTTAGGTTTTTCTTTTGAGCAACTACAATTTACTAAGTCGACTGAAGTCCGTAAAAAGGCATACATAAGCGTATTTGATGTCGTAATTACCAATGTTTTTTCGGCCAGAAAATTGCAGAGTCCGTTGAGAGATCAGGTCGAAAATCAAACTACGCATCATCAATCTTGATCTAGCTATTAATCTCTGTATTAAGTCTTTCAAAATTCTTTCATATGCCTTGGGAAATCTGCCTTCAGATATTGAGACTTTGAGGCTAATATTTTTATTTTGAATGAAAGTTAGAGGTCGAATATAAAATAAAAGAAATTTGTGAAAAATCTTCTGACGTATCTGAAAATAAATTGCAAAAAAATAAGTGGGGAGTCGAAAGAGCTACCACTTGGACTTCCAGGAGATAAAGACGGGTTTTTCAGGCGTATTTTGGGTGTGACCTGTACCGTGCCTCCACTTTATCCACAAAATATTGTAAAACAAACACACGTTGCCTATATAATTTATGTTATCACTTATCTCTATCGTTTTTATAGGTACCAGACCAGGCTCACTTTATCCGGGCTAAGATATTGCGGTTGTGTTCCAGAATAACGGAATAAAATAAGTACGACGAATTACTTTTAAGTAAAATTAAAGAAAAAATAATGCGATTATACGAGTAGCATAATTATGTCTACATAACTTTTTCGCAATATTTTTTTTATTTATTTAACACCGTTATTGTAGGAGCTAACTATACGTGGTTTCTGTATTTGTGTAGTATTTTTGGAATACCAGCAAGCGATAGTATTAACTTTAAGTGACCCATCGTTATTTAAAAACTAAAGTTGGTAGATTTGTCTCAAACTACCACCCGTAAAGTATATATTTTAATAAATTTACTCTGTCTATGGTCAATTTCTCTTATTAATGCACGTAACGTGCACTGATTAAGCTCCAGATTACATTAGGAATGCATAATGTAAACGTCAGCTTGTATGCTGCTCAGTATGCCTCCGAACATTGAATTGCGATCAAGAAACAGATGTTACATTATACATACGAATACCTGCAAGCATAATAGTAGACCATTAAAGAAGACATTAGAGGTCCTTGAATAATCGCCATATTCATCAAACATGGCGCCAGTCTCTGATGAATATTGAGTAATATAATATTACGCCTGTTATTTCTGAAGGGTTAGATAGAAAGGTATCTTACTATAACCTTACTAATCTCCAGTAGGTAATTTATAAGTCATATACAGAGTGAAAAGGCCACGGACGCGAAAACGGTAACCAAGTATCCATTACATCATTCTGAGATTTTTTTATCAAATTTTTCATCTCTATTTAAAAAAAAGCAGCTGTTCCATACATTTTTACCGTGTAGGTATTGCATTTTTGTAGGGAACAGCTGTTTTAAAAAAAATAACCAATGAAAAAAATTTAGGTGGGGGGGGGGGCTTAGAATGATATACTGAATACGTGGTAACCGTTTTAACGTCGGTGTCCCTTCCACCCTGTATAATTTGGGGCTGAGCCTGTTGCCATCAACTGGGAACCCAGATGTATGAAAGGAAGACGCAAAAGGAGTATGTATGGATCGTAGCCCGTAGTTTCCCATAAGAAAAAGGCTTATGTAGGTTAGTATGAAAAACCTAATAACATTTTTTTCAACGTGCAGGTCGCTGCTCAGGATGTGTGGCCCTTTCTGATAAATATTGTAATCACAGATGAACTGTGTGAAGGATGATATGGCTGTCCGGCCGTCTTATGACGACAGGCCGTGTCGACGGCACGTTTGTGTTCCACGCGCGCCTCAAAGAGATATCAGCAACGATGTAGGGGTCTGCAAGGGCCGATGCCTGCCAGGGCTGCGGGACTGTTCGAAAGAGATACCGTGGCCCTGGAACACAAAGGGCAAAGAAGGAACATGAATGGGTTTTAGTCAGTACAAGTCTGACACTCCCTTCCGCTCCGCCCAGAGTGGGGGTCATTTGATGATTTCCCATCCGAAAAGAAAAAAAAAAGGATGATATGGCTAGAAAGGGGGTGATTATATGACGAGTAATAGAGAAGTATGGAAGAAGAAGACATGATGCGCCGACCACAAATGAATTGGGATAAGGGCAGGAGATATGGAGAATGATGATGATTATTACGTAATCACGGTTCAAAGCTAAATTACGTGTTGGAATGCAGACATATAAAACCTTATTGGTATTGGGTAGTACATAAACCCTTTTACTGTAATTTCAAATAAGTCTCGTCCGTCGAAAGGTTGTCTGGAAGACATTGCGTTTAGCTACACGATCCTTTGCTCATCTTCGATGAAGCACCTACTGAGTTATATTTGTGTGAAGGTTATATGGTGCACAATGGTATATCGTTCCTCCTGTATCGTGTGTGCGTTAACAAAAATTTTAACTCACATACACAAATAGTTAGACCCGGAACAACTACCTGTAGGCCATACAAATATTTGTTCCGTGCGGGAATCGAACCCGCGACACGCAGTGCAGCAGCCAATCGCTGAGCCACTGCGCCAACTTTGCCGTCGTTATTGATTTTTCCTTTAGATCTATCAGTTTTAACCCGTCTCTAGATTTGGTGTTTTTTTTTGTGTGAATGCCTCGTTGGTCTAGTGCTCGCAACCGCGACAGTGGAACATGAGGTCCTGGGTTCGATTCCCTGGTCGGGCAAAGAGTTATTGAGTTTTTCCATCAGGAATTTCTCATTAGCAGTCATGGAGTCTGGATTTGCGTCCGGTTGATGATAATAGGCTCGCCCCCTATTACATGTGACTTAAACATAACTGGCGAAATGTGGATGCACTATTAGTTTCACCCTTGCCTAGCCCTTCGGGGATTACAGGCGTGATGTAATGGAATGTTATGTTCTAGATTTGTGCCCTTTTGGTGGCAATGGGATCGCCGTTACCTACCTACATGGACTAAAACACCTGCCCTGTCTTGAACTTAAACATAACGCATATTCTATGTAAACGTGTTAGTTTTATGAATGGTCCCAAAATCAACAAGTTCAAATGCAAATGTAGTTCAAAGTGTTTGCAATGTAGTTACCCTCAGAGTTAAACTTGATGTTCTAGTGTGACCCAGTAACCGAAGCTACAGCGGCTACAGCTCGGTTCTTAAACTTAACGCCACGACTGAAGCTCGTAGCATTTTTCAAACCATTTGCACCCAGTTATGACATAAACATTGCCACATTTTCTTAAAAAGACTATGTAGTGTCGCCAGATTTTATATTTTTGGAAGACTTGAAAATTTTCTACTTTGTTTGGTACAGATTTTAGTTTCATCAGATAGGATATATACACTTCCTTTAAACAAGACTGAAAGGTGGGTGTTGAAACTATTAATATCTGCCTACCAGTAGCGAAGGGTCAATTTTTGTAAGAGGTAAGCCGGAGTACATATCTTTAATGTGATTTTATTATTTGTCTATAAAATACTGACTGTGCCAGTTTTCAAAGGGAAGCCGGTAGGAATCGAGTTGTATGGTACCTTCGCCACTGCTGCCTACTCCTTTGGGGAATACAGAAGTGCTGTTATAATGGGTGTTAAAATATCCTTAACGAAGCCGAAAAGCATTTATCGATATCGATCTTTTTTTTGTTCTGAACCGTACCAGGTAATCTTCTAGTTACGGAGATGTTGGGGGTCAAAGTTCCTACTTTTTCACAAGTTTTTTTAAATTCAAGTTTTTAGTATTATAACTGTACTTTTAATACCTCCATGACCCCCGTACTATTCAATGCATTCTTCAGCACAATGTTTTGAGTGCGTTACATTGAGGAATACCGTAAAACGTGATTGTTCGCCCCAAAAAAAAGTCGTTTCGCAGCAATAATTTTTGTGTAGACCTACTTAATTTGATGTTCATAATACGTGGTTGACGGCTTCGTAAAGGGTCCCTTTACGCCTTATATTAGATGCGACTCTGAATCAAGGTAGTACTATATGCACAAACTTCATTCTGAATTCCGAAACCCATTGTTATATGGAAAGAGATATTCTAAAAGCAGACTGGTTCCCAGACACTATCCTAAGCATCCCCCATAAATATCATACTTACGTTAGGCCGGTCCTGAAGTGAAAAGACCAATAACAATTGACAGCGGGTACCCTACTTAAGCCACCGAAAATCTGTGCACGAAAGATTCTCAAACTCTCAAAGAAAGAATGAACCGTAATAAGAATATCGTCTTGGTCGTAATCTGAGATATTTAATAGAAGTGGACGGTCACTCGATGCATCCACGTTGTAGTAGTAAAACGTGCTGAGCTTAGAAGATGGCGGAACGTCCTGCTTCTTATCGTTTAAAGGTTTAACAAGACAAATTCAGCTATGAACGATTTTCGGTGCCATGCGTAGAATGTAATATTTATAAAAATACAAATCTTGAAGGTTTGCAATGCATATTTACATAGCTTCAAAGGTAGTTAAAGAAGTTTAAAGGTAGTCTTCGGAAGATGACTACAATTGGGAACCGCATGACAGATCGTAATGGCACTGGTTTCTACGTAACTTTATGACTAACTTACTTGATAGAAACCAGTAAAACCGCTGTGGTCTACGATTGCACTAAGTAACCTTTGGAAGAGCATCTTAAGAAGTGAACTCTCAGGAAATCATTCGTGGAAATAGTATATCCAAAGAATTCTGTACATGTTCAGATAAAATCTCAAAAACAATTAAGTCGCCTATAGTGACAACATTAACAAAAAGAATTACCTTTGTCACAAAGCTCCGGTCTAGGTTTCAAATAATATTTCCGAAAAAAGCAAAAAGATTAACGTTTCGCAGAAAAGAATCTCCAATGGACAAAGAGAAACCATTTTAAAAGATTTAACGAACATGTCGCAATATGCTCGAAGATTATACCTACGTAACGAACCTACCAAAATATTTATATACTAGCCTTTGCCCCGGTTTCGTTCACGAGGCCTTCGGGATCGCGAAAAATGTTTACCTCCTGTTGTGTAGGGATATTATACATTCTGTTAGGCTGCAAGGGCCTTTAATATTGTAGCAGTACACTTTAAGAATAAATTATATCAACGTGATATTATAATCTAGGAAAGATTTCCAGTGTTATTGTTGAACTTGTTTGCGCAGTGGCTGAGCGATTGACTGCTGCGCTGCGTGTCGCGGGTTCGATTCCCGCACGGAACAAATATTTGTATGGCCTACAGATAGTTGTTCCGGGTCTAGCTGTTTGTGTATGTGAGTTTAAATGTTTGTAAATGCACCGATACAGGAGAAATTGCAAGTGTGGGGCAAAAAATAAACTTTACAGTTCAATAAGCTAATTAAGTTTTAACAGATGGTTTTTGGTATTGCGTGATTTTCTGTATTGATAGGGATCAAGTCTACTAGCTTTAAGTTACCAGTCTGCCTTAATCTTCGGGTTTAATTTAAATGACAATGTTTTTTATCAGTTACGCATTTTAAGGGGCATGTGCAAGTTGTACAAACTAAGTAACGCAACGTAAAAATTATTGCTGGGAAAAGAGTTTTTTTTTGGGGTGAAAAATCTCGTTTTACGGTAGGACTCGATGTCACGCACTCAAACATTGTACGGGGTTCGTAGAGGTATATTATATAAAATTATAAACTTATATTAAAAAAAAACTTGTGAAAAACTTGAAATCTTGACCTCCAACATCTCCGTAACTAGAGGTTCCCAGGTCTAAAACAAAAAAAAATATCGGCTTCGATAAGGGTATTTTTACACACATTATTTCCAGTCCTCTATATTGAGGGTAAATTCCTTGACCTTCTACTACGACCTCCACTTGACCAGACTAAACTTCATATAAAACAAGGCTCCCAAAATTGAAACCTACGCAAGCGAAGTCACATTCAAAAGCAAATATTAATTTAATTTTAAATATGTGCCAGAGGAAAGTTTTAGCAAATAGACAGAATGCGGTGTCCTGTTTGTTTTTACGAGGAAATAGTTTTCTGAGTGGATTCCAGTTTATACGTTTTGCGTCTGGGATTCAAGGATTCACGAGACTTGAGAAATGTGCAAGCATTAATAAAACCGCTGCTTAGGAAGACCTTTTCTACTAACCTGTTGAATAAAATGTCATTTAATCTTAGGGCATCCCACATATTTTAGGAATAAGAAAGATTTACGACCTTTTTTATATCTTTCTATATACCTATGACAACAAAGAATCGTTTCGAAAACCAATCGTCGAAAGTAACAAAATAATCAAAATCAATTTGTGTTTTTTTCTAACCCCCAATAAAAGCCACTTCTTATTTTGTTTCATCTGACAAAGTTTCTCAAACGTTGCCACTCTTTAATAAATGTTTCTATTAAGAGGGTGTTAAAATGAGGTTCTTAGACAATAGTGCAGCGGAGGAACAAAGGCGAAAGTCTGAAGTGGCGTAAGTGTACATAGGTCAATCCGTGCCGCCCGCTGAGTAAGGATGATTAATCGTCGTGGGGAGTCCACAACGAGAAAATAACTATTTCTCATCTTTTGAAAAGGCTGTCTGAGCAAAACTGCCACAGGCAGCGGCCATGTCACGCTAAGTACTTACACATCGATCCCAGAATGCTGATTTCATTAGGTATATTGCGTTTTGACATGCACCCGTCCCGGGCTTCGCTTATGTTAAATTGTTTCGTTCTTTCATGGTTTCGGAAACGTTGACAGAGATTAATTTGAGACGGCAAAGGTCTTTGAATAATGCTCGTATTTTTTTCTTATTTTATTCTCTACTTGACAAAAATCACGCGATTACGTTCCAATGTACGATTTTGATTTAGAAGGCGGTCAAAGTGACGTTGAAATACTTTTTCTACGATACAAATACTTTTTTGATGTCAGATCATCCTTGAATATCAACAAAAATGCTACGAAAGTCGTAAATTTTTATCTCAAAAGCCATAAAATCGGGCAAGATTGCAGTAAATTGACATCGTATAATCGCATCTTCTACCGTAAAAAAGCGATCAATTGCTAAAATATGCAACAGAGATAATATTTTATACTGAAGCCTATTGATTTGTGATCAACTGATTTTGAATTATTTGCTCGTAACAAAACAAATACACTGGATTAATGAAATTTATTGTAAACACAAACATGAACCAAACTAAATAGATTAGGTTATGCGAATTTGCAAACGGTATAGAAATGTAAATAATGATTAGTTAATTTGTAGTAGTTAATTACCTAGATTATATACACGGGAAAATGTATATTTAACGATGAAATTCTATTTCTTTCATCTAACACAATTGTAGTCAGAGGAACCAAAATTGTACAAAATTTAAATTGTTTGCCACGATTTGAAGTTTTTGAATTCATTCCAATGAAACGAGTTCCTTATTGAATTCTCGCCCACGGTCTACTGTAATGACGTACCAACAAACTTCAATCGATCCTGAACGAAAGTACCCCCGTACCTACTTGTAGCAAATTGCGTACTAAGGTATTTCTAGTAGGTATCCACAGATCACACCCCCCCACATTCAAAATAGCTCACCGTAATAAAAACGGTTCTGCTTCGATATCGATTCCAGCACTCGGTTCTATTCGTTAACTAAAGGTACCGTAATATTGATGCGAAATGTTTTAATGGAATCGTCTCGGGGCAAATCGGCTTATTTCCAGAGAGCCAGCGAACACGCGCTGAGTCGGCTACAAGCAAATAATATGCAAGCGGGCGCAGCTGTGAGGCTAATTTTGCATATACAAGCTTCATAAGATACGACAGACGCGATATTAATATTGGTAATACACAATTGTTTGACTAATCAAGTTCGCCAATTGAAATAGTTTCCAAATTGACAGCGTTTTGGGACAACCGCAGCAATTTAGTTTCATGTTTCTCGCCTCTCTTCCAAGAAATAACGTTAATTTAATATTCTATACATATTTCGGATTGGAGCAAGTTATTTTCGGGTTTCTGGTTATTCGAGAAAGATCTATGTGTGTGTAGCACGTCACTATTTTATTTACGATACAAAGTCCCAAGCGGACCCGACACGGAGTGAATTGGCACCGTATGAAGCGACATGCAATCGTAACGTATTGGATTTAGTGCATACGTAACGTACCCGACCTGCAGCTTGCAAGCAATAAAAGGCATAATTTATCGATATGTTAAAACATCGACATACCAAGCCCAGTCGTTGATACCCAAAGGGTTATGCAGAGGTATACGGCACAACTTTAATAATCTCTTACGTTGTATATATGATAAAAAGCGAACATCATCTGCCTAGACTTTTTCCCAACTATGTTGGTGTCGGCTTCCAGTCTAACCGGATGCAGCTGAATACCAGTATTTTACATGGAGCGACTGACTGCCTGCCAGTTAGTACTGGGTAATACGATACCCCTTGGTAAGACTGGTTGTCAGACTTTTTGGGGCACTGTAACTACCTGTAACGATTGTCAAAGATCTACAAATGACACCCGGGACCAACGGCTTAACGTGCTTTCCGAGGCACGGAGGAAACTCGGTATGTAATATCGGTGTATGGGTGGTCACCCATCCACAGACCAACCTAGGCAAGCACGGCTTAACCTAAAAATCGATCCGAGCGGCTGTTCTTATTTAGCCACGTGCTCCTCAATATGATAAAGAGCGAACCTACTATCTTTATTGGACACAAATCCAATTCCACATGTACCTATTTGAAAATAATTCTTCGAATTCGTAGAACAGGAGTTTATCTACATCATTATTTCAGTCTTTATGCTTAATGTAGACCCCATTTCAATGCAATGGATTAGTCAACAATTTCTTAAGAATTATATCGAGTGAATTCTCTCTCGCGTATTCAGGTATATGAACCTACTACTTTCTCGTATGACAATCGTATTACAGAAGGCACAGTTCCGTCGTATAGAGAAGGTTAAATAACCCGACAGAATATCGTTTCAACTTAAGCTTGTTAGCTCAGTTGATTCCATGTTTATTTAGTCTGACCTCCATCGTGACTACAGTCTAGTCGTGTAAATTACAAGATTATTCCGACGACCATTGTCTAGTAAAACTGTGGCTACATGAATACATACTATTCCTTGTAGTTTGACTTAGATGCTTCGTTTGTTTTAGTGTCTAGGGTCGTTGAACTTATGTGGGAGATACTCTATCGTAGTTTTAGAAGTTTGACACTAATTGTGACTGATGATCAAAGTGATTAAAAAAGTACTATTTAATAATGGCCTCGAAAGTTTTTAAAATAAAATCAAAAGGTTGAAATCACGTAATATATCCACACATTTTACGTGATTTCACCCTTTAACCTGTTAACACATAAATTGAGTAATATTTTCAATGATAACCCTAATACGTAAAGATCGTGTTGAATTACCTTAATGCGATGATTTTTTATTATAATAATGCCATTTGCGCTTGCAACACCCATTATTACGCCGAATTTTTCACAAATTCCTAGCCACATGTTCTCAGCTTTTCCAATTGGCATCAAGCTTATTACGTAAAAAAAATATTGGATACTTTCCAAGTCGACCCATGAAAAGAAGTTAGCTGAAATAAATTTAACAATCACAGTCATTTGCCGGCTCTTTGTGGATAAACGATGGCCATAAGTAGCAAAAAACTGTTATTGTGAATGTATAGAAGTGTAACTAACCATAAAACATAACAAGTTTTGTAACAGCAAAAAACACAGATATAACAGCGATTGGACAGTCAAGTTGCTTAGTTTCAGAATAATCGATACATATGTCATTATTTTGAAAAAACATAACATCACGCCGGTAATCTCCGAAGGGTTAGACAGTGGTGTACCTATTAGTACACCCACATTTTGCAAGTTATATGTAAGTCCCCTGTGATGGGGGTTGAGCCTATTGCCATCAACCTGGCACAAATTCAATCCGTGGCTGCTACTTAGAAATTCCTGATGGTAAAACCCAATAACACTTTGCCCGACCTCGCAATCGAACCCAGGACCTCATGCTCAGCAGTCGTGTTTGCGACCATTAGACCAACGAGGCCTTAAAATAACGCCGTAGCTTTATTTAAAAAAAAAGAAATGGACGATTTCAATTTTCACACTGAGCGTAGTACAATTATTTTCACAGCACCTGTGCTTTTTCATGCTTGCCTTGCTGTCACTACAATTCTTATCTAATAACTCTGCAAACAGAGATGCGAAGGTAAGTGAAGTTACACACTTCTAAGAATCAAGAACTCCGCGAAGTGTTTACAACATTTTCAGTACCTCCTTATAATTGTGTGCGTCATGTGTTCAGCGAACCGATACCAAGTTGGTCGAACTTGCCTTGTGTGATTACTTTCAAACACTGTAAGAAATTCACAACTTTATAGGAAACTAGCACTTCGCTTGCGACTTCGTCCGCTAAAATTGTGATAGCTCGGCTAATATGCATGATATAAATACAATTTATAGCCTATAGCACTCACGAATAATGCAGCTTTCTACCAGTGAAACAATTTTTAAAATTGGTTCATAACTTCCGGAGATTACCCCCTACATACAAACAAATTTTACCTCTTTATAATATTAGTATAGATTTACCTCTTTATAATATTAGTATAGATAATAAAAATGCTGCGTTATTACACGTTATAATAAAATTGAGATATGACGTCCATACAAAATGGATGGGACATGGAAAATGGATGGCTGGTGTATTCTCATCTACGTGCCGATAACATTCTTACCGTAGTAAAGCAAACAGGTAAACCTACATATTAATGAGTTACTTATAAACTTAGGCAACGTCTACACACATACAAACATGCTAAGCCCAAGTTTCATACAGTTTGTGTATGTAACGCCGCTTGTTATAAACAAAGCGCTGCGTGGATTAACTTCAGAAATCACATTAACTCGTTAAACTTATCACCCTGCATATAACAAATCCTTCACTTTGACAAATCTGATGTGTATCCGATCATTGTTTGTGACAATGCCAAGTCATCAAAAGTTTCAGCGCTCGGCGTGTTTACACACAAATATTACGTACGGTTCACACCTAACAGAACATTGGTGAGGGTCGAAGCACATTTTGCAAGGAAATTAAGGGAGCAAGTTCCCGCTTTTGATAATATTACATTCGTTCAGTCCATCCAATTCCAAATTAATGACCATTGTTAAGCTTCACGGTTTACAAATAATCTTGTACTGAAAGAAGAAAGAAAGAAGAAGAAAGAAGAAGAAGAAAGAAGAAAAAGAAAGAAGAAGAAGAAATAACTAAGAAGAAAGAAAGAAGAAAGAACGAATAAGAAAGAACGAAGAAGAAAGAAAGAAGAAGAAGAAGATGGAAGAAGAAGATAACCCGTAACTGAAAACATAAGTTCAAATTAATGATTTTCTAAATGACCAGTGAAAAATCGCCGAAAATAGATTTAATAGGACATGTAAAGGAACTGTGTAACAATATTTTGGTGTACAATGAAGTAAACTCTATACATATAATATTTTTCTAGCATAACGATGAACTACTTTGAGCAACTTGTTAATGGGATGCCGCAAAATTGCGATGATACCGCGCGCGTTGTGTTATGTTAAATTGATTATAATATTAGCAAGTTTTTCTGTTCGTATGTTCTTGATGTTATGAGGAGCTCGTGGCTAAATAATATCAGCCGCTCGGGTTGATCTTTAGGTTAAGCCGTGCTTGCCTAGGTTGGTCTGTGGATGGGTGACACTCATTACATCCACTCGTTTCCTCCGTGCCTCGGAAAAGACGTTAAGCCGTTGTTCCCGGGTGTCATTTGTAGATATTTGACAGTCGTTAGGAAGTCAGCGGCCCAAAAAGTCTGACAACCGACTGGTTGTCCGTTGTGGTGTGTGGTAATACGATACCCTTGGTAAAGTCTTACCAAGGGGTATCGTAGTACCCAGAAGTAACTGGGTTGTGGAGGTCAGATAGGCAGTCGCTCCATGTAAAATACTGGTATTCAGCTGCATCCAGTTAGACTGGAAGCCGACCCCAACATAGTTGGGAACAGGCTAGGCAGATGATAATACTCTTGATTTTATGTCACCACGGTATACCTATTATACAATATACATTATACATTCATCATCCCACACCATTTTTAAGTTATTAAAGTAAGAGAGCAAAGTTTTACTGATTTAAATACTAGCTATCCAAAATGAAAAACAGAGACACATTAAACAAAATATAATCCAAGTTACAATAATTAAATACCTGCTTAAAGTGTATACAATGCTCTCATTCGCTAAGCTTAATGGCTTTGTACAACAAACAAACATCGTAGAACAATAATAGAACAAAATATAATAGAAAAGTTTTTACTATGAACATTAACAAAGTACTTAAATGTTCTGAGTGTAGATTTGGCATTTGAGAAGGTTGCACGAGGTCATTATGCCTTTGATTTTGAAAGTTTCCTAAATTTTCTAGAAGTTTATTAAAATGATACACAAATTTTACTAAGCATAAAGCTGGACTCCAGACGAGTTCTGGAGTCTAGAACTTTATTCTTTGACGGTATCTTATTCAAATCTTGGCAGTATCATAACTGTTTCATTTGGAAACAAAAACAAGACTGCCTCGTCGAGGCATGAGGTCCTGGGTTCTATTCCTGGGTCGGGAAAAGTGTTATTGGGTTTTTCCATTACGAATTTCTCTGTAGCAGCCACGGAGTCTGAGTTTGTGCCCGGTTGATGGGAATAGGCTCGCCCTCTTTTACATGGGACTTAAAAACATAAATAGGGAAATGAGGGTGTGCTTAGGTACACCTCTGCCTCTGCCTCTTCGGGATTACAGGTGTGATGTTATGTAACAATACGCCAATCAGATTTTCGTGCAAGTAATTCTAAGTAGGTTAGTTTATATTCTCAGAAAATCTAACTAAATGAACTAAATTAAAAACTTTGACATGACTGATTGAAACTGCTATCTAGTTGTGAACATTGCAAAATACAGTCATAAATCAACACGAGATTTTTAATTACTTTGTCAAAAGGAAACTAATAATTGACATCTGCACGAAAATAAGAGCAAACATAAATCTCTCAAAAGTAAACAACAATAAAACATCTGACAATCGTTGCAAGCAATCCATCACCACTATCAGTATCAGATGCATCGCAGTTAAAATTAATTTGTGTGTAAACGTTCGTAATCGCCCATTAGCACGTAGAACTCCTCAATGACACAGAATAGATAACTACAGAAGATGAACTCTAAACAACGATACAGAATACACAGCACACACAACTTACCGACCGATTTGCTTCTGTCATATTTTTGTAAAAAATAGACAAGTGGAGATAGGTCTCTCGCAAATATTTGTACATCAACTGGGTTTTTTTCTTTATTCTCCTGTGTCGTGGGTATATACCACACTTACCTCTACCAGGTCCACCTTGTGGAAATCCTATCCAGGCTCCACCTTTCGTAACGCACTCCAGATCCTCTCGTCTCCATTGACCATCCCTTCTGCAAGTAAAATGCAGGCTGCCCACTGATTGGCATAATAGGCAATTCTTCGGGCTATGGCCAGTTACAGTCTTCATAATAGTTTATTTACGGCTACCTATTATGTTGGCTAACCTGAACTGTGAATTATTCCACTGTGGAACATTTTTTTACACAAACATAGCCAACTTGATATGTATTGATATTCTTTTTTAAACTTTGCCTCACAACAAATAAGATAGAATAGAATATCTCTTGTATAGTGGGTCCGTTTACAAAAATTTAAACTCACATACACAAACAGCCAGACCCGGAACAACTCCCTGCAGGCCATACAAAAATTTGTTCAACACACAGTGCAGCACCCAGTCGTTGAGCCACTGCGCCAACCGTACTGTCAACGATGAATAAAATGTGGAAGGACAGTACCTTCGTTCTTCTACGGATCTTCTGCTCCTATCTATTTTATGTCAAAGCATACCACAGGTAATACATAATGCAGTCGGTCATTATTCATCGAAGGATGTTTTATTCAGCGCCCCGTAGTTGCCAGCAGTTATCTGAGTTTATTCGAAAATTTCGATTTTTAAATGGGCAAGTTTGATGGCTGTAATGGCGTGTGGTTGATACTGATGGAAGTGAAAAGAGATAATGATTGAAATATTAATATTCTTTTGAATGACACGGAGTGTGGTCTCACTTTGTGAAACGGAATATCTGTTAACTTTTATCGGCAATATTGTAAAGTGCCTTGCAAAACAGAGAAAACTTGATTTAAACCATTACATATGTCTTTTTTTGAATAGGAATCGAGAACGGATAGCGGTAAGTAAAATAGAGGAAGCCGGGTACAAAACATGAAAACAAAAACACAAGACGACATATTGGTTTTTTAAAACCCGGAACCGTATAACTTTCCATCCATCCATCTTATATAAAAAATGTAGCCTTATTTATAAGAATTATTATCATAATATGAAGACATTACCATTCTTTTTCCGAATATGTAATGCGAGAGCGATAAATTTGAATTTTGTCATAACGTTCACACATTTTATCGTTTTTATGTATTCGTAAGGAGTCAGATTAGATGTGTACCTATGAGGACACTTTTATGCCTTATTTGCTCACTTATTTCTGCTGAGTTTTTACAGTTACTACTACTCGATCTTTTACGATTACAAGCCATTTTGAGAAAAAATGGTTAGAATATAAATGTGAATCAAAACGGGGGTAATAAAACTTTCTCGTAATAGCAGAAGTTTTCATCATAAGATTTTTAGATAGGTCTGTTTAAATAAGCCATAAAAATCCAGCAGCTGCTAAAAGACCACCATCTGTTCAAAGTACTTTTTTATTTTTATTTATCTCTATTTAATACTCTCCATTTAACGCGCATTACAAAGGCAGTCAACAGTTACTATATAATTTTAAGGTAATTAATAGTAATTACCTATATTGACAAACCAGCTTAATACACCACCAGTAAATGTATGTGATTTCAAACACAATGTCAATTCTTTGTGAATAAATAAACATTTGCGGTAAAATCAATAAATATTATTAATACCTGTATAAACCATGGCCAAGCTGTCTGTTTGGTACAAGGGACAAATTACTTGTATCTAGATAGTATGTTAGTCCACAAGCACTAGGTGATCTAGGGTCCATATAGTTAGTACAAATTAAAATCACCAATGAATAGCCAGAATGTGACAACACTAGTATTTTTCTAAAAAGTCACGGTGCATACGATTGACAAACAGATTGATAATTTCAGTATGTTGCTAATTTTATTAGGTCGAGTTATTTAGTTTTACTCTTTTAATAGGTAGATAAGTCTAAATATAATAACGAGAAATAATAATAATCAAATAAAAAATAATAATCGGGAGCTCAAAATAATGAACAATCACGGAAGATATTCCGTAAGAGGCAGTATAAGTTTAAGTCTAAATATAGTCTGCGTGGTGGATTATGGCCCGTCTCCGCTGCTATAGAGAGGAGATCAGTGTCCCAGATGTGGGGTACATTATAGTCTAATATACTTATACTGTACGTCGATGCCTGTCCCAATAAACATCGACCAAACTTAATTACAATAAATTTAATAAAAGGTGTAAATAGACCCTTAACACATCCGAAAGGCACTTATTTTCCCCGTCTTTGCGATATTTTTTTTGTTCTAGACCATACCTGACCCAGGTATGACGTTCCAATTTTTCACAATTTTTTTTTAAATACATGTTTTTAATGGAAGATTTCAACTTTACAGACCTCCACGAACCCCGTACTATTCAATCCATCCATCAGCACAATGCTTTGCTTTCCATCGAGTCCTACCTTAAAACGTGATTTTTCACCCCAAAAAAAAAAGTCGATTCCCAGCAATAATTTTTGCGTAAACTTACTTAGCTGGATGCACAGAATGCTTGGTTGACGGCTATGTGAAGGGTATGTTTACACCCTGTATGTGTGTAAATAAATATATTTCCCTAAAGGATGTCAAAGTTATTTTGTCTCGAGAAGAAAAGTGTTTGAAAACCCACGAGTAATGAAAAAGAAAAGTGTTTAAAAACCTATTTAAATTTCTATTCTCACATGATTTACTGTCAAGTACACACTGAATAAAGTCAATCAAACGTATGGCACATCAAACAACTATAACACATTGTTTGAACAAACTCCAATATCAGAATCTATATGTACTAATCAAACACCGAACCCTGTCTAGAGCGATCTGAAAACCGTTCAGTTCTCAAATAACAAATATCTAAATATATACAGTCATTAAAGGTATACGCTTTATCGTTTACACATCGCGTACACTCATAAATGTTTTCCTGTATTGAGGCGAACATCTCATACGTGTCTAATTATTTTTGGAACTGATGCCCTACTATTGGTACCACCGTAGTACCCGCCACACTGATAAACACGACTCGAGGAACGGAAACGAAGTACCAAAGTCCCTTTAAATATACAACACGGCATCGCAAACTTTTCTACTTTCCTTTTATGTGGTTGAATAACACTTCTTACCTTGCCAGTGAGATTTATACTATCGAGAACATAACGTAAACAAAGAGTAGCGCCGGTTCAGTAACCCCAACATGTGGTAGATACTCAAACGTTCATTCTGCAAAGCGAAACCAATGGAAGCGAAGGCGGAAGATACTAATTGAAACAACAGTAGATATGTGGTTTTAACTTCAAGCGTATTGCTAGCGTGCTTTACTTGATTTGTGTAGTGTCTCTTTGTGGGTAATCGTCGGGCTTAGTGAGCTTGATTTCAAAAAGACTATTGACTTTTTGTAAACGTTTAATCTATACAAATAAATAAAACTGACTATTCCCAAACCAAACTGTCTGTTTGGTATTTCAAAACAACAGCTTTTTACTGAATGCGTAAAAGTATAAACGGTACTTATAAAAAAAAAAATGGTATATTCACGCTGTCCACCCCCTGCTTGTCCACCCCGGGTGGACAGTGTCACAACTTTTAAAAATAATTCCCGCTGGCCACCCCCGGCCAGTGAGAATCATTATCAAAATAATTCACTGTAGCAACCCCTGGTGGACACGGTTACAACTGGTTTTTTTCATGGTTTTCGAGGTCGCTGATTACGCAACTGAGGTCAACCAGCTGTTGTGATCAAAATGAAAATCCAAGATGGCGCCGACAAAAATTTTCGGTTTTATCGTCATGGGTGTCATTTTCGTGGTTTTTGGGGTCACTGATAACTAAAATTAGGTCAAAATGAAAATCCAAGATGGCGCCGACGAAAATTTTTGGTTTTATCGTCATGGGTGTCATTTTCGTGGTTTTTGGGGTCACTGATAACTAAAATTAGGTCAAAATGAAAATCCAAGATGGCGCCGACGAAAATTTTCGGTTTTATCGTCATGGGTGTCATTTTCGTGGTTTCTGGGGTCGCTGGTAACGAAACTGAGGTCAAAATGAAAATCCAAGATGGCGCCGACGAAAATTTTCGGTTTTATCGTCATGGGTCTAATTTTCGTGGTTTTTGGGGTCGCTAATAACTAAAATTAGGTCAAAATGAAAATCCAAGATGGCGCCGACGAAAATTAAAAAATTCATTGTGCCCGGTGTTATTGCGTTAAGTTGTAATCTCAAGTAATTCGTTAGTTTTGCTAGAAACAGTGTATCGCACCCAGTGTGTTTTTATAGCACGAAACCCATCATCTGCCCACATAATTTACGAGCCTTACGAAATAATTCCTGACATATACGACAAGTACAAATTAAAATAAACTCTGAAGAACAAAAATAAAAATAAAAAAGACTCATTGTCAAATTATTAAACATAACAAAGTAACAAAACAATCTAACTTCACTTAATCAACATAATTCTTATTCTTATTAAAAAATCAGTCTGTGACTCGCGTGGTGAGTAATATTAATAAAATAATGAACAGGTACAAATTAAAAGAAACTCTGGAGATCAAAAATAGAGACAAATAGACTTCTTGTGAAATTATTAAACATTACATAAACAAAACTATTTAACTTCACTTAATCAACATAAACATAACATCTGTGACTCTTAATAAGTACAAATTAAAAGAAATTCTGGAAAACAAAAATAATAGCCTTCTTGTCAAATTATTAAACATAACAAAAGTAACAAAACAATTTAACATCACTTTAATCAACATAAATTTAGCAAGAGAAAAAACTATGTTATCTTTTGACACACAAAATGTGACCTCAAAAATAATAAGGCATCTAAAGTGCAGTCGTAAATCCGGATTTGGAGGTCTCGTAAAAATGTATATTAACCTGAATGTTAGTTTCTTCAGAGATATTGATATATGAATATGTTTCATTTGTTTAACATAACAATGTAAGTATCATATTAAAACTTAAGCGATACAACTAGAAACTTGATTTTCTGATACCAACCAACCTTATTTATTTAAAATGAATCAATAAATAATAATGTTTAGGATGAATCATAAAGGAAGATTCGAATAAACTACTCTTAGATAATTCCCTTTCCAACCTACCCGGTCCGAGTAAAAGGGTATAAAAAGGCACGGCGCGTTGTAAACGGCCTCTTTGGATGATGCTCTGCGCTTTTTGGTTCTCTTTGGTTATTGGTAGTAGGCAACTGACAGGTGCCAGGGGATGTAATAATTTTGGTTCGGGTCGTGTTATATTATTCTGATGTAGTTATTATTTACTTGTCTTAAGCCAAAACCCGAATTTTTTGCCTGTACCTAATTGATGAATCATGAAACTGCCAGACTGCGGCTAGAATTAATATTAATTAACGAATTACTTGAGATTACAACTTAACGCAATAACACGGGGCACAAAGATTTTTTTAATTTTTGTCGACGCCATCTTGGATTTTCATTATGACCAAATTTTAGTTATCAGTGACCCCAAAAACCACGAAAATGACACCCATGACGATAAAACCGAAAATTTTTGTCAGCGCCATCTTGGATTTTCATTTTGACCTCAGTTTCGTTACCAGCGACCCCAGAAACCACGAAAATGACACCCATGACGATAAAACCGAAAATTTTCGTCGGCGCCATCTTGGATTTTCATTTAGACCTAATTTTAGTTATCAGTGACCCCAAAAACCATGAAAATGACACCCATGACGATAAAATCGAAAATTTTCGTCGGCGCCATCTTGGATTTTCATTTCGACCTAATTTTAGTTATCAGTGACCCCAAAAACCACGAAAATGACACCCATGACGATAAAACCGAAAATTTTCGTCGGCGCCATCTTGGATTTTCATTTTGACCTAATTTTAGTTATCAGTGACCCCAAAAACCACGAAAATGACACCCATGACGATAAAACCGAAAATTTTCGTCGGGGCCATCTTGGATTTTCATTTTGACCTAATTTTCGTTACCAGCGACCCCAAAAACCACGAAAATGAGACCCATGACGATAAAACCGAAAATTTTCGTCGGCGCCATCTTGGATTTTTATTTTGACCTAATTTTAGTTATCAGTGACCCCAAAAACCACGAAAATGACACCCATGACGATAAACTCGAAAATTTTCGTCGGCGCCATCTTGGATTTTTATTTTGACCTAATTTTAGTTATCAGTGACCCCAAAAACCACGAAAATGACACCCATGACGATAAAACCGAAAATTTTTGTCGGCGCCATCTTGGATTTTCATTTTGACCTCAGTTTCGTTACCAGCGACCCCAAAAACAACGAAAATGACACCCATGACGATAAAACCGAAAATTTTCGTCGGCGCCATCTTGGATTTTCATTTTGACCTAATTTTCGTTACCAGCGACCCCAAAAACCACGAAAATGAGACCCATGACGATAAAACCAAAAATTTTCGTCGGCGCCATCTTGGATTTTCATTTTGACCTAATTTTAGTTATCAGTGACCCCAAAAACCACGAAAATGAGACCCATGACGATAAAACCGAAAATTTTCGTCGGCGCCATCTTGGATTTTCATTTTGACCTAATTTTAGTTATCAGTGACCCCAAAAACCACGAAAATGACACCCATGACGATAAAACCGAAAAATTTTGTCGGCGCCATCTTGGATTTTCATTTTGACCTAATTTTCGTTACCAGCGACCCCAAAAACCACGAAAATGAGACCCATGACGATAAAACCGAAAATTTTCGTCGGCGCCATCTTGGATTTTTATTTTGACCTAATTTTAGTTATCAGTGACCCCAAAAACCACGAAAATGACACCCATGACGATAAACTCGAAAATTTTCGTCGGCGCCATCTTGGATTTTCATTTTGACCTAATTTTCGTTACCAGCGACCCCAAAAACGACGAAAATGAGACCCATGACGATAAAACCGAAAATTTTCGTCGGCGCCATCTTGGATTTTTATTTTGACCTAATTTTAGTTATCAGTGACCCCAAAAACCACGAAAATGACACCCATGACGATAAACTCGAAAATTTTCGTCGGCGCCATCTTGGATTTTCATTTTGACCTAATTTTAGTTATCAGTGACCCCAAAAACCACGAAAATGACACCCATGACGATAAAACCGAAAATTTTTGTCGGCGCCATCTTGGATTTTCATTTTGACCTCAGTTTCGTTACCAGCGACCCCAAAAACAACGAAAATGACACCCATGACGATAAAACCGAAAATTTTCGTCGGCGCCATCTTGGATTTTCATTTTGACCTAATTTTCGTTACCAGCGACCCCAAAAACCACGAAAATGAGACCCATGACGATAAAACCAAAAATTTTCGTCGGCGCCATCTTGGATTTTCATTTTGACCTAATTTTAGTTATCAGTGACCCCAAAAACCACGAAAATGAGACCCATGACGATAAAACCGAAAAATTTTGTCGGCGCCATCTTGGATTTTCATTTTGACCTAATTTTAGTTATCAGTGACCCCAAAAACCATGAAAATGACACCCATGACGATAAAACCGAAAAATTTTGTCGGCGCCATCTTGGATTTTCATTTTGATCTAATTTTAATTATCAGTGACCACAAAAACCACGAAAATGAGACCCATGACGATAAAACCAAAAATTTTCGTCGGCGCCATCTTGGATTTTCATTTTGATCACAACAGCTGGTTGACCTCAGTTGCGTTATCAGCGACCTCGAAAACCATGAAAAAAACCAGTTGTAACCGTGTCCACCAGGGGTGGCCACAGTGAATTATTTTGATAATGATTCTCACTGGCCGGGGGTAGCCAGCGGGAATTATTTTTAAAAGTTGTGACACTGTCCACCCGGGGTGGACAAGCAGGGGGTGGACAGCGGGAATATACCAAAAAAATCTAATCGCTTCTTTCTGTCTCTTTGTTCCGATAATCTCCGAAACGGCTGGACCTACTCTGACGGGACTTACACTGGTCGATGCTGATATAAAAGGATTAACTTAGCTTACAACATTTATTTAAGATTAGCACTCCGCCCGCGACTTCGTCCGTGAAAATTGTGATAGCTCGGCTAATTTGCATGATATAAAAATAATTTATAGCCTAATAGCACTCACGAATAATGTAGCTTTCTGCCAGTGAAAGAATTTTTAGAATTGGATCATTAGTTCCGGAGATTACCCCCTACATACAAACAAATTTTATCTCTTTATAATATTAGTATAGAAAAAGGATCAAGGCTCCATTAAAAAAAAATTGAAACAAGTGAAATTGTTAACAAAATTCGATTAAAGTTGGGAAGTAATATTTTTATTATAATTTCACGCGGGCGAAGGTCGTGGGCAGGTAGTTAATTAATAAGATGCTCTTACCTTATAGGAACGTTTTAATTTTTGTTAATTAAACTGTTCCTGAAATAGATTTATGTGTCTTCCTTGTAGGCCTACAAGGAAGACACATAAATCTATTTTTGCTCAGTAGCTAAACAGTACCAACGCTACATTAAATTTTGCTCACATGTTTTCTCGATTTTTGTGTGCGACGGGGATTTTTCCAATGCGCATATTTCAGTTTTCCCTTGACTAGTTTTGCTTTCAGCTGGCCTCGATACCGTCAATGTGTTTGACAGATCCTCGAACGTAAAAAACATGTCCGAAACCCGTTTCGATACAAACTTAACGTGTTAACATGTAGTTGGACTATTGGGTGCATGAAAATGCAGTGCAAAATGTTTATATTTGGCAATGTTTAATTAAAAAATATGCACACCAGTAGCGAAGGGTCAATTTTTGTAAGAGTTAAGCCGGAATACATAAATCTTTAATGTGATTATATTATTTGTCTATAGAATACTGACTGTGCCATTTTTCAAAGGGAAGCCGGTAAGAATCGAGTTCTATGGAACCTTCGCAAATGATACACACATACATTAAGTTAACGCCTTTTTTCAATGAGAGTAAGCAGAAATCACAGACGCCACCTGCTACGATCCTTACATACTCCTTTCTCCTCATCCAGGTTCATACATGTCATACATGCACGCCGGTTGCGAGTAGAACGCACCAGACCTTTCTGAAGAACCTCACTAATAAGGAATACGGTCAGTCAGTTTCTTCACTAACGAAATTACAAAATTAAGTGGTATTTTAAAGGCTTCGTGTTTATTATAGATTGATTTCGTCTTCCTAACCGCTTATAAATGTCAAAAAGTTTTCCGTTTACCAGTTACCACCGACATTGTTTCTTAATCGTCCACTTTCCTTTCATTCAGAAGGGGTTTATAACCACAAAAGGACGGGAAAGGAAGGAACAGCGGTTTCCCGTTCGATTCATTCACTAAATACAAAACTCAGAAATTAATATAGACTAGACAATAATGTTTTAAGTACTAAGCGGTCGCTCTAAATACCTCAAAACGTTCTATAATTAAAATGTAGACAATAAGAGTATAATAATCGCATTAAAGATGTCCGCGGAAAGGCATATAATAATATATGGTTTTGCGGCCATCGAAGCGCTTCGCTGCTTGCTCGTCTTCGTGGCAGTAGCAACACCATCTTGAGTGTATTCGTAGATAGATGGGTGTCTCCAATGCTTGGGACATTGGCTGAAACTCCACACTGAATAAAACATATATGTCTACTAACACTAGTTTTTAACATCATTGCTACTAAACACTATGGGCCTGATTCAGAAGGTAGTACTCCTCGATACTCGTTCGCATTGTGAAGAGGTTCCTGTCTCTGATGGAGCCCTAACCACCGGTAGCTTGGACCCTGCTCCCGACACCAGCGGAAAACCTGTTTTTTATAATTTTAAATGTTTTTTTTAGAAATGTAAAATATAAAGAATGTGTATTGAAATGAATAAACGAGGTAACAAAAATAAAATAAAGAAAACGAATAAAGGAAATAATAATCCGCAAAGTGATATTATTTCAGAGCAATGTCATACAACTTCAAAGCGTATTTTGAAACTACTATTTTATACCGCATTCGTATAAACTTAAGAAGATGCAGAACAACAAAACTTATACATTTTAACATAATAACGAATGCCGTTCATATTATAAACAAGGAAATCCTGTTTCTGCGGAGCGTGAAGTATATTTGTCTAGGTAAGATTTCAAGACACTAAATGGGGGAACGTCACGTCGCCAGCACTTGTCCTCAAGTTTGCAAGGCACTAGAGTTCCACATCGTGTCTACAACTTTTCACATAAACTGCACAACTTTACACAGCGCCACTTATAACAAATTGCCGTTTTCTATTCAACATATTGAAATTTTTGTAAAGTTCGCGTGTATTCAACGAATCCTCTTATTACTTTTAGTTTGTGTCCAAAAAGTGCGATTTTCCATTTTTGTTTGCAGTGTTACTTGTGCTTGTCCGGTGAGAGTTGGAGCCTGGGAGCCAGGAGTTCATTTTGTTAGGAACGTCACAGTTTAAATATATGCTAGTTTTCCATTCTCTACTTGCATCAACGTGAAGCTTATAAAGTGCGTTCAAATTCGTGATTACACAAACAGCGTAGACTTTGACTAACCCGATGTACTTTCACAGTGACTAATTCTCGTGTAGAACAACATGTTCATCATTAGCAATGTGTTGTGTAACTCCGTGCAGTTAAGATATGCTAATTTAAAACCTCAAATTGGGTACAAGCCCCGTACAGTGGAGTGTTGTGGCTTGGGTGTCGGCGGTGCGTTTGTAGTTGTGGGCTGTTCAAGAGCTGATACGATGCGTAACAAAGCATTTGGTTCGCTTAACCGGTGTTTGAGATGCATACCTGAATGATTATCTTACTATTCTAAGGACTATAGGCAAACGTTATCGTCGCAGTATAATCTGATTGTGAGTTAGGGTTGTAACTCAATTATTTCGCTCCAAATGATTGGTTTTGGATTACAAAGCCAACAAAAACAACGTGACAAAATTTTTGCTCAATAGGTTAACATTTTGGTATAATGATTGACGTCTTAGAAGGTATTTCCGTAGTTTAAAAGTAACCAGTTTTGATCACGATAAAACACATCTACATTGAGTAATAACTTCTATCGGGATCGGAAAGGTCTCTTAAAGGTTAACCCACTTTTGGTGCCAACCAAGCCTTTACATCCTACACAACAACCAAGTCCCAGGTAAGTCTTATTTATAAACGTGAACAGCGCATCTATATTTAGAAAGACAATATTATTGAAAAGAACATTTTCTGGTATAAGCGCTTTGAGATTTTATTTTTTGCACTCTTTCCTACAGAAAACTGAAGCTAAACTGAAATTAGGAATTTGTAAGTGATTTTCGTAACGTGACATCATAAAATGTTCTGTTATACACACTGCATCAATATTAGTGTTTTTTTCTTCCAATCCCTGCATACAAACCGTCAGCGCAATTGTTTTATTTAAAAGTCCCGCTATGTTCTGATGCATCACGTATATGCTGTTTACACTTACCCCCCAAAGGTTCATTGGAAGACCAGCGTCAGACAGCATCACCTGTTTGGCATGAATACTGAAATGGACCTTTTTGGCGCAGCTGTGAGGCACACAGCACATATAATCATTTTCTCATCTTTTTAATTTTTTTTTAATTGTTATTTAATTTTTTATCTTGTATCTTTTTATTATGTCTGCTTGATGAACTGACGTCAAATAAACTTTATTCTTTCTTTCTTTCGGTACAAAAGTATGAATGAAGAAGAAAACCTGCGTAGATCCTAAATAAATGGAAACCTGGAACACAAGGTAGGTCATCTAAAGTTTCATGGAGTTCAACTTATCTCCAATCCCGTAAACGCAGATTTCCCAAGCATTGCTAATTCTCGCTGTCCCATGACGAGACAAAGCAAACAAATAACCGAAAATCCATTACAATTATTTATTCGAAAGACAATACTTATTATCCTATTACAAAAGTAAATGAAGAAATTTGAAGTCTGCCTCCAATAATTTGTTCCTTCTCTTCCAATTACGCGGAGAGAATGAAAATAGGTATCAAAGTACAAAATGTCTTAGGAATAAACTTGAATTATTATTTTTTTACTTAATTGTTTCTTTGTGTTATTTAAGACAACCATGTATGAGTGAAGAAGTCGTTGTAGCAATTAATTCCATTGTAATGTTGTGTTGAGAACTTTTTGAGAATATGAAAGCTAGGATCGAAATAAATAGCCTCTGAACTTTAGAATAATTATTTTACTGTTAAATGGATTAGTGTTTAACATGAGGCACAGTAAACACAAAAATTTAATCTTACTTCATGCAGTTTAAGTAAAAAAAATAACTCACTGACAGAAAAACATTAATACCAAGAGATTGGCTCATTTTGTGAACACAGATCGCCATGTTACACAATATTTTAGTAACGAAAATTAACTTTTTATAAATTAAAAAGCAGTTGAAAAAACTAAAAAACCCGACGGAAAAAACTGAAAAGCATAAAACAAGCACATTTTATATTAAACAAAAGTTAGAAACAGGGGGCCCAATTGAATATAAACTTATGAAAATGGAATGGGCCCCGCCTGCTTCCAACTTTTATCCAAATCCGTTCACCCGTTTAAGAGTTACGAGGGAACATAGAAACGGACATACATACATACAGGTCAAAAACATAACCCTCCTTTTGAGCTTCGCCGCAGTCGAGTAAAAAAATCGAATCAGCCTTGATAATTATCAGATAATCTTTACATAGTATAAAACTAAATCGCTCCCGCTGTTTGTACGCTTAGATACAACACAACGGATTTTAATGCAATTTTCAACAATAGATAGAGTGATTCAAGAGGAAGGTTTATATGTCCATGTGTATCTACATTGCACTGGTGCAAAGCCGGGGCAGGTCGCTTCTAGTTTCCCGATAATTCTATAGATAATTCGATGGGAAATCACATGGAATACACGGCTTGTACCGATATAAATATCGGTAATCAGAATAATCCAAACAGGGTTTAATTCATATCTAGCGTGACTGGTAGCCATAGGTACGCTTTCAGTATATTACACCTAACATCGTCTTGTTTCTGCCCAGATTATAGGAGGTAATCCATTACCTGCCCGACCAGCACTAAGCTTCCAATAGCCCCAAAATAATATATTTAGATAGATAGAATAAGCCTTGTTGTTCACCATAAACTGGAGTAGTGTAGAATCGATGTTTGTTTTCATTTAAGTTTTCATTTTCGGTGCCGCCTGATTTGCCTCCTCGATCGGCAAAACTCATATTACCAGCCTATAACATTCCCACTGCTGGGATACAGGCTTCAGAGAATGGGGCGTAATTCACCACGCAGATCGAATGCGGATTCGTGGAAGTCACAAATGTCATGGAATTTTTTGTTCAAGGACATTCCGGTAACACGAAATATAAAACCAGGACCACGACCCTCCACTATTTTTCGCAGTTTCGTACCGATTTACACTGATCCGAATATGACCCCCCCCTCCCCCTCCCTAAAGAAATAAAAGTACTACAGATACAGCGTACGATTTACGTTCAGAACATAAATTCAGTTAAATGTAAATAGGTATCCGAGATAAAGTGCAAGATTTTTTTTTATTTTTTTTTTATTCAATAAACACTGTTACAATATTTTACCAACGGAAACATACCACACAGACCATCGTGGGTTTAACAGTGGTCTGCCAGACACGGCAACTCGGTGCTTAAGAATTTAAACAACTTAAGAATTTCTTAATTGGAAATATATAGGAACAGTATAGGTAGGCACTTAAAAGACACTTTCTAGACTGTACCACAATCTAGAAAGTATCTTTTTAGTACCTTCGAGCAATTTTTCACATTTATTGCATTTACAACTATCTGTTACTGTTTTCCCAATAACAAAACTTCAAACAGCTTATCTTCGTGTTGGAACACTTTTGATCTATCTTCGGTGTCAATCTATCGAGCTAGATTGACGCAGGGGATAGCTTTAGAGCGTTATTGCGACGCAAAGCCTATCAAGAGATCAACACTAGATACGAGTTAAGTCGAAATCACAAATGGATAGGTTACCTCATGGGGAATGGCCGTTACTGATGATGATGATTATTTATACAGCAATAAGAGTGCTGGTATAAATTTTGATGGATAGAGAGGGAGGGGAAGACTAAAGAAAGATTGATGGATTTTTTTAATGAAAAAGGGGGGGTATCCAAATGATAGCGCGACGGTTAACTGGCGAGCACTTGGAATCAGTGATCCCAAGTAACATGAGACAAGGACAGGAAGATGCCGTGTCGACGGCGCGTTCGTGCTCCACGCGCGCCTCAAAGAGATGTCAGCAACCACGTAGAGATACCGTGGCCCTGGAACACAAAGGGCAAAGAAGGAACATGGATGGGTTTTAGTCAGTACGAGTCTGACACTCCCTTTCGCTCCGCCCAGAGTGGGGGGGGGGTCATTTGATGATTTCCCATCTGAAAAAAAAAAGGGCAAGAAGATGATGATAACTTACATCCAAATTTTATAAATGTGGAACGTTGTGGAATGTTTTGAACACTTAATAATGTATAAGGCATATGAATACGGGCTATCGCATCTATCTGATGGTGCTGATCCGGGAAAGTAGAAGTTCTAACTCTAACTGACAAAGGTATCATCATCTGCCTAGCCTTTTCCCAACTATATTGGGGTCGGCTTCCAGTCTAACCGGTTGCACCTGAATACCAGTATTTTAGAGAAGCGACTGCCTATCTGACCTCCACAACCCAGTTAGTACTGGGTAATGTGATACCCCTTGGTAAGACTGGTTGTCAGACTTTTTTTGGGCCACTGACTACCTTACGACTGTCAAAGATCTACAAATGGCAGCCGGGACCAACGGCTTAACGTGCTTTCCGAGGCACGGAGGAAACTCGGCATGTAATGGGCGGTCACCCATCCACAGAACAATCTAGGCAAGCACGGCTTAATCTAAAGATCGACCCGAGCGGCTGTTATTATTTAGCTACGAGCTCTTCTAACTGACAAAGGCAGAACATCTCTAAATAGGCTGTCGTAAACTTACAGCACACATCTTTGAGTCGGCCTGATTCGACACGCTTTGGCAAAACTGGTTGGTAAAATATACATTCTTTTTGGCCGACGTATTATGTAGAAGTATTCTATCCCAGTAGAACTTTCCCGTGGGTTAATTTCTGACCTCCACGTGGGCGAAGCCTCGGGCAAAACCTGTATTAAATTCAAATGTGAGTGGTTGTAAAATTATCAAAATTATTTAGTTCAGTTATTAACTAAAACTGAGTTTGTGCACTTTAATAACGACTGTTTGTAACAAGTGCAAAGTTTGACCAGTTGAAATGCACTCAGCTTTTCTCCTGAGAATAATAATAATATGTTTGTACTAATTGCTACAAAGTGCTACGATGTGTGTTATTTTAATGATAATATAACTGTGACGAATAAAGTCGCCTATGTGAAAGAAAGCTCGTGGCTAAATAATAACAGCCGCTAGGATCAATCTTTAGGTTAAGCCGTGCTTGTCTAGGTTGGTCTGTGGATGGGTGACCGTCCATTACATACCGAGTTTCCTCCGTGCCTCGGAAAGCATGTTAAGCCGTTGGTCCCGGCTGTCATTTGTAGATCTTTGACAGTCGTTACTGGTACAGTGGACCAAAAAGTCTGAAAACCAGTCTTATCAAGAGGTATCGTATTACCTAGTACGAACTGAGTTGTGGAGGTCAGACAGGCAGTCGCTCCATATAAAATACTGGTATTCAGCTGCATCCGGTTAGACTGGAAGAGGACCCTAACATAGTTGGGAGAAGGATAGGCAGATGATGTGTTTATCAAGAATTATGAACGAATTTAAGACCAGGGAGCTAAAATTGACTGACAGGTCTCAAATCTTATTTATAAATGATAGATGTAAACAAGGAGACATTTACTAACCCGCACTGGATCCGCACGGTGGATTGTGGCCCGCCCTGGCACAGAGATTCTGCATGTGGCCTTGCAGGGGAAACATTATAGATCGCGACACTTTGGTCGACGGCGTTCGGCGATTTGTCCTTACAAAGAGAGCGTGCGGATTCGTACGGCATCCAATATTTTGTATGGACGAATCGTCGAACTGCAACGATAAATGCAACATTAATTAATAAAATTAATAAATTAAATTATTATAAATTAATTATTATTGCTGATGATGCTAAACTAGGTATTATAAAAGTAAAACTACTCAATAGATAGGCATCATGCAACAGAATTTTATTGCTGTGTCCATTAGAAAACATGTAATAAAAAAACACATCGAAAATAACAATCTTGCATCTGACCATTAAAAAGAAACAACAATAAAGGAGTAGGGGCATACCGTTTCCCCAAACCACCATCTGTTTCCCAAAATCAATTAATTAGCCCCATATATTATTAATAATACTCTAACAGGTTGCAAATACCGTCACATATGTACGCAGAGGTGGCTGCGGTGTAACAAAGTTACGCAATTACTGGCACCAACGGATTTGGGAGCCGTCCCAAAGCCGCAGGTACACTGCCGACGACGGTTGCCACCTTTGCGCCAGCACCACTATTTGCTCACATCATTAGCACATTACATGCTGAAAACTTTCTTAGAAGGAAAATAATAATGTTTGGGACAGTTAATGTTGTTGTTCAATTTATTCTTTTTTTTTTGTTGCTCAAAAGCAAAAGTTGGACAATTGTCTCTAAAGTTATTTAAAAGCATGCCATTATTTTATATATCTTCTTTGAATTCAATATATTTTCGAGTATTGAGAATCGATGGAATCATAATATCATCGTCAGTCCTAGAATTTAGATACGTATAAATTTGACACCATCAATTTCTGCAGCGTGCATGTATTATTTAATAGATGTAGGACTATATGTATATATAGTATTAATATCCACAGATTATCAAGCTACGAGTGTCAGAATGGTTAGTTCTTATTTACTGTGTCTAAAGTATCTCTAAAAAGGTGTGTAGGGAAAAGGGGTTTTATCAAGAAAAACACAGAGAGACAAGACTATTCATTTATTTCGGTTAGGCTTGTCATATTTATAGGTAACGTCAATTACCTATCAAGCTACGTCCATTCGCAAACCTAGGTCTTCGTGGAGAAGAATGGACAAGAAACTCCACGGTAACATCTTTTAAAATATGATACCAGGACAATTATACGTTGTCCTGGACTATTCTCAAGTTATAACAATTTATCAGTGTAGATAAACAATAAGCAATATAAGCCAAATAATAACATATTTCTAGCACATAGTTATCAGGAATATTCACAGTATAATAGTATAATATCAAATAACTTACATAAACATTGTAGAACCTTAAGGTAATCCAAATAGGTTCCAGCTTTACATATTTGGTATCTTCATTACTATGATACTTTCAAACGTAATACTATACACATGGTACACACAATATACCAATCAGGGTATGTCTTAACCCTTCGAACACTTACAGCAAAAAAAGCCCCGAATTTTCGGCAACATCTATTTTTATACCCGTCAAATCATAATCATACCCATCAAAAATAGCCGCCATAATAAACCAATGGCAAATGGTCATACATTAAACCTAAATAACTAATAACGTAGATAATAATTAACAAATCCTGTGTAAGGGAACTATTTTAAAACTTCATTACATAATTTAGCAATCTAGTATGTATTTATTTATAATATTTATGTTTAATCCCATAAAATATGAACATCAACTGATAGTTCAGAGAATTGATTAAAACAACTTGATATATTTAAATTGCAAGATAAGATCTAGGAAACATTATAAATATCATTTAATTATTACTAATTCATTTATTAGCAATATAAAGTAAATAAACATTTAACTTGATTATTCAAATATCACAACTATCTTTCGTTTTGAAACTAAGCCTTTTAAGCCACAATGGAAACTATTTCTATAAAATACATCGGGCTATAAAATATCTCTGGGAAAATGTATATTAGGTTTATTTGAAATTAGAACCTTTCTGTTCTCAAGATATTAATTTACGATGATATTTAACTTACAATATTCTTGAAATGCTATGTCGCCATACGTCAATGTTATTTCACATCTGACAGCCGACGTTGCTTCATTTTATTGTTATTAATTTGGTCGGATATTCTCATAAATATAAGGCTATGCTATCACATGCATCAAATACAGACACATTTCTTTGCCTCATACTAGGAATTTGTCCTGTATTGTGGGTGCGTTTACAAATATTTAAACTCACATACACAAACAGCCAAATCTGGAAAACTACATGTAGGTCATGCAAATATTTGTTACGTGCGTGAAAATATGTTATTCAAGTACATTTTTTAAGTTGATCGACTATTACTCGTAAAGTTGTAAAGCCTACTTATCTGTGATAGTTTTTCTTTTAATTTCATTATACTACTACAGTGAATTTCACATACCCAATCACCAACGATTAGCTGGTAGAGGGGTGTTCCAGTATTACATTTCGGGAGTGTATGACGTATGTTTAAAAGTCTTCAATTCCGGCACTTAATCTGTCAAAATAAATGACGTCTAGAAACCTTTTTCCCTTCATACAAACAATCATATTGAGGAAAGGATTGTTATTCTTTCACTCGGACAGCGTTGAGTCCATTACTGTCCATTATGAGCTTAACACTTGAAAAAAAATACATACACGCTTAGATAGTGCCTACGTACTAGGGTTGTAGGAAAAATGTAAAAAAAAGATGTTTAAAGCTGGATCGACCACATCCGAAGTATGAATTAAATTTTATTCTCTGTATTCTATTGACTTTAGCGATTGAATCATATTTTAAGTACTAACACGGGAATTGCTCCGAAATAGTTTGTATGCGATACATGTTAACGCATTTACTCGTATTTATTTCAATCCTTTTACATGATATCAATTTGGAGATTTTAAGCTGTTTTTAGCCCACGGATTTGGACCGTTTGGTTGAAATCACCAGTCAATACCAAAGTAGTCTACTGATGCCCACTTTTTTCATTCCCAACGAAACTGCTGCTGCATGGCAGCGACAATATGGAGTTTTATATAATTAACCGTTTATATTTTTTGCATCTTGTTGATAATAATTTAACTAGTTGAAAAAAGGACCATGGGCAATTTCCTATGGAACCTGGGCCTTTGAGAGACTAGAGAATCTGTTACTTTTATTTGACAGCCTCCTGAAAGTCAACTCCTGAAAGCCAGAATCAACTGTGGCGCCCACCTGAAAAGCGCCCAGAGAATGAAGCTCGACGACGTCCCAGAGAAACAATTTAACTACCTTGGATCCCGCAATGAAATTCATCAGAAAAGAATAGCGGAGGAGTATAAAACATAATTACCACTTCCCTCCAGATCAGCAGGAGACATCGGCGACTTTAGTACTAGTTGCAATAATTGCAATTAATTGATTATAAATTAATTGTAATTGCTTTAAAAAAAGTATTTGAATTAGAGTACTAATTAAGAGCCAAAATTCGAGACATATTTCAATTCTGGTGGTCTTACGCCCATTTTGACCATCACCATTTTGCATTTCGATTACTAGTACCTATATGACCAAGAACCTGCATGAACTTAAATAGATTTATCGTCACTTCCACGAAATCGTTGTTTCTATGAAGCTTTGGACAGCGGTAGGATGAGTTGATTGATTGAATGACATTACGAATTCCGTTCTATCGCCTATCAATCGCTCTGCGCAGCGTGAATAGAGGACTGCGTCATTGCCTCGCCTTAACTAGCATTGTTTCATAACAATTCTAGCTCAATCGACTAGTGTTATGGCATTGTTGGGTCATAATTGACCCTTTGGTGATACTATAACAAATGCATCATTATTTCATTGAATTGTTTCGGTAGGTATTTATTTTAAAAGACCACTAAACAATATTGCAACGGATTTGCTCCGAAACTTGTACTGTTAAGTTTTAATCACTACGATTGAATTCTGTTAACAACTACATATTATTAACTATTGTAGCAGTGTTTAAAAAATTTGAAAAATTACCTATACTATATAATAAACACGTTTGTCACTTGGAAGCATCGTCGTTACAGGTGTCGACAGTCTGACACCCAGTTTTACCGAGTGGTATCGTGTTTTACCCAGTAATTGGATTGTGGAGATCAGATAGGCAGTTACTACCTGCATGTATAATACTAGTTGTGTACCAACAGGGGTTGGCAATCGCTTTTATTAATGTATATATATTTAATTAAAAACCAGTTAGACAACTCCTGATACTATTCCTGCTTATAAATTTCCAGGCTGTGGACATCCAGTCCCTTCCACAGAGTCTAAAAAATGTCATTAAACCTCCGATACCGGCCGGCGACGAGGTGGTCTTGATTTTTTTCTAAATGTTCAAGCAATTAACGCTGTTCTCTTTTGCGAGGTTTGCTAAGTAACTTGGGAATACTATTTCTGACATTACAATGTTCTATGTTGTATTCGTATTTGAGCAATCAGACTGGCCGGTCCTGGCAAAAGACAAAGTTGTTTGTAAAAGCGAGTATGACGCCTTTGCGAGGCTGTGAGACAACATTGGCTAGTTAGTTGGATAGTTAGTTAGCTCAAAGCCAGCGTTCCTATTAGTTGTTTTTTGAAAATGTCAAATTATATCACAATATCACAGTTTAGGCAGGGATGCACCTTATATTACACGCACCTTTCGCCAGTTTTTTTTTAAATCCCATGTAATAGGGGGGCGAGCCTATTGCCATTAATCGGGTACGAATCCAGACACCGTGGTTGCTACTGAAATTCCTGATGGAAAAACCCAATAACACTTTGTCCGACCTTGGAATAGAACCCAGGACCTCATGCTCGTCAGACATTTCATGCATATTTTGAAGATGCTAAAAGTCCATAATGCAAAAATGTAGGTCGGATATGTCAGGATTTATTCCGTTAGGCTCGTACATCATGTGGGCAGAAGATGGGTTTCGTGCAATAAAAGTACACTGGGTCAGATACACTGTTTCTATTAAACTAAAAAAATACTTGAAATTACAATTTCACACAATAACACGGAGCACAATGAATCTGGTACAGTTCCAAGACGTCTCAACTCCGCCGCGATCAGACTTTGACTGTCGTCCTCGCCTCGAGCTGTAAACATCAGGGATCTGTAAAAGCACGCTGTGGTGTGTGTAGGCTTGTAAGTAGGTCGCGTGACGTCACCACCATCGCACTTGCGATTCATTTTAAGTCAGTACTAACGACCGGATCTGACATGTATTGGATTTTAAACTTTATTATTGTTACTGGCAGTGTTACTTATTTGAAACAGACAATTATCTTCTTAGCGAATCATAACGCTGCTCTAGAAAGTATCCCAGTAAACAATAGTTTGGTGAAGAGCTACTGTTCACCAGAGGCAGTAGTTATGGATCTAGGCAAAAAATTGCTGGTTTTGTATTCCCAGTTTCAGTTAGCTTCCTATTTTCCGACGATACCCTACTCCCTCGGCTTGATTGGAGCGTGAATGCTAACAGTATCGAACTCGTCATTTGCCTATGGATTCATAAAGTTTCCTATTCGATCATGGCTTGTTTCTCCTTGTAGTTAGACCTATTTTAGGGTTTAATGGCGAGCCTTAGGACCTCATTGCTACTGTTTTTATAAATTATACTTACTTTTGCAAAATAGATGAAATTAATTCAGGAATTTCTCTGCGGAAATCCATGCCATTTAACGTTTTTTCAAATATTTATTGTTAATTTCGCGAAAAAGATCCAGGCTTGGATGGACCAAATGGCTAAAATGGGCGTTCAACCTTAATAATTAGCCTGTAGCTTATCATTTTTGCAGTTTTGTCTTTGTTTTAATGATTTTTACAAATTTTAGAGAAAAATAATGGTACCAAACAAGAGGAGCTAGTGGCTAAATAATAACAGTCGCTCGGGTCGACCTTCAGGTTAAGCCGCGCTTGCCTAGGTTGGTCCGTAGATGGGTGACCACCCATTACAAACCGAGTTTCTTCCGTGCACTTTAAGCCTTTGGACCCGACTGTCAATTGTGGATATTTGACAGTCGTTATGTAGTCAGTGGCTCCAAACTCAAACAACCAGTCTTACCAAGGGTCGTATCACCCAGTACTAACTGGGTTGTGGAGGTCAGATAAGTAGTCACTCCATGTAAAATACTGGTATCAGCTGCATCCAGTTAGACTGGACTCCGACCCCAACATAGTAGGGAAAACACTAGGCAGATGCTGAACGGTACGTAACTAATTTAACTACGGACTTAACTACTTGTATATTTTTCATTTCTTAAGAGGAAAATCAAGGTTTATTTGCTTATCCTGCTGCCCTTTAACTTCTTGGCCACGAGCGTCACGTTCAAGCAACACGTGCTTTGAGACAACAACTGAGGGACAAGCAAACGAAAGAAGTCTCTGGGGAGTCAAGAACATTCAGTTCCTCCTCAAATAATTGTCAGTCTTGCGACGTCCAAATAAGTGTAAAATAATATATAGTATACGGGGCGGAAGGGACACCGACGCAAAAACGCTTATCACGTATTCAGTTCATCATTCTGAACCCGCCTAGAAACATTTCATCGATAATTTTTTTTTTAAATCTGCTGTTCCAATACATTTTGACCGTGTAGGTATTGCACTTTTGTAAGAAACAGCAGATTTAGAATAATGTTCTGAATACGTGGTAAGCGTTTGTGCGTCGGTGTCCCTTCCAACTTGATACCTACGTATCAAAAATATAGATACACAACACAAATAAAAATAAAAAACATACATAAAGGGTGTAAATAGACCCTTATATTATATGTACTTTATGTGACTATGTGAGTAGACACATAGACACATACAAAATTGGTACCAATAATAAAATATGTACGTAGTTAAAAATAAAAGTTAAGTGAAAGGACCTACCCTGAACACAACGTCATATTGTACCAACAATCTGTTTTTCCAATATTCCAATTCAAAAACAAAGTGCAGATGAAAATGTGTAACTGAACTGATTTTTACAGGCTACTGTTTGTTTGTGTGAAAATAAAACGATTACAATACAAAATCTGGTGCAAAAATAAAACTGGCTAACTATCAAATATTCAAAAGTTATCACGATGCTTTTATGATAAAAATATCTGAAAATGTATGACAGTAAATAGTAGAATGAATTTCCAATATGGGATAAACCGTAGAATAGGTAGATTTTTTCAACCTTGAGTTAAAAAATGATCCGAAAATAATAACGCCAATAGATATTCCAATCCAAGCTTTGTGTATTGGAAAATTCTTATTTAACAATGGCTAATTAACTTCCTATAAAATTCAGCTGGTTACGAAAAAACTTTCCGACCATTTATTTCACGAAAACACCCTGAATTCGATTAAGCCCGATTAAGGGATAGCTGAAAACTTCAATTCTGCTGGAAAAAAAATCCTTTTTATCGAGGCAGCATTATGAAGACGGTAGGTGAAAAGAGTAAATGGTGTGAAATAATCCGAACTCTTAGTTCTCCGTTGCTGAAAACGAATTTATTGCCCTCGATACCCATACAAGCGGGTTTTATTGACACCTTTAATAACAAACCGACGGGCATATGTATACGGCAGATGCCAATACTGCATTAAACGGCTTCTATTATACACAGTCTGTCGATGTTTGGTATTATACAGTGCTATATTTTGTGTGCTCAATTTTGTTTTTCATTTGCATATCATATTCGAGATTTCGGTGCCTGACAAAAATTCGTGTAACAGCTGTTTGTTATGGTTGTGGTCGACAAAGGATAGGCTCGTTGGCGCTATTCGTGACTAAGCGTGGGTTTCTCGAAGTTGTATTGAGTTCGTGTAACAGTACCTATCATTAGAAACCGCATTGGGTTGGTAGCCACAGGAAAACCAATACATGTCGCATTGACTGTGAACTGTTTGGTGTATTAATGAACAAACTAAAAAAAAAAATTATAAAAAATAAAGACAATCAATCTAATAAAATAGATATAATAATTGATATTGAATTAAAATAAATTACTTCCCATTCTAAAGTTACATCAAGACCAATATGAGAAAGGCACGATTGGATACTTAAAAGACTAGTAGGAAGGATGCAACACAAAGCAACTTTACAGCAACAAACAATACGTTGCCTACATGCTGTCAAGCCTAAATAAATTGCTATCGAACAAAAACGGCTTAAATCCTCGAATACGCATGCTTTCGACACGAAGAAAATTACATTCAATAAAAAATGGAGAATTCCAAACTAGGTTTTTGCCCTGACAGAAATTCGAAAAAAAACATGGAAACATCACAGTGTTGTTAAAACTTGCACGTAAATCTGACCGGACTTTTGGTGTATTCGTTAGGCGGTTACCATGCATAACGTAAGCTCGGCAAAACATGTCTAACGAGAGTTGTGTATTTTCGCATTTCCGAACAGGTAGGTGACATTTTTATTTTACCAATGAGTCGTGCCGTTTCAGTTAGGGTCATTTTTAAATATTGTTGGGTAAAATTATGAGTGACAGATACAATTATAATACACTGTTAATGCTTTTTTTTTTAACGTGGTAAAATCATCAAATGAGTCCTCCCACCCAGGGCAGAGCGGGAGGGACTGTCAGACTTGTACTGACTAAAATCCACGGTGTCCTTCAATAGCCCTTTATGTTCCAGGGTCACGGTAATTCTATGAGTCCCGCGACCCCGGCAGGCTTTGGCCCTCTAGAGGGGGGCCCCGTCATTATGCTGACACTCTTTAAGGCGCGCGTGGAACACAACGCGCCGTCGACCCGGGCATGGTCCATGGTCGGACAGTGAGTCGCCCATTACTCGCCGCCCGCATGCCCGCGCCTACGGTGGCCGGAGATCGTCTGCCGACGTCCGGCGCCGTGGGCATCTACCACTGCGGCTGGGGTGGAGGGAGGACGCTGTCCTCTCCCTCACGCGGCCCGCCTCCTCCTTCGCGAGCATGACTGCTTCGCAGAAGGAGGCGACCGCTTCCCACTCCGTCTCACCCCGCAGCATGGCATCGACCAATGCCGGGCGCGAGAGGTCTCCGCCTATCGCCGCCGTGAGGACACGGCGGTGCTCTGCCCAAGCGGGGCAGTCCTGAACCGTATGCTCCACCGCGACACTGTTAATGCTTTTTTTTTTTTTTTATCGTGATGAAATCATCAAATGAGTCCTCCCACCCAGGGCAGAGTGGGAGGAACTGTCAGACTTGTACTGACTAAAATCCACGGTGTCCTTCAATAGCCCGTTATGATCCAGGGTCACGGGAATTCTATAAGTCCCGCGACCCCGGCAGGCGACGCTGTTAATGCTTTGATAATTTTGATTTATAACAACTTTTCATCGCTGGTCCAAACAAAACATTTATTCATCAGGCGTTTATTGCATTAAGCAACAACATTTAGTGTAAAATGACCAGACCCATTTATTCTAGAAACCTATCAGATTTTAAATGAAAACTATGTTTTATTCAGCCACCGCAATGATTACTAAGTTTCATGAAAATGTAAAAGCATCGTCATAATAACAAGAATAAAAGATTCTTTTATCTGTAGTTATTTGTAAAAAAATAAATACAACTAATAGTTTACACCGCGCTTGTAAACGTCAAGGATAAATTGAAACCATTTTGAAACAAATGGACGATCGAGTATTTCTCCTTTTTTTCCTTGTATTCAACATTGAAAACAGGAAAATACAAAATGCGATCAAGCTCGTTCCAGTTAAAGGTAATGAGCCCTTCTTAAGGGCTTACACTTTTTGAAATGAAAATTGTCAACAAATACAAAAAAAAAAACACAAAACACACACACTCAGCACACATAAACACAAAACACACATAAAGACACACACATACACAACACACAACACATTAAAAATATAAAAATACATGTCCTAGACCTATACAGTAACTCTTTTATTAGAACTGTCCTCACCAGCTATTGGACTATCTCGGTGGTCATTACAATTTCCTGGTGCTGTTAGAGATTTTCCGGAACAAAAATATTTATTTCCTAGTGTCACACTACCATCTTATTTATGGCAGTATTCTTGAAGCGTACAGTTTTTATAAAACATTCCAGGTAGGTAACCACAGGAAGGTAAGTACAAGTAAGTCTGTTTAAATGAAATTGGGTCAGAGCCCCACTTTTGTCCAAACCGCGTAAAATAAATGCAACTAGAGGAAGTTGACTTAAACCGCTTGAGGCCACGAATAAATTTGCTTCAAAATCATTTTAGAACACGTTTATTTTTCAAAAAGGAAATGTAAACAAAGCCGAACTATGTACCCACCACTTTAAAAATGTTTTATTCAATAGAAGAGAGTTAGGTGGTGGCAAACGTTTCATTATTCTAATGCCTGCGGTGGGCGGTGCCTAGATAGCCCAGGTGTTGCGAAGTAAATGTAAATATTTTATTGTGGAGGCACAAACAGCGCCTGAGAGATCAATAAAATTTGTTTGTTTTGTAAAATGCTCTCTGTTGTCTGCTTTATAGATTGTGAACATGAATTATTCAAACATACGAATGGGAGGAGTACCAACGAGTCCATTTGTTTTAATGTTACGCCTGATGAAACGTATAACTTTCGCCCTTTTTTTCGCCAATATGGTGGTGGGTTTATTATGATATGATTAATTCCGGACTTCGCCGATGTTTAACCATTCACGTCCTTTTTCTGCCATCCAATATGATCAGTCATTATTGGATACACAGGATTTTGTAATTATTATACGTGAATATTAATTTGGGTAATCCGTTATGGAAATGGGACAGCTAATTATCTAAAGCAAGAACAATTTAATTTAGTTGATTAGATTTTGTGTTAGTGTGACTCTCGATTTTGTGTTAGTGTAATTCTCATTTGCTCCGTTACCTAGAAGCAATTAAAAGGAGGCAATTTCAGATATAAACTAGAAATTAATGGATAGGTAATATTATCAGAATTTTTTATATAATTGTTTTTTTTACAAAAAAATCACCTAAAATATCAATCACTACACGCAAATAAGTAAATTCAATCCTCTCAACGAACTCAAATAAATCCAATACGAGAAGCACTGATATAACTTAATCAAATCCAGACAGATGGTAGTAAAAAACCTGCTGAGTATCATTTCCCGGGATTCTTGATAGACCCTTAACCGTACTGTTATGGTTAATCGGGATACGTCGGGATTACAGGCAAGTTACAGGCATGCTTAGGTACGTCGGGCAAACATAACGGCGTGAGCTCGAAAACTCAATTACTGACGCCGTTTCAAACATTACCTACGTATACGGTATACGTAGGGTTACCGCGCGTATCAATATCTTAACGGGATTTGTTACGGAGATATTGTACTGTTATTCGATTACTTTAGTTGATGTAAGTTTGATTAGAGTTTGATTAAAGATATTTTTTTTAAAATAGGTAACCTACTACCACACATTAAAAGTAAAAATGTAAGATAAGACTTGGATTTCAAAACACCACTTTTTTGGAAATTGGTTGATCTCACATAACATTATGATGATTGTATCTTTACACTATTATTTATGTTTTTATTTTTATGATGAACAAATCAAATTTGATACTGTTGTATCAGTACATATGTAGTAATTTTTAGGGGTCCGCTGACTGCTCTGCATGAACTAAACCAACCTACAGTACAGCAAAACGAAAATGCTCCATTTCCAACAGCCCTATTCGTATAAATCCTTGTTTTAGATCATTTCTACCTCCCCCATTATAACCCACGGCATTGTGTGTGATAGGTAAGCAAACTGTAATAACGTAAATATGTTTACATGAAGACCTTCAGGCGTTATTTCACGAGGACTTTGTAAACTATGACGTGCATGACTCTGTAATCTGTAAAATCTCTATTTGTATGTTATTACTTCATTTAATGTTAGATACTATTTTCTCAGCAGATTGAGATTCTCAGCAGAATGAGATCCTCAGCAGAATGAGTGAGAATGGTCAATGGACAATTCCTCACTGCTACAAAGACCAGATGCAGAAGAAATTCGAAAAAAGGAGCAGCTAAATGTACATGACAGATTGCTGTGCTGAGCAGGATACATAATAGAAAAAAAAGATACTATTTAATAAAATTGGGACGTATCATCTTAAGAGAATGGATAGCACCACCACCAATTATTTTTATTACATTAACAAAATACTCCTTTCTGCCTTCTACGATTCGCCAGCTAGATACACCTTAAAAAGGTGACTGGGTCAACTGGATGCAAAAAGCCAAGGTCTTCCACCTTGGGGGAGACCTTTATCCAGCACAAGTTTGCTACACTCTGATTGGAAAATCCGTCTTTGGCCAATAACATTAGGCATAATCATTTCACAGAATTCTATCATCTCATTTTGGGTATACTTCGTATCTCCTCGGTATTGTCCGGAATATCCGAGGTACTAACAAGATCGGATCTAATTGGTCCCCGAACTAATCACAGTCAGGTTTGGCGTCACACGTTTCTATTCAATGGACGTTACATGGCTACTGTGATTTACCACGAATTTGGAATTATTGTGAAGTGCCCTCGACTGAGAAAGGCGGTAGTCCTTGGGTGAGGGTTAACCCAAGGAGTAACCGTCCTTTCTTAGTTCTAAAACAAACACTACCATCGGGAAAAGTATTTTTGGGTTTTCCCATCAGGAATTTCTCAGTAGGAGCCACGGAGTCTATGATTGATTTGTGCCCGGTTGATGGCAATAGGCTCGCCCTCTATTACATGGGACTTATAACATAACTGGTGTAATGTGGGTGTACCATTAGGTACACCTCTGCCTAACCTTTCGGGGATTACAGGCATGATGTTGTGTTAAATTCGTGATTTTTCGACGAAATTAATTTTGCTTTTAGATTTCAATGTAAGCAGAAATTAAAACCACAAAGCCAGCCACGTCCGCCCGTTACAGTAAATGAGCTAGTTACTTTTATCTAGTTAATGTTATCTATGAGCCACTTCGGTTTATATCTGTAGTTTCCAGCTAAGAATAAGCCGTCCCATTCCTTTTCTTTCCCATGGGTACGGTGGCGCGATTAAGCTATCATATTAGGTAAATACTGCCTCATGGGTTTTGAGTTGAAAGTGGGGATGCTGCTTGTAGGCTAGGTGCCCTGGGGCTCATTTTTCAGTCAAGCAGGTTTCCTGCAATGAAAATACACTGGGTGTATCGCAATACACTGTTTCTATTAAACTAATAAATTACTTGAAATTACAACTTAACACAATAACACGGGACACAATGAATCGGGTACAGTTCCGGGACGTCTCAACTCCGCTGCGATCACACACTCAATGTCGTTCTCGCCTTGAGCTGTAAACATCACGGCTCTGTAAAAGTACGCTGTGGTGTGGGTAGACTTGTAAGTAGGTCGCGTGATGTCACCACTGGTGTACTTGCGATTCATTTTATGTCCGTACCAATGACCAGATCCGAGATGTAGATAATGGAGAACAGAATAATATACTCCAATCCCCTTAATACAGCTCCTTCAGCTAATGCTATAGTATTAAAAAGCAACTGGTCGTAATATAACCGTTTTATGCCCAGTCGTGTGAAAATAAACGCGTTGGATTTTCTTAAAATTTCACTTTTGGCTCGTTGGACGGGCCGAGTCTGCGAGAATGACGTTGCATTATGCATTTTGCTAACGAACGCGTGCTGTGAGAGCCGCGTACGGAAAATTTGAATAGAAAATGTTAAACTGAGCAAAAGTTTTCTTGCTTTTACTTATAGAGCTTCTAAACAAGACTGGGAGCTAAGTTGGATGACGACCGTTCAGTGTAGTTCGGTACCAACACTATATTCTTCTTCTTAGCATGTCGATGGTAATCTAAATTGATACAGCCCAAAATGTAGCGACTAGTTTGGCATTTTCAGTAGCGTCCATTAGATCCTGTAATGTGCATACAGCAGGACACGTTATCAAGTGTCCCATCGTTTATGGAACAACACCACATTTACACTCCAGGGCAGAGCCGTCTAAGAATCTCCACCAGAGCAGGTTTTTCTTACTTCGGTCAACCTGTGTCCGGAGTCTATTTAAAGACTTCCAGGTCAGCCATGGCAACTCGTTTCAAGGTGGAAGATTTTCGGCAAGTTGGGTTGGAAAGGGAAGTATCTTTTCGCCACATCTTGAGTCTTTCCTTAGATCGATCACCAGTAAGCGGACAAACTGGGACATACTATTAATAGACTATTAATACTCATATGGAAAATATATAAACAGTTAGTAAAATCCGCTCCAAAATGTATTTAAAACTGCACGAAAAACACTGATGAATTCGCAAAGTATCTAGGGAATCATGAAAAGCAATAAATTGCGCCAACTATCACGCTAGGTAAGTACTGCGGTCGCGATATAACAATGATATGTAGTAATGCAGTGGATGAAACATTATTATGCGCTGCACTCCACACATTACTGATCAATGTATTACCATCTCGTGAACTAAGTTGCTATTATTCATTCGCTTACCATGTATGGGTTTTTTAACACCTTTTACTAGTTTAGCAGCGGTCTTTCGGAATGTGTGGTGTGTTCAGCTATAGAGTTCAGGCCTTTATACATAAAGGTAAACTGTGTTTTTTTATCATTGTAAATCCATGAAAAGTGACAAGAATGGAAAAACTTCGGAATGAGTATATACATATGGGAGAAAGTTTGAAAGTTGCGCCAGTTACAGAAGAGTTTAAAGGGAATCGACTGTCTTGGTATAGACATGTGATGAGGAGTGACGAATCGCATGTGACTAAAAGAGTGATGAAAATAAATATTGATGGATGGAGAGGGAGAGGAAGACCAAGAAAACGATGAATGAATTGTGTGAGAAATAATATGAAAGAAAAAGGAGTATATGATTGCGTGACTATTGACAGGGCAGAATGGAGGAAATAATGTGTTGTTCCGACCCCAAGTAACATGCGACAAGGGCAGGAAGATGATGTCACTCTATCAGCAGTGGTAACCAATTGGTAATGGCACCGACTTACAAGTTGCAGGTCGTCGGTATCAACCCAGACCTCCACTATACTTTAAGTCATTAATTTTTACGCCACTGCTCTCAAAACGGTGAAGGAAAACATTGTGAAGAAAGAAAATATTTGAAGACATGTGACATGGAAAAGCGTGGTGGATTATGGACACCACACTGTCCCACTCACAGAAAATAGGTATGTGGTCCAGCAGTGGTAACGTTAGAGTCTCATTATACTAATCAAAGCCACACCTACACTAATAGAACATTATTTGCACACACCATTTGCTATTGATGTTAGGAATTGAAATCATAAGAGGCGGGCTTGTTGTTGTCCACGGGACTATTACCAAGCATTTCTAGGAAAAAATGCCAAGCCTCAGTTCCCGCAACGTTTCTGCTAAGATGAATGACTGGACAATAATTCGAAACGACAGTATAATTACACCAGAGACCGGATAAATCTTAGCCCTCCCTAGAATTGTATCGGTCATCAAGATCGGCGAATAGGTTCTAAGTGAAAGTGATGTATTGAGCACTCGCTTCAGATAGGCACTTTGATTCAACGGGATGATCTACTGGGAATTCTGATTGACGGAGAAGACGAAGAATATAAACATTTTTTTTAATATTATTGGTTTTGTTTTTAAGCAACCATCTTGACTAGATTATGCCCACTGCTTCCCCGTTCGGTAATTGCACCTACTACCGGAGCAAAAAGTATCCTCTGTGTTCATCCAGGTTATAAACTATATGTGTGCCAAATTTCATCAAAATCCGTTCAGTAGTTTATGCGTGAAAGAATAACAAACATCCATCCATCCTCACACACTTTCGCATTTGTAATAGTAGTAAGATTAGATTTATTTTCTCAGCAATCGCGTTTAGCTCGCGGCCAAGCGGTTAGATATGTTATGTGTTCGAAGACCTTTAGTACTCTCTATGGCACGTAAAGGTTACAATGTGAATATTTAAACTCATTGAACCGTCACTCAGCTCACATCGCACGACTCCCGGAATCGGGCGATTGATCTCCCGGTAGTCACAACCACCCACTTCCTTGATGAAAATTCATGATTGCCTGCCAAATTATATTTCCTTATGATGTTTCAAGCATAAAATGGCGTCCGAGATAATCGTAATTCCATTATATATTACGGCTTTGTGTTCGCCTCAAAGTCGTTGACAGCCAAATTGCTGTTAACCTATAACTTACATTATATGACGGAACAGAAATAAACCATTATTGAATTTATTTCTAATGTTCAATTGTCAATCCTTTGTTTACCTAAGAAAATTCTTTAAAAGGACTTGACCACAACATATAACTTTACTCGTAAGATCTACGCGATAGTATATTAGATCCACGATCTCGTAACGATTTCTTATTTACCAATAACGAATCCCATTTGGAGCAAATGATTAAATTGGCCCTAAAGCTCTTAGTGGGTTAACTCGATAAAATTCATTTTGAGAACCAAGTGGAAGGTGAGTATAAGTAGTTTTGTACGCACTAAAAGCTTTTCGCTAGTAAGTCCCGAATGGCCGCCACACTTGTACTATTCAATTACGTGTGTAATTAGATTCCACGGTTATTATATACAGTAATTATGTACGAACAACCTTTGTTGTGTTACTAATTCCATTAATACCTAATTAAACCAATACTGTAATGATATTGTTAACACATACCAATTCAAAGTATTCAGATCTCAGAGTATTTGAGTACGCAGTTCATATAGATATTCAATAATTATTCTATTGGAAGCAGTTCACGTGTGTCAGTCTTTATTACTAGAAGGATGTAAGCAATTCGCAGACAATTGAATCATTCTTCATTTATCTAATTCGAGTGAGTAAATGGCTTTAGTTAAGGCAGGTTAGGAGAGAAGAGAGAGAGATATACAATGTAGAATGACGAGAAAAAAATGAATTAAATCATCATCTGCCAAGCCTTTTCCCAACTGTTTCGGGTCGGCTTTCAGTCTATCCGGATGCAGCTGAATACCAGTATTTCACATGGAACGACTGCCTATCTGACTTCCATAATCTAGTTAGTACTGGGTAATACGATATCCTTTGGTAAGACTGGTTGTCAGACTTTCAGGCCCCTGACTACCTGTACCAACTGTCAAAGATCTACAAATGACAGCCAGGAAAAACTAAATGCTGAACGTAAAATATTATAAAAGGTTTACTATGTCAACAGAAACATGTGTCTATTCAATTAAATAAAAAATGAGTTCTACATTATCTCTATTTTTTTTTTAGTAGCCTGTGCTGTCCCATTGCTGGGCAAAGGCCTTCCCCAATTCCTTCCATGTGCTCTTTTCCCGTGCCTCCTCGAACCAGCCTTCACGATAAGCGTCCAGAACGTCTCGCCACCTCTTTCTGGGCCGGCCTCGGCGGCGCCGTCCGTCTTCCGGCAACCTTCATGTCGAGACTTTTGCCCAGCGGTCATCGTGCACACGGCTGACGTGACCCGCCCAATCCCATTTTAGCCTAGCAGCCTTCTTGCCAATGTCCATTATGCCCGTTTTGGAATCTTTATTTAAGAAAAACAAAATGATACTTCGTTTGATTAGTTACATAAGCATTAGACTAATGAAAACAATCAAAACGTATCTCCTATTAGGTTCAGCTCAAGAACGTATAAGTAATTTTCATAAGCTATTTCCATTCTGTGCACAAATTTAATTAAGAACATTATTTAAGAGCTGTCCGAGTTTGAGAAAACAGAAAAGTTATTTGTCGGAAAGCCCCAATTAAGGGCAAAGCTTTCTGGACTTAATCCAATAAACCTACTCATTTAGTGAACGGAATGAAAGGTAAATAATTTCAGGGAGTCCCGCGGATTGCGCCACGGAGTTTTGTTTTCCAAACGAAGGGTTTGGGAATAGGAACATGTGTAAACTATTCGTGTACGAAACTTGTTCGTGATATAACTAAACCTTTTAGAGAAACTGCGAACAATCTGTAAAGTTTACGACCGAAAATAGCTTTGCTTAAACATCGTTTTCATTTTATGTGATGTAGCAATCGTTTAGCTCATCGATATTAAATGAAGGGATTAGTGGATGAAAAAGATAATACATCATCATCATCTGCCTAGCCTTTTCCCAAGTATGTTGGGGTCGGCTTCCAGTCTAACTGGATGCAGCTGAATACCAGTATTTTACATGGAGCGACTCTATCTGACCTCCACAAACCAAGAAAAAAAAAAGGAAAAAGATAATACATATACGTATTTATTATCTTTATGATATTTCATACCTAATACATAATAGTATGTATGAGATAGTTTGATGCTGAATCGATAACACGACGCGATCTGAAACAGAATCCAATTTCCGCAATGACAACAAGGATACTCGATTTTAATTGACTATTACATTTTTGGACTGCCTCATCCTGGTACAAGGTAGAATGTTTACAATTGTAACGTACACTTTGTTTCACTAATCGATTTTTTTCTTAGGAGCAACTTGGTGGAGCAGAGAGGTATTCAATTCAATTTATTCATGAAACAATTCACATTGTGTTTGAAATCATAAATCTATAAATAAAAAAAAATCACGTTTATTAATTAAAATTATAAAACTAACACATTTATTTATTTAAACTTCATGTACAAGAGTGGTAGGCATAAAAAATATAAAAATATATGGCATACATTCATGGTATTATACAATAAATAACCTTAATTTCATGATATTTTTCAACATAACGCAGGATGAAATTACAGCTATTGAATTGAAGTACGTGTTAGTGCTTAAACTCGATTATTTACTGAAAACGAACACCTATTGAAGAGTGTTCGAACTATTTTTAAGCGTTATTAGGTATTAATTGGAATTGAAAAAATATAAATTGAAGTAGTACAAATTGCAAATAAAATGGTATAAAAATGCCGCGTAAGCTTTTACATTTGTCAGATCATCTCTTTACCTTAACATACAACCAAACTCACTCGCATTTATAATATAAAGGTAAGGTTTGAGCAAATATCAGAAAGCATTGTACTCGTAAATCTCTATTATTCTAACGTATACGAGCCGAGACAATGAGATCCGACGGAAAATTGAGGTCCCTAATATAACTCGAAGATCCGGTAAAGTGAAGTGGCAGTGGTCACGTAAGTCCCAGGCTCGCAGGACATACCGCAGGAATGGGCGAATATTCCGATGTTCGGGAAAATATTGGGACATATTTGAAGTGTGCTTGGAACAGGTAAACTGGCTAGGAGTAAACCCGACTTCGATAAAATAGCACTTGTTTACTTTAGGAGGGATGAAGATCTTCTTTCTTTCTTGGATTCATTTTTTTGCTGTGAATGGCTGGAAGAATTATTTGGTTATGATCAAATTATTGTTTACGATTTTACGACGTTTGATTTTTCAATCGACTACGGCACAGTGGAATCAAACACGCACACTTCACACACGTACATACCGACATACCATACCACACCTGACAACATTTCTGTAACTCCTGGAGACCCCGAGTTCCATGCAACAGAATAACTGTCTAGTTCTCGGTTCATTGGCAAACAATACTTTATAACTAGCTGTCGTTACCACCTTAACTTCTGTTAAACTATTTTCTATTTCTATCACATTTGGCAGGTCATTTGGTTTTTACAAGAGAGTTCATCAAGCAAATAAAATATCAAATACAACAAAGACACATTGTTAAAGAAATGCAAACTTAATCTTCGTTTCTAATCATTTTCTGAAATGCTCTGTGTAACCCTTAAATAATACCTTGATAGTGCAACTGTGAACTGAATACGGCAGCCCGCTCATTTAGTTTGGACTAGAATTAAGAAAGACATTTGTTAGATATAATCATTTGATATCGCTGCTGAAAATGGCTCGTCAAAAAACAACCACTAAGTTAATGGTCCTAGGAGAAATACCCATTAATTAAGGTCAAGTAACTTTTTGTCGCTACTGCCTTTCCTCTGGGCATGATTCCTGGCTCTGAAAAAAGGCTACTTTTTAGTATAATGAATTAGTCTTTAGTAACCGCGACGATATTTGCGACGCGACAGTAATCACGCGGAGGAAAAAAACGACACGACACGCTTGATACAAGTCGCGTCGCGAGTCGCACCGCTTACTATTGTGAACGAGACCTTAGTAACGGTTACTAGCGGACCCGAAATCTTTCGAAGTTGAATTTGGTGGCAATCGTTCTCAGAGTAAATCTGATAATGAGGATGCATCCGGGAGAAAAGATGACTCCAGCATCAGAAAATTCAAGGCTAACGAGGACGAGAAAAGTTTGTGAATCAAAGTTAATATTATGAATCTATTAGCTAACAGTATGATCAAAGAAGAAGACCCTGGCAGCAAGCCAAAGAAGAAAGCTACCTAAGTTGTAAAAGTCAGTTCAGGAAGCTGCATAATAAACGATGAGTTAGCTACTTGTCACTATTGGCCGATGGTTTAGTGCACTTTTGTTGGTCCGATCGTATCGGTCAACGATTGCGCCGACTAAAAGTAGGTCACCGACGGATTCTCGTTCCGAATTGTTCCGCTTGACGTTTCCTGTCTCCGACAATCGGTCAGCACGTGGAACGGTAACACTTTTTGTAGGTTCTTCTATTTGTGATTTTGTGGGTATACACTGCATTGCGTTTTTGTCGGGAAAAAAACAGGCTCCGGATATTATTGTTCGGTTGCGTTCTTTCATAAAATACGGTTTCAGATTGTGAAGAACCAGGACTTTTAGCCTAACGATACGACACTGAGCTTGATTGAGATATTGACCCACTTCACGGCTCAATCGCCGCCATTCGTTGCCGATCTAGGAGATATCTCTTTTAACAAGAGGTCTATCCATCCGTTTTTGTGTATCATAAAAGAATATGGAATTTTCTGTACATTTTACTTCCAAATCTGCAATGTCATCAATACGAATGTCACTTCACCTAATTTCTTCTCCCAAACTTTCCTACCACTCAGCAGTGTAACAGGAAAATACAGGTGTACCTCAGCAGGCGTTGTGAAATCTTATTAAACTTATTCAATGAAGCGAAGCAGTATTACCCCATTGTATGCGGTAAAGACCATTCACGAGAACATTCTCACTGGTTCTTATATAAGTTTTTGTAAAGTTGTACGTAGTTGTGGGTACTAGGAGTATATAGTGCAGTTAGGTATACGACACTGGTGCGCCAATCGTCGCTGATAAAAAGTTCTTGCTAGCTGCACAAACATCCGGGCACGGCGCACTCAATTACTAGAGTTTGTTGCACAAGGACCTACCCACATTCACGTGCTTTCTCGTTTCATTTCCTCCGTAACAGCTTATTAACCTCTTTTCAAGATTGAAACTAATATTTACGTGGAGTAAACGACGTCAAACACTTTAAAATGAACAGTCTATTGGTAGTTCTCTTTTAAGATGACACTCTGAGTTGTTTTTATGCTAGAGTGGGACGAGAAATATCTGACTTGAAGTTTTTTGTCGTGCTGCTAATCGATGCAGGTTCATATAGGAGGAAAGGATGTTTAGTTTAATGTGTTTGAGTTATCTATGTTTTGATTATTGCTTGTAAATCTTTAGTTATACACTATTCTGAACATCATTCGACAAGAATGATAGTTAGGAGGCTCATACATTTATTTTGGAATCGGGAATTTTTTGTACAACGATACGTGTTTATAGATGGTATAATGTCGTATCTGTTCCTATGTCGATATTACACCTAAGATCGGCACAGACAAACGTAGTCAAATGCTAAATATACAGCGACACAAATAACAAGCTAAAATGTCTTCCGTAAGTTCAGTCTACGTTAAAACTATGCCGGTATTCTCAATAAATATTTATCACTTTAAATTCATATTAGCAATAGGATTAATCTCGATCCCAAATTCGCTTTCATTATAATTACAGCAATACCCTACTACGAAGGATAATAGCGCTTAAATTAATAGGTCACGTGGTTACGCTCCAAGAGCTCACTCACTGTTAAGCGCAGGCCACACCGCTAGCTAGCGAGTGAACGAGCGAGCTGACGGGCGAAGCGAGGCGATGGAAACTATATAAACTACGCGAAGATATGGCGAGCTAAACTATGTGGGTTCACACCGAAAACCAAGCGATGCGAGAGGCGAGCGGGAAAGCGAGGGGAGCGATCCGTCTCATTCCGTCTCGCACCGGGCGAAGCGGGCGACGTGAACGAATGGCATCGCTGGCATCGTCGGATATTACGTTCGCATCGTTTGTATCGCTGACGTAGCTTAGCTCGGTAGTTCGCTGCGTGTACCAAAGTATGTAAAGAGGTGAAACGATGCCCACCCGGGTCGCTCGCTCGCTCGCTAGCTGGCGGTGTGGCCTGCGCTTTATATTATAATAGGCAATTTCTAATAACCATCATCTTCTGCCTAGTCTTTTCCCAACTATGTTGGGTTCGGCTGAAAATTTGTAATTTGCATGGAGCGAATGTCGATTCCTCCTCAACTTAATGACTGTATTCCCCGTCATTGCGAAATTTTTTTTGTTAAAGACCATATCTAGAAACATTCGACTTACGGAGATATTGGAGTTCAAAGTTTCAACTTTCTCGCAAGTTTTTTTTTAAATATACGTTTTCAATGTAGGTAAGATTTTTACCTTAAACACCTCAACAACCCCCGTACTACTCAATGCATCCATCAGCACAATGTTTTGAGTGTGTTACATTAAGTCCTACCGTAAAACGTGGTCTTTCCCGAAAAAAAAAAAGTCTTTTCCCAGTAATAATTTTTGCGTAGAGTTACTTAGTTTGATGTCCAGAATGCCTAGTAAACGGCTTCGTGAAGGGTCCGTTTACACCCTGTATAAACTGGTTAAGACGACACCTCCCGATAAACCTGGTTGTCAGACTTTCAGGCTTAAAGTCAAGGCAGTAAAGACTGTAAAAAAATCTATAGCTTAATATAGTTTTAAGGTGTGGAGAGGTCTCGAAATGAAAAGGTTCGTCACCAATCCACATATCAAATTCAAGTTAATAGAAATTGTAGAACTCGATGCTGCTACTTAGCCACGAGCCCCTCCAATTTGTATTAACCATCAAGAGATAAACGTTTTACTATTAAAGTTTCATGAATAACGTAAGTAATAAAAGATGGGGACATATTTTGTGCGAGTTCTCAAGCGTATTTCCTGCCTTTCTTATTTCCCTCGAGATGACTCAAGTTATAGAGGACATAAGTTTGTACCGATATTGCCGAAGGTACGTAGCCCTGAAACAGTACAGAATGTATTCGTACGAATAATGTTATAAAACAAAATGTGGATATAAAATACTTATGGATTGTGGGTGTGCTTAAGATTTTTATGAGTTGTGATGAAAAGGTTTTCACAGGAGAATTCCTAAACTTAAGTGGCAGTGGGCAGGGCACATTGGTCACAGAATGGCCATTGAGGACGAACGGTTGGAAATCTTCACTTAAGGTGAAACGATGGTGACCTGATGAAGGCTGTGGGAACCAACTGGATGCGAGAAGCACTGAACCGATCAACGTAATGATGATGCTTCTAGGAGGCCAATGTCCAGTAGTGGTCAAGTTTCAGTTGATATGATGAATGGAAATAATGTTGTTTTTAGTTTTATGTAAGGCCGTACCATTTACTATTTACAAGAAACAATTTGATGGGCCTAGGTAACACATATAACGAGTGGTGTTGAGATCAACTACAACTACCTTTATTAGCCACAAGATGTGGTTATTAAAGGTATATGCACACACATCAGGACACAAATCAGGTAACGGTGACGTGTAACCGGTAACTGATTTGTGTCCCTATCATAAGATCGATAAGTCTCCTATCAGTATCACTTCGGTATTGAAGACGTGATGTGATGGTTATAGATATCTATATATATAAAATGGTAAACTGACTGACTGACTGACTGGGTGAGATATCAACGCACAGCCCAAACCGCTGGTCCTAGAGACATGAAATTTGGAGGGTGTATTCTTTGTGAAGAGTACGTATCCACTAAGAAAGGATTTTTGGAAATTCCACCCCTAAAGGGGTAAAATAGGTGATGGAAGTTTGTATGCAAGTCTGTCAGTTTTGAAGTTAGGATCTTCAAAGTTTGTGTTTAGGCTGACGATTGAAAATTAATTTATACGGGTCTCGGCATTTTTGATAATTCTGCCCTCGAAGGGTTAAACAGGGGGGTGAAGGTAAGTAATCGGATATTTACGACATCCGCGCGGGCGAAGCCGTGGACAAAAGCTAGTGTAAATATAAAAATAGTAGTTGTATTCGTTCGCATCAATTTAAGATTCAACTCGCCAGTGACGCAACGTTGACTGGCCAATTGCGACGTGAGTTGTGAATGACGTGTGAGGTCAATGCTGAACAGTCATTTCACAATTATTTAACTTTTGACAGCATCAATCCAACACCAACCTTATTATAACGAGACTAAAGTTATTTGTAAGCTTGACAATGTTGTAAAATTAGATGTAAAATATATTCGAATGGACTGTTCGACTTCTACTGATTTTTTTGTCGTGACTGATTAGTGGCTCACGAAGCTCTTGGCTAAATAACAACAACAGCCGCTCGGATCAATCTTCAGGTTAAGCCGGGCTTGCCTAGGTTGGTCTGTGGATGGCCACATACCGAGTTTCCTCCATGCCTCGGCAAGCACTTTAAACCGTCGGTCCTGGCTTTCATTTGTAAATCTTTGACAGTCGTTACAAGTAGTTAGTGGTCCGAAAGTCTGACACCCAGTCTTACTAAGGGGAATCGCATTACCCAGTACTAACTGGGTTGTGGAGATCAGAGAGGCAGTCGCTCCATGTAAAATACTGGTATTCAGCTGCATCCGGTTAGACTGGTAGCCGACCCTAACATGGTTGGAAAAAGGCTAGGCAGATGATGATGATCGGTGACTTGAAAGGTGGCACAATGACCTGACCGTGATCTGATTGTGACCTGAGTCATATGTGCATGAACCTTTATCCACCGTCTTTACAAAAAAAGTGTGTAACATATCACAATGCAGATATGATTTTTTATTTGCTTCTTACATCACCCACGACTTCCCGTGTAGAAATGAGGTGATCTATTTTTAGTCTAGAATTGCGGAACTCAACCATTGGATTGATGTGTGTTAGGATGGGTCGTGTTGGTAATGTAAGGATCATTATGAATGTTGTATTATGTATGTAGTCGTTGACCCTGTTTGGATGTCACGGGCGTAATATTTAATTTTAATCTTCGCATGGTGGTCAATGGTACCATGCTTCCAAAGTTATAATATAGGTAAAAGCAAAAGACGTAACTCTCTTGTTACCGTTTCACACCAAACGGCTCATCGGATTTCGATGATATTTATCACATAAATAGACGCCAACCGGACCGGATCGGACCTGGACCGGTAAACAGTTTTTCCAAAGTTACTAGAGAAAATTTAATTAAAAATATTTAAACAACAAATCCGGTCATCTATTTCTGCTAAGCAGTTTCATTAATATGAAACTCTCGAAGTTTCTCTCATGACATTCTTGTTCCATTGCGGTTGGCGAGTGCACAGTTTTAATAGTCCTCAGCCACACCTGCCCCACTTGTGTCTCCTTCGTTTGCATATTATTAATAATAGCTGTGATTGTTCTTGTAAAATAACAAATATATGCAGTAAAACGTTTCGATACTATTTAATTAACTGATTGTATAAGTACTTACGTTAAAATTGGGCCATCCAGAGCCTATTTTTACTTGGTGAAATAATTAAATATTAAAATGAAAAGCTTTATTTTGATCTGTATTCATGATAATAAACTTTAATTAGAGTGATATCTTAAAATACGACATAGTTTTTGCCTTAATTTATCAATGTTTTTGTTTTTGCGTAGGCAACCTACCAACTTTTTATATTTTGGGATTTATTTAGATTAATATATAAATTTGATCAACTTACTACTTCGTAACCATTGTTACTTAAAATAAATATAACTATCGTGACGCAAATGATTTTCTAAATAACACGTCATAAATATGTCGGTGGACTATAAATACAACTCTGCCTAACCCTTCGACGATTAAATGTGATGTCATATGACGTCAAAATAGATACGTCCGTCAGAACTGCGCATAAACCGTACACCATGAATAAAACAAGTCGCTGAGACCCGATGCTTACTCCGCTGAGGTAACGAAGCTAATGCTGGAGTCAAAGGGTTCATTCATATTCCCAGTTATACTCGTACGCTCGGTGGTGCGTCGGCAAATGACGTTCTGTATTCGATTTAACCAATCTACGGATCGTAAGGGGCACTGCGTGATAGTCTGGTCAGTTTGTAGAACCTTTGTGTCATGAATTTTGTGTTTTAGTACATCGATTAAATATTAACTTGGCAAGTGGTGTTGTTCAAAGGAGAAAACTAAATTAGGGACATTATTATTTCCTTTATTTATTTCCATACACAACTACACATTAACTATTTTTTAAGTATTTCTTTCTAAAATAAAATAAAAACAAAAACATATAAAATCGTAGCCCACTGGTTTTGGGAACAGGGTCCAAGCTACCGGCGGTCAGGGCAGAGAGAGGAACCTCCTAACAATACGAGCCGTGTCCAGGAGTAGCGCTTTCTGGGTCAAGCTTTTGATCCAGCTGCCTTACGAGAGCCTTGGCCCTCAGGTATTGGCTGAAGCGACTAACGGCACAATGATCGCCGAATTCACATCCCACATGTCGATTACCTCGCAAGCCAAGTAAAGATACTTGATTTGCTTATCTTTCTCGGCTTTCACGAGGTTCTCGTCATGCGGGACCGTTACGTCAACAATCATTGGGCGCCGCTCTGATCGATCTACCACCACTGTATCAGGCTTATTGGCTACAATAGTTCTGTCAGTGATGATGGATCGATCCCAGTACAATGTGATATTGCCATTTTCCAGAACTGAGTCGGGCGCAAACCTATAATACGGCTCTTCCGATTCCAAAAGGTTGTATTTTAGAGCAAGTTGCTAATGGATAATCCTAGCTACAAGGTTGTGTCTATGCAAGTACTCTCCGTTAGCCAGACGAAAACACCCGGAGATAATGTGACGGATTGATTCGCCTGGACGGTGACGTGGCCGACATATGTCAACCGTATCGTTGGGGACATTATTATTATGATGCTTAGGTACCGAATTAAATGATATAATACGAGTACATCTGAGATTATGAATGAACACTTTGTTCATTCATAATATCAGATGTGTAGGTACACAGACGGTCGGCAATGCGTCGGCAAATGACGAGCATTGCATGATTGACTAATCTAATCGTGTTTTAGGATCTTTAAGTCTTGAATTTGGTTTTTTAGTAAATCGATTTTGAATTAGCGTAACTAGAAAAATCTATTGACGTGAATTGAAAAATCACTTCGTTTAAGTCTTATTTTAACGTTTTTTTTACTAGATGAAACTTTTCAAACTTATTTTTGAATGGTTTTACTTGAATGTTAGTGCTACACTATAATTAAATTTGTTGATGTCAGATATAACGTCGTCGGAAGAAAACTTAAACATTATACCCTGAAACAGCAACATTGTCTTCTTCAGAACAACTTTATAAAAGTCCTTTTCGATTAGTTAAATCGAATAAGCACCAAGAGACGCGGTAAAAGAAAGTTCTTATTTGCCTCGCACGTAGCTCTTGCCGCCGAAGCTCCCGCCAGCCACTGGCCGGAAGAGCAACGCAAATAACCCGTTTTGCATTATGAAAATAGAATAGATGAAACAAAAACATGAACCCAAATGTTTGTTCAAAACGCCATCTCATTCATAAGAACAGTTATCCCAGCTTTTAATTAACATTATGGGAATAATAACAACAAGCCAAGCGGCTTTAATGTGTTCGGAATTTGATGCTTGTTAACATGTAGTTCATAGTCTAATTATTTTGCAGTATTTTTCGGCTGTTGTTCGTCTATTTTACCCAATGTTGGGCAACATTTTGTTAACTAATAACTAATCACTAATTATTGAATAATTATGTCAATCATGATTCATGTGAGTAATGATTAATGAGTCAGTGTTAGTGAGACAAAAGTTCCAGGTTAAAGCCTTCTTTATAGGTAACCTAGCTAAAAAATATATAAAACAGTTGTCTCAAAAATTAACGTCATCTGAACATTTTTTATGTTCCATAATCACTACGAAATAAAAAGAACAATAAAATAAGCACGTGTTTTTTTCCCTCACAAAAGCAATCTTTTCCAGAGAGTTATGTATTTCGGCACCCCTTGACCCCTCAGACGAAGAAGGAATATCAATCAGCTGTGAAACTTGCTAACTATGTACCTACACAAACCACAATCGCGCATCAGACATTTTATTTACATGGTGTTCACATACCTAAGAGTTTCAGAAGGTACATGAACGGTAAAAGGAGTAGCATGCCTTAAAAGCATTAGGTATACTTGTAAAAAGCTGAAAGAATTTGCATCAGAAGTTCCGTTATTCTGTTTTAACGTTAACTTAAAGTAAGTAACCCAGTAAAGCTAGCCTAGAAAGCTAGTAAGCTTCGTATTTTAAAGTGCACAAGCAACTTTATAATAAAACTACAAAGGATCATAAGATGTCAGCTTCTCGGCTTGGAATAGCACTCAGTGGCGATACTGAGAGAGTCATTTACCGCACAGCACCGAACAAAATAAAAATCGAACATAAAAGTATCAAGTTATCGAGAAACTAAACGGTGGCGATGTTCAAAAGCCTGTGCGGTGCATGTCTAGCACATTAGCGGCTGACTTCAAACTAATCAAGAGCACAGTGCCGTTCGCGTTACGCGTATACGATGTTCGTAATTTATTAGCGTTTATTCCCATATAGCAATCTGTAGGGATGCCGTTCTATTACGCAGACTCCGTCGAGATCCGTGCTCCAGTCGGCGCCGAGAGTGGGGACGCACTGGTCGCTCCCGACCCGCCACGACCCGTGCTCCCGACGCATCCTAACTCGGCTCGCGGATCTCCACGTTCGAGCTAGTGTGTTTACTCGCAAACTTGCTGATTTGTTTGCGAGCTGATTGCATAACGAACCACGGATTTGATGTGTATTTGAACAATATTTGTGTGAACGGAACTATGGATATTGAAATTACCTGAAAGTTTCATAACTTTCTAAAGGTGAGTATCATCTGATTTTGTTGAGTGCCACTTTGTCGTTAGGATTAAGAATTCAAACTTACGTTTTAACGAATTAAAATTTAATCTTGCTCATCAAAGTTAGTTACCTGTTCGTGAACGGTAATGAATCCTCGATCCGTCGTCCATTCAGTTCAGGTCGGCGGAGGCAAACTTTTCATCCGCTATTTAGCTAAAGTTTCTCGCAATCGATATCCGTTAGACGGTTACTTTTCGGGCTGATTGAATTTTATACTCGTAATTTTCTTATTTCATTAATTAGGAAAAACCTTTTCTGATTTCAATGAAATTATAAAATAGGATGATTTAAATATTTTAGGCTGATTATTGGAGAAATGTCGAAATTGCAATGCGTTCCATTCAAGTGGAACACAACAATGCAAACCATATCCTTTGTCCAAACCGATATCGGTTCCATATTTTCATACTACTATTACGGGACAAAAATGACGCGCTAAACAAATCTATTTTCGATATGACATAACGGAGCGTGTTACGTGTCGTAACACGCGGTACAGCACCGCAATAAGTCTAAAATAAATCCTCGTAAAGTTCAAAACTGTAAAGAGCAGATGGCGATGAACGGGCGATAGGTGTAACGTAAGTACGAGTGTAGTTGGGATGACAAGCTTTGACACCCGACACTCGTCAGCGCCCCTATCTCGAGAGTGACAGATAAGTACCATTTGTTAGCCCGAAGCGGAGTGCTCTGCGCTGAAACCGGTGAAAAATCTCGCTCGAGCGTGCTCGTTATTGGGGAAATTAATTTCTATCATTATACTAGCTTTGACCGCGTTCGTTCTATTGAATCGATTTAAAACTCCATATTTTACAGCTATGATCTTCTTTATGTTTTAATTACTACTCCAATTAGTTATATCGCTCACAAGTTGAACGTAAATTCTTTTAAAAAGTAGGTCGTTACTTTATTTACGTTTTAATTTATTTTTGATAAAAACCGATAGTGGTGCATTTGGCCGAGCGTGTAGCACAATAACAGACCATTGTTTTAGCTTCTAAAGTACCAAAACATTGCTTGTGACATGTTATTAACGCAGATTCACTTACACAGACATACGACCACTATTTTACACGCAAGCATAACAGTGGACGGGTTGTGATGGCCACGAACGTCATCCGCGAATTTCCCCTACGAGGCATTAGAATTATCAGGCTTTATTGACATTTTGGCATCATGCGGCTTCTATGTCATGTCAATTAATTTAACATACGATTATGTTTACGCAAGCCTCATTTCAGGACAGCCTATTTATGGAAATAAAACATGGAATATATTAGCAGCTTTTATCTCGGTAGACTCCTACGATAAAAAAGCTAAAAGGGTTGACTGCCTATGGGTGCGTACTTACTTAAGACCGCAAAGACATATGCCATTGTAAGAGACTGCACGGGTTATCCTGGCGGATCCTTATGAGACGCGATATGGATCAAGTCCAATGGCGTAGTCGTTTTAGTAACCTCTTTGAGGAAATTGGAGAGTTTGTCTTCGCAATTATGGACGACGTTATCAGGGATAACATTCCCTGAAATAACAAGGAAAATACGTCCACGTGGCCATCTTTTGTGACACTCTTGAACTCTTATACCTGCGAGATTAACAGTGTCTTGAAAAGCCATCCATCAGAAAGGAAGTCTTTAAAATCTTCTAGAAGTTTCACGTCCGTATTCTAGAACGACACTCGATCATGAAACTCGTTTTAAAACTAGATTGAAATTGAGATTAGAATGGAATCGGATAAGTTAAAATCGAGATCCAAAGTTGTGCTCCAGAATAGGGGCATGCACCAATCAGACAATTAGTATCAAGTCCATTCAATTCCCGACATTAACGTAATACGAGGACAGCTTAATTCACGACTGTATAATGTATTTCAAATAAGAATAGGAACGTCAATGACCTGTGTCTGTCAACTGTCACTTGTAAAGTACGGCTACCAAACTTCTTCGATTTGACAGCTATGACATCACAATGTGGCGCGAGGTCAGTTATATTCTTATTTGAAACGCGTTGTAAATATTTTTACAAATAGGCCAGTTCGGTATGTTAGTGTACAACTGTACAGAGAGGTGCCTGTCAGCGTCACTTTGGTTGTACTGAATTCACCAGAGTAGAGCTGAACAATTTATACTGAAAAGCTCTTCTACATTCCCTAGATAAAGTGTAAAGAAAGTTCTAGATAAAAAAACAAAGCATGCATCGCAGTATTTGAGCATTTCCTGAAACTCATAACTATCTTAAACTGTAAGCAAACCTTTTAAAAATATATCTACGTGTTTAAATTTTTTACGTATATATGTAGGTAGACTTCGTGAGTACAGGAAAAAGGTGTTATCTCTATATGACGATACACTTACTTGAAATTAAACAACAGCATACACTTTAAAGGCTTTTAATAAAAATAAAAATACAGGCTCATTTTACTCTTACTCCCAGTATAATTGACTTTCAATTATAACATTATTCCATCTACCACACACCAACTTTGCGCTGCAGACGTGAACAAAATTAATAGTCGTATAATAATATCAATAAAAATTACGTTAAATAACCAATTTAAGCTGATAAAAGCGGTCGTTCAGGATTTACTGGTCCGTTTTATGTACCGGATAATTATGGCGATTGGCTGGTGGCATATTCATTTAGATAAGTAATGAGGAGGTATATTTTCTGGCTTAATGAAAACATGATAAATTTGTGTTAATAACCTTTACGAGTAGCTTGGATCCTGCTCCCGACAACAGCAGGCCACTATGTTCTCACGTCCTGTTCTAAAAAAAATTAGAAGAGATAATAAATTCATTTATTTCAGGTAAATAACACCCATTGCCACACATAAATTAATAGAAATCCGAAAACATGGACAAATAATATCCGATAAAATAACATAGAATCAAAATAAAATCAAATACAATACAATCAAACTAAGTCAAATTGAATAAATTAAAACCTAATAAAATAAATTAAATTAAATCGAATTAAATTTGGCTTGCCTACTATTAATATAAAGATCATTATCTGCCTAGCCTATTCCCAACTATGTTGAGGTCGGCTTTCAGTCTAAGCAGATGAAGCTGTATTACAGTATTTTACATGGAGCGACTGCCTATCTGACCTTCACAACCCAGTTAGTGTTGTGTAGTAAGATACCCCTTGATAAGACTGGTTGTCAGACTTTCGGGGCACTGACTACCCTGTCAAAGATCTACAAATGACAGCCGGGAGCAACGGCTTAACGTGCTTTCCGAGGCACGGAGGAAACTTGGTATGTAATGGATGGTCACCCATCCACAAGCAAGCGCGGCTTAACCTGAGGATTGATCCGAGCGGCTGTTATTATTTAGCCACGAGCTCCTTGAAAAGATAAAGTAAAAAATATTAAATTTTAGTAGCTTATTCAGATCGTGTATATCTAGAACCTACTTGGAATAAATTCTTCGTCCGTCTCCTGTCTCCGTCCGATGAGAAAAGATGCATTAACGCATACTTATGAAAAAACTTTGAATAGCAAATTGACATTTTATGAGAAGTAAGACGTTGAATTCAGTTTATTGAACTTTACCTACGTATAAAAAATCGGGTTTATTTTAGTTATAATTCAATATCTCGTAAATCGATGATGATGTCAGGAATCTTGATGCGTGTGTGTGTGTGCTGTGTGAGCGTTTTGTTACTATTCATGTATGTATCGTGAAACTAGAAACAGGTAGGTCTTCTTTATCTTTTTTCTCTTTTTTTATTTTTTAGTTTATTGCGTCCAGTTTCACAATCAACCTCTAGTCTTCCCACTCCGTAGGTATAATCCATCTCACAAGGCCTTAATGATGAGGTCTGCAAAGGTTAACCGCCCTTAAATCATAAAAACTCTGTAAAAACTCAAATAAAAAATTATCTACTTAGCAATTTGCTTTATCTGCGCCCGTTTTTTTTGTCTTTGCCTCAGCTGTTGAACCCTTGCAAGTTCTTTATAATGGTTTTGGGGTTTTAGCCACGGAGCAAGAAATATGTTTGACTAAGTAAAAGCGCGTGAGCTTTTAACTGAAAAGAGTAATGTTTGTACTTTAGAAGGTTCTGTTTTTGTATGTTTTTACTGTGTGTTGCCGGTAGTAGGCCCATATTTAAAACAATACTCATTCATGATGTTCTAGTTCATTTTATAACATGCCAGTATTTTGTGAAAGTGTAGATAGCGGTGTATTTATTTTGTTATATTTTAGATCAGTGTCTAAATAATAACAGCCGCACGGATCTTTAAGTTAAGTTGCGCTTGCCTAGGTTGGTCTATGGAGGTATATCGAGTTTCTTCCGTGCCTCGGTAAGCACGTAAAGGCGTTGGTCCCTGCTGTCATTTGTAGATATTTGACAGTTGTTACAGGTAGTCAGTGTACCGAAAGTCTGACAACCAGTCTTACCAAGGGGTATCGTATCATCCAGTTCTAAATGGGTAGTGGAGGTCAGATAGCTAGTCTCTACATGTAAAATGTATTTAGCTGCATCCAGTTAGACTAGAAGCCGATCCCAATATAGTTGGGAAAAGGCAAGGCAGATGATGATGATTTTAGATCAGTTTCGCATATTGTAATATTTCTAAATGAAGTTCTGTAATTTTAAAACTTCAGTACTGTATTAGAGCAGTAATCTACTCAATAATAAGCACTCACGTGTATTTCCACAAATAGATAGGAAAACTGCAGAGGTGTATAAAAACGTATTGTTTTGTCTATTCTCGCATTCTTTTTACGTTTCCCGATAAAAGATCCGTATTATATTTCTTATATTTAAACAATACTAAAAAATAAACAAAGTATCGCGCCCACATATCTCCGAAGGGGCATGCAGAGGCGTACCTATAATAACTACGTGTTGTTTTTGTCTATTCTCGCAGTTTGTTACGTTTCCCGATAGTGTAGATCGAGTCTTTGATATTGTCTCCCTCTGACACCCGCCGCTTACAAAATGACAAAACAAAAAACTAATTTCAGCAAAATTGAACGAACCGAAACGGTTTCCCGGTTTTATTTCTGTAGAACTTTAGTAAACGTTTCAACACTGGGTCGAAAAAAAATATACGCATACAAAAAACATACCTACCAATATTAATACACTTGTAGCCGATTTCACATGAATTGAATAAAATAATCAAGGGAAATTAAAGTGCACACCAAAAGTTACGGTTTACATAAAAACACAATTGGGGATTGACTGGCTTATCAACACATGAATGAACTTTGCTCAAAAGCAGATACTATAGAATAAAATTGAATTGAAGTAATCTTTTTATATCCTTAAAATACATACTTACAATAATTTATTATTTGTACAAATGGTCACTTAGTTCAATCTCCCTCAGCGGTTTTATACACAAGGGCACCATCCTTGTATACCAACATACACCCTTATGTACAGGTGTAAACGGACCCTTCACCAAGCCGTCAACTAAGCATTCTGTACATCAAACTAAATAACTCTACGCAAAAATTATTGCTGAGAAACGACTTTTTTTTTTGGGTATAAAATCATGTTATGCGGTAGGACTCAATGTAACGCACTCAAAACATTGTGCTGACGGATGGACTGAATAGTATAGGGGTCGTGGAGGTGTGTAAAGTAAAAGTCTTACATTAAAAACATGTGGTCCTGACCAAAAAAGATATCGCTATGACGGGAACAACGGGCCTTTCGGCTTCGTTAAGGGTCTTGTTACAACCTTTATGGTTCGTTCCCACTAGTTCTACTTAACAGTTCTATGGTAGAACTACTGGGAATATTTTTGACCTACGATTTCAGGTGCTACAAAATTGTAGAACTAGTGGGACTAAAAATTCCCATTTATTCTACCGATTCTATTACACAATTCTTCTTTTAACGAATGGGGTTTTTGTTCTCATAGTATACTTCGTTTTGGTGTAGGTCGTACATTCACACTGTGCAGAACTCGTACCAATGCGAATTTACCTCGCTTTGGATTTGCTCCACTGTTTTTGTTAAAACATCTTAAAATGATAAACATTTAATTCCCATCTTTACGATGTTAATCAAATAAAGCGATGTACGAGTATTCATCACTGTGTCTCATTTATAATGCCTAGATTCGCATCGTTCCAGAAACCTAAAAGAATACTTAGGTATTACGAAACGTATGAAGTCTGTAACGTTACGGCTGTGAAAGAGAAATTCCAATTATACATACATCCCCAATACATGTAGCTTTATGACAAAGAGGACACATGTCAATTCCAGTGACTTAAAATAAAATAAAAACTACATATATCGAAAGGCCACAAATAAATTGGTCCGTGGGTACTTATGAGATTTCCCGAAAAAAAGAACGAAAGAAGGTTGTTTAACAGACGTTAAATGATATAAGGCCATGTCAGCCTCAGGGGAAAGCTGCAGAAATGATTCCAGCATTAATATAGGAGACAATTAATTGGACCACATTCGCCAGTAGATAAGTGACCTCCGTCCTCGAGGGACGACCCATTTGTCAACGTAATCATCTTTTCATGGGGACGAGTGAGGGACTATCGCAAACGCACATTCTGTAATCGCACTATTAACCAAAATTACGGGACCTATCTCAGTGTTCGACGAAATTGGGCTGAATCATTTATTTTCGCCTCCTTCCGAAGGCGCCAACATGTCTGTTTTGGTTACAAAGGAATAAATTATCGTGGAACTGCTGATTACAAATGAATTGCTATAAGTGAAATGTAATATTACTGAGAACTCAAATTGAATTCTTGATTTTTAGAGTCTTCTTAAGGGGCATTTTGTGTCAGCCCCACAACTAGGTCCAAAGATATCATTTTACTACGCATAATTTACTATCCTAAATGCTCATATTGACTGAGAGAAGACCCGTATTTCACTGAACTGTCCATAAATACACCATGTACTCAAAATCAGGTATCATCACTCCATTTTCAATCTTCGCAAGTTGTGCTTTCATAGTTGGCTAAATAATAGAGTGCTAGTAACACACAGTCACTACTCAAAGTCCCCGCCGCCGGCAGCATTCCCGACATGACAGGTGGCTCAATCTATCGCTATTCAGAAACATAGAACATGTTTAGATTTATCTAACGTGCATACAGAATGTTGTCCAAGCCATTTGAAGCTCGAATTACTATTTTAAGTGGACATTTGAATAAAGGTAAAAGACACGAAGTTTGACTCGGATCAAATTGAATAAGCTTCCATCTTGTCATGATAAACATGATTCTGGGATTCGGTTTTCTCATAAAAAAGCAATCAAACGAAGGTAAGCATTCCGAAAGAAAATCAATTTCGTTTTCAAGTCGTCCTTACCAGAACGTTGGAAAGAAAAATCAAACAAAAATAATTTAAAAATGGTAGTTGTCCAAACCTACACACATTTACTGTTATTATACGATGTAGCTACGGAAACTTCTCTGTATCCGAGTTTTATTTCCTGCGAAACGGAAGCTAATATATCGATACTTTTTGAACCTCACATTGCCTCTGTATAAATAAAGTTGTAACTTTATACAAGGGTATGTTTTCTCCAATAATTGCTTAGAGACAGAAAAATACGATTTATAAAAGGAAACATGATATGTTTATGACTATCAAAAAAGAGTGAATTACGGTATTTGCTTTTGTATTGTTCGTACATACTAATTTTGTTACTGATAAAATGTTTAATAGAAGATAAAAGCGCTTCCCTTCAAAACTGCGCAATATGATTTTTTTAAAATATGAACGTAGTACTGGATATAAATATAATTAAGTTTGATAAAACTGTTAGTTCCAAGTTCCGATCGATATATTGTAGACGTACTATTAACACCGGGAGTACCAAAATACGATTGGTCCGTGCGTTCTCGATCTTATTGTATGGCACTAAAACGTGGTGCATACAAAATTGTGGAAGAAGTAAAATCAATGCTTTCGAGATGTATTGGTGGAAGCTGCTACGCATACCATGGACCGCAATGAGAACTAATGAGTCCTTACTGGGGGAGCTCAACATCACCATACGGCTTTCCACAATCTGCCTGGAGCGTGCCTTCAGCTTTTTCGGACATATTATGCGGTCGCCTAGGCATTGTCTGGACAGGCTTATAATACTGGGCCGGGCAGAAGGTAATCGCAGAGCACCGGCAAGATGGGCTTACGCGTTCAAGAAGACTGCTGGAGGCAGCCTGTACCGAGCGTTTCACACTGCAGGAGACCGCATCGCTTGGATGTGTCATAGTCGCGATCCTCATCAGTGAAGGAACGACGAAGAAGAAGAGAATTATCACCCTAGAAATCTAAAAATACTTTTCAAACCTGAAACGACTAAAAGATTTATCTTGGAACGTTATAGGAAACCAGATTCACAAACACGATCAATGACAATAAAAAATTCAATATTGAACGAAAAAAAAGGTCCGAAATGCCCTAAGCTATTGATGTTTTTAATAACAACAAAGGGTAATATAAAAATTATACGTTTACAGGGTTGAAGGGACACCGACGAGAAAACGGTTACCAGCTGTTCAGTACATCATTCTGAGCCCCCCCCCCCCACATAGAAATTTTACATCGGTTAAAAAAAAAGAAACTGCTTTCCATACATTTTGACCGTGTAGGTATTGCACTTTTGTAGGAAACAGCTGTTTTTTTTTAATAACCGATGAAAAATTTCCTTCCACCCCGTATAAAAAAAAAAAAACCGTGTAAAGTGGACCTGAATAATTGTTCCCTGTTAATTTTCCAGTGGAAAGTCTCTCTGCATTTATTATAATTGCACTGCATATTTGATTAGTTAGCAGAATGTATTTATTACGTTACTCGACGGCACTACTGAGCTACTCGACAGCTTGAAATTGTGCTGTAGTTTCTTCTACCTGACATCATTTATCCTGGCTTCTGCTTAATAATCCCGGGTGCGCATCATTTTGTATACGGATTCGTAGTTTTAGTGCGTGTTCGTTATTGAGAACCTTATTTTACGTTTTATTGGCCTATAAACGTCCGCTGTTGAATATAAGCCTCTCCAGTATGTATTGAAATAAAATTCACTTAGATTGGAGTAATTAATTAATATTTAATTTTAGTTCTGGAGATATAAACGCAATGATGACAGAAACCTAGATAAACGTTGCATTTGCTATATGTTGATTGCTACACTATTTTTATTCCACCCAAACTACACCCTAACCAAGTGAAATACCCAGAAAAATCTGGTTAATAATAAATTCTTATCTGCATGATCTCAACTAAGAATAGAGCACCCCATCTTTTCCCCGAGGTGTTGTAAGAAGCAATTAAGTATTTTTATGAGGTGAACGTGTGGCGGGATCCTTAACCCGGCTGCCAAGTCTCGGCATGTTTACGGCGAGATATTATATGATAAACTTGTACTAGCCTTGTTTATGTCCGTAGCACTTTAAGTTTTCATGAGGTTAAAGCTGGGGTGCCGAAGACTACGCAGTAGGTATAGTTAGGTGTATTTTGAAAACAGACTGTATATTAAACTTATACTGTCACTTATGGAATATCTTCCGTGATTGTTCATTATTTTGAGCTCCCGATATTCAAAATAATAAAAAAATATATAAATATATTCTTTATTACCTTAAATAATTGTACAAGAAACACTTATCTAAGCACTATGCAGTGTTACAGCTAGGGAAAAGAGTGTTTTCGATGGGGTCTGGCATCCAATGTAAGATTTAACTAAAAATAATGAACAATCACGGAAGATATCCCGTAAGTGCCAGTATAAGTTTAGTTGTAAACCGTGAAAGCTTAAAACAGAGACTGTATATTATTTATTATTATCAGCCATTTGTGTCCCACTACAGAGCAAAGGCTATTGATGGGAATTGTTTTTTTTTTGTGGTGAAAAATCACGTTTTACGGTAGGACTCGATGGAAAGGACTTTAAGCATTGTGCTGATGTATGGATTGAATAGTATAGGGGTCGTTGAGGTGTGCAAAGTTTCATTAAAAAATACGTATTTAAAAAAAAAACCTGTGAAAAAGTTGGAACTTTGACCCCCAATATCTCCGTAGCTAGAAGGTTCCCAGGTATGGTGTAGAACAAAAAAATGACCGCAAAGACGGGGAGAACAAGTGCCTTTCGTTTATGTTAAGGGTCTATGTACACCCTTTATGTCATCATTCTCCTGCCGTTATCCCAACTTATTTGGGGTCGGCGCAGCATGTCTTCTTCTTCCATACTTCTCTATTACTTGTCATTTCAGCAGTCACCTCCTTTCTAGCCATATCATCCTTCACACAGTCCATCCATCGTTTCTTTGCTCTTCCTCTACTCTTATAGCCATCTACATTCATACTCAACATATTCCTCACTACATTTTTCTCATTCCTCCGCATCATATTTCCATACCACGATAACCGATTACCACACAACTTTTCAGCCACCGGCGCCACTTTCAGACTTCCTCTTATATGTACTCATTCCTTACTTTATCCATTCGCATTCGTATTCATGATGTGAAATATTCTTGCAATTAAACTGAGATGAGGAAGCAAGATTTCAAAAGTGTTAATATCTCAAAGTTTTGTTTGCTAATCTATTACAAATCTGCCTCGAGCTATACCCCTAGGACGGGCGATAAGTACCTACTACAAAACGAAACGAAACAAACAATAAATTAACAGAAAAACCGACCACAGCATTTCTTTTCCGGAAAAAAGAAGATACAAGTAAACTACTTACTCTCTGATCACAGCGCCCACGTGACCTTTGCTCTCTTTTTAGCACTTGAAATCACATACAGCTATCTCCCTCTATCACCCATTTCTTAAGAGTGCTCCCACTAAATACATAATTGACCTGTGGTAAGTTATACGCTTGTATCCACGTCTGTCTTTTCTTAATGAACGGGAACTAAGTGGCTGCAGCGTAAACAGGAGCGTTGGCACCACTTAAGCAGTAAATGCACTTGACGGATAGGCTGTTAGTGCGTTATTGGAGCCCTTATGGGATCTGGAGGTAGCTGTAGTGGTTTACGTTTTTCTTTTTCTATAATAATTTTCATAAACTAGCGACCCGCCCATGCTCCGCACGAAATCTTGACATTTTGACATGTCACCACTTCTGTCATTGTCTGTAATAAAGATGTACATGCTATTATAATCTTACTATTGTAAATGCGAAAGTTTGGCTGGATGGATGTTTGTTACTCAATCACGCCAGAACGATGGAACGGATCTGGATGAAATTTGGCACAGAGATAGATTATTATAGTCTGGAATACATAGGCTATATTTTTTTTCTCACGTATACCTACTCATCAAAATTTCCACGCGAACGAAGTCTCGGGCCACAGCTCGTACTTAAAATAAATATTAATGTTATACACATACTATATTAACGTTTCGTAATAAATGCTCCAAAAATAGCGAAAACCACATCAAAATCCTTTGTGTAGTTTCGAAGATGTAAGCGGTCACACATACAGACTCGAAAATCGTTTTTATTTTATGATGTGTTGGTATAAAACTTACAATTAGGGTTCAATTAGACACACATGACTAATTTATTATGAGAGTGTTAAGACACTTGAAGCTTGTGAACCGTGCTATCGCTGTCCTTACAAACTCAACTCCCTCCATCTGTCTGCCGGTTAGTACGCTTATAACTTGAGAAACACTTATCCTCTTATCGTGTTACTACTACTATACAGGGTGTAAACAGACCCTTCACATAGCCGTCAACCAAACATTCTGTACATCAAACTAAATAACTTTACGCAAAAATTATTGCTGGGAATCGACTTTTTTTTTTGGGGTGAAAAATCACGTTTTACGATAGGACTTGATGGAAAGCACTCAAAGCATTGTGCTGATAGATGGATTGAATAGTATGGGGGTCGTGGAGGTGTGTAAAGTAAAAATCCTACATTAAAAACAAGTATTTAAAAAAATAACTTGTGAAAAAGTTGGAACTTTGACCCCCAATATATCCGTAACTAGAAGGTTCCCAGGTATAGTGTAGAACAAAAAATGATCGCAAAGACGGGGAGAACAAGTGCCTTTCGTTTGTGTTAAGGGTCTATTTACACCCTTTATATCTCCTGCTCTTATCCTTGATTCGTCTTCTTCACCCATACTTCTCTGTTATTTGTTATCTCAGCAGTCATCTCCTTCCCAGCCCTATGACAATTGGAAACAAATTAGCAAAGAATCGTTTCAAATTTCAAAATATGTTCAGGACCACAGTCAAGTTAATTCAGTCCAGTTTTTGCCGTCGCGTTCTACGAAAATGTCGTCCGTGGTCCAATACGTTATCTCTCTAAAGCGCAGTTACTAAACGCCAGTTAGACAGCATAATAGTCGAGTATACAAACTGCCAGCCCATTGCCCGCGAGTGCAATAATAATGCGTCTCCCGCAATTAAGTCTTGCGGCTTGTTTCAAATGAGAAACGTGGGTACTCACTAAGTTTTTCTTTTATTTAGAGGTTGGACAAGTAGACATAAATAAATGCAGAATTATGCCACATACAAATAGAATCTGAGATCGTAACTAATTTTTCTAGTTCTGATATTTTAAGAGCTTCCATGTTTGTGGCTCAGTGAACCCTGGCCCCTCATTATCATCGTCCCGTCTGTTCACCACAGCATGCTTTCTTCCACAGCACGCATTTTGTAGATCTCTGAAATACTTGTAGGTAAAGCTAATCGTTTTGTAATCCTTGCGTCGTAACATTTACGTAAATAACATTATTTATTCACAAAATGCTGTATAATAATAATCTCCTTGATCCTTGGCTTTCCTCGTAAATCTTCAAAACCATAACAAGGTATTCGAGCCCGCAGAATTTCAGTTAGATTGAGTGAATGCTGAATAATTATAAACATTCATTTCAATATTGTTTTTCGAATGAATAAAAATAAACTGAACTTTTTGCTTATTGGTATTTGTTTATTGCATTTATTTCACTATGCGAATACATTACGACGGAGTTTCAGTAAATAAAACTGAAGGAAAATCCTGGTAGAATTTTAAATGAAGTGAAGAAAACTGCGTCTATTTTTATGTACGAGTATAAAACATGCAATCCAGAGCACCTGGGTTGCTTACAATAGATAAGTACACTTATCTATAACACCTGCAACATATTTGCTATTCGTGTTAACATAGGTATTCAATTTAAATCCCATTGTTCGTACAACAAGACTTCAATTTTCCGATAATGCATAAAAGTAAAATGATTTTCTGTGAGTTTGAAAGATTAAAGTATCTTAAGTGATATACGGTACCAACCTGGTTAGGTACTTCACTTTGATGCTTCAACAAACCAATCTGTCCGTAAAAGTTGCATGCGGCTGCACCCGTCAAATGTCTCCCGCAGCGTGGGCATGCCGTTGTGCTCAGAGGCGCTGGCTGGCAATCTGTCACCGCTTAAGCGCTGAATACAGCGAGAAATAAATACACAGCAGTTTTCTATAAGTGGGCAACAATTCGTTGTGTTAAATGTTTCTTTGTAGCGTCGCCAAAACGAAGCCAAAACTATTTGGCGCCGTTAATTTGCTGACAGTGCTAAAGCATCAAAAAATAAATAGGTCGCTCAATTCGTCGGAGTAAGTTTACTGCTAGTTCCATATACTGCTAAAACTAATATCATCCGGGAAATATGGCCAATAAAATTTAATTATGGAACATTAGCAATGATGAATCGCCAGCTACGCGGGGCATTTAGCGTAATTATATTGTGATTTCAGAATAATCGCATGATGAATAGGCGCACCAACTTCTACTTCTATCAGATTGCTGTTTCATTAATTCAGCGAGTGACTAATAGCTTTGCAGAAATGGCTTAATCCAATTTTATCTTTTAGGTAACAGCTATAGAGTATAATTTTGTTTTGTACAGAAATAAAATAATCTACGAGAAAAAGTTGTAAGCAAATGCCTAGAAACTGCATGTTTTAATTGGTGTCGTTGACCCGCCGCAACTACACAGCACGTTTATCTTCAATGCTCGACTACTTAAAACCACACGGACATAATTTATACGCCAGAAACTTTCGTAATGGTGAAAACTACACTTCGTTTAGTTTGCTTACAAAGTCGTAACTTTATATAAAAATTAGCTAACTGGAACGAAATTCTTAATACATTAGAAGTGAAAATATAAAGCCGTATCCATGAGATATTTTCTTTTCCGAAACTTGTTGGCGTAGGATTGGCTTTGAGAAAAGTTAAGCTACCGAGGTAATTTCGGTCTTTATTATTTTTCGCAGTAGGTACGCCAAAGGGACGCTTTGTCTAAAATAAACGTTACGGAAACCAATCGATTTTTAATTTGGTCTTCTAGAGAGTGTTGTTGTTCTTAGTCTTATTATTCCTTCTGCAACTAATGAGTTTCTGAAGCAATAAAGATATTTCGGTTACGCGTAATTTTATTACATTTATAAAGTATCCAAATGAGTAAAGTTAGCTTTATTAAGTTGACTGTATTAAATCTACAGGCTGCTAAGGTAATAGGGGTTTATGGGATCGAATAACGAATAATTTGGTACGCTGATGATGTTTTAGTTTATAATGGGACGGAATTAAGAACTTGTGGCTAAATATTAACAGCCGCTCGGGTCGAACTTTAGGTTAAGCCGTGCTTGCCTAGGTTGGTCTGTGGATGGGTGATCACCCATTACATACTGAGTTTCCTCCATGCCTCGGAAAGCACGTTAAGCCGTTGGTCCCGGGTGTCCTTTGTAGATCTTTGACAGCCGTAAGGTAGTCAGTGGCAACCAGTCTTACCTAGGGGTATCGTATTACCCAGTACTAACTGGGTTGTGGAGGTCAGATAGGCAGTTGGTCCATGTAAAATACTGGTATTCAACTGCATCCGGTTAGACTGGAAGCCGACCCTTACTTAGTTGGGAAAAGGTTAGGCAGATGATGATGATGATGGGACGGAATTAGGAAGAGTAGGGCAATTGAATCTGAATCATACTGTATGTTTCTTGTTTGTTTGTTTTATCGGCGCCACACGCTCGTACCAACGTTGGTCGGTTAATTTCGTAAGGCGTCCACATGTTGGCAAAGAAAGAAATCGAAATTGCTGTAAGCGCTTTTACATGACTGAGTGCCAATTATAATTTATATTTGTCACTGAAAAAAAAAAAGAAAAAGCCACGTCGAAGAAGATGGGGAATCTGCGCCTACTTTCGCGATCCGTCCTCATGTTGGTGCACATTCCTTTGATAAAACCGACACGCGACGGTCAACTCCAAACGCTCGTCCCAACGCCAATGCTATTTTCTAGATCCATACGTTGGACTAGTGATATTGGGACCAAAGTTGGGGCCAACGTGGGGAGCTGGCCTTACACAAAAATTATAAGTAGGTACCTACACAAAATTACACAAAAGGTAGGTAACTCATGTAACACGATTATGTGTAGGTACTCGTACTATTGTTTTCGGTTTTAACTATTTCATTAAGTTTTTGCGATCACATCACAAAGCGGTCCGTTCGAGTCCAAAACTAACCGAACAATATCGTATTTAACTAGCTCACAATATACATATTATAACTACCTACATAACTTTACGACAAAACTAAAAGTTTAAAACCACATCTTGCGTACTAAAACGTACGTTAGCAAAAGATAAAATAAAGGTTTTCACAAAAGACTGGAGCGTGTCATGTTACTCCCAACATTTAGAAGCGGACTCCGAGACACGGAGATCCGATGTAAGTCCAACTTGAGGGAATGTACTGAGCTAGGAAACTCTGAAATAAAAGTCAGTAGGAAACTTAAAAAGGTAGGATAAAGCCCACGATATGCATGGAAATGAATGCAATATTTTCTTGTAGGAATCCTAAAATTTTAGATATTGATACATATTACTTAACTAGTAAACCATTTAACTGTTAAAATAAAACATAAATCAATCAGCCCAATGAAAGCTTTTTTTTTAAAAAAACCTCTTCATTCTCGTTGTAGGTATTAAGTTATAAATTTTCAAGAAATTTAAATCATAATAAAGAAAGTCTAGGAAATCTCGAATAGCAAAAAAGACCGTTCATTATTATTTTTATCAGATTCCAGGATCTGATGCTACTGACAGATAAATATTATTAATTCGAGTCAAGATATCTAGAATTTCTTATTTATAAAAGCCACTAATGATTTTAACAATACCGTTCTTAATTAACTCGTTAATGTTGTTTCATTTTCTAGAACGAATATCCTCTCATTTGGATTCCGGATGCACGATGCTATTGAAATGACGTCACAACACCATGGGCGTTATCACTCTTCTGTCTCGCCTGAAATGCGGCGTATTTGCATTTCTAATCATTATCCACATACCAATTCTGCAAGGAGAAGAACAATCTCAATGTCCAAGCTTAGCAGAGAACCCTATTTGCCCCTGTTATAATTTTAAAGAAGGTAAGTGTCTTGTAGCTCCCACATTAAATGCTCCGTAGAATAAATTGGTGTCATTAATGGATACATTTATTTCAGGATTATTTTTGGAGTGCCCCAGCGCGACCCCCTTGGCCGTAAAAAATGTGCTGGCCAAGATAAGAGGAACCATCCAGTCGCTATCAATATATGACTTAGAAATCTCAACGACAGAACTGAACGCAGACATCTTCCCATCAAAAATAAAAATAACCAATCTACAGATCTCACAGTCAGGGATAAACAAGATAAGCTCTAACGCATTTACATCGCTACGTGACTCGTTAGGATCTTTGAGCATAATTTCCAGTAAATTAAGCAAAATTCCGCATGAATCATTCTTGGAACTTTACAATATTGAGGCACTTGATTTACAGCTCAACGACATCAAAGATATACAAGCAAACACATTCAGAAACCTTAAATTGAAGAAAATCAATTTGAAAGGGAATAAAATTGCCAATATATCAGAAAACGCATTTTACAACTTGGAAGAATCTCTTACGGAACTGGATATCAGTGAAAATTTTCTGACTATATTCCCCTTACAATCTCTTGGCAAATTGAATAAACTCAACAATTTAAGGCTTGCATGGAATAAAATAAATTCAATACCTGATGATATAGATGTAACAGTGTCAAATTTGCTGACTTTGGATTTAAATTCAAACTATTTTACAAAAATTGAAAGACACTGGTTTAAATGTATGCCTAAAATAAAAACATTAACGTTTTTTAGTAACCAAATTCAGCAAATAGACGAGGAAGCATTTCACTCTTTAGAAAAACTAGAAACTGTGGATTTGAGTCGTAATAAAATAACAATGCTTGCTAAGAATATATTTCAGAAGAGCCCAAAAATACGCACAATAGATTTGAGTCACAATCATCTCCACCACATAAATGGAGTCTTTTCAAACCTTCATGAACTCTCGGAAATATTTCTTTCTGAAAACAATATTTTGGAGATATCTGATGACGCGTTTGATAACGCTTTTGGATTAACAGTTCTCAATTTAGAACACAATGCCATTCAAAAGTTACATCCAAACTGTTTTTCGTCTCTACACAATTTAACGCAACTACATATGGGAACAAACTTTTTAAATAAACTTCCTCGTAGTGTTTTTCAAACAAATCGTAAACTAGTAACACTAAGTCTAGATAATAATGAAATTAATGAATTAGACGAATTAATATTTGAAAAACTCGATGAATTGAAAGAAATACGTTTGCAGCATAATAAGTTAAGTCAAATCAAAAGAAACGTATTCAGTCCTCTGCCTGGGCTATTAGAACTACATTTGCAAAATAATGTTGTACAAACCATAGACTCACATGCATTCATTACCCTTAAAAGTCTTCAACACATTAATTTGCAGGGTAATCGATTAACTACTATCGGAGACGTGTTTCCCAACCGAAATTCATCTTTGGTTTCTATTCAACTTGGTGCGAATTATTTATCAATGTTAAAAAATAGCTCTCTTAGAGGGCAGATGAACGTGCAAATTATGTGGCTTAGCCAAAATAACATAAAAGTGTTAACATCTAATCTTTTCAATGATTTGTTAAATATTCAAAGGCTGTATCTAAGGAATAATAGTATTGTACATATAGAAAATAGAACATTTATGCACTTGAGAAAAATTAAGTTTTTAGACCTAAGTAATAATAAGCTTATTAAGTTAAGTAATGAGACGTTTTATAAACTTGTAACGTTGGAAGAACTGTATCTACAAAATAATCATATAAATCAAGTCACCAAAGACACATTTCATTTTTTAACTAAGTTAAAAATTCTAGACTTATCTCATAATGACATCGTTATATTTAATTTCGATATTTCCTCATTGCCGATTAAACAGCTTCGACTTAGTAAGAATTCGATAGCAATAATTGAAGTAGAGTCTCTCAAAAGTTTACCAAACTTAAGTGATCTTGAGATGAATAACAATGACTTGACTTGGGAAGACATTATACAGATACAGATACCTGGACTGAAATCCCTGATTATATCAGAAAATAACTTCACGTTGTTAGAAAATAAAACGTTTGCGCATCTTCCTTCATTACAGACTCTGTCGCTGGAGCTTTCTAATATATCGCAACTGCCACCGACGACGTTCATTAAAAATCAGAATCTGCTGCGAATAAATTTAGCTTATAATAATCTGCGAGACTTACACAAAGATGTATTCGCATACACAACAATATTACAAGAACTCAACCTAAAAGGGAACAATTTCACAGACTTCCCCCACCACGCACTTTTCAATGTAACTTCATTAGAAATATTAGATTTGTGTAGCAATCAATTACACAGTGTTGACTTTTTCAAATTTATCGGGTTACAGAATTTGCGGTCACTCAATTTATGTAATAATCGTATTTCTATGTTAAATGGCTTTAATTCTCCTTCCCTTAAAAATCTAGTTACATTAAATCTAAGCAATAATATGTTAACAGTTCTTCCACCGAATTTTTTTCAGCATTCCGTAGGCCTGAAAGAGATTGACTTATCACATAATCTATTTAAAAATATACCTAGCAATGGTTTATCAGAAGCAGTGCTTCCTGCGCTCACAACATTAAACATGTCTTCTAATTCTTTGGTGCAATTATTGCAAACATATCCTTCAAAATTGTTTCCGCTATTAGAGGAATTAGTTGTAACAAATACGAACCTAACGATTATCACAAGCAAAGACTTTGAAAATTTCCCATCGCTCAAGAGGCTGATGCTGTCGCAGAACTCCATAATTCGTTTATCTCCGGGAGCTTTCTCTAAGCTGCATAACTTAGAAAAGCTTGATTTAAGTCAGAATAAATTAGAAAACATTCCAAGAGAGAGACTTCAAGGATTGTATTCCACGCGCGTCCTCAACATGTCGCAAAACGTCATCAGAGAACTGGAAGATTTCACATCAGACTTACACAGTCTACAAAAGTTAGACATTTCATTTAATCATATAACTAGAATAAACAGAGACGTATTCCGAGGACTACAGAGTCTGACTGAATTATATTTAAGTGGAAACTGGTTATCAGCTATATCTGCAGACGCATTTCGAAACTTGAACAAGATTTCATTTATTGACTTGAGTCGAAATTACTTTGAAGTAATACAGATGAAGATGCTCACAGTACTAGAAACACAAATCAAGAGTCTATCCTTTAATGGTAAGATATTAAATCATTGGTTTATTTGTATAGTCTGATTTTACGTGCAATACTCATACATATTATTACTTTCAGAGAACCCACTAACTTGCAATTGTGAAACACAAGAGGTATGGCGATGGATGAAAGAACACTATAAAATTGTCATCAAAGGCAGTCGTAACTTGCGTTGTGAACATCCGGAAGATCTTCATGGTTATAGCTTCATCGAATTACCATCACAGAAACTTTGCGATATACCCATCGTCATCCGCATTGCTATACAAGATATACAGACATATTCGATCATTGTGTCTTGGCAGAGCCGCAACCAAACCGGTTTGAATGCATATCAAGTAGCTTATTTTAGCGAGGATCATCCGGCTACGGTGAGTATCGCCAGGGAAATTCAAAAACATTTTTCTTTACGATAGTTTTATGTTAAATATTTTCACCTGCGTAACTAAAAGCTTATAATTTTGAGTAAAACGTTGAACAAAACGTGCGCGGCAACCGCTACAACAAACATTTGAATACAAAGGCTGTGTATCACCTCAATGGACCATAAAAAATATTTATGTTTCTCGCCTGTGGATGTTCGACTGTGCTGTGAAACCATTTAAATCTTTCTTTTTACAATGGCTCATAGGTGCTCAAAACTTTTTAGTACTCAATTCAAGAGTCGATTTCGATTTATTAATACAGCTTTGGTGGCCGTATTTCTGAAATTTCATTATTTTCACAGATACGAGGGAAAATTCTGAACGCTACAGCAAGAACAACAAGACTCAATAACTTGACACCGGGATCCCGATATACGGTTTGTGTGATAGCACTCGGCAACTTCGGTACTTCAACGTCTACAGGATTTTCCGTACCCGACGCACGAATAGCTCTCTCACCAGAAAATACAAGTATTAATAATTTATACTCGGACGAACAAATTTTCAACCATCTCCGTCCTTATATGAACGATTCTTTAAGCAGTAAATGTACTAGTGTAAGCACTATTGAAATCTTCGGAGCGGCAATAGATAGTCCATTCTCCAATACATACATGGACATAGCGGACATATTAACGAGGAGACTAAGCTTGGTTGTGGGCTGTTGTATCGGATTTATAGTGTTCGTCGTGTTAGTGTCCGCGTTAGGGTACATTAAAACTAAGAAGCGTCAGGTTATTGTGAAAGCTGAAGTACAGCAAGCTCCTCAGTACATCTCCTATGACAATTTCAATACTCCCGGTGTAGAGGTTCAGACCACTGATATGGATATCAATACTATAACAGACAAAACGAAAGTACAGTGCAAACATGATTGAAATCTGATGTAAATATTTCTCATAATGCGTAATATTGTGTTCAAGTTGGGAAACTTAAAGAACGGTGAAATATTGGATATTTTCCAATTTGATTCCCCTATGAGTATATGCCACTCATGCTGGAATACACCTTTTCATCCCTTCATCGCCTTTGAGGTATCTTCAGGAAGTTTGGCCGACAGGAATGAATTATTACAACTACGAGCTATCAATAACGAAATGTGTGATAATCGAAAAAGTTTTACGTCATCAGGGTACTCTTTTTTTTTTGCTATAATATAATTTATATCTTATGTCGTGTTCGAAGAGGTCGTAACGTTTTCTTTCTATTAATTATTTACTTACATAAAGTTTTTGTATTTATTACCAAACTGTTTTGGTTACCTAACTTTATCATAACTGCGTAATCTAGTCTAGACCATCTTCTGTAAGCATCTTCTGTATTATTCTATGAAAATCTATACCAAAGCGAACCCTGGGGTTTATTTTTGTTTCGATCATTTTGTGTGGCAGTCTTTGAGACGTCATACCTCCACTGTGTATAGTATACTAGTAAATGCTTATCATAACATCTCAATTCAGTTTAACATTAACATTATTAAAGTTATGCAGAATATTATGATAACTAACGAACTGAAGCGGAATGTATATAAACAAAACGATCAAAGAACATGTAAATTTTGAAAGAGATCTTAAATCTACTATGAATACTATTTTAAGTTTTGATTTAACGTTTAACGTTATCTTCGGTTGAAAATATAATAATTTCTATTGTGATTATTATCATAGATCTAAGTATTAAATATTAAGGTTTAGAATAAATTTTAAAATATGTTGTGTATAATAAATTCAAATGAGTTACTACTCTGATAGTTGTATTGACAGTGTTATAGAAAAAACATTAACGGTCTCATATGGTGTAATAAGTAAAAACGAATATTTATACTCACACATTTCTAAGTATCCATAGTTATAATGACTAGATAATGTACCGATAGATATAAATAACGACTATGTAATAAATAAACGAAGATATCAGATTCAATTTAGCGTTATCAATATAACTGTACCAACTTCTGTTGATATCTGTTTTAAATTCATCACAATCCATTTGAAACTAGTGTAAAGACTGTAGAATTGGTAATAAAACTTTGAAAACATTATTATAAATCTAGTTTTCTATTTTACTGAGCCCCAATTAATCTACACGATTTGTCTACAATCTTAGAACTTTATGAAAGGATTCTCAAAAGCTATGTTGTTCATTATAGAAGTTTGATAAAATTCTATCAACGAAGATTTAAATTTATAGAATAAAATGTTGAAGTCTACTTACGTGATTACAAAAAGCCATCATAGTATTGAGGGAAACGTAGGTACTAACCCCACACGTCTCTATAAATTTAAAAGGAGACACATTTCTACAGAAAAAGCGTCGTCTACCCACGACACATCTCTCTCAAATATTGTTTCAGCTCTTGGAATATACATATACAAGCACATGAAGCACATACATAAGAAGCCAATCTAATCTTGAGATAGCATTTCAAGGGTAAATAACCCCGTTATTGACAGCTATTGGGACGCAATCGAATCTTTTTTTATTGTGTACTGTACATATAGTACAATATAAATCTCGTCGAAGGAGTTAACTGCCTCGCGTCCACCTCGAATGCTCTGTCCCTATTAAATGGATTACATGAATAATTCAGCGGCAAGAGTCGCGAACAGGAGATTCTTTGTGGGACTTTTGCTCCCAACTGCTTAGCGACATTTATATGATACAAAATACTTCGGCAATAAAGAGGATTCCAACAAAATAGTTGAAAATTCTTCATTCATTAACGCCTAATTCGTTAAACTTGTAGTATTGTTAGCAGAGTTTTATCCATTTGATTTACTTTTTAATGCTTCAATAGTTTTAATTACTTGTTCGGAATTGAGATTTTTGTTTCTACGTAGAATTCAGAAGATTATTTCATCCGAAAATAACGGCCAAATTCAAGGATAAAGCTGAACGGAAAAACGAAAAAGAAATAAAGATATTACTTAAGTTCTGGTAAGTACCTAATCAAAATGTGGTTTTCCAACACAATAAAAAATATTCCGTAAAAGAAAAATGGATAGGCGTAATAAACAAGACGAATTATGCTAGCAATTGCGTAACATTTTAACAGTCTTCTGAAATTCAAGAAAAGTAGAAACATATTTAAAGTGTGGGCGTCTAATGTTTTTATAATGGGTGAGTACATCTGTAAAGTTCCCGTACCTCGCGCCGGCAACGCTTACATCCGTTATCCATTAGCTTACCTAAAAGCGCTAACAGGGCTTCGTGGTATGTAACCGTTCAGCCATGAAAAACGAAACACTATACGTTCAAAATAAATGACTTGGAACATGGAATCGAGATTTTTCATTTAGTGAGTCGACTGGAACCTACACCACCATGGAGCTGACCAGCGCGCTTGAGCGTAAGTATGTTGAGTATCTGGTAGGCTTTTTCTATGATACCTTTTATTTATTTATTTAAACTTCATGTACAAGAGTGGTACATAGGCAGACTGCATTCTCTACCAGTCAACCTTTGGGTCAAATAGGACAGCATTGTGATAGAGTTCGAAAAATAAATAATAAAAATACCATTTTGTTAACATAGATTGATATACATAAATTGGTACATACTAATACACATATAAACAGTAAAATGAAATAAACTAATATATATTATAATACATACAAATAGTCCAAAATATGAAAAACCTTATAATAATTACTATGACTAGTAATATCTAGCTTGTGAGCAATTTAGTCTGATTTTAAATAGTCCTTTCGAATTGTTCTTTTCCTTACCTACCTTTTCATTGTGATATAGACAGAATAGATTCATATATTAGATAGATATATTCTATCTATCTATATCGCAGTGAAAAGGTATTAGATATTACAAGATTCGGAAAACCGAGATTACAGGTTACCTTGTAGAAAACACCCACGTCTGGTCTTCAGTATATTGTTTCTCAGGTACTTACCTAGATATTAATTACCTGTATTGTTACTTACACAACGGACTTTGTTTGAAATAGATTCATTCATTTCATTAGTAATGCAGCCTTTTGTTTTATGGATTTAAACCGATTGTTAAGAATGAATCCCACCAAAAACCTACCTGTTAAAAAGGGGGCCAAGTTCCTATCGGCTAATTGTTCGTTGCTGGAACTTGGCCTGCGCACTACCGTGCGCTTAGATATTTTTCGTTACATCCTAGTCATTAGCCTTGACAATGCTGTCAAGTAAACTCGAAGTAATCTCACATGTGGCTTATGTTGGCTAAATACCCTAATTACACAACATAATTTTTTCTTATAATTTTATTAAAGGAATTAAAGTTTCAAAGTTTAAATCGAACTAACTGAAACCTTTCGACGTTTGATCGAATATGCTAAATCTTTTTCACATATCCAACTATCCTATGAGGACTGTACGAGTGCATTTAATCAACATAACTTGCAACTGACGAATGTAGATACGTTTTATTTCGAAATATTTTTTGTGGGCTCCAGCCGGATGAATCGGTGTTTGCAAGCAAGTTCAAATGGTGGAAACGCGGCTCTCGCTTTGAACTTTATCAATATCCCGTTATTTTATGCAGCATCCGATTTTTTTTAATGCTGTGTCAAACGAAAGGGAAAATATATTTTGTAAATGGTTTTTTTTTAAACTTTGTTGTAACACATTTGTTTACTATTCCATAATAAATAAGATTGTGGGAAGGTTTTTTTTTCTGTTTTGTTATTTTTTTAGTAGAGCCTGTGATTTACATACGTAGGTATCACTTCGTATAATCTCTCGCAACTTCATGTGTGAAGTTAACATCATAAAACTTTCAGTAACAGTTGTTTGCTATTTCATAATAAATAAGATTGGTGGAAGTTTTTTTTTCTGTTTAGTTATATTTTTAGTAGAGCCTATGTTTTACATACGTAGGTATCACTTCGTACAATCTCTCGTAACTTCATGTGTGATGTTAACATCCTAAAGTTTTCGGTAACAGGTTTAAACCAATCGAATAAGCCGTCGTGTGCTACGTCTTTTTAGTTCACTTATTCCTATCATTGAGGTAGATGGCATCTGTTTTTTACCTCTCCGACTAACAAAGTGACTTCTCTTGTTTACAGATTAATTACCTAGTCAAGTCAAAAGAAGTGTCTTTTCATTTGACGATAATTAGTCATCTTGCCTAATCATCCGCCTGTATTAAGCAAGCTATCTTGCAGTGCAACTTGATTTTATGAAAATTGATTGATTGTGTGAAAATGATTTATACTTACACGATACCCACAATAGGGATGTTTCCTGAAAAAATCTAATTAGTCCGTCAGATAGATTTCCAAAAAATATTGGACACGTATTTTTTCTTTTTTCACGAAAACTAAAAATGAAGACGATACAGTGCGTCAAAAACTCGTGTGACGTCGTACTTCAGTACACTTTTTACTGAAAAGTGACGTCACAGGCCCCCACTCATGATCTTTGATGCGTTTTATCTTCTTAATTTTTGTTGATTTGATAAAACAAAAAATACGTATCCAATATTTTTCGATAATCTAACTGACGGACTAAATAGAATCATATTTTTTTTTCACAGGAAACATCCCTATTAACGTGGAAGAGGATAAAGGAGTATGCGTATGATCGTAGCAGGTGGCGTTCTGTAGTTTCTGCTAACCCTTATTAAAGGCTCGTACAAAATGTGAATGTATACCAGTTATCTACTTAATTATGGGCACGCTGTGTACCTACGCACCATTTACACTAACATTCACAACTGTACATGTATAAGGTACACATTTACTATACTAACTGCTACCGGAACAATGATACGCATTATTGAAACAAAGACGCATTCAGCCGCAGACCCAAATCTCGGCCGAAGTGACCTCAGCAATCGCTTCGCAGAGATAGGTGTACGGTTAAGGTTAGGCTCAGTACACACTATTATCATAATACAGAGTTAAAATTATTATTCAAGAAAACTCACATCATGACAGTAACTTGTGTGTAACACCAAACTTACACACAAAGGAGAATGCCATAAAGCAGGTTGAAGCTGCGTCTTTTCAATTTTAATGCACACATTTTCTTTTGAATTATAATTTCATTTCGTCCTCGTGATATTTTTAGAATATATTATTAGATATTTGTGTGGATTTATTTGGTTGAATTGTTGATACTTTCAATCACTAGGTATTCGTGTATTAAATAATGTCAATAGCTAATAGATATGTCAATAAAGAAAACTTAAAACAGGATAGTTATCATGTATATACATGGTAAATATACCGTCTTCAGTGCTCCTTTGCCTTGTAATATTCCAAAGCATAGGAGACTCGTTTATTGGCAGGTACATCAATCTGAGAGTCAGTCACTAGAAATGATAGATTTTCTTTCAGCTCTCAAAATGGACGACAGAATTATAGAATGGTTCGCAAGTGTGAGCAGAGCTTTATTTTTTACATATTTAGTAATTTGCATCTACTACAGGGTACTGATAAATATTTGCCGTTTTGTCCTATCCTAAGACCTCCTCAAAAAATTATGCTATTTCTGAAGAGGTCGTGGGTGTGATCTTTCAAACGATATTTATTTCAGTAACGTATTTAAGAGTATTTTTCAAGATGACACCGATTTTTCGTTTCCTAATATTCCTAAAAAGAAACCGAAACAAACTTTAAGGCCAGAGGAGCTCAGAGTCTCTTTTAAAACCTACATATTATGGTGGAAACGTGTGAATTTAACAATGTTACCTGGAGTGTTTTTCAGACAAGAGTTACAAGTGATGATAACTGAGGATAAATAATATTAAAAGATAGGGAAATAATAGATGGTGCGTGATGATAAAGTACCAAATTGGTACTTCTAATTAAAAGTGATTATATCCATATAAATTTTCAATCTAGTTTCTTAGGAGTAAATAGTATTATTAATATAATAGTACCCAGATCCGATTACATACACTGATTGAAACTTTCACTCCTATTAAAAGGTCTTGCCAATCACGGTGTCTGCTTTCTTCTTCAATGAAAATGTTAATTTCGAAACTTGAATATTAATATATTTCGTAGTCCCAAATAAATTGGTATAAGGGCAGACACAATGATGAGGTACTTATCTTACTTGTTAATTCCTACTATAACCCTACTAATAATATAAATGCAAAAGTATATGAGGATGGATGTTTGTTACTCTTTCACGCAAAAACTACTGAACTGATTTGGATAACATTTAACACACAGATAGTTTATAACCAGGATTAACAAATAGGACTTTTTTATCCCGGTAGTATGATCCCGTGGAACAATTATCGAACTCTGCGCGAGCGAAACCGCAGGCATAAGCTAGTACAATTATAAATGCGAAAGTTTGTGAGGATAGACGGATGTTTTTTTTTATCGCAAAAACTACTAAATGGGTTTGAATGAAATTTGGCACACAGATAGTTAAAAACCCGGATTAACACTTTTTATACCGGTAGTACTATTTCGTATAACATATTAACGAACTCGTATGTGGGCGAAGCCACGGTCATAAGCTAGTACCTAATAGAAAACACCTAATCAACGCAATGGCTTATATTCCGCGTACTACTAATAGCCACTAATATTTTAAAGCGTACCAGCTACTTCAAAAACTGTTAGTTGCGTATTTTTTTCCATCCCAATTAAAATTATTGAGATATATTATGGCCGTGAATAAATTCTAGTAACAAATAAAAATGATGTATTTCCTGTGAATGCATTGTACAAAAGGTTATTAATTTATTAACTGCACTTTGAAAACATCAATTTAACAAGCTAAAAGCGTGACAGGTACCTTTATAATAAAAGGAATACAGTCAGCCCTTTGTTGTTCATTTGGCATTTACCCTTGGCCTCGTTTGACCCACATGCTCGAATAGCCAATTAAAAATTCAAACAAGTCGTAATTCAGGTCGTGTCGTAGAAATGAAATACGAGAATTAGGCAAACTTTAAACGGTACGTACGCACGACGGCGACGGCCAATCAAGCTATACAAAACCAGTTTATAAGGATCTCTCATTGTATAGAAAATCTATATAAAGCGAGGCCAAGGTATACTGGAAATGTACAGCTTCATGTGCCGCCGTGTGTACTATAGCTACGATGTTCTTTGTCTAAACAAAGGATCTGAAGACGTATGCAAGTTTTTCAAATACTTAAGTATAAGTTATTCAAGATGGCCAATCAAATTACAAAACTATTAACCTATAAATGTAACATTTACCTTCGAGTTTCGATCGAGTTCGAGTTGGAATAGCTTTTTTCATTTTTTTATTCTGGGAAAAGGGGCTTTGTCGCACATGCGATTATGCCGCCCTGGTAGGCTTTAAAATTTTTAACAAATAATACAATGTAAATCAATTAAATCTTAGCATAGCTAGTCTGTACAGTGCTCTAGTTGCGTCAGAAAGTAGCGCAGCCAGAACACTGTCGCAGTAACGTATTGCTCTAAGCTTACAGGTAGAGGTTCCCTCTGCCTCAAGCTAAAACGTACTAAATAGGATACATAATACACGAGTGGCGAAGGGTAAAAATTGAGTCAGGGGAAGCCGAAGAAAAAAAACGAGAATTAATTGTTTATTTTGATCTTATTTTCGTTATCAACAAATATGAAAAAAAAACAAAAAAAAATGTTTGAGTGATTATATTATTTGTCTATAGTACTGACTGCAATTTTTCAAAGGGAAGCCGGTAGGAATCGAGTTCTATGGAACCTTCGCCACTGTAATACACCCACATACCGTCAGTTCTTTTAACCTGCCACGACGTCTTGCAGATTGTGTTTAGTTCCCACGCAGATAACATTAAATGTAACAAACAATATTAGCATGCGAGCCAATGAGCTATAAGTAAGAGGAGCTAATGGAACACATCTCGGTTTACTCAGTCCAGCACTCGTAACACAATATGGACCCTCATCTTATATGGGTCAAGTGGCCCCTGATGATGTCAGGATATGGCCATTAAAGCTCCACGGCTACATCGTCCCGCTTTATATTTAATTTAAATCGTGCGAATGCCGTATTTTTAATTAATCTGTTTGTAATACAATTGATGAGGAATACCAGAGAATTTCGTAGTTGTTTTAAATCTCTTCCGTATTTTATGTTAATTTTAAAACCGATGTGAGTTTTGTTAACAATGTTGTTACAGTTTAATTTAAATGCTTTACAAGTTTTATTTATTTTGCTGTTATTTTTACTTAATACTAAATCATATTATCAGTGTATTTAAATGAAACATTTTGAACTCGATAAAAGCTCGTCAGCGCTTCGTAGAACATGATTAAACAGCATATTTTACTGAAGGCTAGTTAGTAACGAGCGAATTCTAGTCTCCATTCCACCTCCTAAGTCAAAATTCCTAGAATCTTGTGATGGGATGAACTTCTAACGAGGGATTTATTTACCAACTAGTGACAAAAAAACCGATATATTCAGCATAAGCTGCTTGGCCCCCGCCATCGTCCAGTGATAGAATAGACAACATCAAGATCACGTTAGATAAAGACGCAGGATTAGGCAGAAATAACCTATAGGTACCTACATTTCAACAGGTATGTTTCAGACTTTCAGTTCCATATATTAGGGGGCGTGCTTTTTGCCACCAACCGGACACAAAACAGGACTACGGGCTGCAACTAAGAATTTATTCCTGAGATAACTCATTTCATTATTTTGAGCTCCCGATATTTCGGCGATATTCCGTAAGGACAGTATAAATTTAGTTGTAAACCGTGAAAGCTTAAAACAGTGTTTACTTATTTATTTGTTTCTATTTAATTATTTTCTTTTTACTCTCTGATGCTAGTTGTTGTAGCATTGTTCGTAGAAAACAAATAAGTGTAGTTTATATTTTATTTTTCAAAATTACTATTTTTTATAACTATATTGTGTATACGAAGGTCAGAGTAAATAAAGGCCATTTTTATTTATATATTATTTATATATTAATGATTTCCCGACGAGAGGATTCCAAAGGAAACGACATATCAGTGTTGAGGGCTATATCCTCATTACCATCGTTATGAAATACTTGACAGGAAGATATTAAAATTGAAATTACTCTCCCGACCTTTTACATACATAACTTCTGGCAATTTCGAGTTAGTTTGTCCTTTATTACTACATTTTTATTATTAGTACCTTTGAGTACAGGGATGCCTCTGATATAATAATAATATTCATTCAACTTCTCGTCGCAGTGTCGACACTGCATTTTTCAAATACTTACCTTTGCAAGATGAGTCCTGATGAAAATTTGATTTCGCTGCAATCAAGGCTTGGCCTCCTTTACAAAGGACACATTTTAAAGCACGGAGTCTTGAGCTCTTTTCTATATTTTTTTTGTGGCGTTGTTTGAAACGATTGAAATTAAAAATTATACACTTCGTAAAAGTAGGCACTGTGATACCACTTTTTTTATTAGCCTGTACTGTCCCACTGCTGGGCAAAGGCCTCCAACAATTCCTTCCATGTGCCCTTTTCCCGTGCCTCCTCGAACCAGCCTTCGCGGTACGCGTCCAGATTGTCTCGCCACCTCTTTCTGGGCCGGCTCGGCGGCGCTGTCCGTCTTCCGGCAACCATCGTGAGGAGACTTTTGCCCAGCGGTCATCGTGCATACGGCTCACGTGACCAATTTAGAAAGCTAATAAGACAAGGAAGTTGTTCTTGTTGTTTGTACGACAAGGGAATTATTTATTTTGAGTAAACCATGTCAAGTTTCAAGAAAAATTCAGAACATAAACTTTACGCGCTTTATTTACAAAGTGAGAGGTACTTTTTTGACAAATTGATTTTCAGAGGATGTATTTTTTCATGAGCTATCAGAAAAGTATGAGTTTAACATTCCAAACGGCGAAGATTTCTCACAGTTTATGGTGGAGTGGTGGAAAATTTCCCAAAAACTATAAAAGTTAAATTTCTGCAAAACAACCTAGTTAAGACCCCAAGTTATCGGGTCAAAATTGTTGCAAATAAGGTCTAGTATCACCCATTTCAAGGAATGCACCCAATTACCAATCACCCTTTAAACCATTCACAAACTGATCATTGACTACGGCAAGTTGTTATTTAGTTGGGAATACCTTCCTCTTCCTTTAACTTCTTTCCAGCGCCTCGAAGACTGCTCTCCCTTCCACATGCATATCACTGCAAACACTGCTTATCCTTGCAGTCTCAAATCTTCAGATTCATCATCATCATCTGTCTAGCGTTTATCTAATCTGTTGGCTGAACACCATTACACGTGGCCAATACGATACTTCTTAGACTGATAGTCAGACTTTCGAGTATCTGATTATCAGTAACGACTGTCAAAAATCTACAAATGACAGTAGGGCCAACGGCAACACAGTTCAAGTCAAGTAGTTCGATTGTCTCGCCCTCGGCCGCGCGGAACAACTGTTGCCCCTGACGTTGCGTTATAATCGGACTCACCTTTCTCCACTATGTTCGATTTGGTTTATAACCTGATGCAGCTGAACACCAGTATTTTACATGGAGCGACTGCCTATCTGACTTTAGTTCAGTTACGGCTTCACTTACTTTTTTAAGGCACAAATCCTTCAGATTATTGCTGTTATTTAAACGGAAGCTCGTTCAGGTCACGTCCATTAATCACTTACGAAGTCAACAGTAGTTCGCTTGTCTCGCCCTCGGCCACACGGAAGAATCCCCAACGTCTTGAGGTCTAGAACTGTTGCCCCTGACGTTTGACCTCATTAAATACATTAAGGAATACAATCTCGTACAGTCTCCTTAGTTATTTTGTTTCTTCAATAAATACGTGGCCGAAGATTTCTTTATTTAAAGGCAAGAATTGTTTTGTTAAGACTTTGGTCGGCGCTAGACATACTTAATTCGGTGTGATTGACAAGATAATATAGCACGACTTTTAATTAAGTTATAATAAAGAGTCCAAAAAAAAATAGATGTACTATTTTTTTTTTTACATTTAGTGACACCGCAATTTTAAACGTTAAATTTCAGTATTAACGCATATTAACTTTCAGTCGTACCCACTGATTTTTGATCAAAGCATATTTTATTATACTTCATAACTTTTTAATATTTATTTAGTCGTTTGTATCCCTTTAATTACTACTAATAATGACGATGAATAAATATCATTATGTAACTTAGTATACATGAGGAGGTAGCTACGTACCTAAGTGTAGGTTTTTATCATGTGCGTAGGTACTTTCTATTTCTAACATAATTAATGAAATTACTCCGCCGACTGGACATGATGGATACACAGAATAGCTTTTTGGAAGATACGCTACGTGACAGCACTTCGAACCAAGAAAAAACATTCTAGATCCATTTATAATCTTATTTAGTACGTCCAGAATTCCAGATAAAATAAAAACTGAGCCTAGAACTTTACGTAAACGAATAAAGATGATCAGTTTCACAACTTAAATTAAGTAGGTAGGCACCAATTACGAAGTATTTTAGCAGTCATATTTTTAATTGAATGAAATAAAAACTTTTTCGCTTTCATAAAAATGATTATGTCCGACTCGGTGCTGGATATGAAATTAAAAACATGAAGCGTAGGCGGCAGCCGGTAACCTTTGCGTAAAACATAAAAGTTGAACGAGGGAAACACGACAGTTTGACGTACCTACTGAAATAGAAATATGTTGGTATAAAAGTGTCAACTTGATACTATTCATGCTTACCTGGTGGAACTTTTTTCATGTAGGTACTAACATGAGGTATGAAAAATTGTTAGTTCAGCATCGTTCCAAAAGAAGTGTGTGTGCCTCTACGTAAAGGGTGTGTAACAAGACCCTTAACAAAGCCAAAGGCACTTGTTTTCCCCATTATTACGATCATTTTTTTCTTTCAGCCCATACCTGGGAACCTTCTAGTTACGGAGATATCGGGGGTCAAAGTTCCAAATTTTTCACAAGTTTTTTTTTTTTTAAATACATGTTTTTAATGTGAGATGTTTACTTTAAACACCTCCACGACCACCGTACTATTCAATCCGACCATCAGCACAATGTGTTGAGTGCGTTGCATTGAGTCCTACCGTACAACGTGATTTTTCACCCCAAAAAAAAAGTCGTTTCCCAGCAATAATAATTTTTGCGTAAAGTTACTTATTTTCATGTACATAATGCTTAGTTGACAGCTTCGTGAAGGGTCCGTTTACACCCTGTATTTAGTACCAACTAGCTCTCATACTATTAAACATGAAAAAAGATCTATGTCTAATATTACTTCGTGAACTACATACGTATTTATCCTCTGGTTACATCATCTACCTGACCTTTTCCCAGCTATGTTAGGGTCGGCTTCCAGTTTTACCGGATTCAGCTGAATACCAGTATTTTACATGGCCTATCCTACCTACACAACCCAGTTAGTCCTGGTTAATACGATACCCCTTGCTAAGACTGGTTGTCAGACTTTAGGGCCACTTACTACCTGCAACGACTGTAAAAGATCTATAAATGACAACCGGAACCGGCTTAACGTGCTTTCCGAGGCACGGAGGAAACTCGGTATGTAATGGGTGATCACCCATCCACGGACCAATCTAGGCAAACGCGGCTTAACCTGAAGATCGACCCGAGCGAGCTCCTCTGGTAGTAGGTTTAAATGATTCTTCAACTTCAACTAGAACATATGTTTAATACATACCTCAAGTTACCCAACCTCATAGCTTAAGGTATAACTGTTAAAGGACATTATAGACAATAGACAAGTAGACTATTTCTACGGCATACCAAGGATACAAACCAGCACATCGATGAAAACCTCATTCAAAGCCGTTCAATGAAACGTTTCTATGCAACACAGAAAACATAACGTGTTGGAATGAGTTACAAAGGGGGATTCGACTAAAGGATAGGTACTTATGTAGGTATTGGCTTATGTACGTTGCTTTAGAAAAACACATATTCTAAATGAAACGGTATGTACGTATTTAATTTAGTTCAAATTTGACCGTCACAAGTGGTCACAACAGAGAGTGAGGTCCTGGATTCGATTCCCAGGTCGAGCAAAGTGTTATTGGGTTTTTCCACGGAATAGATAAACGAGCCTCTTTCATTTTCGTTCTGTGGGTTTTTCCATCATGCATTTCTCAGTAGCAGCCAAGTTGATGGCAAGCTCGCCTATTACATGCGACTTAATAACAACTGGCGAATGTAGTACACCCATGTAACACATTTTTTTTTGTACTCTATCACAATGCTGTCCTATTTGACCCATAGGTTGACTGGTAGAGAATGCCTTGAAGCATTAAGTCCGCCTATGTACCACTCTTGTACATGAAGTTTAAATAAATAAATAAAATATTAGGTAACTAAACTTATACTGTCACTTACGGGATATCTTCCGTAATAATAACAACAATCAACAACAGTGAACAATCACGGAAGGTATCCCGTAAGTGACAGTATAAGTTTAGGTGTAAACCGTGAAAGCTAGAAACAGTATTAGGTAACTAAACCTTACGTTATGTATGTTTATTAATTTAAAAGATATTTCACATAACATAACATAACATAACTTAACATAACAAAACATACTAAGTTATAAAAATAATATGTATCTTCATCTAAAATTATGCAAAGTTGTATCGCACCCTCGTCCTGCACTGTACAGTATGACGCTATCTAAAATGCTGAAATACGTTACGGAATCGCATTTACATATCGTTTATTTTAATCTCTATACACAAAACCATTTATCTTTATGCATTTAAAAATCAAACTTAACTTCAAGCCTGAAAATATAATGTTTTTTAGCGTTTTTTTTTGCTTCAGATTTTCTGAAAATTGCTAAAATATTAAGAAATTAAGACACCAGTTTAAAATGTAATCCACAAGCTATTAACTATTTTAACTAAAAGATTTTCTCAGAATATTGTATTTCTTTTTTAATTAATTTAAAAAATATCTTCAAGTCAAAGCCTGACTTTTCAGGTTAAACACCTGGCGGTCAGACTGAAAAACTTGGAACGTTATTCAGTAATGGCCTCGTTCGAGTCGGTGGGACGGCGATAGAAACCTTACAGTAGCTAAGTACTGTACATCAGAAAATGATCCCAGAACATTGCTTTATTTACGACTAGCTTTTGCCCGCGGCTTCGCTCGCGTTAGTTTAGAATTTGACAATTGAACTCTTTATAAAAAAATCATGATTCGAAAGAAAAAATAAGGACATTATTATTGTTTTCCTCGGGAACAGTACTTTTTTTTGGGATGAAAATTACCCCATGTCCGTTTTATGTACACCTGACAACGTATAGATGCAAAATTTCCGGATGATCGGTTCAGTGGTTTAGGCGTGAAAAGGTAACAAATAAACTTACTTTTGCATTTATAATATTACTAAGGTAGGTAGTTAGTTAGGAAGGAAGTTAGGATGACTTGCAGCCAAAGGAGGTGTCATCAGAATCATATTTAGTTGCATACGAGAGGCGGCTAATACTCATTGCTAATATCCCCGTCGTTTGGCCGATTTTGGTGTAATGTGCGGATCTTATTGCCCCAGCATCTGTGCTTTCCTCATTTATACTATAATTTGCGTCGAGTTGGGAAACACATCACACTAATAGCCCATATTTTATTAAGGCTATTACATAAATTTTATTTAGGTTTGCGTCAAATTAATTTATAGGTCGTTATTTTAACGCTGTGAAGACGAAGTTAAAATTCCTTAACTGTGTTATGCTGATGCAAACGTGAAGACGATGCACACAAAAAGATGCGAGGAATAAAACATGTCCAGACATATTCTAACAGTGGATCACACATAACAACCGTTTATAACACCGATGTCTTCGTCAGTCGTAGAAAAAATAAAACGAGACAAAACGTGCCTACGTAGATACCTACATGTCATTTGACATAGGTACAGCTGGGAACATCGTAACTATAAAATTCTGAGAGCAAACATCACCAAGGCTGGATAGAATATTTTCTTTGTTACTTTAGTCTATAGTAAAAAAAACAATTGGAGGAAAAAAACAAAAGTAGCTCGTTCACAAAACAAAGGATAGACGGTTAAAAGCGCCGCGAGAGTGTACACACCTCTCAGGTACTTCCTCATCTAAATAAAAGGTGGTGTGGAAACGGTTATCCGGAATACGAAGCTCTTTTTGACCGCGACCGAAAACAAATAAATCAGTGTGGTTTATTTTGCCAGTCGCGTGTCCAATTTGTTTTTCGTGAACTAATTCGATAACATTTTAAGCGGAATGAGTTACCAATACCGCAGTATTTTCGAGACCGCAATAATTTGGTGAAAAAATTACAAATTCTGTTTTTCAAAATTAAATCAAAAACAAATGGGTAACATAAAATTTACACAGCGTTTACGTTGCCTATATAATTTTAGGTGACCGCAATTTAAAGTTTTAATGAGTTAGTTACCCTTAACGCGAAGACGGGGTACTGTCGGCATATTAATCATGTTTATTTGGAAACATGTTAGGAACAATGTAATACTCTCACCAGTGTTGTATTAAACAGTCCGTAAAAATAATTACTTCACCTCTTTACAAATAAATATACGATAGAGTTTGTGAAACCATTAAAAATGGAAAAGATATTGTATCGATAATATAATTTGTCGGATACAATTTTGTAAATTCAAGGCTGTATCGAAAATTAAAATGAACCTTATTTCTTCTTATATAATATAATCTACATATTAATATCTTGTTGCTATACATATACGGCCTACCATCAAGGTTTAATAAACCAATTTAATTACCAGCTAAATTTTCTTAGAACGTTACATTTCTTGGGCCTTTATTTGTAAAGTGGTGTAGATAACAGACGCACATTTATAGCTTCTGTACCACCCGAGGATAGTATATCCTTCAATGTTCATCCAACGTGACGTTCGATGCCCGGCCCCTCGTATTTTAACTATCCCTAAGGACAAGAACATCAAAGTTGAAACTAACGGCAAAAATTCGTTACAGGAACTTCGGAAAAGCTAAAAGCAAAAATAGGATAGGAGTTAGGTTTGGTAGTAGGTACATTTATTTGTTCCATGGAAATGAATGAGAAATACTAGCACGAAGTCGGAAAATAACGTATGATCTTTTAAACAGTCCCATATAAATATTTAAGGGGTATCGCATGGAGGCTGCGGTATAAAATCAGGTATTACATCAAAACCAAGGATGACAAGTGTTTGTCATGAATAGGCATAATACATGACATTTGTGCTGAAGGGATAAGGAAGTTCTATATTTAAAACCCTGCCAAGCCTTTACGTGAACCCTCCTCGGGTTGAAAAAAAACTACTTTTTCTAAAAATAACTACTTTTTTTTGTGAATGGCATCTCGCAGTTCAACCTAGGAGGTTGTCTTCTGCTTAACCGGACTATCCTGTGGGTTCCTTGAGTGTCAGGCCTCCAGCCAGGGCAATAAACTAAGCGACTACACGCTAAGGACACCCCCTGAGGGGTACGAGCCTCGGCTTAGGGCGTCGCTGGGGGAGGACAGCAAAGGGACAGGCTGCATCTGAATGGTGAACAAATAACTGCTCAGCTAGTTTAGGATTTTATAGTGAAATTATGATACTGATTATGAACCCTATAAGCAGAACAGTCATGTACTACCGAGTTCACCGACGGTCGACCACTTTTCAACCTTATCACTCAGTGCATAAGGGTGAAAATGTAGACTGTCAGTGATATCGGTAGTACCTATTCAATTGAGCACCTAGTACAGTAAAGTATTTCTAAAAATCTTTACTGATATTTTTTTTACAAAATGTAATTAATTATAGGAAACTGCAATTTTAATCTATTAAACCTTCGCAATCAATCATCTTATACCCACATTGTACATGTAGATACCCACCCTGAATAATAAATTATCCCTGGAGAAATTGCTCAAGCCTCTTTAATTAGTTGATGACATTATAGGCTCAAGTTATAATCGATACGTGGGAATTTCCCGAGCATTGTCAAGTGGAAAATTGTTGATAGCCATAAAGTAAATTTATTCCATTACAAAGACAATAATTTGATCACGTTACAAGGATTTGAGCTAGGAGAAAATATTAACATTTTCTGCTCTAATTTATTTACTATGTGAAGTATTTTCAGAAAACAGTCACGTGGAGCTAAGCATATTAAAGTTTTTTCATACTTTTATTTCATTATTCACGTTTACACGATCCTTATATTCAATTTAGCCCAGAAAATGAAGTTAATTTGCTGTTTTGCGTGAGCGATGACGTCATTAGCGTGAACAATAAATTATTTAAGCCATTACACGAGTCACGGGGCTGAGCTCCTTAGTAAATACAATAACAAACATGGAGGATGTAACTGGTGAAGTTTTGTTTCTCGACTCAGTGGCCATCCCTTCGCTAACTGAATAACAGCAATAAGAGAGAGGCCGTGCCCCGGTGAAAGAGGAACTAACTACACAACAATCTAATAAGAAATCGGCGATAAGGAAAACGTTTCATTGACAAAGAATAAATAGACTAGTCAGTTCTTTTGCCGCGATAAACATATTACCAACGTTAGGTGCCTAATAGACGAACGTAACCGAAATGTGACATTTATTTTGTTGTAACGTCCTGTCACAATAATGTTACATTACGTTTTCTTGGTTTTATTAACAATGTTTAATAGTGCTAGCTTGGGTCAACATGATTTATGTTAGATTTCTAGAATAAAGAGGCCTTGTTTATGAGACAGTTGTAGGTATAATTACAATTAAACCGTCACACGTAGAGGTGAAGTGGCACCCATGACTGAAAATTGTGTTGTGTGATTATCAGTTGTCACGATGGATGCGGAGGAATGAGAAAAAAGTCGTGAGGATAGATTTGAGTAAGAATGTGGAGTACCATAAGACGGGGGAAGATCAAAGAAATGATGGTTGGACTGCGTGAAGCATGATATCATAATTCCTGTCAGGTGACGGCCAATGATAACGATATAGAGGTATTTATTGACTTTTACCTACATTAGGCTTATATTTGATTAACACAGCCTCAACACTACAAAGTTCCAATACAAATATTACAATAAACCGTACAAGTTGTAAAACAAAAAGAAATATAAACAAAAACAATGCACCAAAAAAGGAACATTAACTCAAAAGCAAGAACGCTCACGGAAAACATTTTCTTAAGTTAACCGCTGTTAATTTACACGGAAAATTGACCATTATTTTTAAGAACGAAATATTCTCTCGCACTCGCGGTATTAATTGAACTTTACTTTGCGGGATAAGTAGAATCTAACCGTGAAATTATGAGGAGTTCTTTACTTTTCTGCCCTACTTGGTTTTAGTACTTGACATGACCATAGAGTTTTTTGCTCATTCTTTTCCATAGAGATTTACGCTTTGGAATAGGCAACTACCGTCCTTGCACAGTTATTATGCCTGTTGCTGGACTGTGTATTTATTAATTTCTTGTTTTTGACTGTTCAAAAGTTCCTGTAATTGGCCTATCTATAACATCATCTTCTACACAAATAAATAAAGTTGAACTGTCAGTTTGTAATTTCAAAATAACAGCTTTTTATTGAATGCAAATGATATTATACCGTACCTATAACACAAAAACAATTTTTAAATTTTTTGTTTGGCTGTTTGTTCCGGCTAATCTCCGAAACGGCTGGACCGATTTTGACGGGACTTTTACTGGCAGCAAATAGCTTATGTCATAGGGAGTAACTCAGGCTGTTTTTATTTCAGAAACAGGATTAGGGTTCCGTACAAAAAAAATCATAACCCATGAAATTGTTAGCAAAATCAGATTAAAATCTTGAATCTGATTATCTGATATTTGTTTTAAGCTTTCACGGTTTACAACTAAACTTATACTGTCACTTACGGGATATCTTCCGTGATTGTTCATTATTTTGAGCTCCCGATTCCCCCCATTCCCGCATTCCCGATTGCTCCCGCTTTCTCCAGTCAACCCGCAATCATGGCGCTTGCAACAACGCCGAAATATCGGGAGCTCAAAATAATGAACAATCACGGAAGATATCCCGTAAGTGACAGTATAAGTTTATCTGATATTTGTTACAATTTTATGGGTTTTGATTTTTTTGTAAGAATTTCACGCGTACCAAGTTAACGGGCAATAGCTAGTTTGAAATAAATGCTTTGAGTTCGAGACTAAATCTATTAACTCGGGGTACCTACTAGTACTAGTGCGTTTTGATTCTTTAAAGCCCGAGGTTAGCTACACAAGACCCTGTAAGTACGGCCAATCGAATTCACCAGTAAAATCTGGCCATTACACCACACTTTCCGACCGCCATTCTCTGGTTAATCGCGCATACGAGCTTTGACAAGATTTATTTTGACTCTTCTGGACTGGTTGCACACAGTTATTTCTTGTTCTAAGCAGTTTATTTTTATATTATTAAGGTTTTCTTTTATTTTATAATATAGGTATTATATAATATAAATATTATATGTATAATATTACTAAATCAAGTAAAAACTAAATACTCAAAATAACATTGCGCTTTTATTCCCTGAAGGGTTATGCAGAGGTCTTCACTACACCCACATTTCATCAGTTATATATACATAGTTTATAGTTACGCCATATAAAAGAGTTCGAGCTAGAGGGTAGTAAATATCCCTGTTTTTAATTATATTTTTGCCTACTTTAAATTGTCATGAAAAACGTATAAAAACGCCTTCAGTTATACTTTAAACCCAACAAAAACCATTTCAACATCTGTACAATCACCAACAAAAAGTCAACCGCTCACGTCAAAAGAAAAACAATTTCAACGAACGTCTTAATCGAATCTATACTGAATCTCGTTTACGATGTACAAAATCGTCTTTTTTCGTTCTTTATAGCAAAGTAGTTTAGTGATTTAATAGAATTAAAGGCGTTCTGTTCTCGTAAGTACGTTAGTACAAAACCCAATCAGGACGGCCTGTTTCTGAGCGCGCTTGATTTGGTTATTGTCGACAATGGGTTTACAGCCAACGAACGACTGCAGTAACATCGTTAGCGATAAAAGTCGTTTGTCAAATAAAACTGTATCGCTTTTAATTTTGTTCGTGATAGTATTATTTGCGTGCAATGGTGGGTTTGAATAGGCACAGTTTTGTGGACACTCGTTTGTTTCTGTTGTAGTATCAGCAGAGACGCATGAACTAAATAAAACTAAAATCCTGTGAAAAATCTATTTAAAAAATTTAATCATTTATTCATCATAATTCTCCTGCCCTTATTCCAATTCATTTGGGGTAGGCGCAGCATGTCTTCTTCTTCCATTCTTCTCTATTACTCGTCATCTCATCAGACACCTCCTTTCGTGCCATATCATTCTTCACACAGTCCATCCATCGTTTCTTTAATCTTCCTCTACTCTTATACCCCCACCCACAGTCATACTCAAAACTTTCCTCACGATATTTTCCTCATTCCTCCGCAACACATGCCCATACCACGACAACCGATTACCACACAAGTTTTCAATCAGCGGCGCCACTTTCAGACTTCCTCTAATGTACTCATTTCTTATTTTATCCTTTCGCGTAACACCACACATCCCCCTTAGCATTCAAATTTAATCATTTATTCTTCATTATAAATAACATGGACTTATTTATTTATTTATTATTTCTGGCCAACCAACAATTGTTTATACTGTTACATTTTAAAATAAAGATTCTTATATCAAAGGTTAGTATAACAATTTCTTATAGGTTAGCACCGCATGCCCCATAAAATAATAAATGTTACATTAAAGACTAAAGTAAAATTTAAATCAAAGTTTAAAAACAGTATTAAAATCAAAATTAAATTTAAATACAAAATCAGGTAAATACTTAATGTAATTAAGTAAACAAAGTCATAATCCTACTCTTCTGTTGGTTGCAATAATTGGCGAGTTAAATATTCACCAGATAGTAAAATTCCCTATTTTTAAAAACCGCCCTAAACTTACATAATAACTTTATCAAGTAACGTGTATGCAACATAACGCTTCGGCAGCTTAAAGATATCTATATGAGTTCCATGTGCATGGTTTAGAACAATATGGGCAAAGTTTGGTCGTTTATTATGGCAGGCTGTGTAAACTGTGTTCAACATGTAAAATCTTTTACGTGATAGAGATAAAGCAACTGCAGTACCAAGCCCACTTTCATTCATAATTAGGTATTCGTGAAGGGATATAGTCTCCAAATGTGATTTTACAACTTCATAAATTCAGTGTCCAGTACCTAATTGAACCATTCATACAAACTGTATGCTGAATAGTGCAAATTAACACTATTTTAGTAAAATATTTTTAGTATCAAATTTTACGTTTCAAATGACGTCATTCATAGTTGAAACCACCATAAGCCCAACTGTTTGTAACTACCCAATCCGGGAGGGAGCAGTACTGTTAGCATCCCCTTTTCCAGCCATAGTGGCAATTAGCGCAAATATAAAGCAAAACCAGAGATAGTGTCAATACGGGCAGACATAACTGATTCATTCTAAAATTGGTGTACCGTGAAGAATTTTCTATCAATTAATTGCCAGAAGGTTAAAGGAAATATTTGCAACTTGACTGGAAATGAAAAAATGAAATGAAGATCAAAGAACGAGAAGCTGTGGTGGTTCAGAGACATACAAATTGTATGTAGGTCGTAGGTTCGGCTCCCCCACCATTCCATCCCCACTTTGTTTAAGTTATTCCATCACTGCTCTCATAACAGTGAAGGAAAACATCGAGGGGAAACTGGCACGTCCCAGAACGAAAAAAATTGAAGGCATATGACAATCACTAACCCGTACTGGCCCTCAGGGTGGGTTACGGCCATCTTACACATAGCGAGGCCTGAGTCCCAGCGGTGGGAATATTTTAAGCTGATTGCCTATGCTTCATCAAAGACCTGAGCAAAAAAGACACAGTGGGTATACCTATCCTTTGCTTGAGACTTTTTACCTGTCCCATTTCACTCGTGGTGCATTCGCGTAATTCAGCTCAATATAACGTAGATATTGGCCAAAGTCCTGCAATTAGCCTAATGGTTCCTTTTATTTTTACATTAAAAAGGCTGACATTTAGGAAATAAAATAATTCGCTTTCCGTTTCATTTTTATTAACATTTTTCTTTGGCCCTTTTTGACAGGAAGTTTCTCAACTTAATTATGAACCTTTTAAGACTTTATTTATATCAATCAGTATAAAGTTTTTTTTTCTTTTTGATGATTAATATTTAAAGAACCTCTTATTTTTTTAATATACCGGATGGACCACAAATTAGAAGGCTTCGCTAATGGAATTTTGTATCATTTTGTATTTTCGTAGATGGCTTTTGTATTCACTTATTTAAATTAAGTGGTGGGAAAAAATGTAACGAGGCATACCTACGTAGGACTATCAAATTAATTATTTATCCAAGGACTTAAGTTGATTGCACATGATAGAAAACATAACACTAGAAAAGCACTTACACGACTGGATAGATCCTTATGTACTGCAGTTCAAAGTACATATAAAGGTGCACCGACGCAACCTAGTAATTAAACAAACACAAACCACTACTAAGCACTTCTTAATTAAAACCTTTCGTGACTTGCCCCCATTGTGCAGTCCCGGGAATGGATTGTTTAGCAGATTGACTGTCAACTAAATTCATTTTCAAATTCATTTATTATTCTTATTAGTTTACACAACAGAATACTGACAGGTTAACAGTGGGACCCAAACTAGGCATGTAGCTTGGTGACCCAGACAATACACAAAGTTAAAAAATTACAATGTTCTACTAAAAATAACTTAGATTAATTATTATTAGCAAAATGTGATCAAAGAATAAAAACAAAAAAAACTAATTACTTTGAAAATAACTTAAATTAATAAGCAAAATGTGAATGCAGAAGGAAAAAAATTTAAAAGTATTTTTTTTGTCTGTATACTCAAATCAGAGGGCTTAAAATGGCCGCTTTAGCCGAATCATTATAGGATAATAATATGAATTACGTTACAATTCGTAAAATGGTTACAAAGCGACAATTCATAATATTAATTGCGTCGGTGACCAACGTGATTCATATTATTATCTTATTATGATTCTGGTAAAGCGGCTATTTTAAGCCCCCTGAACTGTTTTTCTATATTAGTCCTATGATCTGTAATACCTACATGGTGTAGGGTGGATCTCCCTTCCTAGCAATAAATCATCTTACACACATAATCAACTCTTCATTTCTTTGGTCTTCTTCTAGTATCGGTAACCAAACACATTCATAATTAAAATAATAAACTGAAATCCTAGCTGAAAGGTACCTAGTGTTCCTACCTACAATCGGACATATAAAAAGATCGCGCCGCATTCCCATCGCTGCAAGTTTATTCGTATCAATTCCTATGTGGGTGTTAGATCTCCTACCGTGTAAATTGTGCACGGTTGCAAAGTGTGCGGGCCGACACAGAAGCGCAGTAATCCATTGTTGCCTACCGGCCCACAATGGATTCAAGTTTAGTCGATTAAACCCGGCACCAAACACTCGCCACCTACGGAAAAATGTGCCCGCGCACAATAGGAATGCTATGCGAGGATTTGTGAGAACGAAGAATTGTTGCTAGCACTTTGAGGCGCCGCCATTGTAACACATTTATTTATTACACATTCAATACTCGAAGAAAAGGCAATAAAGCAATACTATGCCAACTAAATTAATAGCTATAGCTACTAGTAAATTAATTCCAACAGTATCTCAGTAAGCGGATTAATTAAATACCAAGGAAAACGCTTTTTGTTCGAATTTATAGAAAAACAATATAACGAAGCATTATAATCCGGTTCTAAGAAATTAAGAGGAAGATTTCTGAAAATTGAAACAAGATGTTAAGTAATACTTAAGTAAATAATATTTACCGGAACGAAGTTTATAGGGCAAGAAGCGGGACTCGCGGGAGAGAGGTCGTCTGTTCGAACTCTACTCGTTGCACTTTTGACCTCAACATGACCTGAACTAAACCAAGGCAAAGCATACCTGAGTACATTGAATTAAATTATTAAAAGTGAATATTAATTCAATCAATAATATTATGTTTTGATGTCCACTTTTCAGAAACAGTGCCTTGATTCCAAAGTTCACGTTAGTGAAATTTTTTAACGACTGAAATATACAGTCGCAGCATAGTGCTGAAAATTAACAACTTCCTCGAAAACATGGGTGCTTACAATAACTAAGTTTTGTAGCTACATATTCAGCGATCTAAAACAAATAACCTAGTTCGGGATACCATTTTTTGTTAGTCAGCAATTGTCAACGCAATGGCTATTCACATCGTTTCGATTTACAGGAAGCGCAAATTCTTTTCGGCGATAGCATTGTTTGCGCCATGCATTTTTGTTCCAGAATTTGATTTATTTTCCACGTTTTGTATGAACATCCAATTAAACGAGTTTCTTTACAAAAGATAAGAATCAAAACAACTAGAAATTTAAGCGCAATGCCGCCTTGTGTTCGTTGGATGCGCAACGGTTTTCCCCAAAAAAGTATATTCGTTTTCCTTTCAGAAGTGTTGTTTTGTATGGAGTTAATTTATAAAGCGGTACAAGCGGGGAGGTTTGTTCATAATTAAAGACTTACCTCTTATTCATTCTCTTACAAAAGGCCATAAAATTAAACCTGCATATTCGTATACGTCCCCTATTTTTACACGGTACGTGCCCGACGTCATAAATTAGATCTACAAAAAGGGAACATTATGAGCCGCGACGCCAGAGGCTCACCTTTTCTCATTATTCCACATTTTCAGCCCCAAATTCGAATAGAAAATTGGACCTTGTTAAACACAACTTATTAGTATGCATTCAATAATAACAATGAGATAATAGGGTACGCCAGAGTGGGATAAATGTTGCTTACATAAACAAATAATTTTAAATAAGTTCACGAAATCCACACAAAGGAAAATATATTGTGAAGAAGTCGAAGTAATACGAAGTCGTGACAATAAGCTCTCCGGAGGAGGTCAATATGCACCAAAAAGTTGTTTCTCGACCAAAAATTTAATTTTCTTTTCATTGTAATAACCCAGTATCAAAACTTAATAAAGTCCTTCAATTATAATGGCATTATAAAGAATTTGCCTTCAGCATTTTGTTACATGAGAATGTCTCATTAAAATTTTTAGAAGAAAATATCTGGTGGTCTTTAATAAAAATATTCGTGTAGTATTTATCGGTCGACGTCCCACCGGGAGTAACTACGAAGCCATTTTTATGTCAATTAAAATTTTGAATATGCGGAATTTACAATAAGCTTTTTAGGATATTTATTTGTGTTTGACAAATAGTGCATACAACATTGTATTTAATTCGATTGAGATTTAAATCATTTTGTGTAACTAGCCAAAAATGACATTTCAGTACGTTGACACAAGGTCCTAGGCTTTGGTCGCGTGTCCTCCTACACAGCAAATGTGCGACCACCGATCTTAAAACCGGAGTTGCACGGCTTTGGTAACATATGCTCCTGTATATAATATGTCAGTTACTACCAACAGACTCTGTTATGATCACGTTGCCACTGCCATTACTCATGTGCATAGTTTATTTTATAAGAAAGGTAGTGAATGGGCATGAAATTACGGACGGACTTACTAGTTTAATACGTTTTTTAGTTTTTGAGCTAGTTAAGTCTTAAATGCAGCAACTATTTATTTATATTATGTAGGTGTGAACTAAATAAAGTTTTCGTTTGTGAATTATTTTGAACGAGAGAATGAAACCTTAAGCGAACGTTAGCGAACAGCGCTTGCCCAAAAATCTTAAGAAGATAAAAAAGCAATAACATAAAACTAATTGCTGATACCGAACCGCGTAACGGTTACCTGTTAAAATCGTTATAAAATAACAAAGATTTAACCTTATCTCAAAATGGGGTCTGGATTAAAAAGCTCACGAGATAAAAAAGCAACGTTTTAATAAGCTGAAAACAAAGTTTTGGTATTAAAATTTCTTCGCTTAAGCAACGCCAGTTAATTCCTGAGATTATTCCTCGGAAAGAAAAAGTTTGCGGGCGCCCGGTATCTCTACCGGCCGCTGCATCTGCTTACCTAACGTAACATACTATTATGACTTTGGAACTAGTTAGTCATTTTATTAGTTTTTCTGGTTTGTTAGTGTTACGGTTATGGTTTTGAGGAAATATTGGCCTGACTTGGCTTGTGCGTACCGTATCTACGCGTAGGTAGGTAAATGTATAATGAAAAACCTACTCGTACATACTTCTAAGTCTGAAAGTGGCGCCGGTGACTGAAAAGTTGTATGGTAATCGGTTGGCTTGGTATGGACATGAGATGCTGAAGAATGAGGAAAATGTCGTGAGGAAAGTTTTGAGTATGAATATGGATGGGTATAAGAGTCTAAGAAGACCAAAGAAATGATGTATGGACTGAGTGAAGGATGATATGGCATGGAAGCGGGTGTTTGATGAGATGATGAGTAATAGAGAAGTATGGAAGAAGAAGACATGCCGCGCCGACCCCAAAAATCAATTGGAATAAGGCCAGGAGAACGATGAAGAAAACAAAACACCCACCTAGTTTTGATGCTTTTTATTTTCTTGAGCAATGAACACCTCTTTTCTTAAAAAAGAATTTGATTTCAATAGATTAATAAGAACATAATACCACCATTAAAACAATACAGAATATCGTGCATTTCTTGCCCGCACTGTAAATAATACGAAAGCGGAACTAAATAAGCTGCAAAACGCAGCGAACTAAGGGTCCTGTGAGCTCTTGAAAATTTAGCGTGCCACACCGCTATCTCTTGCTTGAAATCAAGGCTTTAATAAATATGCGGGTTTTCTCAAAGGCGGTTCGTTTCGTGGGTAGTACTTCCTTTATAAAAAATGTAGTGTACTCTTTTATAACAAAAAAAATATCGTTACCATTTCACTTTATAAGGAGTGTAACCAATTAAGTAAAATTTTATTGTACTGGTTATAAATAAAACTTGGATGTTTACCAAGTTTTATTTGCAATTTGCAAATAATCTCCAAAGTTTTTGCTTTAACACAATCGAGTCCACCCCCGTTTCATAAAGCACATGTGCTACCCTACCATACATATTGCAAGTGGAGTAGTCGACCCACCAGGTGGGATCCTGGCACTGAAGGTGTTAAATGCACCATGCTATCTGCATACATTAACTTTGCCAATAAAATATAGGGTGCGATCACACAACGGCCGCATCAGCCCTACCCGAACATGTGCAGCACCCGTAAAGGAACACTCTCGCCGAGACACTCCGAGGCAGGGTGAGTGCAAGAGTGTATAGCCAAGTGAGAAACACCAGTGTAGTGTAGTGAGGCTAGACGAGTGCTAGGGACTATATAAAATAAATAATCGCACTCGGCCTGCCTCGGAGTCCTCCAAACCGATTTCTCCGAAAGGCCACGGGAGCCCCATGCTTTCTTAGGAATGAACGACTCCAAGTCAACCTCAAAGTCCCCACCATCCAGCAGTGCTTGAAACGCCTCACAAAGCGTTTCTTCAACTCCACCGAGAAACACCCCAACCCATCAGTAGAATCGGCCGCCCGATATGTCTCTCCCAAGGTTGGGAAGATCTGGCGAACTCCTTCAAGAGAGCTGTAGGGAAACCAGCACCATTCGTAAATGCAAACAACAACAACATCATTTATTTCAGGCTGCAATGGCCTATTGATGTATACCTTATAAACTAACATATATACAGTAAATACAAAACTTGAGTATTATAAAACTTAAAACTATGTTAGTAGCACTTCACTTGTTCATACTTCACATGTGCTGACTGACCAGTGGAACTTGTCACACAGGCAGATGATAATTCGGTAGTCGCACCACGAACGACTTGAAGTTGCGGCGCGACTCCAGTAACCGCGTTCCGTTTTCCTCAACGCTGAGGTCCATCGCAACTCCCCCGTCCTGTTACCGCCCCACTCTTGCTCAACGAGCCAGCCAGCGCCGGTGAGCCAGAAGCTTTAAATTCCCCAAATAATAATATTACTACCCAGCCTGTCCCTAGCTGCCCTACCCTCAATGACGCCCTAACCTGAGGTCTGAACCCCACAGGGGCTGCCTTAACGAGGGGTCATTTTACTTGTAATTTAGTTTGTAAGCCCTGACTGGGGGTTTCAAACACCTTTGAGGTCACCACAGGATAGTCCGGTTGAGCAGTATCGAAACCTTATAGAGTTGAACAGCTCGGAGTGTCTTGGCTAGAGTCTACAGTCACCATCATTTTAATTGAAGACAAACAATCCTGTGTGGTGTAACCACAAAACTGTCATAAAAAGCAACCAGATTGAATTATTTTCGTTTACTGTTATCGTTACTTTGAAACCTAAGACGCAATATTTTTTCAATAAGCTCCGCGGGTTTCCATACAAGTGCTCATACTCTTTTCCCGAAGCTTACCTATATCCTTAGGGCGTTTGCTCTGCCTTTTAAGATTGTGTTTTTATACCCTCTCCACATAAATACGACCCCTGACAATCTAGTTTATTTTATACTGAATTCAGTGAAATTGAATTCTATTCTATATCGATAAAGCCAATGCATAAACTCTACTTGGAAATTCTAATAAAAATGTTTACGAAAACGGGTTTAAGCTGTTTGCTTTTCCATACATAAATACTTAATAATTCGCTGTACATTCGCTGTGCAGTATATTCGCCGTATCTGTAAAAATGAAGTTTTTGATTAAAAATATCACTTTCATACGTTGGTGGATGACTAATAACTTTAGGCGCATTTTTTAGTTCTATTTCTGTCCAAACCCGAGAAAGATTTTTGCTTTCATGAGTTATATTTTTATTAACGTAAACTTTAGTTATTATTGAACTCAAAGACTAATGTATTAAAGTATAATGTTCCTTTTTATCTGTAGATAGAGATCATTACAAATGAAAAGGCTCATTATTCTTTAAGAATCGATTATACCATTGAAAGGGATTGCCGATCTACGCAGACAATGGCTATCTCTGGCAGAAGTCCCTAATAAACGCTGACAACAGCGATAGTAAACTGGTGAATGGAATTACTTGTGATATGATAGTTATATCTACGTATTATGTTACTTTTTATGTGCTATATTGTTAGTCTTAGTTATACTGGTTGGGTTTTTAAACGTTGGCAAAACTTTAAGGTCGTGTAGTGCTCGTGAAAATGAACAACTTTTACTATGGAACCTACCATGAAATTGCGAAAAAATATCAGCTGCTGCTTACATTTATTCGAGTTACTCGACAAATCATATATGGAGCAGCTGATATTTTTTCTACTAAAAAGTATAAGTACTTCCCTTAAAATATTGCCAACGTTTAAAAAATCACCCTGTGTACTGGTACATATCTGCAACAGGTGTGTCAAGTGATTTTGAAGCTTCTAGGAACCCAAAACGTAGCTTTAGCCTAGTGATCGACTGTCTGGCACCTAGCACTGATTTAGACTGACGTTTTGGGTTGATGGCTCAAGATAGGTAAATAACAGCACGTTTTATAATGTGTTTTCGTTATAGTGCCGTATATATTTTCATAATATGCATATAATAAGAAGCTTTTATTTTGAAAATACAAGTACAAAAAAATACAAATACACTTCAATTTAATTTATTTGTATTGGTTTATCTATCTATATATTTATTAAAAAGCGTCTGCATCAACGTACCTTCTAGGCAAAATATATCCAAAATGTGGCAAATTCAAATCCGTATTTAGATTTAGCCCCATACTGCGCCATGTGCTAAGATAATTTTACATGGTACACAAGACCCAAGTATTTGGTTTACAGTTTATATGTGTGGGTGAAGTCATAGTTATGCACACAAACACAAAATTAAATTAACTTGGCTTGCTGTACGAGCCGGTAATATTCATACAGCCGCTCATTATTATTGTGTGAGTAAACATATTGTACCCTACACGGGGTTTATTTTTTTTATCTTTACGCTTGTCGGGTAAACTGGTAAAAATAATATTAACGGGTTTACAATAAAGCCCAACATTTTATACTAACATAACATGGTAACCATAGCCGATTGGTGTAAGCGCTTGCGTTAGCTAGTGATCTAACCTCGACGACGCGAGTTCGAACCCAACTGAGGAATTATTTTTGCTACTTTTTACTTTTTGTTTTTTAATAAATTTATTTTGTGGCCAATAAAATTACTCAAGCAAAAAGTAAAAAGTAATTAAATATAACCAATGAAATAATTTGATTTTTTTATTAGATAAACATTGGTATTGTTTGCTTAGCTTATCGCTTGGGTCATTAGCAAATTATCCGTCTCGTTTCTTCCAATATGTTCCTTATACTGGTTGTTTTAAGGTTCAATTTGGTGGGGGCTGTATGTTAGAAAAAAAACTTGTGTGGCCGATACAATGATTTAATACACTGTTGTTTACCTGTTTTTTTGACAAAGACAAAGTTTTTTATTGGTAAGGAATGACGTAAATAATTTGTGAAAGTAGGTAGGTATATAAATTGAATCAAAGTAAAATTAGAGGTGAAGTGAATCAACATGTTAGATAGTAAGAAATTATGACAACTTCTAATCGCATAACAATAACATCACTTCACCATACTTTCCATAATTTACGAGTTGTGGTTTTAAAAAAAAGTTTTATACCTACCTACTTATTACTAAGTTTTGTATTTGTTCTAATTTGCTTAACAAATATGAACATTATTTGCATTACAATAAGATTCATATTCGTCTACTAATTAAAATAAATTCGACTAATAATGGGTCGGCAATCCTTCGTTTTCTATTACTCCTTGTAACCTTCTGCTCATGAGATCTCACAGTTTGTAAGCACACTTTTATGCGGGTGGACAAGAAGGGATCAGCTTTGTGCCTTGCCACGATGTCGTAGTGTCGAGTCGATGAATTTGCCTTTGGTTTTGGCCTAAGATGTTCTACGTCTCCAAAATACGCATATCGGCGGACCCATAACTGCACGGTTCTCCCCTGTGGATAAAAGCAGTATTTATAATACTTATAATAATAGCTAATATTATAATAAATAAACACTATATTTTTATACTATATATACACTATGTTTATTCAATATACTTATATATACCTAATTAATATTAGTTATAATAATACAATACATAAATATAAGATATACACTGACATTAGCAAACATTATAATCTATTTTTATTTACGTTATTCAAAGGCTTTTCTTTAATCTGTCTAAAGGCTAGATCAAGCTAATTTTATCATAATCATCATACGATTACAAATTAAAAAAAAGAAACTATAATAATTCAGTTATGATAATATATTATTATAACTATGGTAGGTATTGCACTTAAGTTACATTAATTATTTATTCCTAGTAAACATCCCTTTCAATGTTTACTAAGAATAAAGAGAATAGAGGAGTAAGTTAAAGTGAAGTAGGTATAATATCAACGTAATATCTAACTGTTACTCACCGATATCATTAAGCGCCTTGTAATTTCACTTCTTCTCATCGATACGCTAATCGATAACAATTCAAATTGAGTCAGCACAAAATTTGGCGACGAGTTTGGCTTTTTCAGTAGCGTCATGTGACGCATTTCACAGGAGCAAACAACAGAATAGGCAGGACACGATATAAAGTGTCCCATCGTTTGTTAGACAGCACCACTCACAATTTCACATAATATAGATACGTTTTGCTCATCCAAAACAACGATTTCCACCTCTTTGAACATTGATAAATGTTGCATGGTTGGATCCACAGAAATAAAACCACACACATGCTCAAGAGTAGTAATCAATAAACTCAGTAATGCAAATACTCGTAGATTGACAACTAAGAATGCTCATTTTTTATAAATGAAGGTGTTTGAAAACAATATTTTTAAATTGTCGGTAGTTGTTGTCTAAACAGTCAAAATCAAATAGTGTTCAATGTTTGTCTCAAACGTTGGAATCGTTATAAATTCTACTTTAAGTAATGTTTTAACAAAATAATGAATACAAAAAGAAAAAGAATATACTATTGCATGCATGATTTGAACTTACGACTTCTCGTTCAGTGACCAAAGACGATAGCCATTGTGCCAAGATCGCTATAGTAACATCATGCAAAATATTATATCTCCTTCAGCATCATAAGTGAATGATGACTATATATTTGTACATGGTAATTGATGTGCCACACGCACACTAATAAAAACTGAGCTCGCTCGTTTTATTTTGTGTTTGTGTGCATAACTATGACTTCACCCACACATATAAACTGTAAACCAAATACTTGGGTCTAGTGTACATACTAGTTATGCTAATATATTCAGGCAGGTGGTGAAATAGTTTTAATGTTGCTACCTATTCTACCCTATTTTATTATTTGCCCTACAGGTAGGGCACTACCTGGAAGAATAGCCATTAGCTGTGAAAACATATGGCAAACATCTTTAATTTCAAAGCTCAACACACACACACGCACACGTTTTTGAGGCACACAGCACATCCTAAGTATTTTTTTAAATTTTTTTTTTGTCGTTATTTATTTTTTATTTTGTATCTTTTTTTATTCCGTGTACTTGATGAACTGACGTCAAATAAACTTTATTCCTTTTTTTTTTCTCAAAGGAAAAACCTTTTTCTAAATTTAATTATTACCTTAGCATGCTTATGCTCATGGTTTTTAGCTTTTATCTCGATGCCCTAGTTTCTTATTAAATTAATATACCGAGGCGTAACTCCAGTATGAAACTTTTGCTTTCATGTTCCGATGGCAGACAGGAAAATTGCTTTTCTGGGAATCTGATTTTCATTAATACAGATTACATGCTTAGGTACAGATAATGGGGTTAGTTATTTTACGGTAATTATCCAGTTCCCCACCTTATTTACGGATAAAAGATCAAAACCAGCTTTTTGACTGTAAGGTCTTCAATCTTTCCCCTTATTTTATTGCTACCGAAGTGGCAGTGGGCGGGCCACGTTTCTCATAGAACGAATTGACGTAAGGGTCAAAGGGTTCTCGACTGACGACCACGTATCGGAAGGCAGCGATGGGTGGCCTCTTCACAAAATATACTGATGAGTGATGACCTAATGAAGAATGCGGGAATTACTAAATGCGGGCGGTGCGGGACCTCTCGACATGATTCTTGTGGGAGTCATAGGCTAAAGACAAAGCCAAAGTAGTAATGAAGACCGAGATAAGGTACAATCGGTTTCAAAGCCTTTCGTTTCAACAACGACTTTCCATTGTATTGATATAAGCATTTTGGTACCTTTTGTCAATCCAATACATTCTTGAGTACTCGATGATTGTTACCGCCTTATAGACCACGAAATATAGCTTTTTCTAGGCTTGTGTACAGTCAAGAGCACCAATACACTTTCCTAAATTTAAAAGTAATTTTCGCGAGAAATAACGATTGTAACTTGGAGATGGGATCTTTTTCATAAAAATGTGAGTTCTAACAACATGAAATTTTGACCAGAACAGTTGGTGAAAAACATTTTTAAAAATGGTTAAGTGTTTACATATTGGTGCTCGTGACTGTACGATTATGTCTAATCCATGGTGATTTTTCCGCTAATTTCCTCATCCTACCAAACAGTCAAAACAAACTGTCTAACCTACATAATCCTGATCAATAATAAACAAGTCCTTTATTAGAATAAAGCCGTTAAATCCAGTGGAGTACAACAAACAATCAGAGGAACGGTAGTCGCTTCATCGTCCTGACACTACCCTCATCTTCGCGACTCGACGACAGATCGCCCGAATCAATTTGCACTTCGCTTTTCACATCCATTTCAATATTGCTTTAAACTTTGTTTGATTCATTTCTGTGATAAAGCTTAGCGATTTGTTTTATTGTAATGTAGTTTTCATTTATTTCAGTGGGATAAATAAAAAGAACAATTAATTAATTTGCCGGTTTGAGTAACAGAAGTTTGGAACTTGGAAAAGTCTACTCGTATTTATGTTTTAAATATTTGAATTTCGAGTGTAGCACTCGAAATTCAAATATTACATTGAAGAGTTCTAATCTAAGAAGAGTTTGACTAGTTCTCTTTTCAAATTATATTTAAAACAGAGAATAGCTTTGAATCACTCAGTTTATTATCAATAATTCTACACAACGACCAAAAACAACCAGTGGGCAATAAAAATAACCCTATTAGAGCAGAACGAGTTTATTTTTAGATTTGAAAAGGCCTATTGTAAGAAAAAGACCTCAAACTGTACCATAACTTAAAGAGTGCGATAGAAAACTAAACAAAAACGCAAGTAACGTGAAAAGTTATTCAAAATAAAGCGGGTAACATTAGAAATATTCTACCAGAACAGAATATTTTACTAGAAAATCTGGGACTTAATCCCAAACCCCACATGAAATACGTTGCTTTTATTCTGACGTTACGTTAGATTGTATTATAACTTTGTTTAGCTCTGGCTGTTGAGTTTGGAATTGAAAATTCCTGACCGCTCGAAAGTCTTACAAAACTTGAAATGGACATGAAATGTTTTGCGATATCGCTGGGTTCCACAAAAATGAGCGCTGTACGTTGTGAATGTTATAAGTATTGATTTATCAAATTACCCGAAGTGAAAGAGTATTTTGATTCTAGAAATGACCTAAGAATAGCCGTTTCAAATCAAATTTTTCAAAAACCAATTCCCGTCCCTAGCAATTCCATGAAAATAAAAAATTCGCTAGCATAAATATAAAAAAAGAAATTGGCAAACAAGTAAAACATAATTCTAGGTATAAACGAGACAGAGACAGGACTGCTCCTAAATAAAATAAAGCCAATTCAGTAAACGTAAAAAATAAATAACGTTTTCACAACAAAAATCCACGATACCGATCTTTAATTGGGTTAGATCTGGGAACAAAGAACGTCGTAATTACATTCGCCAGAAATATAGCAAAACAAATAACTACTTCAACGTCAAATTTAGATTGAACCTTCGCTCCCCAGCGGCACAAAAGCCTTGGACTATATTCTTTATCAAAGTTGGAATAATTTTCCTTTAAAAAATAAACTACGACTTTTATGAAACTAAATAGATATTGGAGTGTCCACGGAAGACACGGGGCAGGTTGGTATTTCGAAAGCAATTTAATTTGCATGAACACTTTAAAAAAACATTTGTCCGTTGGTTTCGGGGAAATTGGGACTTCCCTTGTCTGATTTAATTAGTTCAATTTCGGTTTTGTGAGTATAATTAATTCGGGTTTTTTGTAAAATCATCACGCCGACACAGAAACTTGTGAGAGATTTGTTTGACATGAATAATAAATAATGCTGCATTGTGTTTTTATCTAGTTAAGAGGAAATAAACAAAGAATTAAACGTTTTTCAAATTAAATTCTCGTCTAAATCAATCAGGCAGAGCTTGACAGCCTGATTGATTTACATAAGGATTTCATTAACAAGGAAATTATCGAGAAACTTCAGTCCGTTTAATTTTGATACAAAACGTGGGGCGGAACAAGACTTCAAATAAACCCATTTTGTATTCACAGTTGGTTTGCTAAAACCACGCAATAGCTGTGTTTTCATTTCATTCCAATAATACAACCTATTTCTTCGTTTCGATCGCCAACTGAAAGAATTAAAAAGCTATTACTGAGCTTTCAGGAATAAATCATTCGGTTTCCGTTGCAACACTCGCTCAGATGGTTTAATTTACATGGAGGGTGGGTTCCGCTTAGTTCCCGATCTGAGCCAAATTTAACGAGTTGTTGACTCCAGGCCTTAGCTTTAGGAGTTATGCTCAGACAGATTATACTATCAATATTTAATTTATGAACTTCTCTATTCTGAAAATTGATTGTTGTAAATTGTTTCTTTTAACATTTAATTGAAACAGTCGTGGGAAAGAGTCAAGTTAAATATTACATACTTTTGAAGTAGTTTCATTCACGTGCACACCCATCCCACAAAATGTTTTGAAGCCTTTCAACTCGCCCAGGCAGCGACAATTCCTAGTATTTCACGTGCTTCTGCATTCATGGCGGTCTTGCTTCTGCAAAACCGCCATGAATTTCTTAAACTTAGTTAATTAAAGAAAAATTGAGTTAATAATATTATTTCTTAGCAGATAAGCTAGCTCACATACGGTTCCAGTTATTGATGCTGTTAACACGTTGTAACAGATCTTTGACTGCTTATGATACAGAGAGAAACATTACTTTGGTATGTTAAATAAAGTAACTAAACATTTTCGTATCTGCGTAACTGTGTTTGTATTGGCGTGATATTCACATGTAACATGTTGAAATCTCTATTTCAACATCACGAAACACATCATTCACATCATTCGTGTGAAAGATCACATATTGTTTAGCATTCTTGGATGTTATATTTCATCTCTTTCAGACAACTTGTTTTACGCGAATGTGTGAGAGTGATTATAGACCGACCGCTTTAATAAGTCCTCGGGAAGGTATCAATTTAAATGGAATATTCTGAAGGTTGTTGAATTAGTATCGTAATACCTACGTGGGTTATGGTTATTTTAAGCAAATAACCTGTGGGATATTGGTAGGACTTTGTGGACGCTTAATGTACCTTTGATGGGGCAAGACGGAGGACTCATTAAAGTGGTCGGTCTATAATATTAAGGTTTTTACAAAAGTTGTGAGACATGTTTAATTGAAATATTTGAATCCTAGCTAAGTATGGGTTCTTTTTACGACAACAAAGGGTTCAAAGGCCTATGCTGTGAGCGATTTCTAGAAAAACAACTATTGGTAAAATTTCCCAGAAAATACCATTGTTGTAAGTGGCATAAACAAAATTGTACAGAATACTATTTACATATCAATGATTCTACATACAATTTATCACCCAAAAAATGCAGGTAAAAGCAGTAAAAACCCTTTACAATAAAACCAGTCCACGGCCATATATTATTATTCAATACAAAAAAGTTTAACCGTAATACAGAATCGACATGAATGCCGAAACAGCAAATTTTCCGTTGAAAAATAACGGTCACGTTGGAAAACTCGAAACAAAACAAATCGTCGGGAACGGGACCGGCGGCAATAGCTTGTATACAACATAGCAACGAATGGATTTTTACTTTTTATCATTTTTATTGATTCAGGCGAAGACCTTAACAAAACACCTCTTAAGAGGATGTATTTTAAAACATTGAAAAAGTATACCCAAGCCTCGGCGGCAATAGGCGGAGACCTCTCGCGCCCGGCATTGGTCGAGGCCATGCTGCGGGGCGAGACGGGGTGAGAAGCGGTCGCCTCCTTCTGCGAAGCAGTCATGCTAGCGAAGGAGGAGGCGGGCCGCGTGAGGGAGACGACCGCGTCCTCCCTCCACCCCAGCCGCAGTGGTAGACGCCCACGGCGCCGGACGTCGGCAGACGATCTCCGGCCACCGTAGGCGCGGGCATGCGGATGGCGAGTAATGGGCGACTTGCTGTCCGACCGAGGACCATGCCCGGGTCGACGGCGCGTTGTGTTCCACGCGCGCCTCAAAGAGTGTCAGCATAATGACGGGGCCCCCCTCTAGAGGGCCAAAGCCTGCCGGGGTCGCGGGACTCATAGAATTACCGTGACCCTGGAACATAAAGGGCTATTGAAGGACCGTGGATTTTAGTCAGTACAAGTCTGACAGTCCCTCCCGCTCTGCCCTGGGTGGGAGGACTCATTTGATGATATTACCACGATAAAAAAAAAAAGTATCCCAAGCCCGTTTCTTTGCTCAACTTAAAGCAAACTACACGTCATGTCCTCTATAAAAATATCTCAACTATAAACGTAATATTGTCTTAAATCCCCAATAGAATATATTTCCTCTACATCTCATTTTTCATAGGACCGCTTGGGGAATACTTACAAACAAAATGTTCAATCTCTTTACCCGTATAAATCAAAGTAAACGGGAAACGCTAAACGCAAATTGACAACTCAACTGTCGCGCTCGATGAGGGTCGGGGTGGCGCACTTATGAGAGAATCCCGTGGACTTAGTTACTTATCACACAAGATTATCCTTTTAACGTTATGCGGTGAATAATCTCTCTGATATGGTGGTGAATGTTAAATGTGAAATAGGTGGTCATCTCATATTTATGATGATACTTTTCTTGTTACAACTCCGTGACAGGTAGACCACCCACAAATATGATACATACAAGTATAATATACTAGCGACCGCCACGGCTTCGCAAGGGTGCAATTTATTTACAACAGCGCCACCTTTCGGGTCCAAAACTATCCTATCTTTTAAGCTGGGACCAACCATATACATTCAAAAAATGTCATTGAAACCAATTGGGTGGTATCGGAGATTAGCGTGTACGAGATGTGTATATATTATACTAGCTTATGCCCACGCCTTCGCCCGCGGGACATTTACCGAACTTCATACTACCGGGATAAAAAGTATGCTATATGTTAATCCAGGTTATAAACTATATATGTGCCAAATTTCATCCAAATCCATTCAGTAGTTGTCGCGTGAAAAAGTAACAAACATTCAGCCATCCATCCATCCTCACAAACTTTCACATTTAACATATTAGTAATATTAAGACATTCCTCAGTTAGACAGGAACATCTGAACACAGAAAGAAGATTTTTTTCCAAACTCCACCCCTGAAAATATCTTATAGGAAGTGTTCGTGAACGATGACGCATGCAGAGCTGTCATCGCAGTCAGAAGGCCAGAAGTGCGTTGTGAACACAAAAAGTCACATATTTGTAAGTTAAGTAAGTTTTTAATACGTGTTACGGTTATATTAATCGTAATCTCAGCAAAAACAAAGGAGAATACCTAAATACTAACAAACTTATAACCTACCCTAATAAATCTCTAACTCCCAACGTCGTTTACAAAAAGTTTCCACATTTTCCCTAAATATAACAATATTTAAGCCACTAACAAGATGTCACAGAAGAATATTGACCTATTTGCCTTCGAAAATATCCGATACGCTAATATTGCGTCGGTTCCGAAAAGTATCGGATTATGAAATCTTTGCCAAATGTTGGTAGCTAAAGGTATCGTTATGTAATGATAGTTTAGGATGACGTATTGTTTGTGGGTGCTCAACTTTAGTGACCTTTCACTGAAGAGGCAGCTCACATGTCGGTAAATTACTGAATAAAAAGTTACAAAGAAGGATTGCAGCATTATGGTATGCTGCGTATACCTATAATGGGCATACATACCAGCACTTTTATGTTATTTTTCTTATTTCAAATTAGTTCTTAGAATGGACTACTGTTGGTGTACCAAATAAATAAATAAATAACAACTTCATGAAAATTACTAACTTGCCAGAATGAGTGTTTTGGGAAAAACTAACCTAAAAAGTACCCGCGTTTGGGATGATGCGCATGCTGATGTGAATACAGATAAACAGATAAAGTATTCTCTTTAGGCATTTTGTGATGACCAAAATGCTAATGTCTGTTTTTGCCAAAACTACGTGACACCTAAATCTGTTGCCCAATAAAAGCGCACTGTAGGATTTTCAACTCAAAACATATTAATACCTAGATTCTCATTAAAATACCACAAACAGCTAGCGCTGACAGCTTGCTAACTCATCGCTGAAAATTGAAAAGCTCTAGAGTTTAACTTTTTCATGCACCTGTCATTGGTTTGAAAGTTTTTCATTAGTTCTAACCATACTTTTCTTTGGTTAATATTATTTAGTACACATAAGACATCTAAAACCTGGTATTAAGATGTTAGAATGAACTTGACTTGTGCACTCTCCTTTTGAAAATACAAAAACTTTCTAGCGCGCAAAGCCAGTTTGACAAGCTGATATAATTTATATTAGGTACGTACACTTTAAAGAAACAGGCTTTTATGCTATAATTGCGATAACACATAACATACCATCACGCTTGTAACCCCCGAAGGGTTAAGCAGAGGTGTACCTAATAGTATACCCACATTTCGACAGTCATGTTTAAGTCCCATGTAACAGGGGGCGAGCCTATGGCCATCAACCGAGCACAAATCCAGACTTCGTGGCTGCTACTGAGAAATTACCGATGGAAAACTCAATAACACTTTGCCCGATTAGGGAATGGAACCCAGGACCTCACGCTCAGTAGTCGCGCTTGCTACCACTAGACCAACGAGGGGTAATTGCGTTTATAGATTACGAAAAAGATAAATATGTAGTAATGAGGCCAGTATACATATAGAACAATTAAGATTGGATAACAAATACCACATAATTATAATGAGTAGTTAGTTACTCAGGTCTTCCGAGAACTGATTATTATATTCGCTCCTTATATCGGCCTGCCAGACATTACTCTGTGAGACCCGTCAAGAACATTTTATGAGACGGTATTATGTGCTTGACATGTATCTTGCTATTTAGTACCTATGTATCGCAAATATATGTATCTATACATACAAAATTCAAAGTCCTGACTGACTGACTGACTGACTGACTGACTGACTGACTGACTGACTTATATATCAACGCACAGCCCAAACCGCTGGTCCTAGAAACATGAAATTTGGACAGTGTACTCTTTGTAACGAGTAAGTATGAAAGGGTTTTTCAAAATTCTACCCCTAAGAGGGTGACATGGGGTGTTTAATTTTCTGTGAAACTTTTTATTCCCTGAGTCGATTGACTTGAAAATTTGTGTATTTACTCTTCAGTTAAAATTATGAGATACGTGTATCACAGTTTTTCAAAAATCATCCCCAATTTTAAATTAAACGTCCTGACTGGCTGACTGATATATCAACCCCCAGCCCAAACCACTGATCCTAGAGACATGAAATTTGGACGGTGAATTGTTTGTGAAGAGTAGATATCCACTAAGAAAGGGTTTTTCAAAATTCCACCCCTAAGAGGGTGAAATGGGGTGTTGAATTGTATGTGGAACTTTTTATTCTCGGAGTCGATTGACTTGAAAATATGTATACATACTCTTTAGTTTAAATTATGAGATACGTCTATCACAGTTTTTCCAAAATCATCCCCAAATTTTAAATTTAATGTCCTGTCTGGCTGACTGATATATCAACGCACAGCCCAGACCGCTGGTGCGAGAAACATGAAATTTGGACGGTGTATTCTTTGTGAAGAGTAAGTATCCACTAAGAAAGGGTTTTTCAAAATTCTACCCCTAAGAGGGTGAAATGGGGTGTTGAATTTTATGTGAAACTTTTTATCCACGGAGCCGATTGACTTGAAAATTTGTATTCACATACTCTTCAGTTAAAATCATGAGATACCTGTATCACAATTTTCTAAAAATCATCCCCCAATTTAAAATTCAATGTCCTGTCTGGTTGATTGACCCCCAGCCCAAACCACGGGTCCCAGAGACACAAAATTTGAACGGTGAATTGTTTGTGAAGAGTAGGTATCCACTAAGGAAGGGTTTTTCGAAATTCCACCCCCAAGACGGTGAAATGGGGTGTTGAATTTCCTGTGAAACTTTTTATTCTCGGAGGCGATTGACTTGAAAATTTGTGTACATACTCTTTAGTTAAATTTATGAGATACGTGTATCACAGTTTTTCCAAAATCATTCCCCAATTTAAAATTTAATCTCCTGTCTGGCTGACTGATATATCAATGCACAGCCCAAACCGCTGGTCCGAGAGAAATGAAATTTGGACGGTGTATTCTTTGTGAAGAGTAGGTATCCACTTAGAAAGTGTTTTTTGAAATTCTACCCCTAAGAGGGTAAAATGGGGTGTTGAATTTTCTGTGAAAAAAAATTGATGTTCACACTCTTCAATTAAAATTATAAGACATATGTATCAGTTTTTCCAAAATCATCCCCCAATATAGTTAAATGGGGCTTCGAAGCTCACGTAGAAGGGCGCATGCTGCGCAGCGTTGCGTGGGGCGTGCGGGGCGCGGGAGTATTTACCTATTACTAAGTAGGTAGGATTTTTCTGAGGTAGACGTGTCTGTGAATATGGTTTATTCCACCGATTTTCGCGTTGGCTCGCGATACGGAACATTGATATTAAATATTATGTCAAAGTATTATGTCTATAAATAGATTCCTAATAATTCATTTGATTGGTGTCCCGGTGTCCAATCTCAAACCAAGATATTTCACATATGTAATTTAATTGATATTACTATGAACAAATATTTACAATAGCAAGTACACGTAAATCTATGTATGTACTATACATACATAGATTACTTATTATCCCAGAAGTAAGATTCCGTGGGCAATTCCCGAACTCCACGCGGGCGAAGCCGCGGGCAGAAGCTAGTCGGATATATAAACATGTATTATTTTTCATGGAAAGCCTTTTATGTCAAGTAGAGAACTAAAAGATGGAAAATTATTAATTTATGTGACAATAGATGTGCTCATTAAGAACAATAAGATTAACAAAGGTGCTATCGCATAGGATTATAGAAGATTCATTTAATCCCAATATCGTCCTTTGACGTTTTAAAAGAGGTGCCACAATCGTTGATATATCAGCGATCGTTAGAGCCATTATCGCAACTGCGGCTGATTCGAATTGTGTGAAGGCGAGAATGTATGGCGGGGTGACAGACACCAGTTCGTTTGCAACGAATCATTAGCTTCGGCGATAGCTTATCGCGTCTCACACACCCAACGTCACCGTCTACCCATAATACATCATCTGTGATAACAATGACGTCATGTCGCCTAACAGTCCCTTGGATGCCTCGCCGTCGCGTCTAGTCGTTAAAACAATCGTAATTAAGTCTGTAATTTACGACTCGTTACGATTTGACGTTAATTTTATCTTATACAATGACAAGTGATTCGGTGTGTAATTATGCTTAATGTTTCTATTTTATGTATCTGTTTCATCCTATACTCGTACGTACGGCAACAATGCAATAAAAGCGGCAATGAGTTCAACGGAGAGTGAGAAAGCCACTTTTATCTTATCAAGTCTTTTGTCGGAGGAAATCTCATGAATCCGCGCTTTTCATGCCAGTAATAACATTTACTTCGAGAGAAAACAGTTATCCTACTATAAAAAGAAAACACAATCGCTTTAGGCAAATACATTTTTATTTACCTAGAAAGATTTGGCTGAGAAGCTTGCTTCAGTTTGGAAATAATGACGTCGTCAGCAGGAGATTACTGGCTGACACCATAAGAATCGTGTAGTCACGTTCTTAGCGGATCTTACGACACGTGATGACGTAATGCAGGCTCGACAGGGATCGTCACGACATCTGCTACGTCATTCCGCCAAATGTCACGCCCGTGACGGCGCTTGTTCGGCTACGACAGCCGGCAATTATCTAGAGAGTTTTGGATTTTAGGGCTGCTGTACTATAAAGGGCAATGTTTTAATGGATGGCTTTACAGAACATCATAAAATATGATAATTAGACACGCCATCGTCAGTTATTACACGCAATTGTTTCATTCCTTTACTAGCTTTGAGTCATTCGGATGGAATTATAACCACTTGTTTGATTCAGATAAAAAGTAGCTTGCGTCGTCAATAAAATGCCTAATGGAGAAGATCGTGTTCGTAGCACTATTTTCAAAACACTCTCTTTTGTACAGAATTCACCATTTGTAATAGAGTAAAAGTTTCCAGACGGTCGACTTAGAAACAAAAACTTATTGTGAACTATCTGTATCTTTTAATTACTCATAGATCGTTGTTTTCACGCTGCTTCTTTTATACTTATTTAATCCAATGTGTCTATATTTTGACACAACACACCCTATATTTACTGATATCGACATTCATTGCAAATAATGATCATCTATTCCACTAAAATTATTTACTGTTGTGCTATTTTGGGGAACTCATTACCAGTAATACGTAAATCCACACAGCAGGGATCATTAAAACAACACTACATATCGCGGAAATCCCATCGAAATTATAAATACAGCTAAATAAAGACAAATATTGGAACAAGTTAATCCCGTAAAGGGTCGAGATAGATAAAGTTCCCGGGTATCATGGTAGCGGCTAATACCGGACAGTCTTGACACTATCGGACGCATAATTCCGTGGATTACGACTGGATTAATATCAAGCACTGCATATGAGAAGTACTAATTAATGGTCTGCCGCGGAAACTTTCGCTAAATTGAATTGCGCTCTTAGAGGTTGAGTAATGCGAACGGATTGTGAGATTAGATCGATCGAACTCGATTAATTCACCAAGTTGTACCTAATGTTGGTTAGTCTGAGTTATTGCTGAACCTAAAATGGAGGCGCCTGAATGTATTTGGCGGTCTTGTCAAATTAGAGGTGCGGTTACTTTAAAATTAAAGTTCTTCTGGGTATTGACTCCCTCTGTCGAAATAAGTCTTTAGAAAGTGCCACTTATTATGTTTGGTTGATTTTATGAAACTTGTTGGAAAGACAACAGATCCGGGCCATGAACGAACGAAGCTGTGCCCATCGTTCTCTAGGTATACCGCTGAAGAATTATAAAGCTAACTAGATTCTCCGCCATGACCTATATCGACACAGTTTCATTTTTCAGTTCTTCGGTTTATCAATAGAAAACACAGCGTTAGCCTAATCCACAGTCTAAACAATTTAGACTTAAATATTGTTTAATTAAAATGCTAAATATATGTATACCAAATCCCGTTCGTATACCATCCAAACCGTATTTATTTATTTTTGTGAAACAAAAAAATAAAATATGTGCATTTTAAGGACACTTTGACAGAAAGCTGAGCGTGGCGAGCCCGGCAGGCGCTCGCGACTTTTGTCGCTGAATAATTCATTTAATCCTTTCAATATCGCCGTCTCAACGTATCTAAGTATGAACGAGTTTTAGCTGTTTTTTGTCATTCGTGTCGTATTGGTTATGCGGCATGCCACTTCAGGGGGATCACAGAAGCGACTTAATAAACTTTCTTTGCAGTTGCTCTTACATACAGGTTTATTTATTTTACTTATGAAGCAGCTACATAAGTCTTAGTTTATTATAACACCTTTATGAGTGTATGTGGTGTGTTTTACCTTTGCTAAAGACTACTTAGGTAACATTTAATTTAACATAACTTCATGTCATCCTCGCAGGGTTAGACAGAGGTGTCCCTAATAGTACACCCACATTTCGCCAGTTATGTTCAAGTCCCTTGTAATAAGAAGCGAGCTTATTGCAATCAACTGGGCACAAATCCATGGCTGCTACTGAGAAATTCAACAATGAGGAAAAACCCAAATAACCGACCCGAGAATCGAACTCAAGATGACATGCTCAACAGTCGTATTTAACATTTAATTTCTTTTTACCAAATATATTTTCGTTGAGACCTTTCCATCTTTGTAGTAGTAACTACAAACAAAAAAAAAATATTATTTAAATTCCACATCAGAATAAACTAAAGGCAAATAAAGCAAATACAATAAAACAGTTATGTGTTAGTTTTTCACTTATTCCCAAAACACATTTTCCAGAACGTTCTCTATTTACGATTCAAAGCACATATTTTATTAGGTGTGTAAACTTTTGTCTGGCCGTTGTCTTTTAACCTTTATTTATAGTATTATGTACCTATAACTCTGTATGTGCTTACTGTGACGGGGAACAAGCCGGTGACTTCGATATGTAGGTTACGGAATAATATATTTTGTACTGAAACAGCGAGTTGTGCGATAGAATATTCTGTTGTTTTCTGAAATATCTAGAGTAAGCCTACTTCCCTGTACGTACGAACATTGTGTCTTTTAGAATGGTTTTTATTTATATATTTACTTATTTATTTATTTATTTGTTTATTTATTTATTAACTTATTTAGGTTTTTTTTTTTATTATTTATACTAAGCCACTGAAAAAATTTGGTAGAATAGGAAGGTTTCAGTTTGGATTCGATCCCACTGCTGGGCAAAGGCCCATGACTTCCAGTTGTTCCGATCCAAGGCCATGGACCACTGGTCGTTGGTTTGATTGATTCGCATAAGCTACATTAATGATATGTGATCGATCATAATGTGTATTCAAATTAAATAAACGTTCAAAAGTTTACAACTCATTAAAAATGTACTTACTCAACAATAATTACGGCGAGTGACACTTGGCTACAAACTCAAATATTAAATGACATGGGTTTCATCAAACAGAATATCTGAAGACTGAACAAACAGGAAAAGACTCATCTAAAAACACACAGACTCGCGAGCTGACGGGGCACTAAGCAAAAATAAAAAAATAAGGGTGTCTTAAGGCCTTATCGTATTATTATGATAACGAGAAACCTTTTCCAAGCAAGTATGTGCTCGCCATAAAAAGTTGTCAACGACATCTACTTGGGAACATTACAATTATCATTTTTTTTGCTCTAAAATATAATGGAAGACTACCCATTATCTCTAATATCTTTTGTCCCTGTCTTAATTTTAACCCTTAAGTGATTTCTTAAAGCCTTTGATCAATAAAAAGGGAAACTTCAAACGAAAGGGTTGGGAAACAATAATTTTGAGTTCATCAAACTTTATTGTTGTTAGCAGTTGTTGACTTTATTGTATTTATTAATTTCGATTTATTTGATCAGCATTCCGTTCACAAACATTGATTAACTTTTCATTCACAAATAATCAGAAATGTGATTTATCTGTTATCATTAAATTATACTGTGTGATTTTGTATCATTGAATGGCAAATTGCAACATTGGTGAAACCTAGTTGATAATGTTTTTGTTGAGCAAAGCGTATATGAAGAAGAAAGAAGCAGAGAAAACCTGCTCGAGTTGAGATTTCTAGACGATTCCATCATGAAGCGCTGGTGCTGTTCCAGAAACGATAGGACATTTTGGTATCGTGTCCTTCGTGCAGGATACCTTCGATCCACAGGTATTGAACGCTAGCAATAGCGCCAACCTCGTTAACTCAATATACAAGGTATAAACGCACCCTTCACGAAGCCGTCAACCAAGCATTCTGTACATCAAACTAAGGGAACGGAAAACGACTTCTTTTTTTGTGGTGTAAAAATCATGTTTTATGGTAAAACTCATGTAACGCACTCAAAACATTGTGCTGATGGATGCATTAAATAGTAAACAGGTCATGAAGGTATTTAAAGTAGGGTTATTACTTTAAAATATAGTATTTTAAAAAAAACCTGTGAAAAAGTTGGAACTTTGACCTCCAACATCTCCGTAACTGAAAGGTTCCCAGATATGGTCCAGAACAAAAAAAAAATCGCAATGACAGGGAGAACTAGTTTCTGCTTCGCTAAGGGTATTTTTACACCCTTTAGATTGCCATGCTAAGAAGGCGAAAGAATATATTCCTGTGTATTTCTTATATAGCTCAAGGTGAATTTTCCTTCGACCTTCATTTTCATGGGACCTTTCACCGCTATCGGCAAACGGCGGGTGTACGTCTATATACCCTTTGTTACCTTTTTTTTTTTTTTTTTTTTTTTTTTATCGTGGTAAAATCATCAAATGAGTCCTCCCACCCAGGGCAGAGCGGGAGGGACTGTCAGACTTGTACTGACTAAAATCCACGGTGTCCTTCAGTCAGTAGCCCTTTATGTTCCAGGGTCACGGTAATTCTATGAGTCCCGCGACCCCGGCAGGCTTTGGCCCTCTAGAGGGGGGCCCCGTCATTATTATGACACTCTTTGAGGCGCGCGTGGAACACAACGCGCCGTCGACCCGGGCATGGTCCATGGTCGGACAGCGAGTCGCCCATTACTCGCCGCCCGCATGCCCGCGCCTACGGTGGCCGGAGATCGTCTGCCGACGTCCGGCGCCGTGGGCGTCTACCACTGCGGCTGGTGTGGAGGGAGGACGCTGTCCTCTCCCTCACGCGGCCCGCCTCCTCCTTCGCGAGCATGACTGCTTCGCAGAAGGAGGCGACCGCTTCCCACTCCGTCTCGCCCCGCAGCATGGCCTCGACCAATGCCGGGCGCGAGAGGTCTCCGCCTATCGCCGCCGTGAGGACACGGCGGTGCCCTGCCCAAGCGGGGCAGTCCTGCACCGTATGCTCCACCGTGTCCTCCGGGCGGTCCTCGCAGTGGTGACACCCAGGCGTTTCCTCCTTCCCCATCAGACACAGGTACCTCCCGAAGCTTCCGTGTCCGGTGAGGACCTGCGTCATGCGGTAGGTCAGGACGCCGTGACGCCTATCCAGCCACTCCTCAAAGAGGGGTCTTACCGCCGCGATTGCGGCGTGCCCGAACCCTTTGTTACCTTCTGAGAATTTGAGGATTCCTGTATCCTTTATCCAAAGATACAATAACATGAAAATAAATAAATAGGCGACATAGTTATGTTGGTGTATGTGTATGACGTTCATGTATGATATAGTTGTATGACGTATGTATTGTATTATTTACTGTTTCGGATTTCTAGGCATAGATCTGTAACCACTCAGAAATTCTTTATAATAGGTTTTATATACATTTTTAACAGTTATTTTGACTTTATTTACTTTGCGTATGTACCTTATTTACAAAATATATGTAAGTAAAATATATAATGGGAAAAGAGTTACAGGCTGTCAAAAAATTCCTAATTTTAAATACGAAATTTTTGACAGCCTGTAAAATAAAAAAATCGATTAAAAATAAATAAATAGTCGGTAGTTCTTCGTAGTTAAGACTTACTTCAATATTTTTCAATTCGATTCCACCAGCACTTTTGTAAGTATAATCCACGACTAACGAGTACATTTTCGATTCTTTTAATTCGACGCTGTTCCCCTACATGTACACAGGCTTTAATGTATCAAGTGAGCGTAAAACCAGAGCCCGTTGGTTTGTTTGTAAGTCCTGGCATGTAATGCGGTGCCGTTATGCAGTGGCACTCGTAACCGTAATTACGAGTATGTCAACAAAAACAAACGTAAATTGATGCTAATTGTACTGTTTTTATTATTACGTTGAAATAATGGCGGTCTGTGTTGGTAAAAAGGGCTCAGTGGGGAATAAACGCAGTGTAGACATATTTGTCTCACTGATATTTGGCTAGAAAGGAGGTGATTACTGAGATGGTGAGTAATAGAGAAGTGTTCGTTGTAGGGAACAAACTTCAAAATAAAAGTCGGGAACTTGATGATTTGACTTGGGTTTAATTGTAGGTACGTTCAAAGGCACAGAAAGTATTACAATTACATATAAGCTAGGGAGCACCGAATGTGCTGTGCTGTTATGTCGATGGTAAGGAAAGATGGCGGGATCCCCGCCGCCTCGGACACTCGCGAGGCGGCGATGTTCCGGCGGGTCACGTGGCGGTGTTGTTGCGGTCACGCCATTGGTTGACGTGTTACTACGTCATGGTGAAGGGCCGCGATTGGCTGCTGTTAATGGTGTTGCCAGACCGTTGACGAAGAGAAGCACGAAAGAAGCAGACATGCTGCGCCGGGGCAAGGGACTGATGGTGAGACATACCTAATTGACTTAATAGTCTGATCAAAATAAGCTGAATAGGTCGGACTCGCGGTAATAAATAACATCACGCCGGGTGTCTCTACCTTAGCACTAGGCATAGTAATAGACCAAAACGTTTCTAAAACCAAAATTGTTATAATTGCTAAACAACAAACAACGATTAATCCTCTATCAAAAGTTATCTTATTTAAAGTACCCAGTCTTAAATAGCCCCTGTTTCCCTCAGCAATGAAAATTCGTGCATGAAACAATAAATCAAGTAGAAAAGCCAAACTTGTATTATCTTTGATATTTTTGTGTAGCTTCCACATCACAGAAACTTTTCAGTTCCCAGTAACAAGTTCCGCCGTCCGGACTAAATACTCAAGAGACAGTTAAATCTAAGTCAAGTTTTTCTCTGACTACGAACAATTTAATGTCCGGCTGTCCCGGAACGAAAAACTTTATGTAATTGATGTTATTAATGTTATTTACTCCGTTCCCACTTATTTACTCTTAGTTCTAAAGTTGCACTGCCACGGTTTGGTTAAAAGGAAAATTTGTTACTTCTTAAACAGAAATTAAATAAAAGTTTAATTATGTAACTAAGAACATAACAATATATAAATATTACTGTGTATATTTGTATGTATATTTATTTTATATAGGTATAATTTTGTTTTAAGTTTCAATTTCAATTTTCCTGTTTTGTCTTTTCTACACACTGTGTCTACATCTCTAATTCTACTTTCCTCTCGCAGGTCTGCTGGAAGAGATTTCTCATGAAATAAGCAGTACCTTTGTGTTCTTCTATCTTAATGTAATGTCTTGTTAAGTATTTTGTGTGTTCATAAATAAATAAATAAACAAACAGCTAAATTGGTGGAATTAATAAATGCAGATTAAAAAAGCTTAGTTCGGTAGTACTTGAGTATTTAATTCATCATGTGGGTGTATTTAAAGCTTCTAGGAATATGTAGACGTAAGCAGCCCTTGAGCATTAACTAAAAAAATAATTTCTAACTGTAAGGGTTTATTATCGTTTTCAGTTCTTTTACATATCTAATAGTTAGGCCTAACAGTTTTATATTTACAAGGAATTATTTTAAAAAGAGAGAGACCGTTCTGAGTAAAAAACAGTATCTGCCTAGCCTTTTCCCAACTATGTTGGGGTCGCCTTCCAGTCTAACCGGATGCAGCTGAATACCAGTATTTTACATGGAGCGACTGCCTATCTGATATCCACAACCCAATTAGTACTGGGTAACACGATACTCCTTGGTAAGACTGGTTGTCAGACATTTTTGGGCCACTGACTACCTAACGACTGTCAAAGATCTACAAATGACACCCGGGAACAACGGCTTAACATGCTTTCCGAGGCACGGAGGAAACTCGGTGTGTATTGGGTCACCCATCCACAGACCAACCTAGGCAAGCACGGCTTCACCTAAAGATCGACCCGAGCGGCTGTTATTATTTAGCCACGAGCTCCTCCTGTTCAAATAATATATTATTACTAGCTTCTGCCCGCGGCTTCGCCCGCGTGGAGTTCGGGAATTGCCCACGGAATCTTACTTCTGGGATTATAAGTAATCTATGTATGCATAGTACATACACATATTTACATGTACTTGCTTATAACTTGCAAATATTTGTTCATAGTAATATCAATTAAAGTACATATGTGAAATATCTTGGTTTGAGATTGGACACCGGTGACATCAATCAAATGATTTATTAGGAATCTATTTATAGACATAATATTTAATATCAATGTCGCGTATCACGAGCCAACGCGAAAATCGGTGGAATAAACCGTGCACATCAGAAAAAAAAATCTGCTTAGTAATAGGTAAATACTACCGAGCCCCGCACGCCCCACGCAACACTGCGCGGCATGCACCTTTATACGTGATCTTCGAAGCCATATTTGACTCTATTGCGGGATGATTTTGGAAAAACTGATACACGTCTTATAATTTTAATTGAAGAGTGTGAACACCAATTTTCGAGTCAATCGACCCAGTAAATATTAAGTTTCACAAAATTAAACACCCCATTTTACCCTCTTAGGGGTGGAATTCCGAAAAATCCTTTTTTATCGAATTACTACTTTTCGTAAAGAATACACCCTCCAAATTTCATGTCTCTAGGACCAGTGGTTTGGGCTGTGCGTTGATATATCAGTCAGCCAGTCAGGACATTGAATCTTAAATTGGGGGATGATTTTGGAAAAACTGTGATACACAAATCTCGTAATTTTAATTGAAACGTATGTACACAAATTTTCAAGTCAATCGATTCCGAGAATAAAAAGTTTCACAGAAAATTCAACACCCCATTTCACCCTCTTAGGGTTGGAATTTCGAAAAACCCTTTCTTTACCTAGTCTTTACAAAGAATTCACCGTTCAAATTTCATGTCTCTAGGACCAGTGGTTTGGGCTGTGGGTTGAAATATCAATCAGCCAGACAGGACATTGAATTTTTAAATTGGGGGATGATTTTTAGAAAACTGTGATACACGTATCTCATAATTTTAACTGAAAAGTATGTACACAAATTTTCAAGTCAATCGACTCCGAGAATAAAAAGTTTCACAGAAAATTCAAGACCCCATTTTACCCTCTTAGGGGTGCAATTCCGAAAAACCCTTTTTTATCGGATACCTACTTTTCATAAAGAATACACCCTTCAAACATGTCTCTAGAACCAGCGGTTTGGCCTGTGCGTTGATATATCAGTCAGCCAGTCAGGACGTTTAATTTTAAATTGGGGGATGATTTTGGAGAAACTGTGATACACGTATCTCATAATTTTAGCTGAAGAGTAAATACACAAATTTTCAAGTCAATCGACTCAGGGAATAAAAAGTTTCACAGAAAATTAAACACCCCATTTTACCCTCTTAGGGGTGGAATTTCTAAAAACCCTTTCTTAGTGGATACCTACTTGTCACAAATAGTACACTGTCCAAATTTCATGACTCTAGGACCAGCGGTTTGGGCTGTGCGTTGATATATAAGTCAGTCAGTCAGTCAGGACTTTGAATTTTATAAGTATAGATAGATAAATATTACATAGCTTATAAATACGAATTTACATAATATTACCAGTAATAAATAAAGGAGTTATAATGTCAGGCCACAATATTTTGGCCAAAAACTCTAAACAGAACTGTTTCATAAGAGGAAGAAGCGATAACAATATAAAATACTGAATTTTTGAGTGAAACCCATTTGAGTAGCTGCACGATACCGTTCTCAGCTCGGCCCCTAAGGGATAACATTAAATGTTATAGCTCTAAAGCTTCCTTAAAGAATAAGCTTTCGAACTGGGGGAACTCCATCAAAGTCAGTTCGTGGGATTAGTTTACACAAGCACATGTAGCAGGCTTGATTACATTATACTGTGAGGAAAAACAGAGATGAATATGTGGTTTTATTCGTGTGTTAACCACCCCTTTCACACGTCATCATAATATATTAATATGTATTGGAAGTGTCGGAGCCGTACGGGAAATTCCGATCACGCATCTTGTAAACGTACGTAATACACCTCACGATTGGACCAGAGTTATGTACGAAATTGATACACCTTCATAAAACGAAACCGTTGGCACACGCGCGTCATATGTTCGGTAAAGTTGGACCGAAACTAAGTTTAGAGGAAATGCAAAGTTGAGAAGTCCGAACAATAAAAAAGCTGCCCCGTCAAAGCTTGCCAACAACAGCGCGAAGTTCAAAATCCGATACAAAACAACAAGTCGAAGTTACGTGGCGTAAAGTATGTCCCTCAGGACATATCCGCGAACAAAACTCTAAAATCGCGTCGATATCTTTGAGCAAAAACAAACCCGGCGGCCAGGGGCGGGAGTTGTCATGGAGCCGCGTAGTCAGCGAGAAATGGAGTAACCCATTTTAAACTAGAATGAATTGCACGTCGTGGACTGCAGGTTCGCTGGAATGCTGCCCACTGACAATACTTTACGTATTGACGGATAGATTCGCCAACGTGTTGGTGCCATTGGAGACAGGAGCAAGTGGTTCGCAAGATTGTTAAAGGTAGACGTCTCTAGACGGTAGGTCGTTTTTCGTGTTGTTCTTTTTTTATTCAATACCTTTAAAATGATTTACTTACACTAGAAACCTTTCTGAGTGCTGAAGAAAACTACAACTCGTAAATATAACTCTATTAAGATCAGGATTCAGGTCTTTTTTCAAGATAGCGACACAAATCAATGATGCATTCACAGAGTATCCGAACACCAATGACCAGCTGAGACAGGTATTGTGTGTTACAGAGCTCAACTCAATATTGCTACCAAGTCCAAATAACCCTCAAACTACTGAATCGAGCTACGTAATATTGATGAATTTTCCCGCCTGTTGTATCCTATTATCCGATTTTCTATTTCCATCCTTCTTTACTAGAGAATTTCAGCAATTTCTAAATCTGTTCGATGATCGTGAGGCCCGTGTGTACACCGTGGAGCGGCGGCAGACACGCCCCGGTAACTGGGCACAAACTACCGCACCAATATTGACTTTTGCTCCTTGAAACTTCCTCATTGTGTCCCTAATTACAATTTTTATTCAAACTTCTCCCTACCTATCGGATTATCCCTACATCTTCGGCTATGAAACTATCTGCTAGAAATTATAGACCACAATACCGTTGAAGATACGTATTTGCACACAAATACAACTAAATTTCTAATAAGGTTTGTTCGGCATTCGATGCAAATTTTGTAGTAATACAATTTGAATCAAATGCAAACTTACTCTGCTTCCGAATAATAGATGCTTCCAAAGCAATTAGAATATTATTACGTTAAACTATACTAAGGCTAAACCTTTGTTTGATCAAATTGTAGTATTGGTTTAGGTGGAATTTAACCGTGTTTAATACGGATTATGCGATTGTAATTCAAGCGCAAACTTAATGATCGTCTTTACTTAGAAAACTCAACACCAGACGAGTAAAAAAAACCAGTATGCACTGTCTATGGTCGAAAACTTCAAATTGAATATAAGTCATACATCTTTCTATCAAAGAGCATCAATTGCCATAAATAACAAAAATAGGAAACACCTTACATTGAACACTGGCACAAATAGAAACAAAACACTGCTATGTTAACGGCAACGTTTAACTACATCCTCCAACCATTTGCGTAAGCGATGCCCACGCGCAGACCTCATTGCGTCGTGTTACAACTTGTTAACGCATCCCGCAGCTATTTAATAACAGGTAATGTGGACTAATTCTGTCTGTACTTAGGTCCGATGTACACGAGAATAATACGAATTGCGTTAAAATTCTTAAAATGGTTACAGACGAAGTAAATATTATGAATTGTCACTTTCTTGTGACCATTTTACGGATTGTAACGTAATTCATATTATTTTCCTATTATGATTCTGCTAAAGATGTCATTTTAGGCCCCCAGTATACACGGTGTGACATATCAAGGGTTTTCAGCACATGATTATAAAATCGTATTTTTAAGCAAAAAAAAAAAAAAACAGCTGATCCATACAACGTGCAATACGGTTAAAATGTATAGAGCAGTCCGCAGCAACCCACAAAAAAATTCATTCATTGAATACAGTTTGTGCCACAATATAACCGGGTATTATAATTCTTTATTCTCTTCTCAGTGACACATCACATAAATAATGACGAAATCCCTAGCATAAACAAAAAGTCAGCTCATCTAGTCATCTACTGTTTTCGTGTGTATACACCTTAACCACTGTTCCATACACTGTGTGCCTGTGACATTATGTCTGGGAACTTCGAACACAATGGACCCCAATGCTTTCTTGCGCGGTTTGAAGCTAACGATTAATGAATGGACGGGGAACTTAATCTATCTGATCTCCTAGTATGCTCTCGCCGCGTCTCACTAAAGCAAATTCTACATTAATTTTGCATTTTTTAAGATTCTTCGTGCTGCTGTATAAGATGGCGATATTAATTGTCATTTCTATAAGTTAGATTACCATGTATTTCAATGAAGTTTAAATAGATAAACAGTAATCTATAGACCGACCGCTTTAATGAGTCCTCCGCCTTGCCCCATCAAAGGCACATTAAGCGTCCATAAAGTCCTAACATTATCCCACAGGTTATTTGCTTTAAAATAAACATAATCCACGTAGGTATAACGATACTAATTGAACCAATACGTGATCAACCTTCAGAATATTTCAGTTAAATTGATACCTTCGCGAGGACTCATTAAAGCGGTCGGTCTATAGTGGTGCGTACGTGGACTCAATGCCACAAGCCAGATTCTATTTCCTATGGAAATAATACCTACAGTTCCTAGAAAACATCATCTAAAAGTATCGAATAAAAAACTATGCCGAGTGGGTGTGGAAAACTGAAACTGTGTAGTTGAAAATGTATTATCAATATTTCCCAGGTTGACCGGCTGAAACTCAATGCCCTTTGTGTACAAAAAAAAATTTACACCAAGAAATAAGTCCTAAAATCGCCTACATAAGGCTCCATACTGATCGTTACCAACATCAATACACCCAATACTTGATATATTCCCTAATAATAATAACACACGCTTCGTCTGCGCGCTAATCACCAGATATTAAGTTGTGCGAAAATAATACCCGAGAACAGCAATGTATCAAATCATGTAATCGCATCTATCTTCAATAGTAAGTAACAATCACTCCAGTAGTCCATTTGATTGATCCTCACCGAATTGGTATCCGGCTTGAGCCAATAAAGATCTTTTTGCCAATTGGATGGGATCAAGGAGCGACGGAGATGTCGGCGACCGGGGCAACACTCAACGCCGCAACTGGATTTTGATTATTACTTTTACATTCGTTCTTCTAACAAATTTACCCAGAATCAGTGTCTACCCTGTCATATTATTATTAGCCTTTATTTACAATCTTAAAAAACATGGTTATACAAGTAAATTAAAACAATAATACATAAGGTGTTAATAAATTAATTGCAAGAACTTTAGGTGGTAACTCGGACCATGAAACTGAACAACTTTCATTATGGGACCAACTCTGGAATCGCGAAAAAAAAATCAGCTGTTTCATACAAAAGTGCAATTCCTACTGACCCGAAATATATGAAACAGCTGATTTTTTTATATAAAGAACTTAACCAATTTACTGAATTATTTACTTACCTATTAGCAAATACTTTATTTTACATCAGTACTAAGATTGTTTTGCGATTCAGCAACGGCCTCCCCTAGAGTTTGCCACATTCTCCTGTCCTGGGTCATCCTCCTCCAAGTTACACCGGCTTTTTGCCGGATATCGTCTTCCTATCGTAGACTCTGCCTCGCTCTTTTTTATATATTTTGCCTTAGATACCTTTCGATTACATCCTACGTCCATTTTTCTCCTCATCATAATTATTTCCTGCCCACCTCCATTTTAATTTTCTAATGTAATATCTAACGTCCGCCGTTGGTTTTTGTTTGTTTTCTTAATTGGTCCAGTTTTATTTTGTCCTTAAACTTACCCCTACCATGGTATATTACCCTATCATGTTAAACGATGTTAAACTGGTAAGCAATCATCTAATTTCACAAAGTTTTATTCCGCCACAAAACCAAAATATGCAGTGTATTTACGATAAAGCAGGAACACTTCTAAATGGAAATTCCGGAGTAGGTTCGTTAACAACCCAACTTTATTCATTAGCGTGTATTGTCTACCGAATTTATTCGTCAGGTCGAACACGGCCTAACTCTGACAACATTTTCTGCTCCTTGAGACTTCACTAAATATTTTCATCGTATTTTGTTTATCTTGCAGACACAGAATGGTAACTTTAGATGCTCGTAATTTAACAAGAGTTTAATAACTGTTCGTGATCGTATAAGAAACGGTAGGTATTTTAGGTTAATTGTATTTATTGATGTCTTAATAGATAGAAAGGAGGTGACTGCTATGATGACGAGTAACATAAAAGTATGGAAGAAGAAGGCATGCATGATAAGGGCAGAAGAACGATGATGATCGATGACGTAATGTGACTTTAAATGGCAAACAAAATTAAACCTTATGTTAACACATAATATGGGTTACATAATAATAAGTAGCATAAAGCTCTTTGTGGAGCTTCACCCATTCGTAATAATACCGGTTTAATAAACGCGGCTTTTTGCGGACACGAAATTTGACAACCCTTTGGGGTTTTTTCAGATCACAAAGTCCCATTTTGTAACATCGTATTTTTATATTTAAAATGTTTTTACATTTATTACCTTTTAAGGCCTTGCCTTTAATAAAGGCGATGTTTGAAAAGTGAGCATTGGTTACAAAATAAATTTTCAGTTTTGCCTTTTTCAGTTATTCTACCTACTTCTCGTTTATAATCATATATCATTATTCTTATTTTTAGCATCAAGTGCATTGAAAACTATGGAAACGTAAGCTTTTTGATATTATTAATAAAAACTAGCCCTGAAAGCGTTCTTCAGTTTTATAAACAGGTAGTTATACCACCAGTATTTTATAAAGACGCTAGCTAGGAGAAAAATTGCATTGTTGGAATACCTACTTCAGACCGCGGCGGCGCCATTTTCTAAATACGTTCCATGCCCGCTCGTTTGAAAAGCGAGCCGACGACACCTTTAATCCTGAAATCTTGGTAAACCTTTTGCTATAGTCTGATAAAATATAATACGACAGGAATTTACAACGATAGAGGTACCAACAAGCATCCTCATACATTTTTGGTTAGTATAATACATATAGAATGATTACTATAAACTCAGACTCAGATATTTGTTGCTCATAATGAAGGTTTTTTATTTACGTTGGTAGAAATAGTTTTCCCAATTTGTTGGGGTAGGCTTCCAGTCTAATCAGATGCAGCGGAGTATCAGTATTTTTCGTGGAGCTACTGCCAGCCCAGTTACTGGGTAATACGATACCCCCTGGTGAGACTGGTTGTCAGACTTTCGCACCACTGACTGCTTGTAACGACTGTCAAAGATCTACAAATGACAGCTGGGACCAACGGCCGTTCAGAGGCACGGTTAAGTAAAAATACATTAAAACACCAAAAAAATGTATGGCTAGGCAGACGATAATCAGACGTTACTTGAGTAACGTTTATAAATAAACACGTAAGCTGTATGAATATTTGCACGTTGTGGTGGCACCCATTCCTAATTATTGAGGTTTGTTCATCAGGGCACCAACACAAAATGTGATTTTCTGAATTAAATGCATCAAAATTATATTTGGAATTGTAATAACAATGAAGGCGTGACTAATTAACTTCTCATATTATTTTACCTGAACATAGTTAATAACAAACAGGATTTTAAAAAGGATGATAAAAGGATTACTGCCCCATTGGTCTAGTAGTCGCTATCACGGCTGCTGTTTATGAGGTCCTGGGTTCGATTCCCAGATCGATCAAATTGTTATTGGGTATTTCCATCAGGAATTCCTCAGTAGCAGTCACGGAGTCTGGATTTGTGCCCGATTGATGGCAATAGGCTTGCCCTCTATTACATGGGAGTTAAACATAACTGGCGAAATGTGGGTGAACTATTAGTTACGCCTCTGCCTTACCCTTCGGGAATTACAGGCGCGATTTTATGTATGGATGATGATAAAAAATCTAACCATGACTTTACAATTATATCAATAAAGCATTTAACCTCAACTGTCGTCAAATAGGTACTGAACGAACGATTTAACACGTCATGTCGTATCCGATAACATATCGAAAAAGTTGTTGAGACCCACGTAAGTTCAATCCACAGCGATGTTCACGAGAAATTCGTCAATGCGTCTTTAAAACTTAAAGAATGACAACTTTGGTAAAACTTTTTGACGGTTTTATGAATTATTTATTATCTATCTTTCAAAGAAATTAATGTTGAAAAGCTTGTCAGGTTATTTTCTCTTTGTTTTTAGTTTATATTGAAAAATTTCCATAATTATCTCAGTTTGTAAGTTGCAGGTTGATTTTAAGAAAAGAGAAAGGGTAAACTTAGTTTTTTTAGAATATAGGGTATTTAAGAATATAGGGCTATAGTTTTGCAATTTTCATTTTGTGTCTTAAATTATAATCTGTAAAGTTCTTTTTCAGATGATCATCATCATTTTCCGGCCCTTGTCCCATGTTAGGGCTCAAACACAAAAACACGTTACGATGACGCAACGTGCCAATATTAAGAAGACGGATAAAGAAGAAACAGATACAAAGAAAATACTGGATCCATCCATATCTTTCAGCCATATTTTACGTCACGACGACGTGCTGTTTTACACGTACTTGTTTTTCTTCCATTCTCCCCTGTCAACCGTCATGCAATTATTTAATCCTTTTTCTTTTTCTTTTTCCTCACACAATCTTTTACAGGTGATGTTTCATAAAATCTGAAACCAATCCAAGTCTAACATTTCATTCATTTAACTCATTTGATGACGTCTGTTTGGATCGACGATAATAATAATAATAAAGAGGCTCGCCTTAGGCGGTTCGATCAAGGGCCTGATTCAGAAGGCAGTACTCCTCGATACGGCTCGCATTGTGAGGAGGTTCCTGTCTCTGGAGCCCTAACCACCGGTACCTAGCACCCTGCTCCCGATACCGGCGGACCACTATTTTTTATATTTTATGTTTTTTTCTAAGAAATATTTGTTGAAAAATGTAAATAATATGTAAGAGAATGAATAAAGGAAATAATAAATAGCTTTATTCAGAATCCCAGAAAGTAAAATACAAAATGAACCTAAAGCTAACAATGTAGGTATAATAATGCATGATGTCTGTACTAGGATAATCCTGTATCACAGGCTACATGACGATGAGGACGATGTCTTTCTACGAACTGTCTAGGTCGAACAAAACCAGCCTACATTCCTCGAAAACTATTCATTTACACAAATTCTAAGAATCGTGTTTCAACTTTCCAAGGGTATCTGTTTAGTTATACAAAGTTCAGTAGCTGTTGAGTAATTTCAGTTAGATGTTTGACTAAGTTTCGAACCCAAAGACGGGTTTCAAAATTTCAAAGACCTAAAACTAAATTTTTATTCTTTACTTACTTTTTTTTCCTTAAGTAGCTTCCATTTTGCGTAACTGCAAAAGAAACCTCGTATTTTTGCGTTTTAAATGACTTATAGATAACCAGTAAGGAGCCTAATAATAACTTTTAGTAATAAAACTGAATGAAGAGACGTTCGAAATTGAAGCAAGTTCCTTTGACGCGCGCCGGATCTGTCGCGCCTCATTGCGCAATATCCCGACAATTGAACCGTGAAAAGCATCGAACATTTTTAAAATTTCACTATGCGCTTTTACTTAAGACTTACCTACTAATTACTTAATTAATTACTGCAGATTTTTATTATAATAACGCAAGCAATATTAAATTCTCCGATAATTATGCTTCGGGAAACTACTTCCGAAGGTATTGTTTGCTTCCCGGCTGTTCTTGTACATAAAATGTATAATAGGTATCCTAAAACAACATTACTTAGCTTTTAGAATACAAGTTTATAGTTTGCGTTACAAGTTTCTGAAATAATTAATTATAGTGCCTGTTGTCTGACAGCACGAGACTTATTAGGTAAGATTTGACATTTGATAAGAAATTGGCCATTTAACTTTGAACAGTAATTCAGTCACATCTAATTAAAATAAAATTTGCCTCTAATCTATACATATAAAATTCAAAGTCCTGACTGACTGACTGACTGACTGACTGACTGACTTATATATCAACGCACAGCCCAAACCACTGGTCCTAGAGACATGAAATTTAGACAGTGTACTCTTTGTAAAGAGTAGGTATCCACTAAGAAAGGTTTTTTCGAAATTCCACCCCAAAGAGGGTGAAATGGGGTGTTGAATTTTTTATGAAACTTTTTATTCTCTGAGTCGATTGACTTGAAAATGTGTCTTCATATACTTCAGTTGAAATGATGAGATACGTGTATCACACTTTTTCCAAAATCATCCCCCAATTTAAAATTCAATGTCCTGACTGGCTGACTGATACATCAACGCACAGCCCAAACCGCTGGTCCTAGAGACATGAAATTTGGAGAATGTACTCTTTGTAGAGAGTAGGTATCCACTAAGAAAGGGTTTTTTGAAATTCCACCCCTAAGAGGGTGAAATGGGATGTTGAATTTTCTGTGAAACTCTCTCGGGATCGATTGACTTGAAAATGTGTCTACATATACTTCAGTTAAAATGATGAGATACGTGTATCACAGTTTTTCCAAAATCATCCCCCAATTTAAAATTCCATGTCCTGACTGGCTGACTGATATACCAACGCACAGCCCAAACCGCGGGTCCCAGGGACATGAAAATTGGAGGGTGTATTCTTTGTGAAGAGTAAGTATCAGTTTTTCTAAATTCCTACCCCTTAGAGGGTGAAATGGGGTGTTGAATTTTCTGTGAAACTTTTTATTCTCAGGGTCGATTGACTTGAAAAATTTGTGTACATACTCTTCAGATAAAATCCAGTAAATCCGATGTCCTATCTCAAACCAAGGTATCAATATTTCACGTATCTAATTTAATTGATATAACTTTAAAAATAAAATAAAAAAAAACTATGGATGTATTATAGATAGATACATAGATTACTTATTATCCCAGAAGTAAGATCCTGTGGGCAATTGCCTAACTCCACGCGGGCGAAGCCGCGGGCATAAGCTAGTCTGGAATAAATGAATGAATCTATCTATACATATAAAATTCAAAGTCCTGACTGACTGACTGACTGACTTATATATCAACGCACAGCCCAAACCACTGGTCCTAGAGACATGAAAGGACATGGCCAGTTTCAGCCTAGTTACTCAGTAGCATGTACATTAGTAGACGTCTAATTATAAATAAATAAAAAAAGAAATAAAAATTATTAAACTATTTATATTTTCGTACAAGTTCAGAATAAATATTTAAACATAAATAGTTGTTCTGCGTTTCCGGTGTATTGAAATAGCGTACCATTTTGGATAAACGTTCCATTCCCTGTAAACCCAAAACATTAATGTTCCATCAGATATAAATAAAAAAAATATTTGAACTGTAAAATGACTGACCGATTATTCTCTATCGTAATCATAATAAAAAAAAAGTATATTTTGTAAATTACTCAAATGCTATGAAACATTGTTGTTTTAAGTAACTTTTTCTTGTAACACGCCGTGTAACGAAACGACATGCATGACAGGTTTGACAGTTGACACCCGCCGTCCCGCTATTTGTTTTTCGTTTGTCATTTGTACCAAGAGAGATTTTAAATTGTTTAGGCAACGGTTTTTTAATTTAGCTGCTACTCATTTAATGATTGATTTTAAAATAGCAGCAGCTATTTTAAATAAATTCCATCCTTGTCTCATAGATAGTCCTAATTGTGAACAGATTATTCAAAGGGCGTTACGGTTCATGGATGTACCAAATCATCTAGGGCAGTTTGTGAACGAATTTAATTTAAATAGGAGAAGAATTATGTTCACGAGAATTGACGGTAACCTACCGCAACTGGAAAGGTTTCCAATATTTTCTTATAATCAGTTGTTGTTATTCGCATTAGGGCCTTACCAAGTCAAACAAGCACGATCATATTACGGTGAACACATCAGACAAAATGGAGTTTATGAGGTGGAAGTATGTCCAGAACTGGATAATTCCCAGGAGTTTGTCCTACATATAGGTGGGAATAGACCCTATTTATTAAGGGGGCGTATAAAGTCTAGGCATACAAGCCAAAGGATTAATTACACATATATTTTGTTTGATGTTGAGCCCAGTAGCAACTGCCCACTAGAATCTATTTTGGGTTACTATTGCAACTGCTTGGTCGGTAATAGGACGGTAGGGTGTTGTTGCCACGTGATGACAATGATCTGGTATTTAGGCTGGGCTAGACATCAGACACATATTACTCCACCAGCATCATTTTTAGACGATATTTTCGTTAGAATTTTTGAATATTAAATATTTCATTCAAAAGTTATTTAATGTTTGTTTTTATTTAAACACTACAATCTTTTATGTCACTTACCTATCCTTTTATCTATCCAAATATGAATGTCCTAGGTACTTAATCATTCCATTACTGTCCCACTATGCTCACAGTACACATAATCATCAGTCTTGTTCAAGACATGTTTTTATTAATTTCTAAGAAACCTGAAGTCTGTGGATTATGTAACTTTTACAGTTAATTGTAGAGCATACTACCTTCGAAATAAAGCAAAATTCATTAATGTACATTAATTTTTAGATGCTAGGCTGGGTTGTATAAGTAAATTGGCCATCTCCTTTGGACAGTGTACTCTTTGTGAAGAGTAAGTATCCACTAAGAAAGGGTTTTTCGAAATACCACCCCTAAGAGGGTGAAATGGGGTGTTGAATTTTCTATGAAACTTTTTATTCCCTGAGTCGATTGACTTGAAAATGTGTCTACATATACTTCAGTTAAAATGATGAGATATGTGTATCACAGTTTTTCCAAAATCATCCCCCAATTTAAAATTCCATGTCCTGAATGGCTGACTGATATACCAACGCACAGCCCAAACCGCTGGTCCTAGAGACATGAAATTTGGAGAATGTATTCTTTGTGGAGAGTAAATATCCACTAAGAAAGGGTTTTTTTGAAATTCCACCCCTAATAGGGTGAAATGGGGTGTTGAATTTTCTATGAAGCTTTTTATTCTCCGAGTCGATTGACTTGAAAATGTGTCTACATATACTTCAGTTAAAATGATGAGATACGTGTATCATAGTTTTTCCAAAATCATCCCCCAATTTAAAATTCCATGTCCTTACTGGCTGACTGATATACCAACGCACAGCCCAAACCGCGGGTCCCAGAGATATAAAAATTGGAGGGTGTATTCTTTGTGAAGAGTAAGTATCAGTTTTTCGAAATTCCTATCCCTTAGAGGGTGAAATGGCGTGTTGAATTTTCGGTGAAACTTTTTACTCTCGGGGTCGATTGACTTGAAAATTTGTGTACATACTCTTTAGGTAAAATCCAGTAAATCCGACGTCCAATCTCAAACCAAGGTATCAATATTTCACGTATCTAATTTAATTGATAGAACTTTAAACTAATCATTGCAAGTTATAAGCAAGTATATGTAAATCTATGTATGTATTATAGATAGATACATAGATTACTTATTATCCCAGAAGTAAGATCCCGTAGGAAATTCCCTAACTCCACGCGGGCGAAGCCGCGGGCACAAGCTAGTATACGAGTATTCGCGATATCTTACTATGAGTTTGTTACAGTTTTCTCAAAGAAGTCGGATATGATACCCGGCTTTATCTAGTTTTGAAGGTTCCGTAACCAAAGGGCGAAAACGGGACCCTATTACTAAGGCTCCGCTGTCTGTCCATCTGTCACAGAGCTATATCTTTTGAACAGTTGAATTTAACAGAGTGCCATTTAAAAAACGTGTTCTTTGGCGTTATTTGAGCATGGTGGCAACGTAGTGTGTGAGTATCAAACAAAAATTGACACGTTAATGTGTTTGTAAAAAATAATTCATCGAATTAACTTAGAATAGTTCACTAGTTGAAGCAAAAAGTAATAAGCTCATATAACACACCACTCTATTTATTTAAAGGGAAAATAAAAATAGGTCACTCCAACGCACGAAGAGCAGTCGCTGATATTAGATTAAAAAAAAAGCACTTACGACAGACTTGACTGATCGACAAATGATATTGTAGAACCCATCTCACTGTTTTATAACATTGTAAGTCAACATTACCTAACCAATATTAAAACGTGGAGTTCGACATAAAAACGGTTTTATTTGATATTATTCGATGAGATATGCAAGCATTCATGAAGAATATGAAGAATTAGAGAATAGTTTGTATGCCCTGTTTCATACTGCCCACACTGCAAAAATAAGTAACCTTATTGCTATAGTTAGATGCCACTTTTTCCCTCAGCAAGATAAACACACTAAGGACTTTATCAAAAGGTACTAAGATCTTTGTGTTTTAAGGTCGTTCTTTAGTGCTTGCGCCGTAAGGTCCCTGTGCCCTAATGTCCTTAGGTCCTTGTGCCCTGAGGCCTTTGTGTCCTAAGGTCTATGTACAGTCTCGAGCACCAATATGTAAACACTTAACAACCTTTAAAAGTGTTTTTCTCCTACTGTTCTTATTAAAATTTTATGTTGTTAAGAACATAGTATTCTGGAACTAATATTCTATGAAAAAGATCCTACCTCCAAGTTACAATCGTTATTTCTCGCGAAAATTGCTTTTAAATTTAGAAAAGTGTATACATATTGGTGGTCGTGACTGTACCCCAAAGATTCTTTTGTGTCCTAAAGTCCGTTCATTCTAAGGCCCTTCTGTCCTAATATCTTTATAGGGGTATGAAGAACAGGGTGCAAAATTCTTCATCCCGCATAGAAATGAAAGGATCCTCCGACCAGACGGGTGTGGTCTGTTGGGCTACTGCCCGACAGTTGTGGTCGGGTTTTTCTATACCGTCTTAAATCGCGGCTAACTTTAACAGCGCGATTTAAAATTTTGACGTTAGTTCTTCATTTGTGTCATAGATGGCGCTGTAGTACTTTGTGTACTATGTTCCTGTAGTACTTTTGTAGTGCCGCTACATCTTCACTTGTGACATGACAATATGACAACTGTAGTTGCCTCTTCTCATTTTAATGAGAACAGGTCCCTAGCTGCCGAAAAACCGACCTCCTTGATTCGTATATAAAGCATATAATGACTTTGTTAAAATTAGGATCTAGCGTAACAGTAAAGAAACTTGTTTGAGTTCGATTTTAATACCCTCCGTGATATAAGCATGCTTTTGTTTCCCACATTGTGGGTGAGTTTAAGTCCTAACTACACAAACGCGTGCCGTGTCGCCTGTGGCTACATACAGCGATAACATATTAGGCAACTAGGCTTTAACATCATAACATTGCATAATATTATAACTTCATAGACCCAGCACTATAATATTGGGGTCTTCAAGTCTGAAAACGTAAATTAGTAAATTTTTAGCATTATATCTATCTGTCTGTAATTGTCACAAGTCCTACTACAGGAATAATGCCCCTGCTCATAAAAGAAAGGACATTTGAAGATCATCATCATCCTCCTGTCCTTGTTACTTGGGGTCGGCGCAACACCCTTTTTCCATCCATTCCCCCATCTCAATCGTCACGCAATCATTTACTCCTTTTTCTTTCATATTATCAAGAAAAAGCAAAATCTGTTGAAGTCATCAAAAATCAGTAAATTTCCGATTGAGATAGAGGTGGAACACACGTCGATCCTATAAACAAACAATGATGTGATACTCAATAAACTTGGAAACATGTCTCAAACAAAATATAATCTGAGAAATAGCATAAAAGTTAGGTATGACATCGATTTGTCTAGCTCTTAGACTCAGGTAATATCAATATTTCACGCAGATCCAGTGCCGTTTGACCTTCTCAACTGTCGGACCTCTGGATATAAGATCAGGGATATTTGCATGAAGGGTTAGGTTAGGGACGTCGCGTTGTCTTAAATATGTGTTTTCTAAAGTACAGACGTTGTACATTTGTAAACAGAGGTCAGACATACACAAGGCGTTGGCAATTATTTTACGTCTCAACAAAAAAAATTGGATATTCCATTCCTCCAAATGATATCATTTTTTTCAATTGAATCCAGGACCTCATGCTCAGCAGTCACAAGACCAAGGAGGCAGGAATATTAATCAAAGTTACAAAATTTAATTCAAACTCAACCCGGAAGAACTTCTCCATTTATTTACAAAACCGTGTCACAAAACACATCCCAATTAAGCTTGTTGAACACAAACAGGGGAACCAAACATTTACTGGCACAAAAACACACATCTCATCTAGTTATTCGCCATTTAGCCAAAAGAAAGATCGTATCATTAATATGAAGACGTAAAACTGCCAACAGCAGGGATCACAAACAAACAACGTTGAATAAATTTTGCCAAAGTACGTACAAAGTAAAGGAACTATATTTACAATATTTAAGGTTAGAGTTCACGTGCCTTACATTAGGTAAAGACAAAATGGCGACTCGAATTTAGGATGCTAGCAACCGTTGTTACTATAGAACGCTATACTACTAAATTTAAGCCGTACCAGCTGGCTTAGATTTAGTAGTAAAAGTCCAATACCATTTGCATTGAATTTACAATGTGTAATATACTAAATGCAAGACTTCTCGTGTGGGAACTCAGACCACCATATTTCTTCTTTATCGTGTGGTTAGTGCCTAACCTGTTGTCAGAATTTTTATGCAACCCATGGGCCTCTGATTTGACCTTTACATGGCATCGAAAAATATCTGTAAGGCTGGTTTCGTTTCTTCGAGATGTTTTCCTTCACCGAAACGAGTGATAATTATTCATGAATCCGAAAAATCAGGGGTGCGTGTATTGGGTTCAAACTCGAGACCTATGAGTTGGCAGTCCGACGGTCACACCACCAAGCTATCACAGCTCAAACCCTCAACTCAGACCATAAAACAAAACAGTTTTTGTTTTACGAATTTTAGTAATTCATTACTTTTTTTTAGTTTTACCAAACATGCTGATCAGCTGATCGCGTCAATTCCTATAGAAAGATCTTTTTTTCGAATTTCAGGAACTCGTAAAACAAAGGTTGTTCAGTTTCATGGTTCGAGACACCACAAGAGAGGTCTCGCGTTTATTACGTTACACCATGTATAATACCGGTTGGTGCTAATCCCGAGCTGCCTTTGCTTCATCTAAATTGACACTTAAAAGTTTGTCGTTAGCGCTAATTCCTTGTACAGCACCAATCTTGGTAAGTTCCGATCAACGTCACTTGAAGCTACAGATTACCATATTAATCAACGTAATTAAGAACTTGACTAGAAGTTAGGGTGTGCGAACCAGCTTTGATGATATTGGTTATTAAGAAAGCATAATCAACTTATAATGATCCTACTGCTGGACCTCAGGCCTCCTCTCTATGAGAGGGAGTGGGCTGTAATCCACCACGCGGGCCCAGTGCGGATTGGTGTATGTCACATGCCTTCGAATTTTTGGTTCTAGGACATGGCTGGTTTCCGATGTTTTCCTTCACCGTTTTGAGAGCAGTGGTGATGAAATAAATTGCAAAAAGAACCCGTGACATACAACTCGTAACTCGGTATCGTTACCACTAGGCTACCCCTGCAAACACAAGAAAACAGGTCTCAAAAACCACTTCGTGTTTTCAAGACGCTTTTTTCTTTGATACGTCGTCATAGAAGTCGGAAAATCCACCTAATAAAACACCATCCACCAAAACATATCACGGACTGCCTCGTTAGTCTAGTGGTCGCAAGCTCTACTACTGATCATGAGGACATGGGTTTGAGTCCCGGGCAAAGTGTTATTGGGTTTTTCCATCAGGAATTGCAAAGTAGCTCCTGATGGAAAAAGCTTTTCCCGATCTGGGCAAAGTGTTATTGGATTTTTCAGTAGCAGCCACAGAACCTGGATTTGTGCCCGGTTGATGGCAATAGGCTCACCCCCTATTACGAGCGACTTAAACATAACTGGTGAAATGTGAAACCCTTCGAGAATTACAGGCGTAACGTTATGATGATGATATGACGATGAAAATATCACAGTATTTTCAATAAATTTCCAAAATAACCGACTAAGCCTCAGGCAATTTTATTCCATTGTTGTTAAGTAGGTATGAAAACCCTAAAAACATAAATTACGAGCACGTTTATTGATGTAAACGGGGAACCCACCGCCGATAACCCAAGTGATAACCTTTGGGTAACCGTAACTATTTCGGAAACAAACCTATCTTAGTTCCCGTGTGACGTAAATAAAGTGTTTATATCGGCCATCGGCAGTGCGATGGTGTCATGGGTTTATGACGTCATAAACCCTGTTCTACGGAAGTGAGTTCACCTGTCTTTGCTAAGCTTTGGGCGCAACAGTGTCTTAAGGATATCTTTTTTAATAATATATTATTGTAGCCTAAGTTTAGGGTGATTTTCTTTAATTTATGAGTGTTTCTGGGTATAATGCAAAGAATGAGCCAACGAATACTTAAAAAATATTTCTATCTACCTTTGGCACGAATCTTAAGGTCCCGGTAAGGAATAAACCATCGGTTTATCAAAGGTCAAGATCGTCATCTAAGTCTCATGCATATACGTGACAAGCAAGTGCCTGCCCATAACAAAATGGTAGGTAAAATTGTGGCTTGGCGTGGGGGGTTACGCGCGTGCGTTTATACTCTGGCGTTCAAAAGGTTAAGGTTTTTTCCCAATCAATGGGAACGGCTTGCAGCCTAAACAGATGCAGCTAATTTAACTTGGAGCGACAACCTCTCTGACCTTCGCACCAATTTCTGAGAAACACTATCCCAACCGATCTATAAGCAACCATAGCCTTGTATAATTGTATTATATAACGGGCAGGTATGCGCAACTCCACGTCCAAAGCACCTATTTAGTGAACGGTAACTAAAGCCATACTATTGATCGATTGGGAACTTGTGATAGAGTTCGTCACCTGAATCTGTCTGTCTGTAAAGAATAACAAATTGCTTTCAAGTACAGCAGAAGACAAGTAAGTTTGTACTTACATGAAAGTATTGGATTACACCATACAGAATTATATCATACATTACTTCACACAACACTGGCAGTCGTCGCTGATAATAAAGCGACTACCAAAGTCTTATAAACGTAAATCAATAAGAATGACACAGCTGATCGTAAAAGTAAACATTAACAATAACCCCAGCCCTTAGCGCACGCCCTACCATATAATTTTATTAGTCATGATTTATACATAGTTTATTACATGAAAACACCATTGTTACCTACCAAGAACTAAAATACCTCTCCTGTCACGAGTATAGGTATGTTTGGAAACCTAAAAACCATTGTGAGATTAGAGCAGTAGATCACAAATTCGCACCTGTGTACGAATGATAACGCCTTGAGACTTAAAAGACCTATAATGCCCCGTTGCTCTTGCTCTGCACGAGGTCCTGGGTTCGATTCCCGAGTCGGGCAAATTGTTATTGGGTTTTTTCATCAGGAATTTCTCAGTAGTATGGAGTAGTATGGCCAAGGAGTCTGGATTTGTGCCCGGTTGATAGCAATAGGCTCGCCCCCTATTACATGGAACTTAAACATAACTGGCGAAATGTGGGTGTACTATTAGGAACGTTTGCCTAACCCTTCGAGGATTACAGGCGTGATGTTATGATATGAAGATCTATACTAAATCGCAATCTACCGCTGGACTTAGTAAGGACAAATCATTTTTCGCCATCCCAAACTGCCTCTACCTACCAAATTTTAAGCTGCAGTCAGAATACATGGACGATCCGACTGTAATAATTACCCAAACAAATCACAAATTATATTTAACGCAAAATTATTTTAAAAATTCATTTTATTTCTGTCAATCGTTTGAAGATGACGGAGATAAAATAATGTTATAAATAAATAAAGGGTGTAAAAGTATCCTTAACGAAGCCGAAAGGCACTGGTTCTCCCCGTCATTGAGCAATTTTTTTGTTCTAGGCCATACCTGGGAACTTTCTAGTTACGGAGATATTGAGGGTCAAAGTTCCGACTTTTTCACAAGTTTTTTTAAACAAGTTTTTAATGTTATATCTTTACTTTCAATAACTCCACGACCCCCGTAATATTCAATGCATCCAGCAGCACAATGTTTTGAGTGCGTTACATTTAGTCCTACCGTAACACGTGATTTTTCACCCCAAAAAATAAAGTCGTTTCCCAGCAATAATTTTTGCGAAGAGTTTTGTTGTACAGAATGCATCGCTGACGACTTCGTGAAGGGTCTGTTTACACCCTGTAAGTTTAGCGCTTTTGTTTAGCGTTGTGACATTATGTGGTACAAGCGGGCCTTAGGTACTTGCACTATAACTTATATTTACCCTGAGGAACTATCGAGCCAAGGCTTCTTCAGTCGGTTTTTATTTACGGGGACAAGTCCGCCACACTATTCCCAAACCACTGCAAGTTCTCCTGAACTGCCCTGGGATCTGGAGGCGACTGCCCTCCAGCGCATCTATGAGTGGCGCCTGGAGGCGCAGCGCCGGGGCGAATCCCTGCTGCCTCGACAAGTCGAGGCGCGGCGCGAAGAGCTCCGGCGCGATCTCAGGGCAGTATGGAGGGAACGACTGTCGCAACCGAGGTCCGGGCACGCCGCAATCGCGGCGGTAAGGCCCCTCTTTGAGGAGTGGCTGGATAGGCGTCACGGCGTCCTGACCTACCGCGTGACGCAGGTCCTCACCGGACACGGAAGTTTCGGGAGGTACCTGTGTCATATGGGGAAGGAGGAAACGCCTGGGTGTCACCACTGCGAGGACCGCCCGGAGGACACGGTGGAGCATACGGTGCAGGACTGCCCCGCTTGGGCAGAGCACCGCCGTGTCCTCACGGCGGCGATAGGCGGAGACCTCTCGCGCCCGGCATTGGTCGAGGCCACGCTGCGGGGCGAGACGGAGTGGGAAGCGGTCGCCTCCTTCTGCGAAGCAGTCATGCTCGCGAAGGAGGAGGCGGGCCGCGTGAGGGAGAGGACAGCGTCCTCCCTCCACCCCAGCCGCAGTGGTAGACGCCCACGGCACCGGACGTTGGCAGACGATCTCCGGCCACCGTAGGCGCGGGCATGCGGGTGGCGAGTAATGGGCGACTCGCTGTCCGACCATGGACCATGCCCGGGTCGACGGCGCGTTGTGTTCCACGCGCGCCTCAAAGAGTGTCAGCATAATGACGGGCCCCCCCTCTAGAGGGCCAAAGCCTGCCGGGGTCGCGGAACTCATAGAATTACCGTGACCCTGGAACATAAAGGGCTATTGAAGGACACCGTGGATTTTAGTCAGTACAAGTCTGACAGTCCCTCCCGCTCTGCCCTGGGTGGGAGGACTCATTTGATGATATAACCAGGTTAAAAAAAAAAAAAAAAAAAAGTTCTCCTGAAAGCCAGAATCAACAATGGCGACCACCAGAAAGCGTCGAGACAATAAAGCTCGACGAAGACAGACAAGACTGAAAAACATGGAAAGCAAAAAACAAGCAGTACTTTTGTTTAATTTAAAAAGTGCTTGTTTTTAATTTTCAGTTTTTTCAGTCGGGTTTTTTAGTTTTAAATATATAAGTTGTATTTTTTGTAATCCCCTTTTTATTTTCCTTATTTCGAATATAACGATACCTTAACTGTCGAATCCATCTAGCCGTTTGGAAGATACGAGGTTATAAAGAAATTTACAAACAAATATACATACAACATACGCGCGAAAAATATAACCCTTCCTTGGCAGTCGGGTAAAAATAAAGTGGTTAAAACATAACTTTGATTTTCTTTCCAAACACCGCAATCTTAGGTGACTTTTGTAATGATGAAAATTTATTCCACACATTACACACACATATGTATATTACACTTTTTTTTTTCTTTTTTTTTGTTATGGAATAAATTCATTTGACGACAAATATTTTTGTATTGTAATAAGATAATGAGAAAGAATTAAACCAGTTCTCCAATTAATTCCCAAACTAGCCCGGAAATCCACATAAAGAAACACGCAAGTAAAACCGTAAATAACCGTTGACATAATTGTGTTTTACGGAAGTTAGGTAAAGTTGCTTAATTTCAGTGAAACCTTGATTTGCGACATGAGCGAAAGAAAATGGTAGCGCTACAATAAGTACCTACAAATACTTCAGAAGTAGGTATTTGAATATAAAAGAACATCGTTCAATTAGAGCAGTCACAGAAGTTTTCTTATAAACGTAGATTGTTACTATATTTTCACGACAAACAACACGGCGCTCTCGTATAAACAAAGAAAAATTCCTTCCATCTGGTAGATTTGGGAGCAATCGTTTGGACTAAAAGATTGTTTCTTTGTTGGCGAGGAAGTGATGAGAAAAACTCAATGAATACATGAAATGTTTCAAATTAATTAACAGAAACAAAACAAGATCGTCATACGAGATTTCTTGTCTGACAAAACAACCCTTTGGCATAATCATACGGCGTATGTATACCCAACGTTTAACAGAGTGACTTTCCTTATGAGCAACCCGAAAGCAAAAGGAAAATATACTCAAAATACATCAGTCGCTTATCACTAGGTACTTATTATAAGGCAAAGTTTCCACACGCGTCTGTTTTCGGGTTAACTTTAGAAGTTACCGTCAAATTTTCACCACTACACTTAGAGAGACAGAAAATGTGCTTTTCCGGGAAACGTTTCTAAGTAACCACAAGTTTGTGCATTATTGGCTGAATTTGTTCATTTTCCAAATCCCTCGGATAGGCCTCGTGGCTGATCGGGATTATCCCATTTGCGGATACGACCGTGGAGATTTTAATTTTGAATGACACAGTCTCCGTGTCGGTACGCTCCTGTGGTCGCATAATCAGACAATCCGATCATTTTATTTCAGATCCAAGTAGTGTCTGTATCTGATGCAAACGATTGTGAACCGACAGATGACAGGTGTAGATTATGTTTTTCCTACTCCTTTGCTAACCTCTGCTTTGTTCTGGGGGAATCCAAGACAGTTAAATTTTTTAGTTTTTTTAGATTTTTTAGTTTTTTCAACTACTTTTTTCATAATTACACATTATATGTTTACAATTAAAATATGTAAGTACTCGTATTTACCCATAGGTATATCCAGGTAAAGAAATACCTATAAATTAAAGAAAATAACTGATAGGTAACATTTCTGTTTCTATCATAGTCACATAATTTTGATCTTATTTGGAATTATTGTAATAAAGTTCTTTTCTAACTAGCAATTTCTTTTGAATATTGCTGTAGTCAATCTACTTTATGTAGCACAATCTGATCCAGACATAATAATATTTACATAATATTGATTTATTAATATAATGCGAACGATTTGTTGATGTTATTGAAATTAGATTTATCGTATATTTATTGGAGAGCAAACAGTTTTCTACTGAGAATAGAATATTCCCAACTTTTTATTATAACTTATGATATGTAGTTCACTGCTGAGTATAGGCGTTTTTCGCGGCTCCTAACATTATTACTTCCTCTCTTGCCAAATTATCTCTACCTTCTTTTAAATATAGACGAGCTCCTGCGCTATTGCAAGTACTTATTTAAGCCGATAATTTAGGCCTATATGCTGCAAGATGATTCTCATTCAGTCAACAGCTTGCTGCAGCTGGGTTTCACCTCAAAATATATCATCACCAGCACACAATTCCAATCTATCGGTTACGTGCACCATTTGTCTGCATAAGCTTGAACAAACACTATGACGTTGAGAAACGTGCCGTCAATTTGCGCCCAAAGTCTGAAGACTAGCTAACGACTTAACGTGAGCTACAGATTAACTCGGCAATACAACACGTGTAAGCACCCGTAAACAAAACTTTTCACCGCCGTGTGAGTTGTGACAAACAAACAAAACCGTCCGTTTAACGTTAACCTTTAATCATAACTACGTGATCTGTCGGGATCACCCGCCCACGAAAGTTCTCTCTTCGACCCTTTGCTCCGCCGACAATAGGTACCTACTTTATCGATTAAGGTCATTGTACAGCCACAACGAAATTCTGTTTACTCGGAAAAATAAAATATATTCTGAGCCGTCATTTCTTATTTGGATTAATCTCCTTTTACCAATACAAAGACAACGCTATTCGTTGTGCTCTTGTCTGTTTTGCTGTTATACTTTTATACCTAGCAGTACCTACAAATTGGGTACTGTTTGGACAGATCAAACAATTAGGTACCGAACTGCTTCTTATTCTAGACCAAAATTTCAAATGAATTTCTAGATAGTCCGAACAAAACGTTATTGGTTTTAGCGATAAGAGTTTTTGGTACTAGATAGCACAGCGCTATAATAATAGTGACTGGAAAATGTAATAGGTTCGACCCTATTACCTAAAAATAAACCTTAATAGCGTCGTGTACAATTTCCCGGTACTCCGTGGCATGAAGAATATTTCCAAGAAACTAAAATAAATTCTTACCACCACTGGTCTATTTAAGTCAGGTCCTAGAATCAGAAATTACATGTATTATTAGGTGCCTACTTATACCGCCAAGGACATGATAAAATAATTTTGTATATTCCAACAATAAAATTATACAGCATTGTTAACTTAGTTACCGTTTGCTTTTTATTGCCATACATAAATTCATGTGTATTTGCCGTACATAAATTTCAACGAATTCATTTGTACCGATGACTGTGCTCTACACATAAACTGTGTGACTAAAAAAAGCATCGTTTGCATTTTTGTCAATGTATACTGATAAAGGTGGTCATGCACGGTCGTCATTTCAAACTGTCGAATTATGGGCAATCGTCAAAACCGGCCAAATTGATCGAAGTTTCCTCTACACTAATCATTGATATTGTGACGTTAAGTTGGGGCAAACAAAATAAGAAAGAATTTAAAAAAATGATTTTCGGTTATGTGTTGACAGCCAAGTGGAAACTACTTATACTTTGGACCTAATCAGGTATTTATTTTCTTTGACCTTTTAGCTTAATAATTGTCTCCTTATATTTCAAAAAATTACCTAATTGCTTTTAAATAAAATAGTTGCACTATTGTCGGTGTAAAACCACCTTTACCTACATTTTGTTGTATTTTGTTTGTAAATTCGACATGATGAAATATTCATGTCACATTTGCACGCAGATCTGGGCGATCAGTCAACCGTGAAATAATGCAAACACGATAAAGTTATGGTTGCTACTGGAACCCGAATCTGTTGTCGGTTTTCACTTATTTAGTTCGTCTCGGTTCACTTGGGCGGCCATTTTGTATAACTGTCAGTGGCTGACGTTTGTCATGTGTATGACCACTGTGGGCATTTTTTTGCAATGGAGTAGACAGGTGATCATCTGAACTGGAAATAATTAGAGAATAAGTGCGTTAGCAGTGAAAGCTCAATAGTAACGGTTCTCGGACTTAGGATTATAGGTCGTAGTGTCGAAACCAAGCAGGCGCATTACTTTTCGTAGGTAATTTATTTCGCCGTACTTTTTAGACCAATTCGAAGAGATGTGACACCTACCAACCCGTAATCGGCCCGCGTGGTGGAATTTTGGCTTCTCCTTCACATTGAGATGAGACATGTGTCCCAGCAGTATCAGTATTATCCTTATGGTCGGCAATAAGTGTAACCAGGACTTAACATATACATAGTAGAAAAACAAGCAGTGCCGTTAGAAAGTACGCACTAAGAAGCAGATACTAAGACAGCAATTTTATTGAAACCTATAAAAAGTATACGAGTACCGCCAGTCAGTGGTCGCCCTTACTCGTAACCTTTCCTTGTATGTTTACTGTAGCCACACTTCAACAACCATTGATTAAGTAGGTATCTATTCTTATAGGTGCTTGATAGAACTCTTTGTGAGGAAAGACATGATAGGCTTTTTGAGACTTTGTATACAATATACACAACATAGAAAGACGAAATATATATATTTTGGTATGTCCTATTTTTTCTTTTATTTTGTTAACTATTGAATTTCACAACACAGCTCAAAAGAACCTTGCTTTGTCTTGAAAGGATATTTTTTTGAAATTGCTTAAATACATAGAAGGCCCATTAAATATAATGGTGTGGAAAATTTGTGAGGAAACCACAATTATGCCGTTCATCTATAATATTCGATAGACTAGCAACATCACATCTCCCCACGTAGAATTCTGTATAATGCCTGGATCCCGGTCATGGACATCTAATAAACCCAATATGTAGAGAACAGCCAATATTAACACAATATATATGTACATACAAAGACGCCACACAATACCTTCTCAAGACCACTATGGCCAAGCATTTCCATGATGCCTACACATAATGGCCCAAGCTGGACAATGTAATGCTGAATGAACTAATTCCATAATCCAACATTTTGGAATATTAAATCGTTAACCTGAAAAATGAAAATATTAAATATTTTCGAAAAATGATGACATTGACCATTAATTGCCAATACTTGATTTATGCAAGTTGCTATAAATCAAAAACTTTAGATTTTGTCTGAATGATCTACTACATTCTTAAGATGATTATTTTCAAATTTTCCTCATTTTTCCTAAGCAAAACAGACAGACAGTGCCAATCTCAATGGCATAAATACCCTAAGTACTGACATGCTCCCGAAACATGTTTGTGAAAAATAACCAGTGACAATAAATAAATAAAACAATGCAGTTGATTGACAATACAACAATGCATATTTATGCTGTTGACAGTATGGACGATAATTTTGGATCAGCAAAAAAGCATAAAGAAAACAGTGAATTTTTCAGAGCACGTGAACCATTTGTTTGTCAATCCATAACATTTTGATCACCTAAAGAGCGTGTTTTATTTATACCTCTTGTAATGCATTGGGATAAACTTCCAGTCCAACCTGATGTAGCCGGGTACCAGTATTCTACATGGAGTGACTGCCTATCTGACCTCTAAAACCCAGTAAACCTTGACGATACCCGTAGGTAAGACTGGTTGTCTGTCTTCTGACTACCTATACTGTCAAAGATCTAGGATAGCCAGGATCAACGGCTTACTGTTATCACGAGGCAGATCGGGAAATGCAATGGATGGTCACCCAGTAACACACAACTTCGGCAAGCGGTGCTTAACCTTGAAGATCGACTCTTGCGGCAGTTATCACTTAGCCATGAGCCTCTCTTATCTTTATCTCTAGTATACTTAGACAAGACATACTACTATTACAGACAAGACATCATCATCTCCCTGGCCTTGTCCCATGTTACTTGGGGTCGGCGCAACACGTTTTTTTTTTTTTCTTCTATTCTTCCCTGTCAACCTTCACGCAATCATTTACACCTTTTTATTTCATATCATTGCTCGCACAACCCATCCGTCGTTTCCTTGGTCATCCTCTCCCTCTCCATCTAACAACATTTATATTTGCAGACAAGTAAAGAGGACTTAAAAAGAGTTTATGCTTTTCAGCAAATCTCACAGTCAAAATTTGGTTTGCTGTAAGAAAACCCAATTCTGGGTTAAGCTCGCCATTGTACATAAGCTATATTGTTGCAATTTGTATGTGTATTTTGTTTTTGTGTGCAATAAAGAATAAGAAAGAGGACTTAAAATGAAGACTGAATTATATTATAAATGAACTTAAAAACAAACTAAAGAACAAATGCAAATTCATAGCATCTATAAACGTTCAAAAATGCATCTCAAGTCTGTAAAGTGTTAACCTTTTTTCCGTTTACATCCATCATACTGTTTACTTCAGGTAGCCATAGAGAAAACGCGGCGTCGTAAAGAAATGTCTTCCCATTTCTGAAGTTAGTTTCCTTTTTACGGAAATACAAGACGTGATCTGTTTGGCCTTAATCCAGTTCTTGCCTTTGGGTGAAACTGTTGTTTTTCCTCATACAATTATACCCATAGAGGATATAGGGAGCTTGGGTAACTTATTATGTTCTTATCGAACTATTTTGTTGTAACTTTGGCAACATATTGGCATTTATGTCGAGGTCTTTTGTCAGGTAAATTAATAGATGTGACAACTAAGTTTTATTTCTTTTTGTTATAATACAGGATGTAAACAGATCCTTCACATAACCGTCAACCAAGCATTATGTACACTGGGCCCAAGTATTTGGTTTACAGTTTATATGTGTGAGTGAAGTCATAGTTATGCACACAAACACAAAATTAAATTAACTTGACTTGCTGTACGAGCCGGTAATATTCATACAGCCGCTCATTATTATTGTGTGAGTAAACATATTGTACCCTACACGGGGTTTATTTTTTTTATCTTTACGCTTGTCGGGTAATCTAGTAAAAATAATATAAACGAGTTTACAATAAAGCCCAACATTTTATACAAACTTAACATGGTAACCATAGCCGATTGGTGTAAGCGCTTGCGTTAGCTAGTGATCTAACCTCGACGACGCGAGTTCGAACCCAACTGAGGAATTATTTTTGCTACTTTTTACTTTTTGTTTTTTAATAAATTTATTTTGTGGCCAATAAAATTACTCAAGCAAAAAGTAACTAAATATAACCAATGAAATAATTTGATTTTTTTATTAGATAAACATTGCTATTGTTTGCTTAGCTTATCGCTTGGGTCATTAGCAAATTATCCGTCTCGTTTCTTCCAATATGTTCCTTTCTTATATTGGTTGTTTTAAGGTTCAATTTGGTGAGGGCTGTATGTTAGAAAAAAAACTTGTGTGGCCGATACAATGATTTAATACACTGTTGTTTACCTGTTTTTTTGACAAATACAAAGTTTTTTATTGGTAAGGATTGACGTAAATAATTTGTCAAAGTAGGTAGGTATATAAATTGAATCAAAGTAAAATTAGAGGTGAAGTGAATCAACATGTTAGATAGTAAGAAATTATGACAACTTCTAATCGCATAACAATAACATCACTTCACCATACTTTCAATAATTTACGAGTTGTGGTTTTAAAAAAAAACGTTTTATACCTACCTACTTATTACTAAGTTTTGTATTTGTTCTAATTTGCTTAACAAATATGAACATTATTTGCATAAAAATAAGATTCACATTCGTCTACTAATTAAAATAAATTCGACTAATAATGAGTCGGCAATCCTTCGTTTTCTATTACTCCTTGTAACCTTCTGCTCATGAGATCTCACAGTTTGTAAGCACACTTTTATGCGGGTGGACAAGAAGGGATCAGCCTTGTGCCTTGCCACGATGTCGTAGTGTCGAGTCGATGAATTTGCCTTTGGTTTTGGCCTAAGATGTTCTACGTCTCCAAAATACGCATATCGGCGGACCCATAACTGCACAGTTCTCCCCTGTGGATAAAAACAGTATTTATAATACTTATAATAATAGCTAATATTATAATAAATAAACACTATATTTTTATACTATATATACACTATGTTTATTCAATATACTTATATATACCTAATTAATATTACTTATAATAATACAATACATAAATATAAGATAAACACTGACATTAGCAAACATTATAATCTATTTTTATTTACGTTATTCAAAGGCTTTTCTTTAATCTGTCTAAAGGCTAGATCAAGCTAATTTTAGACCAAGCTAATTTTATCATAATCATCATACGATTACAAATTAAAAAAAAGAAACTATAATAATTCAGTTTTGATAATATATTATTATAACTATGGTAGGTATTGCACTTAAGTTACATTAATTATTTATTCCTAGTAAACATCCCTTTCAATGTTTACTAGGAATAAAGAGAATAGAGGAGTTAGTTAAAGTGAAGTAGGTATAATGTCAACGTAATATCTAACTGCGCCTTGTAATTTCACTTCATCTCATCGATACGCTAATCGATAACAATTCAAATTGAGTCAGCCCAAAATTTGGCGACGAGTTTGGCTCTTTCAGTAGCGTCCTGTGATGCATTTCACAGGAGCAAACAACAGAACAGGCAGGACACGATATAAAGTGTCCCATCGTTTGTTAGGCAGCACCACATTTACACTCACAATTTCACAAAATATTTCAACGATTTCCACCTCTTTGAACATTGATAAATGTTGCATGGTTGGATCCACAGAAATAAAACCACACACATGCTCAAGAGTAGTAATCAATAAACTCAGTAATGCAAATACTCGTAGATTGACAACTAAGAATGCTCATTTTTTATAAATGAAGGTGTTTGAAAACAATATTTTTAAATTGTCGGTAGTTGTTGTCTAAACAGTCAAAATCAAATAGCCTGAGAGTTCAATGTTTGTCTCAAACGTTGGAATTGTTATAAATTCTACTTTAAGTAATGTTTTAACAAAATAATGAATACAAAAAGAAAATTAATATACTATTGCATGCATGATTTGAACTTACGACTTCTCGTTCAGTGACCAAAGACGATAGCCATTGTGCCAGGATTGCTACGTTAACATCATTCAAAATATTATATCTCCTTCAGCATCATAAGTGAATGATGACTATATATTGGTATATGGTAATTGAGGTGCCACACGCACACTAACAAAAACTGAGCTCGCTCGTTTTATTTTGTGTTTGTGTGCATAACTATGACTTCACCCACACATATAAACTGTAAACCAAATACTTGGGCCCAGTGTACGTCAAACTAAGTAACTTTATGCAAAAATTATTGCTGGGAATCGACTTTTTTTTTTGGGTGAAAAATCACGATTTACGGTAGGACTCGATGGAAAGCACTCAAAGCATTGTGCTGATGGGTGGATTGAATAGTACGGGGGTCGTGGAGGTGTGTAAACTAAAATCTTACATTAAAAACATGTATTTTCAAAAAAAGTTGGAACTTTAACCTCCAATATCTCCGTAACTAGAAGGTTCGGATATGTAAAGGGTCTATTTACACCCTTTATCTTAGTATTATTAAAAGAATTAGCTTATGCCCGCGGCTTCGCCCGCGTGGAGTTCGATAATTGTCCCACGGGATCATACTACCGGGATCAAAAGTATCCTATGTGGTAATCCAGGTTATAAACTATCTGTGTGCAAAATTTTATCCAAATGCGTTCTTAAGTTTTTGCGTGAAAGAGTGCCAAACATTGGCCAACCATCCATCCACCTTCACAAACTTTCGTATTTATAATATTAAAGTGAGAAAGTAGGATAATATCATTTTCTTTTTCTGTCTTCTCTTGTATAGCTGAGGCATGAAATACCCGTTGATTTGCCATAAAAACTTCCGCCGAACTTCATTAATACAAATTAACAAAATTCTAACAAATAAAGTTACCCAACAACAGGAATGTATCAACAAGCACTTGTAACTTAATAACCCCAGTCAACGATCCGTAAGTAGCTACTCGTAACAATGATTTCCGCGTCCTTATCAAAGGCAACATCGTAACGTACCGATCTAAATTAACGCTTAGTTTCGGAGCTAACTAATCAGCTTTACTGCCAGTAATTCTGTCCCTTCGTCGGTCGGTAACGACTGCCGTAATTTAATTTTTGCCATGATAGCTTCACCGTAAATCGCCTGTCTCCTGCTGCCGATAAAAAAGATTCGACTCTCATTTAGGGCGAGTCAATACTTGTGTCGATGTTTATTGAAATAAATGTTTTGTTTATTTCAATATTTTCAACTTTATTTCTCTAGTGGGATTTATTTTCTGTAAATATCAGCTCAAGCACTTCAAACCCAATTTCATCCAAGGCCGAGTACAGACCCCGTGTTTCAGATTTATCTATAAGAGATACCTAATGTACCCTCGAAATTGCTTGATAAACAATTCAGAATATCATTATCAATTCATGCCTACCTACTTATTTTTAGACAACATCCACTCCCGTTTACTGAAAGCCTGTTCAATTTTCTCATCAGTATATCCATTGTAAAATCTCATTTCGGCTACTAGAATTAATTTCCCAAAATATCAACAACCAATGGTATAATTTGACATGAGATATTAAAGAGAGATTAAAGGGCGTTTGGTTGCCCGGGTTCGCTAGATAGCTAAAATGGCATTTGATAATAATCCACGGGGACACAAATAGGATTAATCCTACGGATTAAATAACTAAACAGAAACATGTCAATACAGTAAGACAAAAGATCTCAGCTTATTACTAAACATGTCCGAGTACAACATCCCATATCCCTAATAAGAAAAATCCCTTAAGGTTCACTATGAACAAAAGGTATTTACTCAAAGAGATGCTAGTGCCGCTCCTCATTCATTGACATGCGTGACAATAAGGGATAAGACAAATTAGTGTTGGGAAAGGAACGGACCGTAATGGATGGTAAAGGCGCCATTCTCATGCAGGTTGCGACGCCAAAGCTCCTTGTTAATTTTCCACGTTCCCCTTAATGGTAAAGTAACACACAAAGTTTCCCGCTTGAATCAAAGACGGCAACACTGATTGGGGCGAGGCAACCGAGCGCATTACATTCTAAACATTGGTATGTCTTTGTGTTGTTGATTAAATGAAAATAATTAAGGGAGTTCTTTGCCTTTATTTAATCCCGGAGCGCTTGACGTAATCCCTTACTACACGGACTGACATATGTCATTTATTGTTTCCATTTATGACGTAGTTGGCACTGAAACGATTTCAATGCCAAGTTATGCAATATATTTCACATCAACAATGTCTCCGTCATTACTACTTGTGTATACCGTAGTAATTGCCGTCTTAACAACTGCTGTAAATGTCGTTCGTGGAATCCACACTTAAGACGTGCCAATACTCTCGCAATTGTTGTAGCACAATTTAACAACCTTAATAAACTCTACTACGACGTCCCCTGCAGTGGCGAAGGGTCCATACAACCCGATTCCTACCTGCTTCCCTTTGAAAAATGACACAGTCAGTGTTCTATAGCCAATAATTTTCTATTCAGTAAACATATGTACTCCGGCTTACCTCTTACAAAAACTGACCCTTCGCCACTGGTCCCCTGTAATAAGTACTTGAACAGTTCCTATGAATGTTACATATTAAATGTATACACTTGAAATGTACTTTATCTATAGATGAATAAGCTGTGACAGGCCTGTCACAAATCACGTAAAGCCTTCATAAATCCTTTGAAGGATTTTCCAAAGGTACAAAGTAGGTAGATGGGTATTTGTCTCAATGAATTTCTAAGAAGGGTTCCGTTTAGCTATAAATGGATGCCATTGTAATTGTAAAAATAACTGCAAGTGACTATAATCCCCGATTAGATGCTTTTTCTTGGACGTGGTTAAAGTAATATTTTCGATTTAGATGGATTCTGTCATTCGTTGATCTTTGGCAGTCGTTACATGTTGTCAGTGGCACGAAAGTCTCAAAGCGTATCGTATAACCCAGTACTAATTGGGTTGTGGAATTGTGGAAGTCAGATAGGCAATCGCTCCATGTAAAATACTGGTATTCGGCTGCATCCGGTTAGACTGGAAGCTGATCCCAACATAGTTGAGAAAAGGCTAGACAGATGAGGATGGATTGGTCTAAATTAATTAATTATCAGGACAAAATCGAAATGAGTAATGTCGTTACCTATCTGCCTGATAGTAATAAAAAATGGCAGACGGTATTTTATTCAAAATTACTGTCTAATAAAAATTCTATAGTTTCTTTCTTGTTCGTTTTTTGCACAAGAAAGAGGGTAGACCGATTTGTCTGCTCATAAACACCCACCCGCAATAACTTCAGTTTATCCGTGATCATGGTGCTTGCAACAGCGCCGAAATATCGGGAACTCATAGAAAACAGTAAACATGGTAAATATCCCGTTAGTATTAGTAGTAGTGTTTTATTTAGTCTGCTTGGGACCCTAACCTACGCCTTCTTCGGACACGTTTCAAATCGAGCGAAGTTAGCTCGACCTGTAATTAGCAGTAGAGTCCGAATGCTAACAGTTAACCCCTAACTGCTACGTTTTCAATGTTTATGTTGAGATTAAATTACGTCTCATCCGATAAATTAAAGGAAGTTTTGAGACAAAGTCTTTCAGGTTTATTTTGCGCTACAAATTGTGGACAGAAATCCGTTGCCTCGGCATTAATTCATTCTTTCTGACATTTCCACATCATCTGCCTAGCCTTTTCCCAACTATGTTGGGGTCGGCTTCCACTCTAACCGGATGCAGCTGAATACCAGTACTTTACATGAAGCGACTGCCTATCTGACCTCCACCACCCAGTTAGTACTGGGTAATACTCCCCCCCCACCCCTTACCCCTTTGTAAGACTGGTTGTCAGACTTTTTGGGCCACTGACTACCTAACGACTATTAAAGATCTACAAATGACACCCGGGACCAACGGCTTAACGTGCTTTTCGAGGCACATAGGAAACTCGGTATGTAATGGGTGGTCACCCATCCACAGACGATCCTAGGCAAGCACGGCTTAACCTAAAGATCGACCCTAGCGGCTGTTGTTATTTAGCCACGAGCTCCTCTTTCTGACATTTCCACAATAAATAAATATCATTTTCACATTGAAAGGTTGTTTTAGAGAGAAATGTGTTTCCTGAATTCATGAAATCCAAGGAAATTTGATTTGAAGAGCCCCGTTATCCGCCTACAGAGCGTAAAGATTTATGAATAATAAACACGACTGCAGCCCTTCGGCGCTACTACAATTTATTTCACTGCTTAAGTCCGGTCGTAGCTCGACTATCAAACAAAATGACTGCCAGATTGCCTTTATAAACAAATTCACTCGGTTGTATTAATTTGGAAGAGTCGCAAACTGTACGGGTTACACGAGTAACCGGCAGACAGTGAAAATCGGAGGTAAAGGGCACTTTCCGGATATAGTTGCTTAACTACGAAGTTAGGCAACAATATCCGGAAACTGTCTTCGTAAAACAAGCCCATCCACCATATTTACATTGAAAGTTCTGAATTAGAATATTCCGCTCGAACTTTGTTTAAAATATAAGCTGGGGGAGGAATAATGCAAAACCAATCGTGATAAAGCGGAAACTTTAGAAATGATAGGCACACGTGGCTGATTACGTATTTACAAACAATTTCGAATGTTCCGATTCGTTTGTGGAATAATGATCGTGTTGTTATTTGAGTTAACTGATTTGAAAAGTAGGTTTTTGAGTTTGCTTTTGTGAATACGTAAACATGACACGTTGAATGATATGAGGGTACGGGTGTGCTGCGCATACATAAATTCGAGTATTATTACCTCAAAAGAGAAAAATATTGCCTACTTAATAATTTTTCGGTTTGAAGAAAAAATACCAAAACACATAGTATATTCAATATGTTAATTGAATTCATTTCATTTTATACACTAGCTGAAAGGTCCCTTGCAACCGTTATAACACTGTTTCTTATACCGGACGAAGTATTTGGCAATAATACGGATTTCAATTTCAGATAACGCTAGGAAATACTTGTAATTGTGTATTCAATGTATGGTCGGAGCCATGTTTGGCACAAGCACTGTGGACTGCAAAATTTCAATTCTGGGACTTTTTCTTTATCTAAAAAGTTTGTCCGTGACCTATAATGTTCGTTGGGATATGGTACAAAGAAGCTAAAATTCTGGGGCTTTATTAGCAAAAGCATAATCAGCCTAGAATGTTCCCACTACTGGGACACAGGCCTCCTCTCTGTGAGAGGGAGTGGGCTATAATCCACCACGCGATCCCTTGCGGGTTGGTGGATACCACATAACTTTGATTTTTTGATTTTAGGACATGCCGGTTCCCTTAGGATAAAATAAATAAAATAATGCGCCTATCTGACTCCGTACCTGCGACCTACAACTAGAAGTTGGTGCCGTTACCATTGGGCTACCACTGCTAACTCTGTACTAACTTTTACTTACGGCTTTGCTTACGTTATAGTCGGAAATTATCCCACGGTGATGTTTTAAATATAGCCTATGACCCCGATGGTGCCTTTTTTATTTTGTATCTTTTTTATTATGTGTGCTTGATGAACTGACAAATAAACTCTATTCTTTCTTTCTTTCTTTCTTTCTTTCTTTCTTTCTTTCTTTCTTTCTTTCTTTCTTTCTTTCGTTCTTTCTTTCTTTCTTTCTTTCTCTCTTTCTTTCTCTCTTTCTTTCTTTCTTTCTTTCTTTCTTTCTTTCGTTCTTTCTTTCTTTCTTTCTTTCTCTCTTTCTTTCGTTCTTTCTTTCTCTCTCTCTCTTACTTTCTTTCTTTCTTTCTCTCTTTCTTTCTATGACACAAGGAGATAATGTAGCTGCCCATAAGTGAAAGAATTTCCGGAATCAGATCAGTAGTCCCGAAGATTACCCCCTAAATCCAAAGTAACAAACTTGGTAAAGTTTGTTTCTAATATTCTAGTCTAGATATTCTGAGGTTGTATTGAAACATCGTTATAAGGTACACTATCACCATACATTGTAAGTTGATGTAGTTTTAGGCCAACCAATAACTCGTTGTAATAAAGTAAGCCTGCATAATTTTAACGACTTTATAACCACGACATAAAGCGCCTCAAACGCTTCTGGTGAATACCCCGGCCATGTCCTGATAATACTTTAAATAAATTGAGCAATTTAAAACTTTTCTCGGTAATTTAATTTATGTGCTGCCCTAAATTTAAATAACGATCCATCTACGGGTTATGTACTTGACATTTTGAAATAATGTTGGTGACGTAATTATATTTAGGTAAAGTACATAATAGCTGCATATAATATTGAATTCAGAATGAAACTTAGGACTTTTACATCGAATTTTGTCTACCAACATCAAAATCATTGGCCATCATTACCACGGTTATTACGGTAAATACTCCCACAGTGTTTCTACTTCCTACACATTTATAAGATACAAGACGTGGGTGATGTGCGCCACGACCCACAGCTTCGTGCCCCCAGGGGCTTCGCACCACGTGGGCTTAAAACTTATGAAGTTCTGGGCTAATTTTCCAGATATTGGCCTTTCCATCGACATTACAGTAGCAGTTTGGAACTGAGCATACATACACAAAACGTAGGGAATCAACAAAAACGGTCTCGAGAAAGTATTAAGAAACCATTAAAGGCAAACAGAAAGAGCTCTAGGAGTAATGCCGGCGGTAAATTTACATTTCTCACGAGTATTACAAAATACTCGAAGATATCACTTACAATGTCATGACTTCTCACAGAGACGGCACACTGTCATTACAGGGTTGGTTATAATGAGCAGTAATCAAATATTTAAAGCGAAAAGTTTTCGTTCCGGAGTTCAGGTTGCTTTAAATATTAAAGTGTAAAAGAGAAAGCAAAATAAAGGAGTCCGGCGTAAATTGCAGAATCTCATGCAAGTTAATTAGAACCTGTTGTTTTCAACGTACAATCGCCCCTTATGTGAGTCGCAAAACTCTCTAACAATTTAAATGGAGCTGGGCGCTCCTCACTAAGTACGTCTGGATATATTTAGAAAAACCATATCTGTAGCAAATCCACTTTAGACATTTTCTGCGAACACTCTCAATACAGTTGGCTGCGTAAGACAATGTTATTGAACAGTATTCCAATACATTTCCAAGTAAAATGGTAAAATAAAACGTTGCTTCGGGACTATTTAAACTTTTGAACGAAGGGGATTTCTATGTTCCATATTTCGATATAATAATCGTGATGGTACATGCAGTAAGTGTATTATATTATCTACAGTTAAGTAAGTTTTTATTCTACAACCAGACTTTCTGACAACCAGTGTTACCACAGAGTCTCACATTACCCCGTACTAACTGGGTTGTGGAGGTCAGATAGGCAGTCGCTCCATGTAAAATACTGGTATTCAGCTGCATCCAGTTACACTGGAAACCGACTCCGACATAGTTAGGAAAAGGCTAGGCAGATGATGACTTTAGTAAGACTTCAAGTACTATCGTACGATGGAAGGATGGGAGGGGTAAAGTAGAAATCCGTTTTCTATTTTTCGACATTTCATGGAAGTTCTCTGAAACTTCGCCGAATTTTGCTACTTCATTCACTTATTGCGTACTGAAAGACATTCTAAGCCATTATATGTAAGTGCACAAATAAACAGTATCTAGACAGTTCGTTAGCCTCTGTACGATGTTGTTTCATTTAGTTAGTTTATTAATTATACTTTGCGTCTGAGTTTTAGAAGCCATTATTTCCACATCACATCTAATGTTTTCATCTACCAACTTCACTGTTTTATTATTTATTTCTCAATTATGAAAGCTGTTCCAACTTCAGTGGTTATAAAACTTATTAGAATTGGTTAGTGGTAAGTGCACTAATGTATATTAGTATGCATAATACAAGGTGTAAACGGATCTTCACGAAGCCCTCTACCAAGCATTCTGTACATCAAACTAAGTAACTCTACGCAAAAATTATTGCTGGGAAACGACTTTTTTGGTGAGAAAAAGCACGTTTTACGGTAAAACTCAATGTAATGCACTGAAAACATTGAGCCGATGTATGCATTGAATATTAAATAGGTCATTAAGGTATTTTAAGTAAAGTTATAAACTTAAAAAGTAGTCTATAAAAAATAACTTGTGAAAAATTTGGAACTATGACCTCCAATATTTCCGTAACTAGAAGATTCCTAGGTATGGTCCAGAACAAAAAAAAATATCGCAATGACAGGAAAAACAAGTGCCTTTCGGCTTATTGTTATTATTACACCCATTATGTTATTCTTACAAAGCGTTCAAATAGAATTCCTTACGAGCGCACGCCACCTTTTCGAACTGTCATTTTCATTCAAAATGTTGGTAATGATATAGATGTCGTTGACAAAAGGCCCAAATTAACGTTATGACAATTAGCATATGGATTCTTTGCCTGTACAGTGTTCATATATGAACAAAATACACGACGACTAAGCAAAAGTAGGGCGTAAGGATAGTAGCTGTGACGTTCTGTTGTTTCTGCTTACCCCCATGTGAAAAAGACGTGATATACAAACCGATCCCGACTCAAATATCACAAACTTCGTTCAACATTCATGAACTAAATGCATTCATAAGAAGAGCGTTCCAAACACTGTTTTAAGCTTTCACGGTTTACAACTAAACTTACACTGTCACTTACGGGATATCTTCCGTGATTGTTCATTATTTTGAGCTCCCGAAATGTATATCCGCCATGATCGCGGGTTGACTGTCAACCCGCGATCATGGCGCTTGCAACAGCGCCGAAATATCGGGAGCTCAAAATAATGAACAATCACGGAAGATATCCCGTAAGTGACAGTATAAGTTTAAGAGCGTTCCAATTCCAAGCTTCTTCACATAGGATGCATTTCTCCCAAAAACATCTGAACGTCTCTTAACAAGTTTGGAGTTCCCTCAATCCGAAATGAAACGATAAAGCTCTCTAGGTAGATAGGTGATTAGATTAGGTGTAGAGCGAACGAACACATAAGAAGTAATGACATCAGCCCGGGCCCCACCCTACTTAGCACTTAACCGATTTCGATTCCTGAATGAGTTTCATCTGGCTACATTTTCCCACCTCGTTGCACATTTTTCCTACTGAATTAAGTGAGACGAGCATTGTAGCGTGTTTTAGTTATTGATAAAACATTGTGACAACAACTGCCTTATTGATTTTGTAATGGCAAGCCCGACTGTTGTGAGCAGTTTCTTTTGCTTTTTCAGTACACTGCACACTGCCTCGAAAACTGGCTTTTATTACACTAGGTTCAGAATGCAGTGTACTTCAAACTCTTTTTTTTTTCTACTAGTGTTTTATTCCCAAAGATAAACTATAAATATTGGTTAAATTCCAATAGTCAGCGGTGATTATTTATTTTTTTAAAACCCTAAATATTCATAAAATAAACTATTTAGGCATTTTTTTTAAAGAGAGTTTTGACCTTATGGCATATTCTCACACTAAATAATAAATGATCTAATCAGTAACGTTAAGACAAGAAAATCCTTAAATATGTCGCTTGTCGTCATCATTTAGCTATTCTGTTCCCAACTATGTTGAGTTCCACCCCTATATATACGACTGCATGCTGATATAGTCATATAAGACAAGTACCAACACAAGCAAGAACTGTGAATCATCCGGAGCAGGCCGTAAAAGTCGACTTAAGGAAAGGGTTACGGCAGTAATAATAATAACAGTTCTCCTAGTCGTAGCCCGACGGAGCGTCGCGGCGTAGACGGCGTCGGCGACACCTATAATCATTTTGCTTGATGAGCTGACTTGATTCGCGCAACCAAACTTTATTTTGACTACCTCAATGACGGCAATCGAAAGCCCTTTTTAATTAAAATTTAATTGATGTTTTAGGACACTCATTGTCTATGGCAGGACGACCTTCCTATTGAAAGGACTAGCCCATATTGGCAGAGAACAGAAGTATGTGGAAAACGATAGATAGATATATATATGGAGAATATTTTAAGACTGGTAGAAAATGCCTATGGCATTAAGTCCGCCTTTGTACAGTTTTACTTGTACATAAAGTTTTAATAAATAAATAAATATTATGCGTTTAGAGACTTAAGTAGATAAGTAAATTATGCATAGACATGACACATTAATTCTGAAATCTCACTTCATCTGGTTAATGTTTAGAGCATCCGTTTTAAAATTTTTTTGCCCAGCTTCACAATATCAAACATTTATAACTAATATCTAGCTATCTATCAAGTGATTGACACGACAACTACTTTTGATTGAAATCGTTAGAGTATAATTGTATTTTTAGGCTTTGGCTTGTGTGGTGGCGTGAATTGTTTTATATTTTGAAAAGCGGCTTAATTGTTCGGATCGCGCAAGCACTACGTAAGAACTATTTTATATTCTTGTTTGTTAATTTTTGATTTAAACGCAAGTCATAGTTTTTGGTTCACTGACTTTTCAGGTATCTAATGTGTGTTAACATAAGTAAAAAAAGCAATTACAACAAGAATTTGCGTGGTATACCACAACTAAAAAACCCGACTACTGAAAAATCACGCTCTAAAATCGGGATTTACAAGGTAAAATCGACTCCTCCTATTGCTGAAGTCGGTTATAATGTAGCCTATGTTACCCAGGCTATAATAACAAATCGATTGACACCTTATTCGTCAAAATCGGATGAATGGTTTTGGCGCAACGGAGGAACATAGAATACGTAAATACAAACATACATACACACATAGACTGCTAAAATCATAACCCTTCGTTTTGACTTCGCCGTAGTCGGGTAAAAATAGAAATGCAACACCAATAACTCAACATTGAAATGTTCTAAAATCTGACATATCACTTACATTCGCGGCTACACTGAACTTTGATCGAACAAGTACATATAAAATTACTTGTACCATCTCTCAGAGCTGTTTGCACGTCGTAAATAAGTGCAGTGCATTAGTTGGTATAAAATAATGCTGGTTGCATAAACGTGAATATTATTAATGCGCATAATATCGCCGCGCACACTCAGCTTTGTCTCTTATTACGGCCGGATATTGTTGCCAAAATTTTGCATTTTATTCATATACAGTAATGTATTAGTACATTACTGTGGAGCGAATGTCGTGCCTGTGTTTTATTGTGAAATATTGTGCTGGGGATTGAAATTGCTGTTTTTTGGATTAATAGTCAAGCACTTAAGGTAATGAACATGTAAGGGTGTGTCCACATCTGGCGAATGTGCCGCGAATGTGCAGCTCGCGAGCCGTTTGCGAACTGCGCGCGTGCATTTTATGTTCGTACGCAGCCCCTGCGCCGTCCGTGCGCCGCGCCGCTTGCGCGCGTTCTACGCGCCGTACTCGAGCGGCGCAGGAGGTGCGCGCGTGCCGGCCGCGATGCACCTCACAAATTCAAGCTAATTCACAACTGAGGCTCAAGTTCACGCGTATGTGAGCACGAGCAGCACGCGCGCTGCACGCGCGCCCCACTCGAGCCTTGCTAGGGTTGCACTAGAGCGGCGCACCAAATATAGGCTGTAACCGCACGCGCACAGCTCGCGGGCAGCTCGCAAACGGCTCGCGAGCTGCACATTCGCGGCATATTCGCCAGATGTGGACGCACCCTAACACTTGTATTTACGTAAAAAGCCCACCACTAACTTAAAATTCCCGACAATAATAATAATTCCATTACAATTGTAATGGAATTTATGGAGACATTGACATATTCAGGGTGTAAACAGACCCTTCACATAGCCGTCAACCAAGCATTCTGTACATCAAACTAAGTTACTTTACCCAAAAATTATTGCTGGCAATCGACTTTTTTGTTTTGGGGTGAAAAATCACGTTTTAAGGTAGGACTCGATGGAAAGCACTCAAAGCATAGTGCTGATGGGTGGATTGAATAGTACGGGGGAGGATCGTGGAGGTGTGTAAAGTAAAAATCTTACATTAAAAACATGTATTTTAAAAAATACTTGTGAAAAAGTTGTAACTTTGACCCCCAGTATCTCCGTAACTAGAAGGTATGGTCTGGAACAAAAAAAAATCGCAAAGGCGGGGAGAACAAGTGCCTTTCGGATGTGTTAAGGGTCTATTTACACACTTTATTAAAAAAGATAATAGTTCAAGACCTTCTGTTATGCCTCGTTGGTCTAGTGGTCGCAAGCGCGACTGCTGAGCATGAGGTCCTGGGTTCGATTTCCAGGTCGGGCAGTGTGGGTTTTTCTGTTAAGAATTTCTCAGTAGCAGCCACGGAATCTGAATTTGTGCCCGGTTGATGGCAATAGGCTCGCCCCCTATAACATGGGAGTTAAACATAACTGGCGAAATGTGGGTGTACTACTAGAAACACCTCTGCCTACTCTTCGGGGATTAGAGGCGTGTTATGTTATCGACGGTTCTACCTACAGTTTATTAGATCTATCAAAACTGTTATTTGGTCAAAATCCTTTTTTTTTTCGGATGGGAAGTCATCAATTAACCCCCCCCCCCACTCTGGGCGGAGCGGAAGGGAGTGTCAGACTTGTACTGACTAAAACCCATCCATGTTCCTTCTTTGCCCTTTGTGTTCCAGGGCCACGGTATCTCTTTCGAATAGTCCCGCAGCCCTGGCAGGCATCGGCCCTTGCAGACCTCTACATTGGTCAAAATCTTTACGTAATAACCGCACGCAAAGCTCGTATTGGATTACCTAACCCGCCTACAATACAACCCCAACTTCACCAACATCCACAGCAAAGTCTATTCATTAAAAAAACCACGACCAGCTAATTAACTCTAAACTTGAGCCTACAAAAGTTCTCAGTGATCCTGCGGCGTACATGCACAAAGTTATTGCACAGTATCGGCACAAACTATGTACAGAATTTTGTTCATGCGGAACCAGTGGACGTAGAATGGACGCGATACGGCGCCGGTTTCGCAGGAAATGCTGCCGCTGCTGTGCCTCAGCGAGAACTGCGAATGTGACGTGAGCATTGATAACGACCGCTCCTGCGTTGTATTAAGAACTTCTCTAAGTATAGTTAGTTTAAGTAGCTTTAGTTTAAGTTTGTACTGTTGATTCTTTGCTTTTGAGCTTTTGTGAAAATTAGGATGTTTTTTGCGGATGGACGCATTGTTCAACCGATATTATTGAGGGCCTAACAGTGGGCCCGTAAAGCTCTGGATTGGTGCCCTAAAACAGTGACACGAGGGCGCGGCAGACCACGAAAGAGATGGCGGGACGAACTGGATGTCTTCCTTGAGAATTGGAAAGAAGTAGCACAGAAGCGTGACCTTTGGAAGGAGTGGAGGGAGGCCTTAGCCCAGCAGTGGGACAATGTGGGCTAGCTATTTAATAATTATTGAGTACAAGCTGTTGCCCGTGTGAAATTATTATAAAAATATTACTTCCCAACGAGTATTTGAATAGGGGTTTGTTAACAATTTTAAGGGTTTTTTTTTTGCACAGAACCTAGCCTAAAATAAAGGTTAAGTTTTATGCTTAAGTTACTTCTTATGACATCAGCTATCTGCCTGTAAAAGTTTGGTCAAAATCGGTCCAGCCGTTCCGGAGATTAGCCGAAACAAACAGACAGACAAAGACAAAAAATTTAAAAAAATGTTCGTATGCATTCGGTAAAAAGCTGTTATTTTGAAATTGCAAACAGACACTTCAATTTTGTTTATTTTGTATAGATTTCGGTTCTGTAGGATAAATTGGAAAAAAAAATGCGAATTCGGTAGCATCTAGTTAGATTTAAAGCCAACCCCAACTTAATTAGGAAACGGCTAGGCAGATAATGATATTATCAAAATGTCTGTTTGTTTGCTCGTACCCAAACAAGGTAACAACGAACTCCTGTGCAACGTATAAAGAACTCCTTTAACAATAGTTAATTCATGATTTAAGGTAAAGTTTATACTGATTCTTTGCTTCTTTGCTACTGCGGTTTGTATGAAAAAGGAGATGTTTTTCTCAGACGATGCAATTTTTTAGACTTTGAGCGTTTCGCTTCTGGTTGACAACTTGCATGAAGAAAAAAAAACGTGTAGTTTAAATTTCGCTCGAATTTAAGGACTATTCCTCAAAGCGCAACTATTTTTAAGCGCAACTAAATTATTCCTCGAAGCGCAGGCCCATGGTTGAAAAAAAAATAATTAATCCATCATACCCCTCTTTATTTTTCATCATGGTGGCGCTTTGAGGAATTAACATATATATTTTTAATTTGAATTTGGGAGCGCAACTAATTGTTGCACTTCGAGGAATAATTTAGTTGCGCTTAGTTGGTTGTGCTTAAAAATAGTTGCGCTTTGAGCAATACCCAAAGAAGGGTGGCGAAAATGGACCTAAGGAATCTAAAAATTAACGAAGCTCCATGCAAGTGTAAATATAAAATAATTATAACTACAATTATATAAGATATTTATTTAAAAAATATTGAATTTTTAGGACACGGGAATCAAAAGTTATAAATATTTTAATTTACTCAAAATTAAGTAATCGTGCAATTACAAAACGCAACATTTTTTCCGATTACGTTCCAATCCAATAAGATGTGTTTTTGCTCAAGGGTTTTCTTACTATAAATGGCACTTTCTCTTCGTTTTTATTCATTCTATAATGTACAATATTTATAAACAACATGTAAACTTGATATTAAAACGCCAATTAACAAGGCAAAATAATGTAATAAAAATGAAACTATGGTAATTTCGTAGTATATGTTATAAAGGAACGTTATCAATGGTGATTGATTGAGTCCCGTCACTACTGTCACTGTAAGATCTGTGATGATCTATTCCAGTGTTTTTCAACGGTTAATGAACGTGGTCGCGACCCCCCTAGGGGTCGCGACCCGCACGTTCATTGACCAATTTCTCCCATCGTGGATTCGTTTTCTTCATCTGCTCTTTCAGTCTAGCAATAAATTCCGTGATTATTCATTATTTTGTGCTCCCGATATTTCGACGCTGTTGCAATGAACAATTACGGGATATACCCCGTAAGTGACAGTATAAGTTTAGTTGTAAACCGTGAAAGCTTAAAACAGTGTTTGAATAAATCCCCTGTTCGCACCACTCATGGCTTTTGCTCTGTCACTACAAATAGCAATGCATTTCTTTACCCAATCGATATTCATATCTTGCGTAGCTTCAAGGAACATGTTAAGCAAGCATTGACCTGTAGTATTGGTGGGAAGTGCTCACAAAAGAGTATTTCTTCCATTAATTTTCATTAGATTTAAAACGCACAAAAGCTACAAACTGTAAATTAATCAAATTGCAAGCACACAAAAGTTACTTTCTATTATTTTTTTCTACATAAATATCACTTATCCTGCGTTGAATGGTATTGTCAGAGAGGGGTATACTTTTGAGCTTTTCGACCTCTTGTTTGCCAAACATAATCAAAGTGTGAGATTTTTCTGCTTGTCGTGACGGCATCTGTCTTGGTTATACGTATGCACGAATAAACTGTGAATACACGAAAAAACGCGAAGGGTCGGGGGTCGCGAAATATTTTTTCTTACTATGGGGGTCCTGTCATGAAAAAGGTTGAAAAATACTTCTATTCCATCGTTCGATACGTTTGTATTTTTGCGTGGGATTTTATGTTTATCATTGTGATTTTGTGGATTCTCGATGAATTGGCCTTTACATCTTGAACTGACGATAGTGCACCCTGACTTGGACTACCGCATTTTTCTTTGGACAACAAGTTGCTTTTGATTTGGAATTTGATTTTAACCACTAACATGGGTTGCGTTAATTGCCACTTACGACTTGCGCGCTTACGGAGGCATCGTCTCTCTGATGAAGGTGCTCAAGGTGCTCAAAGGATCAAGCCCCGCCTGGTTAGTATGATAATGGGCTTATGATGAACACTATTTATATTTTTTCTGTTATTTTGTGTTTTTGACTACTTTTTACTGGTATTGTTTCAGTTAACACCTAATGATGAAGTGTGTGTACCATGCTATTTGAGAGCGCTCAGAGGAGTTCCCCTTATGTTGTACCCACAACAAGTACAGAGGAAAGTACACACCCTGTACCTTCTGAACAGAGAGCAAATTGTGGATATTGAAATGGTGGATAGTGCTTACAGAAGTTCTGCTGATTTTGCACACTCACCAAGTTCAGTAGAATTACATCCTGTACCTATTACCTATCCTATATTTCATGACAAACACTCATTTATTTTACGTGCCAGAATTAAATCTATGCACAAGCACATAGAAAGCAAGTCCTATTAAACGTATATCGTAGTAGATAGAAGGCTACAGGGTCGAAGTAGTGTATCTGGCTATTGTTGTCACTGTCCTGTTGGGACACGGACAGCGGGTTGTTGCTCTCATGTTATGAGCTTATTATGGTATATGGGGTCTGCCAGACACCAGAGCTATATCGCTGCACCAGCTTCCTTTTTAGATAATCTTTTAATAAGATAATATTTTTTTCTGTAACACTGTTGAAAAATATTAAAATAAAACATGTAAAAAAACCAATAAACGAGATTTATTACGTCACATTACACATTTTTTAATCAACAAACCCTGCCTTTCAATAGCTGTACTCGTACATGCATAGCTAGTGAGCTCTGGCTGTTATAATTTATGTAAAAGTATATCTTCATTCAGCGTAGTAAGAATCGTTCTACTTGACCATAATTCGCTTATAGATCAAAGTCGTAACAACATAGTTTTAATCACGTTTTAATAGTGATTGAACTAATTACTAGGTTAGTAATCAGTATAGTCTCTAGACGCAGTCTGGCAGTTTTATGATTCATTAATTAGGTACAGGCAAAAAATTCGGGTTTTGGCTTAAGACAAGTAAATAATAAGTACATCAGAATAATATAACACGACCCGAACCAAAATTATTACCTCCCCTGGCACCTGTCAGTTGCCTACTACCAAAAACCAAAGAGAACCAAAAAGCACAGAGCATCATCCAAAGAGGCCGTGTACAACGCGCCACGCCTTTTATACCCTTTTACTCGGACCGGGTAGGTTGGAAAGGGAATTATCTAAGAGTAGTTTATTCGAATCTTCCTTTATGATTCATCCTAAACATTATTATTTTTTGATTCATTTTAAATAAATAAGCAGACATTCACAGTTAAAAACCTTAACCGTAAGATTTTTAGGTTATCTTGTATAAAGACTTTTATCTCTTTTCTCCCAACTTGTTCGTCTTACTTTCCATTTGCTTTTTTGTTAGTCTTTAGTCGTTTTACAAGTATGTATAAGTTGCCATAATGAATGCTACCTCTAAGGCTGGGTCCCAAAATACATGGAATCTCGCCAGGGTTCTTTAAATGTTCTTAAAAAAGTAAACGTTTTCAGACCGGAGATAGCCAGGCATATTCATACCTATCTTCGTGGCTAATCTTTTAGACAAAACGACAAACTGAAAGGTACCTCCAACATCTGACAAGCCCTCACTTTTGAGGAAAATTAGAAAGCTGTGACTTTATTTCCTCAGAAAATTAACACAGTGTTAAAAATAAACCTATTTACTGGAAAAGCGATGAGCTGTTTTTCAACGAACCAAAAGGACCTTGTTATTCGGAAAAATATTTACAAGATTAACTTGTCAGTCTGTCTTATATTTCCAAAACTTGTCGTCATCTGTCTAGCCTTTTCCCAACTATGTGAGGGTCGGCTTCCAGTCTAACCGGATGCAGCTGAATACCAGTATTTTACATGGAGTGACTGCCTATCTGACCTCCACAACCCAGTTAGTACTACGTAATACGATTCCCCTTGGTAAGCCTGGTTGTCAGACTTTTTGGGCCACTGACTACCTATAACGACTGTCAAAGATCTACAAATGACAGCCGGGACCAACGGCTTAACGTGCTTTCCGAGACACGGAGGAAACTCGGTATGTAATGGATGGTCACCCATCCACAGACCGACCTAGGCAAGCACGGCTTAACCTAAAGATCGACCCGAGCGGCTGTTATTATTTAGCCACGAGCTCCTCTATATTTCCATTTGTACATGATAATAATGTTTTTTTTTTCAGTCCAGTTTGATTTAATTTCTAGCTAGTGTCGTACCTCTGCATGATTTTCTGTTCAATACAACTTTAGTCCGCCATTTTTTTTTGTTCTGAGGGGTTACTATGACGTCTTAAAGCAGGATTAATTCCAGTGTAGGAAATAGACAGAGGTATACAGGTCGTCTAGCACCATCTCTTTCCCAAACTGGAATTACTCTTGCTTTAAGACATCATGGTAGGCCCCCTTGTCAGGTTACTGTTCAATATTTATGTTCTGGTCAAAATTCCACATGGTCAACTGAATCAACTGTTCCTTTGTGTACAAACCAAAGCAGTTAACTGAGGAACTAGCTTTGATTCAATATTGATTTCTAAAGTCAAAGCTTTCCGACGTTTTCAAGTGAGCCTGTTCTCTCTATCTGTTGCTAGAATACCGAGATCCTGTCACGTTTGCCTGAACAGTTGGTGCACCACAGATTTAAATCGATCGATTCGCCTTAAATGGCTGCCTCGTTGGTCGAGTAGTCGCAAACGCAACTGCTGAGCATGAGGGTTCGATTCCCAGGTCGGCCAAACTGTTATTGGGTTTTTCCATCGGGAATTTCTCAGTAGCAGCCACGGAGTCTGGGTTTATGCCCCATTGATGGGACTAGGCTCGCTCCCTATTACATGACACTTAAATAACTGGCGAAATGTGGGTTAGGTACACCTCTGCCTAACCCTTCGGGGATTTCAAGCGTAATGTTATGTTATAATTCGACTAAAAATGATTTCTTTTCTATTTCGTAGTTCTTTTACATTTTATCATACTTCCATGCGGGTTGCCTTACATGCGAAATCCTTCTCCGTATGAACGAGTATTTCGCGTGACCTAGGTATCGTGAGGACACATCAGCTAACGATTCAATTCTTTGGCATTTCTCGAACGCGCATTGTAATTTAAACCTTAAGTCAATAACATAAAAGTCACAGGACACGTTCGTGATTTGCAGTGACTCTATTCCGTAGTAATGGCAATCTTCACACGTCTAAAAAGATTTTTATCGCAACGCATGCAGTCACGTATTTCTTTAAAAGTATTGAGTACCTACTGAGAGAGACTGTTGGTGCGTCTTGGAAGAATTGCGCGACGGTACAAGACTAACCTCTCACCTTGTTTAGAGTTCTCTTTTTATTTTTTCGATAAAGGGATGGACTTGATTTACTTCTTAGTGAAATAGTTTTTGTACCAAGATTTCAATGAACCTAAGTAACGAAATACATAGATATAATACTAATGTTAAATACGTCAAACTCAAACTAAAACTCAAAGCATTTATTTCAATTAGACCATCACAGGCACTTTTGAATGTCAAAAAAAAACAAAAAAAAGCGAAACTACAGTCACAGTCACGAAGCATAATAACTTGAGATAGTACTGTAGTTGCAATTTCCAAAGCGTAGATCTCTATGGAGAAGAATGGGCAAGAAACTCCATGGACACTCTTTTAAATCAAAATTATGTTACAAAGTCTCGTCACATTAAGAATTCGGTATTTACACCGCGTATGAGTTTGTACAAAACCACCAGGTAAGAAAACCACGTGGAGTCGAACTGGAGCACGCTGAACACCAAGGTCAGTCCTTTCTTTTCCCTTCCTCTCTGCTGCTAGGCTCGTATAGGGATTCGTCGCGCAAATATTACAGAGCTCAATCATTTCTTGGGAACAGCCATCACTAGACATATTAACAACACTAATACCCCTCCGTTTTGGTGTGTATTCGGAACCAAATTATAATTTGGCCAGCGGATCCTTGACTAGTAGGCTGAACTGCTAAAATCTAATTTTTTTGTAGAAACACAATCAGTCTATTCATGATTATAGTAAAATACATTTTTCCGTTGTTTTATCAAGCACTAACCACCACAACGAAATAGACTTATCCCATTTTTAGTATTCCATCTGTCACATGGATTTCACCTTCGACAGTAAGCATTCTGAAATCGAAAACGTATGCGACACTAAAATGAAATCCTATGAACTACGTGATGTATTTGTTGCAAGGAGATCCGAGTGAGGCAACTGAGACACGTAAGTCTGATAGTACCGGTATCTATGTCGAGGTGTGGAACAAAGTTAGATTTATTCTTTTTATCCGACTGCGGCGAGCCCAAAAGTATAGGGTTATGTTTTTAAGTTCATCAACATCTACTGCCCGACTTCACCCACAGCTGAGTATAGGCCTCTCTTTGCTTATACCAAGCTCCACGTAGCTACTTGTGCCAGCCTCATCCAGGATATTCCCGCGATAGCTACAATGTCGTCTGCCCATCTCGGTGTCGGACGACCAATACTTCTCTATCCAATCCTTGGACGCCACTCTGTCACAGCTTTATTCCACCTGCCATCACCGCGTCTCGCTAGGTGTCCTGCTCAACTCCATTCGAGTTACTTAAAGCGATTTCCAATATCGAAGACCTTTATACGTCTCCGGATTTCGACGGTTGGAACTCGGTCTAGTAGTTTTATGCCCAGCATGCAACGCTCCATGGCTCTCTGGGCTACTCTGAGAGTGTACACAGCGTCCTGTGTGAGCGTCCATGTCTCAGCACCGTACGTCGTTATTTAGAATATGTAAATTCTATAAGCAAGTACATTTTTCCTTCCATACAATTTTAAAAGCTCTCATAATGTGTTTTTCTCAAAACTCAAAGATTATCGCAAAGCCACCCCATGATTCTACACAAACATGTTCAGATATAAATTATGCAGGCTTTTACATCAAACATTTTTGACAGCGGACGTGTGAGTGATCTTTTACGATTTCTTTTTCTTTTGAAGCACGGCGCTCTAAAAATGTTTACATTTCAATCAATTCACATCTGCACAAAAGAATTCAATGCTGAATAGGTGGAGCGATTTTAAACACGCTTCACAATAAGCTACAAAGAGGAATGATGCGAATTCCGATTCAGCAAACAAGATCCGTAATCCATGTAACAAAAACTAACAGCATATTGTGATATAAGTCCTTATCTGTGATCTAGTTGTGTGTTATTCAGGGCCGTTTTGGGGCAAAAGGATTTTACGATCCAACGGCCTACGTGGGGTGCCTACTAAAGAATAAAGACGTACAGGATTTTGTACTATCCACATTACGCTAAATGAGAAGGGATGATACGACTACTTTCTGTAACTGACAAGATGAGGATCATCACATGATTTATTACTGCAAATGCTACATAATGTTGTGGGTTCGGTCGGTTTTCCCTCTATTCCTTGATTTGGATTCACTGGAGGTTTTAAAAGAGATTGTAGGGTTAGTCGGTTTGTATTGGCAATTGATAATACCGTAGCTTGATTTTGGGTATAAACATTTCGGGTGTAGTAAAAATACGCGTTCAAAGACAGATTTCAATGGGGTTCATTACATTACGTTCGACTCAAAAAGCTAAGTTATTGAATAGATCTTTCCATCTATCAACGGTTAGACTATCGAGATGCCAGATGTTCCATACGTCAGACCTAGTAGCCAAGTGTTAAATGAAATACGCTAAAACGACATTTGTTCTCACTTTTTATCTTCAATGCAGTATGATGAACATCTATCCAAATACCTTATGAAGAAGTATTTCGCTTCACCCTTTTACCACCTTCATAAAAACGTTTAGATACCTAGATCTATAAAACAAAGCAAAACCTAAGATCTAAGCCCGGAATACACAACCACAAAGAAACATCAAACTAACATAAATAAAACCTCATCCTTAGACTAAGATTGCAAGAAGGGCTTTTAGAAAGCTCAAGACACGTGCCTGTGTGTTCTAGACCTTAGTACATAGACGGTACTTTACTACCCTAGATTCCTAGAATCTACTCGTTACGTGTGGCCACAGCTTTCCAGTCTGTTGCGGAGTTGCGTGTCCCTAATCGTTTATAGCATGTGTCACTAAGCACTTGGACGCAAATGCACGCCTGCGAAGAATATTAGCGGAAAATCCGCTCAAAGCTGGTATATATGTCCCTAAGTGTAATTAGATTGTTGCGTATCATGGGACCGTTGCAGTCGAGTATCTCAATTTACTTAAATATGCTGTTTGATACGTCAAAATCGAATGTTCTGCGAGTAAGGTAGTGTGTGTAATGTTACGGCTAAAAGCTTGTGTTGCGACTACATTTGTATGACACTGGATTAATAAGCTGTACTTTTTGTGTGATTCTGAAAGCCGGCAGATGAAACATACATAACATCACGCCTGTAATCCTCGAAGGGTTAGGCAGAGGTGTATCTAATAGTACACCCACATTTCGCCAGTTATGTATAAGTACCATGTAACAGGGGGCGAGCCTTTTGCCATCAACCGGGCGCAAATCCAGACTCCGTGGCTATTACTGAGGAATTTCTGATGGAAAAACCCAATAACACGTTGCACGACCTGGAAATCAAACCCCGGACCTCATGCTCAGCAGTCGCGCTTACGACCACTAGAACAACGAGGTTCGGTCGGTTTTCCCTCTATTCCTTGATTTGGATTCACTGGAGGTTTTAAAAGAGATTGTAGGGTTAGTCGGTTTGTATTGGCAATTGATAATACCGTAGCTTGATTTTGGGTATAAACATTTCGGGTGTAGTAAAAATACGCGTTCAAAGACAGATTTCAATGGGGTTCATTACATTACGTTCGACTCAAAAAGCTAAGTTATTGAATAGATCTTTCCATCTATCAACGGTTAGACTATCGAGATGCCAGATGTTCCATACGTCAGACCTAGTAGCCAAGTGTTAAATGAAATACGCTAAAACGACATTTGTTCTCACTTTTTATCTTCAATGCAGTATGATGAACATCTATCCAAATACCTTATGAAGAAGTATTTCGCTTCACCCTTTTACCACCTTCATAAAAACGTTTAGATACCTAGATCTATAAAACAAAGCAAAACCTAAGATCTAAGCCCGGAATACACAACCACAAAGAAACATCAAACTAACATAAATAAAACCTCATCCTTAGACTAAGATTGCAAGAAGGGCTTTTAGAAAGCTCAAGACACGTGCCTGTGTGTTCTAGACCTTAGTACATAGACGGTACTTTACTACCCTAGATTCCTAGAATCTACTCGTTACGTGTGGCCACAGCTTTCCAGTCTGTTGCGGAGTTGCGTGTCCCTAATCGTTTATAGCATGTGTCACTAAGCACTTGGACGCAAATGCACGCCTGCGAAGAATATTAGCGGAAAATCCGCTCAAAGCTGGTATATATGTCCCTAAGTGTAATTAGATTGTTGCGTATCATGGGACCGTTGCAGTCGAGTATCTCAATTTACTTAAATATGCTGTTTGATACGTCAAAATCGAATGTTCTGCGAGTAAGGTAGTGTGTGTAATGTTACGGCTAAAAGCTTGTGTTGCGACTACATTTGTATGACACTGGATTAATAAGCTGTACTTTTTGTGTGATTCTGAAAGCCGGCAGATGAAACATACATAACATCACGCCTGTAATCCTCGAAGGGTTAGGCAGAGGTGTATCTAATAGTACACCCACATTTCGCCAGTTATGTATAAGTACCATGTAACAGGGGGCGAGCCTTTTGCCATCAACCGGGCGCAAATCCAGACTCCGTGGCTATTACTGAGGAATTTCTGATGGAAAAACCCAATAACACGTTGCACGACCTGGAAATCAAACCCCGGACCTCATGCTCAGCAGTCGCGCTTACGACCACTAGAACAACGAGGCAGTCTACAAATATAAATACCAGATCAATCGACGGGGCCAAACAACTGTCATCTAATAAACCTAACATTGCCTCACAACTCGTAGGGGCCATAGACAGGTGCATACAAATTACGGCAAGACCGTGGGCCACACAACCCATCATTTACACGTACATCAAATAATATTGCTAATTTGCAAAAGCAAAAGCGTAAAAAGCCGCTTTAATAAGTTTCTCTTCAATTTGGAAAGTCCAGAACCCCTCAAAAACCTGGACTTTGCCGATTGGATAAGTGAAATTGAATTTATTTTAGAGTGACTCAATTTTCTTGGAAAAACATCTGAAAGCTAAGCCGTATTACCAGAAATGGCAATTACTTTTGAGAGATAACTTTTCGTTTTTCCCTTATAACTCGCGGAGAGTATTAAACCCTGAAGCATTTATTGAATTGTGCATAAATATGTCTTGTTAAGAAGTATCTCATATTCTTGGAACTTGAACTTTGCGAGGAAGTGAAGCGTTGAGCAAATGTTTGCGTGATATATCATGTTATTTGGTTCAAAATTAATTCGAACTGAGTATTCATCTTGTTATGAAATCGGATAATTCAAAATGAGTTATGTTCAATTTCCTACCGCGCGAGTTAACTGAGCCTCGCATCGCATACGAGTAGATGTACTCGTGGAATTTATCTTCTAATTAAGAGTGTTTGCTCATATTTTCATAATTACAGAGATATTGCTTCACCATGTGATTTATAACGCAACGGGTCCGTATCAATTTGTCTTGTCTATTGTTACGTCATCACGACGTAAACATCAATAGTTCAATTAAAACCTCATGTGTGCTGTTCACGACAAAGTAACTCAAAACCCATATTATAATAACGGAACGAAGCTAAAACTACAAACTAGCGTTTCGCGGAGAAGTTTGGAAAATGAAAGGATTTCGCAAAGATTTTTGGATTAAAGTAAGGGCTAATTTCAGCAAGAAAAGTTTCACATCCCGAAACACGACGAAGTTTCTGACTCGGAGGAGTATACAGATAATAGTTGAGTAGCAAGTTTAATTACTTGTAGTTTTCAAGAGCGACCGCTGACGGGGTGCAGCCGTGGCGGCCCACAGGCGGTGCGCTGTGAGCCGGAGTCGGACACCGAACATTGGCTTTACACAGAACTACTTCCTACAACATGCATGTGGCTTTGTACAGTACCAATCTACTGCATTAATATATAAGGCAAGTACCTAAGCATGAATGATTTTCGTTACGCATATATCGCACTAGTTGTGCCCCGCGGTTTCAACCGTCGCATCGGTGCAGCTCGGTTCCTAAAGGTATAGCCTATATAACATCAGAGAGCATTCAAACAATCAAACTCTTCATCTGTATTATACTAGTATAAAATTATTATTACTGTCACCTAAGTCAAGTGGTAACCAGCTGAACATAGGGCCCTGGATCCTGGTGCATGGCAGGCTAAGCAAACTTTTAATAGGTTTCTTCGATTGGAAAAATCTCAGAAGTATACTCCGTATTTTTCTTTAGGTACTTGTGCAATATAGATTCGCCCATATTAAATGGATCAGGTACTAGTTTAAGCACGCGGCTTCGCCCGTGTAATTGTCCCACGAAATCGTACTACCGGGATAAAAAGTCCTATGTGTTAATCCAAGTTATAAACTATCGGTGTGCCAAATTTCATCCCGATTCGTTTAGCCGTTCTGGCGTAATTGAGTAACAAACATCCGTCTATCCAAACTTTCGTACTTAAATAGTAGTAAGAAGTTACATAACTAGCATGCAGTAGGTGTAGACACTTATACACTTTTGTCAAACCCTTTGGGAAATACTGTCATGATAATGAGGTGTAACATAATTATAAATGTGTTTGTAAACAGAACTGTCTACCTTTGAGAGATGGTAGTTACCCCGGTTTCGACAGAATTCTGAGAAAACAGAAATGTCTATTTACTTCTTTGTGATCTTCATTGTCAAACATAATTTAAAAGTAATGTGTACACGTGTTAGATGGTTTACTGAGTCGTTTAAACATACAAAAGTTTCTCTTTTAAAATATCAACATAACTCATTTGAAGCGGAAAGTTGTTTGTTAGTTGTTCACACAAAGGATTATTTATTGTTTACCGTCGGAAAGTAATTCGTAACTATAATAATATTATAAGGGACAAACAAAAACACGTACTTACTCGTGTCACTGGTTGTTATAAGGAAAAAAATAATAAAATAATAATAAAAATTATCCTATGTCCTAGCCCAGGTCATTTTCCATAAGTATGTGAAATTATATCCAAATCCGTTGAGCCGGGTCGAGGCCTGAAAATGAGACATAATTTACTAACGGCCCGTGGTTTTGATTTGGATAAAATTAACAGATAGACTAAATTACTTTCGGAATTAATATTAGATTTTAATGGATTTAAAACCAACTTACAGAAATAAATATGATTTATGATCAAACAAGACTGCAACTTAACTTTGAATGTCAAGCAATCCATATCGTTGGCCACGGTCATCGCCACTCTTCGTGGAAACGCGCCTCAAAGTTCAATTTTCAGGTCAAAAAAACATAATGAAAATCGTTTCGAAGAAAAAAATACCATAGCCAAAAACATGTAACTCACAACACGAAAACATGTCGTTGAAACAATGTTTTGCAACTTTTAGTTTTTTTGTGAATACGAGACTTTATTGTTAAGAATATTTCGGAACCTAGGTGTGTCGACATTTATCTGTATGTCGACACACCTCAAATTAATTCATGAAATACCTACTCGGTTTCATATACGTGGAAACAGTGATCCGACGTTGAGTGCCACTGGCTTTGTAATACGGTAGGTCGGAATTGTATTCAGCTGCCTATACCGTCGGCCAATCAGAATCTGATACGTCACACGACACTCGACAGTCCACTATATTAAAGCACCTACTTGACTATTGATTACACCTACTTAATAATTCCTAGTACCTACAGCTCTGTTGCTGTATAATAATAGCCTTTAAATGTATTTATATTAGAATAAAGAATACTCTTTGATATAAACCTGCTTGTTATGAGACAGGTTTATTTTTATTTTGGAAAAAATGTTTTGCGAAGTACGGTCAGTGAACTCTGCCAGACAACCTTTTTCTTCTAACATAATCTTCGTAAGGCTATATCAGCCATTTTTATTTTACGTATGTTTTCTAAAAATGTATGAAGAGAAGGTCTGTACATTTGCTTACACGAGAAACTAATAATGTTATGTAGGAAAATTAAATACTTATCTTCAGAACGTTTAAGTATTTACTTTATAATGTAAACATTTCATACACACGTGTTCAATATATATAGTACGCTAGTTGGTATCTTTCAAGCACTGCGTACTTTTTAATCAACTACTAATTTATTACTCACATAAAACTTTCAAAATTCTGGTTAAAACGTACCGTATCACAATCTGCTGCGCAGTTTAAAAAACCACGATCATACAGACAAACGCGAAAAACTACTTTTTTAAATATTTTTTTTTAATTTGGAGAGGGTTTTAATCTTGACAGATTATGCCACCCTCATTGTTACAAATCAACTTATAATACTAGACTAAACTACTTCTGCGATAAATGCCACTAAATACAAGTCTGTACAACACCCTAGCTGTGCCCGATGCAGGGGCAGCCAGGACGCTGTTACTAACCCCAGTCTCGGAGATATTATCAAATCCAATCAACGGCTCTGGTCTCTCCGGATCGTTTTGAACACACTCCATGTCAATATGGTAAATATCCTCAATCAAATTTGCATTTTAAAAAAAAAGCATCTCAATTTTTTTTTTATATCATGTTCAAATCTGTTTTCAAAATTTGAACATAAATTATAAAAAAAATCTGTATTTTATAAAGTCAGTCTTTTTGGTGCAGGACCTTCGTCACATGTTTATTTATTTATTCACTTCAAGCACAAAGTATATGTAGAGACGGACTTAATGCCATAGTTGTTAGTTGTTGTGTTGTTGGTTGTTGTTTAATCTGTTCATTTAAAACGAACCCCTACTAGAAAGCAATAAACAAGTGCTTTGGCAATAAAAACTCATATCACTTCATTCTAATTCGGCTATCGGTTAAATAGGCGATTTCTATTCAGGAGTTGTTGTAGGTCGCGGTCAATTTGCGTAACGAATTCACTAGTTAGGCAGTGCGCGTAGTTAATTTAATACAAGCGATGGTTAATTGTTCGTGTTTTCCATTGTATGTAGTAAATAGTGAATGAAAAGGAGATTGGCATGAACCTATGTATTTTCAGTATCACATACGGGCTTACCGTTTCATAGAATGATTATATGGATTTGAATGCTACAATAGAGTATAACAAAATATGTAATGGTAAGATATACATTAGAGTTGGGGATATTAAATTGATTTATACATAACCCCAAAATGGACCACCAAAAATAATACTTAGAAGTACCTACCTACTTAATGTAAACCAAGGCAGACCCTTTTAGATCATACATTTCAATCAGATAAAGTGGATAGATTGTACTTTATTAACTATAGAAGGATTTTTGTGTTAAGCACTAGTAAGATTTTAAAGTAGGGTGTTCTAAGTTGAGATAAGAAAACGGCAATTATAGATAAGAAGATTTTGAATTATTTTAGGCCATCCAATTGCTATGACGTCACTTACAATAGTAATAACGTACCGTTTGCGGGATTCGAATCCGCATCCTAGATGGTCCATGGTCCATCCACAAGATGGTTGTCAATAGGATAAAAGATAATGAATAATTTAAAATAGAATAGGTAAAAAAATAAAACCATAGTATTTTTATAATAACTTTTTATTCTAATGATAACAATATTATAAAGTTATTTTCAATCACCACGCGTCGACGTATGTTGTCAGGGACATGAAAACGTTCAGAGTTGCGACATCCACTAAATAAGCAGTGCCTGGGTGTTTCTGGTACTCTTCTTAAGTTGGGCAGAGTTATTGTCTGAGCTCGAAGTTGGTTTTCGTGTCTTCACAGAAGTTCTTGTTGTGGTTGTTCCCAACAAGTTACGCAAATTGGTTCATAACCTGTTAAAACAATTCAATACTTTATTTTGACGCATATAAACTTTTTATTGCCTTGAAATCGGATTCCACTATAATCCTGCTAATATACTTCTATATCTCAATCACTGAAGTACCACAAACAATACAGGTATGTTGCAGCTGATGCATTCCTATCGCCCTGCAAGAATTGCATACATAATCAGAAGTGTTGATCTAAAAACAATGTTTGTTCAGAAAATAGTAGTCATAAAAACTGTGGCTAATATTATAGTTGTCTTTTTTTAATGTTATAGCAACGTGGTGGCTCAAAATAAGAGTTCACACTTCATTTATAGATGCAGAAAACATTACACAAATCACAAAGAACGAATTATGCAGGGTTTAAACATAAAACACAAAAAAAATCCTGACGTAAATATATTTTTTTTGTATTTGACATAAGTGACAGCTGTGTTGCCAAATATTGATTAACAATCGATTCGAATCGATTAAAATCATCGAATTAATACGAAATTAATTTAGTGAAAGCAATGCTATTTAAATTATAATTATGTTGTTTAAAGTGAGCATATATTCTCGAATCAAATCAATCTACTTTATTTTTATTTAATGAACAATATTTGGACGAAAGATACTTTCCAAAACATACATAATACTTGTGGAATTGCTTTGGCCGTCTATTCGTCTATTTAAATAAATTTTTTTGAATAAACGATTTTTTTCTTCTTCACTAAAGTGATCATCGATTTGGGTTTATTATATGGCAACACTGACGACGTCATACATTTAATTGGTTCTATTATATGCGTTTTGTTTTGCATTAATGCGTTTTGTTTTTGCATCCTAAAATCATGGTTTTCTAATTACTCCCAACAACTAAAAAAACATTTTAGCTTGAAAAATAACTACAGCTATAAGACCTTTAATTTGCATATAACTAGATTTTGAAACGTTTGAATTTGATGAGATACCCAAGTAACCAATCTCCTTTGATGAAGAAAATTGCAATATGAATGCACAATGTTCATTCAAAGTTTGAATCTAGGTTTATTGATATAATTAAAATTCAGAGCAGTTTAAACCTTTTTTTCTAATGTAATTTAATTGAATTTACCTATCTTTTTTATTCGAATATATTAATATTGGTTGAAAAATCAAGCTTTCTACACAACTAAATAAAATTGTATGTTTGCAACAAAATTCTTTATTTCACTTGATTTTTAGAGCTTCAAAACAAAAATATTTGCGTTGAAATGGAGCATAACACAGTCAAACATGGACGGGCATTCCGATCGTCCGAGGTATATTCACGCTAACGAATTTACCTGTCGTATCGTGCGACAATCTGCCACTGAATGTTCGCCGATGCATGTCTGGTACAAATATGAAACTGAGAAATGTTTGAACTGTCATGTCAGGACAACTCGACTCAGGATACGTTCGAAGGTAGGTACAGTCAACAAAAGAATTAGGAATACAAGCTAAAATTGGCATCTTTCAACTACTCTGAAATATTTAGTACTCAGAATACCGATCCTTCTCACTGGTCGATTTTCAGTATGCTAAACAACTTTACCAACTTAAGACACATTTGAAAGAGTTCTAAAGAAGACATCACTAATTGACTACTCACAACATTGATTAAAAGTAGTGGCAAGTTTATACCTGTTTACTAATCGCTTTGTTTGCTGGTACATTCCACCCACGCAACATCAACAAATATTAAATCATCGCTGGTTTGTTCCGTTGCTGAAACTCCTTTATTGTTTCCTGATCATTTGTTTGGAAGAGCTGCCGGCTTCAGCAGCTAATAATTACTCAGTTCGGTACAATCTCGCTTAGGTCCCGAACAATGGTTTCTGATTCTACTTTGGAACCAAAGTTATCGTTCCGTTCTTCTGTCAGTAGAAAAGAACAATGCTATTGTTTTAATAGACGTTTTTTTTATTGATTTTGCAGATAAAAATATCCACGAAATCGTAAACTCAAATTGGTTATGAAGTTTTAACGTGTTCTTTTAAATACCTACTTTAGATGAAGTAAGCGTACATCGATGCTCGACATTCAATATTATTCCGTGCAAATTACACCATTAAGTTTTGGGGTGCTGGGAGAAAAGAGGACAAGTCGAAATGAAGTCAGTGCGTCCAATTGGTTAGCATATTTTAATAGCGTCTGGCGTCGAGCCACTGTCGACGACACGCCTTAATGTTTTCCTGTTTCCCCCTAATGTGCCTACTTAACGAACTAAACTTTCTTATCGAACAAACCGACAACTCTCTGCCGAGTTTGAAAGTTTATAAAATATCTATGACCTTTTGTTACGTCGCCGTCGTTCACGAGAAAATGCAGCGAAAGAACTTAGGCAAATTATTAAACTTAAGTTCTACTGACATTGTAAGATTAGGTCCGGCAGACATTTTTCTAATTTCGAAGTAGAAAGCAAGTTTTTCTGGGTTTCAGAGTTTTACGTACCTACCTTAAAACCTTTACATAATAGCAAAAGTCTCTTCTCTACCCTTCAGTACCAAAACTAAATTGTACAAAGGACTACAGCTTACTTTCCAAGCACGTCACCCGTAGCGATTAACAAAATATATTTGAATAGTTTTTATATCTAGCTCTTCTTTAATCACCGAAAGTTTTCTTCTACGTTTTTTCACCGTCGATATAAAGCCGAAAGTTCGTTCATTCATTATGAACATGGAGATTTAAAGGCATTTCGCATAATAAAAACCCTCTACTTATACCATCGAGCGACCTCCGTCTATACAATAAGACAGCTTGATGGATGTGATCACGATGTTTTGTTAAATTTTTCCGAACCTAACGACCAAGGACGCCATTTTATTTATTAAAAAGCTGAACCAAAAAAAAATCAGCGAAGAACCCACTTGGGACTAGACATATAGAAATTTTGATTGCTTACCGTAAATGATTGATGTGTTTAGCAAAAAAATATTGCTTAATTGATGCAAAACAAAAAAAATATTTGCTTGTGCATACAATTTATATAATTGGAATTCAAATTGAGAATCAATATTCTCTCGTTTAGCATTAGCATATTATGCGATGCACGGTGAACACAACACCGTTAATACTTTAATTGATTACGCAAATTACTTTCATGGATTTAAGTACGCAGTAACTATCACCCCATCAACTGTGATATTGGCATATTAGTGCAGGTACATATACTTGTGAGAATTTAATGTAAACACTATTGTGGACCTTTTTTACCCGATTGCCAAGAAAGGGTTGTGTTTTTCGCGTGTATCTCGTATGTTTCTTTATCACCTCGTATGTTCGAATGGCTGGATGGATTTCGACGACTACGGTATCATTAGATTCGTCTCAAAAACCCATGTGTCCTCAGATAGGTGTTAAAACAAAAACAAAATGGCGGATTTTCGGCGCTAAATTGTAAGTCGTTAATTTTTTTTTTTTCAACCAAACCTATCAAGTAGGGTATCAAAATGAAGGAAATTAAAAGCGGATCACAAATATATATATTTAGGTACATAATACAATTTGCAGTCGGGTTTTTGGTACTTTTAATTAAATGTTACTTGTTATACCTACCCAATATATAACGTATTCTGTAAGCTACGAGCTTACAGAAAACGTTTTCAAAATGGCGAACTGCATACACGTCTTGATCCGAAGTGGTTCGATCTTTTTGTGCCACTTTATATATAAAGCTGAGAAACACTAAACAGGTTTCTTTCTGTAAACACTTCATTAGGAAATCCTTTGTAACCCGCGTACGTGCAGAATTGTACTGTCGCGGCGTTTTAAAGTAATTGAGCGCAAACAGCAACGTTTACGCAAAATGAATTAGCAAAAGTTTTATGCACTTTAATATAAAGTGCATAAAGTGTAATATAAAGTGCACAAAACAAACAAATTACGAGTGTGTGCGATGCTTATCACGGTTACATTGTGCCCGGCAATTTTCTGAGCGACTTATATCACCGAGTTACGAGTGTGTTATTCAGTAATATATGGATTTCATTTCGTTAAAAGCTTTATACATTTGCCGTTCCAAACGCATTTTCGGTGGTGATGGCGCCATCATTAAAATTATTCTGTCACGACCAATAAAATTATCAATAAAATCCAGCTTCAATAAATGCGATTAAAGCGACGAACGCTTTTAAAATATTAAAGTGAAATTAAATTTGTCTCTCTCATGTCCTCGCTGCGAGGGGGGTGGTATTGATATCTTAACATAACGACCCATCATTGATATTACTTCTTAATGAAACTTATTCATTTAAGAAGTCGCTATTTTTACCGGACTGCGGCGAAGCCCAAAAGGAGGGTTAAGTGTTAGACCTGTATGTATTTATGTGTATGTATGTATGTCTGTTTCTATGTTTCCTCGTAACTCTTAAACGGATGAACGGATTTGGATAAATTATACGTCGTTAGATTCATTTTGGTGGCGCGAGTGTCACTGGTTACATTGACATGAAAAACAAAGAAAAATTGCGGATTTCGGGTGCCATTTCGTAGCGTTCGAATTATCTTTTCTTCCAATGCCATCAAGTGGGGTATCAAAATAAAGGGTTTTAAAGGGTGATCACACAAATATATGCAACTTACAAATTTAAAAGTAATTCGAAGTGACAAATCGTATAATAAACGCGGGGCCATTCCATTTTCATTATTTTATATTCAAATGGGCCCCGCCTGCTTCCAACTTTTGTTTAATTTAGAATGTGCTCGTTTTATGCTTTTCAGTTGTTTTAGTCGGGTTTTTTTTATTATCTAGTAAGAAAACACACCGTTCGTTTTGAAGATTCTGAGTGGATCTTATCTTCTATACTAATATTATAGTAATCTCCGGAACTAATGAATCAATTCTAAAAATTCATTCACTGGCAGAAAGCTAAATTACTCGTGAATGCTATAAATTATATATATCATGCATATTAGCCGAGTTATCACAATTTTTGCGGACGAAGTGCTAGTTTCTAAATATATCTTCTTCGTTCACGTCACACGGCGGCACATCAAGGTTTACATTTCCAGTACAACATGGCGTCGCTTTGTATAGACTTCCCATACAATGAGAGATCCGCATAAACTGGTTTTGTATAGCTTGATTGGTAGTCGTACGTACCATTTTCTTAAAAGTCATTAAAATTATTGGTTTTAAAAATACGTAACTAAATCCATTTTTTAATTGGCAACATCGCAAAACAACCAAAGGATATTTGAAATGCGGTTTCAATTCAACCTACTAAAACCAATGCAGTGATCCGTTGGAATATATTAATTCCAATTTTAGTTACAATCAATCATTAAGTTCAATTTGATTTCGAGCTTATTTGATTGTGAATTATTAATTCCTCGAAAACATGTCAAGTGATCACTTGAATTATTGTTTTAATTGACTAGGTTCCGCCCGAGGCTTCGCTCGCGTAAATTATTTTTTTTACGCAATATCTTTTAATTGAATTGAAGAATAACACAGATAAATTAATATAGCCTGCTAGTTGTTGCCCGCGAAGTCGTGCGCATGGAAATTTTGATGTACCCATGTATGAGAAAAAAAAAGAAGAAAGAAAAGAAATAAGAAGAAGAAATAAGAAGAAGAAGAGAAGAAGATATATCTTTGACAGAATTTATTGTCAATCACAATTTCTAGAACCAAGTAGCTACCTCCTAGGTAACCTATCTTTATGTTATTAATGTAATGTGATTAATCAAATCACAGTTATGATAATTAAATAACAGTATCGCTGTATCGCTGACAGCATATGTTTTTTTTTTATTTTATTTTCTTTCATTTAATAATAAAATAATAATATTACTATCTTACACTAATTGTTGTTGTAATAAAATTCTATTTTTAAGATGTTCTAATATTTGTATGCCATTTTATGGCGAAACATGTAAGTTCACAAAACTATTTATAAGACCTTAATATACCATGTTTTTACACAAATCAAATTATTCTATTCTATTCTATTCTATTCATATAGTCGATTTGATAGAATGTAGATTGATTAGGTCATGCCAATTTGATGGTTCATGGAACCACATCAGGTATCAAGCTAACTCCCGGGTTATTAATTCAGCTAATGGTTAATCCATTGAATTCGAAGCTGGAACAAATTTGAGAGGAAACTCTCACTGGAATGGAAAGGAATGTTTATTGGTATTATTCACTTGTTCTTAAATAATTCGTTTCTTATCAGACTGACATAACATCACGACTGTAATTCCTGAAGGGTTAGGCACAGATGTATCTAATAGTACACCCACATTTCGTCAGTTATGTTTAAGACACATGTACCTAATAGGGGGCGAGCCTATTGCCATCAACTGGGTGCAAATCCAGACTCCGTGGCTGCTACTGAGAAATTCCTGATGGAAAAACACAATGACACTTTGCCCGACTCGGGAATCGAACCCAGGACCTCATCCTCAGCAGTCGGGCCTGCGACCACTAGACCAACGAGGCCGTCTATTTGACTGACTTTGCTGTTTATTCGGAATAGGACTAAGGGAATTTTCTGTGTTAGCAATTGAACAAAATATTCGCCCCATATCACAGCGCTAATGTCGTTTTTGGTGAACTATGGGTGTACGTGGCACGAATGCATAGTGGACGCCTTTCCGAACGATTTGGAGACTTAATGGAAGCTTTAGTGCTTTTGCCGTGACAGTATTTTGTTTCTAATTTATTAATGAATATCAAAACTACATTTACATTAGTACTCTTATACTGAATAATTTGTTTTTGATGCTGTTTGCTAGAGTCATAAGACGCGTTGTTACAGCCAATCGGACAGAAGCAGCATCTCTATCTAATTTGAAGTGAATACAAATTATAAAATGGTACTGCACTGTGCCTATGTATAATAAAGCAGTTTAAAAAAAAAAAAAAAAACCTGCCTGTTTTGCTATTTTTGACTTACGTTATGTTAGAATTTCAACGACAATAAGTGTTCTTTTTATTTCTGTCAATGTGTTATGGCAGTGACAAAGGCAACATAGATCAAATCGCATAGAAAAGAATTCACAAGTATAAATCATGATGTTGCCGAGATACTGAAAGTTGTATCAAAGCGATGCTCTCAATCTGTCAGATTTGCAGCAGTATTTCAATCTTTCAGTATTTCAACAATACATCGAACATTTCTACAATTTATGATATGTTTTATAAAATAATTATGTTAGGTCTTCTAATACGGTCTCTTTCAGGGTCTATCTACATTAATAATTTTGCTATAAATATTCAACGGGTGATCCAGAACTTCATCCAATATTCATGTACTTTTAGGCCTCAGAGAATTTAAAGACAAAAAAAAAAATCATCTTCTAGGATTTTGTTTTTATTTGTTAAAAGTCTCACAGACCTTTATTTTTACATACTTATTACTTTTTCGCGCTATTACATCAGTGGTGAAAGTTCATTACGTGTATAAAGGGTGGTCATTAATATAAGTAAATTAAAGGTTGACTTTGTAAGCGAAACATAATTCTTGGGAGATTAACAGCGCTTTAGCTTCAAGTTACCCGACCTTCAAGTTCTAAGTCATAATTATATCTAACAACTTACATATTCTTTTCATACTTGAATAAGTACCAAAAAGAACACACAATTATCGAGGAGATTTAAACTAGGTCTAAACAAAAGGTTCCACTTCAATTGCGAACAATTCAGAATTTGATTGTCCAAATTGAGCAGACCGTGAACAAATCGTTTAGGAATCCAAACGACGTGAAACATATCTGAAATTACTCCTTCCTACCCCTGCGATGTCCCATAAAACTAATCAATGGAGCCTTTGAGCATTTACACTTTACTTTTCCATTGGCGGAGTAATTTCGGCTCTTTGATAAACAACATCCGATTGCCAATTTAGTGGAACGCCGCAAAATTTCCGTTTCCCACGTATAGGTTCATACATTATTAACATTTGTGATGGCACCGAATAAGGAAAAAACAGGCCAGATATTAAATATGCCATTTAATATTTCTCTCTGATCTCTGAGCAACAATTTTGAGTGTGTCGCCCGCATGTGTCGCGTGATTGACGCGTGCCACGTTGCGAACACAAAAATATCGGATATCGATGATAATTTTTGAACACAATATACGATTGAATGTGGAAAATTCTTTCAGAGTAAATTTGTAATAAATACTCTGCGATATCCGATTAGGCACACAGGAACATCGTGTTTTCTGCTTGGCATAGAATACTTTTGATGTGAATATATGGAATATAATGGATATAAACATTTTGACAAATAACTTTTGTATGAACCTATCTACTCTTACTTACTTCAACTTTCGGAAATAAGAATGAACAACATATTTTCAACTTATATTCGACAATCTGATACGAAAGGTGAAATTACTTTTTCTACGAAAAGTCGAAGTTCTTTGGATTCTGTATTTTTGTAATAACAAAAATATGAATCCAAAATAATTTCTCACGAAAATGTGGCCTGTCTATATAGCAGGCTATATTTTTGATAAAAATTAATAAATAAACCGCAAATTAATAATAATTATGTTAATTTTATGTCAGTAAATATATTAATATATATTTATATTTACTTTCTTTTAGTCTTATTTTTATCATTACTTTATTTAGTTCTATTTGTAGTCTGTATATAATGTCAGTAAATTGTTTTTATATTTGTACCACTTCTGAAGTTTAGTTCTAGCCACGAGCGCCCGGCATTCTGTCCAATGTTGAAAACAGAATTTTTTAAATTAGTCACGCAGGAGCTGCCAGAGCTAATTTCAGTCGCACAAACAGAGGAAAATGGACGGTAACGTGTTTTTCAAAACCCGGAAAAATGACTAACTATTGCAACGTTTAGATACTTACTTCATTATTAGTACTGGGTAACAGTAGCGAAGGGTCAATTTTGTAAGAGGTAACCCGGAGTACATATCCTTAACCTTTTGAACGACAGAGCATAAACGCACGCGCGTGCCATCCACGCCAAGCCACAATTTCACCTACCCTTTTGTCACATATTTGTGTCGTTTGGCGTACAGGGTACGCGCATGCTTGTCACGTATATGTGACAATGGCGGTCAAAAGGTTAATGTGATTATTTTATTTGTCTATAGAATACTAACTTTGCCATTTTTCAGACTTTCGGGCCACGCCTTCCTGTAACGACTACCAAAGATCTACAATTGACGGCCGGGACCAACGGCTAAACGTGCTTTCCAAGGCACGGAGGACACTTGGTATGTAATGGGACCCATCCATGGACCAACCTAGGCAAGCACGGCTTAACCTGAAGATCGACCCGAGCGGCTGTTATTATTTAGCCACGAGTTCCTCTGATAAATAGATAGACATGTGCTACAAAATTCTTCAATTCAACTTCAACACGTTTAGAATGTAACACTATTCGTGAAATAAAATAGGTTCGGTCTCAAGTTTACATACAGGGTGTAAACAGACCCTTCACATAGCCGGCAACCAAGCTTTCTGTACATCAAACTAAGTAACTTTACGCAAAAATCATTGCTGGGAATCGACTTTTTTTTTTGGGGTGAAAAATCACGTTTTACGGTAGGACTCGGTGGAAAGCACTCAAAGCATTGTGCTGATGGATGGATTGAATAGTACGGGGGTCCTGCAGGTGTGTAAAGTAAAAATCTTACATGAAAAATATGTATTTAAAAAAATCTTGTGAAAAAGTTGGAACTTTGACCCCCAATATCTCCGTAACTAGAAGGTTCCCAGGTATGGTCTAGAACAAAAAAATGATCGCAAAGACGGGGAGAACAAGTGCCTTTCGGATATGTTAAGCATATACATATATACGCACATTCGTACATACCTATATAGATTCTTACCTTCCTTTGTTTTCTATACCTGTGTACTATAAGAATATGAACATTCTTACTCAAGCATGCGCAGATCCCTAGGTGATTTACATTGTTTATTTGGGCAACTCTTGTATATTGTACTATTTTGTCAAGACGTAATACATTCGTAAGTAAGAAAAAACGTTGGTGAACTTGAATTTAACAGTCCCACAGAGCCTTAGAAGCTTGTTTCTCATCAAATAAGAATATAACTATTTGAGGAAAAAGAGGCGAATTTAAATAAACAAGCTTGCTCTAAATGCGATGATCTCTTCGTCTTTCTACAGACAAAAAGAAAAGTAGATAAAAAAAAGTTTCTTTATCGATACAAATGACTACCTACTTAGGAAAGTATTACAAGCGGAAATAGCAAATTAGTCTTTTTAATAAAAATTTAATAAAAAATCATTAAAACATAAACGTCAATTATATGACCTACCACTAAACAAGCCACTAAAATATTTTATGAGCAATATTGAACATTTCAGGTATAAAAAACATATATTTCTGTAAATTCTCTTTCAAGTTAGCACAGATAATTTGAAAAGTATCTACAGAAGTATATAATGCATAGCTCTGCAGAACTGCAAATCCAATTTCCATTCAGGGTGCAGAGGAATCGAATCTAGACGCCGATTGCGGCCAGGTAAAAGCGAGTTAAATCGGATTTTCACTTTGCCTACATTCTTCCTTGCTAGATAATCTATAAATTCGACCAATTTAGACTTGACCTAATAACGACACTCATGTCGATCTGCTTTTTTTGGTTTTCACTAAACGGACTCGGTTATCGTGGTAGACAGAGTAGCGATGAGAATATCAATGTGTTTAAAAAAAGAAAAATCGTGTTGGTAGGAGAATCCAAAGGGTTTTTCAGCAACCATATTCAGTTTGAAACTTTGATAATCGAACAGTTTGGGCGCGATGAGAGAACGTTAAAATAATACTATGAAACGTTTCAGGCAGGAGCCCTTTGGTCAGGGGCCCAGTTCCAGTTTTCAAAAAGGACCAGAAATTAAGTACAGGATGTTGAACAAACGTTGATTTCCATCTCATCGTACGCGGACCAAAATATAAAAAATATTATGTAGGTTTTCCTAAAAATGATATAGGATACGAGGGTTTCTTCAATTGAAAACCTCATCGCCTTTTGTATATAGGATGACTGGTAATTGGTGACCGATACTTATACACTTGATTGTACTCATAGTAACAAACAACTTTCCCAAAGAAACATTTTTTATACTCATTCAATGGTATCACAATAACACAACAGCCGTATGAAATTCGCGCGCGTGCGTCTATGACCTATCAGCTGTTCGGTGTATCGGTCACTAATTAACAGTCACCCTATATAATTTTATTTCAGTGAATACAATCGTTTTTCTCGCCCATAGTCCGTTTTAGTAGATTATTTAATATATTCATATAATTATATTATGCAGCTTTAGGTACCTACGCCTCAAGGGTTCTAATCCTCCGAAACGATTCTTTAATAAGCTTCAAAGAAGTTTCTCTCTTAAAAGGCCGTTCGTTAAATGAATCTGACTTTCTTTGTGGCAAGAAAAGGGAATCCCTAAAAAAGTCGCGGCCATTCAGAACGGTTGGTTTACTCTTGGGAGCCAAAAAGTTACCCACGCCCCAAAATCTTCGGGTAGACATGAAAAAAGCAGCTAAATTCGATTTCTATCTTCATGAAAATGGCTTATTCAATTTCAATGCACGACTTTAGTTTTTACGAAAGATGAAAGTGTTCATCGACGTACACGGAGCGTCTAAGCTTGCATGACGCAGAGGGTCGCGTAAAGTTAGTTTGTGTTGTACTTAATTAGCAACGACAACGTAATTCAGGGATTATACCAAAATTGACTTTAGTATACTAACTTTGTGCAGAATAAACATGTTAACCACGTCCCCTTATAATATCGAGACAACGTATTATAAATTGCAACTTGGTATAGAATAGAACAAAGCTGTAGAATACGTTTTATGAAGAATGAAAATCTCTTGATAGAAAGACTAAGTCAACAAAATGTAAGCATATGAAATTCAGACCTTCCGTTCTTCAGTCATTCGCTTCTTCTTCTTTTTCGTGTGTTTAGTGCCTAGCCTGGTGTCAGAATTTTTATGCCGCCCGGGAGTCCATAGGCCTCTGACTTGGCTTTTACATTTTACATACCGACGAGAAATGTCTCTGAGACATGCTGGTTTTGTTTCCTCACAATGTTTTCCTTCAACTCTTTTATCATTCGCTATTATGAATCGACATATACATGACTTTTATTATCATCACCGTAAACGGATAAACATAATCATAATTGCATCGCAGTTGTGATTATGTTGTTTTATTATTATTTTTAGTATTCCACACAATCCTACCACCCCGCCCCCTTATGGTCGAGGAAAATTAAATGACGGCCTAATCAATATTCCCCTAGAACGCTAGAAATAGTGAACAATCACATAACATAACATTACTTTTGAAACTTGAGCATTACGAACTAGGTAAACTTGCACTTAGTTTGATGAAATGTTATTTGAAGGATAGACAACAACAAGTTCAAATAAATGGTGTTAATTCACAGGGTTTAAAAGTAAAAATGGGGGTTCCGCAAGGCTCAATATTGGGTCCTTTCCTCTTTTTAGTGTATATAAACAATCTACCCTATTTATTGAAAAACCAACCTCATAATATGGTGTTATTCGCTGATGACACTTCCCTTATTTTTAAGATAAATAGACGGGCCCAAAATCTAGATGACGTGAATAATGCCCTACTTCAGGTCCATAACTGGTTCACAGCAAACAATTTAGTGTTAAATGGAAAAAAAACGAAATGCATAAGATTTGCTTTACCAAATGTTAAAAGTAGCGATTGTGATATAGTATTGAATAAAGAGAAGCTTGAATTTGTAGATAAAACAGTTTTCCTGGGGATTACGCTTGATTCAAGGCTACAATGGGGTTCTCATTTAACATCTCTTGCGGGGCGGCTAAGTTCAGCAGCATATGCTATTAGAAAAATCCGTCAATATACTGATGTAGATACCGCTAGACTGGTCTATTTTAGTTACTTTCATAGTATACTATCTTATGGCATTTTACTATGGGGACGGGCTGCAGACATTGAGTCTATATTTATTCTGCAAAAAAGAGCCATCAGTGCCATATATAATCTTCGTAGGCGTGATTCTCTAAGGGAACTGTTTAAGGAAATTAACATCATGACGGTACATTCTCAATACATCTATGAAAACATAATGTATGTAAGAAAAAATCTACATCTTTTTAATAAAAGAGGTGACAGACACAATTACAGTACTAGAAATAGAGACCAATTAGTTCAGCCAGGCTTCAGACTCGCTAAAGTAGAATCATCTTTCATGGGGTATTGTTTGAGATGCTATAACAAAATTCCACAAAGTATTCTTGAACTGAATGAAACGAAATTTAAAACATGCATTAAACGCACACTGTGTAGGCAAGCATATTACAAGTTGGACGATTACATCGTTGATAAAAATAGGAGGAGAACAAGAAGGACAGGGGCGCATAAATGAATAGCATTACATATCCCAATCACCTGCGCTCTTGATGATTTATTTACTGCATCAGTGAGCGGGGTACACGTGGCTGAGTTTTGGGCTAAGCATATTTAAACTTTTTGCCATCGAAACGCTAAGAAGAAGAAGCATTAAATAGTATGTTGGAGCTGCTGAAGATTGTACAACTATCTTTGCTTTGTATAAATTCAATCTCTTTAGTATTATATAGCCGCATAGCCCATATTGTGTGAGTACTATGTAATAGAAAGCTGTCATTCGCGGGAAACCTACGTCTTTTCTTGACTTGAATGTGCCCTGGCGGTTAGGAGTGTGTCATGCTCACTCAAATGTCTCGCTGATGGTGGCGCGTGTGTCGGATCATTTAGTTCCCTTCAAAATGGTTGAGTTGAATGGTGCTGATACATGCGTCATGTTCGTGAACGGGCGCTGTCAGTTGTGACTGGTCATCTCTTGGTTGCCACGGCTTATTTGAATTGTTTTTTTTTTTTTTTTTTTTAATTGTTTACTGTGGACGCTTTTAACGTACACATCTTGCTACATCGTTCTCACATAATGTACCATCTCAACATGAATGATGTAACCAAGAGTTTGTAAAAGTATACTGATTTAAAAGAGTGTCCATGGAGTTTCTTGCCCGTTCTTCTCCATAGAGATCTACGTTAGGGAATGGGCAACTACAGTACTTTCACAGTTTTTATGCCTTGTGACTGGGACTGTAGCTATTGTTGTCTTTGTTTCGACAATTCTAAAGTGCCTGTAACTGGCCTATTTGAGATAAATGCTTTGATTTTGATTTTTTTTTAACATCACGCTGTTAATCTCCGGAGGGTTAGGCAGAGGTATACCTAATAGTACACCCACATTTCGTCTGTTATGTTCGTCCCATGTAATAGGGGGCAAGCCTATTGCCATCAACCGAGCACAAATCCAGACTCCATGACTGCTACTGAGAAATTCCTGATGAAAAAACTAAATAACCCTTTTCCCGACATGGGAATCGAACCCAGGACCACAAGGAATTCTCTATACCACTTCACAATATTACCATACTGAAACGGAATTACAAGCGGCTGTTTACAAACAGGCCACTTGTACATCCAAGCGTCTAACGACACTATAATGTGTTCATTACAGTTCATTCCATATTTGGAGCACACAATTATTCGTACAAATGGCTCACTCAACCAGTACTGATTCTCATTTGATACAGCCGTTAGAGAATCAATAACCCATGAAATAAACGTTTGTGTTGCTGCTGAACGTTTCGAAGAGTCCCTAATGGAGTCAGTGTGCTAGCAGTAACTTCATTAGTACTACATTTGCATCGACCACAATTACCAACATATGTTTGGAGGAAATTATCTACTAAATTATGTCCGATACACTTCCACGTGTTATATAAAAACGAAAAATTTATGTGAATAAATGGTTGAGCTTTCATTACGTGTGCGCTTCTGTTCGTAGATCGTTTAGCTAATATAAAAACACTGGTTGTTTCAAAATCAAGCAAATCTGTAGGCATTGTTAATCAATCATTTAACCCTGTCATAGTTCGCTATTAGACTTAAGGACTGTCTGTTTGACTTTATTTGGCAACAGCTGAGGACCTAGGTCGAAGTGATATTCTATCAGTGAAAATTTAAAAATGCGTTGCTTTGATATAAGATTCCTAAAAGCTTATGTCAAACGTTTGGGGAATCGTTGTACGAAACATTTTGTAAACGATTTCTTATTTTTTAATTTTTTTATTACTACTTGTCTAGGCCGGAGGAGCTCGTGGTTTAAGAATTACAAGCCGCTCGAGTTTCCTCTGTAACTCGGTAAGAACGTTAAGCCGTTGGACTCGGCTGTCATTTACATATCTTTGACAGTTGTTGCAGGTAGTCAGTGGCCCGAAAGTCTAACAACTAGTCTTTTACCAAGAAGAATCGTATTACCCTGTACTAACTGGGTTTTGAAGGTTAGAAAGGCAGTCGCTCCATGTAAAATACTGGTATTCAGCTGCATCCGGTTGTACTGGAAGCCGACCCCAACATAATTGGGAAAAGGCTAGGCAGATGATGCTACTTGTCTAGGCCATCTGTTGTCTGTATTTATAAACGTTGCTTAAAGTTAAGTTATGATTGCCGTCTGCTTAAGGTAGAAGCGCCAGGGTAGCCCGCGAAATTTAAATTTTGTTAAGGTTTTTGCAATTTCCAGAGGTCAGTGTCAGGTTGCATGTTGATGAAAAATGAGTCGCACGAGTAACACGTATGTTACAGAATTATAATCATTAAAATTGTCAATACAACCCTCTGAGTTCATTTAACCCCAATTAATGACTTTTCATGAAATAGTTATTGAATGGGGTTAAATGAACTTAAAGGGTTGTATTAATCATTTTAATGATCATAATTCTGTAACTACATACGTGTTATTTGCGCGACTCATTGTTCATCAACATACAACCTGACACTGACCTGCAAATAGCAAAAAAAAGAAATATAAATATAAAATTATATCTATACTTATAATAAATCTGTAGAGAGGTCAATTCTGTACATGAAATATATTTCCAAAATAACTATCAGGGGGTGATTAGGGATCGATACTGATGCCAAAAATGCAATCAGTAAAATTTTTGTCTGTCTGTCTGTCTGTCTGTCTGTCTGTCTGTCTGTATAACCGTTATAGAAAAAAAAACTACTGGACGGATTTTAACGAAACTTGGTACAATTATTTATTATACTCCTGAGTTGGTTATAGTATACTTTTCATCACGCTACAATCAATAGGAGCAGAGCAGTGAAGGGAAATGTTGGGAAAACGGGAGAAGTTACTCCATTTTTTAAGCTTCCGTCGCGTGTGCAACCTTAATGGTTAAAGCTACACAGAAATCATGTATGACGGAAATGTTCTCCTTAAAATTATATAAAAAATATCCCACGACAGCATATGTCTATCTTTTATGGTTGACTCACAATATCACGTGTAACTCCCGATAGCTTAGCAGTTCGAAGCTTTCTGATTATATTTGTCTACTCTTACGTTTATAACACTCTCAGTCATCCCTAATTAAAAAAGTTAACATTATTAACTATTCCATAAAAAATAATCATAGAAATCGGTATAGAAACACCAAAGTTATACATGAAATACACTAATAATATTTATTTATTTTTATTTGCCTGCATCAATGCCACCTTAAAACGATTTTCTTTATCTCGAAATTCGAGAGAAGCTAAGAGAATGAGAAATAGGGGTTCTCAAGAATCGGCAGAGGAAAGAGCACATCGGTTAAACTTATTGTTATTCTTATCTCAATAAAAGTTTATAAAGATACCTTCTGATTCACTTTAAGTGATGCTGATTTTTGTATTTCTTTACCATCTATATCTATATTATAAATAAAATGGTAAACTGACTGACTGACTGGGTGATATCAACACACAGCCCAAACCGCTGGTCTTAGAGACATGAAACTTGGAGGGTGTGTTCTTTGTGAAGAGTAAGTATCCACTAAGAAAGGATTTTTGGGAATTCCACCCATAAAGGGGTAAAATAGGGGATGGAAGTTTATATGAAAGTCCGTCAGTTTTGAAGTTAGGATATTCAAATTTTGTGTTTAGGCTGGCAATTGAAAATTAATTTTAAACGTGTCTCAGCGGATGAAGGTAAGTAACTATGTTTGTTCGGGTGGGATATTTTTCGACATCCACGCGGGCGAAGCCGCTGGCAGAAGCTAGTAAATAATAAATTTGAATTTAGCGGGCTACCCTGGCATTTCCACCTTAATCATATATTTTTTGACGTTTTAACGTCTGATAACATGAAGCAACTTCTAGAAGTAAACCCTATAATAATCATAATCAGACTCAACATTCTATTGCCTCTCGAAATCCAATTCCAAAACGAGTGTTTTTTCTTTATTATTGAAACAAAAGACTGTTCCGAATAACGATACGCCCACTCTTTATCACTCTTGATTACTCAACACCCCCGAATTCACGTAACAATAATTTGAAGGAAAAGGTAGAAACGTAACCAAATCGCAAATTACAATCCCGTAACGAAAGCTTAAATAACTTTTCTATCGAAACAATCTGAATTTCGTCGCTGAAGTTCGCATCACGTAAGTCAAAAATAGCAACTTTACAGGAGAGTGAAAAATCTGCATAAAACATAACATATAACCTGAGAGCACAAACCCATTTTTTTATTTGTGTTCACTTCATATTAGATACAGACGTTGCTTGCTTCTGTTTGGCTGAAACAATGCGTCTTCCGATTCTCTAGCAAACGGCAAAACAAAACAAAAAAGATAAATTGTCAAAACTGCCAAAAATTTACTTACATGGTGTTAGAACTTCAACGACGAATTGCTTCATAACATTATTTTTTACATCAATTTTCTTTCGATAAACACAGTCGTGTCAAGAACGACACGTGCCGACTTTGTGTCAAAACAAGTATTTGACTTCTACAATCGGTAATTTATTTTGGAACGATTTGGAAAAAAAGGAAAGCTATAATCTAATAAAAGAAAAAAAGTCTTCGCGAAAATGGGCCGCGAGGTGTTTGAGGGACCGAACGAAATCAGGTGAACGTCATAAATAAAGGAAAGGCGATTTTATCGATGTATCCAATAAATATTGAGTTAACTTGTATTTGTAAGTATATTATCTGTGAGTGTTTTATGTTTACTGCTTTATTCTTTTATAATATGAAAATAAAAAGAAAGAACTCCAATAAATGGGTCACAGGTTTCCTTTGAGAAAATTATGTTTGCTACGAAAAATGAATGTAGCAATTTTGTTAATCTAGAGGTTAAAAGGTGTCGTGTGATCAGGGAGCCCGTAGGCTATGGTCGTGCTTCGTGTCATTAGTGGAGCCCGATATTGATCTTTTAATCTAGCTCGTTACGGTAGCAAGCAGGTTCGGGCGCTGTGAACTCGCTTAGAGGCATTACTGCTGCAGGTTGTGCTCATGAAAATGTGCCTAACATGATTTTGGAACTACTGAAAGCCACACACCTCACTCTATTAATCACCATAAAATGATTCCAAGAATAAAATACAATAAATTATTCTTAAGATCCTGGAACACTGCTTTTGACGTTAAATCAATTTCCACTAACGTACTTTCCATAAACAAGATAAAATAACATGAAAGTTATTCTAGCAAAGACCCTACTTATTTCAAAGTTAATTATTCCCTTTATAGTCTCACAGACCAAGTTTGACATTTAAAAGCATATCACCGTAAACGTGCTCACAAACTAAAGTCGTTTTGTCAACCGAGAAAATATTTTGTAAGGTCCTTTTATGAGTGGAGGAGTAAAGTAGATAAAAGTGGAATGGGCGACTGATGCCGAGGCGCCGAAAGGGTTTAATCAAAGCGAGACTGCCCCTACGACCGGGGATATAGTAAATAGTCCATTCTGAAATCCACACTCCCGAACAAATACCTATAGCTTACATGTGGGTACGATCTTTTTTTGTTTTTCATTTAATATAGTGTCTTCGTTGGGTGCGAAGATAGATGTTTCGTGGTGTCTATAAAATGCGCCGGTTCGTATAATGTACCGAATAGGTCTACAGATTAAATGATCAACTCGTAGTGAAGTATTCTTTTAAACAATATTCGCTTTAAATCTAAATGGACTTCGATAAAATATGTAAATTGCAAAAAAATAATACATCCTTCTGTAAACACAACAAAAAATTCACATCCGATTCTCTGAAAATGCTCTGAAGCTTATAAATATTTGCGAGAGTCGGCGAGTGATCCGCTAATCCTTCGAGTAGGTAGTATTAATCCGCTATCAATATATTCTCCATGCAACATTTCATTTGTATCCGATAAGTGGCTTACCATCATCGGATATCAGACGGATATGACATCACGCGAACGTGAGTGAATGAGTTTTAGATATAGGGTTGGTATCAGCGCGTGTGATCCGCGGTTGTTACCGTTTGGAATCAATATGATCTTTCTAGAAGACAATTCTCTAAGAACAAGTAAAATAACTTACCTAAGTATATATACCTACATATCGTTTTATCCAATAACTAAGTTGTTGAATTCAGATAGACATGTCGCTTAATGTTATTCAGCTGCATCCTGTTAGACTGTAAGCTGACCCCAACATAATTAGGAAAGGGTAAGGTACATGATGTTACAAAGAGCCCACCTACTCGTACTTATTTCATTCTTCACTAAAGGCACGGTTAGCACTCCATCAGATTTGTTTGTTAGAATTAATTCGTGAATTGAAATGAGAAATACTTAAAACAAACCTTTAACTTTTAAAATAGAGCCTTTTTTATGTCACCTCTGAATCTCCGGTATACGGGGTGGAAAGGACACCGACGCGAAAACCGTTACCACGTTTTCAGTACATCATTCTGACTGATGAAAAATTTATATGTGGATGGCTCAGAATGATGTACTGAATACGTGGCTACCGTTTTCGCGCCGGTGTCCCTTCCACCCCTTATGTATTCTCTGGTATACATCCAATCTTAATCCAGTCAATTATTAAAAATAATACCGAAAAACAGTACTTTTTGAACGTCAAAAAATATATAATATAGCTCCCCAAAACGCCCTTCACCGATGCCTAGTGTGTTTTGGAGATGAAGTGGGTGACTCATGATAAGACGACTACTAGAGAATTGTGGAAGAAGAAGAAAGAATAAATTGTGATAAGGACAGAAGAACGTAGAAAAAATATCAGAACGAACTCCCAGCAACACAGTCAGTTAGAAGAACATAAAACAGAAACAATAAATCATATTCTACACAAAAAAAAACACCGTAAAACGACCTCGTACACACAAAGTATGCCCCAGCCTTACCTACATTTATTGCTACTACGACGGCATTGTGCCGTGTCCAAATACCGTTAACATTCGCGACGGCACAATGCCCAGCCGCTCTGTGAGCTACACAAGCATTGCATTCACGATGTCCACTTCACACCGGTTACTTTGTATACTAGGAAAAGCTCGAAGGTGGAAACTAAACGTACCAAGCGGAATCCTCGACGTAAATTCTCAATTCTCACTGACAATTTTGTAGCTGTATGGAGCAGAAGTCAACGTCACATTCATACCATTTATGCTACCTTTAACCACATATCATTCCTACAGATGTCTGTCAGTTGTGTGACATTAAAGACGCGCATCGCATTGCACTGAATTTAAAGCGATTCGTCATTCTTCCTTTTTTAAAAAACGTTGACCCACACTAGGAATTGCCCCTGTATCGGGAGTGCGTTTACAAACATTTAAACTTACATACACAAACAGTCAAACCCGGAACCAAGACCTGTCAGTCTCCTGCCCTTAAGACGTTTTATTTGGAGTCAGCGCAACATGTCTTCTTCTACTATCACTTATCTTATCTTACTATCTTTTTAGTCGTCATCTCATCCTTTTCTTCTTTCCTAGCGAGTCTGATTTTCAAAGAATTACTATCGCCCATGCATGTAATGCCCTTCGTCCTTGCATGTAATTACCATCGTCTATGCATAATTATGTTACGGTTAGTGTGATTAATTGAGAATTATTAATAATTACCCATTATTATTAAGACGAGCGTGGTAAATTATTAATAACAACTGCTGAAAGTGATGAATTTCAATTTTATATTTACATTTACCAAATCATGAGGTAATTATTAATTATGATGGATTATTAATAATTTTCAATTTATCATACTTACCGTAACACATACACCAATTCCGAAACTTGTGTGATTATTAGAATATTTTTTTATACACTGTATAGTAAATAACAGCTATAAGAAACTCTTAATCAATCGCCGTCATGTCAGCCATAAGGGTAAGCCGCGTCATTCAACAGAAAACAAAAAATCAAGTTCTGAAAACGTTCCAATAATGTTAAACCGTTCGATTAATAGCAGAACCCTTTAGGACGTATAATGAAAACCTCATTAACCCCCGTGTAATATTGGTAGTCTTTGAAAACGGGCGCACAAATAAACCAAAATAATTGCTTTGGCTTCCACTCATTGCTCTCTTTTCGCTGTGTTTTATCGACGTACTTACGGCCTGTACACGACCTCAGCCGATGTGACTTGCGACGCGAGTTGCGTCCAGTGACACGAGCGTGTGTCTATTATTTGCTTCCTATGAGTATCTCTAAGAAATTTTTTCATTGATTTTCTTCGTAACACGCTTGAGCGTACTCTTGGCCTAGCGCTTCGGGCATGAACACACGATGTATAGTATAGTTTTCTATTTTGGAGTTGCTACTTCACAATGCTCGGACACAACTCCTGCAATTAACAATTGACAATTATTCGGATAGTAAAAACTGAGTATCATGTGTGTCCCGATCTTTATTAGTGACATACTTCTCAAGCGTCCTGTTTCTTATACAGGGTGTAAACAGACCCTTCACATAGCCGTCACCCAAGCATTCTGTACATCAAACTAAGTAACTTTACGCAAAAATTATTGCTGGGAATCGACTTTTTTTTTGGGTGAAAAATCACGTTTTAAGGTAGGACTCGATGGAAAGCAGTCAAAGCATTGTGCTGATGGATGGATTGAATAGTACGGGGGTCGTGGAGGTGTGTAAAGTAAAAATCTTACATTAAAAACATGTATTTAAAAAAGACTTAAAAAACAATATCTCCGTAACTAGAAGGTTCCCAGGTATGATCTAGAGCAAACAAATAATCGCAAAGACGGGGAGAACAAGTACCTTTCGGATGTGTTAAGGGTCTAATTACACCCTTTATAATAACATGTTCTAGAATAATATTAATCACATGTACAATAATGTACATATCTACATAAGTATTAACAGGGTAAATTCAAACTCACGACCTCACGGTCACCAGATTGCCAGTCATTGGTAAAGTCGGGAAAGTACTGATGCTCTATCCGTTCAAGAGCTCGAGACGCAATAACTTGGGAACATAAGTAGTTACCACCAGTTGTTGGCAACAAACTTAATTTACTTCGTCACTGCTTAGTACTTTTATTACGTAAGGGTCAGTTCACACCGAGACGTGAGGCGAAGCGACGCGCCGCGTACTTTTTAAAATAGTGATACATAATATAACTATATTTACTACCCAAAAGAGACACATTTTACTGAGATAATTCAAAAATGCCCCGCAACGTCGCACTACGCCGCGCTGCGACTCTAGATGCCTCGCCGTGTAACGCGACGCATCACGACGCAGTGCTTCGCCAGTAGGCGCGGCGTGCAAGAGCAACTCTGCGCTTCGCGAAGCCGCATGACGCCGCGACGCGCAGTTCGTGTTGCGGCAATTTTGTGTGGAGTTGATGCAGTTCAGTCGAATGCTCGAGTAAAACGACGTTGCGATGCGTCTCGGGGAGGCGCGCGCCGCAGCGCGGAACCGCTGCCCCCGTAGCATGACCGACCACCGTAGACAAGGATTTCTTTGACGGAAGAATCGACAAAATGACAGATTGTGTCGACGCAATGACAGATTTCTTTGCACTATCTGTCATTTTGTCGATTCTTCCGTCAAAGAAATCCTTGTCTACGGTGGTAATGCTACGGGGGCTGGCCTCTTCAAGCATCGTCGCATGGCATCGCTTCTCTGTGTGAACTAACCCCTAAGGAAATAGGTACTTACTATCTACTAAAAATAAACAAACTGTTCTCTGCAAAGGTTTAGTATATTTTCGACGAAATAATGATAATGTTGCCGCTGAATCATTATAAGCATAATTATTAACAGCGGTCATACTACTTAACCCAAACATTGACACAACGACCAGCTCACTGCTCAGATACCAATAATGTAAAGATTTTACAACCACGGATTCTGGGTTTGTGCCCGGTTGACGGCAATAGGCTCACCCCATATTACAAGGGACTTAAACATAAACGGCGAAATGTGAGTATAATTTTAGGTACACCTCTGCCTAACCCTTCGGGGATTACAGGCGTTATGTTACGTGTACGTAAAGTTGGTGTCAACAAACTTTCACGTAAATGTAATATTTCCTTTTAACTATTTCAGCATGGCAACGTGTTGAACGTGTTCATAAAACTCGTTATATTCCCATACTTGTTTGCTTCATAACTTTACCTTAAGGCAAATCATGCTACGGTTAGGTAGTTAGTATAAATTGCGTCTAAGAAATATTAACTTACAAAAGTTATCGTATAACATAGTAATCTATCAAGCTTACTAAGAAATTTTCGTCCTCCATCACTTATGTTGAATTGAAATTCACCGAGGTTGATGTTACATTTTATTTATTGAAATTTTGTGCCAAATAATGACTCTTATGTTACTTGATTATTCTTCTTCTCATCGTATCGATGTTCCTTCCATGTTAGACGGTGTGGGCCCAGTAGGTGGCCACGTTAATTGCAGCGGGTTGGTGGTTATTAATAAATAATAATAATAATTTAAGAACAGGCTAATCTTGATTTGATAAGGTTTGCTTTATAGTTTTTTCGAATAGTAACACTACTTACACTGAAACCTGTCAATAGTTACGACTGACCAAAATATATTACTAGACTAGCTATGCCAATCAGATTTGCTCGTGATTAAACCTAGACAGAAAAATGTAGGTAGAAATTGCAAACAAAAACAGATAACTGGTTCTCGAGTTATAACATAACATCACACCTGTAATCCCCGAAAGGTTAGGCAGAGGTGCACGTAATACTACACCCACATTTCATGTAGTAGGGTGCAATCTTAAACGGGCACCAAACCGTGGCTGCTACTGAAAAATTCCCAATGGAAAAACCCTATAACACTTTTGCCCGACTTGGGAATCGAACCCAGGACCTCGTGTCAATCTATCGCGCGTGCGACCACTCGCACACAGTGTCGTCCTTAGGGTCAGTTCACACAGAAACGCGATACGATGCGGCGGTCACGACAAACCAACGAAAAGAGACATGGCTACTATATTGTAAGATATATAATAAGGATCTAAGAAGTACTAAGTATAGGTAGTAAGTTTGTGGGTGTACTACAATAGGGTACATCTCTGTCTAACCCTTTGGGGATCACAGGCGTGATGTTATGTGTACAAAGTATTTCAGATAAAATCCATCAATCAGTTCAAATGTTATATTCTTACAAATTAAAGATATTATTTGATGTCTTTAGTGCCATTCATGTTTTCATAAGATAATTATTCAAAGCAATTTAAATTGACATCATTACTGTTACACTCTCATTTGTAGAAAATATTACAGAAAAGAATTTTCCTAATCACTTGTAATGGATTAAATTATTAATTGAATTAAATTGTGGGAATTGAAGAATTCTTTTAATTTCAACAACAATTATAGGTAAAACAATCGAGGAATTGATTAAAATATTTTTTTAAACCTCAAACGTATCAGTTCATAAGTATCCAAGTTCTAAAAAAGAGAATTATTGGAACAATCAAAATCAAGATACACGTCAACAAATAACATTTTAATTATTTGTTATTATAATAAAATTGTAGTATTCCCTTAACAATTAACAAAAATTAATAAATACAAAAAACTGGCATTATTAGGCGCTCGTAAGGCTGAAATTCTTCTGTTCTTCGTATTTACGGTTTTACGGTTTTAGACATTTATTTTCTCAAAAGATTTACAATCACTTACAGAGAAAATACAATATTATAACTATAAATACATTCATGAGGCCGATTTGCGTTGTGGGTTGGTACAATAAGTCAACGTGTATGACATTAGAATTTCGTAACAGTTTTAGTAAATTTAGTAAATAAATAATAATAAATTTGGTACTATTGACCACCACTCCTTCTAACCACTCGGGAGTTAGACGGCGTGATGTAAAAGCTGAAACAAAAACACCTCTAAATATCCAATCGAGAAAGACGTCAACGTCGTTAAGGATTCCAGAGAGCCGAACCTCAAGCGAACGAAACGTAATCCTGTTACAAACATCCCGGTGGCCATGCCGTGTACGTAAACACTGTGTCAGTACACTTAGTAAGTGTCACTCTGATCGTAAGCCATAGTGCCACTGTGCGATACACCAGTAGTGCACTGTAATATAATATCGGATGAGTCACATTAACGAGTTTATTGACGAGTGCGTAGTGGAGTAGTAGGAATGGAGAGTAAATATGCATGTTTTCTCAATTTGTGAAAATGGGATACGAGATATATTAGTGTAGATTGTAGTATATAGCATTAAGCACTACTGATCCGATTGAGATGAAACTTTGCAGGGTTCTATTGTGTACGCCCGCGAAGCATCGTGCCCGAAAATTCATACACCCAAACTACTTAAGTATTTAATTTTTCGTGGTATTGCAACGCATGCCGCGGGTACAGCTTGTGTTTTATATAATAATCAAAAACATCACGGTTTTCTTCCGAATTATGCACGGACTGGTGAGCTCTCTTGTTTTTCTTACTCCGTGTACGTACGTAGTGCATTGCGTTATAGCCTCGCCTCCCCAGAATTCGTTACACACATCTCCCAGAGGACCCCCACTTGTACAAATCTTGCCACATTCCGTCGACGTGAGAATTCCTTTACCGACTCGAATCTTTTTGGCACAGAGACGTTTTTATGTTCAATCGGTGAGAACGAGTCGAAGGGAAGCGTAAAGATGCTGTATAAACAGCTGTAAAACTGTATACCTACCAACGATCGCGTACTCAACAGTAATCTACATTATAATAATATGTGTTCTCACATTTGTGCAAACGTTGAGCTTTTTATACCAAATGTTCATTTATGTGAACATATAAAAATATTGTTATGTGAACACAAAACCAACCAAGTAGTAACAGACAAGTCATAACAAATCTTCAATGTTGACGTTCCCGGAAAAACCTTTTAAGATCTCTGATGTTTTATATTAAATCTCTCATTCACACAAATCTTAATGTGTTCTAATTATATCTACGGTACAATGTATGAACGGAAGACGTCAAAATACACTTTATATAATCCTTTGCCACTTATCTTCTGTTGGTAGCAATAAATCATCACGCGAAAATAATTCGGACCCAATCGAATGGAAGTGGCTGCCGTTTTGTTTACACGTGAAATTGAGTTTTTCGCTAAATAAAATTTGTTCGTGTATTAATTAACTTAGGTACTTGAACAAACATCGAGCCCGTCAACTACTCGAGCGGGTTATTGTTTACGAAATCGGCTTCATTTTTTAGACGCAGTGTGTGAAGGGCATTTTTGGAATAAGCGAGTTAAGAACGTGAAGAGAATATTGTATCAGAATTGTAGGACATTATTTACCCGAAACACAATACGTTAAGCGAAATAAAGTAAACATTTTACCTTATGGTATACATATAACTTTCTTAAGTTAGTTCCAACCTTCACATAAACAGGCTTAGTTATATCGGTAAAAAGTAAACAGAACAATGCGAATGGTCGATAAATCGCAGTGCTGATAACCTCAGGATATCATTGGCCACAACTCGACATAGCTCGCCCTCGATTGAACTCCAAACAAGTGAATCTCTGCTGTACCCGACCTTCCGAGACGCGCCCTCGAACAAAAGTGATATTTTGTAAGAGGGCAATCATTCAACCGTTTTACTCTCAGTTTGACTGTCTCTTTTACGATTTCTCTTCCACGTTTCCGTCAATAATGATACTTTTGGAATCACATACATATTTTGTTGAATGGTTACAAAGATGGAATCATCGCTGAATTTATTCAATTATTTTTTGTGAAAGCGTATTGTAGAGTGATTGGACCTTTGATACTTCTTTGTATTACTAACAAAACCTACAATTGGATCACAATTTTCAATAGGTAGGTACTTGGTTGGTTTTCCCTGAAATACAGGGTGGAAGGGGCACCGACGCGAAAACGGTTACCACGAATTCAGTACATCATTCTTCCCACATAGAAATTTTTCATCGGTAATTTAAAAAAAAAACAGGTGTTCCATACATTTTGATCGTGTAGGTATTGCACTTTTTAGGAAACAGTTGTTTTTTTTAAATAACCGTTGAAAACTTTGTGGGGGGGCTCAGAATGTTGTTCTGAATACGTGGTAACCGTTTTCGCGTCGGTGTCCCTTGCACCCTGTATTTCAGAGAAAACCTACCAAGTACGGCGCTGTATTGAGACTACCGAGGGATAACTTATGCCGAGAAGTGAGTACCCAATATAACCAATCCGTCTGTTAAACGTAAATCTTTTTTTATGGTTGATATGAAGATGGTGATACGACTACTGCATTGGATTAAAGACCTTTAAATCCGTGCAAACTGATCACCACCCGTGCATGCAGTTCAGTTTGTTGGTATAAAGACAACCATAGAACCTTATCAAAACTGTATGGAAACCATATTTTATCGATTTCGTTATGAAAATGAAGAACACGCCTGAATTACCTCAAGCCGAGTAATTCTGAGTAAACTATAACCCTCGTAAGGCGGGCTATGACAATATATGGGCAAATTGACATGGACCAATATCTGCGGCGAGCGGTGAAGCGGTCGGCCTGTGTCCATCGTTGGTTTAGCAATGATTCTGTAACTCCATGACATAACTCTGTTTCGATGAACCACTCGGTAGGTAAATCTACTTTGAGGTAACACACTTGACACATCTCAAACTAGTTCCTAGCCCAACACTGCCTAAATTAAGGTATGGTGGAGTCAGGCGTTACTACACGGACATCCATCACAGTAAAATGTTATGGAGATACCTATATTTAGTTTTAATTCAGCAAAACTAGATCCAGACTTTAATTTAGAATGCCTACCTAAGAACCCTAACCTTTATTCTTTTATTATGTACCTACTAAATAAGTTCTAAAATTTATTCTGGAAAATAAGTGTGTCGACGTGATTACTGCCGACAAACTCTTAAATATTCCCCAATATTCTTTTATTGTTTAATGCATAATGTATGTACTATTAAGATAAGATAAGATAAGATAAGTCTTTATTTGATTTAAAAATGGTATGATGGTGTTACAGTCTTATACAATGTCCACATGTTTAACTATACAGAATATCAATTGCATGCAAAATAATTATCATGTCAAAACAACAGTAAATATCAATTAAATCATTCAAATTATTAGATGGATATAATATTATAAAATGTCAAAGAAATCTTTAATGTCATAGAAATTATGTCCAATCAGCCACTTATACATTTGAGTTCTTTCGGAATTTTGTTGAAAATACGTACACACATCACAAGGCAGCTTTTAGCATACTTGGCTGATTTAGGATTATCCTTCGTTACAAGTCTGTGTGGATCCCTTATTGGCTTACCTATTTAAAAAAAATATTTAAGTAGTGTTTTTTAAGTATGCTGCTCCGCGGTACATAGTGCATCATAATTATCACACCTTCTGCATGTGCATATTTTTGCTGGGGGTGTCCTATATTCTACATTCAAGGCTGGATCTATTTTTTGCGGAATTAAAACTAAAGATTTTATTTACAAACCACAAATCTATATTAGTAATAAAAACATGTACAAGTATCAAAAGAGATAAGTGCCTAGAAGGCTGACAGCATTGCCACGTTGAATGGGATGCTTATTCTTTGGCCAAAAAATAGGCCCCCCTCTGGTCACGTTAAGAGTCGATCAATCGCTTGGCGATTTTCCGAAATACCAGGTGGGCACTCGGACCCGGGATCCCGGGTCCAATAACTACCAATTTTTGCAAACCTACCATTTTGCCAACAATGCCTTGCCATTAGGATGTTGAAGGAGTCCAAACCACTCAAGGAAATCACTTGTTATCAGGAACTTTTCTCGTCTGTTTAGCCAAATTATCGCAAAGCCGTAGACAGAATCTCAATTGGCCTGCCGGCCGTACTAAATCCGAAATGAGGAGCAGACGAACTCCTTCAAACATAATAGGGGACTTAAGAACAGCGAAGTTATTCCAACTGTTAAAATATTTGAGAACAGAATGTTTCATAACAAAAGGTTGTGGACCTAGAGCCTAATAAAGTTTCTTGAGTAGAATTTGAACTAACCAAACGGCCGGTCGGTGAATAAATTTAATTTGACAATGTCGGTCTAGTGGCATTTGTTAGACATGCTATTTTAACACGAGAAGAAAATAAAATGAAAAATGTTAAGTGGCTGCCACGTTGGTCTAGTTTTTGCAGGCGCGACGGCTGAGCATGAGGTCCTGGGTTCGATTCCCAGGTCGGGCAAAGTGTTATTGGGTTTTTCCATTAGGAATTTCTGAGTAACAGTCATGGAGTCTGGAGTTGTGCCCGCTTAATGGCAATAGGATCGCCCCTTATTACATGAAGCTTAAACATAACTGGCGAAATGTTTTAGGTGTACTATTAGATACACCTCTGACTAACTCTTCGGGGATTACAGGCGTGTTACGTGGCTATTTTATCCTGAACTTATATGAAAACGTAAAGTTTTTTTACAGTTTTCAATTAAAATACAAGGTTGAAGGAAACATCAATGAGGATAATAAATGCACTAACACTGGTTCAAATGCACAATATTTCTCTCAACGAATGTGAGTGATGAGATCTTACGGTGGGATAAACACTTTCTTTCCGCAATAATATGGGAAATATTTCTGATAATGTATTGCCTCCGAATATGTCAAATCATTGCAGAAAAACATTTCTGCACACGGAATATCAATGTTAAGAGGTATCTTATTCACGGTGGGTAGCAAAACTGTGTCAGTTAAAGATGAAAGAAAGACTATAGGAGTGCTTTTGTGCTTGAGATTTATTTGATGAACTTTCAATTTTATTTTGTCATAACAAAGGTAGAATGTTATAGTAAAATCTAAAAGCCTGTTGCAATCTATGTTTCCCTCATATTTCTATAGAATAGCTGGTAACACAAACAATTTCCATTTTTATTCCTCTCGATTTTTGCAAACGCAGTTCATGCGAAACTAACAAATAAAACATGGTTTTATGAAAAAACAGCGAGAAACAAGTGAAAAGAACACCATGTTCGGAAACTGCTCGAGGGCAAAACAAAACACGGTGCGCCTATCAAATTGATTCCAGCAAAACTTTGACCGCACTTACTTAATTTAGTTATTTTTGCTTAACAAATTGGCAATTGGGTATTCAAGAATCTCTCGGTTTTGTTGTATTTAAAGCCAATTATTAGGAAAAAACTTTCGGCCTGTATTTAAAAATGGCTCGTATTTTAGAGCTCTTAATGTTCCAATTGACGATATTTACAGAAATTCTCTGACTAAAATAAAAAAAAATAAAGTTCTAAGATATTTTACGGATTAGACATTTATAATGCAGTGGTTTAGGTTTTTCGTAGCAACTGCTACTGCGTAGCTTCGAAATAAAGCGTAGAAGCCTACGCCGTAACCGCAGCGCAGTGACTTTCGATACAGACTTTGAAGCCATTAATCAACTCTAATTTAGGTACCAACTGGCATTTCAAGCAGACTAAAACGTGTATTTTTTTCTAAAACATCAAATGCTAGATCCTACGCATTTTTTCTTTGAAAATAACTCGATTAAATGAACACAATGAAGAAAAACATCACTTTCGAATTTCAACAAAAAGTTTTATTCCTACTTGATTGTTAATAAAATTCTGAAATAAACCCCAAACAATATGGGACGATCTCGAAAACGCTGGTAATTTAATAGCTTAATATCTTAGTTCAATTTTCTGTTAGCGTACATTAGACTTACATAAGATTTTACGGCGTTCTACTAAAAACTGTCATAAAAACTTCTACTGTCAATGTGCTATAAAATAACAGTAAAGTTCGACTACTTTCTTTTATCCTTAATAGTCTTTCACAACAATGAAAACATGAGGCTTTGCCGCCACCGGACATTATGTTTGTATCTAAATTTGAATCTTTAATATCACGGTTTCCATTGAACCTCCCTTTTTTCCACACGATTTTCATGATGTTAGGGACTTGATTAGGTTGTTTCCTTAATTTATTATATTGCATTAAATATAAGTTCCAAAAAGGAAGGGCATTTTTGATATGCATTAATTAGCTTTATTTCTCGTATCTTCATTAACGTTTCTTTATATTACAGGGTGTAAACAGACCCTTCACATAACCGTCAACCAAGCATTCTGTACATCAAACTAAGTAACTTTACGCAAAAATTATTGCTGGGAATCGACTTTTTTTTTGGAATGTAAAATCACGTTTTACGGTAGGACTCGATAGAAAGCACTCAAAGCATTGTGCTGATGGATTGATTGAATAGTACGGGGCTCGTGGAGGTGTTTAAAGTAAAAATCTTACATTAAAAACATGTATTTAAAAAAAAACTTGTGAAAAAGTTGAAACTTTGACCCCCAATATCTCCGTAACTAGAAGATTCCCAGGTATGGTCTAGAACAAAAAAATTATCGCGAAGACGGGGAGAACAAGTGCCTTTCGGCTATGTTAAGGGTCTATTTACACTCTTTATGTATACCATTATCAGATTAGGAAGCAACCATGATCTCTTTTATGAGGGCTTTAAATTTATCATTAACCGTAAAGAAATTGATGAAGTCATAACTCATAGGTAACGGCTGACGATGACGAAATGCCATCGAGCTCGTAAGCAAATTTTATTAAAATTCCGTAGTAAGTAATCGTAGTAGCTGAATGGATAAGGATAGGGAGAAAAGAACGCACGTGGATAATTGATCACGTCTTGATGGGACACCGTGAGGAGGTCCCGGTCGGCACGCACCCCGCCCGCACCGCTGCCGCCCCGCTGACGCCCCGCGACCGCCCCGCATCCGCTCCGCACCCGCACCGCTACACGTTCCGCACGGCTCACCAGATTCAACTGATCTGTTATTGTTTTCCCAACATGTTTCCCTCAGACCGCTCTAATTAACCATAATAAGTATATTTTTTACCCGACTGAACCAAATGTTTTTCGTGTTTAACGTAATCTTTTATTCCATTTGTTGTTATATTGAGAAAGATCAAGTTTACTATAATTATTTCTGAATTAAAATATTCGGTTTAAGTCAAAAGAAATTGTTTGCTGTAAATGTGGTACAAAAGACTTGAAGCCGACCCTAACATAGTTGGGAAAAGGCTGCAAATGATGGTGATGGTTAAATGTGGTACAAAAGATGGTGGACCCTTCCCGAAGCCGTCAACCAAGCAATAAGTACATCAAACTAAGTAAACCTACGCAAAATTTGTGCTGGGAAACGACTTCTTTTTTGGGGTGAAAAATCACGTTTTACGGTAAAATTCAATGTAACGCACTCAAAACTTGATGCTGATGGCTGCTTTGAATAGTAAACGGGTCATGGAGGTAATTAAAGTAAAGTTAAAACCTTAAAAATTAGTATTTAAAAAAAAACTTGTGAAAAATTGGAACTTTGACTTCCAATATCTCCGTAACAAGAAGGTTCCCAGGTATGGTCCAGAACAAAAAAATTATCGCAATGACGGGGAGAACAAGTGCTTTTCGGCTTCGTTAAGGGTCTTTTTACACCCTTTATATGGTGCTTGCAAACATGAATAAACAACTTTATTGTTCTACAACGGTAACCTAATTGTTCTAAATTGTTATGGTTAAGCTCTTTCACAATGCATTGCACTAAATGAAATACTAATAGAATTCGAACAAATGTTCAATAACAGGGGCTGGCAAAGGTTTCGGACAGTCAGCCTATTGCACGTGATTCGGCGAAAACCGTACTGTAATTAATTACTAGGGCAACTACTAAGGGGTCGAACACACCTACCTAGTACCCAGCAACTAAACATGAAAACTTAACTGGTCTGAACAGGCCGAAATTCTCTTTTGACACAGAAAAGCACATTACGTAAGCTCAATTTACTAAACATTAGTAATTTATCAGAGCTGTCAAGTTAGGATATATTTTTGGCAAACATAACGGCCTTATATAAAATAAACAAAATGACTACACAGGGATTAATTTTTTATTGAATTTACGAGAGTTTGTGAACTGTGTGTTTAGCTAGAAATGTGTTGGGAATATTCAGGAATTGATTTTATTTTCAAATTGACGAGTAAATATGCCAGGTAAATGTATTATTCTTTACAAAAACAATAGTTATTTAAAATAAGTTCAGTACCTACGTGAAATGAAAAATGCACATCGTGTTATGACAACGATGGCACGTCGAATGTCGTCTCCATCACTCAACCAGTATGACAGACTTATACGAACGTTCGATGCGCCATGTTATCGCATGGGTTACGTACATAAAGGGTGTAAATAGAATAGGTGTGTGCCGAAAGCCACTTGTTCTCCACTTGTTCTCTCCGTCATTGCGATCATTTTTTTGCTCTAGACCATACTTGGGAACCTTCTAGTTACGGAGATATTGGGGTCAAAGTTCCAACTTTTACACAATTTTTTTTTAAATACATTTTTTTAATGTAACATTTTTACTTTACACACCTCCACATCGCCCGTACTATTCAATCCAACCATCAGCATTATGCTTTGAGTGCGTTCCATCGAGTCCTACCGTAAAACGTGATTTTTCACCCAAAAAAAAAAAGTCGATTCCCAGTAATAATTTTTGCGTAAAGTTACTTAGTTTGATGTACAGAATGCTTGGTTGACGGCTTCGTGAAGGGTCTGTTTACACCCTGTATAATGTAGCTCAGCAAAATCCGTTAGCTCAGTGAGCGCAGTGTGTAGGCTGTCTTACGTCCCAGTGACCACCGCTCGACAGCCCACGATAATGCCTCGACAAACTTACTGATTAAATTTCCGCACTAACCAATTTTAACTATAACTACGCAAACACATGAACCCTTACAACTAATTTCATAAATAAACTCAACTAAATATAGATAGTACAACAGATCCATGCTATGTACATTGTATCTTTGTGGTAGGTAGCAGGAATGTTATAGAGCTCCGTAACCGTAACCGAAACTGTCGGATATCCGAAATAAAAATATATCCGTAACCGTAACTGTATCCGTTTCACAAGTTTCGGTTAGTTACTTACCTACATGACTGATTATAATACCAAATGATAACCTAGACTAGATAAATAAAACCAAATTATTACATACTATTTGTGTTTATATTTTACTTCAATCTAATATCCGTAACCGAAACTATCCGAAACTAACGGATAATCCGAAATAATCAGCAACGATGTACAAGTCTGACACTCCCTTCCACTCCGCCCAGAGTGGGGGATCATTTGATGATTTCCCATTCGAAAAAATTGTTAAAAAAAAAAAACCGAAATAATTACATATCCGAAACCGATATAATTTTATTCTTATATCCGTATCCGTATCCTAATCCGAAATATCATATCCCATCTCTGGTAGGTAGGTATCCTGCACTCGACCCGAAACTATTACGTGCTGTCAAAACTACTGTATTTGTGTCTCTTTGATCAAACCTGTTGATGTCATCCTAAGCAATTTCAGTAATCGAGCTAAGCAGCATTCTTTAAATTGCTTCATAAGTTTACAAGTCATCGATTCAGTGTGAATCTGACATACCTAATTAAAAGAAAATATGTGTAACCTATAGGTAAGCAATATTTAACGAACAAACATTAATTACTTGCATCTTTTAATTACACTAAACCGTCAGCTTGTTCATTTAAAGCATTTTAATTAATGTACAGTTTATTATATTAAAATATAGTAAAATTAATTGCGAGTTGCAAGACACGAGATGTAGAATTCAGCTACGGCCCAAAGAGACGATTCAAACAAATCAAGATTCATTTCGCGTTGCGAAGCCATTGAAGTTTGCTTTCAGCTACCGTTCGCAAACGTTGACAAATATTGTACATCTGTCAAACGACAAAAATATATGGCCAACAATGCAGGTTTGCTGGGGACAGAAACTGTAACCACGAATTGAATCACAGATTTCAATAAATATAAGGTTCGAAATCAAATGATTTATTCACCTTAATAGAAGCTTTATGTTGAACTCTGAATTTGATTGAGAAAGTAAGGCAACTGGCAAGTGAAGAAGCGAGAGGGCTTTTAAAACGTCAACAGATTCGAATGCTTTATAGCTTGATTGCCTTTGTTTGCATTTGTGGAGAACGAGTCACGTTAGCGGAAATCAAATTTAAATTTAAGTTAGTAGCGCTATCTGAATTATCATTTGCTTAGCGTAATGCCCTCTGCTCCAGCTGTCGGGAAGGTAATTAGTCAATAAGCGGGGACCTTATTGGCTGTTTACTGCTGAGAATCCTCTTAAAAAGTTCTTAGACTAAGATAGAAAACTCTTTGCCAGGAACTCATAATCTTAAAAGTTAGATGACCTTATTTATTTGAGGCAACAATTAGCTGAGAATGTCAGTCACTAAAAAAGGTTCAATTCACCACTAAACATGTAAGCTGCAGTAAGCTATATTATTGCAATTTGTATGTATATTTATATTTAGTGTGCAACAAATAATAAGAATAGTGAAGTAATCCAAAAAAGGCAGAATACATAAAATATTAAGGCCAAACAATCCAACCCAGTAAATTCCAAATATATCTAATCGATCTTAAAATTAACATTGATCATTATAATAAGCTTCAATGAACACATCTTGCTTAACCGATTCATCGGTACCATTTTGATAACCGGAATAATTTTGTAATACCTTCTATGGCACGCCGCAATCGCGGCGGTGAGACCCCTCTTTGAGGAGTGGCTGGATAGGCGTCACGGCGTCCTGACCTACCGCGTGACGCAGGTCCTCACCGGACACGGAAGTTTCGGGAGGTACCTGTGTCATATGGGGAAGGAGGAAACGCCTGGGTGTCACCACTGCGAGGACCGCCCGGAGGACACGGTGGAGCATACGGTGCAGGACTGCCCCGCTTGGGCAGAGCACCGCCGTGTCCTCACGGCGGCGATAGGCGGAGCCCTCTCGCGCCCGGCATTGGTCGAGGCCATGCTGCGGGGCGAGACGGAGTGGGAAGCGGTCGCCTCCTTCTGCGAAGCAGTCATGCTCGCGAAGGAGGAGGCGGGCCGCGTGAGGGAGAGGACAGCGTCCTCCCTCCACACCAGCCGCAGTGGTAGACGCCCACGGCGCCGGACGTCGGCAGACGATCTCCGGCCACCGTAGGCGCGGGCATGCGGGCGGCGAGTAATGGGCGACTCGCTGTCCGACCATGGACCATGCCCGGGTCGACGGCGCGTTGTGTTCCACGCGCGCCTCAAAGAGTGTCAGCATAATGACGGGGCCCCCCTCTAGAGGCCCAAAGCCTGCCGGGGTCGCGGGACTCATAGAATTACCGTGACCCTGGAACATAAAGGGCTACTGAAGGACACCGTGGATTTTAGTCAGTACAAGTCTGACAGTCCCTCCCGCTCTGCCCTGGGTGGGTGGACTCATTTGATGATTTTACCACGTTAAAAAAAAAATAAAAAAAAAAAAATACCTTCTATTGCCACGGAAAGAAGAAATTCCTAGTTTTTGCTCGTATGACTTGGAAACAATTTTAGCCAGTCAGCAAGATAGTGGCATTTCAAACAAACTTTCAAGTCGTTTTTTTCGAAATGACTAAACCGATTTTAATGAAACTTCATTCGCATTAGCAAGATACATAGGTCTAAAAAGTTATCAGAGAACATTTTGTAACCCGACAGAGTGAAAACTCTTCACACAAATGCGCAATGACAGTTGCACTATTACTAAGCGAGGCAGTATGAAACTCGTTTTCCATCAGAAAGATCATCATCATTCTCTTGCCTTTATACCAATTCATTTGGGATTGGCGCAACATGCCTTCTTCTTTCATACTTCTCTATTACTCGTTTCGCATTAATTCGCATTATCGTTTACACAGTCCATCCCAAAGATATTGATTGAAAACGAATTAAATTGGTTTCAAGTCAGTCTGCTAAGCCTGCATTACATTATATTATAAGCGGAACGGATTAAAATGTATACCTACTAGAATCCAGCGGTAGCCCTTAATCCTAGGATTACAAAGCACTAGGTATATGCATTGGATGTCTAGATAATCTTCCGTACAAGCTCCTTTGCTTCCGCAACTAATTTGATTCGAGAAGCGAATATATTTTTATATTTATTGTGTTAGGTCGAGGCTTTGGTCCAGCATTGGGAATTGATGGGCAAGAATAGAAGAAGGGTAAAAATAACCTACTTTTTGGGTTAGGACACTAGCAGTTTTTTTAAGATTTTTTACTTTGTATTTCTTGCCAATTAAATGGCAACCAACCCAATAAAAGGCGAATCGAAGTAAATGTATTGAGTCTTCCATTATTGGTCACATCTCCACGATGCTTTGAATTCCACAAACGTATCAAGTTTACCACTGGCATGAAGGGTCGCGGTCTTGAGCACTGGTAGAAAACGCAATGATACAAACTTTAACCATTGTTTGTACAACATTGAATGAAATATTGTTTTATTGTAAACGATTGGTTGAAATTCAAATTTTAAATAGGTCACAATAGATATTTTTGTTAATTAGTGTTGATGTTTTGATAGGATTATAAACGCCATTTTATTCTAAAATTATTTTGCACTAAGTTATTGATTGATAGTAAATCTATTTAATGATTGCCAGTTAAACATTTGTATCTACATATGTGACAATATAATAAAGCGTATACAGAATTAAAATGTATAATTTGAAACTGCACACATTTCATTATAAATAAGAGGCTTAACACCGCATCGCGTACTGAACAATAAACATTTTCACAAAACAAAACAAAACAAAACGAAACATACTACAGATTTATCACCTAATACAATATCTAGGATTAGTTCAATGAGAGCGGCAATTGTTTAGATAGCAAAGGTAACTATTTGTAGCATTTAACTGTCAGGGAAACTTGACTAATGAAAAAGCACCTGAAGTAGTGCTCACACCGAGCAATTTATTGCGAGCACTTAGCAACCCCCGAGAACACGCGTTAAGTCAGATAGTAAAGTGCCCTCTTGCTTGAACCAACACTTAAAATATTTCTTCTTTATGTCCACGCCGAGCTAAACGGTTAAGCGCAATAAAATTTGGTCTAGTATTTTCTGGGTTTAACCTTCCCTTAGACGAGGAGTGGAGGGCTTTGCCCTGGAGTGCGACAGAGCAGGATAGGAGAAGAACCTTCCATACAAAAAGTCTGATAACCAGTCTTACCATGGAATATACTATTACCCAGTAACTGATGTGTTGAGGTTAGATAGGCAGACGCTGTATATAAAATACTGTTATTCAGCTCCAGAGGGTCCTTCCATACGAATGTCAGAGGAAATGGTTTATAATGCTGTCATTCAAAACTGATACGCTGTAGTGAAATGAAATGAAACTGATTTTTTGAAAGCCTACCAACATAGGCACCGTTTTCAGCGCAGTTATCAAAAATGATAAAGAATGATGCTGAAACGATTGACAGTCTGGTGCCATTTTAGTATAATAAATCAAATCTTCATGGCAGCATAAATTCTATTTCTATTTCGTTCACCAAAAAATATAAATCACGAATATTTTCAGAGAATATATTGAATAAATGACATTTAATATTAATATTACCTACGCCTAAATCCTTTGGGTGTTAAGTCAAAATACAATGAACATTCTCGAATCAATTTACATAATACACGTAGCGTGTACTTGAATTTAAAAATCAGCGACGCAAGAAGAGATTGTGAGATAAAGTTATCCCGCTTTTCATCCCGGTTTTATCCCGTATTCGCCGCTCATATGCAAAGTGACGGCCAAGCAGAGTCTGAATCTGACATAAAATGCACGCTAAAGGGCGCACACTAGCAAATATTGTACTTACCTATTCGCAAAGACAACGTAAAATGCTTGCATTTCAAACGTTTCTCGTCTTAAATATTCTTTTTAAGTAGCTGTTTATCCTGTTTTAGAACGAAACGTTTTGATGTAAGATTTGATTCCATTTGAGGAATTTCTAGGGTGATGTTTCTATGTAAGCCGACGTTTCTCAGTTTATTGAAATCGGATAAAAATTAAATATAAGTACAAGTCTTTAAAAGCCTTCATTCAAATTCTTATTGCTTAGATCTAGTATTCTAAGAACAGGCTTGTCTTCCCAGAACTGGTTAGGTTAGGTTCCAAATCCGAGAGTGAGTTTAGTTTTCTAAGTTCCAACATAAAATATAACCTGCACATTTGTGGTTCCTTTATTTACTTTAGGGTTGTAAATGCAAAAATTTAAACAGAAAATGTTTGTGCATACATAAATGTTTATGAAAGTTTCACGTAAATACCTACTTCACCAAAAAATACGAAATACCGTTGAAATACAAAAATGTTTAAAACTGTACACATCAACATTTCAAGTGCCTCGTACACCACTCGGTACACGTTCAGTACAAACATACAGGTATAAAGTATTTATTTTTCTCTCATAAATGTAGTTAGATTTTGCTATTACAGCCTGATTGCTCTCTTGAAGCTCTTAGGCGAATGTAAAGTTGTTAACTTGATGCCGGGCGCAGTGTGGAAGCTCCCTAATGTTTGTTTTTTTTTTTATATTCAATACAGTGATTCATGTATGCAATATTGAAAGTTGGCAGGTCGTTAACAATTTTTGTTAGGGATTTTTACACTACTCGATATGTAGGTATGAATTTTATTTTTTCAGAGGTGTGAATGAAAAAGTTGATGAAATTTCAGGTGTTCTGTGATCCAACGTGATATTTTCTATTTGTCCCGCGAACAAATAAATGACTAATAATCATACATTTACCTGCAGGTAGATGAATAACTATAGCGAACTAGTGATGCCTGGAGCGAGGAACCCGGGTTTCTCAGATTAACTTTAATTATGTTCACATCTTGCACTGAACTATGGTGTGTTAGTTTGAAGATAATCCAAAACCCCCGTTTCTGAACAATTTAATACTTATTTTTAATTTAGGTAAACGATACATTAAACTGGTAGATTCTGAATAATCTAGGTCATAAATTAAAATCAATCAACTGAAATTAGTAGGTCATAATATCAAGCAACAAGTGATTAATAATAACATATCTGTCACCATTTAAAGCGATAATAGCCAATAACAATGCGATTTCATTAGCTGCAGACAAGCATATATTATTTGCATTTAGAGTAATTGAAAAGGTAGAATAATATAGAATATTTATTTATTTTACACATAGACATAACATAACATCACGCCTATAATCCCCGAAGGGTTAGGCAGAGGTATACCTAATAGTACACCCATATTTCGCCAGTTATGTTTTTTAAATCCCATGTCATAGGGGGCGGCCCTATTTCCATCAATCAGGCACAAATCCAGACTCCGTGGCTGTTACTGAAAATTCCTGTTGGAAAAACCCAACCACACGTTGACAGACCCGGGCATCGAACCCAGGACCTCATGATCAGCAGTCGCGCTGGCGACCATCATTGTTTTAAGTTAAAAAGCATCACCACCTACCATCACTTTGGGTGGCTTTACAATAATTCTTAATGATATTGAGTGTCCAACAAATATTATATCAATAAACCAAGATTGAACCAAAATAATACCTGAACAAAATTAAAAACGGCAAGGCAAACTATGAACAATTCGAACACTGTTTTAAGCTTTCACGGTTTACAACTAAAGGAAAGAGAAAGAGGGTAGATAGATTTGTCTGCTCTTAACAATTTATTTTCCATCCACCCGCATTCTCCAGTCAACTCGCGATCATGGCGCTTGCAACAGCGTCGAAATATCGGGAGCTCAAAATAATGAACAATCACGGAGGATATCCCGTAAGTGACAGTATAAGTTTATAAACAATTCCTTCAAAAGCTGATATTTAGAGCAGCCCAAACTTGCACATATTCCTAAGATGGTAAGGAAATAGCGCATTCACTCCACGCTTCCTCCTCCACTGCAATAGCGGAAAACGAAAAGCATTCTAGACGTCCACCAGACAGAAAAAGAAAATTTAACCAAAACTAAATCTCTTTGTAAGTTCAATTTCGCTCTCAAAGTTGCGTGAGAACGAAAATTGCACTAGAAATTACTCGAGAATACGTAAAGATATTCATTCCTTTTGCATTTATCCTATCCCACTTTATATAATAATATTACAAATGCGAAAATTTGTGAGGATGGATGGATGGATTTTTGTTACTCTTTCACGCAAAAACTACAGACCGGATTTGGATAAAACTTGGCACACAGGTAACCTGGATTAACACATAGGATACTTTTTATCCCGGTTGTACGATACCGTGGGACAATTACCGAACCTCATGCAGGCAAAGCCGCGGGCATAAGCTAGTAATATTATAAATGCGCAAATTTGTGAGGATGGGTGGATGGAAGAATTATTTATGCAAAAACTACCGAACGGATTTGGATTAAATTTGGCACACAGATAGTTCATAACCTGGATTAACATATAGGATTCTTTTTATCCTGGAAGAACGATCCCGTAGGAAATTCCCGAACGACAAGCGGTCGAAGCCGCGGGTATAAGCTAGTATCGACATAAGTATTTTGTTACTAGGATATCAGAATTGGAAAGAGATGGTTCTTACGTTTATTCTCTAGTGGTTTGCAAGTGTTCACTTAAATTAAATATGGCAATTGGACACAACTGGATTGTTGGTTACGCTGTACAGACGAAGCTTGTTTTAAGCTTTCACGGTTTACAACTAAACTTATACTGTCACTTACGGGATATCTACCGTGATTGTTCATTATTTTGAGCTCCCGATATTGTGGTTTGTTTTGTCAACCCGCGATCAACGGCGCCGAAATATCGGGAGCTCAAAATAATGAACAATCACGGAAGATATCCCGTAAGTGACAGTATAAATTTATACGAAGCTTAGTCGTAAACACGAATACGGTAAAGCTAACACATAACATATTCTGTTTTCTTTCGCTAGCAGATCAGCGAGGAAGCAATATGTGTATCTGTAATTACTGTGGCAAGTAACGTCTCTCCGTAGTGAGTTGTGCTTTCCGCCGACGAATGCGGTTAAGCGAAATTATGTGTTGTACGTGTCCCCCGTTCCCTGTCGCGTAGACAGAACTAATTCTAGATATCCGTTTTTGCTGCTTTGTGTAAACAATTCCCCTTTTAACTCGACCATCGTATTGCGCAAGTGAACTTGACGGAATTATTTTGCTAGAAATTGTTTCAAGTTTTAATCCGCAGTTCTCAATTAAGGATTTCCTGTTCGAAATACGGAAATTATTTAGAGACAAATCGAACCCAGAATTTGTATTTCGTTCGTTTATTTGTTCGGGCACTGCAAATCTTCTTCGTTTATTTCTTATTTGTATTGTTTGCTACGTTTAAAAATAGAATGAAATAGGATACGATCCGATACGATGTATTTATTACTATCGACCAACTATCTCGCTATCAAAATTAATATCCGTGTGAAGGATATGTTACATTGATCATGACATAAGTCTCTGTTTCAGATGCTGCGCTTGTTTTATTGCAATCTATCGGTGCGGGCGGCAGCTGCTCGACTGCTCCCCTTCCGGCGCTCGGCAACTCTCCGTAAGGCACGTTATCCACCTTCGCGGTGCAGGAACATTTCTCTCTAACGTTGTATTCGCTGCAATATCGGGGATAATCCCCGTTTCTGCAACTTGTGTCGGCATTTTCCTTTTTTCCGGGAAACCGTACGCTACTACATATCGATAACACGTTGAAACAAACAGAATAGGGATGTTTCCTGAAAAAGTCTAATTAGTCCGTCAGTTAGATTATCGAAAAATATTGGACACGTATTTTTTCTTTTTTCACGAAAACTAAAAACGAAGACGATGCAGTGCGTCGAAAACTTGTGTGACGTCATACTTCAGTACACTTTTTACCGAAAAGTGACGTCACAGGCCCCCACTCATGATCTTTGATGCGTTTTATCTTCGTCATTTTTTATTGATTTGATAAAACAAAAAATACGTATCCAATATTTTTCGATAATCTAACTGACGGACTAAATAGAATCATATTTTTTACACAGGAAACATCCCTATTAGCCGAACGTTGAACCTGCACGAACTTTTCTCATCTTACATCTGTATACATTACGAAAACATAACAACAACTATATTTTGGACAGAATGTTCTGTCCTCTAATAAAAATTCCCTTTATGTACCATAAAATCCCAGAACCCTTTGAGACAAAAATGGAAGTAAAAACACGTAGACTCATAAATATGTGACCGCAGTGTCCGAGTGTAGTTGTTTAAAGTTACAACCCGACCAGAAACATAATTATTAAGTTGAAACTACACTTCTTTAGGGACGCGGACGGGACGGGACAAAATCTTCAAAGCAATAAAGATATCTCGGCGTGAGATACCATCGTAACGACTTAAAAACTATGTACAGTAAACACTTAATCTTAATTTAAATACATAGTCCGGACTGTTGGAGGGAAATTATCCTGGATAAATACTACTACTTTTCAGTTTAAGAGAATCTTCTTTCTTCGAGTGAGTGATTAATCCCAGATTTGGTTCCCTTCTTCGGAACAAGCTAGGGAAATAATTCACTTGAATTGGGTTTCAACATTTATAAATTAACTAGTGACCCGCCCTTGCTTTGCACGGACCCAATCTACATATTTGGCGACATGTCAAAACATGGAGATTTCTGTGATATATCTAAGATAAGCAGTAATGTTTTATACACACAAGCCTTACATAATAAAATATCTAAATAATGGTAAAAATTACATAAAACGTAACCGATAACTAAGCGGACACACAGACAGACACGATAAACGAGTTTGCTGTATACCATTTATATAATTGATGTAAATACGTCCAGTTCATTTTATGAAAACAAGTAGGTATTAATATTTTTTAATTAGATACTTGTACGCGATAAGAGAACAATAGATTTGATGTGGAAATAACCAAACCCGATTAGAACTAGTTTCAATTAACGATGAAGCATAAATACGGGTTTGTTAATCCTATTTAATTATACAAATGACTGACTATTTATTAATGACTATCGGAAATTGTAAATACCTACCTAACGCAATTATCATTCTAGCCATAACATCACAACCCTATTTCCAATATTCAAATAGGGATGTTTCCTGAAAAAATCTAATTAGTCCGTCAGATAGATTTCCAAAAAATATTGGACACGTATTTTTTCTTTTTTCACGAAAACTAAAAATGAAGACGATACAGTGCGTCGAAAACTCGTGTGACGTCATACTTCAGTACACTTTTACCGAAAAGTGATGTTACAGACAGGATCTTTGATGCGTTTTAACTTCGTCAATTTTTATTGATTTGATTAAACAAAAAATACGTTTCCAATATTTTTCGATAATCTAACTGACGGACTAAATAGAATCATATTTTTTTTTTACACAGGAAACATCCCTATTATCAAATGGTTATTTAATAAATTAATCACATTCATAGAGACATACCATTATGTTATTGCAGGATTGCTTATTAATTTAAATGTATCTAAAAGAATATTGTTTTTGTATTTATTATTATTATTCAATATGTAACTCCTAAGCGCTATCGTGACTCTTAAATAAAACACCACAAAAACAACAATCACACACGCTTACAACTGCCTGTAATACAATTAAAATCTCGCATAAACATAAGGAAAGTGTTCCTCCTTATTTGCCTTGCCTCAATCTTTCGTAAGAATACAAAAACTCACTAGATAGGTTTGTCTGTTTGTTTTTCCCGCCTGAGGATGGACAGCGCTTTTGAGGCCGGCCTGAACAACTGGCGAGATTGCCTGGACGAAGGCTGATTCGAGGTGGCGCAGGAGAAGATTACCAGGTCCAAAAGCCAAAGGCTGTGAACGTCAATTCAATTCAATTCAATTCTTTATTGCATATCACATGTGTGTAACAAGATCTTAAAATAATAATATAGTTCACATGGTTTATACAATATTGACAGTAGCATTTAAAATAACCAACATTAATTGAATAAAATAATAATAAATTCATTTAAATAAGTAAATAATGTCACAGGCTATAATAAAAAGATAAAATAGAGAATAAAAAGTCGAATAAAATAAAAGTCAAATACATATTGTCATTAAAATAATAATCAAAATATAATCGTGTTAATAAGATAATAAACAAAAACAAAAATGTCAATATAATACAATTATAGACAAATACATCATGTCATTAAAATAATAATCAAAATACAATCATGTCAACAAGATAATAAGTATCAAATACAAAAATGTCAATAAAATAAAAAAGAACAAAATTCAATAAATAAGTAGGTAAGTAGTAAAAGTCAATCCAATTTGAAATCATCATTAAAAAAATCATTCAATGAATAATAGCACTTGTCAATTAATAGGTTTCTGACTTGTTTTATAAATATTTTGTCATTCTCTTCCATCCTTATGTCATTAGGAATTCTGTTGTATATTTTTATTGATGTAACGTGGGGGCTATTGCTGTGTAATTTTAGCTTTGATTGCGGTATTACGAGCGTGTTTTCGAATCGTGAACGCGGTGTATATCGGCGAGGCTGGTCTGAGATTTTAAAAAAGAAGTTTGGATACTGTCTCACATATTTACAAATTTCTAAAATATAAATCGATGTTAGAGTTAGAATGTCCAGTTTCTTAAAATGTGGTCTACAACTTTCGTCGTTTTCAATTTTGATCAATATCCTAACACATTTTTTTTGCAATATAAACAACTCGTTGACATCAACACTATTTCCCCAAAGAATCATTCCATACTTAAGCCATGCGTATGCATAAGCGTAATAAGTGGATAGGGCAGTTTTTAAATCTGTTGATTTTTTGAGCTCACTTAGTGCATATATAAAACTAGATAGCTTTGATTTTATTTTTTGTATGAGTGCTTTCCACGTCATGTGAACGTCTAGGTCCAGCCCTAACAAGGTAAAAGTATCTACACATTCCAACTTGACACCTTCAAACGTAAAATTGATATCTAGGGGTTTTTTTGATAAGGCATTGCATAATTTTGGTTTTCAAGAAGTTTATTTCTAGGTTATGGTCTTTCATCCAATTTTGTATAGTTAACATAATATTATATAAAGTATCATGTAGGCGTTGAAAGTCATTACAGGAAGTCATTATTGAGATGTCATCAGCGAACAGTACGCACGATTCCGTCATAACTTTGGGGAGATCGTTGATATAAATTAAGAATAATAAACACCCTGCAACACTACTTTGATGAATTGAATTTTAACACTGAGCGCATTTGAACGTATTCGGCTGAGTTCCCCAGTGTCATGATCCCATTGGTCAATTTCTACGTATTGTTCTCGGCTTTGTAGGTAGGATGCGAACCATTTATGAGTTATTCCTCTAACACCGATTCCGTATAGTTTGTCAAGTAGAATATTGTAAAGTACCTTATCATAAGCCTTTGTCATGCCAAGTAAGATTCCAATCGCGTATTTTTTATCATTTAAAACTTCCGGTATTTTTTGCGTAAATTTAAAAGTTGCTAAAATTGTGGATCTTTTTTTCCGAAAACCAATTTGAGATTCATCGAAAACATGAAATTTTTCGCAGAAATTATAAACGTGTTTGCACATTGCCTTCTTGAAAATAGATGATGTTGGTAGTAGTGCAATTGGACGATAATTATTTGGGTCAGACTTCGAGTTTTTTTTGTGAACCGGTTTTATAATTGATTTTTTTAACGCGTTTGGGAATATCTCTTCAGAAAATGATTGGTAGATTAAAGTAAAATGGTAATGAAAGTTCTTCAGCACACGTTTTTATTAATATGGGGGGTAATTCATTTAATCCGTGACTATGTTTGCCCTATAAGTGTTTTATTATATTTTTGATTTCTTGCGGTGTGGGTGGATGTAAAAACATAGTGTTAACATTCGGTCGGAGCACAAGCCGGCCGCGTGGCTCTGAGTACCCACTATGCCTTGTTTGTCCTACTGATGCAAAAAAATCATTGAACGAGTTAGAAACTTGTTTTGCGTCGGACGTTAGTTTATTATGGATTGTTAATTTAATTTTTTGTTGTGTCTTAGTTAGTTTTTTATTAGTACGCTCTTTAATTATTTTACACATCGATTTTGTTTTATTGGTTGAGTTTCTGATTTTCTTAATAAATTGTATTTTTTTTTATTTATTGACTATCTGTTTTAATGTTTTTTCGTATATTTTATATTGTTTTGTTAATACAGGATTATTGGAGTAGAAAGTAAGAATTCTTAACTACCGTTTATTTTTACATGATATTTTAATGCCTCTTGTCAACCAATCCTTTCGTTTGTTTTGATTTAGTTTTAATGGGTATACAGTTATTTAATATTTTAAGTAAAAGCGTCTCAAATGAGTTGTAATTTTCATCCATGGTTTTATCCGAAGTTATTATTAAGTTCAAATTAATGTCTTAATGCAAGTTCAAATTTTTCTATATTGTTTAAATTAAAAAATCGTTTTTTTTTGTTTTCCATTCTTTGCATTTAGTCGGCATGGCGTCTTGTTTTTTAAAGTTTACTATAGTTCCTTTATGATCAGAAAACCCATAATCGTGTACCTGAGAAATTATTAATTCGGACACAAAGTTTATAAATACTAAATCAAGGCATGTTGAAGTGGTTTCTGTCACTCGTGTTGGTTTTTTAATACATTGGATGAAATTATATTCTAGCATTAAGTTTATTAGTGTTTTGGTTTGTAAGATATTTTCCAGAATATTTACATTGAAATCATCATATTTCTTTAGTAGAAGTTCTAGAATAAGTGTTAACTGTCTATAAAATACGTCAGGCTGTCTGTTGTTCCAATATAAAATTATAAGTATAGTTTTAAGTTTAGGCAATTCAATGGCACATACTTCTATTATGTATTCTACCGACTTATCCATAATATCCTTTCGCTCAATAAATTCCAAGTCGTCTCGCAATAATATGCATACACCGCCGCCTTCGTAGTTCTGTCGACAGTATGGCGAAGCGAGGATGTATCTATTGATGTTAATTAATTATTTCTTTCCTTGTGATAACCAAGTTTCCGACGAGCAAAATGCCTGGTAGTGTCCGTTGTTTTCGTCGAGAAATGCTTCTAATAAGTGTAGTTTATTGTTGATACTTTGCATATTTTGGAATAATACTTTGATGTCAATATCTTGGGTGACGAAAGGTGCAAATTTCAGTTGTGTCTGTCCATGGGTTATTGGTTTCGTGTTCGTATATATTGTTAGTGCTTTCGTTGGGAATGTCGTCAGTGTGTTGAATGAAGTCAGTTTTTTTTTGTTTCGTCGTTTTGTTTTGTCGTTGCAGTGAGTTCTTGCCGTCGGCCGTCTACTATTAATTGATTATTTTTGATGATCGCGTGGTATCCCCGTTGTCTTGCTAAGCGTAGGTTTTCGTGTAAGGTCTTTTTTTGTCGGAGAGCAGTGTCATTTAAGTATTCAGAAAAAAAAGAAAAAAAAATATTGTATGAATATGAAAGTCCTGTATGTTTGAAGTACATTGCGCCATCTAATACATATTTCGTCATTCGTTTGCTTATAAGCTCAATAACGTTGTTGTTGTTTCTTCCTATTCCTGAAAGCCCCGCAATATATCCAGTCAGGTCAACATTTAAGATGTCTTTGAATGCTTCAACAATATCGTATTGTTGAAGCATTCAAAGACATTCTATTTCGTTTTCTGATTCTTGGTCGTATTCTGTAAGTCCAAATAGTACAATTTTTTTATTATAATTATCCTGTTGTGGGTACCCTATTGTTGTTATATGTTGGTTCAGCCGTTTGCTGAACGGATTTGAATGAAATGTGACACACGGAGGACATAGGATACTTTTTACCCAGGTAGTACGTTCCTGTGAGATAATTTCCGACCTCTACATACGAAGCCACCAAAATAATCCTCACCAAAAGGTCGTACCAAAATAATCCTTCAAAATTTTTGAAGAACTGCAAAAAGATACAACAAGAAAGGTATAATTTCCTTTGCTAGCAGCCAAGTCCCGCTGTCCTCGTCACAGAAAGTTGTCTGTGTATGATACACTGAATAAGTATATAAAAAATGGTACGTCTGCGCGTGACGTTAGAATTGCATCTGCAGTAAAAATGTGTATTCGTCTTGAGCTGCGGAGCATTGCATAAGAAAGGATGCTTTTATATTTTCAGTGGGGCGGCGTGCCCGGGACACGGCCCCACTCTGCCTAGAATTTTAAGGCTTGTTGTTACATTCGCTTTATGCATTCACTTTTATACAAGACGTGAATTTGAACCACAGTTAGACTGAGGTGAATGTGAGACGAATTTTGAACAAGTTAAATCGAGCCTTTTGTTTCTTTGGACGACTTTTTTCTTCTAGAGTTCTTGTACTTTTGGCTTAATCTCATGCCTGATCGGTGATTAGGTACCTTATTATATGATTGTAGATACTTGAGAACCTTAATGCCAGTTCAGAATAGGATAATCAGTTTTCCAGTAAAGCTACTAAGTCACATCATAAGCACATTATTTGTTTATTTACGTCAGAGTAACAGCAATGAATTTAATTTTGTTGACATTATTCAAAAGAATGTACAATATTCTTACATTATACAGCTTCAACCTTCATTTTCTCGGAACTTAAATGTTGGCATAAGGCCAAAGCTTTACTTCAGAATAATAAATTAAATTATTTGGTGAATTAGCACTGTTTGTAAAGGCTTTACGAGCGTTCTCATTTTTGTAGTGCGAAATTTCCTTAATCGTTTAATTTGTTATTAAAAGTTATTTATGGCTTAAACAATTTAATAATAATGATTGTAGGCAAGCTATGTTGTTAGCTTTCGAACATAGAAATAAAATTATCAGCATTTTTCATCTATAAAAGTTATGGTCATACAAGTTTAGTAGATTTTTCTGGCATCAAAGGAAATAATATTTGGCCATTAAACAAGAGGACGTTAGATCGAGAAGACGTAAGATGGACTCATTTGTCAGCTAGGGCGATGCAGCCGCTCTGCCATGTAGGAATTCTAATTAAACTTACACAACATTTAGACGAACTTACATAGTGTGGAGCGATGAGCTCGCTGAACTTTGGCCGGGTTACTTCACGTACATATACATGCCAATACGGGATCGTGTCAATACATTGAATATTTGACAACTTCCGAGCCTTAGGCAAATTACGTACACATTACCGCAACTATAAGATATGATTTACAACAGAATGAGAAGCAAAGTTAGGGGAAAAGAAAAATAAATCTTACGAATATTATAGTTGCAAAAGTTTGGACGCATGTTTGTAACTCAAATAATGTATGGAGACTGGTCTGGTTTAGACACAATGAAATTTAAAACGTATCTTGTAACGCAAAGCTTTACTTTTTAAAACTAAATTATTTCGCAGACACTATGTAAGTTTTTGTAGAATACGATATACCCTTTAAATAAACGAACTTTGATCTAGGTTGGGAACATAAACATTGGCTAAAAGACGGAAAATGAACGAGGACAATAAGAAAATTCACGTTTTAAATTAAAAGAAAATGCAGTCGGGACCAGTTTCAAAGCTTTTTATAATATTACTAGAACGCCCTCGACTTTTTTCCCTTTAGAATTTTAAATGTGAAGTTTCTTGTTAAACCCTTTAATTTTCTACTTTTTACTCAACGTTTATATTGCTGCAACACGTTTTGACTTAAGTTTGAATAAACGCCGTTACGTATAAAATAAAAATGTTTGGAGTCAAAATACGGCTAAGAATTTTGGTTTCATCTACCTATAATATACAGTGAAGACAACCAAAAAATAAGTCACGCCAAAACAATAACTTTCCATTCTTCCGCACCGCAGTCGCTAGTCGGTTGAAAATCTGTAAAGAATGTAAAAGCTGGGAAGACAAATTCTTTTGGAAATATTCTCGACTTATCTGTCACTTTCACATCATTGCACCGAATAGCCCTAGCTCTGCGATTGATTTTCCACTCGGCTAGAGCGGAAACTGAAAAAGCAAAACGTTATAATATTTCCGCGGCCATATTGATTATGTAAACGATATCGAAACGAAATTCAAACACAATTTAATAACAGGAAACCTACTTTTTAATATAAGTCAAAGTTTTTTTTTTTAAAGGGCTTTAGATAAATGTATAAAAGTGCGATAGTAATCTAGAATTGAATTCATAGTTTGAGTAAAAACTCTTCACATACAGATGTAATACATTTTTCATAACAAAATGAGGTAATTTTGAAGTTTCTAATCAATCAAAAAATCACACAAAGGTACGCCAGTTTTCTTCATCTGTGATGAAAGTGATCAGAAAATGGTCATTCCCTATGTATGTTAAAACGTACATTTTATGTAAATCTGTATTATGTACACGTATATTGTAATGTTAATGTATTCGCGATAGAATCGAATTTTCCCTTTTCCCCGTTAAAATTCGTTTCATGAATAAAGCTGCGTGTCCCGCGGGACAGTCATCGGATTCGACTTCTAAATTGGATCGGAGTTTTCTTAGTAGCGATACTTCACCGACTCGCCCGTCCGCCTTGAATGCCTCGATACGAAGTGAGTGGCGTGACACGCATCGCTTGCCGCGTCTCTACTCATATTACTCGAATAAAAGTGAATAGCCACAAACACTCTGTATGGCTGAGTCGTCTGTGCGACAACCGTGAATTTCGCCTGATTGGTAGTTCCAATATTTTGAGGACAAAGTGGATGTGTTCATTATAAGCGATGTCTTTTTAGATAGGATTGTTTTTCTTCGTGGCCACAGCCATTTCAATTCACTATAGCTAGTAGCGTTTAATTTTCTTTGAAATTGGTTCAACGCGACACAGTTCTGTGTAGCGTATATCCGTAAATTCCAACAATTCGAGATATGTCGCAGCGACATGCAGTTTCTGTCATTATCAAAGCCGTTGTTGCAATTTAATAATCGCGCCGTTTTGAAACCTCCGACTTTGAAGCTATTGCATACTTATCAACTATTTTGGAAGTGTGTTAAGCGACACGGGTAATAACTGTGTATGTATGTACGGGATGTACTCGCACTACGCTAAGTAGGTCGCTACTCAAGTTTTAATTAAACTAAACACTTGATGTAAGAGGTCTGCAGGTATTATCGCGAGCCAGAAAGTTATACGTCTTTTTAGGAAGTAAATCTAATAGGGAAGGAAGATTTCTTTCTTTGTTTACTTACTCTCCTGTTATCAACCTTTTGTTATTTTTCTCTGAAGCCCTGCCTTTATACGTAACTTGAAGATTTTGGTTAAAGAAATGGAGCTTCCCATGGAGTCCCTTTGTCCGTTAAAGTTAGTTAATTAAATGGCAAAGTAATTTATCTCTCATTTGATATATTGTCTCCGTGTGGTTCTTAGTGAGAAATAGGTGAGCGTCTTTTTTTTCTTTGCTATTGTTATGATTACGGGTAGCATTCTTCTATGGGATTGTATGTCCAATCTCGCTGACAGGCATGGTAACTTACAGGAATGAGTGAATCCCGTATATAGTAGCGTAATTCGAATTGAAATCCTTTACGAATCCTATGGATAATGTCCTGGAGCTACGCAGCTTAGTGCGAGGTGCGAACTACTCAAACATTCACCCGCGCGCACGTTACGTCGCGTGTGTCCGTGCATAACGAATCGAACGCGAATTTTTCTTTTTTCTTTTCCTTTTAAAATAGGCGTGTGTTTGGAACCTGGTGATGAATCATGTTGCTAAAGCCTTTACCTCTTTCGTGATTGCTGGTATGAAGAATCATTGAGAATGATCGAAGGTCGGGAAATATAGTTTCTGTTTCTGTCCTCTTACGATATAGTCCCACTTGCACTGTGCGGTGTGCTTTATCTCATTTTGGTAACAAAGGATGTTATCGAAATATAATGATCCAGACACACCTCTATAGTCTAGATCCGTTTGGAATAGACCATACTCAGTAAAATAGAATGATATAAAATTGCTATGAATAAATAGAAAAGCAAATTATTAAAACGTAAAACTTTCTCATACCCAACTTCATTCGTTTCATTTATTATTACACATAGGCTCACATATATTATGAAACTACAATCCCACTAAATTCAGCTGAACACGACCAATATTTGTTCAGTCGTGCCTTCGACGATATTACAGTGCCATAAGTAAGTTCAACTTAAACAATATACAAAACTTTTGCTAATAGGGAGTCCCAATAATAACAGTAAAAGGTCTCGTAGCTTATCTAGATGGCATATTTGGAGGATATCCAAGCCATTTAGCACAACGCGACAGAAATACCACTTTAGACCCAAAAGCAAATGACGTGAAAACATAGATATTTATGTCCGTCCGTCCGTAGATTACTGTGAACCCACTGGTCTGGCTAACGCTGCGTTTTAAAAGAAAATCTTTAAACTAACAGAGAGTATTTTTTCGAATTGAAACAGTAACTGGTCTTCACTTTATTGGCTTAGGAATAGAATGACTTTGAACTGCAAGCACTTCTCCAAGTGATGTCTTCTTAAAGCCAGGGATTTGTACCGTGTCCAACGAACAGCTACTGACTTGCTCCTATCAGATTGGAATCCAATACCGCATTTGTAAACTGTTAGTTTAAAAGAGACGACGTTAATACAAGGTGTAAAGGACCCTTCAGGAAGCCGTCAACTAAGCATTCTGTACATTAAACTAGTAACTATACGCAACAATGATTGCTGCGAAACGACGTTTTTTTGGGTGTAATATCTCATTTAGGTAAAACACAATGAAATGCACTCAAAAAATTGATGAAAAAAATGAAGGAATTTAAAGTAAAGTTATAGCCTTAAAAACCAGTATTAAAAGAAAAAGTTGGAACTTTGACCTCCAATATCTTCACAACTAAAACGGACCAGAACAAAAAATGACAGAGAAAACACGTGCCTTTCGGCTTCGTTAAGGGTCTTTTTACACCTTTTTATATCAAGAAGCGATGTACCCACCGTAAGCACTGTCAAGGTTTGGCCAAACCTATAAGGACAAATTGCGTACGCGACTCACACCGGACTTTGACAGATATTATACTGAAGATCTGTCAGTGTCAGTAGCCGCTCTTTGCTGCTAATCCGCAATTTTTCGTTAACGTTTTAACCGAAATTTGAATAACTCTGTGGTACAGAATGCGATAGTAATAAAACTTACCAAAAAATGTTCTTAATAACGAAGTCTTTTCCAGCAGAAAATATAATATTTTAAAACTGTCAGATGTTTATACCGTATGACAAGGGCGCCGGCGACGGGGCCTCCCCAGGGGTTGATTAGTTGTTGGGGGTGTTCCACCTGACGAGATTAGCATACTGAAATTATACGAAAAAGCCTATTGCTTTAACATGAAATTTTGGTAATAAAGTTAAGAGTATATTGCACGTTACACACTGTACGAAAAGGCAATTTATGTTGTGATTGAAACAGTTATTTTTTTGTGAATTAAAGAGAATAATCTAGCTCGTAGATTTGTATTTATGCTTGAAAATTCAAAAACTTGTCTTATAAATTGTATTCTAAATATTTAACTTTTTGTTAATTAGCAAAAATCTTTTAGAGCATAGACTATTTAAGTCGATATTGTGTAATATCGATTTTAAATCTTTTAAAGAATATCCTATTTCACTTATGAAGAAAAAAAAAGAAGAATAAGAATTAAAAATCTATATTGTGTGATATCGATTTTAACAACATAAGAATTTAAAAATCGAAATTGTCTAATATCGATTTTATTTTTTTATATTGTTAAATAGTGTATGCTCTAAGCTAACGGGTTGATTTTTGAGTTACTAACCTAACTACAAAACCTTCTGTATCACCAAAAATCACACTAATAAATACTTTGACTCTGTAGCCATGGAAATTCGAAATCGTTCTTCATAGAACACTATCGGTTGTAACGGGCATTTTCGGCCTGTAATGTTCCCACTCCTGGTACCTACACAGAACTCTTCTCTGTAAGAGGCAGTGGACTATTATCCACCACGCAGGCCCAGTTGGTGGATGTCACGTCTTTGAATTTTTGAATTTAGAATATATCTACAGATCACTGCCGACTTTTATCGGTCGATAGTTTGGTTGGGCTGTTAGAGTCCCGTCACACTGCGCAAATTACAACGTTTTGGTCAAAACATTAGTTTAATAGGCTACACGACACGATTGCCTTCAAACTATACTATCGGCAAACTGCTAGTTCAGTATAGCGCTCTTATCCCGCGCGCACACTTACATAAATATAATTATTTAATCGGCCGACTCTGCGAGCGCTCTCTTCAAAAACCGCTTACCAAATAGCAAATTGTCCGAGCGCAGTCGACCGACTGTAAGGTTGCGTTTCCACCAGAGATGAGCGAGGATGCGAAGCGAGGGATGAGTGTGAAACTAACCAATAATATCGCTTCTTTTTCACAGCTTGAGGTATTCTAGCTATGTGATTGGTTAGTTCCACACACATCCCTCGCTACGCATCCTCGCTCATCACTGGTGGAAACGCAGCCTAAGTCTGGTTTGCGCATTCGTCACCAACCCGACCGTTAAGTTGGCCTAGTGTGCGTGCTAGCAGCCCAACCCGACTAAACTATCTGCCGATAGTAAGTCTGCAGTCTGCGGGGACTCTTAAACGACTTTATTTCACTTAACTTATCTGTACACATACATTTCTATACATATACGAATGTGAAGATAATTTGTACTCGTATGAGAACTATTAGATTGCTCAGCTACATAATTTGACTTGCCTCGTTACCTGGGATCAAAGTGGTCGGTCATCCTTGTAGGTAAGCTAAACAACATTTAATATTCCATATGTAGGTAAGTACCTACATATGGAATATTAAATGTTGTTGGTAAGTAACTACATATGCATACACATAAATTAAGCCATTGTTATATAAAGTGCACTTGACTTATATGCTTATAAGTGGTGATCTTCTGGATGGGAGAAGCATAAGACGGGTCGACGTGGCGCCGCTTGGGACAGACCAACATGTCCAGCAGTGTACGTCTTACGGCTGAAATGAAGAAGTGGTCATTGTAGCCATATACTTAGTTTTTTTGGCGTGAGCTTAAACTGTCTAATAATTTAGTTTCTCGTAAGACTTCTTGAAGCTATCAACTGTAAAAGCCTGACCACGGGACACGCTGCAGCGAATATTCGCGCGATGCCAAGCGTCTAGCAAATAAAACAAATGTATTGAAATGTACTCACTACTCATCATGCCACGCGTAGCAGCGAGGGGGACTTGGAATCATAACGTATGTTCCGTGATCAGGCTGTAACGCCCCGTTCACAACACTCGCGTAATCGCGTTCTTCACTTGTTTCCGACGTCGCTGTCGCGTCGCGTTTGCCAGTTGCATGCTGTTAGCAATTTCTTCCTTTTCTCCACACTTGTGTCTCGTGTAGCTCGTAGCCCAGCGGTAAAGATACTGTGTTACGGTGGTTACCGTGACACTGCTTGTTTCTTCGGACTGTTTTGCGCTACAGAGTTATTTTGGTTTGATAACCGTGTATTGTTGATTAACCTGCTCTGTGTCCCTGTGGACACAAAAGCTCTCGCAGCAAAACTACCGTTTGATAAATAAAATCCATCTAAGCTCTGCTTGTGTAACCTGCTCCATTTGTCGTTTTGCCTTACTAAAAACTAGATGTCTATAAACCTACCCTATATTTTACCAAGCCATTTGAGCACCATTATAATCGATAGGTAGTAATTTAAGTAGCACTACTTTCCCTTTATCAATATTATTGACAAACTTTTTACGGATTCATACTCAGCCATAAGATATTTATAGCTTCCTGGATGAACGAAACTGAACTTCTTAAAGATTATCAAGGTAAACCACCCGAATAATGTTCCAAAACCGAACCATTCAAATATGTATTCCCAAGGTCACTTCTGTCCTAGTACTTAGGTACTTACATAACCCGGGCACAACTTCCTAAACGGCGCCTTGATATCATGATTGGTATAAGTTATCGGAATCTCGGATCCCCCGTAGGCACCGAACTCGACGGGTCTCGGGGACGACCAACTTCGCTGTATGATCCGCCATACTTCAGATATAGCGAATACTTGTTAAGTATTCAGGAGGTAATCCCTCTAACCTCATTTTATAAACGCTGTTCTATGTACGTGATCGTCTAATAGAGCAAATTTAATAGTCTTGATGACTAAGTTATGGGGTATGTTAGTTGGGAAACTGCATAATCGTAGTTATTAGTTTGTTTTGTGTTTGTAAGACTAACATGCAATAGCAGCTTACATTTTAATCTGAAAGTTGCTAGTAGCATGCATTAGAGTTCAGCTTCCATCTTGGGATTTAATCCAAAAGGTTATTTATAACTCAACATGTGCATAGGAATTCTACATTTTATGGACGGGTGTGGAAATCACTAGGGATGGCATAGGCTTTTACACAGTAACATCTCTAATCCTATTCGTTCCATTTATTCTGTTGTTGCTGTACCTATATTTATCTGTTGTCCTAATCCTAACTAATATTATAATTAATGCGAAAGTAAGTTTGTTTGTTTCTTTGTTACCTTTTCACGCCTGAACCACTGAACCGAAATTTTTTATACCCTGAAATTTTGCATATACGTTGTCAGGTGTACAGAAACGGACATAAGGTACCTTTCATCCCGAAAAAAAATACTGTTCCCGATTAAAACAAGATTAACGTTCTCTTTTTTTATACTAAATGGTCTTACTCTTGACCTCAATCTAGTCCTGAGGACATAGATGAGGTCGACGATGGAACGAGCTACCCCAAAAGAAGCCTATTAACTCAAGATAATAGATTTCGCCAAGTGTCTTTCGAATCATGATTGAATTAAATTATTACAAGCAGAGTACAACCCGAATTGATTGTCAAATTCTAAATTAACGCAAGAGAAGCCGCGGGCAAAAGCTAGTGTGTTTTTAATTCCTTCTGATATTTTGGTTAATCTCTCAATATTTCTTTAGAATGTTTTAACATAACATTACAAAAATCTTGCATGAACGTTTGCAGTCTTTTATTTTCTCGTACAGCCAAGACAGCTGAACCGATTTTGATAAATGAGGTCCTCGTACCACTGAATTGAATTCGTATCAGTGTCGCAAGTATCATTGCATTTGTATCAATGTCGAAGTCGCTGGGGAAAACAGAAGCGAGAGGAACATTTTCTATAAATATATGCATGAGGAAACGCTTGTGAAAATACCTGAATGACTTTAAAATGTAAAGCATCTTGTGTGTTGCTCTAATATGCAGTCAAAGGTATACTTTGTAGTAAGTTACCTACAAAAGTATACCTATAACTAATAACCACACTTATTAAAGCAGGTTTAATAAAAAAAAATGAAACAAAAAACAAAAATAAAAGTGTGTGAGTGTGGGTGTGTGTGAGTGGGTGTGTGTTGTGTGTAGTAATAAAATTATTTTATCCTACTTCTACTACCACCAATACAATAATGAATACGAAAACAAATAAGATATTAAATTCCGTGTTAATAAAGTCTATTCTAATAAAGAGGATATTACTTCGAGAAATTCATTAAACACCAAGACGCATTCTTTAAATTATGTAAGGTAACTTTTTCGTTGATCCCGGAAATGAATTGAATACCTTCGGGTCGCAGGCGTGCTCCAATTATTTGGTCCTGTTTCACAATTTATCATTTTCGCAATAAATTTCCTGTTTCTCGTCATAAATATTACAATATAATGCCAAAATTAAAATCTTCAGTACTCGCCTGTAATCTCAAACAACAGTTAATGGATCTCGATACTGTGGAACGTAATTAAAAGATCTTAAGAACAACGATCAAATTTGTGAGACCATTATTCAGGAGATAGTATAGTACATGAATAAATTACAAACTATTTAGGTTATATTTAAATTTCAAGTACTGTTAACAGTTCGGTCTCAAAAAATTTTGTAGCATTAGTCACCTCATGCCTCGATAGATGGCGTTGGTCGATTAAAATTCGAGCTATCGTTTGGTTACCACGCGAGGCATAAGAAACTGTAATTATTAATTAAACGTTTTTGTTCTAAGTAAGTGTTGTGAACGTTGTAATTTCATTTCTATAAAGCTGTCCGACCCGTCAATAACCAGGGCGAACGAGATCTTCGATAGACAAGTACTGATTTCAGCAAAGTTTGTTTTTCTTTAAATACTTCATTTCTTGCCACCAATGAACTACAGTCTAAGACGAAACATATAAGTAGAATTCTTTTGACACAATAGAATCAAAAACATGCTACCCAACGCAAAAAAACACAAAGTTCTTCTTGAGATTCTGGTGTACGTTGAACGGAAAAATGAGAAAAATAGTGAAACCATTAAATTTCCTTTAAGAAGTTGAGTTAAACCGGTAGGATTGAGCTTTAGCGAACCTATCTATACATAAGCACGCAAAGCTCCAACAGCTCGTATTTAGCTTGTTAACTAACCAGCCATCAGGATCCTAAACTAAGCTGTATCGATCAAAAGCGCCTTACTTGTGAGTCACAAGACTCCAACATAACCAATCTACACAACTGCCTCGGAACCTGAATACCGCGTACAACTAAAGCAATTACAACTTACAGCGCATGATGTAGTACAGTAGCACACACAAGTCTGAAATTACTCCAACCAAAGCGAAATTATACATCTTACTAATACTCACAAACTTCCATTATCTACACTAATTAAGTAACTACTTACAATAAAGCAATCAACTTTTACAAAACGTTTCTAGAGAGCTCTTGCTTTCGAACAAATTACCATTCGTCTAATTTATACAATTAGAGAGTTCCAAAAGTTAATTTAATTAAAGAACAAATAAGTGCTAAACATTTACTTACATGACGATAGCTAACTTTTCCTTGTTCAAAGATATCATTATGTATAATTAGTTAAAAGCCCGTCGCTTCTGAATTTTAATAAGAAACTTTCGAAATGTCGTAGTTGTTATAACTTCAGCGTATGCCGTTAAATAGTTCTTTCTCATTTTTCAAAGGAAGTTATTAAACAAGTTCAGATAGCGAACTTAATCTTAAGTATTCTCATTGGTTATGAAACTTGGGACCTACTTAAGGTAAACTCAAAAGTCTAAAAGCACCTTTTAAGTAGCCTGAGGACTTGAGGAGTTGACTTCCTGTGTGACATTAGCCATAAGTGTAGAAGGTGAGGTGGTGGAAACAAATCTTACATTTTGGGCCTCCAAAGTGGAAAGCCTCTTTGCTCTTTCAAAGCTCGTACGCCCGTCACCCTTGAAATTCCATTTTCTTTTTATTTCATGTAATTATATTAGAGACACACCAGTAATACGTACATAAGTACGCGAGCTCACTTATATTTCTGAACTTTAAGTATACGACATACCAATATTGACATGTCTTCAACAGATTCCGGAGACCAAATCGTTTTCGAAAGACATTTCATATATTCTATTTATGTAAGTCTGTTTCATAATAAACTGAAAATTTCTGTGGAACTAGCTACGAGAAAATTTATATGGCCCATGTCTAACAGAAATTGAATTACTATGGCGCTTATAAATGATGGATAAGCAATATCCAGCACGCGGAATTTATTTTATGATGGTCCTAGGGATAACAAAAAATGCGCTTCGCTTGCTTAATAAAGAATAAAAGCGATACATTAATACTAAAGTAGTTTGGAGTACCTTCCATGAGTACTTTCTGAACAAGGAATTATAATTTTAAAGTTGGATGCTTGTTTTATGCCAGTGTACTTTATATTTTCATAAATGCAGTGTAGCTCGAAGATTACAGTCGATAACAAAGGTTTTACACACACGAGCGTGATACTGAGCATAGTCTGGGTTCGTATCAGGTTCGATGATGGAATTATTAGGTTATTCCATATGGAGTTTGTAAATAGCAGCCATGCATGAATTAAAAATGACTGCCTCGTTGGTTTGGTAGTCGCAAGTGCGACAGCTGAGCAAGAGGTACTGGGTTCGATTCCCAAGTCGGGCTAACTGATATCGGGTTTTTATCAGGAATTTCTCAGTAGCAGCCACGGAGTCTGGAATCGCGCCTGGTTGACGGCAATAGCTTCGCCCAATATAACATGGGTCGTACTATTAGGTACACCTCTGCCTACCGCTTCGGGGATTACAGGCGTGATGTTCAATTATTAAAAATGTTTGTGGGTGAGTATTCTAAACACATAAATGTATAAACACCCAAACAGTTCTGCATCCTTACCCTTGGAGAGGATGAGTATGATGTTATGTGGTTTTTATCTGCTGGGGAGCAGCCAAACCATTCCATACTGAACTGTCCACTATAATGAATGTCGCGAACATCCCCAATTTGTTTAATAAGGCATCAAAACAGCGCGTAGTTTCGCGCGTGGCGGCTTTGTCCGGTATTGGCGCTTAATGCCTCCTCGTTAACATCGCATTAAGCCATGAAACACAGCCCTCATTACGATGAAAGCTACCGATCTTTGTATCCTGGCTTTCATTACCCACCGCTGTCTAAAACTGCTCACTTTTATTCATCTCTACCAGTATTCCGATACACCCTTTTATAAATTCCCTTTAGCTAATTATGAACGCATTCATGGGCGTAATTTACAGTGAATGAAAAGCTTATCCATCGGAGTAATTAAAATGTATGTTTGCCTCTCATATTATTTTATTTATGGCTTTCGCTAATTGTTTCTTTCACATGATTTGATATGAACTTATTCCTGTAGCAATCATTTGATTCAGTTTTTTTTAGCATACCAAGAAATGATATGATATGAAATGATGCACATTCTTAATTTTCAGTAGTTTTCATCCTACTAAATGTTCTGAATTCACTATTTAATTAGTACACCTATTTGAAATGGATTATAGGTCACCCTTGGAAAGGGTGGTCATTTTCAAGTGCTTAGGACATTTCGTGACTCCTACCTTTGAAGGAAGATGCGGACATTGAGCGGGAGCGAAGGGAGCTGTCGGTCAGAGCGAACATGGTTATCCGCAGGTTTGCACGGTGCACTGAACACGTTAAAATATCTCGTTTGAGAGCTTACTGCACTACTTTGTACACGTGCAGCTTGAGGACTTACTATACGCGAAAGTCGTACAGCGCCCTTCGTGTCCAGTTCAATAACGCGTTCAGGATGATGTTGGCGCTCCCCAGCTTTTGCAGCGCATCGACTATGTTTGCAGAAGTGTGCGTGGATTGCTTCCACGCCACTCTGCGCAAGAGAGGCACGTCGCTGGTGCGGCCAGTGCGGGGGAGCGCTAACAGCATGCTGGCCGCGCTCGCGGTAAGGCTTATATAATTTACTTTTTATTTATTTATTTAGGAAAAACAAACAGTAACATATTAGAGATTTAAAAAAAGGCTTACATGGTAAAATATGATAAATATGCTACCCACTACGTTTTCCACAGATTACTTTAAATACTTAGTAACTAGAGAGCAGTAGCGATGGGTCAATTTTTGTAAGAGGTAAGCCGGAGTACATAATCTTTAATCTGATTATATTATTTGCGTATAGAATACTAACTGATCCATTTTTCAAAGGGAAGCCGGTAGGAATCGAGTTAAATGGAACCTTCGCCACTGCTAGAGAGACATGTGTATAAGATGTAAACTAAAATAACAGTTATAATAATATGTGATACACAATATACAAAAAGTTAACATAAACCGGGCATACGGTACATATATAAACATAATGATTACTTCTATATTTCACATTACATCACAATGGTCGACTGCCGATCCTTAAGAGTTGCACGGATTTGCTTCCTGAATAGGTTTTTACTGAGGAAAAGATTATTCTTCTTCTGAGACTTTTGATTATTTTTTTTATTGTTTTCTGAATTAAGTAAATTTAATTTAATTGAATTAGTTGAATTGAAATGTTGTGTTGTGTATGTAATGTGACTGTATGTGTGTGTAATTATTTCTTTTATGAGTCAGCGATACTCGAATTAAAATGTTTTATTTTTATTTTTCATTACACTTTTATTAAAGAAAACAAAACGTATGGAAGAGTGTAATAAACATTTATTAAATTCATTAAACAATTTTCACGCAAAAGAATCCTCATGTAAATATTAATTTATTAAAATACTCTGTGAATCAAATGAATAAATCCGCTGCGTTCGATTGTTTAAAACCGGACTCCACCGAAGCTGAGACGAGGCGAGAGGTGAGATGTGTTGTAAGCCACCAATAGAACTTCGTTATATACACTTCTCGTCTCCGATTAGTTTTAGTGGAAACGGTTGAGCAGAGAGTAGAGGAGTGGCGTGCGGTGAACGGTATGCTGAGAGGTGCGTGCGGTGAGCGGTCTGCTGTGAGCGGCGTGCCGCTTCGCACATCTCCGCTTGTGTCCGCTTCGGTGGAGTCCAGGCCTAAATCTGTTGTCCGCTGCATTCATCATCCTGAAACAATAAAATAATTAAAACTTTTGTTCAGGGAGTGTACGCGATTATTTTAAGACTTGACCTACGAAAACATAATTTTGATTTGAATCTAAATGGTCCACTGAATTCCTGATTTTTAGGCAAGACACCACTCACCCGCGCGGTCGGGCGGAGGCGGCGATGATTTTGTTGCCAGTGCGAAGCGCCGAGAGGCGGTGAGTGCCGCTCGTTCGCCAGGGGCGTGTGTTAGGCATTTATGGATTTCACTTAAGCCAGTGTGACGTGAGATCCGTTTCACCGCCTGACCGCGCGGACGAGCGGTGTCGTGTAATAACCGCCTTAGTAGGAAATTAAGATGTATTCATAGGTTTGTTGTTAACATTTAGGTACCTGTAATTTCTCAAACTCGATGAAGTATGCTGTGCCTACCTGATAACTCGATCCACTCAAGTTTCAGCACCCATCTTGACTGGATTAGCCTGCAAAACGTAAAAATATCCATATTAAGTAAAGTACACTCACGACCTTATTAAATTATTTATAAGCATTAGGCATTCGACGATTCCTATTCAGAGCGATAGAAATCGCTCTGATCATTTATTTTTATCAAATGGCACTTTAATTCTGGTTATTCCAATTACTTCTATGAAAGCTCTACGATCTGTCAATTCAGATTCATTAATGCGAAGATTATTAAATGAAAAACGTTTTATCATTAATGAATTTGAAAATAGTTTCAATCATTGTGGGTGTTATAGAATCTAATGTTGAAAGCGACCATCACCTGATTTGTCTCTTGTAATTTGTCGCAGGTTGGACATAGCCAGCCCCCGTCGGGCTGTGTGGTGATTCCTACACAGGAGAAGTGATACCACTGATATTGACATCTGGGCTCGTCGCACCCTATCATATCGGCACCTTCGATGTGCTTCCCACAAGAACAGAATTCGCTCTCCCGCTTCGAATCGTCAGGAGAGCCCGCCGAATTGAAATCCTTGTCTTCGAAGTCTTCGTTATTTATCGGCAGAACATGGCACACGTGAGCGGCGTATCGCCACCGCCTCAGCTCGCACTTTCTACAAACAGTACTCTCGGTTCCATGGCGCCAATATAGATGTTCTAACAAATGTTTGTAGTCCAAGTAACGCATAGAACACCCGCCGCACATGAACTTAGATTTTACATGAGACATTTTGGAAGTTCTCATTTTGTAACTTCAAGTTTATGGAGGAAGTTTAATAATCCGAAACCAGGAACCACACCGGACAAAGTGACGAGCGCGATACTAAAAACAAGACAAGCACAAACGATCGTTACAGTAACAGCACTGGAGTCAGAATAACTAAACTATTTCAAGCTCTTTAAATTTATATGTGTCAAAGACACATAATATCAGAGAGAGGGGGTGCACTTAACTCACCCTCATTAGTGAATGGCTAATTGAGCGACGTTATCGATGAAGTATAAGAGCTAATTAGTTAACGATAAAGATATTAGTTCGGATTACACAGGACCACCAGGAATTGCTAATAATTGCTAATTAGTAACTTTATTTTCCAAGAAGTTTCAGAAAGATTATAAATAGCCTACCTCATCATCATCAATAGCCTGCCTACAAAATTACTATTGTGGTATTTCTCAGAACACAAAAGAAACGAAAGGACACAAAGAATCGGATGTAAGGATTAGCGTTCACCGCTAGCGGTAGTAAAGCTTAAATATACGTTACCGCGGTGTTTTCTTTATCGCTTTCATCTATTGAAAGCGCGTCACGAATATCTTGAAATATGAGCTCAGCCCGTTCGGTAGCGATCACCTTTTTGTCATTGCCAAACTTCAACCATACCTCAAGGACATACATACACGGCGAGCTATGGGCTAGCTCGCCGTCCGGCCGTCTTCTGACGACAGGCCGTGTCGATGGCGCGTCCGTGTTCCACGCGCGCCTCAAAGAGATGTCAGCAACGATGTAGGGGTCTGCAAGGACCGATGCCTGCCAGGGCTGCGGGACTGTTCGAAAGAGATACCGTGGCCCTGGAACACAAAGGGCAAAGAAGGAACATGGATGGGTTTTAGTCAGTACAAGTCTGACACTCCCTTCCGCTCCGCCCAGAGTGGGGGGGGGTCATTTGATGATTTCCCACCGAAAAAAAAAAATGGACATACATACGTAAAAATAAACAATTCCAACTTAAACCTGGAAGAGAAACAACAATTTGAATAAATAAGTGCAAAATAAGAGAAAGTTGACGATATTTAAAAATGGTACGGGTGCGTAGCAAAGTGCTACGGAGAGACAACTTTTGCGTAGCACCTAAATAACTCTAAATGGTGGAAAAACGTGGAAAACGTTAAAGTGAAATCATATACTTCTCGAGTAGAAGTATCTATATTCTATCAACTATTTAAAATGCTCTCGAAAAACAGTACATCACGAAGCAGTCAAATAAAAAAACACTAATGATTTTCAAATTCTAAATAAAATTAAGAAATAATGTACACTGGGCCCAAGTATTTGGTTTACAGTTTATATGTGTGGGTGAAGTCATAGTTATGCACACAAACACAAAATAAAACGAGCGAGCTCAGTTTTTATTAGTGTGCGTGTGGCACATCAATTACCATACCAATATATAGTCATCATTCACTTATGATGCTGAAGGAGATATAATATTTTGCATGATGTTAATATAGCAATCCTGGCACAATGGCTATGGTCTTTGGTCACTGAACGAGAAGTCGTAAGTTCAAATCATGCATGCAATAGTATATTTTTTCCTTTTTGTATTCATTATTTTGTTAAAACATTACTTAAAGTAGAATTTACAACGATTCCAACGTTTGAGACAAACATTGAACTCTCAGGCTATTTGATTTTGACTGTTTAGACAACAACTACCGACAATTTAAAAATATTGTTTTCAAACACCTTCATTTATAAAAAATGAGCATTCTTACTTGTCAATCTACGAGTATTTGCATTACTGAGTTTATTGATTACTACTCTTGAGCATGTGTGTGGTTTTATTTCTGTGGATCCAACCATGCAACATTTATCAATGTTCAAAGAGGTGGAAATCGTTGTTTTGGATGAGCAAAACGTATCTATATTATGTGAAATTGTGAGTGTAAATGTGGTGCTGCCTAATAAACGATGGGACACTTTATATCGTGTCCTGCCTGTTCTGTTGTTTGCTCCTGTGAAATGCATCACAGGACGCTACTGAAAGAGCCAAACTCGTCGCCAAATTTTGGGCTGACTCAATTTGAATTGTTATCGATTAGCGTATCGATGAGATGAAGTGAAATTACAAGGCGCTTAATGATATCGGTGAGTAACAGTTAGATATTACGTTGATATTATACCTACTTCACTTTAACTAACTCCTCTATTCTCTTTATTCCTAGTAAACATTGAAAGGGATGTTTACTAGGAATAAATAATTAATGTAACTTAAGTGCAATACCTACCATAGTTACAATAATATATTATCATAACTGAATTATTATAGTTTCTTTTTTTTAATTTGTAATCGTATGATGATTATGATAAAATTAGCTTGCCTTTAGACAGATTAAAGAAAAAGCCTTTGAATAACGTAAATAAAAATAGATTATAATGTTTGCTAATGTCAGTGTATATCTTATATTTATGTATTGTATTATTATAAGTAATATTAATTAGGTATATATAAGTATATTGAATAAACATAGTGTATATATAGTATAAAAATATAGTGTTTATTTATTATAATATTAGCTATTATTATAAGTATTATAAATACTGTTTTTATCCACAGGGGAGAACCGTGCAGTTATGGGTCCGCCGATATGCGTATTTTGGAGACGTAGAACATCTTAGGCCAAAACCAAAGGCAAATTCATCGACTCGACACACGACATCGTGGCAAGGCACAAAGCTGATCCCTTCTTGTCCACCCGCATAAAAGTGTGCTTACAAACTGTGAGATGAGCAGAAGGTTACAAGGAGTAATAGAAAACGAAGGATTGCCGACCCATTATTAGTCGAATTTATTTTAATTAGTAGACGAATATGAATCTTATTTTTATGCAAATAATGTTCATATTTGTTAAGCAAATTAGAACAAATACAAAACTTAGTAATAAGTAGGTAGGTATAAAACGTTTTTTTTAAAATCACAACTCGTAAATTATTGAAAGTATGGTGAAGTGATGTTATTGTTATGCGATTAGAAGTTGTCATAATTTCTTACTATCTAACATGTTGATTCACTTCACCTCTAATTTTACTTTGATTCAATTTATATACCTACCTACTTTCACAAATTATTTACGTCAATCCTTACCAATAAAAAACTTTGTCTTTGTCAAAAAAACAGGTAAACAACAGTGTATTAAATGATTGTATCGGCCACACAAGTTTTTTTTTCTAACATACAGCCCCCACCAAATTGAACCTTAAAACAACCAACATAACTAACATATTGGAAGAAACGAGACGGATAATTTGCTAATGACCCAAGCGATAAGCTAAGCAAACAATACCAAAGTTTACCTAATAAAAAAATCAAATTATTTCATTGGTTATATTTAGTTACTTTTTACTTTTTGCTTGAGTAATTTTATTGGCCACAAAATAAATTTATTAAAAAACAAAAAGTAAAAAGTAGCAAAAATAATTCCTCAGTTGGGTTCGAACTCGCGTCGTCGAGGTTAGATCACTAGCTAACGCAAGCGCTTACACCAATCGGCTATGGTTACCGTGTTAAGTTAGTATAAAATGTTGGGCTTTATTGTAAACTCGTTTATATTATTTTTACCAGTTTACCCGACAAGCGTAAAGATTAAAAAAATAAACCCCGTGTAGGGTACAATATGTTTACTCACACAATAATAATGAGCGGCTGTATGAATATTACCGGCTCGTACAGCAAGTCAAGTTAATTTAATTTTGTGTTTGTGTGCATAACTATGACTTCACTCACACATATAAACTGTAAACCAAATACTTGGGCCCAGTGTACATACCATGTTTTTGGACGTTCATAATTAATATAAAACACTAGTGTAATAGGATTCCGGGAATCGGTGAACAAAAACACTTACATTTGGTAAGTGTTTTTGATCACCGATTCCCGGAATCCTATAGACCAGAAGAGACAAGAGTGGCGTGCGGTGAACGGCATGCTGAGAGGTGCGTGCGGTGAGCGGTCTGCTGTGAGCGGCGTGCCGCTTTGCGCATCTCCGCTTGTGTCCGCTTCGGTGGAGTCCAGGCCTAAATCTGTCGTCCGCTGCATTCATCATCCTGAAAGAATAAAATAATTAAAACTTTTGTTCAGGGAGTTTACGCGATTATTTTAAGACTTGACCTACGAAAACATAATTTTGATTTGAATCTAAATGGTCCACTGAATTCCTGATTTTTTAGGCGATTCTCACAGGACACCACTCGTCCGCGCGGTCAGGCGGAAGCGGCGAAGATTTAGATGGCGGTGCGCCGCGCCGAGAGCCGGTGAGTGCCGCTCGTCTGCGAGGGGCGGTGACGGTGTACGTGTGTTAGGCATTTATGAATTTCGCTTATGCCAATGTGACGTGAGATCCGATTTACCGCTTGACCGCGCGGACGAGCGGTGTCGTATGATAACCGCCTTGGTAGGAAGTTAAGATGTATTTATAGGTTTGTTGTTAACATTTAGGTACCTGTAATTTCTCAAACTCGATGAAGTATGGTGTGCCTGGTCGCAGGACTCATAGAATTACCGTGACCCTGGAACATAAAGGGCTACTGAAGGACACCGTGGATTTTAGTCTGTACAAGTCTGACAGTCCCTCCCGCTCTGCCCTGGGTGGGAGGACTCATTTATGATTTTACCACGTTAAAAAAAAAAAAAGTATGATGTGCCTACTTGATACCTCGATCCACTCAAGTTTCAGCACCCGTCTTGACTGGATTAGCCTGCAAAACGTAAAAATATCCATATTAAGTAAAGTACACTCACGACCTTATTAAATTATTTAAAAGCATTAGGCATTCGAAGATTCCTATTCAGAGCGATAGAAATCGCTCTTATCATTTATTCTTATCAAATGCCACTTCAATTCTGGTTATTCCAATTACTTCTATGAAAACTCTACGATCTGTCAATTCAGATTCATTCCTGCGAAGATTATTAAATGAAGAACTTTTTATCATTAATGAATTTGAAAATAGTTTGAATCATTGTGGGTGTTTTAGAATCTATTCTTGAAAGCGAAAATCACCTGATTTTTCTTTTGTAATTTGTCGCAGGTTGGACATAGCCAGTCCCCGTCGGGCTGAGTGGTGATTCCTACACAGGAGAAGTGATACCACTGATATTGACAACTGGGCTCGTCGCACCCTATCATATCGGCACCTTCGATGTGCTTCCCACAAGAACAGAATTCGCTTTCCCGCTCCGAATCGTCAGGAGAGCCCGCCGAATTCAAATCCTTGTCTTCGAAGTCTTCGTTGTTTATCGGCAGAACATGGCACACGTGAACGGCGTATGGCCACCGCCTCAGCTCGCACTTTTTACAAACAACACTCTCGGTTCCGTGGCGCCAATATAAATGTTCCAACAAATGTTTGTAGTCCAAGTAACGCATAGAACACCCGCCGCACATGAACTTAGATTTTACATGAGAAATTTTGGAAGTTCTCATTTTGTAACTTCAAGTTTATGGAGGAAGCTTGATAATCCGAACTACACCGGACAAAGTAACGAGCGCGATACTAAAAACAAGACATGCACCGGCGCCCCTTTTATACACTCCGCGCGGTGGCGCAGGTAGTGGATAGCCGTCGGTTGCTTCTCGCCCGCTCTCAACCAATCGTGAGCACGGGAAACGACGTGCGGGGTGTAATTACATTACATTTACATATTTTATATATAATATTTTAAAGGAAATAGTAATTTATTTGCTAGAATATTGTTGTTACATAGTTACACATAATATGATGTCCATAATATTCTGCTGTTTCCAGTGTACAAATATTTCAAAGAATTTAAATTAATATTAAACAATACAATGTCGAGAATAAGGAAAACGTTAACTACTATGAAATACAATGTCAGGGGTTGTTAATTACAATTTCAAGAATGGTTAAATAAAATGTCAAGGGTTATTAATTATAATGTCAAGAATTATTAAATGCAATGAAGAAAAAAAAAAAAAAAAAAATTCAATTCAGTGTCATAGAAATTAAATTCCATTCAATTATTAGGAGGTAAGTCGTCATCTAATTTAATTTTGAATTAAATGTTTCCTTTAAAAATTCATTCGTTGTGTAGTAACATTTTTGCAATAGATAGTTACATATTTTCTATTTGAATGTTTTTTGAATGAGGTTAAGACTTTTAAAAACATTAGGCAATTTATATATATTTGAATCGCCATACGGTAAACATTATTCGAAAATAGTTTAATTCTTTGTTGAGGTGCACATAATTTGTGGATATTTCGACTTTTCCGTATAACATTATTGTGTACTTGAAATAGAGCTAAGTTTTTACGAACAAAGATGCAGAGTTCGAATATATGTAAAGATGGGAGTGGTAATAATTTTAATTTTTTAAAGATTGGGACACAGCTTTGTAATGGATGGCTATAGTCATAGATCGAATACATTTTTTTGGGTTCGGAATGCTTTAGTAGTGTCAACAGAATTTCCCCAAATAATGATGCCGTAGGCGAGAATTGATGTTACGTAACCATGATAAGCATAAAGTGCTGCATTGATACCAGCTACGCGAGTTATTCAGTTTAAAACAAATACAAATCTTTGCAGCTTACAGCATAATCTGTCAATGTGTACTTTCCAGTTGCAATATTTATCTAATGTTATACCCAAAAAAGTAGCACTTTCAACCTCTTCTACAGGGTTATGTGCATATCTAATTTGCTATTGTAAATTTGGAACTGTATTAGTTTGGTTTTACTAATATTGACATGTAGATTGTTGTCTTTTGGCCATTCGATTATTTTATTTAACGTGTCACTAATCTCTTTTTCGTATTTGGTGATATTGTTATCGGTGAGTTCAATACTAAGAGTTGTGTCGTCGGCGTACAGAATGCAAGAATATGGGGTTACATTGGGCAAATCATTGCTATACAGCAAGAACAAAACTTCGCCTACACAAAGAATCGGATGTAAGGGTTAGAGTTCACCGCTAGCGGTAGTAAAGCTTAAATATACGTTACCGCGGTGTTTTCTTTATCGCTTTCATCTATTGAAAGCGCGTCACGAATATCTTGAAATATGAGCTCAGCCCGTTCAGTAACGATCAACTTCTTGTCATTGCCAAACTTCACCATACTTCAAGGACATACATACGTGAAACCAAACATTTTCAACTTAAACCTGGAAGAGCAACAACAATTTGAATAAATAAGTAGAAAATAAAAGAAATTCGACGATATTTAAAAATTCTACGGCAGCATAGCAAAGTGTTACGGAGAGACAACTTTTGCCTAGCACCTAAACCGATATTTGTATCCTGGCTTTCATTACCCACCGCTGTCTAAAACTGCTCACTTTTATTGATCTCTACCAGTATTCCGATACACCCTTTTATAAATTTCCTTTGGCTAGTTCTGAACACATTCATGGGCATAATTTACAGTAGATGAAAAGCTCATTAAATCAAGTAATTAAAATGTATATTTTGCCTCTCATGTAATTTTATTTATGGCTTTCGCTAATTTGATTTATTTCTTTCACATGATTTGATATGAATTTATTCCTGTAGGAGTTATTTGATTCAGCTTTTTTTTAACATAACAAGAAAAATGATGCATATTCTTAATTTTTCAGTAGTTTTCATCCTACTATCTATCATGTTCTGAATTCAGTGAGTTAGCCTCTTTATTTAGTACACCTATGTGAAATGGATTATGGCTCACCCTTGGTACAAATTCGCGTATCTGAAAAATGTAGCCAGGGTGGATATTTTCAAGTATTTAGGACATTTCGTGACTCCTACCTTCAAGGATGATGTGGACATGGAGCGGGACCGAAGGGAGCTGTCGGTCAGAGCAAACGTGGTTATCCGCAGGTTTGCACGGTGCACGGTGGTTCCTCCCATTGGTCATAATTCCAAAAAATGCTTTACCAAAATATGACTCATTGTTTATGTATTTCGTTACTTCGATGAACAACCTACCGAAAAGTATAAATATGTCATCCTTTTTTGGTATTTTCACTTATTAATTGTCGTCGGAAGTGAACAAATCGGCTTTGTTGCACCGCGCTGTTATCAGTACCTCATTTGTTGTCGTTTTTAAAATTTTAATTCCCAGAATTCTATTGTTTCTTTGACGCTTTTGTGAAATGGAATTCCAAGAACAAGGTATGATGTTACAAATTTATTATATTTTATTAAATATTTTGTTTTTTTTTACATTATTGAAGAGCTACGCCGCACTTATGATATGGTACATTTTTGTGCGATATTGAACTTCATGTAGACTTGTGGAAAGTTGCCGAATTAATGAGATATTGAGTCTTCCCTCAAAATAAAGGTCTATTAGTATACATTCTAAAATAGATATATTTGTCTGCATGTAGGTGCCTATTTGTGATTCATAGAGATGCTACGCCGTCAGTTCTCTTGGCGTAGCAGGGTCTACGAAACAATTGACTAATTGATTTGTTTTCATTTCAGGTACTTTGACAAAATGCACGTTTTCAAGTATGCATTTCTTTGAAGTTTGGGCGTACGGAGTAAAAGCAGTCGTTCACGGAGTCTAACTCGGATGATAGTAGTTTATTTGTAACATCGTATGTCTCACTTCAATTAGTTGTAGATTCAAATGCAAGTGAAAGGAAAATTTTATGAAAAAATCCCCGCCCTTCTTCAACTAAATATTGTAGACCTATTCGATTTCAATTTCCTAAGGAAAGTTCCGTATTGTCTAAGGAAGAAGCATCTTATTTTAGAGAAAAGATACAAAATTTATATCCAACAACGTTTACCCGTAATGATAGCCAATTAACATTCAAACATTGTTAACAATTAACTATGGTAGATTGTAAAATATGCAGTGCCTTGAGTGAATCATTCTCTTCTTGGTGATATCTCTGTAAGGCAACACCCTTAGAGATGAATCAAATAGATTACTGTTTCAAAAACCGAGTGAATATTATGAGTTCGGTTTATCACCGTTACATTCGAGCATTCGTTTCTTCAAATATTTTATTCATCTCGCTTACAGTGTTGACATAAAAAATGGCAAGTTTATTTATTTCTTTATTTATTTATTTATTATTCCTTAACACATACATTTGTTTTTACAGGTAAGACCCAAGCTAACAAAGTAGTCATAAATTACAAATAATCCAGTCCTAAGTAACGGGTCTGGGTAGAAGCATAAGTTAGACAGTTGAAGATAAAATACGATTCGCGGAAAGTAAAAAACTATTCAAAACCAATTTAGGTCTAGATTAGGTTTAATTGTTGATAAACCACGAAGTGGCGGAAGCGGGACATCTAACAACAGTAATACTGCCAGAAAATTTTTCATGGATTCAGCTGTAGCTGCTGAAATTACTGGGTGAAATAAGAACTTGATCGATCGTTGTTCTGTTATTTTACAAGCTTTGTCATCTGGTTACAATATACATATTGATAAACTTAGGGAATATGCTTTAGAGACCGCACGACTTTTAATTTATGAATATCCGTGGTATAATCTTCATACTTCTGTCCACAAAGTACTTCTTCATGGTCCCGAGATTATGCAAAATGCAATATTATCGATTGGGGAACTTTCCGAAGAGGCAGCAGAAACTAACAATAAAAACATCAAGGCATATTTAGTCAACAAACACCGATTTAATTCGTAGACTCATGCTCAGTTCGGACCCTTATATAACCAGTCTTCGGAAACTTCTCCAAAAGAAAAAGAGCTTATATACAAGTGAACTGCTGGAACTATTACAGGTATAGCCAATTATATTGAAATATTAGTATAAATTATGTAAAAGATTTCGATATCAGTCATTTTGTAACTTGTTTTTAGTCTCAAGTTAAGATAGTATATTTTGTTGATTAAAGATAGTTTACTAAAAAAATATTTATTTTATAATAGGTTTATGATAAAACTAATTAGCCATAATTAAAACCAGATCAATGTTTTTGTAATAATTGTCTAGAAAATTTATGAATGTAAAACAGAAATATTTCCCCCTGCAATGAATTGATATTTCAATGTGATAAATATATTATTTTGTGCGTAAATGTACTAAGTTAAGTAGATATTGTCTTTTTATATTATTTTAAACCTAAAATGCACAAAAAACTAGCGCCAATGGTTAGAAGAAAGGTTAAAGTATTTATGACCGCCTTTGTTCGGCCGCTGAACCACCGTGCGGTGCTCTAAACACGTTAAAATAACTCTTTTTAGAGCCTACTGCACTACTTTGTACATGTGCAGCTTGAGGACTGACTATACGCGAAAGTCGTACAGCGCCCTTCGTGTCCAGTTCAATAACGCGTTCAGGATGATGTTGGCGCTCCCCTGCTTTTGCAGCGCATCGACTATGTTTGCAGAAGTGTGCGTGGATTGCTTCCACGCCACTCTGCGCAAGAGAGGCACGTCGCTGGTGCGGCCAGTGCGGGGGAGCGCTAACAGCATGCTGGCCGCGCTCGCGGTAAGGCTTGATTGTTCCATCATCTCCAAGCGCTACATGTGGCAGGTTGATGCGACTAACAAACCTTATTAATTGTAGGTAAATCGTTAATTTAATTTTGATTATTTTTTATTATTGTTTTATGTATTCAAGTAAATTAAATTGAATTGAATTAATTGAATTGAAATGTTGTAGTGTATATGTAATGTGGCTGTATGTGTGTAAATATTTCTTTTATGAGTCAGTGATGCTTGAATTAAAATTATTTTATTTTATTTTTCATTACACTTTTATTAAAGAAAACAAAACGTATGGAAGAGCGTAGTAAACATTTATTAAATTCATTAAACAATTTTAACAAAAAGAATCCTTATGTAAATGTTAATTTACTAAAAATACTCTGTAAGAATAAATCCGCTGCGTTCGTTTGTTTAGAACCGGACTCCACCGAAGCTGAGACGAGGCAAGAGGTGAGATGAGTTGTAAACCACCAATAGAACTTCGTTATATACACTTCGCGGCACACGGTGAACGCCATGCTGAGAGGTGCGTTGTCTCCGCTTCGGTGGAGTCCAAGCCTAAATCTGTTGCCCGCTGCCTTTATCATCCTGAAACAATAAAACAATTAAAACTTTAACTTAATTGTGATTTGAATCTAAATGGTCCACTGAATTCCTGATTTTTAGGCGATTCTCACACGTCACCACTCGCCCGCGCGGTCGGTCGGTGGCGGCGATGATTTTGTTGGCGGTGCGCCGCGCCGAGAGGCGGTGAGTGTCGCTCGTCCGCGAGGGGCGGTGACGGTGTATGTGTGTTAGGCATTAATGGATTTCATATAAGCCAATGTGACGTGAGATCCGCTTCACCGCCTGACCGCGCGGACGAGCGGTGTCGTGTGATAACCGCCTTACTAAGAAATTAAAGTGTATTTATAATTATGAAATTCATTTATTTAGGTAATTACACCCATCGACATTTATCACAGTATAATCACACTTCAAACAAATATTTATAGCAAACATACAATTTAGAGAAAACAAAATAAATCCAGTTTTAAGCATTCACGATTTACAACTAAACTTATACTGTCACTTACGGGATATCTTCCGTGATTGTTCATTCAACCCGCGACCATGGCGCTTGCAACAGCGCCGAAATATCGGGAGCTCAAAATAATGAACAATCACGGAAGATATCCCGTAAGTGACAGTATAAGTTTAACAAAATAAATTACAATACGCATAAAATTGACTCAAATACAATGACATACAATTAAAATTCACTCAACTCAATTATAGGTTTGTTGTTAACATTTAGGTACCTGTAATTTCTCAAACTCGATCAAGTATGTTGTGCCTACTTGATAAATCGATCAACTCAAGTTCCAGCACCCGTCTCGACTGGATTAGCCTGCAAAACGTAAAAATATCCATAATAAGTAAAGTACACTCACCACCTTATTCAATTATTTAAAAGCATAAGGCATTCGAGGATTCCTATTCAGAGCGACGAGAAATCGGTCTGATCATTTATTTTTATCAAATGCCACTTCAATTCTGGTTATTCCAATTACTTCTATGAAAAACTCTACGATCTGTCAATTCAGATTCATTCCTGCGAAGATTATTAAATGAAGAACGTTTTATCATTAATGAATTTGAAAATACTTTCAATCATTGTGGGTGTTATAAAATCTAATCTTGAAAGCGACCATCACCTGATTTATCTTTTGTTGTTTGTCGCAGGTTGGACATAGCCAGTCTCCGTCGGGCTGTGTGGTGATTCCTACACAGGAGAAGTGATACCACTGATATTGACAGCTGGGCTCGTCGCACCCTATCATATCGGCACCTTCGATGTGCTTCCCACAAGAACAGAATTCGCTCTCCCGCTGCGAATCGTCAGGAGAGCCCGCCGAATTCAAATCCTTGTCTTCGAAGTCTTCGTTATTTATCGGCAGAACATGGCACACGTGAGCGGCGTATCGCCACCACCTCAGCTCGCACTTTCTACAAACAATACTCTCGGTTTCATGGCGCCAACATAGATGTTCTAACAAATGTTTGTAGTCCAAGTAACGCATGGAACACCCGCCGCACATGAACTTAGATTTTACATGAAAAATTTTGGAAGTTCTCATTTTGTAACTTCAAGTTTATGGAGGAAGTTTGATAATCGTAAACCAGGAACTACACGAGACAAAGTAACGAGCGCGATACTTAAAACAAGACAAGCACAAACGATCGTCACACTAACAGCACTGGAGTCAGAATAACTTAACGATTTCAAGCTCTTTAAATTTATACGTGGCAAAGACAAATAATATCAGAGAGAGGGTACTTAACGCACCCTCATTAGTGAATGGCTAATTGAGCGACGTTACCGATGAAGTTTAAGAGCTAGTTTGTTAACGATAAAGATATTAGTTCGGATTAGTCAGGACCACCAGAAATTGCTAATTCTTGCTAATAAGTAACTTTATTTTCCAAGAAGCTTCAGAAAGATTATAAATAGCCTACTTCATCATCATCAATAGCCTGCCTTCAAAATTACTATTGTGTTATTTCTCAGAACACAAAAGAAGCGAAGAAAGGACACAAAGAATCGGATGTAAGGATTAGCGTTCACCGCTAGCGGTAGTAAAGCTTAAATATACGTTACCGTGGTGTTTTCTTTATCGCTTTCATCTATTGAAAGCGACTATCTCACGAATATCTTAAAATATGAGTTCAGCCCGTTCGGTAACGATCACCTTTTTGTCATTGCCAAACTTCAACCATACTTCAAGGACATACATACGTAAAAATAAACACTTCTAACTTAAACCTGGAAGAGAAACAACAATTGAAAAAATAAGTGCAAAATAAAAGAAATTCGACGATATTTAAAAATACTACGGGTGCGTAGCAAAGTGCTACGGAGAGACAACTTTTACGTAGCACCTAAATAACTCTAAATGATGGAAAAACGTGGAAAACGTTGAAGTGAAATCATAAAGCATAACATCATCTAACATATAAAAAAAACTGAAACATAATTTTGCTCCAATGTAAACTAAAACTCGAGATGTATCTTTCTACTATTTGAAATGCTCTCGAAAAACAGTACATCACGTATCAGTCTAATGAAAAAAAACTAATGATTTTCAAATTCTAAATAAAATTAAGAAATAATGTACATACCATGTTCTTGGAAGTTCATAATTAATATAAAACACTAGTATAATAGGATTCCGGAAATCGGTGAACAAAAACACTTACATTTGGTAAGTGTTTTTGTTCACCGATTCCCGGAATCCTACAGACCAGAAGAGACAAGAGTGGCGTGCGGTGAACGGCATGCTGAGAGGTGCGTGTGGTGAGCGGTCTGCTGTGAGCGGCGTGCCGCTTCGCACATCTCCGCTTGTGTCCGCTTCGGTGGAGTCCAGGCCTAAATCTGTTGTCGGCTGCATTCATCATCCTGAAACTATAAAATAATTAAAACTTTTGTTCGGTTTTTTGTAGGGAGTTTACGCGATTATTTTAAGACTTGACCAACGAAAACATTATTTTGATTTGAATCTAAATGGTCTACTGAATTCCTGATTTTTTAGGCGATTCTCACAGGTCATGCGGAGGCGGCGAAGATTTAGATGGCGGTGCACCGCGCCGAGAGTCGGTGAGTGCCGCTCGTCTGCGAGGGGCGGTGACGGTGTACGTGTGTTAGGCATTTATGAATTTCGCTTATGCCAATGTGACGTGAGATCCGATTTACCGCTTGACCGCGCGGACGAGCGGTGTCGTATGATAACCGCCTTGGTAGGAAGTTAAGATGTATTTATAGGTTTGTTGTTAACATTTAGGTACCTGTAATTTCTCAAACTCGATGAAGTATGGTGTGCCTGGTCGCGGGACTCATAGAATTACCGTGACCCTGGAACATAAAGGGCTACTGAAGGACACCGTGGATTTTAGTCTGTACAAGTCTGACAGTCCCTCCCGCTCTGCCCTGGGTGGGAGGACTCATTTATGATTTTACCACGTTAAAAAAAAAAAAAAGTATGATGTGCCTACTTGATACCTCGATCCACTCAAGTTTCAGCACCCGTCTTAACTGGATTAGCCTGCAAAACGTAAAAATATCCATATTAAGTAAAGTACACTCACGACCTTATTAAATTATTTAAAAGCATTAGGCATTCGAATTCGATTTCGATTCAGAGCGATAGAAATCGCTCCGATCAATTATTTTTATCAAAAGCCACTTCAATTCTGGTTATTCCAATTACTTCTATGAAAACTCTACGATCTGTCAATTCAGATTCATTAATGCGAAGATTATTAAATTAAAAACGTTTTATCATTAATGAAATTGAAAACAGTTTCAATCATTGTGGGTGTTATAGAATCTAATCTTGAAAGCGACCATCACCTGATTTATCTTTTGTTGTTTGTCGCAGGTTGGACATAGCCAGTCCCCGTCGGGATGTGTGGTGATTCCTACACAGGAGAAGTGATACCACTGATATTGACAGCTGGGCTCGTCGCACCCTATCATATCGGCACCTTCGATGTGCTTCCCACAAGAACAGAATTCGCTCTCCCGCTCCGAATCGTCAGGAGAGCCCGCCGAATTCAAATCCTTGTCTTCGAAGTCTTCGTTGTTTATCGGCAGAACATGGCACACGTGAGCGGCGTATCGCCATCGCCTCAGCTCGCACTTTTTACAAACAACACTCTCGGTTCCCTGGCGCCAATATAAATGTTTCAACAAATGTTTGTAGTCCAAGTAACGCATAGAACACCCGCCGCACATGAACTTAGATTTTACATGAGAAATTTTGGAAGTTCTCATTTTGTAACTTCAAGTTTATGGAGGAAGCTTGATAATCCGAAACCAGGAACTACACCGGACAAAGTAACGAGCGCGATACTAAAAACAAGACATGCACCTTTTATGCACTCCGCGCGGTGGCGCAGGTAGTGGATAGCCGTCGGTTGCTTCTCGCCCGCTCTCAACCAATCGTGAGCACGGGAAACGACGTGCGGGGTGTAATTACATTACATTTACATATTTTATATATAATATTTTAAAGGAAACAGTAATTTATTTGCTAGAATATTGTTGTTACATAGTTACACATAAAATATATTAAAGAATTAAAATTAATATTAAACCATACAATGTCGAGAATATGGAAAACGTTAACTACTATGAAATACAATGTCAGGGGTTATTAATTACAATTTCAAGAATGGTTAAATACAATGTCAAGGGTTATTAATTATAATGTCAAGAATTATTAAATGTAATGAAGAAAAAAAAAAGAAAAATTTCAATACAGTGTCATAGAAATTAAATTCCATTCTATTATTAGGAGGTAAGTCGTCGTCTAATTTAATTTTGAATTAAATTACCGTTACATTCGAGGATTCGTTTCTTCGAATATTTTATTCATCTTGCTTATAGTGTTGACATTAAAAATGGCAAGTTCGTTCTGATGAAGATAAAATACGATTCGCGGAGGTTAAAAAATCTATTCAAAAAAATTTGGGTCTAGATTAGGTTTAATTGTTGATAAACCACGAAGTGGCGGAAGCGGGACATTTAACGACAGTAATACTGCGAGAGAATTTTTCATGAATTCAGCTGTAGCTGCTGAAATTACTAGGTGAAATAAGAACTTGATCGAACGTTGTTATGTTATTTTACAAGCTTTGACATCTGGTTACAATATACATGTTGATAAATTTAGGGAATATGCTTTAGAGACCGCACGACTTTTGGTTTATGAATATCCGTGGTATAATCTTCATGCTTCTGTCCACAAAGTACTTCTTCACGGTCCCGAGATTATGTAAAATGCAATATAATCGATTGGGAAACTTTCCGAAGAGGCAGCAGAAACTAACAATAAAAACATCAAGGCTTATTTAGTCAACAAACACCGATTTAATTCGTAGACTCATTCTCAGTTCGGACCCTTATATAACCAGTCTTCGGAAACTTCCCCAAAAGAAAAAGAGCTTATATACAAGTGAACAGCTGGACCTTTACAGGTATAGCGAATTATATTGTAATATTAGTATAAATTATGTATAAGATTTCGATATCAGTCATTTTGTAACTTGTTTTTAGTCTCAAGTTAAGATAGTATATTTTGTTGATTAAAGATAGTTTACTAAAAAATTTTATTTATTTTATAATAGGTTTATAATAAAACGAATTAGCCATAATTAAAACCAGATCAATGTTTTTCTAATAATTGTCTAGAAAATTTATGAATGTAAAACAAAAATATTTCCCCCTGCAATGAATTGATATGTCAATGTGATAAATATATTATTTTGTGAGTAAATGTACTAAGTTAAGTAGATATTGTCTTTTTATATTATTTTAAACCTAAAATGCACAAAAAACTAGCGCCAATGAAGGTTAAAGTATTTATAACCGCCTTTGTTCGGCCGCTGAACCACCGTGCGGTGCTCTAAACACGTTAAAATAACTCTTTTTAGAGCCTACTGCACTACTTTGTACATGTGCAGCTTGAGGACTGACTATACGCGAAAGTCGTACAGCGCCCTTCGTGTCCAGTTCAATAACGCGTTCAGGATGATGTTGGCGCTCCCCTGCTTTTGCAGCGCATCGACTATGTTTGCACAAGTGTGCGTGGATTGCTTCCACGCCACTCTGCGCAAGAGAGGCACGTCGCTGGTGCGGCCAGTGCGGGGGAGCGCTAACAGCATGCTGGCCGCGCTCGCGGTAAGGCTTGATTGTTCCATCATCTCCAAGCGCTAAGCGACATGTGGCAGGTTGATGCGACTAACAAACCTTATTAATTGTAGGTAAATCGTTAATTTAATTTTGATTATTTTTTATTATTGTTTTATGTATTCAAGTAAATTAAATTGAATTGAATTAATTGAATTGAAATGTTGTGGTGTATATGTAATGTGACTGTATGTGTGTGTAATTATTTCTTTTATGAGTCAGTGATGCTTGAATTCAATCAATCAATCAATAGTCTTTATTTGTAAACATAGGTTACAACAATGTGCAAGATGTTACAATAATTGTTATACATAATATAGTTTCTCTATGTTTTGCCATTTGACGTACAAATATACATTTAAAGGAGGCTTTCGCCAGTTAGATAAATTCATCTATAGGTACTAGTATTATAAAGAAGTAAAAGTTTAATTCGTAATAATTATCAATATCAATTTTAATAAAATGCATTAGGTAATGTCAGGTAATGTCAATCTTTAATAAAATACTATAATGTCAATCTTTAATTAAATACTATAATGTCAATAATAAATGGTTATGATGTCAATAAGTTACTGCTAAGAAAAATGTCTAAAATTGATATTGTCCACAGAACTGTGAGAGTTGTCATGCTTTTATAGTCATGTTACGAACATACAAATATTTTATGTCAAAGCGATGTCATCAAAGTAGTCGCTGAGAGAGTAGTAACATTTCTGTATTAAAATAGTACACAAGACCCAAGTATTTGGTTTACAGTTTATATGTGTGGGTGAAGTCATAGTTATGCACACAAACACAAAATTAAATTAACTTGGCTTGCTGTACGAGCCGGTAATATTCATACAGCCGCTCATTATTATTGTGTGAGTAAACATATTGTACCCTACACGGGGTTTATTTTTTTTACCTTTACGCTTGTCGGGTAAACTGGTAAAAATAATATAAACCGGTTTACAATAAAGCCCAACATTTTATACTAACTTAACATGGTAACCATAGCCGATTGGTGTAAGCGCTTGCGTTAGCTAGTGATCTAACCTCGACGACGCAAGTTCGAACCCAATTGAGGAATTATTTTTCTACTTTTTACTTTTTGTTTTTCAATAAATTTATTTTGTGGCCAATAAAATTACTCAAGCAAAAAGTAAAAAGTAATGAAATAATTTGATTTTTTATTAGATAAACATTGGTATTGTTTGCTTAGCTTATCGCTTGGGTCATTAGCAAATTATCCGTCTCGTTTCTTCCAATATGTTCCTTATATTGGTTGTGTTAAGGTTCAATTTGGTGGGGGCTGTATGTTAGAAAAAAAAACTTGTGTGGCCGATACAATGATTTAATACACTGTTGTTTACCTGTTTTTTTGACAAAGACAAAGTTTTTTATTGGTAAGAATTGACGTAAATAATTTGTGAAAGTAGGTAGGTATATAAATTGAATCAAAGTAAAATTAGAGGTCGAGGTTACGGCGTGGCAAGGGGTGCGAAGAATCTCCGGACGGGATCAGGCTGCCTATACCGACGACTTGACCTGGCAACATACAACACGCGTACACTCCGGAACGACGAGAAGATAACGGAACTCGAAGAGGAATTGAGCAGGCTGCGATGGAGTATTGTGGGATTATCTGAAGTCCGAAGAGAGGGGGAGGATACGATAATCCTGAAATCCGGCAACCTGCTCTATTTCCGAGAGGGTGACCGGCAGTCCCAGGGTGGTGTTGGGTTTATCGTCCACAAGTCCCTCGTGAATAACGTGGTGAAGATCGAGAGTGTGTCGACCAGGGTGGCGTACCTTATACTCAGAATATCCTCAAGATATTCGCTGAAGGTCATACAGGTCTACGCCCCGACCTCGGCACACCCCGACGACGAAGTGGAGACCATGTATGAGGATATCTCTAAAGCCCTGCATGGTTTCAAAACTCACTTCACCGTTGTCATGGGGGACTTCAACGCGAAACTGGGCAAACGAGACGGGGATGAGCTGCAGGTGGGGCAATTTGGGGTTGGACGTCGGAACCACCGGGGTCACCAACTGGCTAGTTTTATGGAGAAGGAGGGCCTCTATATGATGAACTCCTTCTTCAGAAAGCGTGAGCACAGGAAGTGGACCTGGCAGAGTCCCGATGGTGCAACTAAAAATGAGATTGACTTCATCATGTCAACCAAGAAGCAAATGTTCAATGATGTCTCTGTGATCAATTCGGTGAAAACCGGGAGCGATCACCGCATGGTAAGAGGCACATTGAACATCAATATAAAGCTTGAAAGGTCTCGACTGATGAAGTCTACGCTCCGTCCAGCACAAATCCAGATCCAAAACCCCGAGAGCTTTCAGCTTGAACTCCAGAATCGTTTCGAGTGCCTAGGAAGCTCAGTGGACGAATGCAACGATGGGTTCGTGGAAACTGTCCATACGACTGGGTCTAAGTTCTTCAAGACACGTCGTGCACAGAAGAACAAAAGACTCTCTGATCATACTCTCGAGCTCATGAAGGAGCGGCGCGAGATGATCCTGCAGTCTTCAGACGAGGCGTGGAAGTACCGGCAGCTCAATAGACGGATCTCTAAATCCTTGAAACGCGACCTCCGCCGCTTTAATACCGAGCGTATTAAAGACGCTATTGAGCGGAATAAAGGCTCCAAGGTTTTTTCAAGAGATCTGGCTATTGGGCAGAGCCAGCTCACGAAACTGAAGACCGACGATGGCAGGATCGTATCCGCCAAACCGGAGCTGCTGAGGGAGATCGAGAGTTTTTATGGGCAGTTGTACACTTCAACCAGTAAACCCGTTGCAAATCTAGCTAACGACCCAAGAGCTAGACTGACCCGACACTATACCGAAGACATTCCGGATGTCAGCCTGTACGAGATTAGGATGGCTCTGAAACAGCTTAAAAACAACAAGGCACCGGGTGAGGACGGAATTACGGCCGAACTCCTGAAGGCAGGTGGAAAACCGGTACTTAAGACCCTTCAGAAGCTGTTTGATTCCGTCATACTCGAGGGGAAAACGCCGCAGGCATGGTGCAGGGGTGTGGTGGTACTCTTCTTCAAAAAGGGCGACAATGCCCGGCTGAAGAACTATAGGCCCATCTCACTTCTAAGCCATGTCTACAAGCTGTTTTCAAGAGTCATCACGAATCGTCTCGCGCGCAGGTTTGACGATTTTCAGCCTCCCGAACAAGCCGGATTCCGAAAAGGCTTTAGCACCGTAGACCACATACATACGCTGCGCCAGGTTATACAGAAGACCGAAGAGTATAACCTGCCTCTCTGCTTGGCGTTTGTGGACTACGAGAAAGCCTTCGATTCGATCGAGACTTGGGCTGTACTGCAGTCTCTCCAACGGTGCCAAATCGACTATCGGTACATCGAGGTGCTGAAGAGTTTGTACAAAAACGCCACCATGTCAGTCCGACTTCAGGACCAGACCTCGGAACCTATCCTTCTGCAGCGAGGTGTAAGACAGGGAGACGTCATATCTCCGAAACTGTTCACCGCTGCACTGGAGGATGTCTTCAAGGTTCTGGACTGGAGAGGGCTAGGCATCAACGTCAATGGCGAGTACATCTCTCACCTTCGGTTTGCCGACGATATAGTGGTCATGGCTGAGACCATGGAGGACCTCAGTACAATGCTCGATGACCTCAGTAGAGCTTCCGAAAGAGTGGGTCTTAAAATGAACATGGACAAAACCAAAGTCATGTTGAATGCCCATGTAACACCCACTCCTATCAAGATCGGAGACTCTACACTCGAAGTTGTAGACGATTATGTCTACCTGGGACAAACGGTCCAGTTAGGTAGGTCTAACTTCGAGAAAGAGGTCAATCGTCGAATCCGACTCGGCTGGGCAGCGTTCGGGAAGTTGCGTGGTATCTTCTCGTCCAACTTACCGCAGTGTCTCAAGACGAAAGTCTATGACCAGTGTGTGTTGCCAGTGATTACATACGGGACCGAAACGTGGTCGCTCACAATGGGCCTCATCAGAAGGCTGAAAGTCACCCAAAGGGCAATGGAGAGGGCTATGCTCGGAGTTTCCTTGCGTGATCAAATCAGAAATGAGGAGATCCGCAAGAGAACCAGAGTTACCGACGTAGCCCGAAGAATAGCCAAACTTAAGTGGCAGTGGGCAGGGCACATTGCTCGCAGAACGGATGGCCGATGGGGCCGAAAAGTTCTGGAGTGGCGACCGCGAACCGGAAGACGCTGCGTTGGAAGGCCTCCCACTAGGTGGACCGATGACCTCGTAAAGGTTGCAGGGATCCGCTGGATGCGAGACGCACGGGACCGGTCAATGTGGCGACACTTGGGGGAGGCCTATGTCCAGCAGTGGACGTCTTTCGGCTGAAATGATGATGATGATGATGAAAATTAGAGGTGAAGTGAATCAACATGTTAGATAGTAAGAAATTATGACAACTTCTAATCGCATAACAATAACATCACTTCACCATATTATCAATAATTTACGAGTTGTGGTTTTAAAAAAATGTTTTATACCTACCTACTTATTACTAAGTTTTGTATTTGTTCTAATTTGCTTAACAAATATGAACATTATTTGCATAACAATAAGATTCATATACGTCTACTAATTAAAATAAATTCGACTAATAATGGGTCGGCAATCCTTCGTTTTCTATTACTCCTTGTAACCTTCTGCTCATGAGATCTCACAGTTTGTAAGCACACTTTTATGCGGGTGGACAAGAAGGGATCAGCTTTGTGCCTTGCCACGATGTCGTAGTGTCGAGTCGATGAATTTGCCTTTGGTTTTGGCCTAAGATGTTCTACGTCTCCAAAATACGCATATCGGCGGACCCATAACTGCACGGTTCTCCCCTGTGGATAAAAACAGTATTTATAATACTTATAATAATAGCTAATATTATAATAAATAAACACTATATTTTATACTATATATAAACTATGTTTATTCAATACACTTATATATACCTAATTAATATGACTTATAATAATACAATACATAAATATAAGATATACACTGACATTAGCAAACATTATAATCTATTTTTATTTACGTTATTCAAAGGCTTTTCTTTAATCTGTCTAAAGGCTAGATCAAGCTAATTTTAGACCAAGCTAATTTTATCATAATCATCATACGATTACAAATTAAAAAAAAAGGAACTATAATAATTCAGTTATGATAATATATTATTATAACTATGGTAGGTATTGCACTTAAGTTACATTAATTATTTATTCCTAGTAAACATCCCTTTCAATGTTTACTAGGAATAAAGAGAATAGAGGAGTTAGTTAAAGTGAAGTAGGTATAATATCAACGTAATATCTAACTGTTACTCACCGATATCATTAAGCGCCTTGTAATTTCACTTCTTCTCATCGATACGCTAATCGATAACAATTCAAATTGAGTCAGCCCAAAATTTGGCGACGAGTTTGGCTCTTTCAGTAGCGTCCTGTGATGCATTTCACAGGAGCAAACAACAGAACAGGCAGGACACGATATAAAGTGTCCCATCGTTTGTTAGGCAGCACCACATTTACACTCACAATTTCACATAATATAGATACGTTTTGCTCATCCAAAACAACGATTTCCACCTCTTAGAACATTGATAAATGTTGCATGGTTAGATCCACAGAAATAAAACCACACACATGCTCAAGAGTAGTAACCAATAAACTCAGTAATGCAAATACTCGTAGATTGACAACTAAGAATGCTCATTTTTTATAAATGAAGGTGTTTGAAAACAATATTTTTAAATTGTCGGTAGTTGTTGTCTAAACAGTCAAAATCAAATTGCCTGAGAGTTCAATGTTTGTCTCAATCGTTATTAATTCTACTTTAAGTAATGTTTTAACAAAATAATGAATACAAAAAGAAAAACAATATACTATTGCATGCATGATTTGAACTTACGACTTCTCGTTCAGTGACCAAAGACGATAGCCATTGTGCCAAGATTGCTATAGTAACATCATGCAAAATATTATATCTCCTTCAGCATCATAAGTGAATGATGACTATATATTGGTATGGTAATTGATGTGCCACACGCACACTAATAAAAACTGAGCTCGCTCGTTTTATTTTGTGTTTGTGTGCATCACTATGACTTCACCCACACATATAAACTGTAAACCAAATTCTTGGGTCTCGTGTACATAATTTACGCTTGAAATTGACTAAATTTAGATCTTTTATTGAGCAAGGTAACTTATTAAATATCCTTTGGGTCATACAAAAAAAGCTTTTCCTCATTAAAGCCGTACCTGCATTTGGTACTTTAAGCTCTAACTTATTTCTGTCTCGTAGTTTCCTATATTGACTTTTAAAAGCTATTTCATATAGGTGCATGTTTGTTTTAACAAATATATTTACCTCATAAATATACAGAGATGGCAAGGTTAAGATATTGAGACTTTTAAATAGAGGTTGACAGCTGTCGGTACTTTGTAAACCACACATAGCTCAGATGCATCTTTTTTGGGCTTTGAAGACATAGTCCTTATTTACTGAATTGCCCCAATATATTATGCCAAATCTTAGTGTGGATGCCACATAGCCATGGTAAGCCATTAAAAGAGATTCTAGGCTAACAATTTTAGCCAGTTTATAGAGGGCATATGCAAATTTATTGACTTTTTTACAAATATCTTCCGTTTGAGGTTTCCAGGTCAAGTTGTTATCTATAACAACACCAAGAAATCTAGTCATAGTTACCGACTCTATTTTAGTGCCCAAGTAGTTAATGTCAAGGTTTATATTAGGAATCCTTTGATAAAAGTGCATAATTTTAATTTTAGTTTTTTCTAGATTTATGACAAGATAAACTTATACTGTCACTTACGGGATACCTTCCGTGATTGTAAAAATCACGCAAGATATCCCGTAAGTGACAGTATAAGTTTAGTTGTAAACCGTGAAAGCTTAAAACAGTGTTATGACAAGATTATTATTATTTAGCCAAGTAATTATTTTATTCAATGTCAAATTTATCTCTGCTTCGTATGTATTAGGATCGTCACATTTTATTACTACCGTGCTGTCGTCAGCAAATAATACCATCGGATGCTTTATTTCTCTAGGCAGATCATTTATATTAGTTAAGTATAGTGGAGGTCCTAAAACACTACCTTGTGGGATTACGTATTTAATAATCCTACTACTAGATCTGTATCTTCTTTCGTAACCAGTGCGTGGGCCTATACGTGTTATTTCTAAGATCTGCTTTCTGTTGTGTAAGTAAGATTCAATAAGATTCAGAATGTTGCCTCTTATACCATATTTCCCTAATTTATTTAATAGTATTTTATAATCTACGTAGTCAAAAGCCTTTGTAAGGTCGATATATATAGCACATACGGCATTTCTTTCGTCTACATTTGATAAGATAGGGCGTATCAAATCATGGATGGCCATGTTAATTGACCTGTTCTTGCGAAATCCTTTCTGTTCATCAAGTAGAATGTTTGATTTCTCTAGGTAAGTATAAAGTGCTTTATATATAACCTTTTCAAATATTTTTGCAAATATGGGTATCAAGGCAATAGGTCTGTAATTTTTGATTAGACATTTGTCTTGCTTTTTATATAGTGGGGTAACTATGGAGGTTTTGAGATTCTCCGGGAAGATACCATTCTCAATACTTAAATTAATTATATAACTTAGATGTGCTATGTATTGAGAGACTGTTGGGCTATGTATTGAGAGACTGTTTTTATGACTTTTGTGCATATTCCATCACTGCCTACACTGTGTGTATCTCTAAGAGACCTAATATGATTTATGATGTCATGCGGCAAAATTGGTTCCATAAACAAAGAGTTCAAAGTGTTTGAATGAATGGGGATTTCTTGTGTTATGCTATGATTTGAGTTAGATACTTGGTTAATAAAATATTCGTTGAAGGAGTTTGTTATTTCAGTAGGATTCGTGACGATCTTTGTGTCAGTTTTTATTTCAGTTATAGGTTCTTTAGGAAAGTAGGCTTTATTCTTGTTAATTACGGTCCATGTCGCTTTAGATTTATTTTGTGCTGTTTTGATAAAATAATTATTTTGAGATTTTTGGGTTAAAGATATAATTTTTTTAAGTCTACGTGAATATGTTTTGAATGCATTTTTGTTCTCGAGAGTGGGATTACCTCTATGTTGCCACAGAAGCATACGTTTCCTTTTACTGCATTTTTTTATTCCCTTCGAGATCCACTTAGATTTTTTAGTTAATGACTTGGTAATAGTTTTGTAAGGAAAACAGAGGTCGTAAAAGCATTGAAATAGATCCAAAAAATAGACATAAGCCTCATTAGGGTCCGAAGTAGTGTAAATGTCTGAGAATGAGAGACTTTTTATACAATTTTTGAATTTATCCAAATATTCTAGGCAATAGTTCCTTCGTCTAACACGCCATGACTTAAAAGCACATGTTTTTTTAACCGGTGGTGGTGGTGGTTGTGGTCTGACAGTCCAAATTCAATAATTTCCCCCTTGCAACCTCTGATATTGTGAGCGAAATTATCCAAACATGTCCCACTACTTATTCTAGTGGGTTGAGAGAATTGCAAATGTAAATTAAAGTTTAAAAGAATATATTCAATTAAAATTATTTTATTTTATTTTTCATTACACTTTTATTAAAGAAAACAAAACGTATGGAAGAGCATAGTAAACATTTATTAAATTCTTTAAACAATTTTAACAAAAAGAATCCTTATGTAAATGTTAATTTAGTAAAAATACTCTGTATGAATAAATCCGCTGCGTTCGTTTGTTTAGAACCGAACTCCACCGAAGCTGAGACGAGGCGAGAGGTGAGATGAGTTGTAAACGACCAATAGAACTTCGTTATATACACTTCGCGGCACACGGTGAACGGCATGCTGAGAGGTGCGTTGTCTCCGCTTCGGTGGAGTCCAGGCCTAAATCTGTTGCCCGCTGCCTTTATCATCCTGAAACAATAAAACAATGAAAACTCTAACTTAATTGTGATTTGAAACTAAATGGGCCACTGAATTCCTGCTTTTTAGGCGATTCTCACACGTCACCACTCGCCCGCGCGGTCGGCCGGTGGCGGCAATGATTTTGTTGGCGGAGCGCCGCGTCGAGAGGCGGTGAGTGACGCTCGTCCGCGAGGGGCGGTGACGGTGTACGTGTGTCAGGCATTAATGGATTTCATATAAGCCAATGTGAGGTGAGATCCGCTTCACCTCCTGACCGCGCGGTCGTGTGATAACCGCCTTACTAAGAAATTAAAGTGTATTTATAGGTTTGTTGTTAACATTTAGGTACCTGTAATTTCTCAAACTCGATCAAATATGTTGTGCCAACTTGATAAATCGATCAACTCAAGTTCCAGCACCCGTCTCGACTGGATTAGCCTGCAAAACGTAAAAATATCCATATTAAGTAAAGTACACTCACCACCTTATTCAATTATTTAAAAGCATTAGGCATTCGAGGATTCCTATTCAGAGCGACGAGAAATCGCTCTGAATATCATTCTGATCATTTATTTTTATCAAATGCCACTTCAACTCTGGTTATTCCAATTACTTCTATGAAAAACTCTACGATCTGTCAATTCAGATTCATTCCTGCGAAGATTATTAAATGAAAAACGTTTTATCATTAATGAATTTGAAAATACTTTCAATCATTGTGGATGTTATAGAATCTAATCTTGAAAGCGACCATCACCTGATTTATCTTTTGTTGTTTGTCGCAGGTTGGACATAGCCAGTCCCCGTCGGGCTGTGTGGTGATTCCTACACAGGAGAAGTGATACCACTGCCATTGACAGCTGGGCTCGTCGCACCCTATCATATGGGCACCTTCGATGTGCTTCCCACAAGAACAGAATTCGCTCTCCCGCTGCGAATCGTCAGGAGAGCCCGCCGAATTCAAATCCTTGTCTTCGAAGTCTTCGTTATTTATCGGCAGAACATGGCACACGTGAGCGGCGTATCGCCACCGCCTCAGCTCGCACTTTCTACAAACAGTACTCTCGGTTCCATGGCGCCAATATGGATGTTCTAACAAATGTTTGTAGTCCAAGTAACGCATGGAACACCCGCCGCACATGAACTTAGATTTTACGTGGGAAATTCTGGAAGTTCTCATTTTGTAACTTCAAGTTTATGGAGGAAGTTTGATAATCCGAAACCAGGAACTACACTGGACAAAGTAACGAGCGCGATACTAAAAACAAGACAAGTACTAACGATCGTCACACTAACAGCACTGGAGTCAGAATAACTAAACGATTTCAAGCTTTTTAAATGTATACGTGTCAAAGACACATAATATTAGAGAGAGGGGGTGTACTTAACGCACCCTCATTAGTGAATGGCTAATTGAGCGACGTTACCGATGAAGTTTAAGAGCTAATTAGTTAACGATAAAGATATTAGTACGGATTACTCAGGACCTCCAGGAATTGCTAATACTTGCTAATTAGTAACTTTATTTTCCAAGAAGCTTCAGAAAGATTATAAATAGCCTACTTCATCATCATCAATAGCCTGCCTACAAAATTACTATTGTGTTATTTCTCAGAACACAAAAGAAACGAAAGGACACAAAGAATCGGATGTAAGGATTAGCGTTCACCGCTAGCGGTAGTAAAGCTTAAATATACGTTACCGCGGTGTTTTCTTTATCGCTTTCATCTATTGAAAGCGCGTCACGAATATCTTGAAATATGAGCTCAGCCCGTTCAGTAACGATCAACTTCTTGTCATTGCCAAACTTCAACCATACTTCAAGGACATACATACGTAAAAATAAACACTTCCAACTTAAACCTGGAAGAGACACAACAATTGAAAAAATAAGTGCAAAATAAAAGAAATTCGACGATATTTAAAAATGCTACGGGTGCGTAGCAAAGTGCTACGGAGAGACGACTTTTGCGTAGCACCTAAATAACTAAATGGTGGAAAAACGTAGAAAACGTTAAAGTGAAATCATAAAGTATAACATCATCTAACATACAAAAAAACTGAAACATAATTTTGCTCCAATGTAAACTAAAACTCGAGATGTATCTATCTACAATTTAAAATGCTCTCGAAAAACGGTACATCACGTAGCAGTCAAATTAAAAAAAAAACTAATGATTTTCAAATTCTAAATAAAATTAAGAAATAATGTACATACCATGTTCTTGGAAGTCCATAATTAATATAAAACACTAGTGTAAAAGGATTCCGGGAATCGTTGAACAAAAACACTTACATTTGGTAAGTGTTTTTGTTCACCGATTCCCGGAATCCTATAGACCAGAAGAGACAAGAGTGGCGTGCGGTGAACGGCATGCTGAGAGGTGCGTGCGGTGAGCGGTCTGCTGTGAGCGGCGTGCCGCTTTGCATATCTCCGCTTGTGTCCGCTTCGGTGGAGTCCAGGCCTAAATTAAAACTTTTGTTCAGGGAGTTCACGCGATTTTTTTAAGACTTAACCTACGAAAACATAATTTTGATTTGAATCTAAATGGTCCAATGAATTCCTGATTTTTTAGGCGATTCTCACACGACACCACTCGCCCGCACGGTCGGGCGGAGGCGGCGACGATTTTGTTGGCGATGCGCTGCGCCGAGAGGCGGTGAGTACCGCTCGTCCACGAGGGGCGGTGACGGTGTACGTGTGTCAGGCATTTATGAATTTCGCATAAGCCAATGTGACGTGAGATCCGATTTACCGCTTGACCGCGCGGACGAGCGGTGTCGTATGATAACCGCCTTGGTAGGAAGTTAAGATGTATTTATAGGTTTGTTGTTAACATTTAGGTACCTGTAATTTCTCAAACTCGATCAAATATGTTGTGCCAACTTGATAAATCGATCAACTCAAGTTCCAGCACCCGTCTCGACTGGATTAGCCTGCAAAACGTAAAAATATCCATATTAAGTAAAGTACACTCACCACCTTATTCAATTATTTAAAAGCATTAGGCATTCGAGGATTCCTATTCAGAGCGACGAGAAATCGCTCTGAATATCATTCTGATCATTTATTTTTATCAAATGCCACTTCAACTCTGGTTATTCCAATTACTTCTATGAAAAACTCTACGATCTGTCAATTCAGATTCATTCCTGCGAAGATTATTAAATGAAAAACGTTTTATCATTAATGAATTTGAAAATACTTTCAATCATTGTGGATGTTATAGAATCTAATCTTGAAAGCGACCATCACCTGATTTATCTTTTGTTGTTTGTCGCAGGTTGGACATAGCCAGTCCCCGTCGGGCTGTGTGGTGATTCCTACACAGGAGAAGTGATACCACTGCCATTGACAGCTGGGCTCGTCGCACCCTATCATATCGGCACCTTCGATGTGCTTCCCACAAGAACAGAATTCGCTCTCCCGCTGCGAATCGTCAGGAGAGCCCGCCGAATTCAAATCCTTGTCTTCGAAGTCTTCGTTATTTATCGGCAGAACATGGCACACGTGAGCGGCGTTTCGCCACCGCCTCAGCTCGCACTTTCTACAAACAGTACTCTCGGTTCCATGGCGCCAATATAGATGTTCTAACAAATGTTTGTAGTCCAAGTAACGCATGGAACACCCGCCGCACATGAACTTAGATTTTACGTGGGAAATTCTGGAAGTTCTCATTTTGTAACTTCAAGTTTATGGAGGAAGTTTGATAATCCGAAACCAGGAACTACACTGGACAAAGTAACGAGCGCGATACTAAAAACAAGACAAGTACTAACGATCGTCACACTAACAGCACTGGAGTCAGAATAACTAAACGATTTCAAGCTTTTTAAATTTATACGTGTCAAAGACACATAATATTAGAGAGAGGGGGTGTACTTAACGCACCCTCATTAGTGAATGGCTAATTGAGCGACGTTACCGATGAAGTTTAAGAGCTAATTAGTTAACGATAAAGATATTAGTACGGATTACTCAGGACCTCCAGGAATTGCTAATACTTGCTAATTAGTAACTTTATTTTCCAAGAAGCTTCAGAAAGATTATAAATAGCCTACTTCATCATCATCAATAGCCTGCCTACAAAATTACTATTGTGTTATTTCTCAGAACACAAAAGAAACGAAAGGACACAAAGAATCGGATGTAAGGATTAGCGTTCACCGCTAGCGGTAGTAAAGCTTAAATATACGTTACCGCGGTGTTTTCTTTATCGCTTTCATCTATTGAAAGCACGTCACGAATATCTTGAAATATGAGCTCAGCCCGTTCGGTAACGATCACCTTTTTGTCATTGCCAAACTTCAACCATACTTCAAGGACATACATACGTAAAAATAAACACTTCCAACTTAAACCTGGAAGAGACACAACAATTGAAAAAATAAGTGCAAAATAAAAGAAATTCGACGATATTTAAAAATGCTACGGGTGCGTAGCAAAGTGCTACGGAGAGACGACTTTTGCGTAGCACCTAAATAACTAAATGGTGGAAAAACGTAGAAAACGTTAAAGTGAAATCATAAAGTACAACATCATCTAACATACAAAAAAACTGAAACATAATTTTGCTCCAATGTAAACTAAAACTCGAGATGTATCTATCTACAATTTAAAATGCTTTCGAAAAACGGTACATCACGTAGCAGTCAAATTAAAAAAAAAACTAATGATTTTCAAATTCTAAATAAAATTAAGAAATAATGTACATACCATGTTCTTGGAAGTCCATAATTAATATAAAACACTAGTGTAAAAGGATTCCGGGAATCGTTGAACAAAAACACTTACATTTGGTAAGTGTTTTTGTTCACCGATTCCCGGAATCCTATAGACCAGAAGAGACAAGAGTGGCGTGCGGTGAACGGCATGCTGAGAGGTGCGTGCGGTGAGCGGTCTGCTGTGAGCGGCGTGCCGCTTTGCACATCTCCGCTAGTGTCCGCTTCGGTGGAGTCCAGGCCTAAATCTGTTGTCCGCTGCATTCATCATCCTGAAACAATAAAATAATTAAAACTTTTGTTCAGGGAGTTCACGCGATTTTTTTAAGACTTAACCTACGAAAACATAATTTTGATTTGAATCTAAATGGTCCACTGAATTCCTGATTTTTTAGGCGATTCTCACACGACACCACTCGCCCGCACGGTCGGGCGGAGGCGGCGACGATTTTGTTGGCGATGCGCTGCGCCGAGAGGCGGTGAGTACCACTCGTCCACGAGGGGCGGTGACGGTGTACGTGTGTCAGGCATTTATGAATTTCGCATAAGCCAATGTGACGTGAGATCCGATTTACCGCTTGACCGCGCGGACGAGCGGTGTCGTATGATAACCGACTTGGTAGGAAGTTAAGATGTATTTATAGGTTTGTTGTTAACATTTGGGTACCTGTAATTTCTCAAACTCGATCAAATATGTTGTGCCAACTTGATAAATCGATCAACTCAAGTTCCAGCACCCGTCTCGACTGGATTAGCCTGCAAAACGTAAAAATATCCATATTAAGTAAAGTACACTCACCACCTTATTCAATTATTTAAAAGCATTAGGCATTCGAGGATTCCTATTCAGAGCGATAGAAATCGCTCTTATCATTTATTCTTATCAAATGCCACTTCAATTCTGGTTATTCCAATTACTTCTATGAAAACTCTACGATCTGTCAATTCAGATTCATTCTTGCGAAGATTATTAAATGAAGAACGTTTTATCATTAATGAATTTGAAAATAGTTTGAATCATTGTGGGTGTTTTAGAATCTACTCTTGAAAGCGAAAATCACCTGATTTGGCTTTTGTAATTTGTCGCAGGTTGGACATAGCCAGTCCCCGTTGGGCTGAGTGGTGATTCCTACACAGGAGAAGTGATACCACTGATATTGACAACTGGGCTCGTCGCACCCTATCATATCGGCACCTTCGATGTGATTCCCACAAGAACAGAATTCACTTTCCCGCTCCGAATCGTCAGGAGAGCCCGCCGAATTCAAATCCTTGTCTTCGAATTCTTCGTTGTTTATCGGCAGAACATGGCACACGTGAACGGCGTATGGCCACCGCCTCAGCTCGCACATTTTACAAACAACACTCTCGGTTCCGTGGCGCCAATATAAATGTTCCAACAAATGTTTGTAGTCCAAGTAACGCATAGAACACCCGCCGCACATGAACTTAGATTTTACATGAGAAATTTTGGAAGTTCTCATTTTGTAACTTCAAGTTTATGGAGGAAGTTTGATAATTGTAAACCAGGAACTACACCGGACAAAGTAACGAGCGCGATACTAAAAACAAGACATGCACCGGCGCCCCTTTTATACACTCCGCGCGGTGGCGCAGGTAGTGGATAGCCGTCGGTTGCTTCTCGCCCGCTCTCAACCAATCGTGAGCACGGGAAACGACGTGCGGGGTGTAATTACATTACATTTATATATTTCATATATAATATTTTAAAGGAAATAGTAATTTATTTGCTAGAATATTGTTGTTACATAGTTACACATAATATGATGACCATAATATTCTGCTGTTTCCAGCATACAAATATTTCAAAGAATTTAAATTAATATTAAACCATACAATGTCGAGAATGAGGAAACCGTTAACTACTATGAAATACAATGTCAGGGGTTATTAATTACAATTTCAAGAATGGTTAAATAAAATGTCAAGGGTTATTAATTATAATGTCAAGAATTATTAAATGTAATGAAGAAAAAAAAAAAGAAAAATTTCAATTCAGTGTCATAGAAATTAAATTCCATTCAATTATTAGGAGGTAAGTCGTCATCTAATTTAATTTTGAATTAAATGTTTCCTTTAAAAATTCATTCGTTGTGTAGTAACATTTTTGCAATAGAAAGTTACATAGTTTCTTTTTGAATGTTTTTTTGAATGAGGTTAAGACTTTTAAAAACATTAGGCAATTTATATAAATTTGAATCGCCATACGGTAAACATTATTCGAAAATAGTTTAATTCTTTGTTGAGGTGCACATAATTTGTGGATATTTCGACTTTTCCGTATAACATCATTGTGTACTTGAAATAGAGCTAAGTTTTTACGTACCAAGATGCAGAGTTCGAATATATGTAAAGATGGGAGTGGTAATATTTTTAATTTTTTAAAGATTGGGACACAGCTTTGTAATGGATGGCTATAGTCATAGATCGAATACATTTTTTTGGGCTCGGAATGCTTTAGTAGTGTCAACAGAATTTCCCCAAATAATGATGCCGTAGGCGAGAATTGATGTTACGTAACCATGATAAGCATAAAGTGCTGCATTGATACCAGCTACGCGCGCTACGTAAGTTTGGAACTGTATTAGTTTGGTTTTACTAATATTGACATGTAGATTGTTGTCTTTTGGCCATTCTATTATTTTATTTAACGTGTCATTAATCTCTTTTTCGTATTTGGTGATATTGTTATCTGTGAGTTCAATACTAAGAGTTGTATCGTCGGCGTACAGAATGCAAGAATATGGGGTTACATTGGGCAAATCATTGATATACAGCAAGAACAAAACTTCGCCTACACAAAGAATCGGATGTAAGGGTTAGTGTTCACCGCTAGCGGTAGTAAAGCTTAAATATACGTTACCGCGGTGTTTTGTTTATCGCTTTCATCTATTGAAAGCGCGTCACGAATATCTTGAAATATGAGCTCAGCCCGTTCAGTAACGATCAGCTTCTTGTCATTGCCAAACTTCACCATACTTCAAGGACATACATACGTGAAAACAAACATTTTCAACTTAAACCTGGAAGAGCAACAACAATTTGAATAAATAAGTAGAAAATAAAAGAAATTCGACGATATTTAAAAATTCTACGGCAGCATAGCAAAGTGCTACGGAGAGACAACTTTTGCGTAGCACCTAAACCGATCTTTGTATCCTGGCTTTCATTACCCACCGCTGTCTAAAACTGCCCACTTTTATTCATCTCTACCAGTATTCCGATACACCCTTTTATAAGTTTCCTTTGGCTAATTCTGAACACATTTATGGGCATAATTTACAGTAGATGAAAAGCTCATTAAATCAAGTAATTAAAATGTATGTTTTGCCTCTCATATTATTTTATTTATGGCTTTCGCTAATTTGATTTATTTCTTTCACATGATTTGATATGAATTTATTCCTGTAGGAGTTATTTGATTCAGCTTTTTTTTAACATAACAAGAAAAATGATGCATATTCTTAATTTTTCAGTAGTGTTCATCCTACTATCTATCATGTTCTGAATTCAGTGAGTTAGCCTCTTTATTTAGTACACCTATGTGAAATGGATTATGGCTCACCCTTGGTACAAATCCGCGGAACTAGCATTGGATAATTCCGCGTATCTGAAAAATGTAGCCAGGGTGGATACTTTCAAGTATTTAGGACATTTCGTGACTCCTACCTTTAAGGATGATGTGGACATGGAGCGGGAGCGAAGGGAGCTGTCGGTCAGAGCGAACGTGGTTATTCGCAGGTTTGCACGGTGCACGGTGGTTCCTCCCATTGGTCATAATTCCAAAAAATGCTTTACCAAAATATGACTCATTGTTTATGTATTTCGTTACTCCGGTGAACAACCTACCGAAAAGTATAAATATGTCATCCTTTTTTGTTATTTTCACTTATTAATTGTCGTCGGAAGTGAACAAATCGGCTTTGTTGCACCGCGCTGTTATCAGTGCCTCATTTGTTGTCGATTTAAAAATTTGAATTCCCAGAATTCTATCGTTTCTTTGAAGCTTTTGTGAAATGGAATTCCAAGAACAAGGTATGTTGTTACAAATCTATTATATTTGATTAAATATTTTGGTTTTTTTTACATTATTGAAGTGCTACGCCGCACTTATGATATGGTATATTTTTGTGCGATATTGAACTTCATGTAGACTTTTGGAAAGTTGCCGAATTAATGAGATATTGAGTCTACCCTCAAAATAAAGGTCTATTAGTATACATTCTAAAACAGATATATTTGTCTGCATATAGGTGCCTATTTGTGATTCAAAGAGATGCTACGCCGTCAGTTCTCTTGGCGTAGCAGGGTCTACGAAACAATTGACTAATTGATTTATTTTCATTTCAGGTACTTTGACAAAATGCACGTTTTCAAGTATGCATTTCTTTGAAGTTTGGGCGGACTGAGTAAAAGCAGTCGTTCACGGAGTCTAACTCGGATGATAGTAGTTTATTTGTAACATCGTATGTCCCACTTTAATTAGTTGTAGATTCAAATGCAAGTGAAAGGAAAATTTTATGAAAAAATCCCCGCCCTTCTTCGACTAAATATTGTAGACCTATTCGATTTCAATTTGCTAAGGAAAGTTCCGTATTGTCTAAGGAAGAAGCATCTTATTTTAGAGAAAAGATACAAAATTTATATCCAACAACGTTTACCCGTAATGATAGCCAATTAACAATCAAACATTGTTTACAATTAACTATGGTAGATGGTAAAATATGCAGTGCCTTGAGTGAATCATCCTCTTCTTGGTGCTATCTCTGTAAGGCAACACCCTTAGAGATGAATAAAATAGATTACTGTTTAAAAAACCGAGTGAATGTTATGAGTTCGGTTTATCACCGTTACATTCGAGCATTCGTTTCTTCGAATATTTTATTCATCTCGCTTACAGTGTTGACATAAAAAAATGGCAAGTTCGTTCTGATGAAGATAAAATACGATTCGCGGAAAGTAAAAAACTATTCAAAACCAATTTAGGTCTAGATTAGGTTTAATTGTTGATAAACCACGAAGTGGCGGAAGCGGGACATTTAACGACAGTAATACTGCGAGAAAATTTTTCATGAATTCAGCTGTAGCTGCTGAAATTACTGGGTGAAATAAGAACTTGATCGATCGTTGTTCTGTTATTTTACAAGCTTTGCCATCTGGTTACAATATACATATTGATAAATTTAGGGAATATGCTTTAGAGACCGCACGACTTTTGTTTTATGAATATCCGTGGTATAATCTTCATGCTTCTGTCCACAAAGTACTTCTTCATGGTCCCGAGATTATGCAAAATGCAATATTATCGATTGGGGAACTTTCTGAAGAGGCAGCAGAAACTAACAATAAAAACATCAAGGCATATTTAGTCAACAAACACCGATTTAATTCGTAGACTCATGCTCAGTTCGGACCCTTATATAACCAGTCTTCGGAAACTTCTCCAAAAGAAAAAGAGCTTATATACAAGTGAACTGCTGGAACTATTACAGGTATAGCCAATTATATTGTAATATTAGTATAAATTATGTAACTTGTTTTTAGTCTCAAGTTAAGATAGTATATTTTGTTGATTAAAGATAGTTTACTAAAAAAAATATTTATTTTATAATAGGTTTATGATAAAACTAATTAGCCATAATTAAAACCAGATCAATGTTTTTCTAATAATTGTCTAGAAAATTTATGAATGTAAAACAGAAATATTTCCCCCTGCAATGAATTGATATTTCAATGTGATAAATATATTATTTTGTGAGTAAATGTACTAAATTAAGTAGATATTGTCTTTATATTATTTTAAACCTAAAATGCACAAAAAACTAGCGCCAATGAAAGTTAAAGTATTTATGACCGCGTTTTTTCGGCCGCTGAACCACCGTGCGGTGCTCTAAACACGTTAAAATAACTCTTTTTAGAGCCTACTGCACTACTTTGTACATGTGCAGCTTGAGGACTGACTATACGCGAAAGTCGTACAGCGCCCTTCGTGTCCAGTTCAATAACGCGTTCAGGATGATGTTGGCGCTCCCCTGCTTTTGCAGCGCATCGACTATGTTTGCAGAAGTGTGCGTGGATTGCTTCCACGCCACTCTCAAGAGAGGCACGTCGCTGGTGCGGCCAGTGCGGGGGAGCGCTAACAGCATGCTGGCCGCGCTCGCGGTAAGGCTTGATTGTTCCATCATCTCCAAGCGCTAAGCGACATGTGGCAGGTTGATGCGACTAACAAACCTTATTAATTGTAGGTAAATCGTTAATTTAATTTTGATTATTTTTTATTATTGTTTTATGTATTCAAGTAAATTAAATTGAATTGAATTAATTGAATTGAAATGTTGTAGTGTATATGTAATGTGGCTGTATGTGTGTAAATATTTCTTTTATGAGTCAGTGATGCTTGAATTAAAATTATTTTATTTTATTTTTCATTACACTTTTATTAAAGAAAACAAAACGTATGGAAGAGCGTAGTAAACATTTATTAAATTCATTAAACAATTTTAACAAAAAGAATCCTTATGTAAATGTTAATTTACTAAAAATACTCTGTAAGAATAAATCCGCTGCGTGCGTTTGTTTAGAACCGGACTCCACCGAAGCTGAGACGAGGCAAGAGGTGAGATGAGTTGTAAACCACCAATAGAACTTCGTTATATACACTTCGCGGCACACGGTGAACGCCATGCTGAGAGGTGCGTTGTCTCCGCTTCGGTGGAGTCCAAGCCTAAATCTGTTGCCCGCTGCCTTTATCATCCTGAAACAATAAAACAATTAAAACTTTAACTTAATTGTGATTTGAATCTAAATGGTCCACTGAATTCCTGATTTTTAGGCGATTCTCACACGTCACCACTCGCCCGCGCGGTCGGGCGGTGGCAGCGATGATTTTGTTGGCGGTGCGCCGCGCCGAGAGGCGGTGAGTGTCGCTCGTCCGCGAGGGGCGGTGACGGTGTACGTGTGTTAGGCATTAATGGATTTCATATAAGCCAATGTGACGTGAGATCCGCTTCACCGCCTGACCGCGCGGACGAGCGGTGTCGTGTGATAACCGCCTTACTAAGAAATTAAAGTGTATTTATAATTATGAAATTCATTTATTCAGGTAATTACACCCATCGACATTTATCACAGTATAATCACACTTCAAACAAATATTTATAGCAAACATACAATTTAGAGAAAACAAAATAAATCCAGTTTTAAGCATTCACGGTTTACAACTAAACTTATACTGTCACTTACGGGATATCTTCCGTGATTATTCATTCAACCCGCGACCATGGCGCTTGCAACAGCGCCGAAATATCGGGAGCTCAAAATAATGAACAATCACGGAAGATATCCCGTAAGTGACAGTATAAGTTTAACAAAATAAATTACAATACGCATAAAATTGACTCAAATACAATGACATACAATTAAAATTCACTCAACTCAATTATAGGTTTGTTGTTAACATTTAGGTACCTGTAATTTCTCAAACTCGATGAAGTATGGTGTGCCTACTTGATACCTCGATCCACTCAAGTTTCAGCACCCGTCTTGACTGGATTAGCCTGCAAAACGTAAAAATATCCATATTAAGTAAAGTACACTCACCACCTTATTCAATTATTTAAAAGCATTAGGCATTCGAAGATTCCTATTCAGAGCGATAGAAATCGCTCCGATCATTTATTTTTATCAAATGCCACTTCAATTCTGGTTATTCCAATTACTTCTATGAAAACTCTACGATCTGTCAATTCAGATTCATTAATGCGAAGATTATTAAATTAAAAACGTTTTATCATTAATGAATTTGAAAAAAGTTTCAATCATTGTGGGTGTTATAGAATCTAATCTTGAAAGCGACCATCACCTGATTTATCTTTTGTTGTTTGTCGCAGGTTGGACATAGCCAGTCCCCGTCGGGCTGTGTGGTGATTCCTACACAGGAGAAGTGATACCACTGATATTGACAGCTGGGCTCGTCGCACCCTATCATATCGGCAACTTCGATGTGCTTCCCACAAGAACAGAATTCGCTCTCCCGCTCCGAATCGTCAGGAGAGCCCGCCGAATTCAAATCCTTGTCTTCGAAGTCTTCGTTGTTTATCGGCAGAACATGGCACACGTGAGCGGCGTATCGCCATCGCCTCAGCTCGCTCTTTTTACAAACAACACTCTCGGTTCCGTGGCGCCAATATAAATGTTCCAACAAATGTTTGTAGTCCAAGTAACGCATAGAACACCCGCCGCACATGAACTTAGATTTTACATGAGAAATTTTGGAAGTTCTCATTTTGTAACTTCAAGTTTATGGAGGAAGCTTGATAATCTGAAAGCAGGAACTACACCGGACAAAGTAACGAGCGCGATACTAAAAACAAGACATGCACCTTTTATGCAATCCGCGCGGTGGCGCAGGATAGCCGTCGGTTGCTTCTCGCCCGCTCTCAACCAATTGTGAGCACGGGAAACGACGTGCGGGGTGTAATTACATTACATTTACATATTTTATATAAAATATTTTAAAGGAAATAGTAATTTATTTGCTAGAATATTGTTGTTACATAGTTACACATAAAATATATTAAAGAATTAAAATTAATATTAAACCATACAATGTCGAGAATATGGAAAACGTTAACTACTATGAAATACAATGTCAGGGGTTATTAATTACAATTTCAAGAATTATTAAATGTAATGAAGAAAAAAAAAAGAAAAATTTCAATACAGTGTCATAGAAATTAAATTCCATTCAATTATTAGGAGGTAAGTCGTCGTCTAATTTAATTTTGAATTAAATGTTTCCTTTAAAAATTCATTCTTTGTGTAGTAACATTTTTGCAATAGAAAGTTAAATAGTTTCTTTTTGAATGTCATGAGGTTAAGACTTTTAAAATCATTAGGCAATTTATTGTAAATTTGAATCGCCATACGGTAAACATTATTCGAAAATAGTTTAATTCTTTGTTGAGGTGCACATAATTTGTGGATATTTCGACTTTTCCGTATAACATCATTGTATACTTGAAATAGAGCTAAGTTTTTACGAACAAAGATGCAGAGTTTGAATATATATAAAGATGGGAGTGGTAATATTTTTAATTTTTTAAAGATTGGGACACAGCTTTGTAGTGGATGCCTTTAGTCATGGATCGAATACATTTTTTTGGTCTCGGAATGCTTTAATAGTGTCAACAGAATTTCCCCAAATAATGATGCCGTAGGCGAGAATTGATGTTACGTAACCATGATAAGCATAAAGTGCTGCATTGATACCAGCTACGCGAGTTATTCAGTTTAAAACAAATACAAATCTTTGCAGCTTACAGCATAATCTGTCAATGTGTACTTTCCAGTTGCAATATTTATCTAATGTTATACCCAAAAAAGTAGCACTTTCAACCTCTTCTACAGGGTTATGTGCATATCTAATTTGCTATTGTAAGTTTGGAACTGTATTAGTTTGGTTTTACTAATATTGACATGTAGATTGTTGTCTTTTGGCCATTCGATTATTTTATTTAACGTGTCATTAATCTCTTTTTCGTATTTGGTGATATTGTTATCGGTGAGTTCAATACTAAGAGTTGTATCGTCGGCGTACAGAATGCAAGAATATGGGGTTACATTGGGCAAATCATTGATATATAGCAAGAACAAAACTTCGCCTACACAAAAAATCGGATGTAAGCTTTAGTGTTCACCGCTAGCGGTAGTAAAGCTTAAATATTCCTTACCGCGGTGTTTTCTTTATCGCTTTCATCTATTGAAAGCGCGTCACGAATATCTTGAAATACGAGCTCAGCCGTTCAGTAACGATCAACTTCTTGTCATTGTCAAACTTCAACCATACTTCCAGGACATACATACGTGAAAACAAACATTTTCAACTTAAACCTGGAAGAGCAACAACAATTTGAATAAATAAGTGAAAAATAAAAGAAATTCGACTATATTTAAACATTCTACGGCAGCGTAGCAAAGTGCTACGGAGAGACAACTTTTGCGTAGCACCTTAACCGATCTTTGTATCCTGGTTTTTATACCCACCGCTGTCTAAAACTGCTCACTTTTATTCATCTCTACCAGTATTCCGATACACCCTTTTATAAATTTCCTTTGGCTAATTCTGAACGCATTCATGGGAATACTTTACAGTAGATGAAAAGTTCATTAAATCAAGTAATTAAAATATATGTTTTGCCTCTCATATTATTTTATTTATGGCTTTCGCTAATTTGATTTATTTCTTTCTTTTGTGGTCATAATTCCAAAAAATGCATTACCAAAATATGAGTCATTGTTTACGAATTTCGTTACTTCGATAAACAATCTACCGAAAATTATAAATATGTCATCCCTTTTTGGTATTTTCACTTATTTATTGTCGTCGGAAGTGAACAAATCGGCTTTGTTGCACCGCGCTGTTATCAGTGCCTCATTGTTGTCGTTTTTAAAATTTGAATTCCCATAATTCTATTGTTTCTTTGACGCGTTTGTGAAATGGACTTCCAAGAACAAGGTATGTTGTTACAAATCTATTATATTTGATTAAATATTTTGTTTTTTTTTACATTATTGAAGTGCTACGCCGCACTTATGATATGGTATATTTTAGTGCGATATTGAACTTCATGTAGGCTTTTGGAAAGTTGCCGAAACAATGAGATATTGAGTCTACCCTAAAAAAAAAGGTCTGTTAGTATACTTTCTAAAATAGATATATTTGTCTGCATATAGGCGCCTATTTGTGATTCAAAGAGATGCTACGCCGTCAGTTCTCTTGGCGTAGCAGGGTCTACGAAACAATTGACTAATTGCTTTGTTTTCATTTCAGGTACTTTGTCAAAATGCACGTTTTCAAGGATGCATTTCTTTGAAGTTTGGGCGGACGGAGTAAAAGCAGTCTTTCACGGAGTCTAACTCGGATGATAGTAGTTTATTTGTAACATCGTATGTCCCACTTCAATTAGTTATAGATTCAAATGTAAGTGAAACGAAAATTTTTATGGAAAAATCCCCGCCCTTCTTCGACTAGATATTGTAGACCTATTCGATTTCAATTTCCTAAGGAAAGTTCCGTATTGTCTAAGGAAGAAGCATCTTATTTTAGAGAAAAGATACAAAATTTATATCCAACAACGTTTACCCGTAATGATAGCCAATTAACAATCAAACATTGTTTACAATTAACTATGGTAGATGGTAAATTATGCAGTGCCTTGAGTGAATCATCCTCTTCTAGGTGCTATCTCGAGAGAGATGAATAAAATAGATTACTTTTTAAAAAACCGAGTGAAGAAATATTTTATGAGTTCGGTTTATCACCGTTACATTCGAGGATTCGTTTCTTCGAATATTTTATTCATCTTGCTTATAGTGTTGACATTAAAAATGGCAAGTTCGTTCTGATGAAGATAAAATACGATTCGCGGAAAGTAAAAAATCTATTAAAAAAAAATTGGGTCTAGATTAGGTTTAATTGTTGATAAACCACGAAGTGGCGGAAGCGGGACATTTAACGACAGTAATACTGCGACAAAATTTTTCATGAATTCAGCTGTAGCTGCTGAAATTACTGAGTGAAATGAGAACTTGATCGACCGTTGTTCTGTTATTTTACAAGCTTTGACATCTGGTTACAATATACATGTTGATAAATTTAGGGAATATGCTTTAGAGACCGCACGACTTTTGGTTTATGAATATCCGTGGTATAATCTTCATGCTTCTGTCCACAAAGTACTTCTTCACGGTCCCGAGATTATGTAAAATGCAATATAATCGATTGGGGAACTTTCCGAAGAGGCAGCACAAACTAACAATAAAAACATCAAGGCTTATTTAGTCAACAAACACCGATTTAATTCGTAGACTCATGCTCAGTTCGGACCCTTATATAACCAGTCTTCGGAAACTTCCCCAAAAGAAAAAGAGCTTATATACAAGTGAACAGCTGGACCTATTACAGGTATAGCGAATTATATTGTAATATTAGTATAAATTATGTATAAGATTTCGATATCAGTCATTTTGTAACTTGTTTTTAGTCTCAAGTTAAGATAGTATATTTTGTTGATTAAAGATAGTTTACTAAAAATTTTTATTTATTTTATAATAAGTTTATGATAAAACTAATTAGCCAATCTTTAAAACAATAATTAAAACCACATCAATGTTTTTATAATAATTGTCTAGAAAATGTATGAATGTAAAACAAAAATATTTCCCCCTGCAATGAATTGATATGTCAATGTGATAAATATATTATTTTGTGAGTAAATGTACTAAGTTAAGTAGATATTGTCTTTTTATATTATTTTAAACCTAAAATGCACAAAAAACTAGCGCCAATGAAGGTTAAAGTATTTATAACCGCCTTTGTTCGGCCGCTGAACCACCGTGCGGTGCTCTAAACACGTTAAAATAACTCTTTTTAGAGCCTACTGCACTACTTTGTACATGTGCAGCTTGAGGACTGACTATACGCGAAAGTCGTACAGCGCCCTTCGTGTCCAGTTCAATAACGCGTTCAGGATGATGTTGGCGCTCCCCTGCTTTTGCACCGCATCGACTATGTTTGCACAAGTGTGCGTGGATTGCTTCCACGCCACTCTGCGAAAGAGAGGCACGTCGTGCTGGTGCGGCTAATGCGGGGGAGCGCTAACAGCATGCTGGCCGCGCTCGCGGTAAGGCTTGATTGTTCCATCATCTCCAAGCGCTAAGCGACATGTGGCAGGTTGATGCGACTAACAAACCTTATTAATTGTAGGTAAATCGTTAATTTAATTTTGATTATTTTTTATTATTGTTTTATGTATTCAAGTAAATTAAATTGAATTGAATTAATTGAATTGAAATGTTGTGGTGTATATGTAATGTGACTGTATGTGTGTGTAATTATTTCTTTTTAGAGTCAGTGATGCTTGAATTCAATCAATCAATCAATAGTCTTTATTTGTAAACATAGGTTACAACAATGTGCAAGATGTTACAATAATTGTTATACATAATAAAGTTTCTCTATGTTTTGCCATTTGGCGTACAAATATACATTTAAAGGAGGCTTTCGTCAGTTAGATAAATTCATCTATAGGTACTAGTATTATAAAGAAGTAAAAGTTTAATTCGTAATAATTATCAATATCAATTTTAATAAAATGCATTAGGTAATGTCAGGTAATGTCAATCTTTAATAAAATACTATAATGTCAATCTTTAATTAAATACTATAATGTCAATAATAAATGGTTATGATGTCAATAAGTTACTGCTAAGAAAAATGTCTAAAATTGATATTGTCCACAGAACTGTGAGAGTCGTCATGCTTTTATAGTCATGTTACGAACATACAAATATTTTATGTCAAAGCGATGTCATCAAAGTAGTCGCTGAGAGAGTAGTAACATTTCTGTATTAAAATAGTACAGTAGTAGTATAGTGGGTCTTGCCCAAGTATTTGGTTTACAGTTTATATGTGTGGGTGAAGTCATAGTTATGCAAACAAACACAAAATTAAATTAACTTGGCTTGCTGTACGAGCCGGTAATATTCATACAGCCGCTCATTATTATTGTGTGAGTAAACATATTGTACCCTACACGGGGTTTATTTTTTTTATCTTTACGCTTGTCGGGTAAACTGGTAAAAATAATATAAACGGGTTTACAATAAAGCCCAACATTTTATACTAACATAACATGGTAACCATAGCCGATTGGTGTAAGCGCTTGCGTTAGCTAGTGATCTAACCTCGACGACGCGAGTTCGAACCCAACTGAGGAATTATTTTTGCTACTTTTTACTTTTTGTTTTTTAATAAATTTATTTTGTGGCCAATAAAATTACTCAAGTAAAAAGTAATTAAATATAACCAATGAAATAATTTGATTTTTTTATTAGATAAACATTGGTATTGTTTGCTTAGCTTATCGCTTGGGTCATTAGCAAATTATCCGTCTCGTTTCTTCCAATATGTTCCTTATATTGGTTGTGTTAAGGTTCAATTTGGTGGGGGCTGTATGTTAGAAAAAAAAACTTGTGTGGCCGATACAATGATTTAATACACTGTTGTTTACCTGTTTTTTTGACAAAGACAAAGTTTTTTATTGGTAAGGATTGACGTAAATAATTTGTGAAAGTAGGTAGGTATATAAATTGAATCAAAGTAAAATTAGAGGTGAAGTGAATCAACATGTTAGATAGTAAGAAATTATGACAACTTCTAATCGCATAACAATAACATCACTTCACCATATTTTCAATAATTTACGAGTTGTGGTTTTAAAATAAAGTTTTATACCTACCTACTTATTACTAAGTTTTGTATTTGTTCTAATTTGCTTAACAAATATGAACATTATTTGCATAAAAATAAGATTCATATTCGTCTACTAATTAAAATAAATTCGACTAATAATGGGTCGGCAATCCTTCGTTTTCTATTACTCCTTGTAACCTTCTGCTCATGAGATCTCACAGTTTGTAAGCACACTTTTATGCGGGTGGACAAGAAGGGATCAGCTTTGTGCCTTGCCACGATGTCGTAGTGTCGAATCGATGAATTTGCCTTTGGTTTTGGCCTAAGATGTTTTACGTCTCCAAAATACGCATATCGGCGGACCCATAACTGCACGGTTCTCCCCTGTGGATAAAAACAGTATTTATAATACTTATAATAATAGCTAATATTATAATAAATAAACACTATATTTTTATACTATATATACACTATGTTTATTCAATATACTTATATATACCTAATTAATATTACTTATAATAATACAATACATAAATATAAGATATACACTGACATTAGCAAACATTATAATCTATTTTTATTTACGTTATTCAAAGGCTTTTCTTTAATCTGTCTAAAGGCTAGATCAAGCTAATTTTAGACCAAGCTAATTTTATCATAATCATCATACGATTACAAATTAAAAAAAAAGGAACTATAATAATTCAGTTATGATAATATATTATTATAACTATGGTAGGTATTGCACTTAAGTTACATTAATTATTTATTCCTAGTAAACATCCCTTTTAATGTTTACTAGGAATAAAGAGAATAGAGGAGTTAGTTAAAGTGAAGTAGGTATAATATCAACGTAATATCTAACTGTTACTCACCGATATCATTAAGCGCCTTGTAATTTCACTTCTTCTCATCGATACGCTAATCGATAAGAATTCAAATTGAGTCAGCCCAAAATTTGGCGACGAGTTTGGCTCTTTCAGTAGCGTCCTGTGATGCATTTCACAGGAGCAAACAACAGAACAGGCAGGACACGATATAAAGTGTCCCATCGTTTGTTAGGCAGCACCACATTTACACTCACAATTTCACATAATATAGATACGTTTTGCTCATCCAAAACAACGATTTCCACCTCGTTGAACATTGATAAATGTTGCATGGTTGGATCCATAGAAATAAAACCACACACATGCTCAAGAGTAGTTCTCAATAAACTCAGTAATGCAAATACTCGTAGATTGACAACTAAGAATGCTCAGTTTTTATAAATGAAGGTGTTTGAAAACAATATTTTTAAATTGTCGGTAGTTGTTGTCTAAACAGTCAAAATCAAATTGCCTGAGAGTTCAATGTTTGTCTCAAACGTTGGAATCGTTATTAATTCTACTTTAAGTAATGTTTTAACAAAATAATGAATACAAAAAGAAAAAGAATATACTATTGCATGCATGATTTGAACTTACGACTTCTCGTTCAGTGACCAAAGACGATAGCCATTGTGCCAAGATTGCTATAGTAACATCATGCAAAATATTATATCTCCTTCAGCATCATAAGTGAATGATGACTATATATTGGTATATGGTAATTGATGTGCCACACGCACACTAATAAAAACTGAACTCGCTCGTTTTATTTTGTGTTTGTGTGCATCACTATGACTTCACCCACACATATAAACTGTAAACCAAATACTTGGGTCTCGTGTACATAATTTACGCTTGAAATTGACTAAATTTAGATCTTTTATTGAGCAAGGTAACTTATTAAATATCCTTTGGGTCATACAAAAAAAGGTTTTCCTCATTAAAGCCGTACCTGCATTTGGTACTTTAAGCTCTAACTTATTTCTGTCTCGTAGTTTCCTATATTGACTTTTAAAAGCTATTTCATATAGGTGCATGTTTGTTTTAACAAATATATTTACCTCATAAATATACAGAGATGGCAAGGTTAAGATATTGAGACTTTTAAATAGAGGTTGACAGCTGTCGGTACTTTGTAAACCACACATAGCTCAGATGCATCTTTTTTGGGCTTTGAAGACATAGTCCTTATTTACTGAATTGCCCCAATATATTATGCCAAATCTTAGTGTGGATGCCACATAGCCATGGTAAGCCATTAAAAGAGATTCTAGGCTAACAATTTTAGCCAGTTTATAGAGGGCATATGCAAATTTATTGACTTTTTTACAAATATCTTCCGTTTGAGGTTTCCAGGTCAAGTTGTTATCTATAACAACACCAAGAAATCTAGTCATAGTTACCGACTCTATTTTAGTGCCCAAGTAGTTAATGTCAAGGTTTATATTAGGAATCCTTTGATAAAAGTGCATAATTTTAGTTTTTTCTAGATTTATGACAAGATAAACTTATACTGTCACTTACGGGATATCTTCCGTGATTGTAAAAATCACGCAAGATATCCCGTAAGTGACAGTATAAGTTTAGTTGTAAACCGTGAAAGCTTAAAACAGTGTTATGACAAGATTATTATTATTTAGCCAAGTAATTATTTTATTCAATGTCAAATTTATCTCTGCTTCGTATGTATTAGGATCGACACATTTTATTACTACCGTGCTGTCGTCAGCAAATAATACCATCGGATGCTTTATTTCTCTAGGCATATCATTTACATAAGTTAAGAATAGTGGAGGTCCTAAAACACTACCTTGTGGGACTCCGTATTTAATAATCCTACTACTAGATCTGTATCTTCTTTCGTAACCAGTGCGTGGGCCTATACGTGTTATTTCTAAGATCTGCTTTCTGTTGTGTAAGTAAGATTCAATAAGATTCAGAATGTTGCCTCTTATACCATATTTCTCTAATTTATTTAATACTATTTTATAATCTACGTAGTCAAAAGCCTTTGTAAGGTCCATATATATAGCACATACGGCATTTCTTTCGTCTACATTTGATAAGATAGGGTGTATCAGATCATGGATGGCCATGTTAATTGACCTGTTCTTGCGAAATCCTTTCTGTTCATCAAGTAGAATGTTTGATTTCTCTAGGTAAGTATAAAGTGCTTTATATATGACCTTTTCAAATATTTTTGCAAATATGGGTATCGAGGCAATAGGTCTGTAATTTTTCATTAGACATTTGTCTTGCTTTTTATATAGTGGGGTAACTATGGAGGTTTTGAGATTCTCCGGGAAGATACCATTCTCAATACTTAAATTAATTATATAACTTAGATGTGGGGCTATGTTTTAAGAGACTGTTTTTATGACTTTTGTGCATATTCCATCACTGCCTACACTGTGTGTATCTCTAAGAGACCTAATATGATTTATGATGTCATGCGGCAAAATTGGGTCCATAAACAAAGATTTCAAAGTGTTTGAATGAATGGGGATTTCTTGTGTTATGCTATGATTTGAGTTAGATACTTGGTTAATGAAATATTCGTTGAAGGAGTTTGCTATTTCAGTAGGATTCGTGACGATCTTTGTGTCAGTTTTTATTTCAGTTATAGGTTCTTTAGGAAAGTAGGCTTTATTCTTGTTGATAACGGTCCATGTCGCTTTAAATTTATTTTGTGCCGTTTTGATAAAATAATTATTTTGAGATTTTTGGCTTAACGATATATTTTTTTTAAGTCTACGTGAATATGTTTTGAATGCATTTTTGTTCTCGAGAGTGGGATTAGCTCTATGTTGCCACAGAAGCACAAATTTCCTTTTACTGCATTTTTTTATTCCCTTTGAGATCCACTTCGATTTTTTAGTTAATGACTTGGTAATAGTTTTGTAAGGAAAACAGAGGTCGTAAAAGCATTGAAATAGATCCAAAAAATAGACATAAGCCTCATTAGGGTCCGAAGTAGTGTAAATGTCTGAGAATGAGAGACTTTTCATACAATTTTTGAATTTATCCAAATATTCTAGGCAATAGTTCCTTCGTCTAACACGCCATGACTTAATAGCACATGTTTTTTTAACCGAGCATCTTAAAACCTGTGTGGTGTGGTCTGACAGTCCAAATTCAATAATTTCCCCCTTGCAACCTCTGATATTGTGAGTGAAATTATCCAAACATGTCCCACTACTTATTCTAGTGGGTTGAGAGAATTGCAAATGTAAATTAAAGTTTAAAAGAATATATTCAATTAAAATTATTTTATTTTATTTTTCATTACACTTTTATTAAAGAAAACAAAACGTATGGAAGAGCATAGTAAACATTTATTAAATTCTTTAAACAATTTTAACAAAAAGAATCCTTATGTAAATGTTAATTTAGTAAAAATACTCTGTATGAATAAATCCGCTGCGTTCGTTTGTTTAGAACCGAACTCCACCGAAGCTGAGACGAGGCGAGAGGTGAGATGAGTTGTAAACGACCAATAGAACTTCGTTATATACACTTCGCGGCACACGGTGAACGGCATGCTGAGAGGTGCGTTGTCTCCGCTTCGGTGGAGTCCAGGCCTAAATCTGTTGCCCGCTGCCTTTATCATCCTGAAACAATAAAACAATGAAAACTCTAACTTAATTGTGATTTGAAACTAAATGGGCCACACAATTCCTGCTTTTTAGGCGATTCTCACACGTCACCACTCGCCCGCGCGGTCGGCCGGTGGCGGCAATGATTTTGTTGGCGGAGCGCCGCGTCGAGAGGCGGTGAGTGCCGCTCGTCCGCGAGGGGCGGTGACGGTGTACGTGTGTCAGGCATTAATGGATTTCATATAAGCCAATGTAAGGTGAGATCCGCTTCACCTCCTGACCGCGCGGTCGTGTGATAACCGCCTTACTAAGAAATTAAAGTGTATTTATAGGTTTGTTGTTAACATTTCATCATTCATCATCATCATTTCAGCCGAAAGACGTCCACTGCTGGACATAGGCCTCCCCCAAGTGTCGCCACATTGGCCGGTTCCGTGCGTCTCGCATCCAGCGGATCCCTGCAACCTTTACGAGGTCATCGGTCCACCTAGTGGGAGGCCTTCCAACGCAGCGTCTTCCGGTTCGCGGTCGCCACTCCAGAACTTTTCGGCCCCATCGGCCATCCGTTCTGCGAGCAATGTGCCCTGCCCACTGCCACTTAAGTTTGGCTATTCTTCGGGCTACGTCGGTAACTCTGGTTCTCTTGCGGATCTCCTCATTTCTGATTTGATCACGCAAGGAAACTCCGAGCATAGCCCTCTCCATTGCCCTTTGGGTGACTTTCAGCCTTCTGATGAGGCCCATTGTGAGCGACCACGTTTCGGTCCCGTATGTAATCACTGTTAACATTTAGGTACCTGTAATTTCTCAAACTCGATCAAATATGTTGTGCCAACTTGATAAATCGATCAACTCAAGTTCCAGCACCCGTCTCGACTGGATTAGCCTGCAAAACGTAAAAATATCCATATTAAGTAAAGTACACTCACCACCTTATTCAATTATTTAAAAGCATTAGGCATTCGAGGATTCCTATTCAGAGCGACGAGAAATCGCTCTGAATATCATTCTGATCATTTATTTTTATCAAATGCCACTTCAACTCTGGTTATTCCAATTACTTCTATGAAAAACTCTACGATCTGTCAATTCAGATTCATTCCTGCGAAGATTATTAAATGAAAAACGTTTTATCATTAATGAATTTGAAAATACTTTCAATCATTGTGGATGTTATAGAATCTAATCTTGAAAGCGACCATCACCTGATTTATCTTTTGTTGTTTGTCGCAGGTTGGACATAGCCAGTCCCCGTCGGGCTGTGTGGTGATTCCTACACAGGAGAAGTGATACCACTGCCATTGACAGCTGGGCTCGTCGCACCCTATCATATGGGCACCTTCGATGTGCTTCCCACAAGAACAGAATTCGCTCTCCCGCTGCGAATCGTCAGGAGAGCCCGCCGAATTCAAATCCTTGTCTTCGAAGTCTTCGTTATTTATCGGCAGAACATGGCACACGTGAGCGGCGTATCGCCACCGCCTCAGCTCGCACTTTCTACAAACAGTACTCTCGGTTCCATGGCGCCAATATGGATGTTCTAACAAATGTTTGTAGTCCAAGTAACGCATGGAACACCCGCCGCACATGAACTTAGATTTTACGTGGGAAATTCTGGAAGTTCTCATTTTGTAACTTCAAGTTTATGGAGGAAGTTTGATAATCCGAAACCAGGAACTACACTGGACAAAGTAACGAGCGCGATACTAAAAACAAGACAAGTACTAACGATCGTCACACTAACAGCACTGGAGTCAGAATAACTAAACGATTTCAAGCTTTTTAAATGTATACGTGTCAAAGACACATAATATTAGAGAGAGGGGGTGTACTTAACGCACCCTCATTAGTGAATGGCTAATTGAGCGACGTTACCGATGAAGTTTAAGAGCTAATTAGTTAACGATAAAGATATTAGTACGGATTACTCAGGACCTCCAGGAATTGCTAATACTTGCTAATTAGTAACTTTATTTTCCAAGAAGCTTCAGAAAGATTATAAATAGCCTACTTCATCATCATCAATAGCCTGCCTACAAAATTACTATTGTGTTATTTCTCAGAACACAAAAGAAACGAAAGGACACAAAGAATCGGATGTAAGGATTAGCGTTCACCGCTAGCGGTAGTAAAGCTTAAATATACGTTACCGCGGTGTTTTCTTTATCGCTTTCATCTATTGAAAGCGCGTCACGAATATCTTGAAATATGAGCTCAGCCCGTTCGGTAACGATCACCTTTTTGTCATTGCCAAACTTCAACCATACTTCAAGGACATACATACGTAAAAATAAACACTTCCAACTTAAACCTGGAAGAGACACAACAATTGAAAAAATAAGTGCAAAATAAAAGAAATTCGACGATATTTAAAAATGCTACGGGTGCGTAGCAAAGTGCTACGGAGAGACGACTTTTGCGTAGCACCTAAATAACTAAATGGTGGAAAAACGTAGAAAACGTTAAAGTGAAATCATAAAGTATAACATCATCTAACATACAAAAAAACTGAAACATAATTTTGCTCCAATGTAAACTAAAACTCGAGATGTATCTATCTACAATTTAAAATGCTCTCGAAAAACGGTACATCACGTAGCAGTCAAATTAAAAAAAAAACTAATGATTTTCAAATTCTAAATAAAATTAAGAAATAATGTACATACCATGTTCTTGGAAGTCCATAATTAATATAAAACACTAGTGTAAAAGGATTCCGGGAATCGTTGAACAAAAACACTTACATTTGGTAAGTGTTTTTGTTCACCGATTCCCGGAATCCTATAGACCAGAAGAGACAAGAGTGGCGTGCGGTGAACGGCATGCTGAGAGGTGCGTGCGGTGAGCGGTCTGCTGTGAGCGGCGTGCCGCTTTGCATATCTCCGCTTGTGTCCGCTTCGGTGGAGTCCAGGCCTAAATCTGTTGTCCGCTGCATTCATCATCCTGAAACAATAAAATAATTAAAACTTTTGTTCAGGGAGTTCACGCGATTTTTTTAAGACTTAACCTACGAAAACATAATTTTGATTTGAATCTAAATGGTCCAATGAATTCCTGATTTTTTAGGCGATTCTCACACGACACCACTCGCCCGCACGGTCGGGCGGAGGCGGCGACGATTTTGTTGGCGATGCGCTGCGCCGAGAGGCGGTGAGTACCGCTCGTCCACGAGGGGCGGTGACGGTGTACGTGTGTCAGGCATTTATGAATTTCGCATAAGCCAATGTGACGTGAGATCCGATTTACCGCTTGACCGCGCGGACGAGCGGTGTCGTATGATAACCGCCTTGGTAGGAAGTTAAGATGTATTTATAGGTTTGTTGTTAACATTTAGGTACCTGTAATTTCTCAAACTCGATCAAATATGTTGTGCCAACTTGATAAATCGATCAACTCAAGTTCCAGCACCCGTCTCGACTGGATTAGCCTGCAAAACGTAAAAATATCCATATTAAGTAAAGTACACTCACCACCTTATTCAATTATTTAAAAGCATTAGGCATTCGAGGATTCCTATTCAGAGCGACGAGAAATCGCTCTGAATATCATTCTGATCATTTATTTTTATCAAATGCCACTTCAACTCTGGTTATTCCAATTACTTCTATGAAAAACTCTACGATCTGTCAATTCAGATTCATTCCTGCGAAGATTATTAAATGAAAAACGTTTTATCATTAATGAATTTGAAAATACTTTCAATCATTGTGGATGTTATAGAATCTAATCTTGAAAGCGACCATCACCTGATTTATCTTTTGTTGTTTGTCGCAGGTTGGACATAGCCAGTCCCCGTCGGGCTGTGTGGTGATTCCTACACAGGAGAAGTGATACCACTGCCATTGACAGCTGGGCTCGTCGCACCCTATCATATCGGCACCTTCGATGTGCTTCCCACAAGAACAGAATTCGCTCTCCCGCTGCGAATCGTCAGGAGAGCCCGCCGAATTCAAATCCTTGTCTTCGAAGTCTTCGTTATTTATCGGCAGAACATGGCACACGTGAGCGGCGTATCGCCACCGCCTCAGCTCGCACTTTCTACAAACAGTACTCTCGGTTCCATGGCGCCAATATAGATGTTCTAACAAATGTTTGTAGTCCAAGTAACGCATGGAACACCCGCCGCACATGAACTTAGATTTTACGTGGGAAATTCTGGAAGTTCTCATTTTGTAACTTCAAGTTTATGGAGGAAGTTTGATAATCCGAAACCAGGAACTACACTGGACAAAGTAACGAGCGCGATACTAAAAACAAGACAAGTACTAACGATCGTCACACTAACAGCACTGGAGTCAGAATAACTAAACGATTTCAAGCTTTTTAAATTTATACGTGTCAAAGACACATAATATTAGAGAGAGGGGGTGTACTTAACGCACCCTCATTAGTGAATGGCTAATTGAGCGACGTTACCGATGAAGTTTAAGAGCTAATTAGTTAACGATAAAGATATTAGTACGGATTACTCAGGACCTCCAGGAATTGCTAATACTTGCTAATTAGTAACTTTATTTTCCAAGAAGCTTCAGAAAGATTATAAATAGCCTACTTCATCATCATCAATAGCCTGCCTACAAAATTACTATTGTGTTATTTCTCAGAACACAAAAGAAACGAAAGGACACAAAGAATCGGATGTAAGGATTAGCGTTCACCGCTAGCGGTAGTAAAGCTTAAATATACGTTACCGCGGTGTTTTCTTTATCGCTTTCATCTATTGAAAGCACGTCACGAATATCTTGAAATATGAGCTCAGCCCGTTCGGTAACGATCACCTTTTTGTCATTGCCAAACTTCAACCATACTTCAAGGACATACATACGTAAAAATAAACACTTCCAACTTAAACCTGGAAGAGACACAACAATTGAAAAAATAAGTGCAAAATAAAAGAAATTCGACGATATTTAAAAATGCTACGGGTGCGTAGCAAAGTGCTACGGAGAGACGACTTTTGCGTAGCACCTAAATAACTAAATGGTGGAAAAACGTAGAAAACGTTAAAGTGAAATCATAAAGTACAACATCATCTAACATACAAAAAAACTGAAACATAATTTTGCTCCAATGTAAACTAAAACTCGAGATGTATCTATCTACAATTTAAAATGCTTTCGAAAAACGGTACATCACGTAGCAGTCAAATTAAAAAAAAAACTAATGATTTTCAAATTCTAAATAAAATTAAGAAATAATGTACATACCATGTTCTTGGAAGTCCATAATTAATATAAAACACTAGTGTAAAAGGATTCCGGGAATCGTTGAACAAAAACACTTACATTTGGTAAGTGTTTTTGTTCACCGATTCCCGGAATCCTATAGACCAGAAGAGACAAGAGTGGCGTGCGGTGAACGGCATGCTGAGAGGTGCGTGCGGTGAGCGGTCTGCTGTGAGCGGCGTGCCGCTTTGCACATCTCCGCTAGTGTCCGCTTCGGTGGAGTCCAGGCCTAAATCTGTTGTCCGCTGCATTCATCATCCTGAAACAATAAAATAATTAAAACTTTTGTTCAGGGAGTTCACGCGATTTTTTTAAGACTTAACCTACGAAAACATAATTTTGATTTGAATCTAAATGGTCCACTGAATTCCTGATTTTTTAGGCGATTCTCACACGACACCACTCGCCCGCACGGTCGGGCGGAGGCGGCGACGATTTTGTTGGCGATGCGCTGCGCCGAGAGGCGGTGAGTACCACTCGTCCACGAGGGGCGGTGACGGTGTACGTGTGTCAGGCATTTATGAATTTCGCATAAGCCAATGTGACGTGAGATCCGATTTACCGCTTGACCGCGCGGACGAGCGGTGTCGTATGATAACCGCCTTGGTAGGAAGTTAAGATGTATTTATAGGTTTGTTGTTAACATTTGGGTACCTGTAATTTCTCAAACTCGATCAAATATGTTGTGCCAACTTGATAAATCGATCAACTCAAGTTCCAGCACCCGTCTCGACTGGATTAGCCTGCAAAACGTAAAAATATCCATATTAAGTAAAGTACACTCACCACCTTATTCAATTATTTAAAAGCATTAGGCATTCGAGGATTCCTATTCAGAGCGATAGAAATCGCTCTTATCATTTATTCTTATCAAATGCCACTTCAATTCTGGTTATTCCAATTACTTCTATGAAAACTCTACGATCTGTCAATTCAGATTCATTCTTGCGAAGATTATTAAATGAAGAACGTTTTATCATTAATGAATTTGAAAATAGTTTGAATCATTGTGGGTGTTTTAGAATCTACTCTTGAAAGCGAAAATCACCTGATTTGGCTTTTGTAATTTGTCGCAGGTTGGACATAGCCAGTCCCCGTTGGGCTGAGTGGTGATTCCTACACAGGAGAAGTGATACCACTGATATTGACAACTGGGCTCGTCGCACCCTATCATATCGGCACCTTCGATGTGATTCCCACAAGAACAGAATTCACTTTCCCGCTCCGAATCGTCAGGAGAGCCCGCCGAATTCAAATCCTTGTCTTCGAATTCTTCGTTGTTTATCGGCAGAACATGGCACACGTGAACGGCGTATGGCCACCGCCTCAGCTCGCACATTTTACAAACAACACTCTCGGTTCCGTGGCGCCAATATAAATGTTCCAACAAATGTTTGTAGTCCAAGTAACGCATAGAACACCCGCCGCACATGAACTTAGATTTTACATGAGAAATTTTGGAAGTTCTCATTTTGTAACTTCAAGTTTATGGAGGAAGTTTGATAATTGTAAACCAGGAACTACACCGGACAAAGTAACGAGCGCGATACTTAAAACAAGACATGCACCGGCGCCCCTTTTATACACTCCGCGCGGTGGCGCAGGTAGTGGATAGCCGTCGGTTGCTTCTCGCCCGCTCTCAACCAATCGTGAGCACGGGAAACGACGTGCGGGGTGTAATTACATTACATTTATATATTTCATATATAATATTTTAAAGGAAATAGTAATTTATTTGCTAGAATATTGTTGTTACATAGTTACACATAATATGATGACCATAATATTCTGCTGTTTCCAGCATACAAATATTTCAAAGAATTTAAATTAATATTAAACCATACAATGTCGAGAATGAGGAAACCGTTAACTACTATGAAATACAATGTCAGGGGTTATTAATTACAATTTCAAGAATGGTTAAATAAAATGTCAAGGGTTATTAATTATAATGTCAAGAATTATTAAATGTAATGAAGAAAAAAAAAAAGAAAAATTTCAATTCAGTGTCATAGAAATTAAATTCCATTCAATTATTAGGAGGTAAGTCGTCATCTAATTTAATTTTGAATTAAATGTTTCCTTTAAAAATTCATTCGTTGTGTAGTAACATTTTTGCAATAGAAAGTTACATAGTTTCTTTTTGAATGTTTTTTGAATGAGGTTAAGACTTTTAAAAACATTAGGCAATTTATATAAATTTGAATCGCCATACGGTAAACATTATTCGAAAATAGTTTAATTCTTTGTTGAGGTGCACATAATTTGTGGATATTTCGACTTTTCCGTATAACATCATTGTGTACTTGAAATAGAGCTAAGTTTTTACGTACCAAGATGCAGAGTTCGAATATATGTAAAGATGGGAGTGGTAATATTTTTAATTTTTTAAAGATTGGGACACAGCTTTGTAATGGATGGCTATAGTCATAGATCGAATACATTTTTTTGGGCTCGGAATGCTTTAGTAGTGTCAACAGAATTTCCCCAAATAATGATGCCGTAGGCGAGAATTGATGTTACGTAACCATGATAAGCATAAAGTGCTGCATTGATACCAGCTACGCGCGCTACGTAAGTTTGGAACTGTATTAGTTTGGTTTTACTAATATTGACATGTAGATTGTTGTCTTTTGGCCATTCTATTATTTTATTTAACGTGTCATTAATCTCTTTTTCGTATTTGGTGATATTGTTATCTGTGAGTTCAATACTAAGAGTTGTATCGTCGGCGTACAGAATGCAAGAATATGGGGTTACATTGGGCAAATCATTGATATACAGCAAGAACAAAACTTCGCCTACACAAAGAATCGGATGTAAGGGTTAGTGTTCACCGCTAGCGGTAGTAAAGCTTAAATATACGTTACCGCGGTGTTTTGTTTATCGCTTTCATCTATTGAAAGCGCGTCACGAATATCTTGAAATATGAGCTCAGCCCGTTCAGTAACGATCAACTTCTTGTCATTGCCAAACTTCACCATACTTCAAGGACATACATACGTGAAAACAAACATTTTCAACTTAAACCTGGAAGAGCAACAACAATTTGAATAAATAAGTAGAAAATAAAAGAAATTCGACGATATTTAAAAATTCTACGGCAGCATAGCAAAGTGCTACGGAGAGACAACTTTTGCGTAGCACCTAAACCGATCTTTGTATCCTGGCTTTCATTACCCACCGCTGTCTAAAACTGCCCACTTTTATTCATCTCTACCAGTATTCCGATACACCCTTTTATAAGTTTCCTTTGGCTAATTCTGAACACATTTATGGGCATAATTTACAGTAGATGAAAAGCTCATTAAATCAAGTAATTAAAATGTATGTTTTGCCTCTCATATTATTTTATTTATGGCTTTCGCTAATTTGATTTATTTCTTTCACATGATTTGATATGAATTTATTCCTGTAGGAGTTATTTGATTCAGCTTTTTTTTAACATAACAAGAAAAATGATGCATATTCTTAATTTTTCAGTAGTGTTCATCCTACTATCTATCATGTTCTGAATTCAGTGAGTTAGCCTCTTTATTTAGTACACCTATGTGAAATGGATTATGGCTCACCCTTGGTACAAATCCGCGGAACTAGCATTGGATAATTCCGCGTATCTGAAAAATGTAGCCAGGGTGGATACTTTCAAGTATTTAGGACATTTCGTGACTCCTACCTTTAAGGATGATGTGGACATGGAGCGGGAGCGAAGGGAGCTGTCGGTCAGAGCGAACGTGGTTATTCGCAGGTTTGCACGGTGCACGGTGGTTCCTCCCATTGGTCATAATTCCAAAAAATGCTTTACCAAAATATGACTCATTGTTTATGTATTTCGTTACTCCGGTGAACAACCTACCGAAAAGTATAAATATGTCATCCTTTTTTGTTATTTTCACTTATTAATTGTCGTCGGAAGTGAACAAATCGGCTTTGTTGCACCGCGCTGTTATCAGTGCCTCATTTGTTGTCGATTTAAAAATTTGAATTCCCAGAATTCTATCGTTTCTTTGAAGCTTTTGTGAAATGGAATTCCAAGAACAAGGTATGTTGTTACAAATCTATTATATTTGATTAAATATTTTGGTTTTTTTTACATTATTGAAGTGCTACGCCGCACTTATGATATGGTATATTTTTGTGCGATATTGAACTTCATGTAGACTTTTGGAAAGTTGCCGAATTAATGAGATATTGAGTCTACCCTCAAAATAAAGGTCTATTAGTATACATTCTAAAACAGATATATTTGTCTGCATATAGGTGCCTATTTGTGATTCAAAGAGATGCTACGCCGTCAGTTCTCTTGGCGTAGCAGGGTCTACGAAACAATTGACTAATTGATTTATTTTCATTTCAGGTACTTTGACAAAATGCACGTTTTCAAGTATGCATTTCTTTGAAGTTTGGGCGGACTGAGTAAAAGCAGTCGTTCACGGAGTCTAACTCGGATGATAGTAGTTTATTTGTAACATCGTATGTCCCACTTTAATTAGTTGTAGATTCAAATGCAAGTGAAAGGAAAATTTTATGAAAAAATCCCCGCCCTTCTTCGACTAAATATTGTAGACCTATTCGATTTCAATTTCCTAAGGAAAGTTCCGTATTGTCTAAGGAAGAAGCATCTTATTTTAGAGAAAAGATACAAAATTTATATCCAACAACGTTTACCCGTAATGATAGCCAATTAACAATCAAACATTGTTTACAATTAACTATGGTAGATGGTAAAATATGCAGTGCCTTGAGTGAATCATCCTCTTCTTGGTGCTATCTCTGTAAGGCAACACCCTTAGAGATGAATAAAATAGATTACTGTTTAAAAAACCGAGTGAATGTTATGAGTTCGGTTTATCACCGTTACATTCGAGCATTCGTTTCTTCGAATATTTTATTCATCTCGCTTACAGTGTTGACATAAAAAAATGGCAAGTTCGTTCTGATGAAGATAAAATACGATTCGCGGAAAGTAAAAAACTATTCAAAACCAATTTAGGTCTAGATTAGGTTTAATTGTTGATAAACCACGAAGTGGCGGAAGCGGGACATTTAACGACAGTAATACTGCGAGAAAATTTTTCATGAATTCAGCTGTAGCTGCTGAAATTACTGGGTGAAATAAGAACTTGATCGATCGTTGTTCTGTTATTTTACAAGCTTTGCCATCTGGTTACAATATACATATTGATAAATTTAGGGAATATGCTTTAGAGACCGCACGACTTTTGTTTTATGAATATCCGTGGTATAATCTTCATGCTTCTGTCCACAAAGTACTTCTTCATGGTCCCGAGATTATGCAAAATGCAATATTATCGATTGGGGAACTTTCTGAAGAGGCAGCAGAAACTAACAATAAAAACATCAAGGCATATTTAGTCAACAAACACCGATTTAATTCGTAGACTCATGCTCAGTTCGGACCCTTATATAACCAGTCTTCGGAAACTTCTCCAAAAGAAAAAGAGCTTATATACAAGTGAACTGCTGGAACTATTACAGGTATAGCCAATTATATTGTAATATTAGTATAAATTATGTAACTTGTTTTTAGTCTCAAGTTAAGATAGTATATTTTGTTGATTAAAGATAGTTTACTAAAAAAAATATTTATTTTATAATAGGTTTATGATAAAACTAATTAGCCATAATTAAAACCAGATCAATGTTTTTCTAATAATTGTCTAGAAAATTTATGAATGTAAAACAGAAATATTTCCCCCTGCAATGAATTGATATTTCAATGTGATAAATATATTATTTTGTGAGTAAATGTACTAAATTAAGTAGATATTGTCTTTATATTATTTTAAACCTAAAATGCACAAAAAACTAGCGCCAATGAAAGTTAAAGTATTTATGACCGCGTTTTTTCGGCCGCTGAACCACCGTGCGGTGCTCTAAACACGTTAAAATAACTCTTTTTAGAGCCTACTGCACTACTTTGTACATGTGCAGCTTGAGGACTGACTATACGCGAAAGTCGTACAGCGCCCTTCGTGTCCAGTTCAATAACGCGTTCAGGATGATGTTGGCGCTCCCCCGCTTTTGCAGCACATCGACTATGTTTAGAGAAGCGTGCGTGGATTGCTTCCACGCCACTCTGCGCAAGAGAGGCACGTCGCTGGTGCGGCCAGTGACCCCGCGCTAACAGCATGCTGGCCGCGCTCGCGGTAAGGCTTGATAGTTCCATCATCTCCAAGCGCTAAGCGACATGTGGCAGGTTGATGCGACTAACAAACCTTATTAATTGTAGGTAAATCGTTAATTTAATTTTGATTATTTTTTATTATTGTTTTATGTATTCAAGTAAATTAAATTGAATTGAATTAATTGAATTGAAATGTTGTGGTGTATATGTAATGTGGCTGTATGTGTGTGTAATTATTTATTTTATGAGTCAGTGATGCTTGAATTAAAATTATTTTATTTTATTTTTCATTACACTTTTATTAAAGAAAACAAAACGTATGGAAGAGCGTAGTAAACATTTATTAAATTCATTAAACAATTTTTAACAAAAAGAATCCTTATGTAAATGTTAATTTACTAAAAATACTCTGTATGAATAAATCCGCTGCGTTCGTTTGTTTAGAACCGGACTCCACCGAAGCTGAGACGAGGGCGAGAGGTGAGATGAGTTGTAAACCACCAATAGAACTTCGTTAAATACACTTCGCGGCACACGGTGAACGGCATGCTGAGAGGTGCGTTGTCTCCGCTTCGGTGGAGTCCAGGCCTAAATCTGTTGCCCGCTGCCTTTATCATCCTGAAACAATAAAACAATTAAAACTCTAACTTAATTGTGATTTGAATCTAAATGGTCCACTGAATTCCTGATTTTTAGGCGATTCTCACACGTCACCACTCGCCCGCGCGGTCGGGCGGTGGCGGCGATGATTTTGTTGGCGGTGCGCCGCGCCGAGAGGCGGTGAGTGTCGCTCGTCCGCGAGGGGCGGTGACGGTGTACGTGTGTTAGGCATTAATGGATTTCATATAAGCCAATGTGACGTGAGATCCGCTTCACCGCCTGACCGCGCGGACGAGCGGTGTTGTGTGATAACCGCCTTACTAAGAAATTAAAGTGTATTTATAATTATGAAATTCATTTATTCAGGTAATTACACCCATCGCCATTTATCACAGTTACCACTAACAAACACACTCACTCTCACTCTCGTTATCACTTCAAACAAATATTTATAGCAAACATACAATTTAGAGAAAACAAAATAAATTACAATACGCATAAAATTGACTCAAATACAATGACATACAATTAAAATTCACTCAACTCAATTATAGGTTTGTTGTTAACATTTAGGTACCTGTAATTTCTCAAACTCGATCAAGTATGTTGTGCCTACTTGATAAATCGATCAACTCAAGTTCCAGCACCCGTCTCGACTGGATTAGCCTGCAAAACGTAAAAATATCCATATTAAGTAAAGTACACTCACCACCTTATTCAATTATTTAAAAGCATTAGGCATTCGAGGATTCCTATTCAGAGCGACGAGAAATCGCTCTGATCATTTATTTTTATCAAATGCCACTTCAATTCTGGTTTTTCCAATTACTTCTATGAAAAACTCTACGATCTGTCAATTCAGATTCATTCCTGCGAAGATTATTAAATGAAGAACGTTTTATCATTAATGAATTTGAAAATACTTTCAATCATTGTGGGTATTATAGAATCTAATCTTGAAAGCGACCATCACCTGATTTATCTTTTGTTGTTTGTCGCAGGTTGGACATAGCCAGTCCCCGTCGGGCTGTGTGGTGATTCCTACACAGGAGAAGTGATACCACTGATATTGACAGCTGGGCTCGTCGCACCCTATCATATCGGCACCTTCGATGTGCTTCCCACAAGAACAGAATTCGCTCTCCCGCTCCAAATCGTCAGGAGAGCCCGCCGAATTCAAATCCTTGTCTTCGAAGTCTTCGTTATTTATCGGCAGAACATGGCACACGTGAGCGGCGTATCGCCACCGCCTCAGCTCGCACTTTCTACAAACAATACTCTCGGTTCCATGGCGCCAATATAGATGTTCTAACAAATGTTTGTAGTCCAAGTAACGCATGGAACACCCGCCGCACATGAACTTAGATTTTACATGAGAAATTTTGGAAGTTCTCATTTTGTAACTTTAAGTTTATGGAGGAAGTTTGATAATCCGAAACCAGGAACTACACCGGACAAAGTAACGAGCGCGATACTAAAAACAAGACAAGCACTAACGATCGTCACACTAACAGCACTGGAGTCAGAATAACCAAACGATTTCAAGCTCTTTAAATTTATACGTGTCAAAGACACATAATATCAGAGAGAGGGTACTTAACGCACCCTCATTAGTGAATGGCTAATCGAGCGACGTTACCGATGAAATTTAAGAGCTAATTTGTTAACGATAAAGATATTAGTTCGGATTACTCAGGACCACCAGGAATTGCTAATACTTGCTAATTAGTAACTTTATTTTCCAAGAAGCGTCAGAAAGATTATAAATAGCCTACTTCATCATCATCAATAGCCTGCCTACAAAATTACTATTGTGTTATTTCTCAGAACACAAAAGAAACGAAAGGACACAAAGAATCGGATGTAAGGATTAGCGTTCACCGCTAGCGGTAGTAAAGCTTAAATATACGTTACCGCGGTGTTTTCTTTATCGCTTTCATCAACCTGGAAGAGAAACATTAATTTGAATAAATAAGTGCAGAATAAAAGAAATTCGACGATATTTAAAAATGCTACGGGTGCGTAGCAAAGTGCTACGGAGAGACAACTTTTGCGTAGCACCTAAATAACTCTAAATGGTGGAAAAACTTGGAAAACATTAAAGCGAAATCATAAAGTATAACATCATCTAACATATTAAAAAAAAACTGAAACCTAATTCAGCTCCAATGTAAACTAAAACTCGAGAAGTATCTATCTACAAATAAAAATGCTCTCGAAAACTATTATATCACGTAGTAGTCTAGAGACTGTAATGGCAACACTGCCCGAGCGACATGTAAAATTTGTGTTCCGTATTTTAAAATTTAATTTAACTAGTAAATAAGTTATATTAAGGCGTAATTATTTGTGTAAACGTATCATAAATGCGTTAATACTCAGGAATATTGATATCCTGATAATTTATAAAGTTTTCGGTTATACAACGACACCGGTAAACTAAAAATAACAGCTGACGTTCTAACTACGGATTTACACGGATAATTCAGGGGAAGTATTGGTTACTCATATTTCAAACTAGCTGTTGCCCGCGACTTCGTTCGCGTGAAAATTTTGGTGTGCATGTGTGAGACTGCCTCGTTGGTCTAGTGGTAGCAAGCGCGACTACTAAGCGTGGGGATCGATTCCCGGGGTCGGGCAAAGTGTTAAAAAAAATATGTTTATTTCAATTACATAAAGCAAGCAGATGCTTTTGTTAGGGGGCGTCCATTAATTACGTGAGCTGAATTTTCGAACCCCTCCCCCTGTGGTGGGATGTCGTGAGATTTGGCTTGACCCCCTCATCTCCCTAGTTTAGTATAAATACGGTAATCTGTGCTTGATTGCGTTGAATTTACTAAAAGAAAATAATTTGTAGAGAAACATGTTTACTCAATTAAACCCAGTGATATCTGCCGTAGTTATTAATTACCAACCAAAAGGCTTAATACAAATTTTCATGGTTTGAACTGCAGACATGATGATTTTCGATACAAACTTCATCCCCTATTTAACTCGCTTAGGGTTTGAATTTCGAAAAGCACTGAAACACATGGTTTTAATTTTTGACCAGAATGACAACCACCAATTTTTATGGTTTAAACTACAAAAATGACGATTTTCGATACAAACTTTCATCCCCTATTTAACTCCCTTAGGGGTTGAATTTCGAAAAGCACTAAAACACGTGGATTTTAATTTTTCCCCATAATGATAAACACCAATTTTCATGGTTTAAACTACAAAAATGTCAATTTTCTATACAAACTTTCATGCCCTATTTAACTCCCTTAGAGGTTGAATTTGAAAAACACTGAAATACGTGATTTTTAACCAGAATAAAACACCAATTTTCGTGGTTTAAACTACAAAAATGATGGTTTTCGATACAAACTTTCATCCCCTATTTAACTCCCTTAGGGGAGGAATTTCGAAAAACACTGAAACACGTCGTTTTTAATTTCTTAACCAGAATTGTAATCAGCAGTTTTCATGGTTTAAACTACAAAAATGACGATTTTCCATACAAACTTTCATCCCCTATTTAACTCCCTTAGGGGTTGAATTTCGAAATATCCTTCCTTATTCCTTGTCTACATTATAAATCAAACCTCTGTGCAAAATTTCAGCTTTCTAGGTCCAAGGGTTTGGGCTGGGCGTTGATGAGTCAGTCAGTCAGTCAGTCAGTCAGTCAGGACTTCTCTTTTTATTTATATAGATTATTATTCCTTGTCTACATTATAAATCAAACCTCTGTGCAAAATTTCAGCTTTCTAGGTCCAAGGGTTTGGGCTGGGCGTTGATGAGTCAGTCAGTCAGTCAGTCAGTCAGTCAGGACTTCTCTTTTTATTTATATAGATAGATAGATCACCACACAAACGTCACTTTAATTAACTCTTTAACACATCCATGGCAAGTTTTAGAATATTTTTTTGCTGATTTATTACCCTGTACTGGTTCTAAATCGCTTTCTTGACAACCGGTCGTAAAACAAAAAAATAAAAATAAACAGAGTAATTCCAGAACGCTGTTTTTTTTAATTCGATCTTTTCAATATTAATCTATATATCGTTTATGAACATTATTGTCTTGAAGTAATATTTTAATAAACTATGTTTATTTTTTATGCAAGCTTACCCACTTAAGAAAAAGTAAATCCCTAAGACAATAAAACCATTGAAATTGAATAGGTATTCAATTAGATACATTGAATTAGATAATCTTTTAAAGCTAATATATCAGCCTACCTCATTTCATTTCGTAACTGAAGGTTTTTCCTTGCTTTTTTTTTCTCCCTTTCATTGCTAACTTTTCTTTATTAGTCTTCTATTAGTTCTCACCGTTTCTTTACTTCTAATTTTCAGTAACCAATCCTAAAATCATGCCTGTGATGACCCGTAAGGCTACTGCTCAGGACATGGAGCTAAAAATTGAGAACGGCCCTCCAAGAACTTAAAGAATCAAAACTCCAAGTCCAACAACTGTTACAGGAGAGAGAAGAGAGTGAGCTGGAAGTCGATAAGGTTAATGGCAAAAACTCAAGCTTAAAACGGAAGTTAGTAGACCTACATCAGCAATACTTGGATTGTTGATGAACGGGATCAACTGAAGGTGGTCACGATTGGTTTCAATAATTGAAGTAACTTAAATGAGGAGGCTTTGTATAAAATTAGGGACCTGGAATATGAGTTAATTCATGCTAATAGTTGTATATTAAAGTTACAGAAAGAAAAAGAATGTACTCGGGTTTAAGAAACAAACCTCTAATATAATTAATTATTAAATATTAATTGTAACCCCTTCGTTAATAACTATTGATCTGACTAAAGATTCCTTACTGAAACAGAGTTATACAGTTAGCAATAAGAAAATAAAAAAATATGCTAAACTGAATAGAATAATTAAAAAATACGAGTATTATCAATTTAGGAAACAATGCAAACACTTTTCTAAATATATTCCACGGAGGAAAGAGCGTGTTGATTTAGTTAATAAATTAAATAATTACCAAATAAATTTAGAACAGTATAAAAATTATGAAATTGACACAGCATTTGCAGTCTGAAATCCAGGTACTTCAGGACTCACTTAGGTCCCTTTCTAGTATGTGAGTTCTCAGAACCAAATTAGGGAACATATTCTTGCGGAAAATGAGTTGGGATTGTGTCAGTGTAGTTGTCAGACTGTTACCAAAGATGATACTGTCCAGCCTGAGATAATGGTGGACCCGTCCCAGGCTGAGAATCTGTGTCAGCACTGTATACTCAACCAAGAAACAACTGATATTACACAAGATTATTTACATGAGGTACAGCCTGAGATATATGATAGTCATGACTGTTCTTACTCAATAATGTTCTCAGATAGTATAGGAAGAGGTGTAAGTAAATTAGTAAGTAATGCCCTGAGTTTTTCTAACCAAAATCATTGCATGCCAGGGTCAACTTACAAACAGATAATAGCATCAGTAACTAGAAATGTCTATAATGTTAGAACAATATTTATAGGAAATAGTTCAAAAATTAAAAAACAAGACATAACAGACAGTGTAACAGAGTTGTTAAAGTTGAATTGTCGCAAAATAATATTGTGTGCTTTCCCATATTTTGAAAAATTGACAACCAGAACAAACAATTACATTCACATGTTAAATAAACATGTACATTTTTTAGTAGGTCACTATAGTGACAAACTTATATATCTTGATATCAACACTTTTGTTGATAAACTTCAGTCGACTCGGGGTAAAGTGTATTTATTAGATGTAGACACAAAATATTAGCTATTAGCTTTTAATATTCACTCAGCAATAAGTAGTATGTCGAAGATAAGTTATATTATTAACACTGCGTCTATTAGTAATATTACTAATGAATAGGTGGTGACCTTAAATAAATATAGCATTAGTGCTATAAATATTTACAAAAATTTTACTGAGGAGGATCCATGTGTCACCATGGAAAATTCTCAATTAGGGTATATTAGTAATAGGATCTTATTGTCTGGTGATGGCACGGGAGTCTCGGGGCTCACTCTAGATATTAATATTAATTTAAACTAGGAAGTGAGACAACAGAAGGTACAATTAACAATATTGTTAAACCTACCAACATCAAGGTACCTTCTTGCACTCATTTAGTTAGTAAAAAAGGGCCTCAGCAGAATACCTTAAAATTATTCCATTTAAGTATTATGAGCCATCATATGGACGATATTAATATAAATCAATTGTAGGATAATTTATTTTCAATAGTTCACACTGAGTTCAACAAAACTTTTGAAAAAAACACAAAATGTATTTTCCCTAAATTTATATTTAGTGATTGGGCAACTAGAGGTATCAGAAAAAGTATCGAAAGACTATTTGAGCTTTATAGCCTTAAGCCTTATACAAACACTGAAACTGTTAACAAGTATGTTGCTAAGTATTTAGGAACTGTCTTAATTTTGTATTCTGCTGTTTTGATCTTGTCGCTAATGTGCACGGCTAAAATTTAATAGTTTATTTAATAGTCGATAAGCTTCTGCAAACATTTGCAGAAGCGTGCGTGGATTGCTTCCACGCCACTCTGCGCAAGAGAGGCACGTCGCTGGTGCGGCCAGTGCGGGGGAGCGCTAACAGCATGCTGGCCGCGCTCGCGGTAAGGCTTGATTGTTCCATCATCTCCAAGCGCTAAGCCACATGTGGCAGGTTGATGCGACTAACAAACCTTATTTATTGTAGGTATATCGTTAATTTAATTTTGATCTGTTTTTATTATTGTTTATTAAATATTAATTGAATACATAAATATTCAATTAATAATTAATAATAAAATAATTTAATATTATTTATTCTTTGGATTAAGTAAATTAAATTGAATTGAATTAGTTGAATTGAAATGTTGTGTTGTGTATGTAATGTGACTGTATGTGTGTGTAATTATTTCTTTTATGAAGCAGTGATGCTCGAATTAAATTGTTTTATTTTTTATTACACTTTTATTAAACAAAACAAAACGTATGGAAGAGTGTAGTAAACATTTATTATATTCATTAAACAATTTTAACAAAAAGAGTCCTTATGTAAATGGAAAACACCGCGGTAACGTATATTTAAGCTTTACTACCGCTAGCGGTGAACGCTAACCCTTACATCCGATTCTTTGTGTAGACGAAGCACAGTAATGCTAGCCTTTTAAATATATGTGTATGTCCTTTCTATTTAAAATGATAACCAGAACGACTCCATAGAGAACAGCTACTTTCAATTACCAAATTTGAAGATTTGCTAATTGAAAGTACTTCGCGTTTTATATCGTTATTCTGCACAAGCCAGTCAAGCTGTTATTAAGTGTTGTTATTAGTTATGTGTGTTCGTGTAAATAATTGTGTGTGTCTTGGAAAATAAAGTGTTTATACGTTTTGGAATCGAGTTGTTCTTATTTCCACTCATTCGTCAAGGGAACATCACCCCCGCCTAGACCGTTCCTTGTGTCGTCTTCGACACTTTGTGTCCTTTCTATTTAAAATGATGACCAGAACGACTCTATAGAGAACAGCCACTTTCAATTAGAAAATCTTCTGTTACAAGCATAGCAGAGCTATAACGGGTTATAGCAATCGTATTCGTCGAAAACAAATTATTAATTCAAGTAACGTTCGACGAATTTCTCATGTTTAGGTTTCGGTTTTAGTTTGCTACTTTGCTTAAATACATATTTCAACTAGAAAAGATTTCCTTCTTTTCGTATTTTACATATTTATGGCGCTTCTTTTGTGTTCTGAGAAAAAACACAATTGTAATTTTGTAGGCAGGCTATTGATGATGATGAGGTAGGCTATTTACAATCTTTCTGAAGCTTCTTGGAAAATAAAGTTACTAATTAGCAAGTATTAGCAATTCCTGGTGGCCCGGTGTAATTCGAACTAATATCTTTACCGTTATCTAATTAGCTCTTATACTGCATCGATAACGTCGCTCAATTAGCCATTCACTAATGAGGGTGCGTTAATTGCACCCCCTCTTTCTGATATTATGTGTCTTTGACACGTATAAATTTAAAGAGCTTGAAATCGTTTAGTTATTCTGACTCCAGTGCTGTTAGTGTGACGATCGTTTGTGCTTGTCTTGTTTCTAGTATCACGTTCGTTACTTTGTCCGGTGTAGTTCCTGGTTTACGATTATCAAACTTCCTCCATAAACTTGAAGTTACAAAAGGAGAACTTCCAAGATTTCTCATGTAAAATCTAAGTTCATGTGCGGCGGGTGTTCTATGCGTTACTTGGACTACAAACATTTGTTAGAACATCTACATTGGCGCCATGGAACCGAGAGTATTGTTTGTAGAAAGTGCGAGCTGAGGCGGTGGCGATATGCCGCTCACGTGTGCCATGTTCTGCCGATAAACAACGAAGACTTCGAAGACAAGGATTTGAATTCGGCGGGGTCTCCTGATGATTCGGAGCGGGAGAGCGAATTCTGTTCTTGTGGGAAGCACATCGAAGGTGCCGATGTGATAGGGTACGACGAGCCCAGCTGTCAATATCAGTGGTATCACTTCTCCTGTGTAGGAATCACCACACAGCCCGACGGAGACTGGCTATGTCCAACCTGCGACAAACAACAAAAGATAAATCAGGTGATGGTCGCTTTCAAGATTAGATTCTATAACATCCACAATGATTGAAACTATTTTCAAATTCATTAATGATAAAACGTTCTTCATTTAATAATCTTCGCAAGAATGAATCTGAATTTACAGATCGTAGAGTTTTTCATAGAAGTAATTGGGATAACCAGAATTGAAGTGGCATTTGATAAAAATAAATGATCAGAGCGATTTCTCGTCGCTCTGAATAGGAATCCTCGAATGCCTAATGCTTTTAAATAATTTAATAAGGTCGTGATTGTACTTTATTTAATATTGATATTTTTACGTTTTGCAGGCTAATCCAGTCGAGACGGGTGCTGGAACTTGAGTTGATCGATTTATCAAGTAGTTACAACATACTTGATCGAGTTTGAGAAATTACAGGTACCTAAATGTTAACAACAAACCTATAAATACAACTTAATTTCCTACGAAGGCGGTTATCACACAACACCGCTCGTCCGCGCGGTCAGGCGGTGAAGCGGATCTCACGTCACATTGGCATATATGAAATCCATTAATGCCTAACACACGTACACCGTCACCGCCCCTCGAGGACGAGCGACACTCACCGCCCACGACGCGGCGCACCGCCAACAAAATCGTCGCCGCCTCTGCCCGACCGCGCGGGCGAGTGGTGTCGTGTGAGAATCGCCTAAAAAATCAGGAATTCAGTGGACCATTTAGATTCTAATCACACCTAAGTTTTGGTAAAAGTTATAACTCTTTTATTGTTTCAGGATGATGAATGCAGCGGACAACAGATTTAGGCCTGAACTCCACCGAAGCGGAGACAAGCGGAGATGTGCGAAGCGGCACGCCGCTCACCGCACCTCTCAGCATGCCGTTCACCGTACGCCACTCTCGTCTCTTCTAGTCTCCGCTGGCTTACACAATTACGAGACATCTCCTCTACTCTCTGCTCAACCGTTTCCACTAAAACTAAGCGGAGACGAGAAGTGTATATAACTTAATTCGTGGTTTACATATCTCACCTCTCGTCTCGTCTCAGCTTCGGTGGAGTCCGGTTCTAAACAATCGAACGCAGCGGATTTATTCATACAGAGTATTTTAATAAATTAACATTTACATGAGGATTCTTTTTGTTAAAATTGTTTAATGAATTTAATAAATGTTCTTCCATACGTTTTGTTTTCTTTAATAAAAGTGTAATAATAAATAAAAAATAAAACAATTTAATTCGAGCATCACTGATTCATAAAAGAAATAATTACACACACATACAGTCACATTACGTACAACACAACACAACATTGTATTTCAGCTAATTCAATTCAATTTAATTTACTTAATGTAATGAATTAATAATAATTAATAAGGTTTGTTAGTCGCATCAACCTGCCAATTAACAATCAAACATTGTTTACAATTAACTATGGTAGATGGTAAAATATGCAGTGCCTTGAGTGAATCATCTTCTTCTAGGTGCTGTCTCTGTAAAGAACACCCTTAGAGATGAATAAAATATATTACTGTTTAAAAAACCGAGAGAAGAAATATGTTATGAGTTCGGTTTATCACCGTTACATTCGAGGATTTGGAGGAATGTAAGGGGGCGCACCTACCATCTCAGTGCCCCAAGTCAACCTCACCTGCTCGTGGTGCATCCTGCTAAACAACAAACGAGGCTCTGACGCCCGATAAATGGCGGTATAACCATTTCGAAAGTTCGCAACTAAATAGCGCAGACTAGTGACGGGCAGCAGTGTCACTAGTGCGAGGAGTTGCGATCTGCGATCGCCAACCCGCATGCCCAGCGTGGTGATTATGGGCAAACCCCTTAAATGGCAAGCCAGAATCAACCACGGCCCCCAGTTCCCGGTAGCCTTGCTATTCCTGATTTTGGTGGCGGTCACGGTAACGGCAAGGTAAGGGGTGCTAAGAATCCCCGGGTTACGAATGGCCGCCAAACCCAACTGACCTTGGCGACGTACAACGGACGCACGTTACGGCTTGACGAACATCTAGTGCAGCTGGAGGAAGAACTCGAAAGGGTAAGGTGGCACATTCTTGGGTTGAGTGAAGTCCGAAGAGAGGGGGAGGACACAATAACCCTTGAATCGGGCCACCTGATGTATTTTCGAGAGGGAGACCAGCTATCCCAAGGCGAAGTCGGGTTCCTGGTACACAAATCCCTTTGTGACAACGTGGTAGAAGTGTCTAGTGTCTCGAACAGGGTAGCGTACCTCATATTGAAGCTAACCGAGAGGTATAGCCTCAAGGTTGTTCAGGTCCACGCACCGACTTCGGCACACTCGGACGACGTGGTGGAGGAAATGTTTGAGGACATTTCCAAAGCCTTGCACTCCACTACTAAGGCCCATTACAGCGTTGTTATGGGGGATTTTAACGCTAAAGTGGGAGTACAAAATGGCAGTGAATCGGTAGTAGGATCATCGGGCAAGAAATCATAGGAGGCAAATGCTGGTCAACTTCCTTGAGAAGGAGGGGCTTTTAGTGATGAATTCTTTCTTTAAGAAACAGTCCCAAAGGAAGTGGACGTGGCGAAGCCCCGACACTATGACGAAAAATGAGATAGACTTCATCATAGAAGCCGTCCATGAGCTAACTGATCATTTAGTTAATAAACTAGGTGCTAAAAAAAAGACCTTAGCCATTTACCTCGATTTAGCCAAAGCATTTGACACAGTATCTGTTCCCATTTTGATAAAAAAATTAGAAAATATGGGTGTGAGAAGTCAGTCACTTCAACTTTTTACAGACTATTTGTCCGATCGAACGCAAATTACTAAAATAGATAATTGGATCAGTGACGAACTACCTAATGAGTTCGGCGTTCCTCAGGGCAGTATCCTCGGCCCAACGTTATTCTTAGTTTACATAAATGATTTATGTAACATTAAGCTACAAAACGGAAAGACCATTACATTTGCAGATGATACTGCTTTGGTATTTGATGCTGATACGTGGGTAGAGGTTCATCATTATGCTCAACAAGGCTTTAATACAGTGTATAAATGGTTGTATGCTAACTTACTTACCCTAAATGTCGATAAAACGAAATACATGACATATTCCCTTAGACCTCAGGATCAACCGAACTTCAACTTAAAAGCCCACTCATGTAATTCAAGCAATCATTGTTGTTGTCCTGTATTACTAAAAACGGAATCTATCAAATATCTTGGCATAATTATAGACTGCCGTCTCAGCTTCCAACAACACATTGAAACTTTGGTTAAAAGAACCCGCAAATTAATCTACATTTTTAAAAATCTACGACATATATCTAATACTTCTGTAATTAAATCAGTTTATTTCGCATTATGCCAGTCTTTGCTAGCCTACTGTATCACTACCTGGGGCGGTACTTCGAAATCGTATTTAATTAATTTAGAGAGAGCTCAAAGAGCTATACTAAAAGTTAGTTGTTATTTCCCAATTCGCTATCCAACCTTCGATCTCTACCAACATTGTAAAGTTCTAACGGTCCGGCAGTTGTTCATACTCATGACTGTATTAAAAAAACACTCTCAACTTCCCATAGATCACGATTTCCTAACCCAAAATAGAAGATCAGCTAATGTTTGTCCAATCATCCGTTTTAACTCTAATTTTTCCCAAAAATTTTTCGCCTTTCTTGGCACTTTTCTTTATAATTCAATTAATAATAAAATATCTATTTACAAACATACTAAAGCTGTTTGTAAAAGAAAATTACGCACCTGGCTATTAAGTCTTGATTACGCTTCCACTGAAAATTTACTTAAACCTGTGTCTTAACACTCTCACATAAACACTCAAACATTTACACTCTCATATTCGCACACACACATCTACACACATATTTATCTACACACGCATTGCTTCAATGCACCTTCATCATTCATCTTTCATTTTCATCCCTTTGATTTTAATTTTTGTTTTTGTGTATCAGTATGTACATACATACTTATCAACATCCTATCCCACTTTTTTGTACAATACAAATTTTTATTATGCTTGCAAGCATAATTTATATAAATTTCTTTTTTTGTTTGGTATGTTTTTACTGTAGTACAACTTTTGAGCTATAAGTATTTCATACATACTGTTCCAGTAGTTTGTTTTTTATATTAATTTCATATTTTTTGTTTAAAGTTAAATTTCAAATAATTAATTTTAAGCACTTGTTTACCTACTTCCAATTTTAACTCTAGAATCTTGATTTAAATTTTTGCTGTAAATAAAATAGTATATCTGAGCCGGAGAGGTGATCTGTACCTCAGGACATACCTACTTCAGACACCTTTCTCTATTTAAGATTGTGCATTTACCAGTACCTGTTATTTCTGATGTTGAGATAAATAAAGATTTATGATTTGATGATTTATGATTCATAGCTGATAAAAAGCATATATTCAGAGATGTCTCGGTGATCAACAGGATCAACACCGGTAGCGATCACAGACTTGTCCGTGGCACTCTGAATATTAATTTTAAGCTGGAGCGAACCCGCTTGATGAAGTCTAAGCTCCGTCCAAATATGCTCCAAACCATGATAGGGTCTGAAACATTCCAGTCAGATCTGGAGAACCGATTCGCGGCCGTGGAAACCACAAATGACGTTGACCAGGCGCTCGACCAAATGGTGGAAATCCTCAGGGAGGAAGGGACGCGTTTTTGTAAATTGCGGCATACGGGCAAGAAGTCCAAACTTTCGGAGGAGACTCTGGAGCTTATGACGGAACGACGTGAAAACCCACCCATCACTTCGTCAGAACTACAGGCACTCAATAATAGAATTAGGAAATTGGTGCGACGTGACCTTCGATGCTCCAGCACACGCTCAATATAAAAAGCGATTCAGCAAAATCGGCGGTCGAAAGTGTTCGTCCAATCACTTGGGAGGAGCCACCTGACGAAGTTGACCAAATCTAGTGGGGATATCGTCGTTTCGAAGCCCGAGATTCTTTCGGAAGTCGAATCTTCTACGGCCAGTTGTATGCATCGCATGCATCTCGACCTGATCCCGAAAATGAGGATTCCAGAGCCACCTTAACCCGCCATTTCACAGAAGACCTGCCAGAAGTCAGCCAAGACGAAATCGAGGCGGCTCTTGGACAGCTTAAGAATGGAAAAGCCCCTGGCGAGGATAGGATAACGACTGAGCTCCTGAAAGCGGGAGGAAGTCCTGTTTTAAGAGAGCTGCGGGAGCTCTTCAACTCGGTCCTGTTCTCTGGGAGAACTCCAGAAGCGTGGAGAAGGAGCGTGGTCGTTCTTTTCTTTAAAAAGGGAAACAAGACCTTGTTAAAGAATTACAGACCCATTTCGCTCCTTAGCCACGTGTATAAGCTGTTTTCAAGAGTCATCACGAATCGTCTAGCGCGAAGACTTGATGACTTCCAGCCACCGGAGCAGGCCGGGTTTCGAGGAGGATATAGCACCATAGACCACATCCACACAGTGCGGCAGATCATACAGAAGTCCGAAGAGTATAATCGGCCGCTGTGTCTTGCATTTGTGGACTATGAGAAGGCTTTTACTCTGTCGAGACCTGGTCGGTTCTAGAGTCTCTGCAGCGATGCCAAGTCGACTGGCGATACATCCAAGTGTTGAGAAGTCTTTATGAGAACGCCACAATGACCGTCCAAAGTCAAAACCAGCAAACGGAGCATATCCCATTGCGTCGGGGGGTGAGGCAAGGGGACGTTATTTCCCCGAAATTGTTCACCAACCCACTGGAGGATGTGTTCAAGACGCTAAAATGGGAAGGACGTGGCATAAACATCAACGGCGAGTACATCCCACACTTGAGATTTGCAGATGACATCGTCATACTGGCCGAATCGCTGCACGACTTGCAGCAGATGCTGGATGGCCTAGTTGATTCTTCAATACGCATTGGTCTCTGGGTGAACTTGGACAAAACCCAGGTTATGTTCAACGAACACGTCACCCCAGGACCTGTTGTTGTCAATGGTGGTCCTCTCGAGGTTGTTTTAGAATATGTTTACCTCGGGCAAACTCTGCAGTTTGGTAAAAACAATTTTGCGAGGGAGGCTAACAGAAGAATCCAACTGGGCTGGGCAGCATTTGGGAAGCTTCGCCGGGTCTTCTCGTTCCACAGAGCCTAAAGACTAAGGTCTTCAATCAGTACGTCCTGCCTGTTATGACTTACGGAGCCGAAACCATAAATTTAAGGTCGCTCAGCGAGCTATAGAATGGGCTATGCTTGGAGTCTCTCTGAGGGATCGCATCCGGAACGATGTGATCCGACAGAGAACCAGAGTTGTCGACATAGCTCACAGAATAAGTAAGCTGAAGTGGCAATGGGCCGGTCATATTAGCCGTAGAAACGATGACCGTTGGGGTAGACATGTTCTTGAGTGGAGACCGCGAATCGGCAAACATAAGGTGGGACGCCCTCAGGCTCGGTGGAGTGACGATCTTCACAGGGTGGCTGGTAGCAACTGGATGAGAGTTGCTCAAAATCGAGTTGAATGTAATTATTCATCTCGCTTTCGGTGTTGACATAAAAAAGGGCAAGTTCGTTCTGATGAAGATAAAATACGATACGCGGAAAGTAAAAAATCTATTCAAAACCAATTTAGGTCTACATTTGGTTTAATTGTTGATAAACCACGAAGTGGCGGAAGCGGGACATTTAACGACAGTAATACTGCGAGAAAATTTTTCATGAATTCAGATGTAACTGCTGAAATTACTGGGTGAAATAAGAACTTGATCGATCGCTGTTATGTTATTTTACAAGCTTTGTCATCTGGTTACAATATACATGTTGATAAATTTAGGGAATATGCTTTAGAGACAGCACGACTTTTGGTTTATGAATATCCGTGGTATAATCTTCATGCTTATATACTTATGTCCACAAAGTACTTCTTCATGGTCCCGAGATTATGCAAAATGCAATATTATCGATTGGGGAACTTTCCGAAGAGGCAGCAGAAACTAATAATAAAAACATCAAGGCATATCGTCGAGATCATACTCGAAAAATGTCGTGGGAGTTAACAAACACCGATTTAATTCGTAGACTCATTCTCAGTTCGGACCCTTATATAACCAGTCTTCAGAAACTTCCCCAAAAGAAAATGAGCTTATATACAAGTGAACTGCTGAACCTATTACAGGTATAGCTAATTATATTGTAATATTAGTATAAATTATGTAAAAGATTTCGATATCAGTCATTTTGTAACTTGTTTTTAGTCTCAAGTTAAGATAGTATATTTTGTTGATTAAGGATAGTTTACTATTTTTTTTTATTTATTTTAGGTTTATGATAAAACTAATTAGCCATAATTAAAACCACATCAATGTTTATCTAATAATTGTCTAGAAAGTTTATGAATGTAAAACGAAGAAATATTTCCCCCTGCAATGAATTGGTATGTCAATGTGATAAATATATTATTTTGTGAGTAAATTAAGTAGATATTGTCTTTTTATATTATTTTAAACCTCAAATGCACAAAAACTTGCGCCAATGAAAGTTAAAGTATTTATGACCGCCTTTTTCGGCCGCTGAACCACCGTGCGGTGCTCTAAACACGTTAAAATAACTCTTTATAGAGCCTACTGCACTACTTTGTACATGTGCAGCTTGAGGACTGACTACACGCGAAAGTCGTACAGCGCTTTTCGTGTCCAGTTCAATAACGCGTTCAGGATGATGTTGGCGCTCCCCCGCTTTTGCAGCACATCGACTATGTTTGCAGAAGCGTGCGTAGATTGCTTCCACGCCACTCTGCGCAAGAGAGGCACGTCGCTGGTGCGGCCAGTGCGGGGGAGTGCTAACAGCATGCTGGCCGCGCTCGCGGTAAGGCTTGATTGTTCCATCATCTCCAAGCGCTAAGCGACATGTGGCAGGTTGATGCGACTAACAAACCTTATTAATTGTAGGTAAATCGTTAATTTAATTTTGATTATTTTTATTATTGTTTTATGTATTCAAGTAAATTAAATTGAATTGAATTAGTTGAATTGAAATGTTGTGTTGTATATGTAATCATGAGTCAGTGATGCTCGAATTAAAATTATTTTTAATTATTATTGTAGCGACCAAAACCGCTACGACATCCGCTGCCGCTAATGAGCGGTGGGACCTCAGCAAGGAATCACGCCATCTTATACGTCATATCGTACGATCCTTTGTTTACGCCAAGCGACCAGGTAGCGAGCGCCTTAGTAGTTACCTTTTTGTATGTGTGTGATTTTTAGTATAAAAGGCGCGGACTAGCAATGTATCCTTACACTTCATATATTCGCTTTGCTTGCTTGTGCTTTCTCGCTAATCTATTTCTCGCTAATGTATGTCGATTAAAAATAAAATAAGTTCGATTAGTGCTTCTACTTTAATTTCAACAATCGACGCCTATCAGCTACCAAACATAGGAAGTGGCTCAAGTCTACATCAGAACGAGCCCCTTCATTGGTGACCCCGACGACGAAAATGACCAGCAACACGGAGTCTGCAAAAGATTGGACAGCAGAGACGTTCAGGGTTGGCGTGAGAGTACCACCATTCAACCCGGATGACCCAACCCTATGGTTTGCCCAGATCGAAGGTCAGTTCATGTTATCTAATATAGTGCGTGATGAGACGAAATATTATTATGTGCTAGCTCAGCTAGAAACACAATACTCCTCTGAAGTGCGGGATATAATAATAAACCCTCCCGAAACCGGTAAATACGCCAAGCTGAGGGAGGAACTAATTAAGCGGTTATCGGCATCGCAGGAGAAGAAAACGAAGCAACTCTTAATGCACGAAGAGCTCGGCGACAGAAAGCCATCACAGTTCCTGAGACACCTACAGCATTTAGCGGGACCAAACGTCCCTATAGATTTTATCCGCACAATCTGGGCAAACAGGCTACCTACTAACCTACAAACTGTTCTGGCATCACAGGTCAAAATGAGTTTAGAGGATTTAGCAGAGCTGGCCGACCGCATCAATGACATCGTCCCAACAGCAAATCAGGTAGCGAGTACATCGGCAGCGTCGGCCACGGTCGCAAGTACAAGCGATAGCGATTTAAAAATGCAAGTAGCGGAATTAACACGTAAGCTGGAGGTAATGTCTACGGAGATATTCAGACGTTCCAGACGCGATTCAGGTGGTCGAGGCTCCTACAGGAACCATAGTCGCTCCCGGTCACGTTCGCGATCCCAAGACCACCCCCACTGTTGGTATCACTACACCTTTAGGGAACGAGCACGGAAGTGCATACAGCCCTGCAGTTACAAGTCGGAAAACAACCAAGGCAGCCGACAATAGCGGTAAACGACTGCCCCAATATTGCGAACCGCCTGTTCATCACTGACCGCAACACAAAAGTCCAGTTTTTGGTCGACACAGGATCAGACTTATGCGTGTACCCAAGGACAGCTGTACGGGATTCGCGTCCAAAAACTAATTACAGTCTGTTCGCAGCCAATGGATCACCTATAGCTACATATGGCTATATACAGCTGGAATTAAATATAGGGCTACGACGTGCATTCAGTTGGCGCTTCATCGTGGCTGACGTGTCCAAACCCATCATCGGAGTCGACTTCTTAAGTATCTACAACTTGCTTGTCGACTGCCGGAATCAACGCATCATAGACGGGGTTACGTCGCTGACCGTGCCGGCCCCTCGTCAACGATCAGAGGATAACATTTCATCCGTACGTACGACCTGCGCAGCCCCGGACGAAGATCCCTTTCATCGCTTGCTGCGGGAGTTTCCCGAGATCACACGACCTGCCGGTAATCCTAGCACACCTAAACATAGCACAGTGCATCAAATCAGGACTACGCCTGAACGGCTAAGTATAGCAAAGCAAGAATTTGATTCTATGTTACAGAATGGTACAGCCCGAAGGTCAGAGAGCGCTTGGTCATCACCTCTTCACCTGGTCCGCAAGAAAACTGATGGATGGCGGCCTTGCGGGGACTACCGAGCTCTTAACGCACGCACAATTCCGGATCGATATCCAATTAGGCATATTCAGGACTTCACGCAGCAACTGACAGGTAGCACCATCTTTTCTACTATTGACCTGGTTAAAGCCTACCATCAAATTCCAGTCCTGGAAGAAGATATCCCTAAAACGGCAATTACAACACCATTCGGTTTATACGAATTTCCTCACATGACGTTTGGACTTCGTAACGCCGCATAAACCTTCCAGCGCTTCATGGACGAGGTACTGCGTGGATTGGACTTCTGCTATACTTACCTGGATGACATTTTAATCTCCAGCAGAAGCAGCCAGGAACATTTGGACCATTTGAAACAACTCTTTGAACGATTGGTAGAATATGGCGTTCTTATAAATTATTCAAAGTGCCATCTAGGTAAAGCAGAAGTTACTTTCCTGGGTTACAATGTGTCCGCAGCAGGCGTGCAGCCGCTGCAAACAAAGGTACAAGCTATTCAAGACTTTCCAGAGCCAAAAACTATAAAGGAACTTAGAAGATTTCTCGGCATGCTAAATTTTTACCGGCGCTTCATACCTGGTGCAGCTGGCGTGCAAGCGCCTCTCAACTCCTTATTAGCTGGACCCAAAACGAAAGGAGCCACACCAATTACATGGACACCGCAACTGTTGGACGCATTTAACGAAAGTAAAAGAAGTCTTTCACAGGCAACACTGTTAGTACATCCAGATCCAAATGCTGAGCTGACGATCCAGACCGATGCATCTGATACGGCCATTGGCGCAGTACTACAGCAACGAAAAGGAAAGGAATGGCAACCGCTCGCGTTCTTTTCCAAGAAACTGTCTCCAGCACAAAAGAAATATAGCCCATATGATCGTGAGCTGTTGGCTATATATGAAGCTATCCGTTATTTCCGGTTTATGGTGGAGGCGTGAACATTTGGCATATTGACAGATCACAAGCCACTAACCTTTGCCTTTTCTACTAACAGGAACAATTGCTCACCTCGGCAGTTCCGATATTTGGATTTTATTAGCCAGTTCACAACAGACATCCAGTTCATATCTGGTAGCGACAACGTCGTCGCAGATGCCTTGTCACGCATTAACGAACTATCTCTGTCCATAGATTACCAGTCCTTAGCGCTCGCCCAAGAATCTGATGTGGAACTTAAGACCCTCCTAACGGGCGGCTCCTCCCTGAAGCTGGAAAAAAGGAAGTTACCTGAGGGCACCACACAGGTATACTGCGATGTCTCCACAGACAGTGCGAGGCCGTACGTTACCCCTGCACACCGACGACAGGTATTTAATGCGCTGCATAATTTAAGCCATCCAGGGGTTAAGGCCACTGCACGCTTGATTACGGACCGATTTGTGTGGCCAGGAATCAAGAAAGACTGTCGACAGTGGGCTCAGGAGTGCCAGCAATGCCAACGATGTAAAATAACAAGACATACGTCAGCACCACCAGCAGCATATGTAGCGCCTTCTGCCCGTTTCCGTCATATTCATTTAGACCTAATTGGTCCTCTAACTTTATGTTCTGGTAACAGGTACTGTCTCACAATTGTCGACCGCTACACCAGGTGGCCTGAGGCGCTGCCACTCCAGGACATCACCGCCGAGACCTGCGTGTCAGCCCTAGTATCCGGGTGGATCGCACGGTTCGGTTGTCCCGAGCATATCACGACTGACCGCGGGCGACAGTTCGAGTCACACACCTTCAAAGAAGTCGCCAAGCTGGTGGGTGCTACCCACCACACCACCACTTCTTATCATCCCGCAGCGAACGGACTCGTTGAAAGATTACACCGTCAATTGAAAGCAGCAATCGCTTGCCACTCCAACTCCAACTGGACTGAGGTTCTTCCGTGGGCGCTGCTGGGCATCCGCAGTGCCTGGAAAAGCGACCTTCGAGCCTCAACAGCAGGTGCCAGTGGCAGTCAAGAAGACAAGGAGTGGACGTATAGTTAAATTCCCGGATTACTATCGCCCGTAGACACGGTCTCAGCGGGGGAGTAGTGTAGCGACCAAAACCGCTACGACATCCGCTGCCGCTAATGAGCGGTGGGACCTCAGCAAGGAATCACGCCACCGCATACGTCATATCGTACGATCCTTTGTTTACGCCAAGCGACCAGGTAGCGAGCGCCTTAGTAGTTACCTTTTTGTATGTGTGTGATTTTTAGTATAAAAGGCGCGGACTAGCAATGTATCCTTACACTTCATATATTCGCTTTGCTTGCTTGTGCTTTCTCGCTAATCTATTTCTCGCTAATGTATGTCGATTAAAAATAAAATAAGTTCGATTAGTGCTTCTACTTTAATTTCAACAATCGACGCCTATCAGCTACCAAACATAGGAAGTGGCTCAAGTCTACATCAGAACGAGCCCCTTCATTATTTTATTTTTCATTACATTACTTTTATTAAAGAAAACAAAACGAATTGAAATGTTGTATTGGATATGTAATGTGACTGTATGTGTGTGTAATTATTTATTTTATGAGTCAGTGATGTTCGAATTAAAATTCTTTTATTTTATTTTTCATTACACTTTTATTAAAGAAAACAAAACGTATGGAAGAGTGTAGTAAACATTTATTAAAGTCATTAAACAATTTTAACAAAAAGAATCCTTATGTAAATGTTAATTTACTAAAAATACTCTGTATGAATAAATCCGCTGCGTTCGATTGTTTAGAACCGGACACCACCGAAGCTGAGACGAGGCGACAGGTGAGATGAGTTGTAAACCACCAATAGAACTTCGTTATATACACTTCACGGCACACGGTGAACGGCATGCTGAGAGGTGCGTTGTCTCCGCTTCGGTGGAGTCCAAGCCTAAATCTGTTGTCCGCTGCCTTCATCATCCTGAAACAATTAAACAAAACTTTAACTTAATTGTGATTTGAATCTAAATGGTCCACTGAATTCCTGATTTTTTGGCGATTCTCACACGACACCACTCGCCCGCGCGGTCGGCCGGTGGCAGCGATGCTTTTGTTGGCGGTGCGCCGCGCCGAGAGGTGGTGAGTGCCGCTCGTCCGCGAGGGGCGGTGACGGTGTATGTGTGTTAGGCATTTATGGATTTTATATAAGCCAATGTGACGTGAGATCCGCTTCACCGCCTGACCGCGCGGATAAGCGGTGTCGTGTGATAACCGCCTTACTAAGAAATTAAAATGTATTTATAGGTTTGTTGTTAACATTTAGGTACCTGTAATTTCTCAAACTCGATCAAGTATGTTGTGCCTACTTGATAAATCGATCAACTCAAGTTCCAGCACCCGTCTCGACTGGATTAGCCTGCAAAACGTAAAAAAATCCATATTAAGTAAAGTACACTCACCACCTTATTCAATTATTTAAAAGCATTAGGCATTCGAGGATTCCTATTCAGAGCGACGAGAAATCGCTCTGATCATTTATTTTTATCAAATGCCACTTCAATTCTGGTTATTCCAATTACTTCTATGAAAACTCTACGATCTGTCAATTCAGATTCATTCCTGCGAAGATTATTAAATGAAAAACGTTTTATCATTAATGAATTTGAAAATAGTTTCAATCATTGTGGGTGTTATACAGGGTGGCCGGAACATTGACGTCCAAAAATAAAATTTAGGTCCCTCGTATCGTGGGGTATCCGAATCACCCCCATGTATGTTCCGCGACTTTTCATAGTTTTCGAGTTATGATTTTTTTTCTGATTTTTTGAGAATGATCGAACTGACAAAAAAGTACAAGACTTTGTCGAGATTTTTTTTTTGCAACTGAGTCTTCATGAGTAGTACTTTTATGCATAAAATAATCAGCTTCGTAACTGTGATTAAAGTTATGAAAAAGATTGTCTAAAGTGAAAAAATTACGTTCGGTAAACGGTGACGAGGGGTGCCCCTCTCGCCACCGAGAGTGAGAGAAATAGCAGAGATAGTAAGGCGCGCCACCGAAGCCAACGCAAAACAAGTACCTTAGTCGTGCTCACATTGTGTTTACTGCTATATTCGTGTCGCCATTTTGAATTATGAAGCCTGCTTAGGAACCATGAAGTCACATGTTTAAATTTGTTATTTAAAGTTGAAAATTTAAGTCATAATTTACCGAACGTAATTTTTTAACGATCATTCTCAAAAAAAAAGAAAAAAATTCATAACTCGAAAACTATGAAAAGTCGCTGAACATACATGGGGGTGATTCGGATACCCCACGGTACGAGGGACCTAAATTTTATTTTTGGACGTCAATGTTCCGGCCACCCTGTAGAATCTAATCTTGAAAGCGACCATCACCTGATTTATCTTTTTTTGTTTGTCGCAGGTTGGACATAGCCAGTCCCCGTCGGGCTGTGTGGTGATTCCTACACAGGAGAAGTGATACCACTGCCATTGACAGCTGGGCTCGTCGCACCCTATCATATCGGCACCTTCGATGTGCTTCCCACAAGAACAGAATTCGCTCTCCCGCTCCGAATCGTCAGGAGAGCCCGCCGAATTGAAATCCTTGTCTTCGAAGTCTTCGTTGTTTATCGGCAGAACATGGCACACGTGAACGGCGTATGGCCACCGCCTCAGCTCGCACTTTTTACAAAAGATGCTTTCGGTTCCATGGCGCCAATATAGATGTTCTAACAAATGTTTGTAATCCAAGTAAAGCATGGAACACCCGCCGCACATGAACTTGGATTTTACGTGGGAAATTTTGGAAGTTCTCATTTTGTAACTTAACGGACAAAGTAACGAGCGCGATACTAAAAACAAGACAAGCACAAACGATCGTCACACTAACAGCACTGGAGTCAGAATAACTAAACGATTTCAAGCTCTTTAAATTTATACGTGACAAAGACACATAAGATCAGAGAGAGGAGGTGCAATTAACGCACCCTCATTAGTGAATGGCTAATTGAGCGACGTTATCGATGAAGTATAAGAGCTAATTAGTTAACGATAAAGATATTATATCGGATTACACCGGGCCACCAGGAATTGCTAATAATTGCTAATTAGTAAATTTATTTTCCAAGAAGTTTCAGAAAGATTATAAATAGCCTACCTAATCATCATCAATAGCCTGCCTACAAAATTACTATTGTGTTATTTCTCAGACCACAAAAGAAACGAAAGGACACAAAAAATCGGATGTAAGGATTAGCGTTCACCGCTAGCGGTAGTAAAGCTTAAATATACGTTACCGTGGTGTTTTCTTTATCGCTTTCATTTATTGAAAGCGCGTCACGAATATCTTGAAATATGAGCTCAGCCCGTTCGGTAATGATCACCTTTTTGTCATTGCCAAACTTCAACCATACTTCAAGGACATACATACGTAAAAATAAACTCGTCTAACTTAAACCTGGAAGAGAAACAACAATTGAAAAAATAAGTGCAAAATAAAAGAAATTCGACGATATTTAAAAATACTACGGGTGCGTAGCAAAGTGCTACGGAGAGACGACTTTTACGTAGCACCTAAATAACTCTAAATGGTGGAAAAACGTGGAAAACGTTAAAGTGAAATCATAAAGTATAACATCATCTAACAAATAAAAAAAACTGAAACATAATTTTGCTCCAATGTAAACTAAAACTCGAGATGTATCTATCTACTATTTGAAATGCTCTCGAAAAACAGTATATCATGTAGCAGTCAAATTAAAAAAAAACTAATGATTTTCGAATTCTAAATAAAATTAAGATATAATGTACATACCATGTTCTTGGAAGTCCATAATTAATATAAAACACTAATGTAATAGGATTCCGGGAATCGGTGAACAAAAATACTTACATTTGGAAAGTGTTTTTGTTCACCGATTCCCGGAATCCTATAGACCAGAAGAGACAAGAGTGGCGTGCGGTGAACGGCATGCTGAGAGGTGCGTGCGGTGAGCGGTCTGCTGTGAGCGGCGTGCCGCTTCGCACATCTCCGCTTGTGTCCACTTCGGTGGAGTCCAGGCCTAAATCTGTTGTCGCTGCATTCATCATCCTGAAACAATAAAATAATTAAAACTTTTGTTCAGGGAGTTTACGCGATTATTTTAAGACTTGACCTACGAAAACATAATTTTGATTTGAATCTAAATGGTCCACTGAGTTTCTGATTTTTTAGGCGATTCTCACAGGACACCACTCGTCCGCGCGGTCATGCGGAGGCGGCGAAGATTTAGATGGCGGTGCGCCGCGCCGAGAGGCGGTGAGTGCCGCTCGTCTGCGAGGGGCGGTGACGGTGTACGTGTGTTAGGCATTTATGAATTTCGCATAAGCCAATGTGACGTGAGATCCGATTCACCGCTTGACCGCGCGGACGAGCGGTGTCGTATGATAACCGCCTTGGTAGGAAGTTAAGATGTATTTATAGGTTTGTTGTTAACATTTAGGTACCTGTAATTTCTCAAACTCGATGAAGTATGGTGTGCCTACTTGATAACTCGATCCACTCAAGTTTCAGCACCCGTCTTGACTGGATTAGCCTGCAAAACGTAAAAATATCCATATTAAGTAAAGTACACTTACGACCTTATTAAATTATTTAAAAGCATTAGGCATTCGAAGATTCCTATTCAGAGCGATAGAAATCGCTCTGATCATTTTTTTTTATCAAATGCCACTTCAATTGAGAGAGAGAGCACAAAGAGCGGTCATTAAAGTAATGCTCAATAAACCTTTATTCTATTCAACTGACAATCTCTATAAGGATTTCCCGGTCCTCCGTGTCCGACAACTTTTTGTCCTAAATGCAGTACTACAAACACACAGAAAATTAAAATCCAGACCAGACTACACAGAGATAATCTCAGAACGTACATTTAGGATACCTATCCCCCAAACAAACTCTCTTATGGCAAGACGCTCTCCAAACTATTTATATCCACGCATATACAACGAAGCTGTTATGAACTGTAACATAATAGACCTCAAAATATCCCTGTGTAAAAAGGTCATAAAGAACTGGCTCCTTACACTCTCCTACGACGAAACAGAAAGGATTATCTACAAATAGCTACATAAGTAGTAAGACTACGCAAACTGATAGCGCTCCTAATCTCACTCTGATACACACACGCACTGCGCACACATATACATCACACACATACGCACACACAAACATACACACGCACAACACACACGAACGCACATGCACACACAAACGCACGCACGCGCACACACATGTTTAAGTTGAATCTTGTTTGTGAATAAGTATCATTACCAAGTTTTTGATTTTTACTCACTCTTAAAAATAGTTTCCTTGTTTTTACTTCAATTTACTAATTTTACTTTTAATGTAATTCTGTTAATAATCACCGTATACGACCTTTTTGGATAATACTCGTAAAACGGAAATGTACAATCATCATTGTTCCTATGTATAATGTACATGATTATTAATAAATAATTTTGTTTTTTTTTTTTTTTATTTCTTGTCATTCCAATTACTTCTATGAAAACTCTACGATCTGTCAATTCAGATTCATTCCTGCGAATTGTTAAATGAAGAACGTTTTATCATTAATGAATTTGAAAATAGTTTCAATCATTGTGGGTGTTATAGAATCTAATCTTGAAAGCAACCATCACCTGTTTTATCTTTTTTTGTTTGTCGCAGGTTGGACATAGCCAGTCCCCGTCGGGCTGTGTGGTGATTCCTACACAGGAGAAGTGATACCATTGCCATTGACAGCTGGGCTCGTCGCACCCTATCATATCGGCACCTTCGATGTTCTTCCCACAAGAACAGAATTCGCTCTCCCGCTCCGAATCGTCAGGAGAGCCCGCCGAATTCAAATCCTTGTCTTCGAAGTCTTCGTTGTTTATCGGCAGAACATGGCACACGTGAACGGCGTATGGCCACCGCTTCAGCTCGCACTTTTTACAAACAACACTCTCGGTTCCGTGGCGCCAATATAAATGTTCCAACAAATGTTTGTAGTCCAAGTAACGCATAGAACACCCACCGCACATGAACTTAGATTTTACATGAGAAATTTTGGAAGTTCTCATTTTGTAACTTCAAGTTTATGGAGGAAGTTTGATAATTGTAAACCAGGAACTACACCGGACAAAGTAACGAGCGCGATACTAAAAACAAGACATGCACCGACGCCCCTTTTATACACTCCGCGCGGTGGCGCAGGTAGTGGATAGCCGTCGGTTGCTTCTCGCCCGCTCTCAACCAATCGTGAGCACGGGTAACGACGTGCGGGGTGTAATTACATTACATTTACATATTTTATACATAATATTTTAAAGGAAATAGTAATTTATTTGCTAGAATGTTTTTGTCACATAGTTCCACATAATATGATGTCCATAACATTCTGCTGTTTCCAGCGTACAAATATTTCAAAGAATTAAAAATTAATATTAAACCATACAATGTCCGAGAATATGGAAAACGTTAACTACTATGAAATACAATGTCAGGGGTTATTAATTACAATTTCAAGAATGGTTAAATACAATGTCAAGGGTTATTAATTATAATGTCAAGAATTATTAAATGTAATCAAGAAAAAAAAAAGAAAAATTTCAATACAGTGTCATAGAAATTAAATTCCATTCAATTATTAGGAGGTAAGTTGTCATCTAATTTAATTTTGAATTAAATGTTTCCTTTAAAAATTCATTCGTTGTGTAGTAACATTTTTGCAATAGAAAGTTAAATAGTTTCTTTTTGAATGTCATGAGGTTAAGACTTTTAAAAACATTAGGCAATTTATTAAAAATTTGAATCGCCATACGATAAACATTATTCGAAAATAGTTTAATTCTTTGTTGAGGTGCACATAATTTGTGGATATTTCGACTTTTCCGTATAACATCATTGTGTACTTGAAATAGAGCTAAGTTTTTACGTACAAAGATGCAGAGTTTTAATATATATAGATAGGAGTGGTAATATTTTTAATTTTTTAAAGATTGGGACACAGCTTTGTAATGGATGGCTTTAGTCATGGATCGAATACATTTTTTTTGGGCTCGGAATGCTTTAGTAGTGTCAACAGAATTTCCCCAAATAATGATGCCGTAGGCGAGAATTGATGTTACGTAACCATGATAAGCATAAAGTGCTGCATTGATACCAGCTGCGCGAGTTATTCGGTTTAAAACAAATACAAATCTTTGCAGCTTACAGCATAATCTGTCAATGTGTACTTTCCAGTTGCAATATTTATCTAATGTAATACCTAAAAAAGTAGCACTTTCAACCTCTTCTACAGGGTTATGTGCATATCTAATTTCTAATTGGTGACTTTTACTGTTGTAAGTTTGGAACTGTATTAGTTTGGTTTTACTAATATTGACAAGTAGATTGTTGTCTTTTAGCCATTGTATTATTTTATTTAACGTGTCATTAATCTCTTTTTCGTTGTTGATATTGTTATCGGTGAGTTCAATACTAAGAGTTGTATCGTCGGCGTACAGAATGCAAGAATATGGGGTTACATTGGATTCCTGAAGGAGTTATTTGATTCAGTTTTTTTTAACATAATAAGAAAAATGATGCATATTCTTAATTTTTCAGTTGTTTTCATTCTACTATCTATCATGTTCTGAATTCAGTGAGTTAGCCTCTTTAATTAGTACACCTATTTGAAATGGATTATGGCTCACCTTTGGTACAAATCCGCGGAACTAGCATTGGATAATTCCGCTTATCTGAAAAATGTAGCCAGGTAAATGTATTTTCAAGTACTTAGGACATTTCGTGACTCCTACCTTGAAGGATGATGTGGACAATAGCGAACGGAGCTGTCGGTCAGAGCGAACATGGTTATCCGCAGGTTTGCACGGTGCACGGTAGTTCCTCCCATTGGTCATAATTCCAAAAATGCATTACCAAAATATGAGTCATTGTTTATGTATTTCGTTACTCCGGTGAACAACCTACCGAAAAGTATAAATATGTCATCCTTTTTTGTTATTTTCACTTATTAATTGTCGTCGGAAGTGAACAAATCGGCTTTGTTGCACCGCGCTGTTATCAGTGCCTCATTTGTTGTCGATTTAAAAATTTGAATTCCCAGAATTCTATCGTTTCTTTGAAGCTTTTGTGAAATGGAATTCCAAGAACAAGGTATGTTGTTACAAATCTATTATATTTGATTAAATATTTTGTTTTTTTTTACATTATTGAAGTGCTACGCCGCACTTATGATATGGTATATTTTTGTGCGATATTGAACTTCATGTAGACTTTTGGAAAGTTGCCGAATTAATGAGATATTGAGTCTACCCTCAAAATAAAGGTCTATTAGTATACATTCTAAAATAGATATATTTGTCTGCATGTAGGTGCCTATTTGTGATTCAAAGAGATGCTACGCCGTCAGTTCTCTTGGCGTAGCAGGGTCTACGAAACAATTGACTAATTGATTTGTTTTCATTTCAGGTACTTTGACAAAATGCACGTTTTCAAGGATGCATTTCTTTGAAATTTGGGCGGACGGAGTATAAGCAGTCTTTCACTTAGTCTAACTCGGATGAGAGTAGTTTATTTGTAACATCGTATGTCTCACTTCAATTAGTTGTAGATTCAAATGCAAGTGAATGGAAAATTTTATGAAAAAATCCCCGCCCTTCTTCGACTAGATATTGTAGACCTATTCGATTTCAATTTGCTATGGAAAGTTCCGTATTGTCTAAGGAAGAAGCATCTTATTTTAGAGAAAAGATACAAAATTTATATCCAACAACGTTTACCCATAATGATAGCCAGTTAACGATCAAACATTGTTTACAATTAACTATGCCTTGAGTGAATCATCTTCTTCTAGGTGCTATCTCTGTAAAGAACACCCTTAGAGATGAATAAAATAGATTACTGTTTAAAAAACCGAGTGAAGAAATATGTTATGAGTTCGGTTTATCACCGTTACATTCGAGGATTCGTTTCTTCGAATATTTTATTCATCTCGCTTTCAGTGTTGACATAAAAAAGGGCAAGTTCGTTCTGATGAAGATAAAATACGATTCGCGGAAAGTAAAAAATCTATTCAAAACCAATTTAGGTCTAGATTAGGTTTAATTGTTGATAAACCACGAAGTAGCGGAAGCGGGACATTTAACGACAGTAATACTGCGAGAAAATTTTTCATGAATTCAGCTGTAGCTGCTGAAATTACTGGGTGAAATAAGAACTTGATCGAACGTTGTTATGTTATTTTACAAGCTTTGTCATCTGGTTACAATATACATGTCGATAAATTTAGGAATATGCTTTAGAGACAGCACGACTTTTGGTTTATGAATATCCGTGGTACAATCTTCATGCTTCTGTCCACAAAGTACATCTTCATGGTCCCGAGATTATGCAAAATGCAATATTATCGATTGGGGAACTTTCGGAGAGGCAGCAGAAACTAACAATAAAAACATCAAGGCATATCGACGAGATCATACTCGAAAAATGTCTCGGGAGTTAACAAACACCGATTTAATTCGTAGACTCATGCTCAGTTCGGACCCTTATATAACCAGTCTTCGGAAACTTCCCCAAAAGAAAATGAGCTTATGTACAAGTGAACTGCTGGACATATTACAGGTATTGCTAAATATATTGTAATATTAGTATAAATATGTATAAGATTTCGATATCAGTTATTTTTTAACTTGTTTTTAGTCTCAAGTTAAGATAGTATATTTTTTTGATTAAAGATAGTGTACTAAAAATTTTTATTTATTTTATAATAGGTTTGTGATAAAACTAATTACCCATAATTAAAACCACATCAATGTTTTTCTAATAATTGTCTAGAAAATTTATGAATATAAAACAAAAATATTTCCCCCTGCAATGAATTGATATGTCAATGTGATAAATATATTATTTTGTGAGTAAATTAAGTAGATATTGTCTTTTTATATTATTTTAAACCTCAAATGCACAAAAAACTCGCGCCAATGAAAGTTAAAGTATTTATGACCGCCTTTGTTCGGCCGCTGAACCACCGTGCGGTGCTCTAAACACGTTAAAATAACTCTTTTTAGAGCCTACTGCACTACTTTGTACATGTGCAGCTTGAGGACTGACTATACGCGAAAGTCGTACAGCGCCCTTCGTGTCCAGTTCAATAACGCGTTCAGGATGATGTTGGCGCTCCCCAGCTTTTGCACCGCATCGACTATGTTTGCACAAGTGTGCGTGGATTGCTTCCACGCCACTCTGCGAAAGAGAGGCACGTCGCTGGTGCGGCCAGTGCGGGGGAGCGCTAACAGCATGCTGGCCGCGCTCGCGGTAAGGCTTGATTGTTCCATCATCTCCAAGCGCTAAGCGACATGTGGCAGGTTGATGCGACTAACGAACCTTATTAATTGTAGGTAAATCGTTAATTTAATTTTGATTATTTTTATTATTGTTTTATGTATTCAAGTAAATTAAATTGAATTGAATTAGTTGAATTGAAATGTTGTGTTGTATATGTAATCATGAGTCAGTGATGCTCGACATTAAAATTATTTTTAATTATTATTTTATTTTTCATTACATTACTTTTATTAAAGAAAACAAAACGTATGGAAGAGTGTAGTAAACATTTATTAAAATCATTAAAAAATTTTAACAAAAAGAATCCTTATATAAATGTTAATTTAGTAAAAATACTCTGTATGAATAAATCCGCTGCGTTCGATTGTTTAGAACCGGACTCCACCGAAGCTGAGACGAGGCGACAGGTGAGATGAGTTGTAAACCACCAATAGAACTTCGTTATATACACTTCACGGCACACGGTGAACGGCATGCTGAGAGGTGCGTTGTCTCCGCTTCGGTGGAGTCCAAGCCTAAATCTGTTGTCCGCTGCCTTCATCATCCTGAAACAATAAAACAATTAAAACTTTAACTTAATTGTGATTTGAATCTAAATGGTCCACTGAATTCCTGATTTTTAGGCGATTCTCACACGACACCACTCGTCCGCGCGGTCGGCCGGTGGCGGCGATGCTTTTGTTGGCGGTGCGCCGCGCTGAGAGGCGGTGAGTACCGCTCGTCCGCGAGGAGCGGTGACGGTGTACGTGTGTTAGGCATTAATGGATTTCATATAAGCCAATGTGACGTGAGATCCGCTTCACCGCCTGACCGCGCGGACGAGCGGTGTCGTGTGATAACCGCGGTGTTTTTTATAGGTTTGTTGTTAACATTTAGGTACCTGTAATTGCTCAAACTGGATCAAGTATGTTGTGCCTACTTGATAAATCAATCAACTCAAGTTCCAGCACCCGTCTCGACTGGATTAGCCTGCAAAACGTAAAAATATCCATATTAAGTAAAGTACACTCACCACCTTATTCAATTATTTAAAAGCATTAGGCATTGGAGGATTCCTATTCAGAGCGACGAGAAATCGCTCTGATCATTAATTTTTATCAAATGCCACTTCAATTCTGGTTATTCCAATTACTTCTATGAAAAACTCTACGATCTGTCAATTCAGATTCATTCCTGCGAAGATTATTAAATGAAGAACGTTTTATCATTAATGAATTTGAAAATACTTTCAATCATTGTGGGTGTTATAGAATCTAATCTTGAAAGCGACCATCACCTGATTTATCTTTTGTTGTTTGTCGCAGGTTGGACATAGCCAGTCCCCGTCGGGCTGTGTGGTGATTCCTACACAGGAGAAGTGATACCATTGCCATTCACAGCTGGGCTCGTCGCACCCTATCATATCGGCACCTTCGATGTTCTTCCCACAAGAACAGAATTCGCTCTCCCGCTCCGAAACGTCAGGAGAGCCCGCCGAATTCAAATTCTTGTCTTCGAAGTCTTCTTTGTTTATCGGAAGAACATGGCACACGTGAACGGCGTATGGCCACCGCCTCAGCTCGCACTTTTTACAAAAAGTACTCTCGGTTCCATGGCGCCAATATAAATGTTCTAACAAATGTTTGTAGTCCAAGTAACGCATGGAACACCCGCCGCACATGAACTTGGATTTTACATGAGAAATTTTTGAAGTTCTCATTTTGTAACTTCAAGTTTATGGATTGATAATTACACCGGACAAAGTAACGAGCGCGATACTAAAAATAAGACAAACACAAACGATCGTCACACTAACAGCACTGTAGTCAGAATAATCAAACGATTTCAAGCTCTTTAAATTTATACATGTCAAAGACACATAATATCAGAGAGAGGGGGTGCAATTAACGCACCCTCATTAGTGAATGGCTAATTGAGCGACGTTATCGATGAAGTATAAGAGCTAATTAGTTAACGATAAAGATATTAGTTCGGATTACAAAGGACCACCAGGAATTGCTAATACTTGCTAGTTAGTAATTTTATTTTCCAAGAAGCTTCAGAAAGGTTATAAATAGCCTACCTCATCATCATCAATAGCCTGCCTTCAAAATTACTATTGTGTTATTTCTTAGAACACAAAAGAAGCGCCATAAATATGTAAAATACGAAAAGAATGGAATCTTTTCTAGTTGAAATATTTAAGCAAAGTAGCAAACTTAAACTGAAACCTAAACATGAGTAATTCGTCGAATTTTCGAAACGTGACTGAGTAAATAATTTATTTTCGACGAATACGATGGCTTTAACCCGTTATAGCTCTACTATGCTTGTAACAGGTTACCTTTTCAGTAGTGAAGATTTCCTAATTGAAAGTAGCTTTTCTCTATAGAGTCGTTCTGGTTATCATTTTAAATAGAAAGGACACAAAGAATCGGATGTAAGGGTTAACGTTCACCACTAGCGGTAGTGAAGCTTAGATATATGTTACCGCAGAACTATACAATGTGTAAACGGACCCGTCAACCAAGCATTCTGTATATCAAACTAAGTAACTCCACGCAAAAAATATTGCTGGGAAACAACTTTTTTTTCGGGTGAAACAGCACGTTTTACAGTATCTCACTCAAAACATTGTGCTGTTAGATGCATTGAATAGTAAACGGGTCATGGAGGTGTTTAAAGTAAAGTTATAACATTAAAAACTAGTCTTTTTTTTAAACTTGTGAAAAGATGGAACTTGACCTCCAATATCTTCGTAACTAGAAGGTTCCCAGGTATGGTCCAAGAACAAAAAACTGATTGCATTGACGCGACGCAGAACAAGTGCCTTGCGGCTGCGTTAAAAGGGACTTTTTACACCCTTTTATAAAAGTTGAAAACAAAACCAATTCAAAATAGGTCTTTTAAAGTTTTTGTCGCTGTTTGTGTATGTGAGTCTAAATGTCTATAAATACACCCATGACACAGGAGAAATTCCTAGAGTGGGGAAAAAATAAAAAATAAAAAAAAGTCTAAAATAACATAAGCTCACGTCTGTATTGAAAAAGAGTTAGGGGGCAGAGATGTACAGAAGACTCACACTTAGCCAGTTATTTTCAAAGCCCCATGTATGAATCTAAATGGATAGATCTAAAATCCTTTGGTTATATACCGGGCGTAAAACCCGAATCAGAAGTTTAAAATAATATAAATTTATTGAGTTTTGAAATTTCTATGATCTTGAAAAGTATCAAGGACTACCCCTAAATACCTAAACTAAAAGTTTCGAAAAACAAAAGACGTATTTAAGTAGGTGGCTAAAAGATCGGATATTTTTTGTGCGCATTTTACATTATTTGGTCGCCTCGCTTGCTCTCAGTAGGTGGGCGCTAACCCTGAAGGCGGCACTTAGATAACAGACGGTCTTTTCAATCGAGGCGGGAGCTTCCTTGTATGTATAGCGTTCATCCCGGCTTTGTCAAAGATATGAATAAGAATAATCTATAACACTTGAATAGCTTTTCAGGTTTAAGGAAAGTATTGGGTTCGAAGAATTTTAATAAAATTATTTTGTTAGAAACTTGAACTTTTCACTTTAGTCTGATGTTTTTCAGATTCTTTGTTACACACATTGTTCGTAGCATTTAAGTATTTGTATACTTCACCAATTAAATCAATAAGGAGCCTATCCAGTAATATCATGTGTTTTCGTTCAACACCATGATTATCGAATAAATTACATTGTCCTACACGTTCCTGTTAGGTCAAGTCCCAAATGTCCGGCGTCTAACGCAAAATGTCCAGCTTAATTAACTGCGCTATCTTATTTTTGATCTGACAACCCTACGCGGGTCCATCAGCTGCATTTAATGGTTTCTGCTCACAATGGCCAGTGTTAACCACACCTCCATATCCCTTGATAGAACTACTTTTATGGACCTTTTGTGAACGAATGAAGCGGAGAAACCAACTCGTACTGCCCTTGGAGAGCTGAGAGCTTTTTAGGGTTCCTTTCCAAATAGCAAAAACGGAACCCTTATAGATTCGTCCTGTCCGGCTGTATGTCTGTTTGTCCGTCCGTATCTCCTATGCATTTTACTCCGAGACTGTTGGCACCACACAGTTGAAATTTGGAGAGCAGGTGTCTTCTATGAACCGCTACACAAAAGTGATATGATATAACGAATAAAAAGTATACCCCTATACTTTTTATCCCTGGGCCTCCATCCATGTAACTGAAGGTTGAAAAAAACTTTCTACGAATAGGTATAGAGTATGGTCTATTCCGACAGCTTTTAAAAAATGATATCTAGGTTCCTCAAAAACTTTTTTTCGTAAGTAAATGGTTGATAAGATATCTTGATTCTTAAGCCGTAAAAAATTGAGAAAATGTAGCTCGTAACTTTCAACAAAAATTGGTTTAAATAAGATTTGATACAAACTGCAGCAGTAACTTTGTTTTTCATTAACATACTATGAAAAAACAAATTTTGTTAAACTGTTGAGTGTCAATTGACCTATAAATGAGTATTAAAAATATAATTATAAAATTTTTTGGTGCTACGGAACTGATGGTGTGCGTGCCCGACTGGCACTTTTTTTTTTTTTTTTTTTTTTTAACGTGGTAAAATCATCAAATGAGTCCTCCCACCCAGGGCAGAGCGGGAGGGACTGTCAGACTTGTACTGACTAAAATCCACGGTGTCCTTCAGTAGCCCTTTATGTTCCAGGGTCACGGTAATTCTATGAGTCCCGCGACCCCGGCAGGCTTTGGCCCTCTAGAGGGGGGCCCCGTCATTATGCTGATACTCTTTGAGGCGCGCGTGGAACACAACGCGCCGTCGACCCGGGCATGGTCCATGGTCGGACACTTAGCCGGTTTTTTTTCTTTTATTCTAAAATCATTGCACATCATTTTCATACAAGGGGGGGGGTTTTTCAGAAAAATGGCTGTCACTGTTACTGCAGCTCATCATCATCATCGTCACCCTACACTGTAGTCCACAGCTTGACATGGGCCTCTCCAATCGCACACCACTTAACTCGATTCTCGGCAACTATCATCCAGCTGCTACCAGCCACACTGCGGAGCCCGGCGCTCCACCTAACGTGAGGGCGACCCACATTCTGTGTCAAACTGTTAAACAGTATGTTTCCTTGACTGTAAGAATAGAACATTTTTATCTGCATCAACACATTATACAGAGTAGGTACGTAACTATACTTTAAAGATCACTCTAACACGGTAACGTTTACTGAGTAAATAAATCTCTAAACCAATTGATACACAGATGGGATGGGGTTTCAATTTCAAACGGGAATGTGTTGGAATATCCATTGGCTAACATGAGACTGCTATTAAACAGATTCTCAAGAGCTTTTATTTTCTTTTTTTTTCCGATGGGGAATCATCAAATGACCCCCCCACTCTGGGCGGAGCGGAAGTGAGTGTCAGACTTGTACTGACTAAAACCCATCCATGTTCCTTCTTTGCCCTTTGTGTTCCAGGGCCACGGTATCTCTTTCGAACAGTCCCGCAGCCCTGGCAGGTATCGGCCCTTGCAGATCCCTACATCGTTGTTGACATCTCTTTGAGGCGCGCGTGGAACACGAACGCGACAGATTCTCATGAGCTTCGCTTCTTATTAGCGATTAAACAATAAATACTTAATAACATAACATCACGCCTGTTATCCCAGCAGGATTAGGCCTCTGCCTAACTCTTCTGGGATTACAGGCAAAATGTACCCACAGTACCACTAATAGGTATACAGGGTTGTACCTAATAGTACACCCACATTTCGCCAGCTATGTTTAAGTCCAATGTAAATGGGGGGCGAGCCTATTGCCATCAACCAGGCACAAATGCAGGCTCCGTGGATTCTAAAAACCCAATAACATTTTGCCCGGCCTGAGAATCGAACTGGAACTGGATGGATGGATGTTCAGCAGTCGCGCTGGACCAACAAGGCAGTCGGCGGTACCTACATACAAGTGGCAAACGCTTTTAAAAACCTTCGTAACTCTACAACGCTTTCTAGTATGACCACTTTAAGTTTGCAGTTCAAGAAGGCGCTGCTTGGCAAGAAAAAATGCACAATTATGTCAAACTCGGTACATTTATGATAGTTCTATGTTTTCCCACCTGCACTGATAAGTTGGTTGAAGTGTCAGTGTCAACAGAATTGACGTACACTTTTCGGTAGCTTATGTCACAATACATACATTACCATCATCGTTAGTTTTATAATGGTTTACTTAGGTATTTTAACTAGGTACTTAAAAGTCGTTACTAGTAGTTATTTACCATACCTAATTATTCTGTTGGTGCAAATCACAGACGGTTTATTATTGACTTTTAGACATACCGTAACATCACGCCTGCAATCCTTGGGTTGGGCAGAGGTCCACACCCTACATTTCGGCAGTCATGTTTTAGGCCATTGCCATCAGCCGGGCACAAACCCTGACCCCGGGCTTGTCAGAAATTCCTGATGGAAAAAGTCAATGCCCGACCTGGGAATCGAATCCATCCACTAGACTAAAGACGCAGTCACTACTAACTTTACTATTAATACTAACGGGATATTTACCATGTTTACTGTTTGTTATGAGTTCCCGATATTTCGGCGCTGTTGCAAGCACCATGATCACGGATAAACTGAAGTTATTGCGGGTGGGTGTTTATGAGCAGACAAATCGGTCTACCCTCTTTCTTGTTCGTTTTTTGCACTCAGTACCGCTACCACTGTCACTCGCAACTCTGTAAATATCCCGTTAGTATTAATAGTAATGTTAGTGACCGTGATAGTTTAAAATCTTATACTACTAACTTCTTTTCACAAGTAGGTAAACACTGAAATGTACCTTGAACGGCCCACTTAAAGCTACTGAAATATGTGCTAACTGTACGGTAAGAAACAGTAAAATGTGGTAGAACATGTGCAGGTATAAGGGTCATAGCCGTCGGCTCTTGGCTCGCCGTCCCACTGACAACGTATATGTATGTAAATTCGCTTGCAAATTTTTAACTTTCCTGCGGGCTTTGTTCTACCTTCCGTCAGGTTTCTTTACTTACCTCTTCGCTATGCCGGTTAACTAAAAGAAAATTTTAAATATAACCAAACTAAGAATTTTTTTATTGTAATTTCAGTATCTTAATAGTTAAGTCTAAAACTGTATGACTATTGTAGATACTTGTAAATAATAGTACGTGAACAATGTCGTTAACATACAAGTGTAATAACGGCTTGATATAAAACAATACCTATTTCAACAGACAAAAGGAAAAACACGAAAATCACCGACGAGATCTCGAAGCAATATCAGTTTAGTAACGACAGGACATATCGTCGCGACTGTAAAAACAGTGCGCAAACGGCTGTCCCCAACACGCCTCGACATTTGCCTTGAATACGAATATATCTGCGTCTGACCTCATTCAATATCCTTTTTCCGAGCGAACAATTTTATCGTCTTTGTTATTTCCACCCAATGAACACTAACCCCTCGAAGGGAATGATTGTGACGTGCACACAAAATCTTTTACTTCTTAAACCTTAAATTCGGATATCCATCGGGATTTCTTTTTACTTTGAAAAGTTTTACTACCTTTACATTAAATTATTACCGATTCAATTATGAGTTTATCGGAATTATTTCGAACGTGATTCTCTGAAAGTATCGTAAAAGAAAAAAGTCCGTCACAGCCATGTTTGTGATGTTTCGATAAGAACTACAAACGTTTATAACGTAATAAATGGGAATCGAATGAACCTCGATGGTAGTAACGTGATCAGATTCGCAATATGAAAACTATGAGCAACGAATTTCTTCACAGTGAAATGCAGCCATTCGAGGACGTGACTCAATATTATCCTCTTAAGTCGATGGATAAATTTATTCACCCCATATTTTACCAATCCTGGAATATTCATTCATATAGTGTTAATATAGGTATATTGAAACATTTGAAACTACAGTGAACGGTCACGTTATAACGTGGAAGATATTAAACCCATATTTCGTCAGAGAGACATTCGAGAAATCATGTTATCGGCACGACAGCTCAATCGGAGGTGGTATCAATAAATTGTAAATCAATTTCAGAGCGGACAAGTTGAATACTGAGAAATGATGTAAAGGAAACAAGCATGTTGTTGTAATGTTCGAGGGTTCTATCGGCAGCATTTCAAGTTTGGACCAACGGTGAGTGAACCGTAGTTCACAATAACAGAACGTCGCCTGGAAGGTACCGTTCTGGAAAGTTCACACTGTGCACTGGAAGTATAGTTTACAGAGCTACTCGCGTCGAACAGCTAGTTAGGCAAAGTTAACAACAGTTCATGTCGACTGAATAAGAAAAAGCTGTCGCAACGTCTCCGATGCATTCAGTGAAGAAAAGAAACTGTTATGTTAAGTTATTTTACAGTCGACTGCTCTCTTTCGCAGTGGATGCGGCGCTCGGGCATTCTTCACGAAGTTGTGGAGAACTTGCAGAGTTCTACACAATTCATCGACATCACTTCGCCTTACTTTGGATTAAGTTTACAAAATTTTGTGTTCGCTCGGTCGATCGTGATTTATTGTTGACTCTGCTCGCCGGACTAGCACGTCCTCTTCATAAACATGATGCTGCTTTGACAATTTCAAAAGTGGCTCCGATTTGTTTAATACCTACGCGTAAACAAGTCTGTTTGATTTCTTGTAAAAAGATAACAAATACAAATCATTGCACACCAATTAACCAATAACTAAAACAATAGGTAGGTACTCAAACATCAACTAATGATCCCAATTGTAGTGAAAGGCTCACCATTTGTTAATTAATTCGTAGAATAAATGTTTTGTGTGAGACCATGCTGTGTGAGTGTATGACTAATCAGGTGTACCTTAATGGTATTTAATGGTAATAATCCTAATTTGTTATAATCGTTTCCATTTATTTTCAATCACAGTAATGTTGAGCTAATTAATGTGGATATTACCAATTTTATTATATGATTGCTCAATTTATTTTTGTTACACTAGCTTTTAACGAGTTGCTCCCTCCCGCCCCTATAGCTCTGTCCCTACACAGGGTCAGATGGGAAAAGTAGTGCCTTCGTCCCCCACATACAGCCGTGTATGTGGGAGACGAAGAAAAAAAAAATACTACGTGGCTACTATCAATTAGCTTTCGTATCCGAAGGTCCGTATTATCCCCTAAACGTTCAATTCCGATCATACGAGCTGAATGGCCACTACAATGTACGGTTACTTTCAATTAGAACCAATACTAGGTGTTGCTAATCTAAGCCAAAAGGCAATTTACCTTTCATCGACTTTTTCTTGTTATCAAGTAGACGTAAACTGTTTAGGAGTACGTAATCCATTGATAAAGACGGTCCTCCCTGCAAATCGCTTTGACAGGAATATCTATCCTTTCACAACTTAGGCTGAACGCCGAACGGGTGTTGATTTTTGGCACACAGATATCACATGACCTGGCTTAGGCTGTATAGGATCCGGGATTTTCATCCCGTGGGGTAATATGCGACCACCACATGGGCGCAAGCTAGTGTGAATATAAACTGGCAAATGATGATGATGCTCTCTTGATGATGCTAATCTCAGCTTCTTTTGGGCAGAGTCCCCCTCTTGCCAATCTTCAATGCCAACAGCCACCTATTTCTGGTATCCTGCCCAGGTGAATCATTCCAGACTTATCCCTAAACTAATAACTGTGTGATTCACTACTGTCTGTCCCTATGTATGCTTAGATCTTTAAAACTACGTAACAGATTTTGATGCGGTTTTCAGTAATAGATAGAGTGATTCAAGTGGATGGTTTAAATGTATATGTATATTTATATACATATAGCACCCGTGCGAAGCCGAGGCGGGTCGCTGGTACTGAATACAATAGAAACTACAATACCATATTTTTGGCTTATTATATCTGACGATCGTGAGATGTCTAGGCAGTGGACGTATATTGGATTAAAATCACAGAAAACAAACTCTTGGCTGAACGCAATCCACTGAAATAGCCTATAAAAGCCACCGACAAACCCCTTTAAAATAAATATTTATGTTAAGTATAACGAAACGTTTTTGCAATAGAGCTCAGATTTTTCTCTCAATAAATTTTATAACTATAGCTCTCCAAGAGATTACCAACATTAAAAATAAATTGCTGTTTGTATTTACTTTAGTAGATACTTTTTTAAACCATTTCTGTTTTAGTTGCAATTTATTCGCAGAGGTGAGTACTGTATGTACTTAACATTTAAAACACACTTGAGACTAAATCTTTTGCAAAGAAATCTATCATCATCTGCCTAGCCTTTTCCCAGCTATGTTGGGTTCGGCTTCCAGTCTAACCGGATACAGCTGAATACCAGTATTTTACATGGAGCGACTGCCTATGTGACCTGCACAACCCAGTTCGTACTGGGTAAAGTGATACCCCTTGGTAAGACTGGTTGTCAGACTTTCGGGCCACTGACTACCTGTAACGACTGTCAAAGATCTACAAATGACTGCCGGGATCAACGGCTTAACGTGCTTTCCGAGGCACGGAGGAAACTCGGTCACCCATCCACGGACCAACCTAGGCAAGCGCGGCCTAACCTTAAGATCGACCCAAGCGGCTGTTATTATTTAGCCACGAGCTATCTATACACATGAATACATATTTAACGAGAAGGCTACAGAACGTAGTGATTATTTAATCACTTTATTTATCCTATGACAACATAAACCGCACAATTTTCTACCAACTCCGCCAGCATAGTTTCCATATAAAGATTTATTATGTCTAGATATTTTAACTACTTATCCGGCAGCCGATATTCCACTTTCATCCAAGTGCTACATAAGAAAGCTTCTTACTTCTTTATCCAAAAATATAATATAAATGAGATTAACCCGTTAGTGCTGAGGTACCGAGGCAGAGCCCCGAGCCGATGAAATCTCCGCCGCCGCCGGCGCGTAAACGGCATATAAATAACGTTTTATGACATATTAAATTCCGCTAAACGTTAAATATGCCATTCTCATGTTTGAAGTGTTCTCGACGAGAAAAATATTAATTTTCAAAGTACAGAACATACGTTCAAACGACAATTGCAAACCTCCCCCTCGTGTGTGAAAATTCAGAGAACGCGGAACGGTCCAATCTTCATAAAAACTTTATGTTGGAAGTGATTGTTTAAATTATTAATAACCGTTACCGTAACGCGGAAAGATTAAGCAAACGTGTACTTCGGTACATTCAGAGTTCGCTGATGATGTTATTATACCCCATGATGGGGCGAGAATATTATTAGTAAGAATTTTCTGTCAGAAAATCTACGATATATTTCGACTTTGCTTTACGTTTAGTGCTTGCGAAAACAACGATGGGCGCTTTTTTATTAACTAAATCTGTAACTTGTTTTATTTGGTTCTCAAAAACACAAACCAAAGCATGCCATGCTTTTAGCATTCCGATAAGTCGTGGCTAAAAAGTGCTGGCTTATTTTAAAGCTTTGTTCCACACTAATATTCTTCTTTTCCACATTTATTTTAATATGCGGATTACTGCGTAACAGCGCGATAACACACGTGTGAATCTTCGTAACGACGAATCCATTACCTTTGTGACTACACCCTAAAAATCTCATTAAATTGCGATTACAGTAACACTCGTCTCATCTAGCATATGTAGACTGTATAATCTAATAGCCACTTCTCTCCCACGAGGGCTCCAAATCCCTTTTTTCGTACATCGTAAACGGAAAATTCGACATTGAATATTTTAAGTAAACCTCCTCTCACGTCAAATCAAAAATCCTTAAAATGCTAAGGCTATAACAATTTTATGATGCTGCACTTTTATTGTTATTGCCGCCTTCACGACAAATTGGTTTTGTATGAGAAATATTTATCTCCACGTTTGCAGTACTGAAGATGTAGATATGAGGATAATTTAACGAACCCACTTAGCTGACATGCTGATCTGGTGAATAGGGTACAACGTCGAGGGTACAAATTATTCTTCTTCATCCCGCCCGTGTCGTTAAAATCTGTACCTTCCAGTTAAGTCTAGGTACAATGGGAGGGTATTGTAAAGCTTAGCCTAACCGAGCAGGGAAGCGACCCCTATTAGTAAATAAATACCACCAATACGCCGTTCACTTCTACATAACATTCAACAATGTTGAGGATGTGCTAGTTCGGTAGGCGAGATTCATGCACTATCCTGTAAAATAATTTCAGAAAAAGTAATGCGTAACAAACGGTGGTTTAGCTTTTACAGTGTTTATTATATTCAGATTAGTTATGTAACGCAATTTTGTATATAAGGAAAAAAACTTCCTATACTGATTATAATTTTAAAACAGGTGTTTATTGTTAGAAGCCTGAACGCCGCGGTCGAAGTAAAAAGCCGGTATATTTTTTCAGGGTACGGCTATAACTTTTAGAGGGCTCGACCGCAATGTTTAGAACTGTTCAAGATAATGCCCCGGGTGATTGAAACTTTAGTAGTAGCAGCACAGGTAGCCTACCCGTGTGCGAAATCTCCGCAGGTAAAGCCGTATTTCAAGATACTCGTACCCACCAGTTTTATTTTCGTCTGCGTCATCGGTATAGGGGAGATGAAAATCCGAGAAAATCCTTCAGGGACGCCAACATTAGCATATTTATTAGTATCATCCGAGCCGCGTCCGCGCCACGCCACGGATCTGTTATCAATAATGACTTACGCGGAATTACAATAAAATTTATATTGACTTATGGCCGTTATTAAACCAAGAATCGACTCGTTATATGGAAATTAGAGCAAACTCAGCAGATACCTAGAAAACGCTTACAATTTAATTACTTACTTCCAAAGCGCGATGATAAATGATTTATTAACATAAATATATCGTTTTACAGCCGTAAGTCTGTTTTACGTGGGTAAAATAAACATGGTATTATACGACACGTTGCGGGAATGTTCTGTTATGAAATATAAGCGAGGTAGGTATTACAAAATAATTTGCATCTGCTAATAGTGGGAGCAGTGACGTTGTTCCGGATTTATTAGAGACATATATAGCGCTGGAGTAGCCCGACCGGGGCGCTCCGGACTCCGAAGTCACGGCACGTACTGCTCCACTGGCAGATGTATCTATTATTTTACATAGGTCTTAGTAGCGCAGTTATATTCCATCTAGCGTCGTCTTACTAACTACAGATCAAGACTTGCCCAGTAATTCTAGACGTATTGTGGCAAACTAGAGGCAAAATGCTGCGTCACAAATCCACGCATGTCATCACTGCCACGTCATCATCGATGACTATACCTATTATAACAGTAGGTGAGTGTAAATTCGTGTTGTTTCTTGGCAATGTTTGACAAATAAACAGATTTGAACATAGCATGTCAAAAATTATATACTGTCCTATAGAAACTTGAAGACCCAAATGTTTGGGGCAACTGATAAGTCATTTATTCGCAATTTCTATTTTAGTACCTGTGGTGTTCACTAGAAACACTAGTTAGGGTTTAGAATAAAACCACTCAATTATCAGTAAGTAGATGAACAACTTTAAGGGTACGTGCACTCGCTGTCCGGGATAAGTGAGGACTAATCGACACGGAACCGTAAAGCGTCACGCTACGTTTATTAGTATATCACAGTACCTACCATGGAAAACATATTCAGTTTGATGGTCTGTATCTCCCATAAATATGACCACAACTATCCATTACAAGCTGCAGAGCAGATACAATACAATATCAACAAGATAATACTGATGATAATGGTCTACTGAAAACTTAATGCGCCAGCAAGCTGATAAACCGTAGTTAGGTACTTTAAGTATAATATAGGTACTATGCATATGCATTGAAGTTATTATGCAAATATCATGAGCCGGTGCAACGGATGGGCACTTAACCTCTCTTTACTACAAGACCCGCCCACTTTCCATACGCACCAGTTAAGAACGAGCTCTGGAAATGATGCTGGGGAAACTGAAGAATTTTAATTTATGTTTGAAGATTTTCTTATTGTAAGATGTTAATTTACTTGTGAAATGTATGAGGAACTAGAGCTTTTATTTCGATGTACTTCGGCTGTGTTCACGTAGCTGCCTATAGTTATTACAGATTATTTATCTACACATGAAGGGGTCCATTATAAGCTGCGGGACTGTCCGAAAGAGATACCGCGGCCCTGGAACACAAAGGGCAAAGAAGGAACATGAATGGGTTTTAGTCAGTAGAAGTCTGGCATACCCTTCCGCTCCGCCCAGAGCGGGGGAGGGGTCATTTGATGATTTCTCATGTGAAAAAATAAAAGACGTCCATTATGACGAACGTCGTATTTTAAATTGAAGTATTCTCCGCTATGTACAAAACAGAGGAGTTTGCGGTAAAACCAAGACAAATTCGCAGTGATAGCAACGACTACCTATTGCGCCATAGCGATGATAATTCTAAAACCACAATTCGAATAAATCTATTCCTAATTCAACTGAATTAATAACAGCAGCAATGTAGCTAGACATGCGTTCACCAGTGGAAACAAATCAAGCGAAGCAACAAACGTAAACATATCCTAGTGATTGTCCGGCACCGCTCTGATTGTGAAGCTTGTTCATTCGGTCATTCGTTCATTCGATTTAAAGCTTTAAAGTAACTCCGTTGACTTTACCTTTTGTCGTGGTCGGTGTCATTGTGCGACCAAGAGGTGGTCGTATGCAAATATAATTGCGGGCCGATGCAACGGACGGGCGCGCATTAGTAGCGCTTTGTGCAGGAATGACTCGGTCCATTTCACACCGCTCTCTGCAAATTAGCCGCTTTCGAGTCTACTGTTAGATACGCCTAGTCGTATTTCTCTATGATCCTCTCATGGTACTAGAGGGATAATAGTAAAATCATTTTCGTCTGCGTAGCGAATACTTATTGTTTCTGTACGGTGCACGTTTCGATACATGATGCTGCCAGATTTCTAGGCAAAATTGTGTTTGAAAATCGTTTTGCTTATTTATACTTTGAGCATACTATTATATCGTTCACACACGAAGTAAAAACAGAAATATTAGTAGTGGGTATATGGCGTCCATTCAATGCGGACTTTTTGATCAGCCTTGGGATGAAAGCTATGCATAGGTATATAAAGCTGACAAAAAATCCTTTAGTTATAAAATAAATCGAACGTCGAACGGTCATTGAAGGAAGTCGAAAGCAAATCAAAGGCAAGCAAAGTTTGTCAGTTTTTCTGCACTGATCCACTGGAAAATAAACCCCAGAGGATTTATTCATGCAGAAATATCATTAACGCTTATTCGAGTCAAACGCGGATCATTTTCCGCGCGAGTGCCGGTCGCTGCATACAAACAGAATCACAGAGTGCGCGCTAAATACGCCCGTGTTCCAATTAACTTTGTCGTAGAAAAAATACGGAATTAGGAACGCAACTCACTCTTTGCATTCACCAGAATGTGAACGCGACCATACGAGTGCCACCGCGCGATTTCCGAACCAACTTAGTTTAAAATTTGTTCTAAATTCAAACGAAGTCGCTCTTTGTAGTTCCCTGTGGACGCGAGATAAGGCTATTTCGGAGGTAAATTCTGTACTCGTATAAGTATCGCTTCATTGGTTTCGAATTAAAGATACTTTGTTTTCGGAACATTCCTTACTATTGGAATCACGTACAGCTACTGAACATACTTTGGTTACAGCAAAGTTTATGAAACGTAAAATAAAATTGAAAGCTCGCGTTAATCTTATAAGCATGCACATTACTTACGGCTCACGAGTTACAAAGATACTTGATTAATTTCAGTTTAATCCTTTGAAATTAAATGCGCAGGTACATAGTTTAAGCTCTTAAAGTATTTCTTTTGAAGGCTTTAAAGCTGTCTCTTATCTTGGTACAACGTTGGGCGCCAAGTGTTAGGTAAATATTTAGCAGAACCCTGTAATCCTTAGGGTTTTTGCCCGTCGGTGCGGCGGTGGGCGGCGCGACCCGCGGTATTCCTTTGTCCTACGCTTAGTGAGAACAAGCCCTCTTATCATCACGCTTTGTGCGCAATGATAAATTGTTACCGCAACTTTGCTGTTTTACCTTTTCTTCTTAAAAACTGTTAATTTTGTTAAATGTTGAGATTAGATTTTGATTGCTGTTTGATCTACATATAATTTATCCGGCTTATCTAAGTATTGGTTGGTTTAACCTTTTGAACGCCATTGTCACATATACGTGACCAGCGAGCGTGTGCCCTTTACGCCAAACGACACAAATATGTGACAAAATGGTAGGTGAAATTGAGACTTGGCGTTGAGGGCACGTGCGTGCGCTTATGCTCTGGCGCTCAAAAGGTTAATATGTACTAACCGCGTAAACCCAAGAGCTGGGAGCCCCCACATACAATACATTGCAGGTGGGTAGGTACACCGTTCTCGTCGATTGGATCCACAGGCAACGTAACAGATTGGATGCAAAAATTACAAGCGAGTTTCTTCCTGAATAGCTCGACGTTATTAAACCGACTTTAGTTAGAACTCGTACAAGTTACTACTAAAAGGCGTCAGTTTGATGATATCTGAACATGGTCTTTAGGTACAAAATGATATATAATTTCTAAATTCTTTTTTATATAATTTTTGTATTATTGCTATCTCATCCATTTTTTTTTTTGTTTTGTCCTGTGTGAGTCTAATAAATACTTGTTCTTTCTTTTTTTCTTTTTTAAAATATGCGACGGCTGTCGCAATGTATGAAGAGTCCATTTTTTTTTCATTCCGTGATGAAAGTCTTTTAGAGTAGCACCCTGTATACTGATAAAACGTGAGTAGATATATAATACCTATCATCATAAACACAGGTACTATAAAACCCCTTACTCATCTTTTACTTAGTAACATATTCCTCTCGGAAACCACTACTACCACCAACTTCAGCCAAATTAAACGCTGACTTATTAACTCACAACACGAACTCCCAACTCAATTTGGGCAATGTAAAATATGTCTAATGGTAGTCATAAAATATTATAACGTAACCGCGCCAATCTATCGGAGTTTGGAAGTTTCATCAATTAGCTGGAGCCAACTAGGTCAATCGATCTATCACGAATTGATCTGCGCCTTATAGGCTCATCTAGAACAGAAGTGTCTAATAAATCAAGTGCCACAATTTGTAGCGAGGCAATATATTGTATTTATTATTTTTCGGTAAAATAGGTTACCTATCTGAGGCCGCTTCTTTATGCTGATATTATAAACTTTTGTTTTTTTCCAGGTCCAACAAGATCAAAGACCGCAAGGTCTTTTTGAAAACGTCCTGGGTGGGACATGGCTAACTACTGATGATGAAATCTACTCCTTTGACTCGGAACACACCGCATCACTGGCATGGGACATCTACACCTCGAACTGACTAAGTGCCACATGGACCGCCTAATCAGCAGTTCTGTGTGAAGCTAAAGCTACAAAAAGATAATACTCTAATTTTAACATCATTTCATCCTTATCTTACATGAATACTACGGGAAGAATCCGCACAACCATGGCAGGATATGAACAAATAAACATCCGAATTAGTTGTTTGACAGGATGAACAATTTTATGAGCGGAAAATCTGTAGTAGCAAATCTCAGAGAGCTGTGGAGACGTTGTTGTGTGAAAGTGAAAATTTATCCGGAGGGATATCAAAAGCGCTTTTATCTCGCGAGATGACGTAACATTATCGCAATATCCGTGCGTCGGCGCTGTCCCGCGCGCTGCGAATATCAAGAAGATATATTTTCACGGAACAATGCCTCTCCGGTATCTCAATTTTCATTTCCCCTCGGCGGGACATCCGGTGTGATTTGTAGCACGAGATAATATACAAAACGGTGGCTTCGCGGGACGTCCCGGACTCCCGACACTGCGTCAGCGGAAAATCTAGACCCTATCTTTATCTCTAATACTTTAACCGGCTTTCGTTATCGAACATCGAGCTGATCCTTTTCTACGACCAACACGTAAATATCGCTTACTTTTACAATGTAATAAAACCATGAGCATTTAAAAATTCTTTCTGCGCTTAAAAATGTTCACCATCCAGGGTATTCGAGTGAAGTTTTTTTTGCATACATTAAGTAGATGCCTATTAAAATAACTGTAAATTCAGCTTCCATTCGTAGTCAGTAAATTTTATAATAGTTATACTTGCAGCCATTTTTCCGATAGGTACTATCCAGAATAAATTGCGAAGCGTTGAATTAATAATTCTGCATTCCATGAACTTTCTACTTTTCGTATTCGTTTATAAAAGTATTCACATAACTGTAATACCTTTCTGAATATATCAAAAGGTTTCTATAACAAGTATTTTATATACGACAGCTTGTTTTACTTTTCATGTTTGTGCAAAAAAAAAAAAAAACAATTTTCATCATTGCAGTATGGACTGAAATTTTGAAAAACTGTTTTTATTTTGTCTTTTTACAATGTTAACAATTTGACATTACCACAAAGGTAAAGTTTGGTCGGGCACGCCGCAATCGCGGCGGTAAGACCCCTCTTTGAGGAGTGGCTGGATAGGCGTCACGGCGTCCTGACCTACCGCATGACGCAGGTCCTAACCGGACACGGAAGCTTCGGGAGGTACCTGTGTCTGATGGGGAAGGAGGAAACGCCTGGGTGTCACCACTGCGAGGACCGCCCGGAGGACGCGGTGGAGCATACGGTGCAGGACTGCCCCGCTTGGGCAGGGCACCGCCGTGTCCTCACGGCGGCGATAGGCGGATACCTCTCGCGCCCGGCATTGGTCGAGGCCATGCTGCGGGGCGAGACGGAGTGGGAAGCGGTCGCCTCCTTCTACGAAGCAGTCATGCTCGCGAAGGAGGAGGCGGGCCGCGTGAGGGAGAGGACAGCATCCTCCCTCCACCCCAGCCGCAGTGGTAGACGCCCACGGCGCCGGACGTCGGCAGACGATCTCCGGCCACCGTAGGCGCGGGCTTGCGGGCGGCGAGTAATGGGCGACTCGCTGTCCGACCATGGACCATGCCCGGGTCGACGGCGCGTTGTGTTCCACGCGCGCCTCAAAGAGTGTCAGCATTATGACGGGGCCCCCCTCTAGAGGGCCAAAGCCTGCCGGGGTCGCGGGACTCATAGAATTACCGTGACCCTGGAACATAAAGGGCTACTGAAGGACACCGTGGATTTTAGTCAGTACAAGTCTGACAGTCCCTCCCGCTCTGCCCTGGGTGGGAGGACTCATTTGATGATTATACCAGGTTAAAAAAAAAAAAAAAAAAATGGAACTACTGAAACCTGAAGGATTATTATTTTTTCTTGATTTATTCGCTCATGTCTGAGGCCTTCAAACTGTCAACAGCACAATGCTAACTATACAGGGTGGAATCGACATCGATGCACAAACGATTACCACGTATTCAGTACATCATTCCAACCCCCGCCTTTAATCCATATTATTCAGATTCCACCCTGTGATGAATTTATGGAATCTACAGATATACGTAGTTATAGTTAATTAGCTACTTAGATACGACATTATTGTTGGAAGCAAGTAGCTTTTCTGTTGTTAAGGCGCACCCTCAGCCTGTTGCAAGCAGCGTACCTGTCACCCGGAAACAAAGCTAAAAAGTCTCATTTTACCGTTTATTCACCGCGGTGGTTCCGCAGACGAGCTATTCACAAAAGCTCTACTAATTACTTTTACAAAAAAAGGCTCACGTTGTAATAACTAATCTCAGGTAGGTACCAGTAGCGAAGGGTCACTTTTTGTTAGAGGTCCGCCGGAATATTTTTAATGTGTGTGTGATTTTGTGTGTGTGTGTGTGTCTGTTATTTGTCTATAAAATACTGACTGAGTCAGTTTTCAAAGGGGAGTCGGTAGGAATCGAGTTGTATGGAACCTTCGCCACTGGTAGGTACTTCACTTACTTTGTACCTGAAGGTTCTCGTTTTGCTGTGGTTGAGTTTAAATATACGTGTCTTGTGTCCCCCGGAACTTGGTGAGGACTGTTGCGGCATATATAAGTAAAGTTTATCTAAGCTCACGGACGACTGGGCTTTTGCAACCACACCTGGGCCCTCACAACTATTCCTATTTTACTCTGCAACAGAAACAAATCCCCTTTACCGCAGTCTAAAATAAGTATTTATTTACGGCGGCAAGAAAACCGCACATCTCCTATCTGTGTCGAAAAATATCTATAAAAGTATTTTCGTTGGTCGTAAACACTACAATAAAGTTTAGTGGCCACTTACGAGTATGAACGTTTGCAGCGTTACCCCTCCGTTGTGACTTCCTCCTAACGCCACTGTCCACTTTTAATTTATCTAATGTGCCCCCTCCCCCCTTCACATAACACCGCCAGGCTTTCCGAAGAAATTAATGTACTATATAATACGACTTCTGTTCGTCTATTGAGGATTTCTAACGTTAACCACCGAAATCGCTCGTCTATTTGACATAAGTAAAAAGTAAAAAAGGAAACCTACGCAATAAGTAAAATTACCTGGAATTTATTTCCCAGGTACATACTATTTATTATATTTAGTCGAACTACACGTGTATAAGCAATTTCCTTTTTTTATCTCAAGCTGTCTCGTCAATTCTTCCACTCCGCGATCTATTTGTAATTGGATGTCTGCGAGCATATCTCACGGCCTACCATCATAATTCATCTCTAATATACATAAATGTACATAAAACGTACATTACGATCGTCGTCCATATCCCCTACGTGGAGTTATCTCGAATAAATCTTTGTATTAATGATAAGCGTTATCATTTATCTGATAATTTATAGCTACCTAATAGGGAACGTACGCCCAAAATTCGACGTAGATACGTCGTTATTTAAGCAAATAAATATGAAGGACCCTATCCCAGCAATAAGATAAAATAGTCGATCTTCCCCCATTCGATAATAGTCCTCATGCATGGACAGCGCATATTTAGTGTGTCAGTCGGGTTATTTATACTGCGGACAAGGAAGAGGTTGCGTTTATTAATAAATTGGAACGAAAGTGTTAGGGCAATAGGTCTGATCTGTTCGCCTGTCTCAAATAAACCCGGCCTGTAATCTAAATTAGATAAAGTTAAATATTCATCCGGTTCACGTCTAAATACTAAAATTAGAGGCTAAGTTTGTTAGAGGTCAGTTTAGGGCCCTAAAGTTAAAAGTTCCATCGAGGATATTTAGTTAGTAGTATCCAGCAGCAGCGGCGGCTTGCTATTATAAACCTGCCAGTATCTAGCCGCAATCTAAGTTTCAATTCTATTTCTGTACAGATCTGAATATAAATTGAATTTGCAGCCACAATGGAGCGAGCATATTGTCCCCCGCAGGACTTTGCTCGCAGAGAACATTTGTGCTCGACAAATTGATTTATTAACCTGAACCGAAATTGCAGACGAAAAATCTATTCGTTTAGCAATAACGAGGTAATAAACCCGTTTGTATATAAATTATGAACTGCACTGCTTTAAATGGGGTTCTCATTATTTCAAGCTGAATTATCGATAGTATGGACTTTACAGTATGGTCCTGCTTAAAGCACTGCGTATTTGTCGGATTGAATATGTAAATTGGATTCTGTTAAGATCTCAAATATATACAAAACACGTAGATATTCTGCAAAGGCACAAGTAGAATTTATTGGACCATCCCCTAAATTATACAGGACCTTAGTACATACCCTAATGAAGTCTAAAAAGCTGACAAAATTTCCTGACACAAGAATAGAAAGCCAGGTATAAATAGAATATCGAAAATGAGACCGAATAAGTTAATAAAACAAGAGAGGAATACGCAATTTCAATACAGAAAGAATTCAAGTCGGCCTTATGAGTTGCGCAGAAATCATTCATGGGCAATAACACCCATTTCTGCTGGGCGCCACCTCAGTTATTGCCCCAGGATAGGATTATTGGCAAATTGTTCCGTTCGCATTCCGGCCCGACTCGCACATGAAATATTAAGCACCTATGTACCGATATCGAAGCCTACGAGTACGTAGGTACTAACATCGCACACACGTATAAATATGTTCTGAATGATGTTTGTCCTTGTACAACACGCTACCGAAACCTCTTATTTCTTTGAATATTTTATTGTAGCGACAAGTCTTCCTTTGTATTTCAATAGATATGTTATTGGATATGTTAAGGTAAATCTATACAAAAATTTATTGTCGGCAAAATCTCCAGTTTCGCACAGTATTAGAACTTAAGCAGCTGCAAAACAATTTACTTGACGAAGAGGAATTTTATAGTTCTAATAAACCTAATCGACAATCATTATGAGTCAGCGAACAATAACAGTAGCAGAGAGTACTAAAGATAAAGCACAGGTACGTTCCTTCTGTGGGCCGTAGTAGTAAGTCCCTCGCAGAAGATAAAGCCGAGATTGTACTGGAGAATATTTAAATACGAGCTGAATATTTGCTCTTAACTAGGTTGTAACGGTCGATTCCTGCCTCGCGAACGGATGCTAGCGCCCATAAACTGAGAGATAAGGCCCTCGCCGCGGATGCTGCTCGGTACCTATATTCTAACTGACACATTAATGCGTGAAAATCAATTTTCATATGATTTTATACGCTGTAACACAAACCCAGGTATTGTACTGACCGTTATTACGCGATATTGCACATAAAAGTTCCCTTCGCCCGAATTCTTTAACCTTCTCAGCATTTATGGGTTTCTTCCTATATACAGGCATTATGTCTTAGAAAATAAAAACACATATTCGTGAATATGTAACAGTATCTAACGGTAAGTGTAGGAGGAATATTGGAGAAGTTTGTTGTCTTCGATATTACCCACGTGTGAGAAGAAAATTATAATTTGCAATATTCATTTTGTATGGTTTCGTTGACGCCTGCAAAGTTTAAACTTTGTGTCAGAGGAATAACATCAATTAGGTTCTCACACACTTATAATGAAAATTCTTGAATGTTCCTATATAGTGTGTTGACTTTGATATGTGGTCATGTTGTCCTCGACAAAGGAAATTCCTTCATTACCTTAAGCTATGAGAGACTGCAACTTGCAGAAATACACTTGCTTACAATAATTGGTTTTCGTTTAGTTATTAACCGATACAGCAGAATATTTTTTAATGAATATCGCTGAAACTTTTTAATATTGGATCGTCAAACCACCATTATGGAAGACGATTCAAGACTAGAATTTAAAAAAAAAAATTAACCGCGTTCTACTTAAATACATCATATGTTTATGTTAATCGTATTAACTTTTTTTACTGATTAGAACTTTTTGCACGTCAGAAATCTAAACAAAATTAGGTAGCAAAACAAATAAAATTAATGTTGAAACATTCGAAACTCCGAACTGCATCGTCCCACTGAACAATGCTGCTTTACGTTTGAAAGTAACATGAAACACACACTAAAACGAAATTAGGTAACCAAGCACATAATTTCCTAAACAGAAATTGTATATCAGACACACGAAGCGTGTATGCTTTAAACCAAAAATATAGACAATACGTAGAGACCAACTCCTATTGTGGTCGCACGTCTTTGTTCACCTATCTATGAATCCTATCGCCTCTCCTTATTACATTTGGGCGTACATTCTGCGGATTCAATGGCTAAGGTTTGCCGGGGACGGTACTCAATACAAAATATGCCTTTACCCTTACGTTGACAGTGTTTTTACGATTTCAGGAACATATTCCAGGGACTGAAATTTGATTTTGGAATGAGAAGAGTAGAGAGTATTTCTGAACGTATTTCTTGATTTTCGAGTAAAGCTCAAAGCAATTATTATTGTCTTAGTAAACAGACTGCGTAGTGTTTTGTTTCCCACACGTGTATCATATTTGAGTTACTACGGTATTGTCTCTCGAATTAATCGAAGTAAAACAAAAATATTACAACGTTCCTTGGATCTTGCAACGTTAACAACGAAGGAGAAGGAAATGAAAGTCATAAGTCGGACCATACGAGTGTGGAGTTCGTTACCGGGACCCATCAGTTCCGGCCATGTTACGAGCCTTCGAATTTGCGTGCAAATAAAATTGCCTGCCACATCGGTATCGAACCGGACTGGACTACCCGAGAGACGGACGTAAAGCGGGGTGGGATATAAAATGTAGACTCGCCCAAGTCATCTCCTGCGGATGTTTGCAAGTAGGGACGTGGACGTATAAACAACCTTATATGCCGTTAGGACCGAGATTTTTGTAAATAGTTTTGTGTACGAAAAATGTTGCCCTTATAACCTTGATGTACCTACCTATTATACTAATAGATACCTATCACACTCAAGTTTTCTGACAAATAATATAGGTACAGACCGTGTCATAGAATTGACTTATGTAGATCATTCAATTTAACTTGGTATCTCAATATTTATTCGTTAATTTACTGAACTATATCACATAAAAGTCAATTAAACTAATTGACCCATTCAATGTATGAAATATAGATTGCAGGTAACAGGTAGGGGTCTTATTTAATTGTACTACCTGTTACCTAATACGCATAGTTATTTATAATTGCAACAATACCTAACGCAATAAGAGAACGCGACGATTTAGAGGAAAAAATAAACTGATATAAGTACAATAGGTACGTCAAGTGTTGATAATAAACAACGAACAAACCGAGTCGTAAACTCCTCAACACTCTGAAGAGAAGCACCGAAAATAAAGTCCTGAAATACAAGCTGTTCTCCATTGAACAATACTACCCACCAATTGCGATAATATCTATTCGCCAGTCATACTTTTAGCTGGCGGCGATTCTACGTGGTCGCGGCAGCAGATTTTATAAGGCATAAACCCTGAGATAGCGGCAGTAAAACTTGGAACTGAGGCAATATGCCAGCTCCCTATTGCCAGTTCCACTGCTTTGTTTTAAACTGACTGGGAGGGCGATACCGGATACCTATAGCGACGGAATGAACTTGCCTCAGTAGACTTAGATAAAACAAATACGGTGAATCACATTCCAATGTAAAATCAACGTTCATCTTTTGTTTATCAACAACATCAATGTTCAGTCACGCATTCGTGAAAGCGTTTTGCTGACGCTAGTACAACCTGAGTAAACAACACACATTGAATAATTCCGTGCCGCTTGTTTATATTTTATTACAAAAGCAAGAATCGTACGAATAAAAGTAACTAATGTTATAAATGTGTCAGCTGAAATATTTATTTCGGTGGAACTATAAAAAATAAGAAATTATTATCAAAGGCGAGAGGCTACCAACGAAAGCATTATTTGTTCGTAATATTTTGATACCGCAAATATGATATCATAACTTTTTATGGCAAAACCAAATAGTGTCATCAGTTTCCTGAATGGTCCTAAAGAAGTATCACTCTATTACTGCGGAATAATGCCAACCCTCCCAAATCCGTTTATCGCTACAGTGGACTTTCTGAGAGGCGCTTCAGCCTGTTTAGATACAGTGCACTCGATATACTTTGTTCAAATTGCGAGTTTCGGCTCTCTTCGTGCAACATCATACCGAAATAGCCGACGAAAAAGAACACAGTGATAATGTTTAAGAAACCAAAGCTCTTGGGAAATTGTTTTATACTTACGACTTTACGAGTTACGAATTTCGAGCGTTTAGATATTTAGCGTTAGTGGTTTCTTCTTTTTTTTGTATTTTCAGCACTTTCTTGCCATATTTCGATGCTGAAAATGTGAGCAGTTTTTATCTGTTTCCCACACCCCCGCAAAACGTGAACTAATCAAGAAACTAATGGCCGCGCCGAAGACGAATAAAAAATCCAGTATCGGAATACTCGCTTCCTAACAAATAGTAAGTAATGTTTATTGGTTGAAATATAAATGCACAATATACGAAGCGTGACGACAACGATACTAACTCCGGGCTATGTGCGCTCGTAAATTGAGGAAGTAACCGACCACTAGCGTTCGAGCCGCGGCGAGCCTTCGGATTTGGGTACAAATAAAACGAACGTTTTATCAACCGCAGAGTAAAATGGCCGACTTGTGAATAAATACTTATGAGCAGAGACAATATTTTTTGAATGATTTCGATGCTAATTAGCCATAATATGTCACCGACTTAAAGTTCCGCTAGATCTAGATTTAAGTTCCCCAAAAATCGATTTCTTTTGGAAGATAAACTTTTGATAGTTAATAAGTTCAGATATTTTAAATAAATAGGTACCTACCTAGATGCGTTACCTACAGGTTGAAAATCCATTTATAACGCCAGTAGTAGGTAGATATTTCTGTAGACATAAATTCAGGCCCTTCTATTATCTTATTTCAACAACGAACCTGAAGTACGAATTTTACCTGCCTTAGCTTTATGCTGTTTTAACAAACTAATTAACTTTAGGTAAGGCAAGCAGTACCTATAATGTAATATAATATAATAAATTGAGCTATCCTTCACCTAAGTTACAGTCTTTTAAATGAAAGACCTATTCAAATATTTATACCTACATAGGTCACAAGTTATAAGATACTTAAGAATAATTTCCATCGCTCACCTTGAGGAAAAACATGCTCTTCAACCCCATTTATTACATAAATTCATATCATAAACCCCATTTATATTATAAATTGGGACGAAGGGAGCCGTACGTTCTTCGCCTCACAAACTCAAATAAAGAAATTTGTGATGGAACGCTCTGAATCCTAGTGAGTGGATACTTGGGAAGCTCTACATACAAATCTTAATATGTCTAGGTACCGTTAAAGCTAGCTTACTTGTACGTACTAAGTACTAAAATTAAAACTGGTTAGGTATTGATTTAAAAGTAGGAAAATTAATAGCAGGTAACATTAATCCATCGATATTTTTTCAAGTTGTACAAAATAAAGGTAATAACATGATAACAATATTATTTTCCCGACCTCATGTCGGTCACGGCGGCCAATATCAACAGAGATTAACCATGTTATGTACACAAGTGTGCGCTGAGACTCCCTCTACCCTCACTCTCATAGTCCGATGGGTCGGCAATCTGACACGACAGGCGAAAGATCAGGCGAAGAACGTACGGCTAAACCACAGTATAAATAACGTTCTTTCCGAAGCAGACGGGGGGTCGGGGGTATCACACCTCCAACTTCCAAACTATCGGCTACTATCGAAAAACCCAATAACACTGGCTGTCCTGGTAATCGAACCCAGAAAAGACCCTACGCTGAGCAGTCACGCAGGCGACTTGTGGCCAAGTAATGAATAAGATGTGAAGTGCCGAATTATAGGGTCGTTCAAATATTATAAGCTCGATTAGTTTTATGGCATTAGGGAATTTGATTTATTCGGCTATAAGTTTTTGGACTTATCTAACTATTTTGTTCCGGCCGCCAGGACCCACTTTACTTCCACGTAAAACTGGGATCTATACGATTAAAGATTTCATCCTACGATATTGGACGATCGTAATATTTTAACGATGGCCCGACGCTGCAGCAACTCCTTTGTTTTACTGCCCTTATTTTATTATTTATCGAAACATTTGATATAAAAGAGCCATTATCTACAATTTTATGTGATAATTTATCACCCAAACTGTAAATAACAGTTGTTGTAGGTGCGCTTTTTAAAAAGATCAAACATCCACACTTCCGGCAAGAAGTGAATTTTATTACCTTCCCTCCTCTTTCTGTATCTTCTCAGTATTTCTTGAGTGTTCTCAAGAATTAATAAAAAGTTTAGCCGGTATGCGGGTATAAAAGATGTGAGTAATAGTGGGTATAATAATTTGGTGTTCGTAAAAACTCTTTTCGTGTCCAAAACAGTCAGTTAACACACCGCTAACTGTCCATAAACATTGATCTGCAAAAAAATAAAAATGTCCCAGGCGGACTTTTCTACCTTTGGGTGATTCAGAGACAAGTTACTGTGGCGGTAGGTGCAATTATAAAAATTGTTGATTCTATGTACCTACCAACCACCTACTTATTTTTGGGGTATACTTACTAGGGAGATCATATTATAACATCCAGTATTGCTAGAAATTATTGTCACAAAAATAGCCTGCAAATACCCACGCACTTGACATAAACCCACGCACTTGACATAAACCCACGCACTTGACATAAACCCACGCACGCCAACCGCTTTCTGTCCTATCTTGCAATAATATTAATAACATAAGATAACATCACGCCTGTCATCCCCGTAGGGTTAGGCAGAGTCACAGATAATATAGGTACCTAATACGCAGAGTGTACCTAATAGTACACCCACATTTCGCCAGTTAAGTTTAAGTCCCATGTAACAGGGGGTGAGCCCATTGCCATCAACCGGGCACGAACCAAGACTCCGTGGCTGCTACTGAGAAATTCCTGATGGAAAAATCCAATCACACTAGCTGACCCTGGAATCGAACCCAGGACCTCATGCTCAGCACTCGCCCAACGATATTAATATACCAATAAATACTACATTAACATAAATACGAATACAATAATATAACATTGAAAACCTCAAACGGCGCAAATACAATAACCCTCTTGGTACTGGTAGTTGTGTTTGAGCCGTTTGGGGTTGAAATTGAGAGACAAGGTGAGCACATGGCATCCGAGTAACCACCTTGTCTTTCAGGAAATCGCCAAGCGGTTGGTCGACTCTTCCAGTGACCAGAGGGCTGGCCCCTTTTTTTCATCAAAGAATCAGCATTGCATCAAGCGTGGCAATGCTGCCCAGCCTTGTATGAAAAATCGTCCACAATCCAAATCGCTGTCAACAGCAATAGTGCCCTATTCCTGTTAACAGCGATGTGAACTAATTTTTTTATGCCTTTTTGTGTTTTTCTCCTTTATTTTCATTTTTTTATTTTAAGTTCGTTTATGGATAATTATGTAGGTAAATAATCATAAAATAATAAAAACAATCTAAAGAATAACATTGTCATTTACATACCTACTAGTTTATGGTAGTTGTAACATCCAATATTGCATAAAAGTAGGTAGGTACGTGATCCGTGAGAGAAATTCCATGTGAAAACGGAAGACACGTCTTAGTACATTTGTAATGACTCAGGGTATTCACTATTCCCTTTATACTCCGACAATATCGGAATTTGTTGTCTTATATTTCTCTTTATGCTTACTTTGCTTTTCCTACGGACTTAAGTCGCGTCTGAGTTATGTACAGTCAGGAACGAAAATAGATTGACTTTGACACCTTAGTTTTTGGGGGGTTCGATAACATTAGAGGTATATTGAAATATGAATATAAAATTCTTAACACGTGAAATGCATGAAAAGCAGTTCTAATATCGGATAATTTTAATCCATTTAGTTAGATTTATATGTCAGTCCCAACAGAGTTCACCCTGTTTTAATTTATCCATTTAACAAATATTGACTTTTATTGAACTACTATCTAAATCGATACTTTGCAATCATTGCAAATTAAAAACGGGCAATGTGTACCTACTTCAATAAAATCACGTAAAGATATCATAACAGACGGCAGTGTAAGCGGGTAATGGAAACGTGCAATTAATATAAAACACGTTGCTGCTTCAGCTTTTATTGAAGAACTTTATAAATATAAGTGCATTGCAAAGACAGCACGTAACGTAATGAACAAAATGGTTTGAGCTATCGCGAAAATGACAGAAAATGGAAATCCGAAGGTGGCACTACTATGTTATTTTTAACTGTGTTGTGTTGAAATGTAAGTGTTAAATTCGTAACCTAGTAAATAACCACTTTTCATTGAAAAATATTTTTTACGGAAAGTTATAATTTTATTCAGATCTGGAAGCAAAGACAGTCTCATTGAACGACGTGATTACCGCCGAGTCGCAGCTTAAGGAAACCTTCGAGACCACACTTCCGCCAAAATCGGCAGGTAGGTACCCACGCTTACTGTAAAATTTGAAACCTACAGTGGATGACCACTCTAGGTTTCAATTAAGCATTAATAAATTAGATTTAAGATTAAGACTATCTATTTTTTGTTTACGGTTACCAAACCGAACCAAAAATTGGTAGTCATAGGACCTGTTTCACCATCTACAATTAAGTGCCCGTTAATTTACTTGGCAGATAATTTGATACAAATTCTGGTCCATTTCTGAATTTATTCACCGAGCTAGGCTATTCGGACATGGCGAAACAGGCCCTTAATCTATCTCACACACATGTTGTGTTCGTTACGTCTCTAGTAAAATAGAAACTCTATTTTTGACAAGGGCTTATAGCCCAAAGGTTCATGCGCGAGCTGTCAGACGCAAGGTCAGGAAATTCGAGTTGCTGAGTTCACGGTTCAGGGTCAGGACACTACATTAGAATTTTAATAGCGGTAATTAATCCAAAAAATCGTTTTAGTGAGATCCTTGCCTCGGAACAGGTACCTACCTAATATTAAAATCTGTATACAAATTCATGTGCATTTTTTATGCTCGTTTGTAGATCTTTGACAGTCGTTACAGGTAGTCAGTGGCCCGAAAGGCTGACAACCAGACTTACCAAGAGGTATCGTATTATCGTCGTTACATGTAAAATACTTGTATTCAGCTACGTCCGGTAAGACTGGAAGCCGACCCCAATATAGTTGAGAAAAGGCTAGGCAAATGATGATTCCTGAAGAACGAATGAAGAACGAAATGTTTCGTCGAACGAAACATCGTCATTCCGTTCGTCGTTTCCGTTCGTTTCATTTCGTCATTTCGTTTCATTTAGACACTTTGGGCGCAGTTACCGAGTGTATGATATAGATCTGTGTTGTAGACTGCAGATTCGACTAGTTGTTATTAGGTATGACACGTACCATATCTGCCATGGGTGAACCAGACTACGATGACCTAGGATATAGATACGCGGGTTATTAATTTATAAAAATACGGGATGGAAGGGACACAGTTGCGAAAACGGTTACCACGTATTCTGTACTTACATCATTCTGAGATTTTCCGACATAGAAATTTTTCATCGGTTATTAAAAAAAAATCAGCTGTTCCATTCATTTCGACCGTGTAGGTATTGCACATTTGCAGGAAACAAGATTTTTATTTAATCACCGATTAAAAATTTCCATGTCAGAAAGATGTACTGAATACGTTGTAACCGTTTTCGCGTCGGTGTGCCTTCCACCCCGTATATTACCTATGATCTATACTTTTGTTGTATAAATGTAACGAATAATATGAACGTTGCCTAAACCTATTCTCATTTTCAACAGGTACCGGCAAACGTTACTCCCTGTTCCAACGCCTAAGATCGCCTTCGAGGATTAAAAACTTTCTAGAATCTGGTCTTTTTCGAGGTAGATATTTGGGAGAATTCGTTTCATACCTTTACTAACGTGTAATTTATATGTATACTTTGTTTTTTTTTTCTTTCAGGTCGTACCCCCCTTGGAGGAAATATATTATCACCACTAAAATATAAAAAGGCATATCTGATCAAAAGCCCACTGAAACCAAAAAAGCTGAAACTTTTACAAAAATCAAGATACAAACGTAAGAATCAGTCAGTGAAACGTGAAATTAATGGAAATGAGGAGCTCAAACAAAAATATATCCCGCTTCTTAAAAGTCTTAGTATGTTGTTCGATAATCTGCTCCATTCAGACTCGGGCGAGTCTTACGAAGTCAAAACAAAGAAATATAAGCGTAATCGATTCTACTCTGAAGAGGCTTTCAAAATCCCACTCGGCACACATCGATCGGATTCTGGAATCACAGAACCGGAGTCGCAAGAAGAGACAGTTACTTTTTCCCCGACTGCCACCACTGCGACCTCGGTTGTTACCGAGACTCCCACTACTACCGAGGCTACCTCCACGACAGCCAATATTATTACCACTCGTGACTTCAGCGGTATCAGACAGCATAAGAACATACCCATACTACTTCCAAGAAATACCTCTAGCGGTCGGGGAGACGATCATGGAATCGGTGAGAGAAGCGGCGCCACACTTCACGGAAACATTGAAGGAAATATCACCAGGCATCATGGAGATCATGAACATGCTGCCAGATGCGGAGAGATTGAGTCCTGTACAGAAGATGATGAAAAGAATACCCACGGTATTACACGAAACGGTGCAAGAAGCATTCGATTCCCAAGACCAACCGGACATCGAAATAGTACCGGATTATTTTCGGGAAGAAATAAAACCAATACTGAAAACATCTCGCAGACTGAAAACACCAATGACCACAATCGAGAAAATCAATTCAAAAATAGAAGAAACGAAACTAAAAGCGGAAGAGTTCTACAAGAACCTTTTCGAAGATTACGAGGATTCGTTTCCAAAGATGTCAAGAAAAACACAGAATCTGTACAGCCCAAAGAAGACCGTGAAGAAAGCGTCGTCAATGTCTCACACGATAACGCCGGTTATCAGCGAATCACTGACGGGGATGGCCCAATTGCCCAAGAAAATCAAAAAGTTCGTACAGGAAATGAAACAATGATGACTATGAATAGCTTGAACTTCACAACTAGTCAATCAAACATCCCAAAGAAAAAGTCACCAGTTATGATGATATTTGATGGGTACAGCATAGTTAAACACAAGAATGGTCAGAACAAATTTGCGGAAAAAACTATTCGCGTACATTCTTAGTGTACTAAGTGATTTTAAGACATTTTTTTTGTGAAAGTTTATATTAGAAGTAGATAAGTATTTTGTACAAATAGTTAATTTTGTAATAAACAGTTTAAGTTATCGGCGTCCTTTTTTTCCCTTGCCCTTGCCATGGCTTGCCTGTGCTGCCTGTTGCTGTTGCTCCACCGGCCTGAAAAGAACAAAGAAAAATTATGTTTATGCTATCATAAAACGTAAGGATTGAACACTAATTTCTAAGGGCAAAACCTTACTGAAGACTTTGTACAGATATAAAGTAACCTGCAGTTTAGTTAGACAATATAACTATGACTTGTTATTTAGGTAGAAATTCACATGCGATAAAGAAAAGTAAAACCTATAATAGACGTAACAGTATAGCAATATTTTGATTTTGTGCCATTCAAACAGACCGATTATTGTTGCGACAATTGGGGGAGGCCTATGTCCAGCAGTGGACCGTCTTTTAGATGAAATGATGATGATGATGATGAAACAGCAGTGTGGAAAAAACTGCCCTGCCTTAGAAACTGAAAAAGATGTGACAACCAACCAGCACTGGGCCGCATGGTGGATAAGGGTTACTTTCCACCAAGCAGAAGAATCCACCTGCACTTTTTTGATGTCTCTGAATAAAGGACTGTCTCATTATTGACTTTACATTTAAAATTCTATGCAGACATTTTGCATTTCCTTGCGCATGCTCGAGAATGCATGATTGCCCAATATTATGCTAAAAGCAGTACTGATACAGTCCTTTATTCAGTGGCATCAAAAAGGCGTGTAAGGTTTTTTTTCGCTTGGTAGAAACTGACTCTTAACAGTCCATTTCCTCAGAGTATGATAAAAGAATTACCTGTTTTGTCTTGTCTTCAGCTTGGGTATTGATTCACCAATATGCTTCATCACTGCATCACGAGTAGGGAGATCTGGCTTGACTGGAGAGCCATCATCATTCCTTAACTGCACTCTGATTCTCCCTCTGAACAATATTTCCTGTATTTAAAAAAATCATTCAAGTATTATATGAAACCCCACTGTTCCTTCCCAATAATATTATGAGTCTGGGTCCTGGGAACACACATACTTTACCACACAGTTTTTGTACTTTATTATCAGAAAATGAATAAATATACTTATTGTCCAAAGAGTGTCCATGAAGTTTCTTGCCCATTCTTTTCCTTAGAGATCTACGCTTTGGAATGTGCAACTACAGTACTTTCTCAAGTTATTATGCCTTGTGACTGAGACTGTAGCTTCGCTTCTTTTTTGTTTTTATTGACATTCAAAAGTGCCTGTCATGGTCTAATTGAAATAAATGCTTTGAGTTTGACTTTGGTCTTTTTTACTAAAAACAGGTACAGCACAAATTAATATTACCTTGCTGGGTTCCCTAGGATACAGCTTGTTCTCTACTCCCACTCTGAGACCAGCCGCTACCAGGACATCTCTGATCTCTTGGTGAGTTGGGTTCTCTACACAGTGCGACTTCGACAGCTTGCGACCCTGGCCCAGTGTCTTCTTACTGTTCAAGTACGCTGGGTAAATACATATCCATCTGTGAAATTAAATGTTGCTTGCTATTTTACCCGAAAATTGTCTTTTACACACACACAGTTTCTTAAAAACATTTAGCACAATGTGTTGACATCAAATAAAATGTATAGTTTGTTCGTCTGATGAATAAATTCATGGCCTATCAGGGTTAGGGTTATTAACTTACCTTTCCACATCGCTGTGTTTCTTTTCTGGATTCCAAGAACTTATCATAGCAGCCATGATGAAGCTTTGCAAGATTTAATTAATATTTATTTCTGATAACAGAGTTTATTTTAGTTTTAACCAAATAAATTTCTAATTCAAATAAATACGAATAGACTGGCACTTAACTGACTGACAGTGACATCTCATTTCATTTACGTTCCACGTTAGATTTATAAGCATTTTGGAGCTTCGTTCAGAAATTATCGTGGAGAATTATTGTATAACTTATCCCGGCTGGCACAAAGATGTATTATCAGCCATTTGTGTCCCACTGCAGGGCAAAGACCTCCCATCACTCTTTCCACTTATCCCTATACAGTGCTAATCTTTTTGAAAAGAGTCGAGTTCGTCCCGCCATCTCCTTCTGGGCCTGCTGCGTTGCCGTTGCCGTTGCCGTTGTTGGCATAAAGATTATGTGACAAAATTTAAGTAATGAATCCCTTTAAATGTCTCATACAAAATAGAGAACACAAAAAATAAAATCACCACTATGCACACTTCTTTCATAAATTGGCTAAAATCACTGGGTCTCACATGCAAATGTCAACAGTCACAAGTTTCACTATTTACAAAAAAAAGAACTAACCTAGAAACAAAACTAAAAGTTTTTAAAATAAATTAGATCATTGTTTGTGTGCCTTGAATTTGATTTAGAATCAAATAGAATTAAAAGTGCAATAAGATCAAAAGTCTAACATATAAGATAATGTCTCTTTTAGTGGCAACTGATAAATATATTATAGTAGCAAAAGAACTTCATGTTGATTTCTATGACTATTCAAACCATAAAATTATTGATATCCCGGTAACCCCCAAGCAACCTGAAAAAGATTATATATCTGATATTGCAATTTCGAATGATTCCAGTTATTTAGCTGTCGTAACAGCAACATCAAAACAACTGTTGGTGTTTGATGTAGCTCAACTGGAACATGAACAAACTTTTAATATACCAAGAAGTGCCAGTAGAATAAGATTCACAGTTGATAACTCCCAGATATTAGTGGCCGATAAAAGTGGCGATGTGCTTATTTATGACATTAAAAAAGAGAATTCTGGCACTAAACTTCTGGGTCACCTGAGTTTACTGTTGGATGTTTTACAGTCAAATGATTCCCAGTGTGTCATCTCATGTGACAGAGATGAAAAAATAAGAGTTTCCTGCTTTCCTAATACTTATAACATCCAAACATATTGCTTGGGCCATAAAGAATTTGTGAACCACATAGAATTTTTGCCTCACAATGATAGATTCTTGACAAGTTCCTCAGGGGATGGTACTGTAAAAATCTGGGACTACAGTGAAGGTAGACTGATTCACACAATTGATACTTCTAGTGATGTGAATGATGACCAATTGAAGCAGAATTTTATAAATATTATGGACGAAGGTGGCATTGAAGTTACTACCTTACCTATTGTACATTACACAGCATCTAAAATTGGTGAAAATTCTAGTTTATTGGCTGTAACGGTGCATATGTTTAATGCAGTCCTCATTTACACTGTAAATAATATAGATAATCAATATAGCCACAAGTTAGAAGAAAAACTAACATTGCAACAATTCCCAAGTGCCATAAAACTTCACAAAAATACACTTTTTGTGTATGATGACACTGAGTACACCCTCGTTGTATACAAGGTAGAAGAAACTAGTGGAAGGATTTCTGTTGAAGAAAGTAACAGAATAAAAATGTTTGAAAACAAAAATATTGAACGAGAAACTGATGAAAGTCAATTAGAGTCTATCAAAGTTTTATACAAGAGGAAGTTTGATAATGTTCAAGAATATCAAGAAAGAAAAAAGCAAAGGCTAGGGAAAACTTCAAAATAACTAAACATTATGAACAATTATTTTGTTAATTTATTATAATTGTTTAATCCATTGGAATTGGTTTTTTTTATCAAAATCACCCTCCTTCCTCCCATGAAAAAAAATGATGGTTGCCAGTGTGACATACTTAATTACGTAGCATCACACTTGTATTCTGTTTGACTCACATTTTGCTTAATATTTTAAATCCTATGTAATCGGGAGGCTATAGCCAGCAAACCAAGCACGAATTTAATTCAATTCCTGATACATTAATTAATTCTTCCTCTGTACACAGTGACTAGTACCCCCTAGTATACAGTGGTTCTATCAGTACACAGTGGGTCAGTGGCTACGTAGGAATCGAGCCACTGGGTGCTGCACCTGCTGCTCAATTGTGTATAACACTTGGGCTCGCATTACGAGTTTTGATATACAATGAGCGTTCTTGTCGGTTTCAACTGACGCTACCCGTGCAGAACTGTCATTGTATATCAAAACTCGTAATCATAAAGACACCAATTGTATTACGCAATTGAGCGGCTGTAGTACATAGAAGTGGCTACTACACCCTCCTACCCTACAAAGAGGCTCTGACAAACACGACGGCGCGATTGGCGCAGTGGCTGAGCGACTGCCTGCTGCGCTGCGTGTCGCGGGTTCGATTCCCGTACGAAACAAATATTTGTATGGCCTACAGGTACCTAGTTGTTCCGGGTCTGGCTGTTTGTGTAAATGAGTTTAAATGTTTGCAAACGCACCCACGATACAGGACAAATTCCTAGTGTGTGAGCAAGGTTTAAAAAAAAACACTTAAGTTGCCACGGTTTAAAACCAAACTTATAATGTCACTTACGGGATTTCTTCCGTGATTGTTCGTTATTTTGAGTTCCCGATATTTCGACGCTGTTGCAAGCGCCATGCGGGTTGACTGGAGAATGTGGGTAGATGGAAAATAAATTGTTAGGAGCAGACAAAATCTGTCTACCTTCTTTCTTATTGTGAGTGTGTTTTGCCGTGACTTAGTGTCGAGTTCCAGTAGTGCGCGCAGCAAAAGACAAAGAAAGAGGGTAGACAATGTATACGTCTGTCATAAATCTCTTTTTCTTTTTAGCACAGCACAGTCGAGCTACTGTTCCCTCCCTGACCCTACTTTAATTTTGTCGACCACTACAGAAAAATATCACTCACATGAGTAACGAGAAGAACAAATCACTCTTGGCTTCGTTTTACGCCATATACGGGATTTGGCAATAAGCGATCCACCGCAGCTTTACATCAGGTGCAAAATACCGTTATGGTGCTCCCTCACCGCGAGCATTCGCCTGTAATGTAACAATCCAAGATTCGATTTTGTATGGAAACAAGTGAATCTGAACTGTTACATTACAGGCGAATGCTCCCGGTGAGGGAGCACTTTTATGGCGACGAACAGACACTTTATACGACTTTATATTACACTGACGATGACGTATGGATTTCCATACCATTCGGCTTGTCTCCGTGCTCCATGAAGGTCCTACCACTACATAATCAACCCTTCCTGCTAACGATGACCTGCTCAGATTCTTAAATGAACCTTGCAGAGCTACCCACGTTTTGTTTATGCAGATAATGGCAAAAAAATATTTAACCTTTTGAACACCAGAGCATAAACGCACGCGCGTGTCCTCCAAGCCAAGACACAATTTCATCGCAAATACCTACAAAAAGAATAAAAACTCCAAAACTATTTAATTTTTTAATTCGTGTTATAGGCACCGCGCATTTTTTGTCAATTTATGTCGTTAGCATTAGCATACAGAGCACGCGCTAGCATGTCACGTATATGTGACAATGGCGTTCAAAACGTTCAAGTATGGAGAGTAATCTGCATCAAATTAATTGATGTATGTTTTCAAAAGATTGGGTGTGGTGATTGGTGTGTACCTACAGGTATTAATTGTGTTTTTCATAAATTAAACACTAAGTCAACCAGGTAATTATTTATTATCTTTGTTACAATTCAAATAAGAAATGTGAAATGTGCAAGTCTTATGAGGTTTTATAAAAATAAATGAACCTAAGTATATTTCAACATTAGTTAAGCTAAAAAGTTAATCTAAGCCAATTCATTAAAAAACAAAAAAACCAAAAAATCACAATATCACATTTTAACTAAACACAACAAGGCATGTTATAACTAAGTTATAAGATTCTGGTATTTTTAATACTTATTGCTTTTTGAGAAGAGCAAAGTTCAACCTGGCAAAAGATTCAAGAAGTTCATCGAACTTTGATATATTTGTATCACTATAATAATACATATTTAGGTATCTAGTTTTTACAATCGCCATTATATCTAAATGCAATAAATACATACAATCTGGATCGTTTACGTAATTTACCTAGATTTAAGCACATTAGCAAAGTTACGGAGCTGAGAGCTAAGATTGTCGATTTCGTTCAATACACTATCAACTTCGTTTTTCAGTTCCATTAAATCAGGCAAATTGTTACAATCCGGTACATTTAGTAATGTTGTAAATATCTTGTCCCATAAGCCAACCTTCATGTACCTGTAAAAAGATTTGATTCATGAGTATCTTCGAAATATTAACCGATTTATTGCAAGGCAAGTAACAAATTTTTACTTTTATATTACTAGTAGGGCTTTTTGTGATAATTCAGATGGAACTCACCTTGGAAGTTTTTTGTCTATATTCCATTGTCCTAAGCGATTAGCTACTTTCATATAACTGCCCATTAAGATCACATGTATTGTACCAGCTAAACAGTACAGATCTGTCTGATAAGTCCAAGGTTTCCCTTCCCTCATCTCAGTGCAAGTGAAACCTTCTGTAGAGATAAGCTAGAAAAAAAAGACATTATTATTGGAATCCAACAGCTCTTTAAGAATGATCCATCCTATTTGTTGCTTTTTTTTAGTTCTCCTTCTGCATTTTCTTTAAACTTACCTCTCTAAATGTAGTCCCTTCAGGAAACAAGGACATGTCTATAGCACATCCAAGATCAATTAGTTGTAAAGATGGAGTTCTCCATTCCTGCGTAGGTCTGCAAAAAAAAGCGAAAAATAATTATAAACTAACAGTGGCTTTTAAAACACTACTACTTCTTGAAATCATAAATAAAATGGCTGTTTCATTAACCTGAAAAATAGAATCATAACTAATTATACTTACATTTTCATCAACAAAAAGTTGTCAGGCTTAATGTCTGCATGAATGATCTGCGCTTTATGAAGATAATGAATTATCGACAAGATCTCTGATGTTAGTAAGATGACGATAAACTCATTTATACATTTCGAGGTAGCAGCCCTGATTTTATTAGCGACGTCTAACAGAGATCCATATCTGGAATATTCTGACACGAATAAACTGGCGTTATCTCCCAAGAAGGCCGTTGTTATATCCATGTATCCTGGAAGCTGTATAAAAAATATTAGAAAAAAAAACATTAAATGCAAATATTTAAAATACAATGAAAAAAAATATTACCATGAATGGATCTTTTATTCTCGATTTTATTTCCTGACAAATGTAGAACTCCCAAGGCCGACTCGGCTTTTGATATTTTGCAGCCACAGATTTATTACTATGCAAATCAAGACAAAGAAAAACAGCTCCGTAATTTCCTTTGCCTAGCTGCTTCTCAATAGATAATTTACTGTTTCCAACACTTACAACAGTTGCCAGTTGCACTTTAGGAACAGATCTCACTTCAACATATCCATCTGCATGAGTTTTATTTGGGAATTTGACATACTCTAGCAAAGAATTCAGAAGTTTTTTACTGAAAGGATCAATTTGAGCTGGGAATTCAATATCAGCTGGCCTAGGTATGTCACTGGTTTCTACTAAAGATATAGAATGAGTAGATTTAAATGCAGCACACTCCATGGAATTTTCACTATCCACATCCATTCCATATCCATCAGATTGTAAGTCTGAGTGTCTAGAATACACTGCAGAGATCCTATTATCTTTGCTGACAGAGTCTCTGCTGTCCTCAGACTGAAATTCAACTCTATGCTCAAAGTCCAACTGCCTCTTGGAAATATCTTTTTGTTTATCAACAGCATGTGAAACTTTAGCAGATTGAATAGGTGTTCCTGTTTGTGCAGTCATACCATCTTTACTGTCAGAATCAGACATTCCAGATGATGGGGGTATCTGAGCCTGCTCAGGACTGGATACATACAAGTTTTTATGCATCTTTTGAGAAATACTCGGACTGTTCGTGAATTTAGGGGTATTGGCATTATCTTTGGGTTCATTTCTGTTGGAAATGAAGTTTAGATATTGGTTTGAAAAACCAATGTCTGGTGAATTCTGGCCAATTTTCACTGGATTTGGTTGGTCATGTCTGACATTCCTCAGTGCAGATGTAGGACTCTTATGTGATGACGCATTTTTAGACACACTATTATTTTTACTTGATACACTTTGATCTGCTGCTACAGCATTTTCTTGTCTCATGTGCATTTCAGAGGCCTCTGGCGAGATGTTTGCACCGTGCGGCGCTGGACTGCGGTAATTACTTTGAGCAGCCTGAGGACTCTGGTATATCTGGAACGACTGATTGCTTTGAGTTCCATACCCAGCTGGAGAATTCTCAACCATCTGCTTAGGAGCCTGCCTGTATGGATTTTGCATTGCATTAAAGCTTTGGTTGCTTGAATGATTGGCGTACATGTTTGAATTGCTGTATTGACTATGCATGTTGTGGTAGCCCTGTTGGTTGTAAGCTTGAGTAGGTGGTGCAGCTACTGGACTTGGTCTCTGATAGTACTGAGCATTTTGATATTGTGTCTGATTCGGAGGACTTTGAAAAACTGCTGGTTGCTGCTGTTGGTGTTGTTGTTGCTGCTGTTGGTGTTGTTGTTGCTGCTGTTGATGTTGTTGTTGCTGCTGTGAATGTTGTTGGAGCTGCTGCTGTTGATGCTGCTGTTGTTGATGCTGCTGTTGTTGATGTTGCTGCTGTTGTTGCTGCTGCTGCTGCTGATGTTGCTGCTGCTGATGCTGATTTACATAGATATGCTGTCTATCAGTTTGACTAGGATAATGGTAATCCTGACGGCCAGCATAATTCTGTTGAGGACTCATCATTGCATGTCCTGGACTATGATAACCTACTTGATTGGAATAAGTTGGACTCTGAAAACCAGGTGGAATGGCGTGAGGACTCTGCATACCAGTATGTTGTGGACTATGGTAAGCATTAGAATTAGGGCTCACATAACCCTGTTGCGGCTGCTGATTCGTCATCTGACTATTGGAATAGTTCTGTTGATAACTATAATTTTGCTGGTAGTGTGCTGCATGCATCGACCGTTGCTGTGGAGAGTAGCCATTGTAATTCGGTGGCATAGGCTTTTGATACTGATGGTCGTGCGATGGGTACGGCGCTGACGTAGACGCCGCGGCTTTGCTTTCCGCCATCTCTCGCTTTTGCGGATGGGTTCTGGCAAACTGTCCATTCAGCATTCTAGGTTGAGAGGACATTGAACTCCTTTTCGAAGTTGTGGGTTGCTGTGATGGGTCGTTATTGTTGTACATAGAGTCGTAGTTTGTTGTGTAGGCAGTGAAATTAGTTCTTGTTGATTGTCCTGAAGAACTAGATCCCGATTTACTGAAATAATTGAAAGCAGTAATTCAAATTTTACTGTTTTCTTATAAACATTAGTTGTGATTCAAGAATCTTTCATACCTGTTATATTCTCTTGTAGCTTCCATGATTACAGAGAGTCCTGCTCCTTGATTGTCAACAGTGGCATGCTGATCAGTTGCATGTTGTCTAGAACTTTCTTCCCTCTTAGTGAGTCCAGGGTCATGATGTTCAATGACACTCTCGTCCATACTAAATTTTGGCACAGACGGAAATTTACTTGACTGGTCAATGCAGGAAGATGGTTTCTTGAATTGAGACATGTTTGGTGTACTAGCATCCTTTATATTGAAATTAAAAACTTGTGTACAAGAAGGCTCTTCATAGTAAGCAGTTTTATTAACCTGTCAACAAAAGAGAAAGAATAAAATGTTTGATTTATAAAATCTAACAAAAGGAAATAATTTAAGGAATGTATCAACAAACATTTTGCTGTCCAGCAGTTATAGGTGCTTGAAATTTAGAAGCATTTTCTTTGTCTTGAGGCACAGTCTTCATTTCAGTAAGCTCATGCTTCTTCTTAGTATTGATTGCCATCGTAATAGATCTATCTTCGTGAATGTCAAAATTGGGAACATCAAATTGCTGTACTACAGGTTGCACTATTGATGGTTCTGTAAAAAAATGCAAACTACTATTAATTTGAGTTCAAAATATTTTCTTATACTGTCACTTACGGGATATCTTCCGTGATTGTCCATAATTTTTGTTTTTTTTTTTTTTTGTTTGTTTTTATTTATAATGAACAATCATTAAGTATAAGTTTAGTTGTAAACCGTGAAAGCTTAAAACAGTGTTCAAAATATTTTCATTATAACATCCAAACATGGTCAAAGATTTATTACCATTGTCATTGAAAAGATTTCTAAGTTCCCATCTGGCTTCTTTGGTGTTTACCGTGACGGAATCGCCAAGGAGATTACCCATCAAACTCCTATTGAATTCCTCCATCAGATTGTTTTTGCCATAATTTGGTACAGCATTTTCATTTCCATAATTTTGTACAGAGTTTTCATTGCCATAGTTATTAGTTGAAGTGAGCATTTCATTTTCTTTATCAGACATACTTGAAGTCGGTTTATAATTTTCATCAACTTTCTTATTAGTCAGCTCACTAAATTCCTGAGAATCTAAGTTCACTAAGACTTTGGGCTCACCAGGTGAATGCATGTTAGTTACTTTTGTGATGTTTTGTAATGTTGGCATGGTCAAAGGCATCAGTTGCCCTAAGTGATCCTGCTCTGTGTCCAAAGCACAATTAGCTAATGTTTCTAAAGCGCTGCACTGAGCCAGTGTCTCATTAATATTTTCATAATTTTGTGGAACTTCAACAGCTTCAGTTTTTTCAGTCTTCACTTTCTGCTCTAAATTATATTTTCTAGATCTTATTTCTTCTAAACTGTATTCTTGGTCATTGACATACACCTATGAAACATAATAATATTGTCATTGGCAAAATTTTTTCACAATTTATTCAATTGAATAACAATAAATGTTGGGAATGCTAACCTCTGACTTATTATAACAAGGAATCTTAGTCGAATCTGGGGGATCAGGTACAGATAGAGGCACAGTAAATGATAAGTCATCCATGCAATAAGGCATGTGATTGGCTGGCAGCCTAAGGACGTCATCTTCATCTTCGTATGCTGAAAATAAAAACAAATACATTTTGTTTTCATAGTATCATATTACACAATAGTCTGGCTGGAAACCTTACTACTAATCTTATGTGAGAATAACTTACGTGTAAATGGTAAAGGTTGATGTGGCACCACATTAGCATGTACCATTTTAGTTTTGGGGTTGGTCCATATCCCAACTTCTTTCTGATTTTCAACATTACTACAAGCCTGAACCAAGGATGCTGGGCCTGGGTCTTCAGCTATAGGGATAGCAGCTTGTGATGTTGATGGAGCATCCTATTAAGATGTTAAGGAAGTATTAAAAACACAATCACATTGGAAAGACTAAGATCAGCAATAGATTTTGGGAAAACACAGTGCAGTCTCCATTTACAACAACACTTGTTTACACATGCAATGTTTGCTAGCACAAATTACCCAACTACACAAAATATGCTGAATATCCTTAGACGGAAATATTGCATTGGAAAAGAAGTAGGTTGGTTGATTTTAAAGGTTGGTTAGGTTGTTTGGTTTTTTATGGAATAAGCTATCCATTTGAATTCAATGTTCTGAGTAACAAACTGCAACTTGGATTGATGGCTATCTTATTGAATTTATGACATTAAAGTTCTTACCTCATAAATGTTGACCATCACATTGGAGTTGGGTAGCCTATTGTCATAGTTGCCTGGTTGCTGTCTTACCACCCCTGGAACAATGCTCCTAACACTGTCTCCCACCCTTTGTATAGGCACATTGGCGATGTTACGCCGCTTGAACGACTTCAATGATGTTAGAGCCATCCTAGTCTCAGCAAGAGCTGATGCTGCCTTCCTTTTAGTAGGGGAGTCATCATGTAACATTCTTTGGGCAAAGAATAGTTGAAAATTCCTGAAAACATTGTGATATTGAGTGACTGCTAGAAATTGAAGACCGTTAAAACATTTTTGTTGAATTTAATGCTAAGGTTTGGTTACCAGTTTTACATCACAGCTGAAATTGTAAAAAGAACACTGAATTATAAGATATTCTTGGCTAGTTGCCAATATTCTGAATTACATTAAATTGCTCTAGAGCCTTGTGGAAAAAGTGAAATAAGTGACTTCATTTCTATGGTTTTAGTCTGGGATTAGTTACACATGACTAAGGTCGTTGGAGGTCACAATAAAAGTCTGGTTAGTGGGTTAACCTCTCAACACAAAAAATATGAAAATGTATGCAGCTACATGTACATCAATCAGTTTGCATGTATTGCATGATTTAATAAAGATAATATTATGTGTAAACTTGTCTGACTCTCTGCCATGAATCTGTTTGTACCTCTGGATAATAGGAACAAAGGTAAGCATGCTGAAAAAATTGGGTAAAGTATGCTGAAAACAGTAGGTTTTAAATAAATAAGAGTTCATTCTTATCACACAAAAGCCCTTCCCATTTAAATTGTATGGTATTATATGCCATACTGTTTATTTATACATAGACAAGAGCAAAACAAGGCAGAGATGCTGCTTAAAATGACACCCCATTTTATTACATAATAGTTACTCATAATACTCACATATGTGCCTGCTCCAGTTCATCCAAAGGTTGAGCTTTAGCCTGAAGACCTAACATGTACACCTGATTGGCTTTCTTATAGTCTCCAGACTCCTCGCAGTAGCATGCCCACGCACGATAGAATTCTGAGCATTCCACCCCAATACCAGTATTATAAAGCCTTTGATATATCTCCAAGGGGTTGGACAAACAGTCAACCTACAAATTGAACAACAAAGTATAGCATAAATAAGAAAATACCTACTGTGATACAATATTATAATGATTTGGTACAATGCAGGGAGGGACAGTTATTATTAAAATCTGAATGGTAAAGTACAATAAAAGCATGCTTCTCAAGATAAACATTTTGTTTGCCAAATAAAATCAATACTAAACAATTAATCTTTAATCTGATTACCCTGCAAAGACTATTGTATTCACAAAATCAGTAGCCCAATGCTTCATATCAGCATCTATTTGCCCGTAGATAGGGAAGATCATCAAAATAATAGATTAACATATGTTAATGATATTGTATTGTAATTTGGATTGAGTCTAGAAGCTGAAACACTGATAAGTAGGTAAATTGGTTTCCCACTTACATATTTTATCCATAGCTTTACAAATCTCCTATCTTGGTAGTACTTTCTTTCGTTTTCAAACAACTGTAGACAGTCTTTTATTAACTTATCAATATGCCCTTCATGTCCATGTTTGGGAAAGCACTGCTCAACCCACTGGATGTAGTTGAACCAGGGTTCCAAAGGATCAGTGCCCTGATAGTGCCTGATAGCTGCTTCATGTTCCCTGTAGGAGCAATCAAAAAATTGTTGGTTACTTGCGATGAAAACCATCCAAAACAAGTCTTAATGCTAGCACGCATACGAAATATCTCCACAAAATACGCAAAAAACAAGTAAACCATGACTTTTTTCAAATGAAGATACTATGGACAAAAAAGATGCTATAAATTAGTGAATTCACTATATGAGAGATATACGCGTAAGTTTAAAAATAAGTTAAGAAAAACTTTACTCTTTTTGCAATTGCAGCTGTCTCTGGGCCTCCACATCCGACTGTGCTTGCAATGCTGTACCCAATTGAACAAGGTTTCTACCACCTCTTAGTGGTTGAATATTTTCTTTACTAACGTCGATGTCCATTGTAGAACTAAAATAGCGCTGAAATATCACAGCATGAGGGATAAACACAGCACACTGAACCACAAATAAGCGATCTTAGAAAATACGGGTTTTGAGCCCGGCGTAACAGTTTTAATTATTGTACCGCGTAGATGATACAAGTAAATTTATTTTGTAAATAGATGGAATATTATACTACAAGCAATTGTAAATTATTTAAAGTTTTTAGCTTTAAAAATCCGAAAAAAATTTGGCGACTACCAACTGAAGTACCAAAAACTAACCCGAAATTGACATGACTCTGTAGAGTTGTGGCGTCTATGACAGCATTTGAATTTTTACAAAAAAGTCCGTTACAGTAAGAGGCTGGCTTGGGACAGCCGGTGAGCGAACTTAATCACCTATGCCAAGCTTCCTAAAATAAGTCTTTCAGGGTCATGAATAAAAGATAAAATTATGCTAGGAAAACAGGCAGACATGGTTAGTTCGCATTTACAAAAGTACTAGCTTATCTCCGCGGTGTCTTAGGTCGCCCGCGTGCAGATCACAAATTATCCCAAGAGGACCAACAAACTACAAAAGGGATAAAAAATAATCTATTAGTGTGCCAACCTTCACTACATTTTTTTCAAAAAGATAAAAAATATGATTATTATGTTTTTAAAATGATAAAATTTTAAATGTTTTGCAGAAAATATAGGATATATAAATGAGCATGGCGAGCTCGGTCTTGGATAGATTACGGTTACTACTGTTACTAGTGAGTTGTTAACCTTCATTCTTGGTTACACTAGTACTCTTCTGCCCCTGATTCGGCGCCCAATTCGATTAAGTGCTTGGAAATGCGACTCCGTTTGCCTTTTGAAAGAAGCTTGGCATCAGACTATGAGAGTGACGAAAGCAGGGAGAAGAGTGGGAAGGAGAGAGTTCATCTGTGTTTGCGCTTCATCTGAGTTGATGGTATGATTATTTCTATGATTAAATCGTTATGTATGGCAGTAGCAGCAGCAGTACTTGACCTAGGGTCATGTAGTAACGGAGCTTGAAAAGTCTTTACTTTTCAGTTACGAACGGCTGAAACCATTTTTTCAATCGACAACAAATCAAAATAATTACAATGTATGTATATAATTGTAGCTCTGCTAGAACATAAATAAACAAGGTACCTACACCTTAGTACTTAATAGATCTATGCCTGCCTACTCAATCAACACTACGATGTCACTGTCAGTGTCAGCCATATCAACGCGTTTGTCAATTTTACTTTTATCTCGGTCTCCGTTAGTCCAATTCATAGAGGTCCAATTTTTGTTGACAGAATTTTGGATTTGAATGATTTTTGTCAAATAATACGAAAGCATTTTTTTATTCCATGAATAAATAGCACTGTTATGGAATTGCGTTTGTGAGATAATGTAATTTGTTAAACCCAAAACGCCAGTTGTTAATAATTGGAAGATCACATCATAGTTATTTGTCTTCCTCGTTTAATATTTGAAAAAACCACCAGTATGTCGCTTCGTTTGCAAATGGAGAAGCAAAAAAAGCAGGAAGAAATGCGTCGCTTGATGGCTGAACGAAAAAAGAAGAATATTAAATCCTCAAAAATAGATAACCCTCTTGCAAAATATAACAACACTGGACAGTTAATGTGTATACTTTGTAACTCAGTAGTGCGGTCTGAAAATGTGTGGCAAGTGCATATGAATAGCAAACAACACAGAGAAAATGTTGAAAAGGCCAAACAGTTGAAAGAATTGACAAATAATTTCACTGTTGGAAAGATAAAACATAAAAGTGGGAGTGTCCTTGGAGACGGACCACCTGAAAAAAAGTTGAAAGGAATTCTAAAGAATGTTGAGACACAAATGCCTCCTATTCTTAAAAATAAGGCACCTCAAGTAATTTCTTTCCATGATGAAGAAATCAAAAGGACACCTTTGAACCTTTCTTCGCCTACTCTTAGTAGTGAAGGTTTGTAATTTAATGTAGTCTAAATTATCTTAGAACTGTATTTGAGAGAATTTATTTCATAACAATATTATACATGGTGAAGGTTGCGGGGATCCGCTGGATGCGAGACGTAGGGGACCGGTCAATGTGGAGACACTTGGGGTAGGCCTATGTCCAATAGTGGATGTTTTGTGGCTGAAATAATGATGATGATACTACTAAAATAACCTACAGTAACTGACTTAACAATAAACTATAAATGGCATCAATGACTTATCAACTGAAAATGTCTCCAAACACTGGTGTCTTGGAGACATTTTCAGTTGATAAGTCAAGTACGAAGTGGCCGGTGTTGCCACTTTGTACGGCAACACTTAGCCTCTGGCTAAGGTAAAATCAGCCATTGGGTCGTGGGTAGTGTCAACTAAGTGAAAAGGCTGTGCCTGTGAGCAATCAGACCCCACAGTCCTAGAGTTTAACCTGAAATGACTCGAAAATATTGTTAACAATAAGGTTGAAGCCAAAGACCCGACTCACTCACACAGCCGGCAAGCATGCACGCTCAGTAGTAGCAGACTTGTTAAGTAATTTGTGCTGAACTACTCTGCATCGCGGCTTTTCTCTGGGAAAATAGATTATCGTGAACTGGATAGGATATGTTATTCCTGATTGGAGTTTCCAAGTTTGTATTAACTGTTACTAATACAACAGTTAAAACAGAGAAAGATCCTGTGTAAGATACAGAAACTTGTTCATAATTTGGATCTCTGGGATGTTACATAACTGAAGTTTGATGGAATACTTTGTCATTTTTCACCTGATTATTTTGTCATTGTTATCAGCAGCTTATAATGACACTTGAGCATAGGTATTTTGACATTATCAAAATGATGAATTAATGAGAAAATAATGGTAGCTTTTGCAATGACTGGCTGATAATCTTGTAATATTTTAAACAAACTGTGCCCCGTGGTTTCAATGACTGTTTCACTTTGCTGTCATTTGACAGACTATTTTTTGCATTTGATAGCCCAATTCTGAGAAAGGCTATTTAGCCTTTCTCAGAATTGGGCTATCAAATGCAAAAAATAGTTTTCAAACGGGTTGTTCCAGAGAATTGTGTATACAAACTAAAAAAAAAATAACCAACAAACTCTTCAGCTTCATTAATATAAGTACAAATGACTTAATAAAAATATCTTGCAGAAGTCCCAGCAGCCAGTACATCAGAAGTGGAAGGGGCACAAGAACCAGAGCAACCCATTCCTGAAGGTTTCTTTGATGATCCTATTCTAGATGCCAAGGTATGCATTCAATTAATGAAAATAGCACTATTTTTGTATTTTTTATTAAAATTCCCTTTGTACACAATAATACCCCATTTATAGTACAACAATAACACAATGAAACTTAAACTATTGCTATCATAAATGTATAATAGACTCATGAAATAAACATATTAAAAAAGCTTGTTCAGTTAAAAAAAAATTAAATAAATCATAAAACTTATTGGCCAAAAAAATGTTCAAAGGACTCATGGATGTACTCAATCATATCGGAAGCTACCATACTTCGTCCTTTAACTGCGAAGGCTTTCTCATTACACAATCTTATCAAACGACTTGCGGCATAGCATGACAGAGACGAAGCTAGTGAAACTTTATCCCCTTTAAATGTTTCTATATCAATTTTATCTTGGTTAGCTAAGGTCCAGTTCAGCATAATAGCAATAGCTCCAGAGAGCAAATCCCCTTGCCCACCGCACCTTCTTCCAGAGCCACCAATATTTGATTTCCACTGAACTGCAGGGTCCACACTGAACAGTTCATCTTTTGATCCTTTCATAAATACAGTCACATATTTGCCTAACTGGCTCAACCCAGAAGGCCCATTTGTTTTAGCGCAAAGTCTTTCAAATTCTACTTTATTTGGAGTTAATATTACTGGAGACATAAATTCTTTTAACAAATATGTCTTTTCATTGATCAAAAACAATCCATCAGCATCAATAACAAGTGGGATCCTCTTTTCTCTTATGACCTCGATTAATTCTGTGACTACATGGAATATTTCTTTCTGTCTTCCTAGTCCTGGCCCTATGATTACTGCATGGAGCCTATCTAGCCACTGTGAGATCTCTGGCACAGAATTTGGAAAGTCTAATAGGGGGTGCACTATTAGCTCTGGACTGTAAGACTTTATAACAGTGGCTGAATCTTTAGTACAGAACACATGACTCAAGTCTGCTCCTACCTGTAAAAATAATAAGATCCATAGCAATTACATTAAGATTATATTCTAATAACAAATAACAGAAACACTAACTCTTAATGCACTTATCCCAGCAAAGTATGGTGCGCCTGTATATTCGAATGATCCTCCAATAACTCCTATTCTTCCTGCTTGACCTTTATGACTACTGAGGTTCAAAGGTGGAATGCACGCTTTAGCGTTTTTTAACATCCATGAATCATTCATTTTACTCATGGATCTCAAATTATTTAAAGAAAAGTGCTTTATTGTTCTTGTTTGCCAACCTTGTGATATTAGCATTGATACTTGGTAACGAAGAGTGGTCAGAAACTGCACAGGTATCAGTTCACCTGAAATATTAAGTCTTGGATCGAAAAATAAATAAATAAAATACTAAGTACCTCAAACAAAATCAAGTCACACTGACTGTCACATTTTATTGCGTTCCAAGTTCCATGTTTTTACGTTAGCGGGACTTGCAACATTTTATCATAATGCCTTTTACACGCGTTTAGTTATCTCAGAATTCGTCGAGCTTTGAACGATATGAATGTGCGTTTGTGAAACAAAGCGGGAAACATGTTGCTGAAAACCTGATGCAATGTTGCAGGCAACATGATTTATACAGGGTGTGGCGTAAGTAGTGGTCCACCGTTCAGGATTCGATGAACCAGATAATTAACTATAACAATTAAAAATTTTAACCATTTTTACCCAAGGGTTACGAAAATATTTCCTTTCTGTCTTTTATTTACGAAATTTCTACCTTTTATTACAAATTTGTTTGTAGTTTCAACAAAAACCATTATTTTTTCATTTTGATTTCTGCTAGTTACTGCTGAATACTAGAGCTATCATGATAAATTATGATTTTTTATGTAAATTCAGCTCTTTTGAAAAAAAAGTTGGTTCTTCTCTAATTTTAACCCTAATTTTTAAAACACCTTCAAGTTCAAGAGCGATTTTAAATTTATTTTTTCCTTGGGTAAAAATGGTTAAAATTTTTAATTGTTATAGTTAATTATCTGGTTCATCGAATCCTGAACGGTGGACCACTACTTACGCCACACCCTGTATAATGTTCTATATCATGGTATACAAAAGCTGTTGCCAGCTAAATTAATTAATATTTTTCGACAAATGGTTGTTCAATCAACGGGGAATATTACTGTGAAACTAATGGCACTGGCATAAATACATAAACATAACTGTTTGAAAATTACAATTTATCAAATAAAAATGTTGATCCTATCAGGTGATTGGGAGGACCTAGTTACGGACATCCCAAGTACGCCTTTGACCGACCTTCCCCACTGCTTCTCACCTGTGTTGCCTAAGTAAATGAGGAATAAAAGACAGATTTTTTAATATTCACTGCAGGACCTGTTCTCGCTATTTGCGAAACATAGGAGAAATACGTCTACTGCTTAGCACTAAAGAAATAACGTACAATGTCTTTTTCAGGTTCGGAATATTGAATATAAAGATCCAATTGAAGAGGAATGGGATAAGTTCCAAAAGGAAATAAAGGAAGAAGCAACCGCATCAGCAGAAATTATTGCAGGAGAACAGGAAGAAGCAACAGCTGAACGACAAATTGATGAAATCGATGAACAAATCAGAATTTGGTCAAAGTGAGTACTTAGCCTGCAATTCTAGTTGCTGGGCCGTCACCCTGGCGAAACATTCGCATATGACATGTCGGACTCTCTATTACTTCTTTTAGTTGCAATCTTTTATTTCTTTAGATATGAAAGCACGGGTAGTCAATAATTTAGTATGGAGCCCGGCCTAATTATATTATTAATATGTACTTGTTTTTTAGCAATTTGCAGCTCAGTATCAGGATGTATGTTGGTACAAAATATCGCGGGTTATTCAACCGCATTTTCGTGGCATGACATTCTGATGACTTACCTGTATTTATTTATTTTTTACAGGGTTTTAGACCTTGAGTTAAAAAAGGACGAAACTAAAAAAACAAAACAAGATATGGAAAAAATGAGTGAAGATGATCAAGGAGATTCCGATAATGAAGATGATATTGATGAATTCTTAGACTGGCGAGCGAAAAAGTCGTACACTTAACATAGTCTATTATACTTAATGTACATTTATTTAGATATATTTCACATACATATGCTTGGCGTTTTATTTGTATATCTTCTTTTCATCATAGAGAATACTGTCGATCTTAGAATCCACGCTCCAAAGAAATTAAGCTCATTCAGTGTGACTGACACTGGCTTGGCCACCATCAGTCCAGTTTCTAGAAAGTATTTTGTACTCGCTTGTACCACTGTATGGCGAAATTGAATTCTTTTTAATAGTCGAGTGCAATTAGACAAAAAATACCCAAGAGGTGGAACGAAGTTTATAGTGGTCGAATTTTCATGGGACTTTTTTATTGAGTTCCTGGAGGAGTGCAGAAGAAAGTTCAAAAAAAATTTTGCCGCTCGCGACACTTTTTTTTAAATATTTTCTTTGATATATTTTTTAAATATAAAATTTTAAGACTAAGATTTCTTTTGAAATTGGTAACTGATGATTACTCACAGATAAGATAACTGAACTTAAAAATATTCAAGAAAACCACTTTTACGAGTGTAGTGACTAAATTCGTGATTAATCATTACTGTGTGTTTAAAAATTTTAAGCACTGTTTGTATGCATACATTCAATTTTGTATAATTTCTGAAACAATGCCGAATAATTTAAAAATATCTACTGGCAGCCCTGGGCACTGCAGAAGCGGGACAGTCCCAATACCGCCCTAAACCTACCGCTTACCTGAAAGACCATGAATTGACTTAATTACACATCATTTTGATGAATTTGAATTGATTCAATAATGGAAGATGTCCTGGCAAAACTTGCAGCCAGTAATAAATCTATAATTATTTGTGGTGATTTCAATATCAATATTTTAGAAGAAAATTCGAATAGCAGTCGGTTATTAAATCTTTTTAAGTCATTTGACTTGACCAACATTTTTATAGAACCTACGAGAGTCACTCCATCTTCTGCTACTTGTATAGATAATGTTTTCTGCAATTGTGATTACTTAGATAAAGCCATAGTAAATTGTTTGCCGTCTGACCATAGCGGACAAACTGTAACTTTTAGGTGTAACATTCCACTGCAAAAAGTTCAGATTCAGTTTAGACCAATAACTACTAATAAATTAAATAGGTACAATATTTCCCTTCAGAATAAGTTAAGCGTTATGAGCCATCGTATGGACGATATTAATATAAATCAATTGTATGATAATTTCTTTTCAATAGTTCACACTGAGTTCAACAAAACTTTTGAAAAGAAGACAAAATGTATTTGCCCTAAATTTATATTTAGTGATTGGGCAACTAGAGGTATCAGAAAAAGTAGGGAAAGACTATTTGAGCTTTATGGCCTTAAGCCTTATATAAACACTGACACTTTTAACAAGTATGTTGCTAAGTATTCAAATATTTTTAAAAATACATGCAGGGCTGCCAAAGCCCTGCACATTAGCAACAAGATCAAAACTGCAGAAAACAAAATTAAGACAGTTTGGAAAGTCATAAATAACGAGACTAACAGGAAGAAAATACATAACACTAGCTACACATTAGATACAGCGTATGGTCCTAAAAGCTCTAATCAGGAAGTAGCTCATGAATTTGTAAATTTCTTTACCGATATACCGTTAAAAACTACGGAGGCTCTTAATTCGTCTCCTGAAATCTCAATGGGTTTATTAAAGGCGAATGTGTCTGGCTGCCTGGCTGAATTTAAATTTAAACACATAAACCCTATGATAGTTATTAAAGCTTTCCGGCAAATAAAAGTCAAACTGACCGAAGATCTTTGGGGAATGTCTATCAGAGTTTGTACATCCATAGTTGAGACTATTGCACCATACTTAGCCTTAATTTTTAATTTGTGTGTAGACCAAGGAGTTTTCCCTGATCTAATGAAATACAGTAAAGTCATACCTCTGTTCAAATCCGGAGATAGTAAAGATACTAATAATTATAGACCTGTATCCGTGTTGCCAGTTTTTAGCAAGGTTTTTGAAAAGGTAATGCTGAATCAAATGCTCAATCATTTTAACACCAACAGAATCTTATACGATCAACAGTATGGTTTCACCAAGGGACGTTGTACAACTGACGCCAGTGTAACCTTATTAAAGCACATTTTTACTGCGTGGGAAGAGTCCCAAGACGCCATAGGAATATTTTGTGACCTCTCCAAAGCATTTGATTGCGTAAATCACGACACATTACTTTTGAAACTTGAGCATTACGGACTAGGTAAACTTGCACTTAGTTTGATGAAATCTTATTTGAAGGATAGACAACAACAAGTTCAAATAAATGGTGTTAATTCACAGGGTTTAAAAGTAAAAATGGGGGTTCCGCAAGGCTCAATATTGGGTCCTTTCCTCTTCTTAGTGTATATAAACGATCTACCCTATTTATTGAAAAACCAACCTCATAATATGGTGTTATTCGCTGATGACACTTCCCTTATTTTTAAGATAAATAGACGGGCCCAAAATCTAGATGACGTGAATAATGCCCTACTTCAGGTCCATAACTGGTTCACAGCAAACAATTTAGTGTTAAATGGAAAAAAAACGAAATGCATAAGATTTGCTTTACCAAATGTTAAAAGTAGCGATTGTGATATAGTATTGAATAAAGAGAAGCTTGAATTTGTAGATAAAACAGTTTTCCTGGGGATTACGCTTGATTCAAGGCTACAATGGGGTTCTCATTTAACATCTCTTGCGGGGCGGCTAAGTTCAGCAGCATATGCTATTAGAAAAATCCGTCAATATACTGATGTAGATACCGCTAGACTGGTCTATTTTAGTTACTTTCATAGTTTACTGTCGTATGGCATTTTACTATGGGGACGGGCTGCAGACATTGAGTCTATATTTATTCTGCAAAAAAGAGCCATCAGAGCCATATATAATCTTCGTAGGCGTGATTCTCTAAGGGAACTGTTTAAGGAAATTAACATCATGACGGTACATTCTCAATACATCTATGAAAACATAATGTATGTAAGAAAAAATCTACATCTTTTTAATAAAAGAGGTGACAGACACAATTACAGTACTAGAAATAGAGACCAATTAGTTCAGCCAGGCTTCAGACTCGCTAAAGTAGACTCATCTTTCATGGGGTACTGTTTGAGATGCTATAACAAAATTCCACAAAGTATTCTTGAACTGAATGAAACGAAATTTAAAACATGCATTAAACGCACACTGTGTAGGCAAGCATATTACAAGTTAGACGATTATATCGTTGATAAAAATGCTTGGCTCAATGCCGGTCCTGCTCCACAAGGACAGGGGCGCATAAATGAATAGCATTACATATCCCAATCACCTGCGGTCTTGATGATTTATTTACTGCATCAGTGAGCGGGGTACACGTGGCTGAGTTTTGGGCTAAGCATATTTAAACTTTTTGCCATCGAAACGCTAAGAAGAAAAAGCATTAAATAGTATGTTGGAGCTGCTGAAGATTGTACAACTATCTTTGCTTTGTATAAATTCAATCTCTTTAGTATTATATAGCCGCATAGCCCATATTGTGTGAGTACTATGTAATAGAAAGCTGTCATTCGCGGGAAACCTACGTCTTTTCTTGACTTGAATGTGCCCTGGCGGTTAGGAGTGTGTCATGCTCACTCAAATGTCTCGCTGATGGTGGCGCGTGTGTCGGATCATTTAGTTCCCTTCAAAATGGTTGAGTTGAACGGTGCTGATACATGCGTCATGTTCGTGAACGGGCGCTGTCAGTTGTGACTGGTCATCTCTTGGTTGCCACGGCTTATTTGAATTGATTATTTTTATTTTATTTTTTTTGAATTGTTTACTATGGACACTTTTAACGTACACATCTTGCTACATCGTTCTCACATAATGTACCATCTCAACATGAATAATGTAACCAAGAGTTTGTAAAAGTATACTGATTTAAAAGAGTGTCCATGGAGTTTCTTGCCCGTTCTTCTCCATAGAGATCTACGTTAGGGAATGGGCAACTACAGTACTTTCACAGTTTTTATGTCTTGTGACTGGGACTGTAGCTATTGTTGTCTTTGTTTCGACAATTCAAAAGTGCCTGTAACTGGCCTATTTGAAATAAATGCTTTGATTTTGATTTTTGATGATCAGGCCGTGCCTTCTTGCATACTCCGCACACAACTGCAGCAACTTCTGTATGCCACAGATGCCCACCATGTCGTTGTGCTGTTGAGTGTAAATTGGCATAATGTATAAGCGTTAAAAATATTGTAATTTAATTGTTGTAGTGCTATCCTAGCTACCCGAAACTGTCAAATTTTTCCAATCTACCTTGAACCTAAACTGTTTGGCGATAAAGTTGAAAATCTATTAAAGAAATACAGATTGTACTAGCTTGATGTGCTGGCGATGGCGTCTGTACGTACGAGTTCTTTTTCATGAACTTTATCCCATTATACATTCGTCCATGTTCTTTTTGAGTTATGTTCCATTGCAAGCAGTTTCAGCATTCTACATTGAGATCTATCGTGTATAATTTCAGCCTCAGCTCTAGCTCTAGTCACTTGACAGGTGAAGATGTCATTCATGAGTCATGATTCGACAGTTTCGAGCAAAGGTTCCGAGTTCGACATTTGTTTGACAGCAACAAATAGAATTTGTTTTGTCCGATTGTTGTTCACGAAATATTTTTCAATTTTCACAATTCTTTCGACATTGATTAAATAAAAATTCTCAAGAAGCTAATTTTAATTAAAATGTCAAGTGAAGATACTAATCAGTATCGGCAGTTTATAGGTCAATTGCAGAGAGAAGAGCAAAGGCCGGCAGCTCTAAATGATATCAAAAACTTACTTGCCTTCAAGCCTGCTGGTGAAGCTGCCGCTACTATACGAGATGGTGGAATATCTAAAATCGTCCAATGTCTCAATGTCCCAAACACGTATGTCATCTGGTTGTCTTCTTGTTTTGGTTACCATAAATTGTCTTGCTTTTTTCACTAACTAGTTCACTAAGTTGTTGAAATTTCACAGATCTCATGTGGATTTAACATGCGATGTCTTAAGAACATGTTTCGAGAAGTTCCAAGCAGGGGAAGTGGTGAAAAATTTCACAAGTCATGTCATGTACTTACTTCGTCATGAAAAAAGTTGTGTGAGGAGAATTGCTGTTGATCAAGTCAGTAAAATACCGTTGTATTTTTATGGAAACTAAAATAAAACTTGATTATTAGAACAGTCAAATGTGATTGATGATAATTTTGTTTCTAGGTGCGGAAGGCAATTGCTACTGATCCTAACTCACTGCCTATACCACAGTATATTGATGTGTTTGTCGCAGTAGCTCAGATGGTCAGTGATACAGATGTGGGCATAGCCAATGAAGCTGTTTTGATAACTTCTAATTTGCCAGTTAAGGCTTATCCTAAAGTTTTAGACGAAATGCGGATTGCACTCGAGTATGGCAGCAGCAGCAAGTGTAATGTTTTTGAGGTAATTACTTCATGGCAATTAAAAATACAAAAAGTACCTGTCTATTATCCCTTTTCTCTGACTGTATTGAATCAATTGATGGGAGGCACGTTTTATAGGGTTTTATTATTTCAGGTTGTTGTCCACATTTCAACAAAATCATTTGAGCTGTTTAAACTTTGTGCTGATTTGAAATATATTGATTTCATGGTATCAGAATTGCACACAGATGATGTACTGTACCAAGTAAACATACTAGAACTGTTATCAAGATTAGTTCTTAAACCTCATGGCATCAATTATCTTGTGAAAAATGGAGAACTTCAGAAGATTTCGGGTTATGTAACAGAGCTACAAAATAATCCGCTTCGTGGATTGTTGATACCAGGTATTTGTTGTGCCCGGCATGCATTGCAATGCACCGTTTACTACTGTCTGCTACCTACCTACCTTCTTAAATTTTCTAATATTCCACGCAACTTTCTTAATTTTTTCTTTCATAAGAACCTTTCCTCACAAACACAACAAAAAACGAATTAGCAAAATCAAACCAACTGTTCACGAGTGATGCTGTGACTAAGGGAAATAAGGATTAATTTTTATAGATTTGTTAAAATAGGCATAATCTTATGAAGTTCCTAAAAATTATGCAGCTTCAATGATCTGAGTTGTTGAATTATGATCTAAAAATGATTGTATGTTTTCAGGTTACATGAAGTTCTTTGGATGCATTGCCCACAGCTACCCTAAAGAAATTTTCGAGAAACATTCTGTTGTCTTTGATACACTTTTCGAAGCAATTCGGTCTAAAGATCCAGCCATTTTGCCAGTTGCTTTGGATACTTTAGGATTTATTGGTACAACTGTGGAAGGAAAATTATGCTTAGCTGCACTAGGTATGTGTATGTTACAGCTCTGCTTGAAATTTCTGATTGATACTTGGGCAAATAATAAGATTTCAATAATATAGTCATAAACTGCTTTTCTTTGCAGGGAGTAAATATACTCAAACTGTAGATAGTGTGAGTAAGCTCATCAGAAATAGTGATGCTGACACCAAGATACGCGCTTTACATTGCTTTGCTGGGTTAATGAGTATAGAAAAAGATCCAGTAGTGCAGGGTAATAATATGACCCCAGGGACTACACACTCAGGTTTAAATCCTGTAGACCACAGAGTCACATTAATGACCCGCGAATGGTTCAGAACATTGGACCCTAAACCTATGGAAACTTTATTTGACATCTGCAAAAATCCATTTCCTGATATAAGACAAGCTGCTTTTATATTGTTGGATGCTGTTTGTCAACACCAGTGGGGTGAAGAAATGGTAGCTCAAGCTGCAGGTAATTCATTGTTATTAATTTATTACTTCATCAAATCAAAAAATCTAATAAGGAATTATAAATTTTTAAGGTGTGTGTTACGATTGTTCCGCCAAGTTATCAAAACAGAAAAGAACTTCGCCAAAAATATTGTCGGAATTTTTCAAAATCGGAAGGGTACAAAACAAAAATTTGTCAAAGTAGAAATACAGAAGTTATAAGGGTTTTAAGTTGGCCCCGCGAATGTAATGTGGAGGATTGCGCGGCCATGGAGATCTCAGCATCTACTTGGGTTAGATATCTAATTCTTCTTGTCAATTGAAGACTGAATTTGTCAAAAATTGACGAGAAAAGAATTATAAGTTCTGGATCAATATTTTACGAAATATTCTCCTTGGAAGTTATGGCCGCGCAATCCTCCACTTGTTGTTTCTTTATTGTTGATTATTTTTTAAACCTTTAGACTTCATACAGTAAAACTATTACAAGAAAGTCTTAATTGGTCAAAACTAACAAAAGCATTAAATACTACAAAAGTTTAGTTAAACAAACGAAATCGGTCCAAAACAAAAAGTACGTGGCCGTGCGGTCGAAACGTTACTTTGTACGCTGATATTTCGTTATCTAACCCTTAAAACGACTTTATTTCTACTTTAACAAATTTTTGGTTTGTACCCTTCGATTTTGACAAATACCAAAAAAAAAAATTGGCGAAGTTTTTTTTCTGTTTTGATAACTTGGCGAAGCAAACGTAACGCACACTTATTAAGTTGTTATTACAAAATCTGTAGAAATCCATGTTCCATTCAATTCCTTATGATAATGAGCGCAACTACTTTTAATTTACCAGCTTTTTAATTTTTAGAGATGAAAAACAAAACCATTTGTTTCATTTCTTTTTTTTTTACTTTTGAATACATTATTAAAAAATTATAAATGGTGCAGACCAACCTTACACATAATAATCACAAACAGATCTTAAAAAATAAATTAATCTTTATTCTACTTTTCAGGTTTTATTGAATTCCTTCTGGATCGGTCAATAGTCTACACGAAAGATACCAATGAAGCTAAGTATGACATTATCAAAAGGCTGGCACAATCACCCGCGTTTGATCCTGTAATTGTTGGAAGACTTAATACTTATGTTGAACAAGGCCCATTTTATTATGAAAATCAGTTGGAAGTGGCAATGGAAGAAGGAGAATAAAATAATGCACTTAAAAATTTATTTGGGGGGGTAAATACGCGACTATTATTTTGACAATTTCATTACACTTATTGGGTAAAATAAAAAGACATATTTAGCAAAAACATATTTTCACAAAACGGGCGACAACAGAATTGTGGAAAAAGAAGCTAAATTGTTAGTTTATTTAGATGTTGGGCACTTGAAAGTGCAATGACATTGTTAAAATGACAAAAACATTATATAAAACCTTTTTTGGTGATTTGTTGAATTTAACCTATTGACCGCCACGGACGTCTGTGGACGTCAAATCAAAAAGTACTCATGATGCCAAGGAATGGCCTGGCACGTCGAAAGTAACACTTTTTAAAGCGCTTGGCGTAGAGAACATAGATTTTCGTTATGGACGTGGTGGTGAAAAGGACAATAAGAGATGTATTTTGGTTTCAAAAATAAATGTAACTATATACCTAATTTAAGTATTAAAAATACACAGAATTTATTTCCTTCTTTTATTTTTCGCTGTCTCAGATTTTGCAGCTGCTTTCCTTTTAGTTGCCTTTGATTTGCTGCCGCCGCCATATTTAGCAGCTAAGTCGTCAATGAAGGAGTCTATTTGTTGAACCCTAGATTTTTGTTTCTGTTGTATCATAAGTTCCAGGCTGTTAGGGCCTGAAAAAAAAAATTGAATACTTATGAAAATAATTAAAATTTTGTTAATATTTCAAATGTCATAAAAAAACAACAAGAAATGCCTAGAAAGATTTGTAAAGTAAATGAAATGTTTACCTGAATCAATATGCAACTCCTTTGCCATTTCTTCAGCTAGTTTAGCTTCGCGTTTCTCTTTAGCAATTCTTCTGAGCCGCTTTTTAGCTGGCTCATGAGTAAATGTTTTGTATTCTGGTACTTCTCCATTCTTTATCATTTCCTAAAATGCAATTATATATATGTATATTGCGGAATCTTTCTTGAAATAAAAAACAATACTAAACAATCATTGTTTAAATTGGTCTTATTTTACGAAAACATTAGCAGATCCAACAGACAGTGTCGTTTGCCCCAAATATCAGGCACTACCAAACAGGTCCAACTAAGTAACTAATAAGTACAATTTTTTCAAAATTGGTCGATCCTAGGAGGAGAATTATGAACACACACCACACACCAGTATTTTATATAATTTTTAAGATAAGCCTACCAAATAGAGTAATACTATAATGAAATTAAGTGCTTAGCATTATGTGACACACAGCTTGTTAAGAAGTAAATAATCTGCTAATGAATAACTGTCATTTTAAAAGAAAATTGTGTCCTTACATTCAGAAGCTCCCTAATTCTTGGTTCTTGGTCAGTTCTTGCAAATTGTACATGGTCCACAATGTAATCCATGTCGCCCTTGGCAGTTAAATAGACTTGCTTGATGTCCTCTTTTTCCAATGCTGAGCCTGTAAAATGATAAGTACCCATACACAGTAAATAGATTCAATATTTGAGTCTTAAAATGCTTTGCATACATAAGAAATAATTTATCTACAATACTTACCAACATATTCTTTTTCGTAAGCCCTGATGTCTTCATCAGTGATTTTCTTAAACAAGACTCTCCAGTAACCGGACCAGTCTCTGTCAATAATAATGTTAAAGTCATTATCATCTACAGATTTGGTCTGATCATATATGGCTCTTTTGTCTTTGTCAGTGAGAATTGCATGGATACTTCCCAGAACTTTAAATTTCTCAGTTGCTTCAAGTTTTTTATCTTCTTCTACTCTATCTGGATGTACTTTGAGTGACAAGCGGTGGTATGCCTTCTTCACTGCAATTGAAAGTATTATCATAATGAATATTTCCAAAAAACAAAGTGATAACAATGGCAACTTATTCATCTCAACTTATTGTGAAATATTTTTATTAATTTTATAATTTTGAGAAGGGCAGGGAATCCAAAAACGATCACTATTTTATTATGAGCAATGTCTGTCTTACAATCAGCCTAATCAACAGCAGACAGCAGTCTTTGAAACAACAAACGTTAATCTTAAACAAAAAGTTTAATTTGTATAAAATGAAGTTGCTCAAGTTTGATAGTAGCCCTTTTATTGTACCAATGCATGTAATTATGAATATTATTGGGATAGGAAGAACTTCCGAGTCCATTTGAGACCTTACCTTCTTTGTCTAAAGCAGTTTCAGGAATTTGTAATACTTCATAGAGGTTCGATGTTTGGAAATATTTTTCACACAATTCTAGGAGACCCATATCCCCGTTTTAAAAAGGTGAGAAGAGAGGAAAGCAGGTTTTCAATTCGAAATTTCGAATTTCTGAATAACAAATCACCAGCAAACGCGCCAAATTAACCGGCAAACTGAGTACTTATAGTGTCAATGTCAACATTTACGTTTTCTACAGTGTTGCCAGACCGTAACCATGTGGCTATGAAGACTTTCTATGCATGGAAGAATTAGTTACAGTTTGACACTGATATAAATGAACGTGACGAAATAGAGAACTAAATTAACACGGATTACTGGATTTAACGTTTTCCTTCCAATTTCAAAACTTACTGTTATTAGGAGTACTTATACCCATGCCCACAAAATCATTTTGGTCAGAGCATATAAAGCTCCGGGTACGCTAAGGGACTCCCTGTAGTACGTTAGTACTATTATTTATTTTGTGCCTGTAGCCAGAGCTTAGGCTCGTTTCATGGCAATAACAGACTATGTTTACATGCTTACACACTCTTACTCGAGTCGTTCATAGTTTGTAGGGGTTCGTGGCTAAAAATAACAGCCGCATCCGCATGTCTACACCGGTCAATCATGCGAGAATCCAATAGGAGGGCTAATACAGAGGCAGAAAATTGCCTCTATGATAATTTTAATTAAATTCAATACAATTCCTCGAAAGCTGGCTCGTTAAGTTCAGAATGTAGTGGATTTCACACAAGTGGTTTATTTTGTAAGTAATAAGGTGGAAAGGTCAAAGTAGCCCGCGAAATTCACATTTTCTTACATTTTTTTCAATTTGCCTGTGAGTGTCAGGTTATAATTTTTTTTTTTTTTTTTTTTAAACTTTGCCCCACTCCCACACTAGGAATTTCTCCTGCATCGTAGGTGCGTTTACAAACATTTAAGCTCACATACACAAACAGTCAGACCCGGAACAACTACCTGTAGGCCATACAAATATTTGTTCCGTACGGGAATCGAACCCGCGACACGAAGCGCAGCAGTCAATCGCTCAGCCACTCCGCCAACCGTGCCGTCAAAATAAATGATAAATAAATATGATGATAACAAAATATGATTCGCGTCTGTAAAAAGTATGTCATGTAGTTACAGAATTATAATTATAAAAATCATCAATACAACCCTCTTAGTTCAGTTAATCCCATTCAGTTACTATTTCATGAAAAAGTCATTCAATGGAATTTATTTATTTAAAAATAAGTACGCCAACAGTATACAGGGTCCCCTTCACGAATCCGTGGATCCGAGGATTGTATTGATGATTTTAATGATTATAATTCTGTAATAACATATTTTAATTAACATACAATCTGACACTGACCTGCAAATTGCAAAAAACGTAAGAAAAATTGAATTTCGCGGATTACGCTTTCCTGATTGTTTTTTTTTTAATCTTAGCAAAGAAGCTTCAAGACCTGTATATTTTATGATTATTTAAATTGTATTAGTAAATAGAATATCATAAATAAACATTATTTATAAATTATTTGGTTTCACCAACAAATTAACATTTAATTGTGTTCCAAATTCAAAAATATTGGGCTGTTTTGTGGCGTCATACCTTTGCTTCTTCTTCAACCGGCGAAGGCGCCGGGAAAAAAATAAATTCAATCATAATTTCCTAATGACTACTGACAAAAACACTTTTCGTTCTATTATTTTATTTCTTCATAATTATGTGTATTCAAAAACATCGTTTGAAACACCTGGGCATTTGTTATTGCAGTTCTCCGCTCCACAATACGGCTAAATTCGGCCTCGGCAGCAGTGACAAAGTTTCCCAACTTGTAGTATCAAAATGTATGTACTATTTTCGCAGGGCTCAATGTACGGACCGCGCGTGCTTGTTCGCAGGGGACCAATCAAGCTATACAAAACCAGTTTATACGAATCTCTCATTGTACGGGAAATCTATACAAAGCGAGGCCATGTTATACTGGAAAAGTATAGCTTGATGTGTCGCCGTATGTTCCAAGAAAAAATGTGCAAGTTTGTACCGGTAGTATCTTATACGAGTACTCAGAGGTTCATTTTTAGCCTTAGAATAGTTTTATTTGAGAGTGATTCTACTGTACGCTATAATTTGTGACACACAGACGCTAGCACATCAAGCTACACGAAACTGTCATTTTTTCTAAACAACCCTGAACCTAATGCTTTAGCGGTAAAGTTGAAAATCTATTAAAGAAATTTGACAGATTGTATAGCCTGATGTGCTGGCTAATTATATGGCATCGTGCAGGAAACACGACAACTTAAAAAAAAACCTTATCCCCTGGGGGGCAGCTGCCACCACCGCTGGCGACGCCTATGAGGCTAGGCAGGTTATGGTTGTGGTGATGTTCATAGTGCATTTTTTATTAATACAGCTAAAAATATCAAAGAGGAGCTCGTGTTTAATAATAACAGCTGCTCGGGTCGATCTTAAGCTTAAGCCATGCTTGCCTAGATTGGTCCGTAGATGGGTGACCGCGCATTACATAGCGAGTTTCCTCCGTGCGTCGGATAGCACGTTAAGCCGTTGGCCCCGGCCGTCATTTGTAGATCTTGACAGTCGTTACAGGTAGTTAGTGGCCCGAAAGTTTGGCAACCAGTCTTACCAAGGGGTATCGTACTACCCAGTACTAATTGGGTTGTGGAGGTCAGATAGGCCACTGCAAGTAAAATACTGGTATTCAGCTGCATCCGGTTAGACTGGAAGCCGACCCTAACATAGCTGATGACAGCTGAAAATACCAAATGCTTAGTGGGCTGCGGGTGTGTATAGTGGGCAGATTGGAAGCTGTCAGCGTACGCTGGGTTAGTGGCAGGCAGCCTAGCATCGTTGATAATGTGGTTCAACCAAAATATTCTGTCTCTTCGTATTGGCCAGATACAAAATAAATGCCTAGATATTTTGCTTTGGAATTGGTTCAGAAACTTCCAAATGACTTGTGGCAGTTAGAAGGTGCAATCCTAATTACTGTCTCTTCAATGTTCAACAACCCTCACTTAACTGGATCCCGGTTTCCCGGATTACCTATAATGTGAAGGGTATGTTTTATTTCCATCACCTTAATCCTTTCTGCTATCGTAAAAATGTGGAGGATGTCCTCCGTTCGTTTCAGACTTTTGGAACCGAAAAAAGCTTACGGTAGTATATATATGGTCATCCTTTAGTTCATCATAATTCATTGGCAGCGTTGTTCCACCCGATGGACTGCTGAGTATTAGACCTTTTATTTTATTCAATGTTTCCCTGGGGTGTGTAACGTTTCAAATAAGAACAAAAGTTCCAATGTTCCTATGACCTAATTTCATTAAATATATTTTTACATAATATAACGATGATAATGAATTATTGATATAATTTCAATTAACCTAATTTTACATGGTTTAATGAACATTTTCTTGCACATTTGAATTAATTAATATTCAATTAGTATAATATTCAGTTATTATATCTAATATTCGAAATCTATAAGTAACTTTTAACGTAATTTAGAAACGTCTACTTTGCAGGTTAGTTTGTTGTTTTATTAATAATAATATATAATAATGTTCTACGTATTAATATTATTTTTTGTGTTTTCTTCTTCTCCTTATATAAGGTCTATCTTTTCAGAAACGAAATATTTTAAGAGTAACTTCTAAAAGTAGTAAAGAGGCCATCGCAACGAAAAAAAATTTTTATCTAAGAGTTTTTGTTTTTACAAAATTATTATAATTCTAAAATTACTTGAGACTTTTTGCATAAAACCTTTACACCCAATTCTAACAATGACAGTAGGTAAATACGACGTAGGTAGTAATCTAGCGTAATGGATGTTGAAAATTAGGTAGCCAGTATTTATTTTGTGGGTCAAGTAATTTTTTTTTTTTAGTATAGGTACTTCGATAAAAAGCCATTGAAATGGCTTCTCTAGAGCCGTTAGATGATTCTCTGAAAATATTTCGTGTATGAATAGTTAGACTTTATATACACCATAATTTGGGTTAGGTTAGGTTAGAACAGTGACCATTAACGGGCGAAGGCGAGCGAGCGTGCTGCGGCAAGCGGCCGCCGAGCGCCAAGTCCACTCTCTTGTTAGATGAGGTTATAACAGGCCATAATATTTCCTGATAATTACTTATTCATTACAGAATTTTGGCTGAAAATAAATGAATATGAAAATTAGGTCAACTGAACGTTAAATAAAAGAGCATTATACAAATTGAAGGTTATATGAAATATAAAATTAGATCACATGAAATTAGGTTATTTGTTTTTATAGCATATAAAAATTATATCATGTGAACGTTATTTCAAGTAATATTATACTATCTGTTAATATGCAATATATTACACACACGTTGGTACATCCGGCTGTAAGCACTAGGTACCTCCTACCTAATTATATACCTACTTAGCGCAAATCGTGACAAGTTCAAAGTTAGATTATTTTTTTTCGTAAATCGTTTTTTCTAATAAATTACAGTAAATGTATCCAACTCACGGAACAGAAAAAACAGATCCTACCTTTATTCATATACAACCTCTAGCTAGAAGTTGTAACTGTACAGCGATTTCTTTTGTTTCATAACAAAATGTCTAGTAGTTTTGACAGCTAATATTCTGTTTTCAGATTTTGGCTTCGTTACTGGTATTTTATTAAATTATTGAACCAGTGATTAAAACTGATACATTCATTTACATTTCTTTGCATTATTTACATGAATACTAATAATCTTGCAACCGGTGATAATATAAATTCTATGTCTTCAAAGGATGTAAATGCCACAAAACTGGATCCAGCAGAAGATGGTAAGCAATCCCCTAGATGTGAACGTGAAGATCCACCGACAGAAAATGTGAATGCTGAAGTTAGTCAGGTTGAAGTTACGCCACAGATGATTGACGATAACGAAGCCAAAATGAAGGACAGAATAGCGCAGTGCAAAAACATTATTGAGTCATTAAAGATTGAGCTTAACGAAGAAAAAGCGAAATTGGAAAGGCAAAGCAAGAATTCTTTATGTCGTCTTGAAACACTTGAAACACCCTCGAAATCCACGGCTAGTCATTTTCAGTGTGTTTCCACATCCAATGTGTTGGTGGACGTTTCATATACCACCAACATGTACAGAGACTGTGTCGACAGCAAGCTCAACTGCGATGAAAACTTAATGAAATATGAAAAACAACTTCAAAAATATCAGAATACTCTCAATCTTGCACAAATCGAAAAGAAAAATGCTATTAGAAAACAAATGTTAGCAAAAGCTTATCGACTGAAGCTTTTAGAAGTAGAAAACCAATGCAATATTGAACTACTAAGGGTAAAGCAAAGTTTACAATGTTTGGAGCCGTTACAAATTATCGCTAGTAAGTGGAATACTAATATAGATGAAGTGTATGACATAAATAAATTGGAGCTGATACCCAGATATCCAGAACTTAGCGCTAATTCAAGTGGTGACGTCGCCGCTTATGAACTGGATATTAAAGAAACTGCAGTACGAATTGGAAACGCTACTCAAGAAGACTCTGTAGTTTCAGATTGAAAGAGAATAGATCAGCTAGATATTTTTTTTTATTTTTAGGCCGCTATCTCGATTTATGTCTACTTTCTTGTTTAAAATTAAAATAAAAACAATATAAAATATTTTTTACAATAATTGTCTTTAGAATATTTAAAATGCACAAAAACGTGTAAAGATAATAAAAAATATTTCGGTGTAACAAACAAGTTTCTTATTCCTGAACTTAACCCCCTAAAACGCGATAATGGTCAAGAATTCAAGATGGTCTAGCCTTAAAATTAGCAAGTTAGGCTGGCTGGAGATCAAATATCTCGTTCGTTTGCATAAATCAAGCAGAGTTTTGCCAGACCGGTCATGATGAGTATTACTCGGCTAGCCCACGGATCCACTGGAGAGCATGGATCCGCCACAAAAGCTCATCCTAACATAGCAAGTCACTCTGTTCAGTGTTAAGGCTGAAATGTGTATAATATTGACAATCAATAGTATCGTTAGATTTCCTTATCGTAGCTTGGCTTAGCTCTGGTAAACAGTGGTTCACTCAAGTTTTTCATACAATCCTCGGAAAAGATCTGCTACATTACTAAGCTCTGGTGGAAATAGTAGATAGTTTTATAATTTAACTTCACCACTTAGCCACGTCGTCGCGCGTCGCTCGGTGGCACATATTTGGTGGAAGGCAGCCTAACCCTTATACAAACCTAAGCACATAACTAAGTTTACTAATTATTCATGAAAAATATACAAAAAAACCAAAGTGTTTGCAAACATATAACTCATCGTTTAATAATTTGCACGCTGGCAATCAAATCAATTACCAAAAACGGGTGTGAAACTCTGATTTCAATAAATCAAAAGCCGAGGAGGACCTCCACAGTGGACCACACACATCGAGGCACGCGCTTCGAATGCTGCTGACTTTTTATTCTCGCCGCTTGGGACTCGATCGTGTTCTCTCGGCGCTGCTCGGCACCCGGTCGGCAAGCTCCCGACTGACATCACACACGTCTGCCTGCGCCCGCGCCCGTTCAGTTAGGAACTTGAACTTTATTTTAATAAGATTCCAATTTGTCAATTAGAGGGCATCGCATGAACCAAACAGGTTTGACTCCTTTACACCTTGTATCTTTATGAGTTTCATTTAAAAAGTGCTTTTGGATACCTAACTTGTTGAAGTGGATACAATGCTAAGATTCACAGTTTTTTATCCTACATGTAGGTATATAACTTTCTTTAGCTACCAAATATTGACTACTTTTAAAGTGTTTTTTACATGCATAATAATGCTAATCAGTCCATGAATGTTGAGGATTTATTGGCTTATGAGAATGACTGTTTTTTGAAAGAAAGTTCTTGGTTACTTCCTGTAAGGATTTTTACCTACTATTTGACAAATAATAACCATTTCGATTGCTAAGTAAATAACCGCATACCTGCACTAGTAAGAGATAGGCTTTCCATATCGAGCCTACTGTTAATACAAAATAGATGGTATAGGGAGGTACGCAATTTCTCCGTGAATGTCTATAAATGAATACCTATGCATTGATTTCCTATGTAATGATAAATCCTCGGAAAAAAATACCTCAGTTTCGTGAATAAAAATAAAAACGCAATTTGCAAAAGTATCTAGGTACTCGTGCAGACTCACGATGTTTTTTGAATACGATAGAATTTCTTGGTCTTTATGGTATGTATATAATCACAGGCTATCTTTTAATTGATAAGTATCATGGTGAGTTACAGTGAGCACAGACATTTGATTTATTAATTATTCATAAAATTAAAATCAAATCAAAATCAAAGCACTTATTTCAAGTAGACCAGTTACAGGCACTTTTGAACTGTCGAATAAAAGACAAAAATGAAATGTAGCTACAGTCCCAGTCACAAGGCGCGTAAACGTAGTCAAAGCGTAGTTATCTATGGAGAAAAACGGGCAAGAAACTCCATAGACACTCTTTTAAATCAGAATATTGCTACAAAACCTTGGTTACATCATTCATGTTGAGATGGTACATTATGTGAGAATAACATAATACTACCTATTCATTTATTTTTTGTAGTTTATCGATACACACGGTCAAAATAAGACACCTGAAACGTCCTGAAAACTTGATCAGTCATCTGATATACCTAATTTCGTGAAGAAAATTATAATTTTCAGTTACGTAGCGTGTACCTACCTCATTCTACAGAGCTATCAATTGGAGAGCACTGTGCTTAAATTATTGTGCGGTGATGATAAACAAAGGAAAAAAAATGAAATCAATATTGTAAAATGTGTTAAAAAATCAGACGTTGTTACGCTCCGGTAGCTACGCGCCGGGCGGCGATACGAAAGTATGCAAAGTATTTTGGCCAAGCAAGTTTTCGATTCTGCATCTCTGCAACCTTTAAACTTTGATGTTTTTTTTCAACGGAGTCTGGAATTTAAACCAATTCCATGTCTGTGGAGAGATATCTTAAGTATTTTAATCCAACTCTGACTAATTGCATGTATACAGTATTTAAATAAATAAGCAGGTTTGAAGTGGAAAAGAGGGCATTAGTCACTAGGTATCCTTTTTAATATGCAGTGCTGGGTGCGTTCGCAGGAAACCATGTTTGTTGTCGGAGTAGGGAGATATCTCACTTCATCCGCGGCGTTGGTCGACACGGCACCCGTCTGTGTGTACGAGCTCGAGAGTTTTATGGAAGAGTAAACAATTTAAAACACTACACGCCGGGCGTATTGGTCCAGCACTCTCCTCCATTAGCCTTAGCCGACACCTTGAGTCGCCGGTCCTTTGACGAAAATGATGTTTGTTCACAAGCGCAGTGACGAAGGTGCGGGCGCGACACTCGCTCACCACTTGGTACAGTTTGCTTTAGCTGCCTTACAGAGGATGCTAATCGGCTTGTCGATCTTGTTTAGTTGTGTATGTGTGGGTAAGTACATGTTTTTCGATGAAAACGTCTTCTTGGATTGATTCTGGCTGTTTCTTTTCTAAGGAATTTTGGAAGTTTTTGAAAAATGAGTTAAATAGAGTGGGAATGCAAGCTGAACATTTTCTGAACGTTTCTTCTGCTGAAACTGAAATACTGTTTTTAGTAAAACGATTATACAAAGTCTACTTATGTGAAATATAAAATACACATTAATACAAAGTATGTCTACTTACCGCATTAAATAAAAACTCCACCTATCGTGGATAGTCTTGAAAACATCTATTGACTCTGTTCTGTCACCCCAGTTTTTTTTCCTCAACACCAACGGAATTTATCTTTAGTTTTTCAAAACGGCTTAAATGCTTTTAAAACAGATATTTTTAATGCAAAAGCATAGAGCATGTTTACTTTTTAAATTCCTGTCGAACGCAAATCCGTTTGGAGTTATGAATGAGTGGTTTAAAGTTATGGCCGTTATAATAACATCCCTTGGTTATTGGGTTCGTTTATTGTATGCGAACTGTAGCTTTGTGTTGGAAGTCTCCGCTATCAGCTCTGGCGCCAGAATTAGTGTAGGTGTTAACAGTCATTACACAATTTGTACCTCTTTGTTGTGGTCACTTCCTGCCCTTCTTTACTGACCAGTGTTTTTTTATATTTTGCCTATCTTCATCAACTGTTGAGGGTGACTCAGGCCGTCAATAATTAAATTTGGAATAAAATATTGATAAAAGTTTATAATCAGTTTGTTCAATAATCTTTTCTTAATTGTTACATTCAGATTGATCCTGAAAAAAATATCTACAGGTAATTTTCAAAGTTTTATTAAATACTAGCTTCTACCCGCGACTTTGTCCGAGTGAAAAACATTCAATGGCACTCTGCAAAAGTGCAGCTTTCAATCCGTGAAAGATTTTTGAAATCAGATATTAAGTTTCAGAAATTGCCTCCTACATCCAAACTTATGATCTTTACGTCTTTATAATATAAGTTTATATACAGAAAAATACAAAATATTTACAAACTTTTTCCCACGGGTAACATGCATACCTAGCTGTTATCAGAATTGAAACAAAAGCACCTAACAAAGCCGAAAAATTAAACTCAAAAAGGTTGCACCTTGCACTAGTGATAGTTAATTGTTGCAGACTGGGAAAAAAATGACGTCATCGGCTGTCTACTGAGGTAGGTACACAAGGAAGTTAGTTATCGTCACCTATCTTATCAGTGTTCGCAGCGCAAATCTTTGTGCACAAGGTGCGAGCACGTTGCGTTCGCACCCTTTTTGTTCAAAGTTTCTCATGGGTCTTTTCTGGGTAAAATCGATAAGGATGTGTGAAGGTCTGTCGTCATTTCTATTTAAAAGTTGGCTCATTTTTGTAAAACAAGCAAAACATTAGGCACTTTCTAAACAGAAAAATATTTCCTTCACGCGTCTCGTAGGCGCACATGTAAAATAATAAAAATACTTAAATGAATAAAAGGACTCACTTATCAAAGAATGTTTTAGTTATCAAGGATTAGTTATCAAGCTTAATGCTCAGTAAAAATATTTTCCTTGTTGTGTAAGCGATAAAGCAAAACAAGCGGGGCGTCAACGAAACGAATCTTGAGCTTTACGTATGACTTACGGGCTGATTATGCAGATTATGCATTTTATTACGCAAATGTAGTGTTGTTGCCTACAAATTGTCCCAAATAGGAACTTTGTCATTTGCATTTACATAAACAAAAACTTCCTTTTCTGCTCTTCTTCATTTCGGCTTCTTCGTAGGGGCTTCGCTTGTTTTCGCTTAAAATAATGGGCACCTTTGAAATAGGGGCATATAGGTACTTTGAAATAAGTCAGATAGGCATTCGCTTCATGTAAAATACTCATATTCAGCTGCATGCGATGAGACTGGAAGCTGACCCCAACATAGTTGGGAGGAGTTGGTTGGGAATAATGATGAGGTACTTTGAAATTCTATTTCCACTAGCTTCATATACTTATGGAAATCAGAACATTTTTTAATATAACACGACAAGGAGATTTAACTTAACGTAACTTTGTTAATGTTTGCGGTCAGAATTTAGTTGACTACACTTCAAAGCTCAATTCCCGTTTTGTGTAGCAACCTTCAAAAAAAGAACGCGAAAGTTTCTAACTTGGGCCGATCGAAGATAGACTATGAAGCGACTATTTTATTTACTTACAAATGTAATGCCGGGTACACATTGATGAAACGTAACATGAAATGTAACACAAATGAGCCTTCCAGACTTATGCAATGTAACACAACATCTTCCCGAATTTGTTTCAACGTGTATACCATTTCATGTTACGTTTCACAAATCTGTACCTAATAAAAAGTACTTGTTAGTAAGGTATTCGGATATGTCCCGATTAAGTGCTTTTCATGAAAGAGTCAATGTAATGGCGGAATGAGAAAAGAAACACACAACAACATAGAATAACATCACGCCTATTTCGTCGAAGGAATAAGCAGATGTATTCGTATACTTCAGCATTAATTTATGAGTTAATTCTTATCAAAAATCTTCCCTGTGATTATTCATTCCACGTGTCTGTACTATTACACCTCTCAGCTCTGACTCAACGCTATTACATAGCCGTGCGGTGACAAACAATTAATCTTTGATCAATGGGGTTGAGCTAATATGAGACTACGACACTGATATCCCATTGAGTTAATGAGACTGCAATAAAGAGATGTGCGTAATCCTTTGTTAGCATCGCCTTACTGATTATGTTTCAGTTAAAATTAGACCTGTCTGTTTAACTTTAGATATTTGATACTGTGGCAATTTTTAGAAGAGTTTTTTAAATTACATAACATCACGCCTATAATCACCGAAGGGTTAGGCAGAGGTGTACCTAATAGTGTACCCACATTTCGCCAGTTATGTTTTAAGTCCAATGTAATTTGCCAGGCTATTGCCATCAACGGGGCACAAATCCAGACTCCGTGGCTGCGACTGAGAAATTAATTCTTGTAATACTCATTGTTAATGGCCGGGTTTCGATCAGACATTCCGACAATCGCCTAATCATTTAGCAGCTCATTATACAAGGTAACATCTTCAACAATATACATGTTAGGTAATCTAGGGGGTTTATCCGAGTACGACACCTTCATGGGATTTCCTGTAAAAGTAGGCCACACAGGTAAATCATAGCGATAATTAATTATGTTTTTTGACATATTTTATTAACCACAACGTTCATATATACCTCAAAATACACATGGCGTTTCTAAACACTTACTCATTTCTAACTCATTGAGTAATTGTTACTAAATGGAAAACCCATACCTACTTACACATAACACCATGTATATTATCGTCTTCTTATTCATATTTAGTTATATATATATACGAATTACGGCAAGGAGGACAAATAGAGCAAGTTATAGGACACACAAGTCATAGGTTGGTGATACACTTGACATTTAAGGTACGTACTTGATGATGAATGACAGAATGACCATGTGAAATCTCGTGATCCGCGGTTTCCTTCACGTTTCCAGTAAGATCATCGTGTCTTATGACTTTGGTTCCGATGCGGACACAAAGGATCATTAGCTGATCAATAATCCTTTGTCTATAATGTGCTAAGTGGTTTGTGAGACCGCATAGGCTATTCAAATACAAATCAACTCTGGTCTGTTCTTGATCGCATTTTGACCTGAGAATACAATCTAGGTTGCTTGAGTTGGTTCAGCTTACTGTATGATGCATTGCTTATTCAAAGTGACATCTGTTTCAACGTGTGCTGTAATTAAATTAATTTATTATTCCAAATTGCGAAGACCTTTGAACTAAGGAGGCACTTTAAGACTAAACGCCTAAGGACGTGGTACAAATTATATTGTGGTTTCTGAAATACAACTTTTTTTGGCAAAAGGTTCCCAATCCGCTTGGTGCTTGGTCCTGAAATTAAGATTCCTGCATGCCTATTTACCTGAAAAAAAAAAAATTACATACATGTAAGACATGTAAATCTTATGGATTGAGAAATTGAAAAGAGAACACTTATCTCTTTTGTAATTTTCAAATGATCAGACGTCAAGTTATTCTCTAACTTGTTGGATCTATGGACACCTGTATAAGTGCCCTTTATGTGTCATGTTTTAATTGATACTTTAGTAATTTTTCAGCAGCAGTGCAAATTATTGCGAATATTCCGTGCATCCTGTTATTTATTTTGTGCATACCTTCAGTTTTAACATTTTTTTCGTACAACTCCTCCAATAGCAATAAATTAACGGGTAGTTGCAAAAAACTTGATGACATCAATACTTGTTATGCAAGTGGGGTAGGTAAGTGACAATAGGTAGGAAGTACATAACAATCAGTTTTCCCGACGCGGACGAAGCGAAAGCGAAATGTGAATGCAAGCGCTGCGGGTAGCGGCATGGTGCGGTGCGCGGCGCTCGGTGGTGGTGGCGGCTGGGCGGTGAGCAAGGGATGCAGGCCGGGCTCGGTGGTGCACGGCGATCGGATCGGGCTGCGGCTGCCGGCTCTCAGTGTCGCTCAGATCGCGGCGCGCGTTGGTCGTGCGTCGAGCGCGTGTGGAGTGATGTCTGCGAGATGAGGCTGTCGCTGGTGCTACTGTGGCTGGGCGCGGCGGCGGCATGCGGCCCGAGCCGCGGCTACACCCGCCGTCAGGGTGCGCGCCGCATCACACCCCTGGTCTTCGGCCAGCACGACCCTAACATTAGTGAGAACAAGAACACAGCCAGTGGACCCCCTGAGGGTCGCATCACCAGAGACGACGACAGGTTCAAAGACTTAGTGCCGAATTATAATCCGGACATCGACTTTAGGGATGACGAGGGAACCGGTGCTGATCGCCTCATGACACAGGTGAGTTTTCATAATTTCCCATGAATTTTCCTCTTGGTCTGAATTGTCATGTAACTTCAGAGCCGACGGTATAGTGCAGCTATTTAGGAACTTCAGTTTCGAATGTTTAATGGGCAGTGCAATAGTATACGGGCCGTTATAATGGTTGGAAGTTGTCTTGCAAAACAATGGATTTCATGAAGTGTCCGCTGTTTTGAAAACAGCTCCTTAGTGCGCGGGCAGGGACAATCGGCGATGTAAACATTACGCGCGTGGAACAATGGGAACAAATTGCGGGCGTTACGGTAGCTTCGGAGCGAGTGTTCCGATTGTAGCACTGCAATTACGCAGGCTTTGTCAACAAATATTTTGACTCTGTGACTAATGGATGAATGATGAATTCTTTACAATTTTGATGCCAGTTTTGGTGAATATATGGCCGCCATAAAATTTGGTGTCGAAGGCATTCAGTATCATGCGTTGTCATTCAAGATGCTTTGTATAAATATACAGACAACTTACGGGAAACTTATTGTTGAGGGTTGCTACATTGTACTGTATTTTGGTTCGCTTCAGCATTACGTATTAGCACAAAGATGAATAGTTTTTTTTTATTTTACACGCATCAATAATTAATTAAACACACCCTGAATTGTTTGAAACTATCTAATTTTGTAGGAAGATTCGATCTTGTTTTGAATATTTAAGATTACAGGAGAACAGGTGATGCGCATTTTTTAACTATGTGTTTATTGTACGGGTTCTACTTTTATACCGCACAAAAATATTTATGTATAAAACTATTTACCCACGTTAAGAGTTCAAACTGTTTACAAATTGAATGTTTATAAAACGCGCTACGCCTTGCAATCGCGTCGATAGAATTATTTGATAATAGTATTTTTAATGACGCATTATTATCAATTTGGGCACTGTTGATAAACTTTGCACATGGCGCAGTGGCAGGATAACTAAACTATCTTTTGGTAAATTATATTCAGATCAGACCTTACTACTATTAAACATGTTAAATTAAGTAAAAAAAGTAAAAAATATCTGAACATTTCGTTGTAAAACTATTTTCAGGCTACATTTGTACAAAACATAATAATCAGATGTCTTAAATTAAAAATAATTTCTTTATTCTGTTTCATACGTAAGTAAGAGGCAATATAATTACAATTTCTGATTACATTTTCAGTCGATTCGTGCTATGTGATGTGCTAGTGAATCGTGAGGCGTGTCTATTCCAGCTGAGCCCACATGTAGCTATAAAAATCGGCTTAAAAGATTGCAGTTGTATATACTACATGTACAGCTAGTATAGGAGCTTGAACGTTTGTCGCCTACGATCAACATACTAACCCATTTCTATCAGTTGACTCATTACAGAAAGATAAGCCATTTTCTTGGCCTTTCTTCAGTTATCTTTGCAATCACGCATGTAATATTTTATTTAATGCTTCTCTTTGGAGCCTAAAAACTTCTTTGGCTATTCTGATGTGTTTTCTAACAGAACACTTTAATAGTGGGTCAAGTTTACAGTTGTTAACCTAAGTTTCAGTAGTTTCCCGCTTAAAGCCGGTGGTCGGGTGAAACAAACTATCGATAAATGCGGAACTATGTTGTTACTTAATCTTGAAACCACGCTTGGCATTGCTGGGTTAATAGTTGACAAATTGCACTATGTTTTAGGATGTAGGCAGATTGCCAACTACTTTTAGTTAACTTTACAACTTGCAAGCCGTAATAAACAATTAATTAACGATTTTAATCTGACGATTTTCTGTCTTCCTTTTCAGCTGAAAAATGTTAACTTGCACGGTCGTGTTTTTCAAAACTGATTATAAAATAGTGGTACATCGATTCGTGCTAAATACTTATAAATAGAGAGGTACCTACGGTGTATAATATTTACGGACTCGTTATAATAGTTTACATGAGTAATTGACAATCGCGGTTAGCAAATAAGTACATCGTGCGTATCGTCAAAGAAACCGCGCGGATTCCTGCCAAGCATCGCTGTGCTGGTTAGCGTACCTATGTGCCTAGGTTTGCGTGGGTCTATAATGGCTATATCACTGCATATATAAAAGATAAAGAAGGTGCTGATCTGTTCGTCTCCAAGCAATCTCGTGAAGCACTAAATCGATAGGATCCGTGAATGAATCGCCGTTACGTTTACAGTAAAGTAGGTATCTAAGTTGGTTCACCCGAATGCGTTTGTCTTGAATTTCCCACGGTAAGCATTGGTTCGGATAATTTGTACTTATATATTTTTTTGTAAAGGAGATTGAATGAATTGGACATCGCTATCTACAATCTTAACGTAAGGAATCACATTAAGGCTGAGCTTAGTAGAAACAGGTTTAGTTTCAAAGGAGAGACTTGGTACCTAGGCTAGACAAAACTATTGAAGATTCGCATGAGCCAGGGAATCTATAGCTGAACATCTGAACATTCTTTTGATTCTCAACAAGAAATTGATGAAGTAAAATATTGCCCACCTAATCACTCTTACGAAAACTGTGCTTTCTTTAAAAATATCGTTAATGTATAGCTGAATTAAAATAAGATTAAGTACCAACACTACCTAGTCAAGCTGACGAAACACTTTGACAAATGTTAGTCTTATGATTCATTCTGATTCACTAAGGAAACTGCTGCCGTTCATCTGAAAACGTTTATGAATGAGGATTGTTACTTTAGTTATTATTATTTCAGGATTAAAGTTGCTCAATCCGTGTTTAATTTCTAAAGACATATATTAATAAATAATGTGTGTAAAAAGACCCTTAACGAAGCCGAAAGGCACTAGTTCTCCCCATCATAGCTATTTTTTTGTTCTGGGCCACACGCGGGAACCATAGATATTTCCAGTATATTATTGTTCAAAATGTAAGAAATAGCATAAAACACTTAAAATTAAAATAATTATTTCACTTGAGCCAAATTCGGAAAAAAAAAACAGTATTGATACGAGTATAACTAGGTAATTTATTGAGACTTGAGTGGCTTCAACTAAAATTCTTAAATAAACTGGGTGAGTTCTTAGTAACACAGGCAAATCTTAAAGGGGTATTCCTCAAAGCACAACTATTTTTAAGCGCAACCAACTAAGCGCAACTAAATTATTCCTCAAAGCGGAACCATGATTGAAAAAAAAATTATGAATCCATCATACCCTTCTCTATTTTTCATTATGATTGCGCTTTGAGGAATAAACAAATAATATTTTGAATTTTAATTTGTGAGCGCAACTGATGGTTGCGCTTCGAGGAATAATTTAGTTGACCTTAGTTGGTTGCGCTTAAAAATAGTTGCGCTTTGAGGAATACCCCATGTTAAAAGTAAGACTCCTTTTATGAAAATAACTCACTATTTAATTAATTCTAATGTTCTTCTCCATACTATGGAGTTAGATTGTTATTCATGCGTCAATTGCAAAACTGTATAAGTACATAATACCTAGAACTTGTTATAAATCATATTTACACCTATCGTTTGTCTATCCATAAAGTATGACAACAAGTTTATTCTGTATTTAGTAGGAAAATCGGCCAGTTGCTGGAAAACTCATATTTCAGCCTTCAGCAAAGCTGATGGACATTGGACAAGTATGTGTTTGGCCTCGCTCTAATGGCTTGTCAAACATGTGCGCGTGTTGACAAACAAATTCACCATCCAAGCTATACAGTTACTGGTACAATGTGGGTCAGATGTGATATTCTATACTAAAAGGTCACTTCGTAATTGATGCTTTCGTACTTCATGTAAACAGTTTGCAAGTAAGTACCGAGATGTAGATAAGATATAATATAGAAAGATCAACTGAACCGTACAGAAATATTCTTGGTCGCGGTAAAATATTACATTTGCATTTTATATGTTTGCACATGTTGTGTTGCTACTGGCACATTTTATCTGACGTTATTTATCTCAGAAAGTGGAGTGCTAGTAAGAAGTAGAAGTAATATTAGTAACACACAGAATACATTTTTGTAACTCTATAAAATTACACTACAACGAAATTTGCTACGCGCCGCGCCGTAGCATTTTAGTTGAACAATCGGAATAAAAACTTGTGTATGATTTCAAGAAAAGTTTCATTTTTTGTGTTAAGTAATTTAAATGATCTAGTCTCTTCTACTCCTACACTTAATTGATCGAAAATACTACTATTTCGACTATTTTGTATTTTGCTACGAAAAGGAAGAATAATAGAAAACGGTACCGAAATGGTTCTATCGTGTTGTTAGTTTAATCGATTTACACTTATTGTAAAACCTGTAAAATAAGCGTAAAGACTGAAAATTTTTTGTTAAATTATTATCATTTTAATTCACACAGTAAAATACCTGTCAGTTTCCTCAGTGAATTCCGACTGTAAGAAGGTTGTACCTACAAAAAAGTAGTATCGCTACCTACAACTATAAAATAGATATCTGTTGACGTAAGTTAATAATATCAACTTAGGTATAATTAACTTACGAAGGTAATAGGAAGAAATATACAACTACAAGGAAATGGGATCACACAATGTATCATAATTTCTAACATTATGAAACTCATTCCGTAAGTATTTGACATACTATTGTGGTCAGAAAGTGACACGTGTAATTACACGTCATACGCAGTTCTGTCACCAACAAGAATACCAATTCTGGTGGTATGACGTGGGAAAAACTGTAGTTAAAGCAGTCCCGTAAGTAGTATGACATGTTTATCGGATATGCTATTTCTGAGCTCAATAGTTTGATGCACTGTCAATCCTCTGTAATTGGGACGTAGTTGCAATGATTTACCGCTTTAGACAAGCTGTTTACAATCAATACGCAAACACAAACTCAATACGGGTTAACGTCATCACACATAGTTCATAAGTCAACCTAAATCCTGAAATAGTGTTGAGGTGTTCAAGGATACTATTGTTTGAGCGAGTATTTGTAAATAATGAGTCAAGACCGCGAGTTGATTGCACAGCAAATATTTTAATGGACGTAGGTATCTTTAGGCGGAATCCAGTTATATGCAGATAATAATCGGTTGAAGGAATGTACGGGCGATGAGGCGCGAGTGTGTGCGTGGAAGAAAGGCCGGCGCGAATCCGGCGTCGCTCATGTTATGTGCGCCGCGGGCAGCACATAGTCGGAGCCAAGCTGAGCAGCCTTGCATTCGTAAAAATCTCCAAACCGGTTCGATGCGCCTCCATTACTTTCTTTCTGCCTCCACCGAGCCTCCCATTTAACTCGGGCCCACTTTTTATCAGGAATCGGTATCTCCGTCTAATAGTATTATTTATTTCTCATAAATAAGAGGGAATATAAGTAAAGTTAATGCGCACGGGAAGCGGTACATTACATGCCAGATGCTTCACAGATAAATGCGTTATGCTCTTTCCGTCGGTTGTTGTGTTGCGTAACGTGCGCGGTGACAGCTCGAGATTTATGCTACAGCTTCCATAAGCTTGTAATCTTTATTTACAAACAATTGCCCAGATTTACATCATCGCCGCAGTGAAATATTAAATGGTACACAAGTGCACACTTTATGAATTTTGCGCAAGTATACAAGTACATATTGCATTACCTAATACACATATTAAATGGTGATGCTAAGCCTCTCTGAGTGACTATATAGTCGTCAACTATTCCACAATTTATTTCAAACTCAAAGCCATAATGACAGTCTACCATGTGAAAAGGAATATGAGTCTGTATTCCAGCATAAAATGGTTTAGCAATTGGCTGGTTGGCTAGCCAGCTAACCGCAGAATAGGCGCAGAACCACACCGCTTGCTCTCCTCCAATTCCAATCGGAATTACTTACCATTTTATGTAAGTTTTTATTTAATATTTTATATCCCTGGACGCGAATAAGCCGAAGGAGTAAGAAGGGGTGCGGCGGAGGCGCGGGGGTTGAGGGACATAAATATCTCGGTGATTTATGGGCAAGGCGGTCGCGGGATAGGTCAGCATTATTCAATTTCGTATTTGAGGCTCGAGTTACAATGAGCTTTTACTGCGGTGCGCGCGCGCAGATAGCGTAGCAATCCCACCCGCCACACTCTACGCTTTTGTTATCTACTTTTTAAACCCTATTGTAATCCGGAGATTAGCCTCGTGTTTGACATTCTCTTAAATAACGAAAACATTAATTAACACGGCATTTCTATATTTGTAGAACTGTTAGGAATTAACCTTAATTCTAAAAGCATGTTCTCAAGTCGAGCGGTAATTAAGTAGGTATGTCAATAGTTGGGTAAATCAAATAAACGTTTTATATGATGGCACCGTTTTAAACTTACTTAATTATCGATTGTTAATATTGATTTAATTTCATTGCCTGATACGCTAAAGTGGTTTAATTTGTTAGCGGCAAAGACACCGCCGTCCAAATTAGATACTTTTCGGCTTATTAGCGCAGGATAAAAAACGGAACGAGGCCCGATCGCTTTGTGAATAATTGACCATAATCAAATTAATCCTAAAATTCTACGGTGGGTTTACAACGTTGTAAAATGTTATAAAGACCTCCTAACAGCCGTATTATAACAACGCGTTTTTATCAACGGGCGCTCCCACTGTCTACACTCGAATGTATAGAACGTGAGTTTACAACTATTAAAAAGTTATAACTTTTCATACATGAAAACTTATTTTACGATAGGATTATTCTGATGTTTCTACACTGAGTGATTTTTAGATAGTAAACACATTTTCGGATTGGTTCTTGTTTGAAATCCCATCTGGCAGGTTATTAAAATCAATGAAATAAACATTTCTGATGTTAGTAAAGTTTTTCAGTCTCAGACTCAACGCGTCGTTGTGAAATTCGGATACACGCTCACCGCGAAATTGCTTTTTTATGTGCGATGTACTCGGAGTGATATGTGTGTATTGAATTAATTAAAATGAGGATGCACAATTTGATAATTTTCACACATCCTTCCTTATATTCTAAATAGAAGATGTATGACTCAGTGGAAGTCAGTAGGTGACCGAATCAAACAGCATATTTTCAGCTGCACTCTCAAACAATACTGTGATTAATCCGAAAAACAAAACAAGCAAAATATATATCTATATATTAATTTATGTACTATTGTTTGCATAACTTGCGTGGAATCAGCAGCTTGAAGCTCCGTTGCAGTTACCCAGACACCTAAAGTACCTTTCATACCGGACCATCGGCTGTTCCTGATAATTAATTTCTTCAACGCCTGCTTGAAATTGGATACCCACAATTAATTGTTAACGCAGAATATCCTCAGCCTCTCCTTATTTACTGAGTATAATCTTTCTTGTATGTTGTAACAACCACGTGGAGGTGGCTTTATTTTTAGCTTCTATTGTTTACGAGTCCTTGTTTGATTTAAAATGATCTTGAAATGTGGACACTCTACTTTGTAAAAATATTTTAAATGAGCAACTATGTGTTCGTTCCCTTCCTCCGGAAGATAAAGTGAATTAAAATTGTTCATATCATATAGAAGCCCTTTAACGTTCGCAAGTTGTCGGCGGACACTTGTTCAAACACACGCCAAACTGTTCAAGTGATAGGTCTTTGAACCTCACCCGTGTTTGCGGTTTGTTTTATATAGTTGCTTCTTAAGGTGGCGATAAATTAACGATTTGCATTTCTCTTACAAACGTAAACAGTCGTGATGTATGTAAACACAAGTGTGCTAATACCTTAACATAAATCAGACATTTAGTGAGCGCTGCACAATGTATGAGTAGTTGTAGCTTGTTCTGTCTGAACACTTGTTGGATAAACAAACCTTGGTGAAATGTAGTCGGGTACTCGGAAAAACTTATGATAGCCGTGCATGAATTATTGTAGATTCAGTCATAATCTTGTGAGTGACTCGCTTTACAGATTAACTAACAAGGAAAACGTACAAATGACAATAGATAATGCTTTGTGTCATGTTTGTGTCCTATCATTTGATACAATACCTTATTATGTAAGGCAACTTACGTGTACTGAACAGTTGAATGCGGTAATAGAAACATTTAGTAGTTTGTGCAGTAATAGAAATTATTTATTGCTTAGGAGATGGAGAATCTCGCCGAGTGTTAATTTATTCCGTTAACTAGCCGCCTGCGAGACTCGCTGGTTAAACATAAACGCACAGGATTACTATTGGAACATATAATTACACAATCTTTGGACTCAATACCTATTATACAGAATAAAAATGAAAACCATGCAACAATGCACAATTTTATTTGATTTGCGATTGTTTGACAGATTTTTACTTTGAGTTTCTAATATGGCATCCGCTTTTCTTAATTCGTTAAATTGTCCTATTACTATCTTTCGGATTTATCGGTAAGCCGAAATTCAATTACTTAACCAAATTACGACACTAAAGTCAAACAAAAAAAACATTTGATATCTTCTATGGGACCCATGGATTTGTAGAATGCTTTGTTGACTATCCTTTATATTATTTTTTTCATATGATCTCAAGCTCAACTAAAAGAAAAGAACACCGAGTGGGTCGTCGCAAAAAGCGGTCCCCTGTGTTTGCGTGAGTGTCGTGTGTCTCCGACGTTCGTTTGTTTTAATTACTGCTGCAAATATTTGTCAGCTAGCTGTTTGTGGTTATCTTAGCGTTATCTGTCAAACCTCAGTCAATGCTAAGAGGCACGGGCTACGCCACTACACACATAATACGACGGCCTGTTTTATGATTGTTCCGCTTTCCTTCTATTTAACAGCCTACACATCGTTCCTACTTATTTAATAATAATAGAGTATCTTTAGTACCTAAATCATGTAAGATTCGTTTGCAATATATGAGGTGTGGTTGCGATATTGAATCAAACATATTTTATTTCGGAATTTGTGTCGGCTACAGATTAAGGAAATATAAATAATGGTATTTCACTTTTGACCTCTTTCCGAGCTGATTTTAATATGATACTTTATTATGTTTATTCACTTAAGTATTAGTTATGGATGAATGAATAAGATTTAGAAAATGTGCCAAGTTTTCCCAGCAAACACATTTTCCTCGGTTTCAATAATTCTTATTTAGCATGTGTTGTGTATACTTAACATATTATAATTAAGTAGTAAAACCAATAATAAACTTTCATGTTCTTCATGATTCAGAGTTACTCCATGGCCTATGTATCTACATATATCTTAACAAATAAGAGGATTGATAAAGGCCTAAAGACTATAATATTCAACCTAGTTTTAAACACAATATAATAAACATGAACTCCCGTATAGAGGTCGTGAAAATATACAAAAAGTACGCACCTCGATTTCATATGAAGTATTTTAGAAGCTTACCATGGACTAAAAAACTGTTTTTACAAGTAACCGGTTCCGTGTCCATAACTATTACGTGTGATGAAACATTAGCCGCCACAATTTATGGGATGATTACTTTGGCATCATCAGCAAAGAGTTTTGATACATCTCGCCCGATCGTAAATCCAAGGGATTTTCTATAAGAAATGTGGAGAAATGGGCCATTGTTAAAAATAGACGTAAGAAGGATAAATCCCAGCGTAAATTCGATTGAACTACATGAAAGATTTTACCCACATTTGACCCTATTTACGAGCCTGAGAACAGCCTGAAAACAGTGAAAACACTATATGTACAGACGCTAATACATCAAGATACTGCAATCTGTCAAATATCTTTAATAGATTTTCAACGTTATTGCTAAAGCTTTAGGTTCAAGGTTGATTAGGAAAATTAGACAGTTTCGGGTAGCTTGATGTGCATGCGTCTGTATATATTATATACTAGTTTATGACCACGGCTTCGCCCGCGTGGAGTTCGATAATTTTCCCACGGGATCATACTACTGGGATAAAAAGTATCCTATGTGTTAATCCAGGTTATAAACTATCTCCGAAATCCGTTTAGCAGTTTTTGCGTGAAAGAGTAACTAACATCCATCCATCCAAACTTTCGCATTTATAATAGTAGTAAGATAAGTAGGCATTGCGTCATCAATTAATCGATTACCTACTTTATTAGTCAATTCATAGTTTCGGTTAATTAGGTTACGTTATTTTTTCGCTAAGCACTCTTAATGAAGTAAATAGGCATCATACATTCATAGGTACCTATTGCTTCTGTAGGTACCCATTCCTTTCCTATAACGTGTGACTTCAGCGAGCAGGCGCCAACATCAATGAAAAGTCCAAATTGTATTGTTGGAGTGTGTTTATGTAAGATTGTTCGCGTAACATCGAAATGGTAGAGCTTTAAAGTGCAATCCGTTTTGCGCTTATCGATGGATTTCGTTGATTTATTGCGATCCCTTCCTTGGTTTTATTTGACGTTATGATATATTGCCTATGAAATGTTAGTGCTGAGGTGATTCAACCGTACGAACTATCACTTACGAAGTTATGAATTAACCATGACTACTTGCCAGTTCCTGACACTGAACCGTAAATTGATATTCCTTTTTTTTCCTCTTCTATAGTGCCTCCTTCTATAAGGTATTCACTATTCGGGGAAATAGTTGCAATGCCCCTTACATCCATTGATAATTTTATTGAAAGCTTAAGTTACTTCATTTACTCCTACACCTACCCATGCTGTTATGCCCCAAGCCATCACTCCATCATCATTTGCTGAATCGAAAATGCAATTACTGATACTCCAAGTCAATAATGATAGACAACGATTAATGTACTTAAATTTCGAGTAAAAGCGGTCCGTAAAGGCTTAAGTGGCCGTAAAAATCAGGCAGGGCCAGAACTCAGCGTGTCGATCGGCACTTAAATCTTACACCCAATAAAAGTGCACGTTGGACTGGCACAGGCCCGTAATTGGTCCTGCTGTACGATTACGCTCACAAGCGCGAGCGATCAGCCCCGAGAGCTCGGACAATACATTTACGACTCTCATTGGTCTCATTTAATGACGTGTGACAAGTACATGTAAAGAACAATGAGCATGTAATTGAGATTTATACAATGTACAAAAATTTTCGCAATGTATCGACGCTTGGTGGATGTGAGTTCATGTGAGCGATGTTGGTTTGGTTCTCTATCACTTTTTGCGGAATTCAATTTTCCAAGTTAACGTGAGGTTCAATACAGGATATTGAACTTTGAAATACTCGCGTTTATGAAACGCGTTTATGAAACGCGAGTATATAAAAGTTAACAATGATAGTCCCAAGTCTGTTAACAATGTAAGTGATCAAAATCATCACTTCTCATTACTCATCCTTCGTAGTACGACATCAAACGTCTTATTTTTATGCATAAGCAACTATTTCTGGTTTATAGTTGAAACCGAATGTCTAACAACTTAAAACGGCATTAACAGTTGATTGCGGCGATGAAAAGCTTCGGTCGTTGAGAGCTAGATCGCGACGCGCGCGCATAACTACGAGCCGAGGCCAGAGGCGCCGCGGGACGCCCCCCGAGCCTCAAGCCGCCATCACTTTTATTTATATTTATTTACCTTCCCTTCATTCAACGAGGGCCGCCCTTTCGGCCCTTTTTGTCGCGTCGTAATACGCCCGATACAAATATTGTGAAAGAGCCTGCGGTTTGGGTGAATTTATTGTGCTACGATTTGATGTAGCACCGATGACGCCCGCATTCTGGAAAGGCCGGCTTTTAAATATACATCGGTTTGGTTAATGACAAAAAGGATGACTTTTTGTGTCTTTGACTGCATTGAGAGAAAAACCGAATGGTGCAGTTGAAGATTTGCGATACGCGTTAGGGTCCATGTGTAGGGTACCTTAGTGCGGTTGCATTGAACTTTCAGTTTAAGAGACCAGTGTTCCGTGCTGCTACAAGTGGTAGTCCAATTTGGTTAAAGAAAGCATATTTCATAAGATTGTTTTACCGAAGCCTTTCAAATGATATCTGTTACTTCCACAAGATAAATTCCGTAGCGTCTCTCGTAGCGTAGCGCAGAGCGCTGAAAAACAATTCATAGCATTGCACCTCTCATAAATTACAGCAACATATAACCTCAACTTCTTACTAATATCGATGACCATAAATTATTCAAATATTACTAGAAAACAATGCAAAGATAAATCACTACAAATTGTTTAAAGTAAAGATCAAATCTTCACTCCATCTGTGACGCGGCGGCGACGTTCACGTGCATCAGTTATCTATCATGATAAATGGCGTATTTATTTATCCGACGAGCCTAAATAGCTATGGTAATATTGGCCCTACAATAGCACAAAAGGTAACAAAACACAAAAGTTGAAAAAGGTAAACCGCACTATTTACAAAGTGGCTAGCGAGGACCACACAGCCACAATCGAGCCGCGCGTGCGACTCAGCCGCTTCACAATAAAAAAAATCGTTCCCAGCATAGATCTTTTTCGGTTATACATCTCGCATTTTGGTGGTGTGATTTGTGACGTTCGGAAATGTTAATGGCACGTCCTGTTGATTTCCTTTTGCGGTCTTATTATTTTTAGAGTATTAACTCCAGCAGCAGATTGAAAATCTGAAATGTTTCTTGAAATCGCGGAGTAGGTTGAGTGTATTTAGTTTAGAGTGTAATGGGAAGTGGTACTGGTTATGCGGAATATCTTAGGAACGCAAATCGTTTGGCTGCGCGCGCCGGCCGTTGTTTACGCGATCACGGCGCGCCGGCGCATCGCTGACGGACGATGAACAGAAGTTGCCAGTCTTTGACACCGTAGCCGCACCCGGCCTCCAACTCGCTCTGAGTTTTAGACAAACTATTTTAACTAGTTATTTTTTAATAGTCATAAGTATTGTTATCTTATTTATTTCAGATTCGGTCATATACTTAGCTAGATTATCGTGTGTTATATGTCGCTCTTTTCACAATTATTTTGAGTAAGTGTTTTCAGGATGTTTTCATCAGTTCAGTGTTTTGTTTTCCCTGGAGGTCAATGCATTCGCAAAAGCTCATTCTCACATTCTTCTTCGAAAACGCAGATCAGATGTAAACAGATTTCAGTGAGAAGCAAGATAACATCTGCTGAAATATATTCTGGTTCCGACCTAGTGAAATAACTAACCCGTTGCCTTCAGATGCATCTTTGGAAATGATTAGCAGAAATGTTTTCAGTTAACGATGTTGAAAGTTTTTTAATTACAAGCGGAGGAACTGCGCCTCTTGCAAGCTCTTCATCCTCTGACAATGAACCTTGGAAGTGTCAGTACTCTTGCGCATAGCCTCGCACATTAGGTATATTCGTGCGGCTCATTACACACGTGTTTCAGTAGGTACACGTTATTAGCTGCGTTTACACATGCACACATGCGCTACTTTAGGGTACATCTAATTGAACGTAGGCGCGGCGGCGGCGGGCGGCCTAACCTAATTTACATTAATGCAAACGAGGAGCATTGTTCAGGTGTGAAACGCCAGTGTCAACACAAGGCCTCTACTCAAATAGTTTATTAGCTCCACCCAGCCGTGTTCTGGCGGACAGACCTTTGTGATACTGACAGCCCCCTAAAGACACGCATACTTAACGCTTAAATATGACTATTCAAGACGTCGCAGCCATATCTAATATACATATACTGACATATCTAAATAACATCCGTACATACACACAAAAATGTTAAATATTTAACGTGAGAATGTATTAGATTCCTAGCACTGATATTACACTTCAGGTATCAGCTTTCACTTCTGTTTAACATCGAATTTAGATTCAATGAAAAGGCAAATATACAACTGTCGAAATGGTTTAACACATCATTAATGTGAAATTTATTAAGAAGGTGTAATGAAGCATTTGCACATTTTTTAATTTTGTTCTGCCTAACAACTATACTTTGACAATTCCACAAAGTGCACTAACGATTTTACGACCGCTTTACATCTGCTTTATAGGACCGTTTAAGAGACGATTTAACGCCTATAAATGTTTTTGATTGTATGCGACAAATTGTGATGGTCAGGGTGTGTCGAGGTCGTTGACTGAGGTCCGTTGCGGTCAGCTGAAACACAAGAAGATCGCAGCGGGCACCAGTTTGTGTGACAAGCCGACGACAACGCGGCGGTCAGCACGCGCGGTGCACTCAACCGCGCTGTGGTCGGCACCAACCGTCCCACTGTCTCCGCGTCTAGCTGTTTACTTTGTTTTTGGCACACATTTCACTTTTCCAGAGTTTTTCTTACTACTTACCAAAAACACAAAAAGCTCATAACTTATATTCAAAACCCTTTTACTGTTCAATCAACCCGAAAATGTTTACTTTGAAAATATATTTTTAACAATGCACTTTAATCAGATGGCAACTTCTTGCATAAAATGACGTCAGTTAAGAGACAATGGTCGATCATAAATTATAGTGACAATCTGCCACATCGGGAATTAATCTCGCCATGTCGAGTGTCATGTATATCGCAGTGGTCCGTCCGTAATAACATATAAAAAATTACCGATTGAGACCTCGTCGGAAGGTAAAGTGCATTCTTGTGTTAGTTTCTTGAAGTCAATTCGCGAGAATGTGCGAATGTGAGTGAGCGTGCCAGTTGTTATTGTAACTCTCGGAGCAGTAACATCCCGCTCGTGAATCATGCTTTTGTCTCAGCGAGAAATTATCATAGTAAATTATGTATTTGCTATTGTATATCATATCAAATGTCTCGCAAAAAATAGATAACGACTTTCACTATCGATAGTGCGGTTCGACGTAACGATTATTTAAATGTGAAATAGATATGGAAATGAGGTAGTATTCAGAATGTTATTGAGTCATGTCAAAGTTGTATTACCGTTAGAACGTAGGCGTGTGAAGCTCTGATTGTAAATAAAAGAAATGCAACAAGTGATTTATCACTATGTCGAAACAAATGAAAGCTAGCATAGTCATTTTCTATGGGATAAGGAAAACCCTACGCTGAAATCGATCGAGGGCACGGCTTCACTGGAATTCAAATTGTTTACTCTATCGTACCGTAATTTATATTCGCACATATGGTAAGTTTGTATAAGCTTACCGAAGCTTTTATCAAGATCCTATATTGGTAACGGGAATTATGAGTAATTTGTTTATTTTTTAGCCATAATTAATATACAAATGGATAATTTTAGAACAGTTAACAGAATAATACGATCAAATGACTGACAACGAGAACTGAATGAACAAAGACTGATGACAAATCATCCTTTTACGAACACTATCGTTGAAATACGAACTAGCAAGGCAAATTTTGAATAAAATAAAATAAAAATAATCCAACTAAATCAATTTCAAGAATCTATAACTTTAAAAGTCATATTAGCCCATAATAGGCGATACAGAATTTACTACGGCAGGTTTAAGTGTCCATATAAATAATTATATACTGTTAATTATTTCTTACAAGGCAGTCAAAATGTTACGAATGTGCGCTTCCACGGCGGCCGTGAACACTGCACACGGTTGTGGTCGAGTTCAAGGGAGGCACGAGAGAACGTTTTATGGGCAATATTTGCTGACGAATAACTATCTCGATAGTGTACGTTCAACTCGATGTTTCCACTCACTATACTTCGTTCAGTACACTTTTACTACTTGTTAAGAATGTTTGACCGTTTCCCGATATGAATCACAAGTTCCTAATTTCAGGAATGTTCCCCTTTACATATTCGTTCTATACAACATGATTTTTAGTATATGCGAAACCTGAATATAGTTTGTTCAGAATAAGTAACTGAATCGATTCCAATAATTTTTAAACCATGTTATATTTTCTCCCATAAATATTTAAAAAAAGGCTACAAGTTGGCCACCGACACTAAGTACCTATCGCAATCATTTAGGTTCCTACTGCCAAATTATTATTATCAATGAGCTCAAGACGACGCTGGAGGCGCGAGCGCGGGCGCGCCACGTGATGACCACGTTTTTGTGCGGACAACCAGTTAACAGAACAAGCTAATAGCTTTGTGATTTTTCATGATACAGTTTTGAAATTTTGTACATAGAATCTTCAAATAAAATACTAGACACGTGTTTCAGGTTTCACATATACTAAAACTAATGTTGTATATTGCATCACCCACTTCGGATCAACTGTTGACGCGATCGGAAAATTTGTTTCGTCCAGTTTTCATTTGAAATTTCAATTGGTGTGGCAAACGACTGCGCTCTGCAGGCTGCGCCATTAAACATTTAATTTCAATTATCATAAAATCATTCAATTTCACTTTTTACATTTTCGTTTGTTGTTAAAAAGGCTTCACGAGCATGTAATTGGTTTTCTTTATGGGTTGGTTGTTTATATGGGAAGGCATTGATGCGAGTCTTCGTATGCTATGCGTTTATGATCCGCACCAGAGAAGGTTTCGGAACAAGTACTACCCACCTACGTAATGGTATTAGTTATGTAGAGAAGGCATTTACTAAATGAACATAACATAACATCACGCCTGTAATCTCCGAAGGGTTAGGCAGAGGTGTACCTAATAGTACACCCACATTTCGCCAGTTATTATTAAGTGCCATGTAATAGGGGGCGAGCCTATTTCCATCAACCGGGCGCAAATCTTGGCTCCGTGGCTGCTACTGAGAAATTCTTGATGGAAAAACCCAATAAAACTTTGCCCGACCTGGGAATCGAACTCATGACCTCATGCTCAGTCGCGCTTACGGCCACAAGACCAATGAGGTCCTAAATGAAAGTATCTATAAATTTGAACTGGAATTGTATACACGACACTGTAGCTGAACAATGGTTAAAGCGATAGTACTTTATTAGTGAAAACTATCGGGCTACAGGATAGTTCGTTTAGAGGTGAGATACGCGCTTGTCGTCTATCCGTAGGTACGGAAGGTTCATTACAATTGGTCACTAATGCCTGATGGTGAAACAACTCGTTATTGTGATGAAATCAACTGATGGCACTAATAGTTGTTGGTACCTACTTAGTTGTTGCAATTCATCTGCGGTCCTATGTGGCCTTCTCTTTATACAGGGTGTTTGGTTAAACGTGGGCAATACTTTAAGGGAGTGAAGTACTCATAAATATGAGCAACTCTTACTATGGGGCTAACTATGAAATATGATTTAAAAAATCTGCTGTTCCCTACATTTTTTCGAGTTACGCGACCAATAAATTGTGAAGCAGCTGATATTTTTTTCGCAATTTCATGGTCGGTCCCATAGCATAGTAAGTTGCTTATTTTCACGAGTACTACACGCCCCTAAAGTATTGCTCACGTTTAAAAAACCACCTTGTATACTACACCTATTGGTATATAAATTATAAAAGACTTCGTTGTTGAAACGATGTATGGACGCCAGCACATCAACCCACACGAAACTGTCAAACATTCCCAATCAACCTGAAAACTTAATGTTTTACCAATAAAGTTGAAAATCTATTAAAAAAATTCACAGATTGTAGTAGCTTGTTGTGTTGGCGTCTGTATCTTCCCAGTATTTGCAAGCGTATTCAAAGAGGATAGCGCCCCTTACTTAAGGTTTTATGTACATTAACCTGTGACATCCGTATAAATCGCCACTGAGTGGGCTGAGCGTGAATGTATTGATTTAAGACTGCGCATTTGACATAACGCTTATTTACGAACTACCGTGCAATAGAAAGGCATTCGTATTGTAACGTTGGCTATATTTATAGGTTCGTGGTTGGCGTATGTGAAGCCTCAACCGCATGCGATTTGTTCTCACGCGGTTTGTATTCCTGTCCCACTCACTCTCTTGAAAAATATGCCTGTGAGTCTCACTCATTTTGAGATTCAACACGCATTCTTCCTTTTTGATATTGTGCATTATTTACATCTGACGTTTCGACTAGATTTTTTATGTATCAAACATTTCTTCAGTGTTGTTCCCTCTGAAAACAATTAGGGACTTGTATTTTCTGCTAGTCTAAACCATGATATATCTTTAACCAGTTAGTACATGTTTTAAATTGACTTACCTTGAAATGGTAATGACGCGTAAATGTGAAACGTAATGCTTTCAATGCGCTGGATTTTTTCTTTCTGTTGTTGTATTTAGGTAAGCTGAGCCGACGTTATTTGGTCTAGCGACGATTGTCCCCGGCGGAACAATGCTTCGGTTCGTTCGCGATTAATAAACTAATCGGTATAATTGTAAACCCGCGGCCAGTATGTTCACGTCATTATTTTGACTATGAACGATCGACTTCGTGCCTCCGATAAGGCACACTCGACGCAGTCGTGATTGTGTTTTATTGTTATTGAAACTGTCGCGGGAAAGTTGAACTTCCTTCTTTGCAAATGATAACATCAATTCATAAGCCAAGGGTCTCGCCACTTTTGTTTTTTTTTTCAAATATAAATAATCGTGGGATAGTTTTCTTGGGTTTTAATTTACTTACTAAATTATTATTTAGCGAGAGAGATAAAGCGGCGCAGTTGCAAGCTATTTGTAATTCCCAATGAGACGTAAACACAAAGTTATTGGTCATTGTTTTAATACTACCATCGCTGCACCGGTCATGACTATTAAAATGCGGTGTTGACCTGAAATGTTCTCGCAGATATCTGAAAATATTCAAAGTACTTCAAAGCATATCGTCTGACACTACTACTTTTACTCGCCCATAGGAATCAAAGCTTCTTCTAGTTCTTACAACTATTTCTGTTATAACTTGGTACCTTCATCCAAGACTTTCGTAAGCAGGTTAAATATCTCACAAGTTATGTATTGTAAAATAAACCTCATTTTAACTTCTATTAAAATTAATATTTTAGACTCAGAATGCCCTTGCTTTTGTCCTTTAGAACAAACAATGAACGAAGTAAAATTAAAATGTTCTCGATTGGAAAACATGAAAATATGTAGTCAAAGCGGTTATTACAACAAATAAAGCTTATTCATTAACTTAAATGGATAGTAGATACCTAATCCCAACAATTAATGCTAGCATAATTGAAAATAAATACCTTCTGACATGTAGATATTAATAAATGTATTCATATGATTTTAAGACACCATTTCTGTTCTTTGTGTTTAGAAACTAAATTGCCTAATTAGCACGGTCGTAAAGGCTTGCGTAACCGAAGATAATAGTGTACCTAGGTACCATTTAGTACTGGATTTTACCTACATTTGTTAGGTAATACAATACAAAATATTTAGCGAGTAGCATTATTACGTCAATGAACTAGCATCTCGCCATTATGTAACTTCGTAAGGACATATTTATTGTTGACCAAGTTAATTGCTTCGGTTAAAGTTCTCGAGGTTTAAGGAGACAAGGCAACTACAAATACAACAATAGCTAACTATAATTATCACCCGACGCGGTTCAGGAGTGGTCACTACATGATTTACAATAAGCCGAACAACCTTCACAACCTTGTTTTGCACATGAGCATGATTTCGTAAAATAAATGATGGAATTTTCAAAGGGCATTGCCATATTACATATTTTAAGGCTGCAGTTGCAACACCATTTGTTTTTGCATAACATAAACAAAGATTACCCACAATTCGTTGTCAAAAAACAATCATTTATCAGTAATACTTATTTGCACGAAGATGCGACGTTGGGTATCAAATCCATAAGGAGTGGTTGAATTAAATTTGAAAGCGCAGAATTATCTCGGTCGGTTTGTAAGCGCAGGCGCAGTGTTTGGTGGCAATAAATTATCGCGTCGGAACACAAAAGATGGCATTGTGAAGTCGACACGGCGACGTCTGATAACGATCGCACGCGGGACCGGCGCGCGCGCACCTCACCACCGCTGCGGCCTACGACACTAGCCGCTAGGCGCAGGATCTTTAAAATGTTACTAAATTAACGGCGTTGGTTATGAGAACAAAACCTGGCATAAATTATGAGGAATATGAAAGCGTAGACGAAACAAAAATCGTAGATCTATTTAAACAAAAGTGCTACGAAATAATGGTGTAGCACTCGGAAGGCATTTAAATAATTACTACTTACTTCACTGCACTACTTACAAATTCATACAACCAGCACTACAAAGGAATTTCCTCCTTAACTCTACGCCTGCGCGCTCTAAGGAACTCTAAATGAAAAGACGTAAGAAAATATCCCCTTGGACTTGAAAACACATACATATTCAACATTAATGTGATCATGAAAAAGTTAATGGTGAATGTTTGATTTATCACGAGTCTCGGCTCAAGCGGTCCGCGACCCGGCTGTTCAGGCGACACGCTTTTGTGTCGCCGTCGTCGTTTTATGTCCAATTAATTTAAATAATAGCTGCCTCCCGACCTACCTGCCTGCGACTACTGCGACCCGTCTGTCGCATGTCGTAAGCGTCGCGCGTCGTCACGACAGCCGACAACCGTCACGTGTTCTACTTTATTTTCTACCCATTTGTTCCAAATATTTTGACGATAGCTTGTCAATCATCAAGCTCCTTAAAGTGATACTTTATTCTGTAATGAATAACGTTGAAGTAAATTGCAGTAGATAAGGATTCAAATGTTAACGACAGAGTTCCTTATACGTGTAGTCAAACTTGTTTTCTCAAGGCTCAAAAACTAAAATGGGCCGACTGAAAGGTAGTAAACTTTTCTAGTAGGATCATAAGAGCTCGTTCTTATTCATATATGCACTCCATTATTACCCTAAATAGTTATAAAGCGCTCTAGACTTTCAAATTAGCATGTCTTAAAAGTGGATTGATCGCTCAAAAGCCGTTCATTGTGTTCTCAAGGGGGACATTTGTCTACCATTATTATTTCGGGCCGGTTTTTTCATGTACCTGCCTACATGGCGCCTAACTATTCATATTCAAATTAGTGTTTCTTGTTGGGTAATTTTTAACATTTATTTACAATTGTGTAATCCGATCACTTGGAAGATAAATTGAATGAGTCTTTGTAAGTGAGATAAATTGATGCTTTCCATACCACAATCGGGCGTTAATAATGATATCGAGTTCCGATGCAGTGCACTGGAGAAGCGGATACCGACCCGAAGGGAAACTGAGATTTTATACGAAGTTATTATGTGTGTTACCACGCCATTTATATACCTTCTGATCTCTGAGGAATTTGGTGTAGGTAAGGCATGATTATGACCAATAGAAACGATGAAGCCGGGCGGGTTTCCCGATGATCGCGGTGCTCCGGGCCGGCTGGCCGGGCCAGGCAGCTTATTCATTAACGCAGAGTTCCTCCCACCGGCGTCGGTCATTTTACTTTATTTATGACCGCCGACTCGAGGTGAGACCCCAATTTCGCATGCGCCCGTGGCTTGATAATTATACCCTAGCTGCGGCTGAAAAAGGTCGCTGTTTTATATTGAATATGAGTAACTCCCCATGATACCCTTGGATACTATACACCTAAGGTTTGTGGTTAGTTATGTAGGTTACTTTAAGGCTGTAGCTATACAGGATGTATACTAAATGCGAAGCTGGATGTTTTGAGTTATTCTAGGCACACTTTAATCTTAAAAGAGCTGTTTTCAGGAATTGTGATTACCTACAGCGTTGTTTTGCCAATGATTTCTGTTTTATATTATTTTACTGAAAATCTTAAGCAGTCAAAACATTGTTCAAGTCTATAATAAGTTAGCATTTTAATTCTAGCTTTGAGCTTGGGTAACAGATGTCTACAAATAATTTGAATTTGTTTGTAAAAAGTGTATACCGGGCACATATTTTTCTGACAAAATTACTTTACAAAGTTATGAAATACAAGCATCTAAAACCATCATGCATTTATAACTAGCAAGTTAGTTGCGCATATTGAGTTTAACTTTATTCGCAATTCTGTCGCAACTAAGTTGAGTTAAGCTAGAACTAAGCTTACATAAATATTCCATTTTTCAACACTTCGCACTCGATATATTATGGGCGTATATAATAACCGGTTAATGTATGTATGCAATTTTTTATCCCTATAATGCGTTTGCCTCACAGGTAATCGTTTATCGCAGAACATGAATACTAAACGTCCTATTTATTGCAACCAATAAAATAAGTTAAACTCAACGGAAACTTGTAATGGGTATGTATGTATGTATATTTTATGGATAGTAATATTCTTAGATACGTAAGTTCAAAAATAAACGATTTTTGATGTAGACGATGACGCGCGGAGCTTTTACGTAGCGCGCGTAGCGAAGCTTGTGGTACCGTCGAATTAAGTGAAACTGGTTTACAACAACTGCATACTTCCATAAATCAAAATAGCTTCAGATATAAAATAAAAAAATCATGCTTTATAATATAAGTTTTGTTTGACAACGTGGAAACAGAACGGTGTGGCGCAAATGTAGCGCTTGTGAAAATGAAGGACCGCTTGTGACTGCGTGTCAACTAGCCGCAGACTACTTAATGTCAAAGTGATTAGCATGTTTTTGTGGGCTAGCCTCTAACACACAAATGTCTGTTAGACACATTACAAATACCCATTTGAGAAAACTGCCAAACATATAAGAAACCTACATAGCCATAAAACCCAAAGATAACGTTACAAATGAAACAAATATTTTTCTTGGTACACGAGCATGAATTTATTAAAGATATCGAAGGTCCAAACACAAGAAGGTCGAAGGATGTGGTGGCAAAAAGCTCTCTCATGTCCGCGATGTCGAGATAACATTAAACTGAGCATTTGTTATCCTTATCTCATGTTGGAGCGTGGCTAATGTGGCTGGAGGCAGATACACCCGATCGATTTATGTCGCTCTGGCACCCAGGACAAATTGATAATTAATTTTCCAACGACGCGTTTGATGGTGCCGAATTATTTTTGCGAGGTCGTTCATATCGCTTTATTTTAAATTGTGATCAACATTAAACTGGTTTAAGAAACGTAAATGTTTATATCTACTAAATTAATAAATCGTGCGGCCGCTTCTCGCTTGCTCACAATGACATTTGACTGATGTTCCACCGTACCTATGCATTGTTCACAAGATAAGCCGCATTAATTCTCGGTCATGCCACCTGATCGAGTTAATGTTTGTTCTTTATGAAATAGTTTCTATTTACTGTAAGTTCGCGTTAAGTGACTGCGTTTTCAGCGACTTTAGCTGTAAAAAAACCATAACCGCTGTCACTTAAGTCCCTAAACATTTGTATATGTAATTAAAATACTTCTTCTGAAATGGAATTCCTCGTAACTTAAAGTTGTAGATACTGCAAAACAAGCCTGGGAAAGCTAAATCATGAACGTAAACCTCAACGGCGCGTAGAAGTGACACATTAAAAAGGTTATATGCAATCAAAAAGTTATGTCCCGCTCAGCTATTCTCACGCCCTCGCGCCAGCGCACACAAAAGCCTCATCTAATGGACGCCCATTGATAAAAACAGTTACTACCTCAAAATAAATAACAACACGCGACTCTCGAACGAATTATCTCGCGCTCTTTATGATAACCATTCGGAGGTCCTGTGAGGCTGTGACATGTCCTACAAAAACCAAATGAATCATGTTTCGATAATGCGTCATCATATTAGAATAATATTTCAATAATGTTCGTTAAGTTTGTATAAAGCTGTCTATTTGAAGTGTTTTACGACCGTCGTTGTCGCTGAATTCCACGCAAGCAGTGATGCGGAAACGACCGCAACATCTTAGTCCCACGTCAAATTGTCTCTTCAATAAATCATCAATAGATTTGATGCGCGTTACTACAACATGTAAACCAATATTCTATGAATCTCTGCCAAGATATGTTTTACAGATCGAAAAGCAGATTGGAATCCTTTTGTTTATATTTAAGGTTTATAATTGTAGTTGCACGACAGATTAGTGTTGCAAGGTTTTAGTTGAAAAAACGAAAACCCTCTGTCGTCGGGTAATTTTGTAAAATTGTCGGAGACATCGGTTTTTATTTCGACCCAAAACAATCTAAAAACGTTCGATCTTTTGTGTAATACGACACTAACCGCGGACGCCAGCCTGACACGACAGCGGTCAAAGCGCCCAGATTTAGAAATATAGGTATGCCATTTTATATCGGCGCTGGTAATGCACCTCCTGGTAGTAAGAGAACTAGCTGAACAAGTTTTTTTTTAATATCAAAACAAAGCAACAAAAGATAAAGACTTATCAGCACATTAGATACAGTAGTCGTTTCACACTGATTATTTTGAAAGGAAAGACATGTGTCATAAAAATATGCGTGTCGAGCGACACATCGCCCCACAATGTGTCTGGTAAGCGCCGCTCTAATCCTTTAAAACAATGCTAATGGATCTACGTGAAGTCCACCGCCTTAAGTCCTGTCAACGCATTTAAACATTCGACGGATCGCCTTAACGCTTCGCTCGCCACCAATAAAGTTGACACTAAATTAGAACTTTTATTTCTTTTCTACCCGAAAGCACAAAATTGTAAATAAATATTTTATTATACTTGTTCACTGGACGCATTTTAGTGTGAGCGATGAACACGGGTTCACGTCAAAACATCTTTATCGGGTTATTTGTCTTATAAAATATTATCAAGAGGCTCCTCGGGACCGTCAGCAAAAGAGGACGTATAGTGTGATACGTGTGCGCTGTTTACTTAACACCCACGTGATGTGCTCACCTCGCTTTGGGCCGAGGGATAAACAATGAGAGAGGCGATTGCTCGTCAATGGTGTAACAAAGATGGTTTATTTTTCTTTGAAGTTGAGATCTCGATGAGAATAGGTTGTTAGGTGTGAATCATAGCGGCAGACCGTACCGCGGAGATTATGCGTGAGCCGCGCATCGGCGCGTACCAAATCCGACGCGACAAGCAGAATTATCAAGTTTTGATGTACTGATAAATCAATAACTCATTTCGATAACAGAGATGCGCCGGGAATCCGCTTTTAATGTTTATGTTTTAGATTTAGATTGAGCTTTGATGTTAGCTGAAGTTACTGAGCACTATTTTGTTTGGAGATTTTGGATGTTTATATGATTCGTTTAGGTGAAAATGTAAAATATTTGAGGAAAGTATCGAATACATACTTAGTTTTATCTATTAGACCCCTGACAGCGATCATATGATAGCGGAGGTAGCGGCGGCGGCGCAGCGCCAAGTTAAAAGCTCTGAACCGGTCGCGTCGGAAGGGGCGGGCATCGCCTCCCGCAATCACGTACTTGTCGCGTTTTCATCACCTGCTCGCTAAAAGTGACGTAATTACGGATGCAAATCGATCAACAGCAGTTATCGAGTCGACGAGGGTTGACGCTGGAAATTAGCGCGATACGCCAGTTAATGTTTATAGCCTTCCGCGATTTAGCGAATATGGGTATTTACGACGATGTAGCGGTAAGCAAGGTGCGCAGTTATGAGCTGCTTCTAACCCATTTCAGTTGTAAACTGATGATTTATATTTTCTCATAATGATGTTGCTTTTGAAGTTTACATTATTTATAAGCTAAGCAGAACCTATTAGAAACGCATAACCTGCAGGCACACCTTATTAAAATCACGTCTATCTTTCATGACAATAAATACCTACTTGAGTTACCCTTGAGTGGAGCGTAAATATTTTAAGTTTAAAAAATACTATTAAAGAATAGATTACTATAGTTAAGTACCCTATAACAGTAACAGGTCCCCAAATAACTGAACTTGTTTACCTATATAATTAGTTGCTCATTTTTCATCAAATCTTTCTTTGACTTTCTTCTCTTTAGCAACATCTTTAAAACCATGTTCTATTAGAATCACTATGCAAAGAGAACGGTGGAAACAAAGGATAAATATACGAAGTTGATCGATGTCGGAAGCGTGGATTCCATCGCTCATTCGGATGACTTGCAACAACTGAGCATGCTCTCATTGACTCCGCCATTGACCTCGCGTCAACCAGACTTAGCGATCACAATAATATAAATTATGGTATTACATCCGTCTCCTGGGTATTAACAACTGTAAACATACAATATCGTAATATAAAACAGAACTTAACAGATCGGCCCCAGGGGTAAAGAAGGGTAACTGGAACCAATTACTTGTAAATAAGATGGCCCATTGTCATCTGCTTGGTACTTTTTCTCAATGAAGGTTTTAAGATTTACGAAATACACACGTGAATTCAAAGGTACATTATGTTAATCACAAAAGCCAATACACATTCCTCGTGCAGGGAATGCAGCTAGTTATAATGTAACACGTATGACAACGGCTTGTAACCAAATGGTGATGTTAATAATTGTTATTCAGTGTATTTAAGAGAGGTACAAAAGTAAACTTGGTTGTATCTGGTAAGACACTTGCTCCAGTTGAGTGAATGAAGTGTAACGTTTCATTAACAGAGGTCTGTGGCCCAAGCAAACACCGCATATCGGTGTCTTGTTTCAAAAGTTTTTTTCCAACATAGTGAAAGGCGCCCGCGTCTCCTTAAAAGCCTTGTGGACTGTATTCGTTAGCGCGCCTTTACATACGGAATATAGCCCTCAATGGGAAAAAAAACCTCTCAGAAATGAGTAGAAGTGTGTTTAAGCCATATTTGTTGGAATCCTTAATTGATCATGGACTGGGATTTGGCTAAAATCTTGTATAAATAAGATTTATTTCCTTCGCGACTCTTACTTTTCTACGCTTAATTGTTTATTGAAATAAGACATTGATTTAAAGTTTTTGTTAATGATTGAATCTCGCCAAAGCAAGAGAGAGATAAATGTTTAAGAACCACTCATGACATGATGAGTTCTTGCTCACAAATAGAATTTGCTAACGAGTTGAGGCGATTATGGCTGGCAACATTTCGTTAGAGACGAGCCCATGAGTGAATGTGTTACCGCGTCTTGGCCGCGCATTGCACTGACGACAGCCGCATTAAGACAACAAAGGGTGATATTTTTCGTGGACAAACATTAAAGGGCTTTGAACATGACAGACAGGTGATGCACCCACACGATGCATATTTATGATGTGTTCGACAGCTAGTACGACACTAGGAATTATGGTCAGCCAATATTTGTAGTATTTACATGCACACACCGCAGTGAATACCCATGTCACCAATAATACTGTCAGGTAGCTTCACGCATGAATAGCGGTAACTTACAGAATTAATTAGATATCTAATAAATAAATAAGAGTGTAAGTAATTGACGGAGTAATCAACACAATCCGTAGTCTACAACTTCGGGCCGAGTCTGTGCTATATAATTACGTAGTCAATCTAATACAGGTTATAAAAAAGTAAAAAAACAAAATGGCCGCCTGAGCTAGTGATTCACACGTTGCGGTTTCTCTGACTATTTGTGACTGAACAAAACGATCTGTGAGAAATCATTCATGGTCCCTCCCAGCACTACCATCCACCAATCCGAAAAAAAATATTTCATTGCCATAAAGACAAGGTGTTAGTCTGCTACAGGGGATATTTTGCCGACTAATTTGTACTTTGCAGCGTCGAAGACGGTATTTAGCTTTGACTCAGCCATACGTTTTTGGAACGCGTCATTTCTGCAGGTACCTAAGTATGATGGGAAATAAGGCAGGCTATAAAAATCGAGCATTAAGTGGTCTTATTTTAGCTTAAATGATTTTGTGTGCCGTTTAAGTCGTCGGGCGGACTAAACAGATCTGCAACAATAATAAATGTACTCGGTCCGTCACTAAATTTGAATGTTTACACTTTTAAAATGTTTACATTGTTAATGTTTTGGTTAATACAGGCAATCAATTTACTTATAATGTTTTTTTTTTAAAGTTTATAGGAATGCATTAAAAGTTAGTTGCACATTCATACTTTGTGAGACAGGTAACTTGTCTACGTGAACCCTTACCCAACACCCTCGCGTAGAAATCTTTTGGGTTCGCGTGAACAAAATGAACGGTCGACATTACAAAAAAAGTGCCCTTAAACTATTTGTTGTGGTTTCCACAAAAAGACAAAAAACGGGACATCAAAAACCAGTCAGCATTGGTCGGCTTTTCGACTCCAGTGGCCTTGTAGAAAAAACCATGTGTTAAGGAATGTAAAGAGCCATTTAATTATCCTAATATATTGTTATGGTCGCGCAGGGAGGTGGTTATAAATTAGCGGCAAGTCCGAGCTAGGACGAGGTGGCGAATGGTGCCGGGCCACGGCGCGACCGCTTGTATGGGAGAACCATTTAGATAATATGAGAGATAGGAGTTTCAGCGACATAATATTTTATCTACATTGTATTGGTTCAAGGTGTATTGAGAGTGTGCTAGTATCTAATAATTCGCGTGCGTGCGCTTGCACGGCGCGGGCTGCAGACAGCACTCGCGTTCTCACGTTACTGCAGCCGCTGTTTCAGTGCGATGATCCTGAGAGTTTTTATTCCATTTTTACCTCAGTTCCATCGAGCGGCCTTCATTATGCGTCCGCAAGTGCTTCGGTCGCCACCGGTTCAGGTAGCTTGGAGTTTCGCTTCAAAACTTGACCTTAGGTATTCGATACGCTTGTTATATTTTTTGTTAATCAATATAATTGAATATGAGCTTTTGATGTGGTGTAATTTGATAATTTGCGAAAATAAATTTACGTAAATTGACTTGGTCGTAAAAACTGGTTTAATATTCGAATCTTATTGGATGTGTAAGTTCATGTATACATACGTGGATGCATACCGAGTTGATGATAATCGTGATATTAGGATATGTAGGTATCGACCGGGACAGGGCGAGGTGTCGGAGGCAGGGCTCCCCGCTGCGCGTGAGCATTGTGATCGACAGCTTGTTTACTAAAAATATGCATAATGAATTTATAATAGCCTATCGGGCCTGCCACGTCGCCTCGCCCCTCCGTGCCCATATGAGGTCTGCTCCGTCTACCTCTTGAGATATGAATGCACAAATCGATACCTGCCTACAGTTTCTTACAAAGGTGACCATTATGTTAGGAGCGAACAGGCTAATGGTGTTGGAGATGGCCCACTAATTTAAATGAAGACAGATATTGAAAAAATACCTTCTACAGACATTTAACTCATATTATGGAAGGTTGTCAGAGAAAGAATGTTGGTGTTACGATGGTGAGAGATGCTTAATTGCGCCACCGATGTGTTCCCACGTTTAAATGCAGCAAGTGTTTGTACAAGCATTTAGCATTCGATTGTTTTAGTGCGGACCGAGACGTCTGCGGAGAAGCAAACATTGAGCTTCCTGAGCGTGCAGCACCGACCCCTCCCCCTCACCCCTCCCCGCTCACCCCGCCGCACTTCACGCCGATGTCTTCGTCTCTCTGATTACAGACATACTTTGCTAAAGATAAGCTTATTAACCAAGACAATTATCTTATAAAATAATCGCTTACAGCAACAAAAGAAACCCTCTTTCATGAGGAATTTTGATGCCGTGAAATGCCAAAAAATAAAAGCATCGTGGACGATGCTAAATATGTCGCAGTTCTCGCAACTCTTTATTAGGCGGTTGAAACGTTCGTAGAAGTAATTATATACGGTGCTTCAAACTATCTGTCGCATGAATGTGGCCGAATACACCGGCCAGGCGGGGCGCCCGGCCCGGTTCCTAGCCACGATTCGTTACGTCAATCTCCAAATTTTTTCACATTGAAATCTGCATAGAGTGAGTTGACATCGCGCGACAAAGCCGCCACGCGGTGCGCCGAGCTTTGTCCGCATTTCTTTATAAATATTTTGACATTTCCCTCATTCGTCCCGCGGAGCTGGTCCACAAACAAATCCGTGTGGATCCTTTTGTGCAGCGTGTGTAATTTGATTTATTCTTTGACGACAAACGTCCGACATCCTGTGTTGTGAGGCGTTGGCGTTGGGGCGGCGGCGTTTGTCGATTTGTTAGCACATCTATTGGTATTTTCTTTAGTAGGTGTAAACAAAAAGTTTCGCATGTCTTTAGAGCGTCGATATTGTTTCTTAGAGGTGCATTGAGTGCGCACTCCACTTACGGACCTTTTAGGTGGTCGACGCGAATTGCGATGTAAATATTAGATATCATGATGTTTGCCGAGGGCTGTTAACACGTGGGGCTTGAATTGTTACAATATGCACTAACATTCGCGTTCCTTTGAATTCTGTAAACTCTGCGAGCTTTAGTAAACGCTTACGATGTTGAATCATTGTTTATGTCTGGGCGTCTACAATCTTTGGATGAAAGGAGTATATCGAGATATATCTAGCTAGCATCATGGTGCTTTGCTCTCTTACGTAAATGTTATTCAAAATGTAGCATTCCTATTCATTGCACTTTACCGTTTCATTTCCGTTGTTTGTTTGAAGATTGCATGTAGATACAGAGACTGATCTCTTAAGTCAAATGTTCCAGAGATGCAAGGAGAAGCTGAACACGTTGGCGATCAGCGTGATGAACCAGTGGCCGGGCGTGCGCCTGCGCGTGATCGAGGGCTGGGACGAGGAGAACTCGCACCTGGAGCACTCGCTGCACTACGAGGGCCGCGCCGTGGATCTCACTACCAGTGACAGGGACCGCTCCAAGTACGGCATGCTGGCGCGCCTCGCTGTGGAGGCTGGCTTCGACTGGGTCTTCTATGAGAGCAGATCATATATACATTGCTCCGTCAAAACAGGTACTTGTCTTATTTACATTTTGGAGGTAATAATAATAAAGTACATTTTAACATAATCATGCGTTGACTAATGATGAGACATCAACCAATCATCTGTTGTTGCGAAGCCCTAGGAGGATAAAGTATTTATAATAGAGGAGTAGGTACCTAATCGAAATCAGAACTAATATTAAAACCATTTTAATAAACTACTTGCAGAATATTCACTTTTAAAAAAGCTATACCAAAGCAATTTCAATAACTCGAACAGAATATTAATAGTTAACAATAAAATGCTAAATTTATTAATACAGATGTAGATAATACTTGTAAAACATAATCATAAATGTTTTTCATAAGAGCGCTGCCTATTTCGTAATGCACACAAATGCGTTTAAGTCTTTTGTATGGCGGCGCGACGCCGCGCGCCGCACCATATTTGGCCCTATTTGGTAAAATACTATTTTGATTCTACTCAAACAACTGCATATTTACATTGTATTACTTAAGTTTTAGTAGTTCAAACTGCAATATGGAAAAATGTGGTTTTCAAAATGGTGTTAAAAAAATGGGAAAATTATTTGTTTAAAATTTGCGGCACCCATATGCTCAATATGTTTGTTAACGTATCAATTTAGTACGATTTTGCTAATTTCAAGTCATACATAACAGGAAAATGCGGTATATCTAGGCATATTGTTTGCTTTCTTTCGTAAACAAACGAGATTATGTCATTGTATCCTACGTACATTGTGTTCATGGTTTTTCCAGAAAGAAAATCCACAAGAATATTAATGTGTTAAATCATGACTATAATACATGACATGTTATTGTAACTTGATATTAGTGTTATTTCACTAATGCAAAGTATACGTGTTGAGGGAAAACTGCGGTTTCCCTGAAGCTATTTACATTATTCTACGTTCAACGTTACCTACTTAGGTGCTAAAAACTGTCGCGCGGGAAAAGCCGTGTGCTTATCAATTACGGGTACATAACTGTACAATGTGGGCTACAGGCTTCGGGACGGGCCAAATATATAGTTGAACTTTACAAGAAGAATGCATCTCAGACAGCTTCCCGCGCCCGCGCCCCGGCGGTGTCGATCAAACGGACGAACGAGCCTCTTGTTAGCATCCCTCTCACTCGCACTCGCGGAGAAAACTATAACCTTCTCTTGCGCACGCGGCCGCATCGCAGCCAATCCCCCACTTCTATAATTACACCGGTGATTCAATGGCTACTTATATCTATATATATGTATACGGCATAACGATGAGAGAAGCGCGTATTTATATGTATGCTTGTGTTTTTAGATATTATGGAGGCATTCCGACGCGTTCGCATAGTTCCAATTAATTTTGCAGATGAGTCTATAAGTGGCCCTGTGCTCTGAGCCAAGAGCAAAAGTGCTGAATGTGGGTAACATGGTTAACGATACTTGTTAACGCACAGACAGTAATTTTACCATTATTATGAAGTTTCAAAAATTTTGGTTTGTTTTCTTACGTCAATGAAATATTATTTTTCATTTAAAATGCTATAAATATGTAAATTTATCTTTTCTCCCTGTTATGCTTAAATGTATGAGCAATCGCTTATTCATACGCATTCCTGTTTCCCTGAAAGTTCATTGCTGATAGATTGTAAATAGCTTCCTTAATCCCTTATACTTAAGATAAATATTTGAACGTTACTAAACTTTGACTATTGGCTAGGTGTAATATTTAGAAATATTAACTAAGTACCTATTTGTTGTACAGGGTGTATCATGTACGCATTTACTTAATATCGGTACCTGCTTCCTACTAAATGATCAAGGTACCTATTAAACAAGTTTGTTAATTAATTTTGTTTCAATGTAGTGTTTCATCGTGGATTAATTAAAGTACCGTAAAGGCTTTCATTGCTAAATAATAATATGCAAATTCTTAACCTTAGTGAAATGTAATAATACATTTTTGACCATTCTTCTTTGTTAGATTTCAAGTTTAAAGACTTGAAAATAATGCCATATACATCCCAGGCAGTCTACACTTTCATCCCTACATGATAAACACAACATAACATCACGCCTGTAATCCCCGAAGGGTTAGGCAGAGATGTACCTAACAGTACAACCACATTTCGCCTGTTATGTTTTCCTTACATCACACATCATCATTTTCATCATTTTGTTTTGTTTTTCTACATAATATTTCCTCAATATTCCACCCATAGGAATAAACTCTTTGGTGTATCCTCCGTGGTTTTAATATGTAACCTCCGGTTGATGACACATCACGCATAAGTTGAACTTTCCAAAAAGCAGCATTTCAAGAATCTTACTTTCGTAGTCTTTAGTGAAGTAGGTCCTCATAAACTTTCTAAAGGAGCGGGTGCTCCCTAACATCAAAAGACCAGTGAACTCATCAATATCGTATAAAATACATAATAGGTAGATGTTATAAATTGTTAATTCGTCTATGTTATTATATTTAGCGGATTAGTGTTTCATCAAATCTGTGAATATAGAACCTATATTATTATTTGACACTTTTTAGAGGCTATCAAGATTGTTTGTTGTTTCACTTGTTTCTATATTATAGTAATAGAAATTATCTCTAGTCAAAAGTTGATAGTTAACTATGTATACCGATATGCAGCAGTTATGAAGCTTAAAGCATTATCCGATAAAATTTTATTTCTCGAAAAATCGATCATCATGTGCCTATACAGCGGCACCAAATAAAAGTCGTAAATTTATAAAAAAAGATACCTAAACTCATCCTAAAACGATAAAGAGCATTCATTGTTTCAAAAGCTCGACCACTGATACCCGACGGAGTCTCCCGCGGTCGCAGGCAATTTGTTTCGATGTTTATTCATTTATTCCGGCGTTTTGTACGATCCGAGTCTTTTAGTATTAATTTGGATCTTATAAATAATTAATGTGCTTTGTGTAGGTATGTGTGTTGCGGTCGTGGCTCTCTGTTGGTCGCGGTCAAGGCCGGATCGTGCACGACCATCCACCGCTCCTTATGCTCTCCCCTTCAAAATAAAAATCTTCGTCAACCTGTATTATATTAAAATAACCTATAGTAAAGCCATGTGCTTCACTGTCATACGAAAATACCGGATTTAAAAGTTACATCACAGAGTATTTTCCCGTATCTTAAATTAACGTTACAATTATTCGTCAATATTTTCAGCATGAAACTGTAGATTGATTAAGTCAATTAACACAACCTCAACATAGCACAATTCATCAAAAAATACTATTGTAAACTATCCTATCTACTACGCGTAGGAATCCAAAGAATAATCATGAATATTTAAAGGCAGGAACATTTTTCGCTCTATCACATAGGATGAAAAAGAGACAGAGAAAAACTGGCCCATTATATGCTCGTATATTAAATTAAAGCATTCAGTGATCAACTCGGCGCCAATAAAACTATGCCGCGCGTTAATTTTTTGTGTTGGACTCGATTAATTGATTTTCATTGGTCGGCGATGATTATTTTTTTTTATTCCGATCGTTGACTTGTGGTATTTATACGAACGTCATCAGTTTAGGCGTGCACTTAGACAAATTATATAGTCAACTAGATAATACTTATGTATCCAAATTTGTCGCCTACGACAATACTTCGTGTATCGACGCAGACATAATTCTTTTATTTTATATTACTATTCGTTTTATGATGTTTTGTGATTGAATGTTTAGATTGTAAACGACAACATTTTATTACGCCAAGAAGCGAATGCATTTTATCAATTATAACATCAGTTACTATAAATTACCCTGATGCTTGGCACAAGCTGGTTGTGCAACATTACATTCTTAAATAAGACGTTAATAGAGCAATATTTTATTTATCAAACTAGAATCGTTCGATCATATTTTCGCTTTTTGCGACTATCAAGAATTCTTTGAAGCCGGCGGCAGAATAGAACGACTTGTAGATACGTTAAATTACGACTATTGGAGTAGACTTCCCCATTATGGGGACATAAAATCGATGTAGATTTTTATCAAGACAAGTGTATAATGCTTTAGAATCTGTTCTACGAATTGAAACAATGCTGCGGGCTAGTGTAGGAACAGTTAAGGTCCTACACAGAAGAGCTCGCGGTAAATGGGGCGTAGCCGCCGGCGACCGGACAGGTCACGACTCACTACATGTCACCACCCTAGCTTGAACTGAAGGACGAATTTTAATAGGATACGGACATAAACTTTTATGGAGATGCTGCCTACCTTGCGTAGAAATGTAGTGAGGAATCATTTGAATGTATTCAAACAGCTCGTTCGGAATAGCTGAATTCAAAAGAGGGGTTTGACGTGTTGATTCCCAGGTATTTAGTACATTATCTACTTGTAATGCAACATATCATTATGTTAGGTGTTAAAGACCCATTGAGAACTCTTAACGAGCACTTACCGTTTTAACGTAGCCTTCACTTTTGAGTTTATCTTTGAATACTACGTGTGAATCCTCTCTCAATTGCGAAGGAAGAGTTATAGGTGATTCAAATGTTTAAATGATACTCTAGGGAAATTAAAATTTTGTTGTTTTCAAATGTAATCTAATCAGCTGAATGTTGTAAAAATAAAGACTAATAGGCAATAAAATAAAATTTCGATCACTGATTGGTTTTGTTTTGAACATATATTTTTTGTATTTCTTTCTAACTTGTCTCTAAAACATTAATAGGTAGGTACTGAAGACAGAATGAATACCTAATTAAATTAATTTAATGGCCCAGACGGAGTTCATTAGCAAGTTAGTTAGGCATCGGTGATGTTTGAGGCGACATGATATAAACCACAAAGTAAGTAATAGGTACTAGAGTGTGCAGTTAAACAAATCGCGTTTACTTAATCGCGATTACAGTAGCAACTAGTTAAATAACTTTACCATGAGCTTTCGTCGAAAAGCTCTTGTGTACACGACAGAAGAACATATGACTTTTAATGTTGTATTAAACGGGTTAAGTAGGTCGCGGCGTTATCAAAATAAACTGATGGTACGTAAACCGTAAAAGATGTTATACGGATAAAACAGACTTTATGTTAGCTGGCAATAGCCATACACCAATTTGGCTGGTATCGAACACATAACTTTGAACAGATTAAGAGCGGATTCCACCACTGACACTGAACGCGATCAGAACATCTAATCTGCGTTCAAGAGCATAGATATTCTAAAGCAAAGATGATATTGTCATATAATATTCTAAAGCAAAGATGATATTGTCATCTCCGGAATTCAGTAAACATTTGCTAATATCAATCACGTTTATTTGGTCTACCTAAATCGTTTAAGATAGTTCAGCAGTATCAGATAGTTTTGATAAAATCAATGATTTAATGAGCACAGAATTGATGAAGAGGAGCGATATTTTTTGTAAGGTATAAGGCAGAGGATAGAAGCGTGAGTGAGCGATGTTGCGCGGCTGAGCGCGCGCGGGGCATGCGTGCGAAAGGCTCGGGGTGCGACACCCGAGACGCCACATCCCGGAAGACTGTGGCCGAACCCCGCGAGGTTCCCACACCCGCTAGCCTGATACCGATTACCGATCAATTTATTAGGAGCGCATGAATCATAACCGCGATCACGATTTACCATTGATTGCTAAAACTGATGGTAAAACTCCATAGCAATGATGACACTGACAGCTTTTGGATTCAGTTAATCGAGTTTAGTTTCATTGGTGACATTCGTCCTGAGTGTATTAACGAAAAATCGCCACGCATATTTGTTAGTTGACTTATGCTTACTTCGGGACATAGTGTTAGATCTATGTGCTTTAGAACTCGATAATAACGGAATATGCTACTTTTCTGCCTAGGTTTTAGTTGTTCAATTCTTAATAATTTAGAAATCCCTCAATTTTAACAGGAGGTTATACATTTAAGTATCAGTCAAAATTGAAACGTTTGCAATTCTGGTTGAGGATCAGATCCTACAATTAGCAAAGACAGAATTTTTGATCTTCCTAGTAGATACTAAATTGGATTCTTAACCCCTATGCGCAGTAGATACGGTGTCACTGAGCCCTGTTAATCCAATACCAACTTAAACTTATCTTTATCAATTTAAAAGTAATAAAGCGAATTCTGATTAATATTAGCTTTTACATAACGTGTTTCCCTCGCTTTTATTTAAGTTAACAAGGCGGATATTTTTATTTTGTGCCCATTAACATTAATTTGCAGGTAAATATTTAATATTGTCATAGTGTGCAGTTTACATGCAGTCACATTTTATAAGGCAGGCGTATAATTTTATATATTAATCATATTTCAATTCTACTTTCGCACTCAGTTTCGTTTTATATCTCAGTAAAGGGCCTTAACGTCGTCAATTCAGAACTGGTGGGCAATAAATTCAAACGTTAAGATCTCAGTACCACATTACAATTCGAGACGCTACATATTGCATCAGTCTGTGTCGCTTACTTGGCGCTTAAATCATTCTGCTACTGCGCCGATAGAACGTACACACAAGTGAAATACGAATTGCCTAGATCGGACTTTGGAGAGGCAGCTTTATAAATATTAATTTATTGAAAGACTAATACGTTTAATGTGTTTATCTACCTACCGTTTAAACATTATAAATATGTAGATATTTCTTCTTATTACGTACCAGTATGAATCTTTCAATGAGAATGCTTATTTTATATTCCAAATATTTGAATACTGCTTAAAAATAATTCAGCGTGACAAAACCAAACAGTGTGAGATGCAGTTACAAAAGATGTTTAACATATTGACAACTTGTATGTACATCTTTTTGGGAATTTCATACTGATCAGTACCTACCACTTTAAAACGTTTTCTCACGCTTGCCTAGTACCACAGATAAAATAAACCTTCCCATATTTATTTATTTTCTTTTTACATTGTAAGATACGGCGCGCGTTCAGCCGGCGCATGAATCATAACCGGCGCGGTTTGGCATTTGCATGACCACGCGTCGGCTAATTGCTATTCTACACGATATAAATCAGATATACTTCTACTGATCCCATGCGAGCATCTCGATAGCCTTACATCGCCCCAACAATAAAAGGTTGCGGCGGCCGACAAAACCCTATCGATAACATTACTTTTTTATCGCGTGTAGCCGAGCTTTTACATCGGACGGAGCGCTTCTGACAAATGTTGAAGTTTCATAATCGTGTAGCTATTAGAAAAAAAAACTGAAAAAGCGTCACATTTCGCTGGTTCGACATGTCATCCATCGAAGAGATAAATTATTAATAGTGTCACGTGCTTTGTCGAGTTGGTAATGTATGGTCACGCGCGGCCGGCCGGCGCGGCGCGGCTCGGACGGCGGGGCCCGGCGCGCGCGCCGCCTAGCTCTCCCGGTGGTCCCCGCGGGGCGGGGTCTGCGCGGCCACTCGGCTGCGCCGGCGCGCTGGCCCCCGCGCCCCCCTCCCCCGCCACCGCGCCGCTTATCGCCGCATCTTCAGCCTAATGTTACTTACGTCACTATGAAATCGCGTGTGACTGGTTTTAAGGCTTTGGATTCGTTAACTTTGAAGCTTAATAAGGTCGGGAATTAAAACTTAGATAAAATCTTCTGCACTGTATGTTTAGACACATTTTACATACGGAACGGAGGGAATAATTTAGGTGGGTACATAATGCGATTAACGTCAACATTTTTTAGTGAAACCCAATTAAATTGCTATAAAAACCCATATTCTATGCTAGTAAATAAAATACCCACACAAGTAACATTACCCACAAAATGAATAACTCTGCATCCTACTAAAACGCAAAGGTGTCCGACGCCTATTCAATAACTCGTGTGATGTGTTCACCGGACAACAAACGCATGTTGACAATAAGCGCTTGACTTTGAGCAAAATCTAATTTGTGTAGTTATTGTGTAATGCGATCCGCTCCGAACCCATCGCTTTGAGAACAGCTTGTGAACAAGGATCGGCTGAATTTATCGGTCGGTTACACAACAAATCAAAATTTAACGAGTTCGCGCAAACCGGAGGCTTTGCAGGGTATCTTTAGCCGTGCTCATTTGCGCGTGTAATTGCACCACCCTGTAACTGTAACTTTAGTTAAAAATATACACGGTTTGGTAATACAATTGTTATAACGTAACAGTGGCGGCTGTGCTCTGAACACGTTTATCCTTGGGTCTAAAGTTAAGCCATTTTTATTTATCTTTTGGATACCATTACCTTGCACGTAAATAGACACTTTTTTGCTGCAGCAACCAAAAAACCCTAACGAATTAAAAGATTACGAACAGGTACAGTTTAAGCTGGATGAGGATTTAAATAAATACTATTAGATAAAATACAAACAAAGTTCAGCAAATAAGGATGCTGTGTCTTTTTTGGCCGTAGTTTTTTCGCACAAAACAATAGAGTGAAAGGAATTCGAAAAACGGATTGAATTAACTTATCTAACGCTTAAAAAGTTTGTTCAATAGATTTTGGCTCCTATTTCGTGGAAAACTTTTCTTCATTATTGAATTTGGTAGACGGACAATATCTGTGTAGTATCGGAGCCGGTCCGAGCCAATTGTGGGTTTAAGTAAAAGACAAACTCGAGCACACTGGTTGGTAGGTTATTCTTGCCGATAACCTGGGCACAGTGGGAGCTGTCCGCGACTCTCTTTTGTTTCGTATCTTATCCGATTTTAATTACGGGCGTAGAGAAATCTTGTTATTCCTTAAAGGGATATGACTGCTCCGAGCTAATTTACTATCGTCTCTGGCACGATTTTATGTTCTCAATTTTATTTTATTGCTTGTGTTCCACGGGATGTAGCCACGGCAAACGAGTAGCATAACTGCATAACGGATTCATGAATCAAAATGCGTATTATTACATATTTTTATGAATTTCATTAATATGTTTTGTTGTCTATTTCAGAGTCATCTGTGGGTACAGGAGCCGGTTGCTTCCCAGAAGGAGCCATGGTGTACACAGAGAAGGGTCCCCGTGATATCGCTACGATAAGAAGAGGAGACAAAGTGCTATCAGCTTCCGATGATGGCAAAATGATTTATTCCGAGGTAGGTAGAACGTGAATCTGAAGTACAGAATATTATTGTGACTGAGTTACACTCACTTTTACATGAACCTGACAATATTGAAATGAATCCCAACTTTCAGAAAATGAACAACGAACATGAAATTATCGTTTTTGATCTGAAAAGTTTTCTTTACAAAGGTATTATCTCATTTCCAGGTGTTGACATTCATCGATCGCGATCCGAATACAACACGGCAGTTCATCGAAGTGACAGCAGAGAACGGTGTGACGATCACGACCACGACGTCGCATCTGCTGCTGCTAGCGGCCGCCGACGGTTGGCGGGAAGTATTCGCGGCCAACATCGAGGTCGGGGACGTGCTGCTCACGAGAGGACCGGCCGACGTCATGCGGCCGTCCAGGGTTGTGAAGACCCGGATGGTGTCGAAGCGCGGAGTGTACGCGCCGCTGACGAGGACCGGTACCATCATAGTGGACGATGCGCTGGCGTCGTGCTACGCGCTGGTCCGGAGCCACTCGCTGGCGCACGCGGCTATGGCCCCGCTCCGCTGGATGGCGCGGTGGAGTGCGTCCAGCGAGCTGCCGCGCGGCGTTCACTGGTACGCGAGCGTTCTGTACTCGTTCGGGGACTTCGTGCTACCGGCGTCGTACCGGTATCGCTAGCAGTGAGTGTGTGGTACTATGAGTGGTCGCTGTGAGTATAACCCGCGCGCAGGACGTGCACAAGGACACTGTTGTAAATATCGGTCGTGTAAATAGTAGAGTGAGTATGACAGACTACAATATGTAAATACTTAGGTCGCGAACATTAAAATGTTTCATAATATGCATATGCTCGTCGTTAACGAGCTTTACTTACCCTCATTGGAATTTATTTATTAAGTAGTTTTAGGAACTTTTTGCAAATTTTGCATATTATTTAGTTAACTTACGAATATTTTTTGTAAATTGTATCGGTATTGTTATTCTGCACAATGCAGAAATACTTAAATGTATGCGCTTATGTTATTTTAAGTTACTGTATAAAGATTATGAATAAAATTAATTCACTTCTTTAGCAAATCCGATGAATAATATTTCTGCAATGCAATGCAAGATGCTTTGATTGCAACAGTGCACAGTATTCGTATTGGTACGATGTTCAACTGTAACCAGACATTCCATAACTCTAATCCTTTGTCTACTTACACACGTTAGAAATGATGAAATTGTGATCTTGGTACCTAAAAACGTGCCTTAAGATTTTTTATTTATTGTTATTTATAAGCTAGGTGTCTATTTATGAATTGACGAAAGTATTTAGGTCTAACTTATTCTATTATGTCTGATACCGTCTTTATTTCTAAGTGCTTTAACTATTTATTTAATACTCTTATCCTTCCAAGTTTTCATTTCAACGCTTGACATCGTAACATGTTTCCTTTAACTTCAGAACATCTTTTTATATCTTTAACAATGCATGAGTTTTTCTCTATCTCTGACTAGATGAAAATACCTACTATAATAAACATGTATGCAGTATGTGCTGTAGTATTGGTGGACACGAAACTTATTATAAGTCGGCGTCACGTTGAACCGTCACTTGAGCGGCGACTTTTATAGATCATTTGTTAGATCTTGAACTGAAGTATGGGTTCCTATAGATTGAATTTAGTGGAATGTTGTAAGACTTGTGAGTGCAACGATAATTTTTAGAAATATATTCTAGGACAAAATTGTTTGAATTATTTATTAAACATTCACATCTATGCTAATTGCTAAATGATTGATGTCAGCGACAAACGTTAACTAAAACTCTATATTATAAAATAGTGATTAGTGCTTAATGTAGACAATACTAACAAATTTCATAGGTACATACATAAATCGGAAAGCTTTAACTAATATTTGGACAATACATTTATGCCATATTAATATAACTTAGTTTAAAAAACTAAATGCTAAACCGTGGTTGTAACCGTGCAGCCCTTTCAGTGTACATCGATGAAGAATTTTATTTATAATTTGATATCATAATATGTTGACAGTCACTGTGTGTCAGTAGGTGTGTGTAGATCTTTTGGAGTTCAAATATATCGTAGTTTTACATAATTATTGTACTTACTATTGTTTTCTATCAAATACAGTATGGTCGTCATTAAGAAAACTAACACCCGTTATTTTTACTGATTATTTATTTCCTAAACTAAGTTCGATTAATAGTCTGTAGATTCCGAGTTTGTGTTGAGATTCTTTGTGCGTTACACTTATTTGGAACTAAGTACACATATCAATCATGCGCTAGGTATTACAAAGCAAAAAATGTGAAACACAAATACTTACTCAGACGTCATTGTGACGTCAGAATGAAGTTGTCATTATTGGATGTTAGCAAGTCCTTCATAGGATATTTGGAATAGCGTATTTTGACCAAACAATGTGTCATTCGTGGCAAATCATGACCATACATTTTATCAATGTATGTTAGGTTCCAAATAAAAATATTGATAATAGAATATGAATATTGCCTTAAAAAGAAACAGTCAAATAAGTAAATTGTTTGCATAGTATTTGCTAATAGCGGTGAATATAACGGTATTCATGTTTGCTCTTACCTTTATGAAAAAATGTATCTGTTATCATATTATGTACTAATTCTTTAAGCTAAGTTTGATAGAAGTTAACAGTATCGAATTATAAATTGAAGCCATTGTCCTTACAGTCACGGAATAAGATATTGAACTTTCGTCTATAAGAAAATTATAACATGTTTTTCTCTTTTTTTTCTACAAGCCGTTATTTTGTCTATGTTAGGCTTTAATGTCTCTTCTCATTGCAGAATGTCCTTTCTTTGACTTTATATATTAATTACTTTTTTTTCCAATACATCGAAAACAGTTTCTTATTCCGTAAAGGACTTATGTTTCCTTAGTAGAACGAACCCAGAGTTTGGTCTCCTGTTGTTTTCAAATTAGTATTTTTTTTCTTTTGCAACGGAGTGTTAGATTCTAAATGACGATTCAAAAAACAACACTACCTTAAAATATTTATATTGTTGATAGGCGTATCTTTTCCATGCTTCCATCGTGGTGCTCAGGAAATTCTAGTAAATATGTACTATATAATATTTAAATCGATACTAACGCTAGGTATTTAAAAGCTTGCAAAATCCCTTGACCATACAAATAGGTGGTATTGCTCGCTTTGTAAATTCAATGATACGTAATAATATAATGCTTTTACACTATTTATTTATTGACGTTATATTTGTATTAAAGCCTTCAGTCTCCACGAGTTAATGTATAATGAAAAAATGTATATTTTAGAGCTTCTTGTAAAGAAAGAAAATGTTGAGGACATTATTTGATGTACCACTGTCGTATTATCAAAATGTATTATAATATCAAAATAAATAAAATGTTGGCTTTGTGGATTTAGCTTTTGTTTTATTTTTAATATTACTTACTGTTTAGATTATATTGTTCATTTGACCTGTAACACAGGTATTGTATGCCTATTTCGAGCACCAGTCTCTCACAAATGTTTACCCCGTGTATTAGATTTAATCATTCCTATTCACTGTAACGTTTGTGATGAGAAAATAAACATATTATTTATTTATTATTTTTACAAAGAGTCTGATTATCGCCTGAAAAAAAAGCGGAAATTGGGAATATAATCACACAAAAAGTTTGATTCCGAAAATTTTCGATTTTGACACACAAATACTTCCTGACAAGCGGACGCATAACACTAGATAAGCCGATTTTTAGATTACGATTTTCTTCGTCTTGTACTCCAATATCGTACCATGGGAACATGACTGTACTAAAGGAAACTCAGTAGTACCTAGGAACAAAGTTCTGCAATTCCAAACCATTTGGCAAGCATGTCGATTTGTAAGTCGATTATGGCAACAACACCGTTTTCATCACGGTTTATGAAGTGGTATCTAAGGGCGGCCACACACGGGCAGGTCGAGCAGTTAGTCATTGAGCATCTTAGATGGACCATTTGAACAGTTATTGTCAACTGCTTGGACTGAATGCTCCGGACGGTCGACTACTGACAGTTGACATTGTCTGTCCGGAGCATTCGCGGCTGCTGGAGAGGTCTCATATATTCTAATGAAGAGAAGATTGTACTTCGCTTTGCAGCTTGAAGAGGTCAGTCATGTTCATGACTGATTGATGCCGTGTATGGCGGCCCTTAGTATCAACAGCCAGTATCATGCTTGACGTAATATTAGGTCGAGCCTAAAATTAGAGCAACTCTGTTCGGATTGCAAATCTATTAACGATCGTTTGTTTGTCTATCGCTTTGAAGCGCGGCATTAACACGTTTCCTGTATCTGAGTCACGTTAGTAATTCATTTCATTGTTATTGTGTGTCTCTATCTGTTAAACTCCAGTTTTGAAGTAAACATAGGTAAAGAGCTTTAGTTACATGCTTGAGGCGTTACCGGTAGATAAACATATCCATTGATTTTGTTAGGTAGCAGTAGTATAAGTTATAATTTATGTACCTGTGAGCTTTGTTTACAGATACTGATGTTTAGTTTCTGTTGATTGCCTTATAATAGCATTGATTTAATTTACTTAGATAATTTACATATTATTTACATAACAACATCACGCTTGTAATCCCCGAAGGGTTAGGCAGAGGTGTACCTAATAGTACACCCAATGATTAAGTCCCATGGTGGGGGGGACCCCATTGCCATCAACCGGGCACAAGCCCAGCCCTCTGTGGCTGCTTCTTAGAAATTCTTGATGGAAAAACCCAATTACACTTTGCCTGACCTGGGAATCGAACCCAGGACCTCATGCTCAGCAGACGCGCTTGCAACCACTAGACCAACGAGGCAGTTGACATATTATTTACCTACAAATTAGAACATCATTAGGCAACATAGGTATTCGATTGTGCTAATTTTGTGTTCACTCATGTCGGTCATTGTCGTTACTCACAGATGAGTCACAGTTGGCTCGTCATATGACAACTTACTGCCTCAATAAACACACATACATACATTACATCATACATCATCATCATCTTTCATTACATTGAATTGACATTATGGCGACTCAACCTTGCACTAGCTCAAATACAGCGGAATCAGCGTGCTTCCCTCAAACATTGCATTACCTAGCGATGCTGACTCGGCAGTACTTATTACCATGTGATGCCACTAACAAGTACTTCCAATACTGGTGGGGATAGTGTGACTTCAGTCTATGCGAGTGTGGCGATCGAAGAATACATTTAATTTTGACAGTTCCCATAATGCCTAAATATTAATGTGCAATGTTGAAATTTCAACTCTCGGCGGTCTGCCGGGCGTTCCAAATGCAACAGAGCGCTTTTATTTTTCTATCATTAAAGAGTCTAGGCGACATCTATATGAATACTAGTGAGTGAAAAGCGGCATTGGATAGACTGCAGACATTTAATGACATACTCTGACTCTTCCAGATGATCTTTGAAGCCTAGTGATGACAAGCTAGCTAGTGCTGGACGAAACTATTTACCATTACTGTCAGCCTGTGTCATCCCACTGTTGGGCAAAGGGTTCTCCCCATGATTTCCAAATCTTTCGACCTAGGGCTTTTTTTTTTTTCGGATGGGAAATGATCAAATGACTGGGCGGAGCGGAACGGAGTGGCAGACTTCTACTGACTAAAACCCATCCATGTTCCTTCTTTGCCCTTTGTGTTCCAGGGCCACGGTATCTCTTTCGACCAGTCCCGCAGCCCTGGCAGAGTCCTAGTCGACCTAGGGCTAATGTGGATCTCCGGTCGCTGGTTTTGTCAAGCTCGTCCCGCCATCTCCTGACTATTTATTTTTAAAATTAATGACATACCTTAACACAATCCAGTAACAGCGCAGAAATCACCAGCTGGCACTTCTTTTCACTTGTTACATGTTTAAATAAGGAGCAACTCTCGAACAGGAAATGGAAGATTTATGTAGGTATTTGGGAAAACAATTGGTTGCTGTCGCGCAATACTTCATCCTGTCAAGAATTACTTCAGGTCGAGTTTACCTAATGTTATGGATTCTGTGTTTATTTATTTTCAGTAGAATATACTAACGCTCTACTGGCTTTGACTCTGAGCGTCAGTTCACAAGCACACAAACAATAGAATATAATAGGTAACACAGTGGAAATTCAATTTACGTAATTCCGTAGATGAAAACAATTGAATCAACTGTCGCAAATTCTCTACAAATATAAAAAAAACACAAACAAAACACCAAAATAAAACACAAAACAATTTTATGTCTAAAAATAGGATATTACGAAAGGGATTCCAGAAAATATTATTATATTTCATTAGAGAAACAATTAAGAACAAAAGTGTAAGTACACGTTACCGAACAAAACAAAAAACAAAAGCAACCTTATTTTTTCCGCTAAAAATAGATGCCATATATTTTCCTCTTATTAATTATCTATCAAAGTTTTCTCCCAGTTTTAAATTCTCATAAATAAGTCAAACCGGTCAAGCGACAATAGGTTCTTGAAATTAATTTAGGATCCAATTTCATAAGATTTTTCCACTAAAATATCAAGCGGCTTGGCAACTGAAAAGGTATGCTTTATTATCTCGTTAAGCCCTTTAAGGGCTAATAAACCCTTTTGATAAACATAAAATGATCTTACTGTTCCTAATAAGAATTTTGTACATGTACACATGCGTTTATCCTTATTAGTATAACGTACAATGTTAACGTACATACTTGTATATCATTACGAGTACATTTATGACATTTTTTTTTCGACATTACTCCTACTCACGCCTTGTTATCCCCGATGGGTTAGGCAGAGGTATATCTAATGATACACCCATATTTCGTTTTTTATGTTTAAATCCTTTGTAATATGGGAGCAAGCCTATTGCCACCAACGGGGCACAAATCCAAACTCCGTGGCTACTACTGTGAAATTCCATTCTCTACAATATACATATATACAGGGCCTCTAGGCCCTAGAGGTTTCCTATACATGGATATAGTACTTATCCCCGGCAAGCGAACACCATCACCGCTCACCATTCAGGTGTGATACAGACAAACCTCGAGCCTATGAATTAAAAATAAACACCTAAGTAAAAAGGCGAAAAACCCAACGAAAACTAGTTTCAATAAGGATAACGAAATAATGATTGATCGAATTTTACACAAAAGAAGCCGTTTTCTCAACATGTTAGAACGTATATTCCATTACTAAAATAAATGGCTCTTAAAGTATCTATGAGAAAACTTAGACATGTTTATTACTGATTAGCTTCACAGTCAGACCACTAAATTGTCCCAGCGGGAAACGTTTAATATTATTTTTCTGGTACACTACACAAACAAATAAACTAACTTAGCGACAACTCTCAACTAAGTTTTATTATTAGTTTCTTACAACGCCGTTTTCCTTCGCGGTTCCTATTCTAAATAAATGAATGTTCTATTAAAGTGTTAGCCTGAGATTACAGTCGACCTAAATAATCTGCAGATTTTTATCCCACAAGGTGACAATAGTCACCTTCAACACATCATTATCGTGTTATATATATGTGGTCATAAGATATCACGTTTAAGGTTTCCCAGTACAATATTAGTATCTTCTAAAAATCGTTACAATAGAAGACCAACAGATTGATAGCGAGGGAACAGTAGTAGTAGTAGTATATAAAAAGAAGCTACTATTTTGTACCCTTATCAAAAAAACAAATAATGAAGATCACCTCAAGTTCGAACCCAAGACACGCACCTCTGATTTTTCGGGTTCATGTGTGCGAATTATCACTTGCTTCGGTAAAGGAAAATCTGAGGAAACACGGCATAAAAACTCTGACACCAGGTTAGACACTAACCACACGATAAAGAAGAAAGACCATTTATAAATTATGAAAAGCGAGCTTCTGCCAGCAGCTTTGCACGCGTTATGATCGGAATCCAACGACAACATTTTAAATATATAATTTCGGAATCGACAACACACACACAAACTTTTAAATCTTTATAATAGTAGTATAGATGTAGCTGCGTCATTTAAGTGTAGTTTTTTTGTTGTCCCACACTAGCATTGGCAGGTATATCGACAATACTCGACATACGTGTGGAAATCGGTCACAAGAAATATGTCACCATTCTGAGGCCTAGGTAGATCCAATTGGCGATAGAGATTGTGGAAATTGATACACGGCTGCTACGAAGCTACGATCGGAGACTTATCTGTATCGCCACAACAAATGGATATTAACTATGTAGGTAAGTATGTATACCTCAGGCTGTTCCAATTTCCAAGTACAGTATTTGTTAATTAATTCGTACTGTCTCCTCCCTGTAGCTTTGTGTTCATTAAATTATGTATCTCTGTAATTAAGCTGTATTCTTAACATTCAAGTACTTTACATTTTGGTATAAAAGCAAGACCGAGGGAAACCGGGTTTTACCGGTTATGTTTAGGCCTTATACATACTTAAACACACGCCTTTTTCCATGGGGTAGGCAGAAACCAGAACCGCCACCTGGTACTATCCCATACACTCCTTTTGCCTCGTCTACGTTCATACATCTGGCCACACTAGCACGCCAGTTACAAGTACTACGCACCTGACCTTTCTGAAGAACCTCACCAGTAAGTATCATAGGGGCAAGCTAATTGTTATTTCGGAAAAAAATAATCTAAGTAGCTTGTCATTACAAAGTCGACAAAACTGCTTGAAACATTAGTAAACTATATACAACGTGTAACATAATAAACGCAAGACCTCTCGTGTGGTGTCTCAGGCCATGGAACTGAACAACTTTTGTTCTATGACTTTTGGAAATTCATAACTTTTTTTTTAGTTTTACCATACATGTGGATCAGCTGAATGCGTCCGTTCCTATAGAAAGTTTTTTTTTTTTTGCGAATTTCAAGAACTCGTAGAACAAAAGATGTTTAGTTTCATGGTGCGAGAGACCACACGGGAGGTCTTGCGTTTATTACGTTACACCTTGTATAAACTATGTATATCAACTTTCAGTTAATATCAACTTTCAGTTAAGATACACATAAATTAAATCTTTCATAAACATTTACTTTCTGTTTAACAATAGGAAGACTAACAGTTCGAAAAGTTAGCTTTCAAAATTTATTTAATTTATATTTTTAAACACGTGTTCAACGTGCTCCCGGAGAATGTTGGTAGTAAATATCGTTTCAAACTTCAAGTGAATAAAAGCTTCGATATATGAACTACCAACATGTGATAAGGACAGTGGAGTGGCTTGCAAAATGTCTACTAATAACAGAAAAAATCTAATTAAGTTCTCAAATGTGAGTTGACCTAGGGTCGGAATTCCGATACTGGGATACTGCCTTTTTTGAGACCTACTCCATCCATTCAATATCGGTTAGCTAGCGTGGGTTGTTAAACGAGTTTGTTGAGATTATTAGCTCAAACCTACAAACCTCTTTTGAATTATAGGCTTAATAAATGACTATTTAGTAACCTAAGAGGGTTCTAATAAAAGATACCTTCTTATTAGATTTTATTATAAACGGTGTAAATAGACCCTTAACATAAATGAAAGCCACTTGTTCTCCCCGTCTTTGCGATATTTTTTTTGTTCTAGACCATACCTGGGAACCTTCTAGTTACGGAGATATTGGGGGTCAAAGTTCCAACTTTTTCACAAGTTTTTTTTTAAATACATGTTTTGAATGTAAGTTTTTACTTTACACACCTCCTCGACCCCCGTATTATTCAACCCATTCATCAGCACAATGCTTTGAGTGCTTTCCATCGAGTCCTACCGTAAAACGTGATTTTTCACCCCAAAAAAAAAAGTCGATTCTCAGCAACAATTTTTGCGTAAAATTACTTAGTTTGATGTACATCAAACTAAGTAATTTAGAATGCTTGGTTGACGGGTATGTGAAGGGTCTGTTTACACCCTGTATTTATTGCAATGGTTACTTATTGTTCTTATCTTGTTGAATAATTTTTATCGTGTACTTTATAATAAGAAACGTATGTAATTTTTAGAAATTATACCGCTTCCCCTGAAAATATGCTGTCGATGTAAACGACGATATAAACGAATACTAGAGGAAAAAATAAAATGTTTAACTCAATCCTGAAGTTAGAAATATTTTAAAAAGTCCTTTGATAACATCTGAAAGGATTTTCTACTAGCTGTTGTTAGCAATTCATTTAGGAATTTTCTAATTAAAAATAAAAGGGGAAAAATAACGAGAAGCCATACTTGAGAAAATCGTTTCCTTAGAAGCTTTATTCTGGTCGCTTTTACTCGCTGATGACGTCTAGTTTATACCTTCAATACGGCTTCTGTTTCCTGTTATTAATTCCATTTCATTTTGATAAATCTAACTTTGTATGAGTTTCATTACGGTTCTTACTTTCACTGGAAAAAAAGTTCGTCTTGTAGAGCAGAAATGGAAAGCAATCGTTTTAATGTAGTCGCCACCATCCCGTTTCCAAACGTAGCGTAGTACTGTGGGTCTATGTGAACGTTCATCAGTATTATTTCAGGCTCGAGAGGGAGCGCACGTTATTTTCCTGGATTTTATTTTAAAAAAATAATTGTTTAGTACTTACAAACATCTGTTGACCCTCTAAATTAAATTGACAATAACTTTTCGTGAACTCGTTAATTTTTGTCGTAACGTTTGTCGTCAAATTAAAATTTCTGCCAAGTTTTCATTGTAACTCTTTGACCGTAAAGTTTTAACCAAGTGAAATTTCAAGAGATGCCATCAACTTAATAGACTGTTTTGCACAATGGTGATTTTCATGTACTCAGTGTATGTAAGGTGAGTTTTTCACATATATCACTCGGTTGACGTTGATGATATTTTCACCAGTCACTGAATTTTCACAAAAGAATTTTCTCTTTGAAATGAGCTTTTAGCTGATGTATGTTTTAGGCGTTATGATAAATTGTGTACCGAAAAAATATATTGACTTCATAATATGTTAGGGTTATTTACGGGGTTTTTACACGTGAGTTTTTTATTTAATTGTCTGATTTAAATTACCAACGTTGTTAAATACCCGCAGGCATGTTTTGTACAATTTTGAAAAGGTTGTTTCTTTTATTATTTTAGGTCTATGTGGTCAGTTGTTTTTTAGACAGAATTATGAGGTGTTTTCGGTTAAAAAGAGCTTAAATTAATATTAATTTTGAGTCTTGACGGGGTGTGGGTAGGAAAGAGAGTATGAACTTTGAGTTTGCCTGTACAAATAGATATCGATATTTATTTCAGAAACGTGTGAAGCCTTATTTACGACTTTGTGAAGATATTTACTGCAGCTCTTAAAGTTGAGGTCGGATTTTACTTTCTTAAATTTATTTTTATATAACAGCCTGTTATCGATTTGCACTTACTTGCATCTACTCCACTCCTAAAGACTGCAGCATTGATCTTAAACAGTTGGATACTTGTTACTAGCACGACATTTTTACTCGCTTTATTGTATCTCCCTTACAGGGTTCCACACCTCAAAAGAATAAACGGAATCCTTATTGGATCCCTTCGTTGTCCGTCTGTCTGTCAAGACCCTTTATTTAAGAACGCTTAGTGGTATCATGTTGAAATTAATATACTTAAGTCTTCGGTCTCTTGGAGCAGAATAGAAATTCAAAATTCTTAATCAACGTAGTAAAAAAGTATGGCCATTTATGTCGCACATTTGGCTCATTCGCAAGTAAATCCAAAACCTACAGGGTACTACCCGTTGACCTAGAATCATGAAATCGTCATTAACCGAAAATTGTAATTATATTACACAAAAAATATATTTTTGCGACTACATCGCGTTTAATTCTCCAAATAATATTATTTTAACTGCAAAATTTATTTTGTTCTTCAATTCGATAATCTTTGGGACCCGATTTTCGTGATGGACAAACCATCAACATACAAGTTTGTTCGGAACCCTCGGTGAGCAAGTCAGACTCGCACTTGTCCGGTTTTTTCGACAGTTACATTACGTATGATCAGAGTATCAGACATAAAAATGTAGCATTTGGGCCAATTGTAACAAAAAAGACTTAAACCACATGTCATTTGTTAGATCTTTTTCTGAGAAATGCTGTTAAATTACGTTTTACTAAGAAAGTCGGGAAAAATTGTTCATATTTCAAAATTACAACTGTTATACCTCTTGACAATTAATCTTAAATAATATTTTTCCTGAGCTTTGAAACCACATTTGAATTTTTGACTTCGGCACCTATTGCTATTCTTCTTCTTAGCGCGTCGATGGCAAAAAGTTCAAATGTTATGTTTAGCCCAAAACTCAGCCACGCGAACCCCACTCACTGATGCAGTAAGCAGATCATCAAGTGTGCAGGTATTAAAAAAATTAAAATAAAATGCATTTCCCTAGCTGCAAGCATACTTTATCTACATCGATCAAAAACTCGATAACTTCCGTGCAGTAGACGGGAAACCAGGTCATGCGAAATCGAGCTTGTTTTACATACGATGCACGCTTACTATCAATTAGTTTCTATTCTGAACTTCATCAACTATGTGTCAAATTCAGTAATAAAGTTGGGGAAACTTTGACGTTCTAACCGATGCTTCGTGTGTCGTCACAGTGTACGACAACTGAGTACGTAACATAAATAACTGTTCTGAGAAGCTTTTAAATAAGGAGGTTTACTCTTACTTAATTTCTTTCTAAGCAAGAGGAAATTAAGTAAAGTAGAGCTCCTACAGTCCCAGTACTAAAGGGACGCGACTGAGGAAGTAGTTCGACTGTCTATTTCTGCCGCCAAGTAGGTACCTAAGGATTTTTATAATATATTTTGTTAGTGGTCGCAAGCGCGGCTGCCGAGCATACGGTCCTGTGTTCGATTCCCGGGTTGGGCAAAGTGTTATTGGGTTTTTCCATCAGGATTTTTTCAGTAGCAGCCCCGGAGTCTGCATTTGGGCCCGGTTGATGGCAATAGGCTCGACCTCTATTACATGGGGCTTAAACATAGCTGGCGAAATGTGGGTGTACTATTAAGTACACCTCTGCCTATCCCTTCGGGGATTACAAGGCCTATGTCCAGCAGTGGACGTCTTTCGGCTGAAATGATGATGATGATGATGGTAATAATGTTATGTTATTTTGTTACAGCTATTTTCAAACAGTCATTTAAAAAATTGTAAGCACACGCATTAAATAAGGCGCACGAAGCCTGAAGGCTTGTTTGCCAACCTACATTTGGCAACGAAGTAAGGAATATTATTGTATTTACTACAAATACAAACAACATCTTTGTTACATTTGTAATATACCTACTCATAAAACTGTGATTACGCTTCCTGAAACTACGTTGATACTACATACCCGTAGCGTAATGTGATAAATTATGTAAACTGCGAAACATGGGCGGAGGTTTATTAAAATTAATTGTCACCTCATGGAATGGAAGTATGTTAGCCCCATGCAGTAAAATCAGCACAACGAGGTTACACAACATGACCATTATCTCGCATGGTTAATTTTCACAACACACTGGTTTTCCCTGGTTACTGAAGGTTGTGGAGGTCAGAATGCAGATACTCCATGTGAAATACTGGTATTCAGCTGCATCCGGTGAGTGGCAGCCGACCACAACATAGCTAGGGAAATGCGTTTTTTTTTTTAAATGACTGTTTGCTTGCTGGTTTCCAAACAAAGTAAAAGAAACAATGAACACTCCTGTGCGCTGTATTAAGAGCCCTCTTTGCCACAAAAAAAAGCAAAAGTTAGCGCTTACATTGCAATCAACGAATATTATCTGTTGAAAGTACGTATACCTTTGACATGAAAAGAAAATATATGAATTTAACCATCTTTAGGTATCATAAGAAAAAGAATCTCATGAGTACGAGACATTGAAAATACATTTATTAAAAACTGTGAGTACGTGACGCTCCGCTCGGTAATACCTACATACACGTCAACGTCAAGTCGAGCACAAAGTGGGGAAAACGTTCAGAAAATCCGTACGAATGTATAAATCTTTAAATAGGTAGGTAGGTACTTTAGTGTCAAAACTGCCAAAAAAAGTTAGAAGCCTGTACTCGACAGTAATAAGCGGGTAGCAGGCAGCGACTGAAAGAAAGAAAAACGTATATTTTACGACTATGTGACGTGTTGACTATGATCAGAGTGGACCTCCAGTCCACTAGATATGTGTACGAGTCAAGAGCACCAATATGTATACACTTTCCTAAATTTAAAAGCAATTTTCTCGAGAAATAACTATTATAATTTAGAGATAGGATCTTTTTCACAAAAATATAAGTTCCAGAATACTATGTTCGTAACAACATGAAATTTTAATACAGTATAATTTAAAACAGTTGGAGAAATATACTTTTAAAAGTTGTTAAGTGTTTACGTATTGGTGATCGTGACTGTACCCCCTTAGGCTCACTGTCACGTCTTTACCCTGCCTTTTGGGTAGTGATATCTCTGATGTAAACTAATTGGGTCGCACAGGGTCTGACCGCAAGAACTTCGTGTAGAATCTAGAATTCCCGAAGTAATTGACTTTCGGCATTTCACTTGAAGTTTAGTTACATTGAGTTCTAATGCTTTATGTTCTACTGATAAATGATTTATTGCTGAAGAAGTGAAGACACGTAAAAAGCTTTCTTTTTATCTCCTAAGTTTCTTAATATATAGTCCCAAGAGTCTATATATCTCAAAGTTTCGTAACAACAAGGCAGTATCGAGTAACTTGACACCTAGGATCGATTGACGTATATGAGTTAACTGTGGACAAGACACAACACAGAGCGCAATTCTTCCGGCTTTGTTAGCACTTACACTTATTTTCAAAGCACTCTCGTTTCATCCTGGAAGCGTTAATGGCTAACGGATATATCTCAGAGAATAATAACGACATTCATTAGCTCCATCGGACGTTTGGCAATGTATTTCCAAACATACGTTTGCGCTTTACGAGTGAATTTATCACCGACATCGACCGAAAAACAGTGACGAAACCCGCACGCTTCTTGATAAATACGAATGCGTGGAACGGCATGAAAATTGCTGTAATGTAGAACGATCATACATCCACAGAGTTCGAATACGTAGATCAGTAAATTCATGGTCGATTCTATACTTTGTAGCAACATAATTTCGCATAGAATTACGATATAAACAAACCAATCCATAAAGTAAATTCTTTTATGTTTCGAATAACTCAGTGTTTGGGATAATAATATATTTTGATGATGGGGAAATGTATTGGAAAATGCGAAAAATCTGACGCAAACACGTCATAAAGCTGGGTTATTTGTGTGGTAGTATTTTTGAACAAATACATGAGTGATCTTAGTAGAATTTATTAGCCCCGAAACGTACTATGCCTACGTATTTTTTGTTGTTCTTTTGATTTATTCTCAAATTATTTTGGCATTGATAGTGATCATTATTTCGTCTTCTGTTATCGTTGGTCAAAATACGGCTAGACCTAGTTTCAGCTGGCTACACGTCCTAAATACCAAACTGTCCCATTTTCGTTGTTTGCGTAGTTGACGTTTCATGGAGATTTTAATTTCCTGTGTATCGCATATTGGCGGTCTACAAACTAACAAGAAATTACGTCAACTGTCTTGATAAAGGAGAAGGTTCTGGATTGGATCGTATTTAAAGTGTTCCGTGCCAAAATTAGCTCAAGTGTGCTCTTATCTTGTCGCTGCAGTGTCAGTCTGTTCACAGAGAAATTTCTTAGAAAATTATTTGTTAAAATGAATTTAGTAGAAGAGTAGAGCAAGGTGACCTAATTGTAGTTAAACGTTTTGTTCTAATTTGGACGCAAAATTATAAAAGTTTAAAGAAGCCTTTAAGGAGAAAGAATTTCGAAAAAGTTCATCAACTTAGAGAATAACTTTAAATGGGAAAATTATAAATATCTCATTAGAAGACGTAGGTTTATAGTGACCTTGGTTATGCCTCTGTCTGGTACCAGCCCAAATCATTTAAATATTTTCTAAGAAGCTGAACAAATCAGGAGCTAATTACCTACTTCCCTACTTGCTTATTTTCCAATTGAAACAATATTCAGTTAACGTAACGAGTTTAAGACTCATAACAAGTGATCGTACAAACATATTCATACTACATCAATCAGAAAAAAAAAATCCGCAGACTACAATACACCCGTAATATGTTACTCAACAATGCGCGTACGAAATGAATACAATCTATTTCGAGCGTAATCTCTTTGATTTATAGTATAACATTCGCAAACGTTCATTCATGTCGAGGGGAAAGTCCCTAATCTGAACGTTAGATAATAATAAAGTAGGTAATCATAATCAGACGGGTCAACCGCAGGGAGGGTTCTATGTCCAATATAAATACTCATCTCGTAAACCCCAGTTAGTGAAGGATTTTCTCGTTGAGCTTTATGTACTACATTGGGCTGGTTAGTAGTTACATAATGTCTATTATACCGGATTTTCATTCAACAACTAATGAAAAACCTGTTTTGGAATTTGTTAATCTGATATTTTTGTTAACCGTACAGAATGATAATTATATTTTTTCTAAATATAGCGATGCAAACGGATTTTAGAGCTTTTTATCATTGGCATTGTGTCTTTTCTAAATTAAATAAACTTACGTAGAAACTAGCCACGCTGCTGCTTACGTAGAGGAGCTCGTGGCTAAATAATAACAGCCGCTCGGGTCGATCTTTAGGTTAAGCCGTGCTTGCCTAGGTTGATCTGTGGATGGGTGACCGCCCATTACACACCGAATTTCCTCCGTGTCTCGGAAAGCACGTTAAGCCGTTGGTCCCGTCTGTCATATGTAAATCTTTGACAGTCGTTATAGGTAGTCCAAACAGTGGCCCAAAAAGTCTGATAACCAGTCTTACCAAGGGGTATCGTATTACCCAGCAGTGGCGAAGGTTCCATACAACTCGATTCCTACCGGCTTCCCTTTGAAAAATGGCACAATCAGTATTCTATAGACAAATTATAAAATCGCATTAAAGGTCCGGCTTACCTTATTTACAAAAATTGACCCTTCGCTACTGTTACCCAGTACTAACTGGGTTGTGGAGGTCAGATAGGCAGTCGCTCCATGTAAAATACTGGTATTGAGCTGCATCCGGTTAGACTGGAAGCCGACCCCAATATAGTTGAGAAAAGGCTAGGCAGATGATGACGTAGAAACTAGCTAGACGTATGTTGTGTCTATAAGCTCCCAGTACTTTTCTGTAACTTCCGACGCATACGTCATACCACGCTGACGTACAATGCGCCCCACCGACTTTGACCTGGGTGTCAACAAACATAGGCTTAAACTTTCCACGGTTGTAGGACGCCTGCAGCTATTTAGGTATATACATACTACAATTACCTATACATTGAAGTGAAACGGAATTTCTTTTCAGTCTCTCAGAACAATTGCTCTGTAGGACTTAGGGGATAAAAGGGTCAAGGCACTCGAAATCCAAGCCATTTCGTCCCCTACTTATTGAAACACCCAACACAATAAACTGTTTTATACAAGGTGTTTTTTTTTACATCCCATAACTCTAAGGTATGAGTGTGACCATATCAAAGAATCAGTTGGCATTTATGAATTATTTTTCTATTATATATTTTTTTTTGTTTTCATTTTCATACAAAATAATTCGATTATTAATGTAAAACACCCTTACGTGAAATATGACAACGTCGCATTTTCTTAGCTTTAAATATGAATGATTGGTTTGAATGAAAATGAATTACTCGTATTTATCAATGACACTTAAATTAATTATGATTGATGATATCTTCGAAAATACGTATTTTTAGAAATTATTTTTACTTATAGAATATGACCTTACAGTTATGGGATATAAAAAAAAAACACGTTGTATAGAAAAACACACATTTTTCATAGCTATAAGAACGATATTATTGTGTCGCTACTACCTTCTTCAATTCTCATCTGTAATTATTTATAACTAAATCAATTTCTATTAAGCTTTGAAGTGGTGGTTTCTTTGAAAACTATTTCGAGAACACGAAACAATTTATCAATTATTTCACTCGTCTCCTTTAGTACACTTGATCACACAAACAAGGAGAGACACTCGTTCACACAAATGTTTGTCTTTCTCAGTATTTTTCCTATAATTTGGTTTGTTTTGTACTGTGACTAGCACTTTATACTATTTTCACGTAACATTGGAACGAATGCCAGATAATGTGTAATAGTTATGTCAACTGTTAGTGACATTTTCTGAATAATACGGTACACATGTACAGATACATCAGCACATAACACACACACGCAAACTTACTTAATACTTTTGCCAATCTTGTATATTTACCTATGTTAAATTTGTTATTGATATTTTTCTTTCTTTTGTTATGGAAGAGCGGAATCTTCTAATATAGGCATTAAGGCTCCAATCACAAACTAATTGTTGTAATCTTGTGAAGAAATAAATAATTTTGTTTTATTTTTTTTAATTTGAGTACCGGTCACTTACATTCGATTTCGGTTGTTTCTTACAAATAATAATAAAATAAAAATACCCAATAACAAGAAATCCTTTCAATGATGGCCACATTTAGCTCAGTAGCTAAATGATAAGGGTCGCGGACTCGATCTTCTTTCGAATTTCATGTTTGTTTGCCTTTCACATACTTGTTCCGTATCTTGACGTTTACTTGCGTGATATCTGCCGATAAACGTCCCTATGAGACAGGAAAATGTAGTGTGATGATGTGTCAAATTTCCTTTATGTGCCTCAAAAGGGTCAGCGTATCGGCGTAGCAGCTTCGTAGCCGCGTAGCATGTGTCTACGAAAAAAGCATTCAAGAGAACACAAATAAATAAATTCTTTTTTTTTTAAAGAAAAGCTTTGCCCACGAATTTTCCCTGTATGGTGGGTGCGTTTACAAACATTTATTTATTATTAAACTTACACACACTATCTTTACAGGATAACATCAATACAATAGTTTGCAAACACACACCAAATAAATTGAAAAATCAACTTACGGCTAATACTTAAAAATCTATCTAAACATTTAAATTCACATACTAACATTTAAATTCACATACACAACATCCAGACCCGGAACAACTACAAACACACAAACATTTGTTCCATGCGGGGATCGACACGCAGCGCAGTAGCAAAACCCTTAGCTGCTATGCCAACCGTGGCATCAATTCTACAACTTATGTTAATCTAGTGAGAGGACGACATGTGTTAAATTTTCCAAATGTCCCTCAAAAGGGTCAGTGGAATATTGTCGTAGCAGCGTGGCGTCGTAGCTGCGTAGCATACGTCTACGAAAAAAACATTTAAGAAAATATTGAATGAAATTCTGTACGTTACGTTAATCTTGTGTTGAAGAGAGGCTTATGGCTAAATAGTAAGGGTGCATGGGTCGATTTTTAAGGTTCAGTTACTCTTGCCGAGGTCGTTCCGTGAATGGGTGGTCTATAATTATTAATTAAGGTGATAAGGTTCCTTCCGTGTCTCGGAAAGCACTTAATATAAGCAGTTGGTCCCGGCTGTCATTCATAAATCTTTGATCTAATCTTTTATCTTAGATGTCAACCGAAATTTTATCAACCACTCTTGCCAAGGGTTTCGCGTATCCCAGTAGCCGTTTCATGTAAAATATTGGTATTCAACTGCATCCGATTGGTAAGTAAACCGAGCTCAACGTATTTGAGAAAAGCATAGGGAGAATCGTCTAGTGCTCTGATGACTTGAGTCACATTTCCTTTATATTCTTCTCAAGGGCCAGCTACGAATTTTCGTAGCAGCGTAGCGTCGTAGGCGCGTAGCACGTATCTACAAAAAAGCAACCAAGAGTATACAGAATTTCCGTAGCCTTTGATGTAGCTACAATCTATACATTAATTACGTGAAGTAAAACCTTTGTTCTTAAGCACATTGCGCGCACGGAGTGTGAGATTTGGCATAGTTAAAGCTCGTAGAGAGAAGGAGTAAAGAGCGATAAACCGCTTTTAAAATTAATAAATTATAACCACTATAATTACCACTATAATTAAGTAAAAATGTGACAGTATACAACATTATTTTTAGTATTTGAAACGAATATAGTTTGTTCAGAATAAGTAACTGAATCGATTCCAATAATTTTCAAACCATGTTATATTTTGTCCCAAAAATATTAAAATAAGACTACAAGTTGGACACCGAGCGACACTAAGTACCTATCGCAATAATTTACGTATCTACTGCCACATTATTATTATCAATGAGTTCAAGACGACGCTGAAGGCCCGCGCGCGGCGGCGCCTCGTGGTGACCACGTTTTTGTGCGGACAACCAGGTAACAGAACAAGCTTATAACTTTGTGATTTTTCATGATACAGTTTTGAAATTTTGTACAAATAGATTCTTTACAAAAAATACTAGACGCGTATTTCAGGTTTCGCATATATTAAAACTAATGTTGTAGATTTGTTCATGATATCAAAACAAATGACTTGCGGAACGCCTAAAAAGTACTTTTACTTACATTTTAGGGGCTCCGAGATAAATGATAAATGATTTCCACCGGACTTCACGAATATTAATTGATAGTCAAGATACGGATGAGCTACCATTTGGGCTTTATTAGAATCCTTCGAGTTAATAAGTATTTGCATAGTATGAATGGAAAATCAATATCTTAAATTGAATAGACATCTCAATCAGAGGTCCCCAATCAGTCTCAATTTATCACCATCTATATACTATTGTACATAAAATAATTTAAACAAACGCTATCGGAATTTCAAAAAGAAAGTTGAAGATTGAATTCATACTAATAATACATAACATCTCATCTTCACGCCTGTAATACGCGAAGGGTTAGGTTGAGGTGTACCTAATAGAGATTGAATATATTGATTAGAATACCTGAGAGCAGCGGTGGCCCAGTGGTGGCGGCTCCGACTTACAAACAGTAAGTCGTGGGTTCGAACCCAGGCAGGCGCATTACTTTGTGTAATTTATTTCATCACCATTGCTCTCAAAAACGGTGAAGGAAAACATCGTGAGGAAACCGGCATGTCTTAGAACCAAAAATTCGAAGACATGTGACATCTACCAACCCGCATTGGGCCCGCGTGGTGGATTATAGCCCATTCCCTCTCATAGAGAGGAGGCCGGTGTCCCAGCAGTGGGAACATAATAGGCTGATTATGCTATGCTATTATGTACCTAATAGTACACCCACATTTCGGCAGTAAAGTTTAAGTCCCATGTTATAGGGGGCGAGCCTATTTCCATCAACCGGGCATAAATGCAGACTCCGTGGTTGCTACTGAGAAATTCCTGATGGAAAAATCCCAGAGCATTTTGCCCGACCCGAGGAATCGAACTTAGGACCTCATTGCATGCTCAGCAGCTGTGGTCGCGATCACTGGACCAACGAGGCTGTCGTAGGGGCAGGCGTGGTAATAATATTATAAACTGCGACAGCAACTCTATCTCTGTCACCTTTTGACCACTGAGCGGATTTGAACTAATTAAGGCACATGTTACAGATACAGGGTGTAAAGGGACAGCTCTCCACAGACTGATGAGGTGAATTCAGTATATCATACTAAGATGACCGGTACAAGAAATTATTTCCGGAACGTTATGGGGTTTTGTTTTATTTATCTATACGCAATGCATCGTTACCCTGACAAAACGCACATAGCGAACGGCAAGCGCGACGACAAGTTTGATGAACTCTGTAGCTAGACAGGAAGTGAACAGCTGATTTCACGCGTCGTTCATTAGAGTATTTCAACATCAATTGTTGGTTAATTTATTTTTAATGTAGGACTCCATTTTTTACGTAAATGGAGTGCCGAAAGTACAGAAAATGTAATTTTACATTGAAATAAAGGTACTATTTATTTTAGATAGTAACTGAAAAAATGATTAAAAAAAAATTAAAATTTCCTTCGACAAAATCCGGTGATGATGATACGGTATGATTCAAAAATAAGGAGCTGAATGTACCCTGTCAGTTTGCGGAGGGCTGTCCCTTACACCCTGTATAATATAATCTGATTTAGAAGTAGGATTCAGCTTATCCCAGTATACAGTAAAACGTTCCCGTGGGATAATTTTCTACTTCCACTCGGGCGAAGCTAGTATCAGAATATATTATATTTTACATATGTTGTTGTACAACCTATAAAAATATTATTAGAGGCGAAGTAAAATAACAGCAGAGATAAATTCTTGTTTTACTAGATGAAGTACGATGTTATATTACATATTGCATATTAATATTCATTAAAACCTCAACCTGCATCGTCTGGGATTTCTATGAAGCTTGCTAGTGTATCGTGCATTATAACTGAAGTTTCGAGATAAATTAACTGTGTGGTTACTCGTTGATTGTTAACATGGCGCCAGCAAAGAGAATTGTCGTAGAGCTTTTTCCTTTGTAAATGTTAATGATAAAATTGCAAAAGTAACTCTAACACCCGTATCTAAAGTGATTACTTGAGTAAAGTAATTATTTATTCTGTAGTTTAGTAATTGCTTGAAGTTAGAACTGTCAAAATTTAGAATTCTGAGCTTTTTTTTTTTACGGTTTAAGAACCGTCAAGAATCGTTTAAATTCTTGTCTAATGCATAAAAATATTTGCTTAAGTAATTACTTAAACTCAAGTAATTACTTTAACTTGACTATAGATACGGGTCTTGTTGTCAGTCTGTTTTCTTTTCACACCCAGTCCGGGTGTGCAAATCTAGAAAATACACTGCAAAAACAAAAACAAATCGTGTGCGCGGGGAGCTCCCCTTTGACATCCTGCGCTACTCAAATAATCAGATATGATCAGTGGGTTTCAATCAAAATTAATTTCACAGGTAACCCATGGTCTAAGACATTTTTAACCCGATAGTATGTGCATTAATAACCACGATGTGGAGCCCTGACACAGCCAGAAGGCGACGCGGTAGACCTCGCAGGAGATGGCGGGACGAGCTGGATAAAACTAACGAGCAGTGGTCCACATTGGCCCTAGATCGAAGAATTTGGAAGTCATGGAGAGAGGCCTTTGCCCAGCAGTGGGGTGACACAGGCTAACAGTATTAGTATCAGTATGTGTGTTGTACCCGTCAGATATTAGCGACCTCCACGCGAGTGAAGCCACCACCTTATACTCTACAGAATAAAAACTAACGGTCAGTGTATATTCACAGTATTTGCAGTAGCCATTGATATACGGTATTGGCGTCACTGGTGTATTTGCATAGGAAGCTGTATTTAGCGATCAGACTGGGATAGAGACAGTAAATAAACTAACACTGTGAGATACTACACTGCTTGCTACTGATTTAAACTTAAATTCAATCTAAGTTTGCCACCGCCTACGATGTAACTTATTGGGGACACGGTTTGTACTACATTTTTATAAATACAAGAGACTAAAACCTAACTGGGAAACTGTAGATTTACTAAAAAGAAAGAAAGAAAATGTATTTATTTGTCACGCACAGGACAAACCAAATTGATTAAATTAACAATAAAATAAAATTATACAAAAAGTAAGTTAAACATAAGAAAAAACAAAAATAAATCTCTACATATAATAAAATCGTTAAAATCCGGTCCGATGTTCCGACTTGGCGCAAAAACTACTGCATAGATCCTGTTCAAATTTTGCACAAATATCTGTAATAGGCTTCTTCAAATGTTAGGTTATATATTATCACGCTACTTGCTTAAGGGGATGAGCAATATTGCATTATGTTAGTATTATTCAATTGTTGATCGTTTCAGCCATGATATGCGTAACAACGTCTATTTCAAAGTATACGTCAGCGAAGCAAATAGAGAGACGGTTTCAAGACCGCTTTACGTGCATCATGTCGCAAGTTCGATCCCCAGTAAAATTATAGTTTTTGTAGTTGGTTGTAATTTTTTTTGATAGAGATTATTATTATTTATTTTATCTATTTAATGTATATTTTTCCACGAGAACGAAGTCGCGGGCAACAGCTAGTAATAAATAAAATTAAAATAAAAAATCTTTATTTATACAAAAAAAAACCTTCAACATTGCTTAAAAACTAGGTCACATGAATTTAGTGAATTAAAGGTAATACAGGTAGAGTAAACCCTGACTCTCAAACTAGGAGATCCTGTGACTTAGGAGTCAGTGTTCTGCTGTCACTATGATACCAAAGATCCTTTTACTTAAAAGTAAAAAATAAGACAAGCATTAGACTAAATTGGTCCTGTCCGAGGGCAAATGGCATAGCCCTATTAGCATGTATACTATGGGTACTAGGTAATTCTCTGCCTAGCCCTTCGGGGAACACAGGTGTGATATTATGTTAACACTCGAATCTTAAAATACAATTTTGGCACATAATATTTTGAAAAGATGTTGGTCATGAGCCCAGTATCTGCAAAGAATATGATAACAAAAACAACGTACCTATAAGTCATCATCATCTGCCTAACCTTTTCCCAACTAAGTTGGGGTCGGCTTCGAGTCTAACCGGATGCAGCTGAATACCAGTATTTTTCATGGAGCGTCTGCCTATCTGACCTCCACAACCCAGTTAGTGCTGGGTAATACGATACCCCTTGGTAAGACTGGTTGTCAGACTTTTTGGGCCACTGACTACCTAAAGACTGTCATAGATCTACAAATGACACCCGGGACCAACGGCTCACCGTGCTTTCCGAGGCACGGAGGAAATTCTTTATGTAATGGGTGGTCACCCATCCACAGACCAACCTAGGCAAGCATGGCTTAACCTAAAGACCGACCCGAGCGGCTGTTATTATTCAGCCACGAGCTCCTCTCTTACCTATAAGTACTGGATAATATTCAGTCATGGAACAGCTTTGGCCTGTTCTGTTATCAGCCGTAACCTTTTATGTCACCAACAGTATTAAAAGGGATTGCCTATTTTCGACAAGTGACTGAAAGGATATACCCCACATGAATGGGCTAAATCGAATGTTCAAAAAGGCCTTGTATACATAGGTACTTAGGTACATGTATAGTTGATAACCCGATGTGAAAGCAAATGGGTAGTAAAATTGTCACTAGTATTTGAGATATATTTGTGAAAATACTAGGTACTACCGAGTCCGGTCGATCACTTTTCAACCTTAATACTTAGGGCATAAGGGTGAAAAATGACAAACCGTTAGTGAACTCGGTTAAGCCTACATGTACTGTTTGTGGAAGTCATTTCTAAAGGACCAAATGACCGCATGCCTCGTTTATTTACATAGTCCTTTATTATCCTCTAGTACCAACAAACCTTGATACTGTGTTACTAAGATATTATATATAAGATGAATATTCAAGTAAATTATATCTGAGGTATAATAAGAGAAAACCAGAACGAATGATCTCTTTATATACCTTCATCGTTTAAGTAATTTGAGCTCGTATTTAATCAAAGCAATTATAATTGGATCAAGAAGGGTTAAATAGAAATATTAATCAAGAATCGAAATAAATAAAATTGTCTCACGTATTTTTTTAGAAACGTTCATTTTATTTCTCACAAGCAAGCAGTTTTCTTTTTAAATTATTAAATGATTCTGTCCACTACACCATACCATACCAATACCGTGCTATAAACGTATCAGGTAAAAAAAAATTCTATACTAGACTAGACTTCTATACTTTAATAGACCGTTCCGTCGCCGATCAACAACCGGCAATAATATTCTCGCAGACAATTTTATTGTTGACGCTCGCACGCGACGGTGACGGAACGGTCTAAAGAATATACACAGGGTACCGTTCTAAATCCTTTATAACCGCGTATGACAACCGATCTAAACGGGTATAAATCGCTGTCGATACGTTCTAGTGGACATAGTGTTCCGTGTCATGTGACTTTTCGTGCCTGATACATTCATAGCACGGTCATGGTATGGTACAGTCTACGGTGTAGTGTGCAGACTCCTTCAACTGTGAATCTGCATTTCAAATGGGTCAAAGACGACAAATAAATCGTGGGCACATGCAATTACTTAGCAGTAGAAGTTCAACAAACTTTGTGCATCGTAACTGGACTGCAAATTATCACGTTTACAAATGTTGTCGTGTGAATAAACTGTGCCCCACAGACAGAATATTTGTCATCGTATATTCCTAACATTACTCAACCATGTTCAAACAAACTTTTCATTCGATACGTTCACTGATAACATATCTCGCGCCTGCCAAAATTAATTTGCTTATCACCTGAAATTAAATATTTATGCATACTTAAGCGCGTTATTAGATACGTGTATCTACTATGTACACATTGAGGTTGCAATCATGCATATGTCGCGTTCAGTTTGAGCATACGTTATTGTGGTTTTACGAACGTGGGAAAATTGACAATGCTTTACACTTATTGAAGGTGGATGATGTTATTATTTAAAATGTAGCACTTATAGAGAAAGTAAAGAGATAAAGAAGACTGGTAGATGCATAGTAAAGGTTGCGAATTTTATAAAATATCTGGAGGTAAATATAGATATGGTAAGCCTGAGTGTATCATAAAGGGTGTAAAGTACCCTTAACATAAAAGAAAGGCACTTGCTCTCCCCGTCTTTGCGATCATTTTTTTGTTCTAGACCATACCTGGGAACCTTCTAGTTACGGAGATATTGGGGGTCAAAGTTCCAACTTTTTCACAAGTTTTTTTTTAAATACATGTTTTTAATGTAAGATTTTTACTTTACACACCTCCACGACCCCGTACTATTCAATCCATCCATCAGCACAATGCTTTGAGTGCTTTCCTTAAAACGTGATTTTTCACCCCAAAAAAAAAAACAATAATTTTTGCGTAAAGTTACTTAGATTGATGTACAGAATGCTTGGTTGACGGATATGTGAAGGGTCTATTTACACCCTGTATAAGTCTCAAATTAATGCGACTAAAATCGCCTGTCCGGAACTTACATTTGACCAGTTCTATAATTTTCGTTCCTTCTAGCGACAGTAATGGTTTGTGCTGCCGTTGTTTACACATCGATTCCCAATTCCGTCGGTTGTCAAAGGAACACCTTTGTCGATACAGATAGTCGGAATAGTGTCAAATTGCAATTTGGCTGCGGAAGTCTAATGCCAGACGGCACACGGCTAATAGGACGTCAACGATTTTTTGACAGGTAGATAAAACTTGGAATCTAAAACAATGTCTAGCTATTTCTGGTACTTACAGCTGATATACAAATTTTTGGTCTGTGTTGCTATCATGTTTAACATCCCAAAGTTAAAACAACCGAAAATTATTGTAAATATTACAAAACATAACATAACATCACGCTTGTAATCCCCTAAGGGTTATGCAGAGGTATACCTAATAGTACATCCACGTTTCACCAGTTATGTTTTAGTCCCATGTAATAGGGGGCGAGCCTATTGCCATCATCCGGACACAAATCCAGAATCCATGGCTGCCACTGAAAAAATCCAATAAAACTTTCCCCGACCCGTGAATCAAACCCAGGGCCACATGCTCAACAGTCGCGCCTGCGACCACAGTAACAACGAGGCTATCTAAATATTCTACTAATAGTACGTTGATGCAAGAGAACAAAATTTCACGTAGACAAAATCTGTGTGACGACGGATGTCTAGTTCAGCTTCTATCACTTGTATATCTTCTACACTTACATAGTATTTATTATGAAACTCACAGAGCTGATAGAACATGTCCCAAGAAATTATACAACTAAGATAAGATAGCCACAAACCTGTTCTAATTCAAACGAAAATGTCCCGTTTCATTCTATCCTCCGATCAATTTCGGATCACGTAAAATATGTTTTATGAATTATGGATTAACGTACATTATCATAATTTATTGGCATCAATGTTGTTTCAGTGCTGTTCAGTTTTAGTGAAAATATGAGATAAAGATCATACTGTGTATGTATGTAGATAAAGAAAAGATGACGTAGGTCGTTGCTTTATGTAAAGGTAGGTTGTTATACAGGGTGTAAACAGACCCTTCACGAAGCCGTCAACCAAGCATTCTGTACATCAAACTAAGTAACTTTACGTAAAAATTATTGCTGGGAAACGACTTTTTTTTTTGGGGTGAAATATCACGTTTTACGGTAGGAATCGATGGAACGCACTCAAAGCATTGTGCTGATGGATGGATTGAATAGTGCGGGGGTCGTGGAGGTGTTAAAAGTAAAAATCTTACATTAAAAACATGTATTTAAAAAAATAACTTGTGAAAAAGTTGGAACTTTGACCCCCTAATATCACCGTAACTGGAAGGTTTCCAGGTATGGTCTAGAACAAAAAAATGATCGCAAAGATGGGACGAACAAGTACCTTTCGACTTCGTTAAGGGTCTATTTATACCCTTTATCATAATAACTATTTTATCATCACCATTCCATCTACTCTTCCACTCATGTGAGCATCTACCCCTTACACTTAAGATCCGTACAATATATGGACGAGAGGACGCTAAATAAATGAGGTAATAAACTATCTTGAAATGTCTAATTTTGTCTGCGAAATAAAAGGAGGTAAAAATTTAGAAATTCTCTTGTAACTGTTTAAAATGATAACTTAGGAACTTCTGAGGACTTAAAAACCGTTACGTCACTATCAGACGTCCCGATATCATGTTTGTTTAATTTGAGTATTTATTAAAATTAAACAAACACAATATTTTTAATAAACAAACAGTCATAATGATGTACACATCATGATTGTTTGTTTATTAAAACAAACCCACATATTTCTCTTTAATCATCTGCTAGACAAGACTTCAAATAAATTATGTTGAAATCACGTTTAAAGCAAGACATTTCACAAGATCTATTTTGATTTTCGCTGTCGTATCATTTTCTGACTTTTTATTTCTCCAATATTTCTTTATTGGACTCTTTACTAGCTCCTATGAATTTATTATGACGGGCATTCGGCGTGTTATTGCCGTTCAATGTCTGACGCTTGTGGCTAGTATTATTATAGCGTCGGGCCAATGGAAATGTGTAGATATCTCGAGGCAATATAAAAAGATGAGATTAGACTTTACAAATATCTGTTTATCACTTTTCTTAAACTAGGTACTTCGTTAATTAAAGGTTTGGAAATAGATCCTTTATGATTCATCAAGATAAAGGTACTTAATTACCTCTCACAAATCCTCCACATAAACCGATAAAGCCCCACAACTTATCTGAACCCCATTCGCAACATATTTTCTGTAAGCGGCTGAATGTAGCAGCCCTTTCTGGGTCAACAGAATTTAATCTGCGGTTATTCAAGCTCCATTTGACCTCTACCATAATAAAAGCAGATATAGAAATTGAAGAACCAATAACTTGGATTTTCTTCGAAGCCGTACAAACTACATCATCCGAATAGAAGACGTTTGGGAGGAAATGGCGTACCTACTGTATACTGATTTCCGCGGAAAAATTCACCCGTTGCTACGTCAGTCGCTAAACTGTCTGCCGACGATTAAAAATACGCTCCGTTAAACTGATAGGTACCAAGATAGAACATAATTGATTCACTGTCTATCTTTCGTTAAACCCTGAAATAAACAAATAGATTGAAAAAAGAGTAATATATTTAGGCGTACACTCATGTATTCTTCAGAGCATATACATATATGTGTAATATGTTTTGTTTTGTAGGTAGGTATCTACGGTTCTACATGCTTTCAGAGTGGCGTGAATACAAATTTATGTTTACATGATCAATATAACGTCTTGTCTCGTATAAGGTAACAAAGCGCAAGCATGCATGACTTTATTTCGCCGGACATTTTGACGTTTTGGTACTTCATACATAATTCACCCTTATTTGCTTATTCAAGCACTTTATTCTCTTTGTCAAACAAGAACTCCATTTAGTAAAGTAGTTGCACGTAAGTGATACTTGTTTTAGCAAAATAAAGTGAAGCCAATATGCAGAGTGTGACAATGACAGACCAATAACCTTTATGTAATAAACATAAAATACTTAGTTTTGACTCTTTAAATAAAGTATATAAATAGACAAGACAATCTTAAAGTGTATTTATTTGGGTACACGTGATCAATGGCCAACTACAATCCTAAGTAGTCACAAGATAAACTTCACACTGAAAGAAAGTTTTGTGCATACTACAACTGAACAGCTGGCTGAATTCACCTGCCTAGAGGAGCGAATGACAAGTCTTTTCGGTTTAGAGCATAATTGCTACCGATAGATTGAGGTGTGTCTCCGTATTGGCCACTCTATTCTTCTTCTTCTTCGAAGCGTGTCGGTGGCAATCTAAGTTGTGTCGGCCCAGAACTGAGGCACTAGTTTGGCGCCTTCAGTAGCGTCCATCAGTTCCTGTAATGAACAAACACAGTCTATTCATATGGACGTTGAGTGTTGACCCCTTTTACACAGTTAACTAAAAGAATTCAGGGTTCTCATTAAGTCACTTCATTTATCAGCTATATTTTTGGTAATCTTAAAAAATCCCTTCCCTAAGTCAAGTCTAAATATTCTATTTAAAAACAGGTCAATCATGTTCGATATTAACTAGACACCTCCCTCGGCCTGTTTTTGTCATTCGCTCCCATCCAGGCGCTTCATTTACCTTCATCACTAACTTGTCAAACTTGAAAACTCCATTAAATATATTTACCTCCGTAATTTTTTGATTTGATAACTTCGGGCAATTGAGTTATGGAGGGCCAGCGCCGAATTTTCTTTTTTGTTCTATTTGTGGGTCCCGTATCCAAAGGTTGCTAGGGGACCATATACTAATATTAAGCGTACGTAACGTTCTACCGTCTGAATGTACATTATGCATGTAGGTATATACGTCAAGCCGGCGGCGTCACAACAACCCTGTGACACTTTTAACCATAAGGTTACGTACGCACTGTCAGGTAGTTTGCTTAGGACAGTCGCCAACACATTAAGTTACCACAAACTTGCAAATTTCTCCAAATGATTTTAAACCATAAAAAGTTGAACGTTAACTTTAAAATCGAATAAGATAATTTGACAGTTTGTGGTAACTTCATGCGCTGGCGACTGTACTTAGAGCTCATTAAATCGCTTAGCGAGTCGCCTTGCGAGAAGCGAAGTGAAACACGGTACGTTCTAGAATTTTCGCATCCAGCCGCACTGCGCGCTCCTTTTATACACAATTAGCGAAGGGACCAAGCGCGCAGTGCGGCCGGTTGTGAAGCCTAATAAATAGCTAGATACTCATAATTCTTCTTCTTTATCGTGTGGTTAGTGCCTAACCTAGTGTCAGAGTTTTTATGCCGCCCATGGACCACTGACTTGGCTTTACATGCCATCAAGAAATATTTCTCAGGGATGCTTGTTTCCTCACGATGTTTTCCTTCACCGAAGCAAGTGATAATTATACAATACGCAAATGAATCCGAAAAATCAGAGGTGCCTTGGGTTCGAATTAGAGACCTATGACTTGGCAGTCCGACGGTCACACCACTAGGCTCTCACTGCTTTGTCATAATTGATTTAGTACTACGAAATTGAAAGTACGAGTCATACTCGGCCAAGTATGAGCCGTACTTAAAATTTATATCTTACTTTACCGCAATACCAAAGCAAGTTTCGCAGAGGAAAGCCAGCCAAGTGCTTCAAGTTGTAACAGTTTTACTCCTATTTTCTATTCCCTTTGAACAATATTCCTGGTATTGGTTATATGAGAGTTTCGCCTTGTACCTTGATTCGCAATAAAGGAAAGGTGCGCCAACATAAAACATGTGTCGATAAATGTAAAGAAAGAAATAAAGCTAATACATTTATTTGGCACATGCCACAAGTATACACAGTATAAAAAATTTAAAATATCAAAAAATTAAAAAACTTAAATCTAAACAAAAAAGTAAAAATAGTGTCACACTGTGTTCCTCACGGCTGCACCAAATAGGCCCGGTTCAGCAAAATGCCGGACAACTAGTGCCCGACGCTGGTTTTCAACTGGACCTGAAAATTTCGTACAAATATCGTTACCTCATTCAGGTTTTTTGTTCAGCAACTTCGAAATAGAAGCTTTATCAAAATATTGTTTTGAATATTCTGATAAGCTCGTACTATAAAATATACCTCATTTTCGGATACTCATATAATGTTCAAACGATCACTACGTTATCTTTTACATTATATCAAATTAGACAACGTTTGAAAGATTGAAAAGTTAGTATCACTACATAGTATAAAACAAAGTCGCTTCCCGCTGTCTGTCTGTCCCTATGTATGCTTAGATCTTTAAAACTTCGCAACGGATTTTTAAGCGATTTTCAGTAATAGATAGAGCGGTTCAAGAGGAAGGTTTATATATATATACATATTGCGAAGCCGGGGCGGGTCACTAGTTTTTATATAAAACCACAGTTTTACTTGAAGGACATTCTTTTCGCATCAGTTGAACAAAATTGTTTGAATACTAAAGTAAGATATCAGACAGTTAGAACTGTATCTCTACCGAAATTAGATTCTCCACCAAATCCCAAATACCATTTTGTACTGAAACTTCGTCGCGAAGATTTATCCCTGCTCAGATACGAATTCTCTATATCCAAGTAAATAGATTTTCTTTCAATCTTCAACAGCTTGAAAGGCTAGTAAAGAAAAAAGAACTTCTAGATAGAACTGATTTGAGGATCACTAAATCACATAATATCGTGACAAGTGAAGACACTATATCCCATGTTTTCTTAAGGTCAATAAACCAGTCAACAAACAGGAAATGTCCGAAAAGGAAGTAAATAGAGCGATGCTAACGCCCAAACATTTGTACGAACGAATAGGACAAATGAACTGGAATGGCAATTTTTAGAACATCTTCCATTTGTTCCATAAGGATTGCCGATCTTGCTTTATCTGCGGTTTTCCCTGAAAAGATTTAATTGGGATTAAGATCAAGACTTGTTTGTATCTCTTCAAAATATAGCTGAAAATGGGACTCCCAATAACCAAATGGTGAAAGTGGAAATTGGCATAATCGCCAAGAGTTTTAAAAAGATATAAAATTTTAATATCCATTAAAAAGTTCCCCCTTGTCGGAGGATGATGCTCTTAAACGAAATTAATCTGCTCGAAGGCTAATTCTACAGCAAAGAATGTTAATTGATTTACCAAAGTCAAATTATATTAAGAAGCCCAAACCTTCGTGGTTTCGAAAATTTACTATTTCCATTATAAATTATTAGAACAAAGCAGAGAAAAAATTACATACATCATTCGGTTTAATATAAATTTAAAAATGGCCAGAAGCATAAGACCTAACCGAATATTATAATAAATTCCTTGCTGACACTTTCATATTTGAACCAAAAATGTATGAAACTTGGATTACGTACTTTATGCAAAAGAGGGGTTTTGATTGCTCTCAGTGCACGTGCATATTCCTATATTAGCATCTCTTTGGGTACGCTATCAAACGCGAAAGCTCAAAAACGAAACGACCTTTTTTTAGCTCCACTTTCGGCGCTGTGTTCCCGTGAAGCAATTTGGGTGAGCGACATAGCACACTGAAAATAAGTACACCCCTCTGAACAAGCCATTATTACACCGCTTGATAACTGTAGCAATTACGAAGAAGAATTCCTTAAGTTTAATAAAAAGAAATTGCATTCGTATCTAGGTGAACTCGGAGGTAAAAGTTTAAGTAAACTAGTTTTATTAACTCATTTATTGAAGACGCTTGAGAGAGAGGAGGTACTCGTAGGTACCCTAGTACTACCGATAGCACGCAATTAATGTTCCATTCCGTAATAAATTTTACGATACGGTAGTTACTAGTTTTAATTATACTGCCAACGCTGTCAGACTGTTTCAGTCTGTTAGAGCTTTTGTACATAAGTTCTAATTAGAATATTTTCAATTGTGAATTGGTTACTGTACCTACTTCTTCCATGCGTGCCGATAGACTCAAATAATACCCGACCAGTATATTGCCACCAGCACAGCTCTGTCGTTGGCTTCGTTTAAATCCTGGAAGGTACAGGTGGTTGTGCAAGATGGGCAAGAAAGGAGGGGCATATCAGAGGGGCTTCACACTGACATTGTATTTGGGACGGGTCGATGATACCCCATTTCGCCAGATTACTTCTACAGCGACCAACCTGGGCCCGCAAACGGTTAAGAGATTTCCAGATTGGCCACTGCAGTTTCTATTGTGTTTACTGTACCTAACACCTACATACATCAGTTATATACTTTGAATAAGTAGACCACTCAGCATCTTGTTGATAGTATTTTTACGTCCAGTATTAGATTCTATGCTTTTATAGTGTATTTCATTGGCCTTTTGAAAATAAAAGTAATTTTCGGCAAAACTGCCTTTCTGAACGTGAGCAGCTTATAAAGCTGGTACTTAATTATGGTAAGGCGAATAATTAAATCGCTAATGTAATTAGTTCGGATGATGCCCGAGAGTTTTATTTTTGCTTTTATTCGTAAATTAGGTGGGGACTAGTTGTTCAAGATTCTGTGGATATCACAAGAGAAAATAAATAGGACTGAACGGGATAAGCAAATCTAAACAGCGTTCAAGAGTTTTATTAATATTCCAAAGCAAGTATTACATAGATTGCTCTTGAACGCGGATTATGTCGAGGTGCTGATCGCGTTCAACTTCAGTGGTGGAATTCGTCCTAAATGGAACGTGTCTGTTTGATTATGCGACACTTGAACGGCCATCCACATTTTGGATGTAATATTGTAGATGGTGTGTGCTCAGGACTGAAACCTTTCTATTTTCCGAGGCACGGAGAGGGATTTAGATTTAGAGAATATTTTTCTTGTTCTATATCCGCACTGCAATAGTTCTTAGCAGGTTCGTTCATATTCGAAGTAGAAAGTAAATCAGATTTATGTAACAGAGAAAACTGTTCTTTCATTGCAACTTTCTACTACTGACACACTAATTTTAAAAATATCATGAAAAACATAACTGTTCATTTTTCAAAAAAAAATACGTTATTACGATTATACTTTCCAACCATACGAAAAAGTAAAAACGTATATCGTTATCCTTATAATAAAAACATATAATTTGATTCCCTTTCATCTAAAAATAACATTTTATTATCTTTTCGGGATCAAAATCGGAAGTCTACAAATGGATTACCTACTCTTGAACATCTCATATCCCAATAGACAGTGATATCAATGTAACGTTAACTGAATGATACGTTGAGAATATTGTGTAGAAGGTTAAATCAATTTGGTGAAGTGTTCAATGTTCCTGAATGCTGTGCGGTTGTCGTGACGCCAAGCCACAGCCTGCGGCGTCACAAATGCAATTATCTCAGCACTTTGTCTTAGGCGCGTCTGTAAGTGTCTATTACCAGGAGAATTGAAATGAATGCCTGAGTTCCAATGATGTTGGTTCAAGGATAAACAAATAACGATATAGTACTGTAGAAGTTATTTTCAACAAATCTCTCTGAAATTACGGAGAGATTGTAGAGTCAATTATCATTATTAAAGAAATCAATATGCCTTCTAAATAAATATCAGAAATCTGGAACAGGGTATTTGCGTGGAACTCTAACAGTAATAATGCCATTATTTTGAGAGCTCTACGCTTTCATTGCGTTATTAACGTTGTGTAGTCATTGGTATATTAAATATAAAAATCACCAGTCACCAGTCATAAAGTGTCGTCGATAAATCAACTAAAAATTAAAACCAAAAAATCACTACTTCTGATTGACTAACAACAAATTCGAATTTAAACCGACCGCATATAAAGTTATTTTTAAAATGCAAGCAACGCACGTTATGTCACGTTTCTAATGCCACACACCTTCAGTTTTATCTGAGCGATAAAACTGTGCAGTGGAACTGTACAGATAAATCGTACGTCCCTACGGCCCACACACGTTCAAGTAAAACTGTGCAGTTCAATCATACTCATTTCGTTCCGCAATGGCATCGACAGACGATGCATTAGCAGATTGTTGCAAAAAAAAAAACAAGAGGTAGAAAAAATCTGCAAGCGGAAAAATCGTAGGAACTGGAAAGATTGGTTAATTCGACATAAAATTAATTAATTAAGACAAATTTTATGAATAGGTGGACCGATGACCTAGTGAAGGTTACAGGGATCCACTGGATGCGAGTCGTACGGAACCGGTCAATGTAGCGACACTTGGGGAAGGCCTATGTCCAGCAGTGAACGTCTTTCGGCTGAAATGATGATGATGATGATGAATTTTATGAATTGATTTATTTATTATATCGACTATTCGATATTCGATCCTTGCGAAAACTGAGAGCTCGACACACACGTTACGATTATCGGCACAGTTTCCTCCGATTCCATTTTATCTATTCAAATTTTCATAGTACTCCGTTCGACGGTACAGTTTTAAAAAATCGTAAAAGCTGTTAAGTTTTATCAAACAATCGTTTCGATCGGTGCGCAGTTTAAACAGTACAGTGCGATCGTAACGATTTCTCGTAGCGGTGTACCACCCACAATTCAATTCCCCAAAAACAATGACTGTCACAAACAGTGCAAATTCGAACACAATTCGAAATTGTGCATACTTTTTCTGCGGACGTTTGTGAGAGGTTGAGTAGCAGACGAATTTTTCAAACATATGACGCAATGCAAAATGTATTTCCTCCAAAATCCTTTGGATTCTGATCAAAAGTATGTTCTGCTATTAGGGTGCTAGGGAAGTCCCCCTAACTGAGCACTTAAATTATCTGAACCAGTAACTGAGTGCTGAACATTTCACAATCACAATCGGATAAATCAAGCGATTCGTAAATAAACCTAAAAAAATCACAGAAATCTTATTGACAAATGAAACTAATTTCAGTGAGTTTAGACTTTAAATGTGCTTAGAATTAAAATGAGGAAAGGTGAGGAAAGGTACCTCCCTCATTCATCCTTTCAATGTGAGCACAACGTAAGAAGAAATATCACCCTGTGTGATCAAAAATGCTTCAATAAACTGATAGTTTATTGAACATTTATGAACGTTCTCTTATGATTTTTGCAACATAGTCTTTCATATAAAACAGTGCTTCCAAGTTGAAGCTCTTTATTTCACTTAGGTACCTTAGTTCTCTTTGTTGATTAGAAAAAGTGCCAGAATTTATAGCTGTATAAATACAAAAAGCTATTCACGGAAAATTGTAGGTACCAGAAAACAGTAATAAACAGTGAGAGAGAATCATAATTCAAGTGAATATTTTTTTGCTCGTTCCGCATCCAACGTTTAGTGTGCTTTGATTCCAAGTTACTCAAGGAAATTGAATGTCAACAAACGATAACTTTGTTCGAGTGCTTCTATTGTGGTCAAAGGAATATTCTTTCTCTGGTAAAGAAAATATTTCCAGACGATTTCTGCTAGTTCCGTACATATGATCATAAACCTATAAATTGAGTCCCGTGTGTACCTGTACCACTTAGGTCGGGATATTTTGAAGTTAACTTTATTACCTAAACAAATGTTGTTCTACGTGTAGGGAAGCGTATCCTGATGTGGTGTTAATTAGTAAGATGTTTGTTCTAAATTCATAGAATACTGATGCTTTTATTTAACTTGTGCTTGGTTCATAGAAATCTGTACTCTAGTTGCAAGGCTTGATGTTTGTCTTTATGTTGTGTGAATATAAACAAAAACATCAAGCAATTAACTGTTTGGTGGAAACGACGTTAATTTCCGGCGTCCCTTAAAATATTTGGCATAAAATTTGAATTTCCTCGGACTGTTTTCCGGATATTAATTTTAAAGTACGAACACAGGACCTGATCCAATAACAGTTTTCCATTTCATTAAAAAAAATAAAAGTTTTTGCGTGAACGTGATTTTTTATACGTAGTGTGATTTAAATAAACTTGAATGTCGAGTCGGGCAAAGCGTTTTTTAGATTTTCCATCAGGAATGTTCTCGGTAGCAGTCACGTAGTCTGGAATTGTGCCGGATTGATGGCAATAGGCTCGCCCCCTATTACATGAGACTTAAACATTGCTGGCGAAATGTGGTGGCACTACACTTGGCAGATCTGGGCAAATATTCGCCTTCTATCATTAAAACAAAGTGAACTATATTGCAACAGGCATAAAATTAAAATTAAAACATTTTGTTTTGATCAAAAAACGCGAAAATTTTGACAAATACGCCAAGTGAAGTGCCAGCATTAGGTACACCTCTGCCTAACCTTCAGGGATTGCAGGCGAGATGTTTATGTTATGATTTAAATAGGCTGTCTACCTTGTAAATCCTTTTTGCAATGTCATTGTTTCGCACAAATATATGTTTAAAAGCCTTAGTTTGGATTCCAAGTGTGATTCAAAATTAGAAACAGACTGTTAAGCCTAACGTCTCAATGTTCGCTCGCTAATGGTTTAAGCTAATATTGCCATTGCTAAGTGCTCAATTATTGCGGCGTGCTCGCAAAATATGTGCATGTGATTAAATCGATGTGGAACAACCATCTTAGTTTTACTTAATGAAGTTTGCACGTGTAAAACCATAATTTAAATTACTTCATTTTATGAGAAGCAAAGGAACGTATAATATAACGTTTCAACTTTTTCAGGGACAGTATTAAAATGGGAGCGACATTGGCAGCAGTAAAAATAATTTTATTTGAACTTTTACGAAATTCTTTGATGTTCAACTGTTACAAACATTTATTATTGAACTAGCTGTTGCCCGCGACTTCGTCCGCGTGGAAATTTTGGTGTGCATGTGTGAGACTGCCACGTTGGTCTAGTGGTCGCAAGCGCGACTACTAAGCGTGGGGACCGATTCGCGGGTCGGGCAGTGTTAAAAAAAAATGTTTATTTCAATTACATAAAGTTATCACACACATGATTTGGAAGATCACCTTTTAAGCAAGGAGATGCTTGTTTTAGGGGGCATCCATTAATTACGTGAGGCGATTTTTCGATCCCCCTCCTCCCCTGGTGGGATGTCCTGAGATTGGCTTGACCCCCTCATCTCCCTCCTAATCTCACGTGAGATTTATCAACATAAGATTGGGTGATATTTGGCGCGAATCTGGATTTGTGCCCGGTTGATGGCAATAGGCTCACCCCCTACTACATGGGATTTCAATATAACTGGCGAAATGTGTGTGTACGATTAGGTACACGTCTGCCCAAACCTTCGGGGCTTTAAGGCGTGACGTTATGTTGTGTGAGAACTGACTGCCAGATCAAAAGGTGATAATGTACTGATGACTACAAAAGGCGTCCTTTTGGGTGCTGTAATTCTGGGCGGCAGAGGTCCGAAACAAATTAAATGGCGTTGAGGCGACGATATGGCTTCAAAAATCGGTGTATTTTGGCACTATACAACTTTTTTTCAAAGTGAACCTTGTTTAGCGCTTTTTATTCTAATACCGTTCTGTATACAACATTAAATGACTTTTTGCGAGAGCCCTTAGTCCTCCTTAACCAGACGCTGTCGCAAAATCCGTTCTAAGCGAACGTCTACTAACTATAAAGTACTTCCTGCCAAATTTCAAGTTTGTAGCACAAAAAATGACGGACTTTCATACTAACTTGCGAGAGCCCTTAGATCTCCTTAATCCGGCCCTGTTGCAAAATCCGTTCTAAGCGAACGTCTACTAACTATAAAGTACTTCCCTGCCAAATTTTAAGTTTGTAGCACACAAAATGAAGGACTTTCATACAAACTTGCGAGAGCCCTTAGACCTCCTTAATCCGGCCCTGTCGTAAAATGCATTCTTAGCGGACGTCTACTAACTATAAACTACCTGCCTGCCAAATTTCATCTTTATACGTCAAGCGGTTTTCGACCTTTCGCTTTCATATATTTAGATAGATTTCACATAATTAAACCTCTCTTTCAGTACCAAATTTTTAGTGCAAAGAGTAAAGACAAAAGGAAACAAAAACTGAATCAAACAAACAAAGTCACCGACTTCTGAAGCTAAAGTTATTTTTCACTTTTTTGTGTTTTTGAAGGCGGTTTTATTTTTTGCAAAAAAGATTTTTATTTTTCCATTTTTAGTTGTAATATCCCATACAATTAATATTTGCTATGCATTTATTTTATATTGTCAACAAAAATAAACAAATCTGGTTATACTGCACACATCTGTGTACACCCTCGGAGCATACAGGCGTTATGTTAGGATATTGTGTAAACAATAAACATCTAAGCGATTGCAGCAATCACGGCAGATTTGCTGCCTAATTTTGTTGAGTTCCATTGTACCTATATCTCCGAAGATCAGCATCAGATCTTCAACAAAATTAAACGGGGCCAGCGCCGCCGAATAATATTCTTCCAAATAAAAAAGAAATCATTAAAATAGGTTCTCTATTGGCAAAGGTATCGCTGAACTTACACACAATGATGATTACCAGGCATAATGCCTGCGAGTATGTGTGCCTATACAATTTAGAAAATTCCCTTGATTTCTCCAGGATCCCAACATCAGATTCTGACTTGATGACAATGGGACCACATCAGGAGTATAGACTTTCGAATAAAAAAAGAATTTTCAAAACCTCCTCCTTTTTTGAAGTCGGTTAAAAATTGTCAAAGGAGTTTTGGTGAAACATTAGATAACCGTTAACAATACATGTCATGGTAATAGGCTTATCCCGAACAAAATGGAACTGAGCATACCTAATTATCAAAATGTGGGTGCACTGTACACATCTGCGTAGCCCCTCAGAGCATACAGGCGCGATATTATGTTATGGTGTTGTGTAAACAATAAACATCCAAGCGATTGCAGCAATCACAACAGATTTGCTGTCTATTATTGAAGAGTTCCATTGATATCTCCGAAGATCACCATCAGATCTTCACCAAATAAAAAATGGGACCATCGTGAAATAATATTCTTCCAAACAAAAAAAGAATCATCAAAATCGGTTCACAATTGGCGAAACTAAAACCTATTTACGTAAATTATCTTTATAAATCGCGCATGAGGTTACCAACTAAATTTTAAATATTAATATCTTTTGCGTCTGTTGGTCGATTTTGATGAAATAAACGCTAAATAATACCCAGAACAATGCTTCTTATTTTGTAATATTTCGATTTTGAATACAATGAGGGGCTTTTACGTGATGCGCGCACAAACGAACAGACAAACCGACAAACCGACAAACCGACAAACCGACAAACAGACAAAAATTTAAAAAAATATTTTTTTACTTTCTACTACTTATTTCTAGCACCTTACAGTGATTTTTTTGTAAAAATATGTAATGTACAGACACGGAAAGTCTACGATTTTATTATATGTATAGATGGGAGCATTCTAACGTAATATGGGCACCTACTTATTACCTCGTATGAAATATTTCTTTTTCATATCGAATGATATCACGCCGACCGGAAGTATACCGAAATTTAAATGAATGCTTAAATAAAATAATAAGAATAATTTATTTGCTTAAAATACAGATGTGACAATTGGTGGGTTAGGGCACACTCTTGGATTGAAATTCTATCAGTGCAACAATATTTATTAACACGTTGAATGCCATGACGGACACCATATGTCCGACAGCATACTTTATACCCCGGTGCCGAACCAATAAATCGAGAATCGTCCAAAAATCGTTTAGGTGTTTTTTTGCAAATACTGTCAGGAAAGAACTCAAAAATTACGGGCAACTTACGGAAATAGCGATTTACTCATTATTTTCGGAGTTGTCAAATGGCAGACACCAGTGTCCGTCGCGGCTTGCCTGACCCGATATACTGGCGGTCACAAGGTGTCCGTCGGTACCCACTGGCCTAAACATGGTTTTTAGTCTGGCGTTCAACGTGTTAATATAGGTCTATGTTAACGTTCGTGCAAAATGGCAATAGACCTCCAAAGTACGACGCAATATATTTTAATTTAGGTCTGCTTTATGCACTAATCAAAAAGTAGTTTTTAGACACGTCAAACCTATTTTTCAACAGCAAGTGAAAAAATAACTAAAGTAAAATTCACATAAGTAAAACTAGGATAAACCAACGGAATAGTGAATAAGAACTTCCTATATTGTCATGAAACGACCTTCTAAGATCAACATATTACTTCCATATCTAAAAGTCAATAGGCAAAGTTCCAGGATAACATTTCCATTTGCGAATCAATAGAGGCAATGTGACTTGGTTACCTACTAATCTTCTTCTCAGCGTGTTGACAGCAGTGTAAATTAAATCGACCAGACTTGGGCGATGAATTTGGCACCATCATTGGCGTCCATCGGTTTCCTGTTATATTAAGACATCATCTGCCTAGCCTTTTCTCAACTATGTTAGGGTCGGCGTCCAGTCTAACCGGATGCAGCTGAATACCAGTATTTTACATGGAGCGACTGCCTATCTGACCTCCACAACCCAGTTAGTACTAGGTAATACGATACCCCTTGGTAAGACTGGTTGTCAGACTTTTTGGGCTACTGACTACCTATAACGACTGTCAAAGATCCACAAATGACACCCGGGACCAACGGCTTAACGTGCTTTCCGAGGCACGGAGGAAACTTGATATGTAATGGGTGGTCATCCATCCACAGACCAACCTAGGCAAGCACGGCTTAACCTAAAGATCGACCTGAGCGGCTGTTATTATTTAGCCACGAGCTCGCTCTTCCTTATATAAAGACAACAAAAGATATTCTAACATCGTTGTCGGGGGTTTTGTAATACATAAATGCGACTTTTTTACACTACGACAATATATGACACGTCTGAACTACGATTAGGATAAACTGCATCATACAAATAAAACTTGAGAATTGTCACTTTTTTTAGCATGCTGTACCATTTTTTCAAAATCGCAGTAGGAGTAGTAACTGAAAAAGGTATGGACAGTCGTAAAGATATCTGTCCTTACCCCATCTTAAAAATCCACCCGGTATGACGTCATTCATGTAATTTAATCAGGCCGTAAACACGAAACAGGAAATTCGTATTGTCGGTGTGTAAAGGTACCCAATGTTCGAAAATTAAATCTAGTCCCAAGTGACGGGGTCGCTAGCCCCTGATTGATTTGATTTTCTTCTAGAGTATTTTCTTTTCCTAGTTAAGCAGATATCAGACATTTCAAATTTTGTCATTTACTCGAAGTGAAACATCTGAACACAAAATGAATCAAAAGTGAAAATTTATTAGTGACCTACCGATAATCGAAAAAGAAGTGAAAGGAGCAGATGAACTTTAATTCCTAATCGTATCGCATAAAAGTGGAACAAAAATGAAAATTGACTCGAGTGAAGCGTCTAATATCAGCTTATAGAGAAAATCTATCCTTGCACGCTTTACTCAAGTTAAGAATACAATACAATAAAATTAGATTTACAGTTGCAATCTCTTTCATAAACGCATCAAAGGTCTTTGTTGTTTAAGTATCTACTTTGTAATTCCGTTGTTTATCAATTTACTCCCACGGCTTGTGCGCCCAAGTAAAGTTAAATGTTTGCTATTTGTGTAGGTTGGTTGTACTCAGAAAGTTTCAAACTATACAGTGAAATAATATTGAATACTAGCTGTTGCCCGCGACCTTCGTCAACCTGAAATTATTAGAAAACTATTACTTCCCTATTTGAATCTGATTTTGATAATACTTTCAAAAGTTTAAATTTTTTTGCACGAAACCCTAGTCCTTTTTCTAAAATAAAAGTAGCCTAAGTACTACTCCTTATAACATCAGCTATCTGCCAGTAAAAGTCCCGTCAAAAACGGTCCAGCCGTTTTGGAGATTAGCTGGAACAAACATACAGACAGACAAAAATAAATGTGTGTTTTTAGTAGTACCGCATATAGTTTAATATGCATTCAGTAAGAAGCTGTTATTTTGAAAGTACCAACAGACACTTCAATTTTATTTATTTTTATGGATCGACCGAAACGTGGTCGCTCACAATGGGCCTCATCAGAAGGCTTAAAATCACCCTAAGGGCAATGGAGAGGGCTATGCTCGGAGCTTCTTTGCGTGATCAAATCGGAAATGACGACATCCGCAAGAGAACCAAGGTTACCGACGTAGCCCGAAGAATAACCAAACGGCGGTGGGCAGGGTACATTGCTCGCAAAACGGATGGCCGATGGGGCCGAAAACCGTACACATCTTGCTACATCGTTCTCACATAATGTACCATCTCAACATGAATGATGTAACCAAGAGTTTGTAAAAGTATACTGATTTAAAAGAGTGTCCATGGAGTTTCTTGCCCGTTCTTCTCCATAGAGATCTACGTTAGGGAATGGGCAACTACAGTACTTTCACAGTTTTTATGCCTTGTGACTGGGACTGTAGCTATTGTTGTCTTTGTTTCGACAATTCAAAAGTGCCTGTAACTGGCCTATTTGAAATAAATGCTTTGATTTTGATTTTGAAAAGTTTTGGAGTGGCGGCCGCGAACCGGAAGACGTTGCGTTGGAAGGCCTCCCACTAGGCGGACCGATGACCTGGTAAAGGTTGCAGGAATCCGCTGGATGCGAGACGCACGGGACCGGTCAATGTGGCGACAGTTGGGGGAGGCCTATATCCAGCAGTGGACGTCTTTCGGCTGAAATGATGATGATGTATGGATCAGTTAAGAATGCCTGAACTATTTTGTAAACAAGATCTTTAGTAAGCTCACAGCAGAATCGAGACTGATTGAATAAGTAATCCCACGCAACGTTTCTAGTGTAGACAGAAATAGATTTTCAGGCCAGTTATATTTAGAATTTCGTTGAAAACTACATGTCGGTTTAAGCCTACCTTTAACATGCTTATACCCACTTGCTTTGAAAGTCAAATAAACTTAGATAAAGTTCAGCCCAAACGGTTTAAGTACCGACCTATAATATATGTATAATCAAATATATGGTGGGACACGGTAGCTGCTTTTCCAACCGTTTCAATTCGAACTGTCCTGAATTGAATTCAAGTTTACGAAGTCGCTAGTTCAGTGCTTCTATAGGTGGCTTTATCGAATGCTATGTCAAACAACTGACTGCCTAGTTGGTTGGTTGAGTAGTTGGAGTCGCGACTGCTGAGCATGAATGAGTTCCTGGGTTCGATTGCCGGGTTGGGCAAACTGTGATTGGGTTTTTCTATCAGCAATTTCTCAGTCGCAGCCCCGGAGTCTTGATTTGTGCCCGGTTCATGGCAATAGGCTCGCTCCCTATTACATGGCGAAAAGTGGGTGTACTATTAGGTACACTTCTGCCTAACGCTTCGGAGATTACAGGCGTAATATTATGTTATGTCAAACAAAACACGTTCAGTATCTGTGGTCATGTAAATGACTAAAGTAACATTGCTTTGAAGTCGTTAATATGTTTATCTTGCTAAAGCTGTTAATGTTGGATAGCAACAAATATGTCTATTCAAAGATATTGTGACGATTTCAAAAAAGAAAACCCTCGTTTAAGAACAACGATAGTGAATGACTGAACATTATGTAAGTGTAGTGGCAACATGAAAAGATTTGAGAGTTCATTTATACATATATTTTCTTTTTATTTTCGCAAATTGTCGTGTCTCTAACGAGTGACGCCTTAGCGTCGTGTAAAGATAATTGGTTGTAGAATGTTCTAAGTTGTCATACGTCTCGCAATTTCGTAACATAATGTGTTAAGCTCTAGTGCTGTAAATTAAGTCGTAGAATTTAAGCAGTAATTACAAGGCGCAATAATAGAAAAAGTTATAATTTTCCCAGAAATCGCACTAGTGATAATCCTATTTATCCAATTTTCTCCATTCATTTTAATTTCCGCATACGTCTCTCACAACAACTCACCCTGAATGACTGTTGTTAAAATCTACAATGGCACCAGTTTGATACAGTCGATGAAAATACAATCAAAACTTTTACCAGATACATTACAATATATATCTTTGTATCTATGGAAATTGCACTCGAAGCAATCAATAGTTCACAAATTAGTTTCTACAATCGACCTCTCGATTCGTTTCTATTAAATAATACACATGCGAGCAGGTTCCATATAATTATGCAAGTAGCTAGCCTGCCCCTGATCGATAAGAACTTCTGATCGAATGTTACCTTTTCAGTGCACTTTATGGTAGCTATCCCTTTTTTTTCAGTACACCATATCAGTCAGCCCAGTATGAAGCGATCCTGACACTTTGGCAGTTGTGTAGAACTAAAATCCTTTGATTATATGTATGACTGAAACTTTTCTTATTCTTTTTTCGATACGATTTATCACATTTCATGGGTACAATAGGTGGCCACGTTAATCGTGGCGGCTGCTGAGAGGATGAGTGAAAGGCGACTATGAAAAGATATTTAAAATAATATGTGAGTGGCATCGCTAGGAAGGGAGGGCGTCTCTTCCTAGTGGTAGTCCCTTTCTAGGGCGTCGAGGGACATTATTGACCTTATTGGTGAGGTACTACAATGAAGTCGGTTACTTAGTAATGTGGTAATAGAATGGTCGTGGACGAGGCGAAAGGAGTATGTTACAATAGGGATGTTTCCTGAAAAAATCTAATTAGTCCATCAGATAGATTTCCAAAAAATATTGGACACGTATTTTTTCTTTTTTCACGAAAACGAAAAAAGGAAGACGATACAGTGCGTCGAAAACTCGTGTGACGTCATACTTCAAGTACACTTTTTACCGAAAAGTGACGTCACAGGCCCGCACTCATGATCTTTGATGCGTTTTATCTTCGTCAATTTTTATAGATTTGATAAAACAAAAATACGTATCCAATATTTTTCGATAATCTAACTGACGGACTAAATAGAATCATATTTTTTTAGACAGAAAACATCCCTATTGCAGGTGGCGTTCTGTAGTTACTGCCTACCCCCAAAGGAAATAGGAGTGAGTATAAGGAAATAAAAAACACTTTTCACAATAGGAACCAACGTGATATAAAGTTAGATAGATAGAATACAGGGTGTAAACAGACCCTTCACATATCCGTCAACCAAGCATTCTGTACATCAAACTAAGTAATTTTACGCAAAAATTATTGCTGGGAATCTACTTTTTTTTTTTTGGGGTGAAAAATCAAGGGTCTATTTACACCCTTTATACACTAAAATTGTAAACACAGTTCTTTGTGCTTCTACTTGTACAAAGTTCACAAATGAACGGAGTCGCTTTGTCGAACCAGCAATATAGTGTCAGTCGCATACAACTGAAGATTTTTCTTTAAATAAGAGTCTACAAAAATAAAATGTTAAAGGATCCTTGACTGTATTGAGTTTCACCCGTTTTTGATCTCCTGAAAGTTTTAACAACAGGTAAGCAAGATATTTTCCTTTTCCAACCAATGCTGATAAAATATCAAAGAGCATATTTTTAAATATATATTTGTTTTTTTTACTTTCAAACGGTCAAAACCAGAAGAGGTTTTTCTGACAAGTACTTTCATAACCCCGCAAGGTTAAATTTTTTTTTTTAAATACTCAATAAATACCGTACTCCCATTTTGTCTGTGCTACTTCTGAATCAAACATTGACCAATTTTTACATAAATAATAAGGAATTATGGCTAGTGTACCTATTTCATAAATAATAGGTAGGTATCGGTATTTTATTTTTGTTACCAATTTACTTTATACAGCAATCCATAAAAAGTACCCAAGTAGGATATCTTGGTCGCGGGACTTATAGAATTACCGTGACCCTGGAACATAAAGGGCTATTGAAGGACACCGTGGATTTTAGTCAGTACAAGTCTGACAGTCCCTCCCGCTCTGAAAATCATCAAATCGTGGTAAAAATCTGCCCTGGGTGGGAGTCCTCCCACCCAGGGCAGATTTTTACCACGATGAAAAAAAAAAAAAAAAAAGTAGGATATCTTTTTTTAGAACACCGATTTTAATTAGAACCTTAAAGGTTTCGTTACCCGAGTTGGTTGTTCATTAAATTAAATGGAAATCACGAACTTTTTAATACCTATTGTTGCCATCACAGTTCACATCGAGCTTTTTCACAATCGATTAATTGCCAAAGAGACAAAAGGTCACGTCGCACGTTGCTAGCTAAACAAATTACATAGATTTTTCATTTTTACGAAAACGAAATAACTTTTGTTTAAGAATACTTATAAAGACGAAAAATAAATAGGTATATAGGTATACCTGGAAAGCTAAAGTCGAACTTAGTTTAGTTGCTAAGTTTCTTTTATGAAATATCCTCCAGTTTCGATTAACTTTTCTATAAAGGACAAAGGCTCGACCAAAATACAAGAATCGCCAGAAGAAATGAGTCTTGGGCAAACAATAAACACTCCCACTTGATATTTTAAGCTTTGGAGCGTGTTCCAATGAAACACAGCCATAACTATAAATAAAATAAATTACTATTTATTTATACTTGTTTAGTACGAGCCTGTTATAACAGTATAGGAAATAAAGCCGAACTCCGATTCCGCAATCTAAAAGTTTGATTGCTGAATCCGTATTATTTACCATCAAAATCCCCCATCCTCACTTTTCGTACCTAACCATTAATTCGTTGTTTCGTTTCGTAAATTTACAACCGAAATACGGACATCCCAACAGATTTGGTAGATATGGGTTTTTAGACAATTATTCGGAAACTAGCTTTTGCCCGCGGCTTCGCTTGCGTTAATTTAAAATTTGACAATCAATTCGGGTTGGTTCGGTTGTACTCTGCTTGTAATAATTTAATTCAATCATGATTCGAAAGACACGTGGCGCCATCTATTATCATAAGAACGTCATTGTTGTTTTCCTCAGGAATATTTTTTTTTTCGGGATGAATGGTACCCTATGCCCGTTTCTCTACACCTGACAACGTATCAGGATGATCCGTTCAGTGGTTTTTGCGTGAAAAAGTAACAAACAAACTTACTTTCGCATTTCTAATATTAGTAAGGATTAATCTTGGAAAGTCGGCCCTATAGGTTTTTCTTATTCAATCATTACGTAACGCAAAAATTTGAAGCCATATCAGATCATTAGAAATATCAAATTCTCTCCTTAATCAAAGGCGACAAATCAACTCCCAAGGCTTTCGTTTTATGATATAACAAGATATTGTCCTCATTTTCGTCGTCAATATTCATTAGGAACAATAACATAATATGAAGTCAATACGAATTCCATTAATTCGAGTTATACAATATACTCGTACTTACCTACTAGCTGTGCCCTGCGGTTTCTCTTTTTGCTCGGCCCCTAATGGTCGAAGTGTTAAATAGCCTATAAATAACTTTTCCTCAATAAAGCCATCAAATGCATTTATTTTATTAGACTGATATTTCCCGGGTCGGACAAAAAAGTGTTATTGGGTTTTTCCATCAGGAATTTTCTCAGTAACAGCCACGGAGACTGGATTTCTGCCGGGTTGATGGCAATAGGCTCGCCCCCTATTACATGGGACATTAACATAACTGGCTAAATGTGGATTCCAGGATTACAGGCGTTATGTTATACTATGTTTATGTGTTCCAGAGATTATCGTGTTAAAATAAACAAACTCTTCCGTTATCATTGACACTAGGAACGGGATATTTACCATGTTTACTGCTTTTTTAATTTTTTTTGTGAGTTAATGATAATGTTAATGACCATGACAGTTTAAAAACTTAAACTCTTCAGTTTTATTATAATAACAATAGTATAGATTACCCACAACTAAAACGATTAAACTTACACTTTCACTTACTGGATATCTTCCGTGATTATCAATTATTCTGAGCTCCCGATACTTCGACGCTGTTACAATCGCCATGATCGCGGGATGACTGGAGAATGCGGGTGGATAGTAAATCCATTCATCGAGCGTCGAAATATCGGGAGCTCACAATTATTGATAATCACGGAAGGTATCCCGTAACAGTGTAAGTTTTGTTAAACCGTGAAAGCTTAAAACAGTACCTAGTCATGCAACCTGTACTACAACGGGTGATCACCGTGAGAGCATAAAATGTCCGGTTGCAGTTTAGGGTCTAGAACCTTCGATGCATTTTTGTCAACTTAGCAGATAAGTAGCGTTAAGTCCCACATGTACCCGCTAGGTTTAGTAATGGAGATTACATTGCATGCAGAGCATGCGCTTCTGCACACGTAACTCTACACTTTTATTTAATACTAGCTTTTGCCCGCGGCTTCGCCCGCGTGGATGTCGTAAATATCTAATTACGTAAGTAATTGGATATTTACCCCCGAAGGGTTAAAAAGGCAAGTTACCTTCACCCGCCTTTTTAACCCTTCGGGGGTAGAATTACCAAAGACGCCGACACACGTATAAATTAATTTTCAATCGTCAGCCTAAGCACAAAATTTGAAAATTAACTTCAAAACTGACAGACTTTCATACAAACTTCCATCCCCTATTTTACCCCTTTAGGGGTGGTATTTCCCAAAAATCCTTTCTTAGTGGAGACCTTCTCTCCACAAAGAACACACCCTCCAAGTTTCAGGTCTCTAGGACCAGCGGTTTGGGCTGTGTGTTGATATATCACCCAGTCAGTCAGGCAGTCAGTCAGTCAGTTTACCATTTTATATATATAGATAATAACGCTCCCGAAAACTTGACTACCTACCCACGTAAGTATTGCTATTTGTTATGGTTTGCCCAAACCAATGACGCGTGACTTCATAACCTTCACCATGATTCCGGTCTGTGGATAGACTGACGAACGTATTCCTAACAAACGCTGAAATATTTATGAAAACAACGCCTCAATCTCCATATCATCACAGCTCAATATACAATAGTACAGAATTTGATTGAGATACGAGGTTTCCTTGTTTACGGATGCCAAAGTTGCCAGCGGCTGTCAATTTGAATTTTGTTGTTGTGTGAAAAGGCCTGATTTTGTACTGGACTAAATGAAAAACGGAAACAGAAACAACAAGGTTTCATGTCATGTCTCATGTACAGTCACGGCCAATGAAATGTAAACACGTAGCAAAATTCAAAAGCGATTTTCTCGTGAAATAACGGTTTCTTCTTTGAGATAAGACCTATTTCGTAATAGTATGGCTTCCAAAATACGTATTCTTCTTCTTCAACCTTTGGCCACCCAATGCTGAGTGTAGGTCTCTTCCAAATCTCTTCACTTTTGGCGGTTTTGTGTCTTTTTCCAAAATACTATGTTCGTGAAAACGTTAATCAGTGCAGTAGGACAAAATCACTTTTGAATTTTGCTAAGTGTATCCATTTTATTGCTCGTGACTGTACCACTGTACATATAAAGACACTTGAAACACATATAAACAGACAGACACACACACTCAGAAAGTGTTGTTTTACTTATGTGAAACTTTTGTTTGCCAGTCACTCAATTCATCAATTGGCTACGTAGCAAAGAGTTACGATCCCTTAACTTTTAGATAGAGATAAATATCTTGAACTTCTAACAAAACCAATAAAATGTTTAATGTGTTTGAAACTGTAGGCACGGTAAAGCAAAAAAAGCACTCGTATTTTGTTGTAAACATATGACTGAGACCAAAGTTTTTAGATCTATTTCACAAAACTTTTTCCTCAGGGACAAAGTATTTCAATATAACCCAAATATTTGAAACTAACTTTTGCCCGTCGTTTCGTTCGCGTAAATTTAGAACTTGACAATCAATTCGGGTTGTACTCTGTTTATAATAATATAATTCAATCATGATTCGAGAGACACGTGGCGCTGTCTATAATCATAAGAACGTTATTGTTGTTTTCCTTGGGAACAGTACTTGTTTTCGGGATGAAAGGTACCCTATGTCCGCTTCTGTACACCTGACAACGTGTATGCAAAATTTGAGGATGATCGGTTCTGTGGGTAAGGCGTGAAAAGGTAACAAACAAACTTACTTTCGCATTTATAATATTAGTTAGGATTAGGATAAATAAACTAAAATTGGGACAGCAGTTTAACATGTATTGAGAGTCATCCCAAAACTTCAGATTTCTAGTTACAAGCGTATGCCCTTGGCTTCGCTCACTTATTATTATTATTATAAGCCTATATTGTCCCACTGCAGGGCAAAGGCCTCCCTTCCCTCCTTCCACATTTCGCGGTCTAGTGCGATTGTAGGCCAATCCTTTGCGAAATAGTCCACCTCATCCCGCCATCTTCTTCTGGGCCTGCCACGTTGTCGTTTCCTGCTATTTGGTATCCACTGAGTGGTGATTTTTGCCCATTGCTCTTCCGACATGCGGCAGACGTGACCAGCCCAGTTCCACTTCAACCTAGCAGCTGTAAGGCCAGCATCAGCTATTTGAGTTTTGGAGCGAAGTATGGAGTTTCTGATGCGGTCCGTAAGTTTGACACCCAGTATACTTCGCTCCATAGCTCGTTGGCAGACCCCAAGTGCGGACTTCTGACGTTTTGTAAGCGACCACGTTTGCGCTCCATAGGTGAGGGTGGGGAGAATGCATATGTCCATGAGCTTTCGCTTAAGTGCGAGCGGGAGAGATCCCTTCATCAAATGTTTCATCGACCAGTAGCTCTTCCAGGCATTCTCGGTGCGTCGAGCAACTTCTTTATCTTGTCTTGCCTGGAAAGAGACTATCTGGCCGAGGTATATGTATTCATGGACATATTCAATCACCGCACCTCCAATTTCTATGTTACGCTCTGTGTTGTTCGTCATCAGTTTTGTTTTAGTCATGTTCATTGAATGCCCGACTTGGAGACTGGCGTGGCTCAGTTGATCGAGCATTAGGCCCAGCTCAGCTGCTGAGGAAGAAAAAAGGACAATGTCATCGGCAAAACGAAGATTAGTTAAGCTCTTTTCGCCGACAACAACACCCTTGTCCTGCCAGTGTGGGTTTATCTCTTGAAAAACTTTTTCCAGCGTAGCTGTGAAGAGTTTGGGAGATTCGCTCACTTGCAGTTCGGTAATTGTCCCACGGGATCGTACTACCGGGATGAAATAACATGTGTTAATCCAGGTTTAACTATCTTGCCAAATTTCACCCAAATCCGTTCAGTAGTTTTTGCGTGAATGAGTGCAAACATCTATACATACAAACATACATCCATCCTCACAAACTTTCATTTATAATAGTAGTAAGATTCGTAATAAATATTAATATTACAAAAAGGTTTAATAAGGAAATGCTTTCTAACAATTTCTGTATGCTTATAATAAAATACGAAATGATCTCAAAAGTTTAAACATTAACATAATTAGCTTATAATATTCCCATGGCACACTACACACAGGGCTCCTGCCTGCCTGAGGGATTGGGCCGTGAGCCCGTAATCCACCACGCGAGCTCAATGTGGGTAGGGAATTGGGATATCCAGTGCGGTTATAGAAAAGGTAATTAAATATTAGAAATACTTGGTAGGTTTGGTGTGACCACTAGACATTTATGTCATACAGAATATTCAGCCACCTCCCTACCAACTCGAAGTAGGCGGAATAAAGGACTAAATATATCGAGTCTATAATGTTATATCGACAGTAAAACAAATACAAATCGATTTTTAATCCCCTCACTAACGCGTATACAAGTTTTTCTTTTGCGATTTCTTCAGCGAGTGAACGCTTCATCTGAACAGTGAGCAATAATGACGTCATCAAGCCACTGACCCATTTATTTTACTATTGTGATCATAAAACACAGGAAAGTGATAGATATCCTTCAGCTAGCTATTTATTGGATGCCCTTATCTTGAAGAGCAGCTATGTATCTTTCTCTTAATATTACGTCCTACTATCTTCATGACATCATTTATCATTTCCTATGAAGAAAAATTGTTTTTCTTTTACTGTTTATCTAATAAACTAGGTTTCCTTCGTGAATGGATTTTGGTTTCGGGCCTGAAATCTTTATTTTTGTAGTCGATCTTTTACAGACATTTTATCACTGTTTCACAATAAAAAAAGCAAAATATATATCTATAAAGAATACAAAGTTGTCTGTTCTCATATTGTCTGTCATACAATAACCTTTTATGAAATAAAATAATATATTTTCTGACTTTTTACACAAAACCGAAACCTTCTAAAAAGCATTGTGTGTGTTATGATTCCATAAAATGTTTCTTCAAAGCTTTCTCACTTTTATCCGTCGCAGTAATCCTCCCTATAAAAGTGCCATATTGTTGGCAATACCGACAACTTTTTAGCACCATGTTTTATACCCAGCGCTGGGCAAAGGTTAGGTCCAGCGATTACCTCGGCGCCCATTGTTTGAAGTTGTGTGTGACAATACTTATTCACCTCTGCAGGTTTATGTCTAAGATATGGCCTAACCGTTAACTTCGGAAGTTTACCTACTCTCGATCAACGGGGTTTTCAACTCGTAATCTGCTGTTACTTTAAAAAAATGTGTTTGTAAGGTAAGGGGATGTATGAAATCACAATTTTATTCTGATACGATCTTCTTTCTTTTTCGTGTGATTAGTCTCTTACGATACGAAAGCATGACACTCGTAAGTCTACGGTTCCAATTAAGTGTCAATTTCCAATTACAACTCCGATTTCCAATTACCGCCTTCGACATTTTCTTCTAATGGAAAAAAGATTGTCTACCTAAGTTATCAGATGTGATGTGAGACATTGTGCAATATGGTCCACGTAATATGAAAAGAACAGTAGGTTATTGTGTCAGCGTTCTTGTATTAGCTGTGGAGGCAATAACTAAAAACTTGCTCGTATCATTTCCGTGTGTGATCCTAGCTTTATCTACGATCGTGCGGTCACCATTTATAGTGTCGTCATTGTCGCCATAAAAAGAAGTAGACGAATAAAACTCTGCAGAAGTTTTATTACTTATAATAAGTTATTTCTACGGTGAAGATTAAATGGAAGAAAAAGTTGGTGACTCGGTTTCATAGTTTCATTTAAGTCGGACAGAATAAATACCACTGGAACGGTTTTTTCCACTGGCTGCTTAGACTTAATAATCTTATAATTATTTCCTTTATTTATATTTTTACAAATTGTTTAAATTTTTAAATGTTCCTTAGAAAAAACATTTAAAAATTTACAATTTTTTTTTTTTTTTTTATCGTATAATTTATTGTTATAAAAGCAGATCATGAGAACTGTATCCTGTATCGTAATATTAGTCGATAATACGTCAAATAAGAGCTAATTCACCCAGATTAGTGCCTAAAAGCTCGATAGTAGAATTACGTAGGTAGCAGTAGCGAAGGGTCAATTTTTGTAAGAGGTAAGCCGGAGTACATATCTTTACTGTATGGAATATTATTGGCTATAGAATAGTGACTGTGCCATTTTTCAAAGGGAAGCCGGTAGGAATCGGGTTGTATGGAACCTTCGCCACTGCTAGGTAGGTAGGTTCATTTCTAATCTTAACTGCAGCCATAAGTCATATTAGACATATCTTAATATTTAGTTCGAAATTGTAGGGATTCAATAACCGATATACAGTTTGATTGGAGATTCAGTTTTAAACGCATAATACCTATTAGCTTCTATTGAACTACAACTACGTGTATGTCGCCTCTAGGTTTCTTTTAATTATTTTGGTCTGGATAGAAATGAGGTTATATATTGTTATAATAATAATTATGGCGTAAGCTACGGAGAAGCTCTGCAGGTAAAGTAACTTATTAGGTACGGCTACTACTACCGTGGTTGAAGTGTAAAAACGGGAATGGCTAACTTAGTCCCCAGGCTATCACTAAAAAGTTGAAATTTGATTCAGAGGAATGCAGTATAAACCTTTTTCAGTAATTTTGATTTGTATTCCAATTCAGCGAAAACTGTTTTTACAGTCATCAGAGTCAGAGTGTCTTGTATGTAGTACATAACTACCTCTATAATTTATTATACCTAACTGAATATATAAAAAAATAACAAGAATAGACCAGGCACCTACCATAAAAAACAAGCCTTTAGATCCACCATATGAAACTAGTCATGCAGAAAGAGATATCTTCGGTTGGTGTGTCTTAAGAGAAATAACGTATCTATTTTCCCAATACGAGCTGTAGCGCTTATCCTTCTTTGATCTTATGTGGGTGATAATGCTGTTTTATGTGAGAACGAATACTTTGAAGAGGAATGTAAGCTTTATGGAATAACAACGTTTGTGGAACCCACGCGAGTTGAGAGCTTCGACGGAGGATGAGTACTTAGGTACCTACTTACCTTTGTGACAAAGCCTTCGTTCTTTATTTTTGAGCTGAGTCGTTCGGATGAATTTAGCTGAAGGAATGTCAGTTTTCGTTCATAAAGCTAGGTAATATAAAACTTTGCATTTCCGGAGAATGAACGAGCATGGTTCCCCGTTACACAATGGCTGTGTTCTCTGTCTATATTCTTTCAGAATTCACTCAGTTAATTAATAACTTAACAATACGCCTATACCTATTCCCTCAAGGAGGAGCCAGAAGTGCCACATAACACGTTAACAGCCTATTACGTTCCCACTGCTGGGTCACACACTTGCTTGGGCCGGTGCGGGTTGGTGGATGTCACATATCTTCTTTTTTTCATAGTGTGGTATAATGGGCAAAAAACATTAACGAAGCCAAAAGGCACTTGTTCTCCCCGTCAGTGCAATATTTTTTTTTTCTAAACCCTACTTGGGAACCTTCTAGTTACGGAGATCTTGGGGGTCAAAGTTCTAACTTTTTCACATTTAAAAAAAAAATATATTTGTTTTATATTTTAACTGTGCTTTAAATACCTTTTACGACTCCCGTTCTATTCAATGTATCCATCAGCACAATGTTTTGAGTGCGTTACATTCAGTCCTACCCTAAAACGCGATTGATGGTGAAAATATTGGTTTTTGGGGTGAATACCCCAAAAAAAGTCATTTTCCAATATTTTTTGCGTAAAGTTACTTAGTTTGATGTACAGAATGCTTGGTTGACGGCTTCGTGAAGGGTCTGTTTACACCTTGTAAGTACGTACAATTTTGGAGTTGTGCTAAGTCCCACGTATGAGTAATGGAACGCAGAGGGATTGCCAGGTTATACAAAAAGTTTGCACTATGGACCCAGCGCGATCATTTTTCATTTCCCAGTGCGACACCGAAGATTTGTCAAAGGATTTTGCGTTCGAGAACCGATAAAACGTTTTCCCTCATTCTTGTTCCGTATTCACTGTCCAACATCCAATCGTAAATCAATATTGGTCTCAGAAGGATTCTTATCGATGGAAGTTTTGTATGAAAAAAAAAACAGAGAATTTTAAATCGCTTAAGCACTTTATCTATCGTTTATCTTTATCTATTGTTTATCTTTATATTTTTTTAGTTCATCATCGTCAGGGTCATCTTAGGTGTGGGTTAAAGAAACAATTGATACAGTCTTGATGTCTAGCATTGGCACGTATACGTCTGTTGCGGCTTTAGTAAAGCCTTTGACATCTTAAGCTCAAACACAACATAACAAAACTTCTTTAACTATTATAAGTCTCTGCTTTGAATCACTTAAAGACTGGCTTGTCTTGAATCTTGAATTGGCAACTGAAATACGAATTCTAAATTAAACCTAAGATATTGTAATTTTAACGAATGGCGTAGTCTAAAGTCGTCTAGACGGTAATTAACGCGTAAACATAAAATTAGCATTTATTAAAAAAAGGTCTTTAGAGGGGGGAGAGGCACTGAGTAATCAATTATGATTAATCCCTACCTACCTAAGATCATATTTAATTAGCTCATCAATAACTTACTATTTCATATTTGTATGAGAATCTAGGTACCCACCCATGAATATAAACACGAAAGGTTATGGCGATACATGTTCTAAAAAATTGAATCTACGTTAAATCGCGTTAGACACCCTTTTAGCTGGGAGTGCTAGCACCCTTTGTTTTAAAAAACGTATAGTGCCGTTCGATTCTGAACGATTGAATTTTCTCTTTGTTTCAGATGAGGGCACGGTGAGCTGTGAGAATGAGTCGGAACTCGGAGAATCGGAACTTGGCCGAAAATGGAGAACTCAGAATATTACTCGTAGTAACCGTTATCATCGGTTTGCTTCTTATGTTCTCCCTGCTTATGTGCTACGCGTGTGTCCTCAAACGACTGTGCTGCGGGACCCCGAGAGAACGAGCGAAGAATGTGGGCTGTGCCAGGAGAACGGAGAGCTACCCGATGGGTGACGTCACTCTACTCTCGCAGCCGACGGAGAGCGAACGCGTCTAGCTATGAAATAAGCAGCAATCAAAATAATGTGACCGCAGAACAACATTTATACCACAATAATTCAATCAGAATGTGGGTCATAAATAAAATAATTTATCACGTGTACCATCCACCATGTTGAGTAATTGCCCTCGTATAATCCCGAAAATAAGGGTAATTTCTTTATTTGCTAACGTTATTCTTAGTTCTGGCACAATACTAGTCAGTGGTGTAAGGTCAATCGATCTACTTACAACTAATTTATGCTGCATTTCATGAAAGACTGATTTAGGTATCTACTCTGTTGCCTGGTTTTATCAGACGATCATCAAATTGTACATTGTTTAGCAGTTTATTACTTCTATTTGTATTTATATTGTACCTACACGTGTAAGTGGGGTTTTCTGTTTGTAAGCAAGGTAAAAGGAACCGCAAAAGTGGCGCTAGTCTTATTTCTTCAACAATATCTTAACCTGATCTGCTGTGGTACATAAGGGACTTGCAAAAAGAATCAGGTTTTCCGATCCCGGTTTGTCGAGGACAGACAACTTCGGTAGGAAAGTGTATTTTGCGGTTTTTTATGTTTCTTTATACAAAGAGAATGGAATTTATTTTGCCCGCACCAATCGTTACCAATCTGTTACTGCTTATCCGTACCTACCTACTGGGAACCTATATGTAACTTGATGCAAGCACCCTCACAAATAATTAGCTGAACTTTTTAATTTAACGGACTAAGCTCATGACTGCGTTGATGACCACTCATCTGAAAATAAACCTACCTACTTATATTTGATTTATTGCCTAATATTAGGTATATAAAGGGTGTAACAAGACCCTTAACGAAGCCGTAAGGCACTTGTTTTCCCCTTCATTGCGATCATTTTACGGAGATATTCGGGGTCAAAGTTCCAACTTTTTCACAAGTTTATTTTTAAATACATGTTTTTAATGTAAGATTTTTACTTTGAACATCTCCACTACCCCCGTACTATTCAATCCATCCATCAGCACAATTTTTTGAGAGCGTTACATTGAGTCCTACCGTAAAACATGATTTTTCACCCCAAAATAAGTCGTTTCCCAGCAATAAGTTTTGCGTAAAGTTACTTATTTTGATGTACCTACATAATGCTTCGGCTTCGTGAAGGATCCGTCTACACCCTGTATATGCCTAAGTATATTAATATATTGCCTAATTTACCTGTAGTACCTTGAAATTGTACCTACCTATTCATATTCAAGAGCAGTTTTGTAGATAAATGTCAGTGTAAACATGGTGTAATTGTAAAAACTTTGTAAATCGAAATGTGTAGTACAGTTTCCGTAATCTTTTGAATATGTGTAAATCGTACCTACAACTCCCCTATCTGTTATGTATTAATAGGTAATAAAGAAGACTCTTACCAACTTTTGATAATAATAAATAATGTATGGTGTTGAAAAGTGGAACAATAACGAATAAACTATTATCCACTCACTGTAGCAGCGTTGTTTTATTCTTGTTATTTTTGGAATATTTCGATACCTATTCATAGTTTTCGCTGCTCGTAGTAAGATTTATGGGGATCCAAAGTCAGTCATCACTTCATTAGATTGAGTAAGTTTATGGTTAGGTAATCACCAAATCTATTAAAATGGTTTCCATGTGGCAAATCGCGACCCTGAAAAATAATGTTAAAATTCCGATACTTAGATACCTACCTAATCAATTTTAATCTCATTCAGTAAGTTCCCACTAAAATAGTTTGTAGTTAAATGAATTATTGAAGAGATAACTTCATAATAAATGTATTAACTTGCAAATGTTCCTGAAACTTGGCTATCACCAATTTATAATTTGACCAACAACTTGGGGAATTCCCTAGTACTTTACCGGCACAAGTTTGCATTCGCATATTTAACGAAAACGGAATAAGGTGGATTTGTCAGTAGAATAGGGATGTTTCCTGAAAAAATCTAATTAGTCCGGCAGATAGATTTCCAAAAAATATTGGACACGTATTCTTTCTTTTTTCACGAAAACTAAAAATGAAGACGATACAGTGCGTCGAAAACTCGTGTGACGTCATACCGTAAGTAAAGTGTACTGACTTTTTACCGAAAAATGACGTCACAGGCCCCCACTCATGATCTTTGATGCGTTTTATCTTCGTAATTTTTTATTGATTTGATAAAACAAAAAATACGTGTCCAATATTTTTCGATAATCTAACTGACGGACTAAATTATAGAATCATATTTTTTTTACACAGGAAACATCCCTATTGTGGAAATGTTAGGAGAAGACGTCCTTGAAGGGTGTAAACTGATCTTATTGATGAAGCAATTACATGCGTATTAGGTAGTTCTCGCAATTGGTAAACATGGCGACACATCAAGCTGTAGGTTTCCAGCATAATATGGCTTCGCTACGTATAGATTTCCCGTGCATTGAGTGATCCGCTTATAGTGGTTTTCTATAGCTTGATTGGTCGTCGTGCGTACGCATAAATGGCCGTAAACGTAAACAAAATAATTAGGAGTTTCGTGTATCGTCCCGTAGTTACATACTGACTAAACTGATGGGAAATAGACGTGAGTTTATTTACAAGTTGTAAAAATTAGAATCTACTTCTACAACGATAAAATCCACTTGAAGGTCTGTACTAAGATTTGAATAATTTTGACTAACTGCTACGAATAACGCTACGAGGAAACCTACGCGGGTCCTTATGCTACGCCAGCTACGATTCGATCTGCTACGCGTAGCGCGTAGTCGAAACTCGAAAGGTATTTCATAGTAGGTAGGTACGACTTCGCACTACGCAACCCCTATCTGCGACATTTGAATTTTGTTATCATGTTAATTTGTACAATCAACGGACATTTCCATTCAGTCTTAGAATACAAGTATTATATTTACATATTCATTTGTTTTACTCAAACGTAGCACGGCGAAATTACAATGACATTAATTTTATACATGTTTAGAATGTAAAGTAGATAAAACATATACCGCTGCTCGACAGTTGAGATCACTCTCATTCGGCTGCAGACACATCACAATCAGGATTTGCATCGAAGAGAGGTCTGAGCACGGACCTGTAGCTGTAGGCCTGTAGCGTATTTCATAAAGGTATATTTTCAACTATATAAAGTTTTAAACTAACATGGTCACTAACATTTTTCTTTCCTTTATTTATGTTCATACATTTTAAAATATTTCTTAAAATAAAAACAATATAAAAACATTAAAAAATATAAAAAAATGTAGCCCACCGGTATCGGGAACAGGGTCCAAGCTACGGCGGTCAGGGCTCCAGAGAGAGGAACCTCCTAACAATACTGAAAACGGGGTATTTACCATGTTTACTATTTGTTTCGGGTTCCCGATATTTCGTCGCCGAAACAAATATTAAACATGGTGATTACCCCGTTATCAGTGTTAATAGTAATGTTAGTTAATGTTCGATTTAAAGAAGTGATTTGTGTTGCAGACACCAACTGCAACATGTTTTGTGGAACAGGCATCATAACATGTTATGCATAACACAAGGTATAAGTTATGATGTCTGCTCCGTTAAACCAATTGTTTACCTATATCAAAATTATTCTAACACGTTCTACTTGTTTTGGATCGATTCCAGAGTCGGGCAAACTTTTATAGGGGTTTTTCATTAGGTATTTCTCGGTAGCATCACAGAGTTTGGAAGTTGGCGTTATCAATCAATCAATCAATTTATTGTCAGGCACCTGAGGCCCATAGATAAAAATACACAAAATAATCTTATAAAATATGGCTCCCTTGCCTCAAAATACGTTGACACGTTAGTCCTGCGCCAGATCACACATACGGTCAGGAGAGCTACCATAAACCTGCCTGCCTACTTAAAATAAACCTATTGGATAAGACACGGATACGAAATTTCGATTCGTCTGAATTTTACTAGATTGAAGCATAAGGCTGCGTTTCACCAGAAATGTGCGAGGATGCGTAGCGAGGGATTTGTTTGTTAACAACCAATAGAATCACTTCATTTACCTAGCCTCACTCAGCACAGCTCTAGTGGAAATGGCTCAGCGGAACGAGGCTTTTGTAGATACAAAACAAGGCAAGGATGTGTGCGAGGGATGTGTTGCGAGGTATGTGTTGCGAAAGAAGTGTGCTAGGGACGGACGCGAGCGAAAAAATAGCAGTCACTAGACGGTGTGGTTACTACTCGCATCTGAAACGAGCCCGCTATACATCCTCGCGCCACTCATCTGCGCACCGTTTCACAGCGTCGCTACGCATCCTCGCACCGCTCAGCGGCCTAGCATCTCTGGTGGAAACGCCCACACCGTTCCACAACCTCGCCTCACCTCACACATCTCTGATGGAAACGCAGCCTAAGTTTCATATCTGTTTCTAACAGGAAGAAGATCTTGGGAACACCACTGGATTTGGGTCAGTCATGGAAAAATATTTTTTTTTCGTTACAAGGCAAATAAAATGAGTATGTAACAAATAAACATACGTTGATAGTTGATTTTTTTTAAGTGCCACCATGCAGTCAGTCATTCACACCACTTTCACCGCCTTCGATCTAGAGGGCACATCTTAGTTGTGGCGAACTAAAACGGAATTTAAAATGAACCGCACAACAATGATAGCACGATAGTCACTCTTACTGCTACGACGTAAAGTTTCAATTTCAAATTGTTTGCACTGATGTGCGGTTGACCGTGTTTTGACCATCGAAACTTGAGCAAATTGGCATGGAATTCTGAATGAAATTAGGGACACAAGACGGCTGGATCGGCTTTACACTATTAGTAAAGTTTTGTGGACAGAATTTGAATAATCTGTTTGACAGACAAGTCGAGAAATAAGATACCCGAAACTTATCCGGAGATGACTTAACAGTTATGTCGGTATCTGGGTATGACAGACAACATGGTGTTAGTAACAAACCTCATGTGGAGTTACTGTAAGGGGCGGGACAAACAGAAAAGACGTAAGACGAGGACGCGTATGAAAATTTATTGGGGGGCGTCTTACGTCTTTTCTGTTTGTATCGCCACTAAGGGGCTGTCTCCACGAGCGAGAGAATCGCGGCGATACTATCGTCGTGTCACGTATAATTCTATACACTCTGTTAAGGGCCGTCTCCATGAGCGACAGAATCGCGGCGATATTCTCGTATAGAAATACGTGGCACGACAATAATATCGCCGCGATTCTCTCGCTCGTGGAGACGGCCCCTAAGGGGGAAGCGCTAGGGTAGCCCGCGAAATTCAGTTTTTTTTAAGTTTTTTGCAATTTGCAGGTTCAGTTTCAAGCTGTATGTATCAAAATAACAAGTTTGTGCTTACAGAGCTAAAAACCCTCTAAGTTCATTTATCCCATTTAATGACTTTTCATGAAATAGTCACATGAAAAAAAAAGTAAGAAAATTTGAATATCGCGGGCTAGCCTGGCGCTTTCACAGACACGCGCGAGAGCGGCCGCGTGTGCATGCTCGCGTATTGAAAAATTGTATGAACAGCGCAGCGCTAAAAGGCTCGGACTCGTGTGGCGGGTTTTTTAAGGATAAAATATCCTAAACTGCGGGCGGCGACAAAACACGCGCGGATGGCGTGTTTTGTCGACGTACAAATAAAACTCAAGTGTAACGAAACATGTAGGTTTATTTATTTTATGTTAAAACAACAAACTGTTGGAAGGCACTATCCATTATTGACATTAGTTTTCTTGAACATTCCTTTAAGGCGAACTTCTTTTTATCACAAAATGTTGCAAGTTTCAAAAATAAATTGGTGTCTAATAAAAAATAAATAGACTCTTGGACTCTGGGCATATTATCAATAAAGAATAATAATTATGTACTTATACAAATATATTGTAGCCCAATGAAAACTTTTAAAATAATCTATTTACTTACATACATATTTTATCTTCTTCAGAAAACTCATAGATAAATCTAATTCGTTTTCTTCTTTAATTTGGGAATTTAACTCTAAAATTCAGTTACAAAGACTTAGTGCAACATGAATAACAATAAAAATAAACAAATAAGTAATAGAAATCTACATCCATTTTCTCTTATCACATCGAACATAATTAGGATGTTTATCGCTTGCTCTGTTGTCATTATCAGCTTAAGTTTATTTGGCAGATAAATGATAAACTCTGCAGTAGCATAAAACGTTATCTTTGTCACAAAAGGAGCAAATGCACGGTGCTTTTACATTCACAAATGAAAGGCAATGGAAAATGTGTTTTGTTTGGCTACATTATTGGGGTTTGACAAAGATTCGAGTTTATATAACCAAAAAAATTAAAATAAAAAATGATTCTAAAAAAAAATAAAAAAAATACCATATTATAATAATAATATTTATACATTATTGTACAAGAGGCGTTTCGTATCACCTTACTTAAATGGACACAGTTAATTTACACAAAAAAAAAAAATATTTTCAAAGTGTCACCTTACTTATAAATATTCAATGAACAAACAGTATGTACACACGGCGACACAATAAGCTGTACGTTTGGCCTCGCTTTGTATGGATTTTCTATACAATGACAGATCCGCGTAAACTGGTTTTGTACAGATTGATTGGCCGTCGTGCGTACTTGTGCGTCCATAAGAATATAACGCAAACTTTAATCAGTAAATACTTCATTTACAGAAAAATCTTTCTCAAAGCCCAATATAGGTAACTAAGTAGAATATATCGCACGTCCTCAAAAGAACTGTCGTAACTTAGAAATAGCAGTTTTCAGATTTACGCTAAAATCTTAAAATAAGCTTTTTGTGTCCTCACAGCTTTGCGTAAAAACTTTCACATATGCCATATATATATATGGAGTCTGATAAGTAAATCACTTACGGTTTTAGAAACCTAATATTTTTGTGTTATGGCAGTTTTTTAGACGACATGCTATAATATGTAGTATTATGACTATGTACAAATAATAAGACACAGCGGCTGCATGGTACATAACATCTATGGCGTATAGCTCTGCTCCCTAAGTACCCCGTGCACCATCGTTCTCAGTGACTGCGGCTTGCAGTACTCTTCAAGCCAATTGAAGACACCCGCTGAAAACTCTGCGAAATTATTCGTAGGCACTGACTCGAACGACTCGAACAGCTTGTCCATTATACCCTGGAACTGTAATAAAACAAAATGTGTTACCAGCTTAGTCAGGAGTAATAGCTTATTCAGGAGTTTCACAAACAATGAGGCATTTCAAATCGTGTCTGCACGTTACACGAACTTGTGGACGCAACTTTCTTGATCGTATGATTAGTGCCTTTTTTTTTTATTTTTCGGTTGGGAAATCATCAAATGACCCCCCTTCACTCTGGACAGAGCGGAAGGGAGTGTCAGACTTGTACTGACTAAAACCTATCCATGTTCCTTCTTTGCCCTTTGTGTTCCAGGGCCACGGTATCTCTTTCGAACAGTCCCGCAGCCCTGGCAGGATGGTTAGTGCCTAACCTGGTGTCAGAGTTTTTATGCCGTCCATGGGCTTCTGAGTTGGTTTTACATGCCGTCGAGAAATATCCCTCAGGCATGCTGATTTCCTCACGATGTTTTCCTTAACCGAAGCAAGTGATAATTATAATACACACATGAATCCGAAAAATTCGAGGTGCGTGTCTTAGGTTCGAACTCGAGACCTATGACTTGGCAGTCCGACGGTCAAACGGTCACACCACTAGGCTATCACTGCTGAACGTGCTTAGAACTTTCTTTCATATACAGGGTGGAATTTTTCAACGCCACCTGGACGGAAAGTACTCTAAATTATGGAGATAGAAAATTTTACTCAAAGGAATTGGAAGCCGAATTCTGGGCCGGCGTCACTTAGATTGCCATTGACAAGTTATATTAACATATGAATGTCTAGATACAACAACAGCGTGTTTATCTTACTCTAAATAAAGTGTACAACTAGCTAGAACTAAAGAGATTTTATTTTCATCATCTGCCTAGCCTTTTCCCAAAAATCCACAACCCAGTTAGTACTGGGTAATACGACTCGTAAGACTGGTTGTCAGACTTTCGGACCACTGACTACCTATAACGACTATCTAAGATTTTGTAGATATTTGACAACCGTGACCAACGGCTTAACGTGCTTTCCGAGGAACGGAGGAAACTCGGTATGTAATAGGTGGTCACCCAGCCACAGACCAACCTAGGGAAGCGCGGCTTAACCTGAAGATTGATCCGACCGGCTGTTATTATTAAGCCACGGGCTCCTCTACTAAATTGTTTTTTTTATCTAACTCTGAATAAATAAAGTACTTAAGTACTAGAATGAAGAGTTTTCGCATCAACTATCTACCTACGCACATTTCTGGTTATCGTCGGTGCGCTTGCCAAACCGAATATGTGCATTTTAAGATATTTTCAGGACAACATAAAAAGTGTTTTTTTCATATTCAATGAATAGAAGAAGAAATCAATGAATCTTCTGAAAAAATATAAATAGAACAAAATATGGCAAAAAATATCTATTTTAGTCTAAGATAATAAAAACTTATTACATACGTGTATGAAAGCTAAAATATTTTTTTTGTTGTGTACACACATCAGGTTTGGCAAGCGCACCGACGCGACGTTATACTCGTATGTATGTAAAAGTCCATATGGTAAGGATAACAAAACAAATCGCTTCACAAACATTCTAAAATCAATTTCATCAAAATCTATGTCACAGTAAGACGTATTTTTTTACCACATAGATATGACGAGTAAGATAAAATCACTTTAAATGGAACACATAAATTCTAATTACCACTTATGACGGCACGGTTGGCGCAGTGGCTGAGCGATTGACTGCTGCGCTGCGTGTCGCGGGTTCGATTCCCGCACGGAACAAATATTTGTATGGCCTACAGGTAGTTGTTCCGGGTCTGGCTGTTTGTGTATGTGAGTTTAAATGTTTGTAAACGCACCTATGATTCAGGAGAAATCCTAGTGAATTCCTAGTGTGGGGCAACGTTTTTTAAAAAAGGATAAAAGATAAATTACGCAATACTGTGTGCCAGTTCTGTCATGAAAGAATAAGTTTACATTTGAAAGGAAAATATTATGTTTACCTGATAACAATGTTTATGTTATATAGTTGCAATCAAGTTTAATTATGTTTGCAAACTAGTTTGTTAGTCAAACTTCAATCCTCCGTTAACTGGCTTAAGGTTGAAGATTTAAACAGTCCTATCCTCAATAGTTCCTAAGTGTTTTATTATATTTAGTCAGTACTATCTGAGTTGTGGAGGTCAGATAGGCAGTCACTCCATGTAAAATACTGATATTTCGCTGCATCCAGTTAGACTGGAAGCCGAACCAACGTAGTTGGAAAAGGCTAGGCAGATGATGATGATTATATTTAGTCATTTAGATTATTCTTTGTTAGTCATGATGATTGTCATGCAATTTATCAGCGCGTCACAGAACTCTAATGTTAGTATGTTTTGATAATGATAATAATCTGTCGCAACTGCTATGGGGCCAGAAACTTAAGATATCCCCGCCAAAATCTGTATTATACTAGCACTTCGCCAGCGACTTCGTCCGCACGTATGGATGTCGGCAACAGCGCCACCTAGTGGGTCCAAAACTCTAAAATTCTTTTAAGCAAGTGGAACCAATCATAAACAAAATTCACAAAATTTTATTAAAATCGGTTGGGTGGTTTCGGAGATTAGCGTTTACGAACATGGTGACACATTAGTTTTTATATATGTAATAAGATATACTTAATTACTTACAACTTGAAACTTATCCTGATCGGTAAGCCTCTGTTCGTTATGGCCGGGCACTGAATGCTGAGCCTTCACAATCTGCTCATAGTTAGCCTGCATGATGCGTAGTGCCACCACATCTTTACGTAAAGCATTCCGTTCGTCCTCCTGCCTTCGTCGCTGCTGCAGTAAGTATTGGATGTAGTCTATGGATTTTTGAAGTACCTGGAATAATGATTAAGATGTTTTTATCAATAACATTACTTTCTCAAAGAGAACTTATCTGTATATATAATATACTATATCTTAAGTTCGTACCGGGTTACACGCGCGCTAATTCCGGCGTGTTCGCTTGATTAAAATGACAGCTGTGAGCAAAGGTGACGACTTATCTCCCGCCGAAAATGAGCTTATACGCTAGACTGAAACCGCCCTTAACGCCGCCGTTGGTAAATAAAGTAGCCTTCAAGAGTGGTTAAACTTAGATGTAGATAAGACTTTGGGTTGCAGAGCACAGATACATGTACCACTTTCATAACTGGCTAATAGGTAGATTATACATCAAAGAATGTGTTTTTCTCATAAAAATCGTGCCGATATGAGCAAAGATAAAATTCCGTTGAATGAACCTTTGAATCCAATAACACTATTTTTAAACAGTCAATGAATATTTAACAAATCTGTCCAAATTTGTTTAAAAATCATTAAAGATGTTTGGTTTCAAAGTTTACTATAAGAAATACACTATTTATATTGACATGTTCGAGGTTAACAAGACGTGCACGTGGGCAAGACATGTCAGCAAATTTGTTTGATAATAAATTAGGTTGAATGATGTCACTACTTTAACACGTGCTTAAAACTTAGGAAGCTTGGTTTGTATTCTGTGTTGTAAGATCTAGGTAGTACGGAACACAATCTACAGGGTCGCGGGCGCTAATAGACAAGAGACTTATGGAGGTCGGTAGCATGTAGTAACTTGTCAGTCATCTACATGCACACATACATTGTATTAGAGGCGGTATTTTAATACAAGCCTAAAAGCTTGGCTTGCCCTAATGACCTACTCTTCATGATGTTAACTGAAGAGTCTGCTTGCCTTATGAGCTTGCCGCATTCTTGGCATCTAGGCATTGTATCGAGGAGGTCAAAGTAGGCGGAAGTGTGATATAATCCCCAACCTACCGCCGCCTTTCAACATGCGAATGTTCGCACGAATAGATTCGATATCGATAAAACATTCAATCATCTCTTCCAAACTATGTCAAATTCCAATGAGCCTGTTAACCTATCGCATATTATTTACGATTACGAACTTTAGTTCTAGCACGTGGTTGTCGCATGCTACATCAAGAGGTGTCATTGGCCTCCGTATCTATGCCGCGACAAGACAGCAGAATAAGACTGCAATAAAATAACTTGATAGGAATTTCATGTAACTAATTAAGTCTACCTTTGTGTACTTTCCATTGTGTATTTATCTTAGCCAAATCTATACATCTATACAAGCAAATAAAATTTAAGCGTGATCTGTTTGTAATATCAAAATAACTCCTTTTTACTGAATGCTTAAGACGATACTTTAAACGGCACTTATAACAAAAACACATTTTTTTTCAGTTTTTGTCTGTCTGTCTGTTTGTTCCGGTTAATCTCCGAAACGGCTGGACCGATTTTGACGGGACTGTTGCTGGCAGATAGCTGATGTTATAAGGTCTAACATAGGCTACTTTTATTTAAGAAAAATAATTATTAATAATATGGTTCCGTGCAAAAAAAATCAAAACCTTTGAAATTGGTATCAAAATTCCATTCAAAAAGGGAAGTACCTATTCTTTTTTTATAATAATTTCACGCCAACGAAGGTCGCTGGCAACAGCTCGTTGCAAATAAACTACGAGTAAAAGTAAATAAACAGGTAGGTAATTATCGATTACTTTCAGAGAGCATATTTTTTTTTAAATTGTTTTGCAACACAAAGAACATAGAAGAAGAAATGCAACAAGTTATAAATAGCACCGCAAATATTACGCAAGCAACTACAACGTAATACTCAATGTAGTCAATATTGATTATTGATTAGTAGCAAGGTCGGTAAAACAAAATTGTGAGATAACCTTCGCCATTATGATACAAACTGATAAGAAACTCACTGCTGCTTTACTTGGCTTGTACCCTGATGCGTCGGTTTGCTGGCAAGTCGGCACCAACTCCTGGAGAGAATCGTAGCCCTTCTTTATGGCGTCCCTCCTTTTCTGTTCAGCCTGAAAATACAAGTAACATTACTTGCTGGGTAGCTGGGATTTACTGGGAACTTGTATGAACTTGTTTGGGAGAGGCCTATGTTCAGCAGTACTGTGATAAGCTAAGTTTGTTGTATTTCATTTTGCAGTAGAAGGCTGAAGAAACAGCCGCTCGGATCGATCTTTAGGTTGGTCCGTGGATTGGTGACCACGCCTTACATACCGAATTTTCTCTGTGCCTCGCAAAGCACGTTAAGCCGTTGGTCCCAGCTGTCAATTGTAGATCTTTGACGTTTTTTGTAGTTATGGTCCGACAGTCTGACAACCATTCTTACCAAGGGGTTTTATTACCCAGAACTAACTGGGTCAGAATAAAAATAAAATACTGATATTTAGCTGCAACGGGTAAGACTGGAAGCCTACTCCAACACAGTTGGGAAAAGGCTAGGCAGATGAGTCAGTCACCAACACTACTTCAACTTGACATAATCAGGATTCTATCTGCTTTTGTTTTTATATTATGTTCAAATCTATAATAATTTGGTGTGGCAACCCATTAGAGATTAAAACCACATGCTCGTCAATAAATCTTTCTTGTATGGAAGCAGGAGACACCTACACATTCAATTTGCTTTTCCAACAGCTACATTCAGAGGAAAAGAAGACGAAGCGAGAAATTGAGGACAGGAACACACGCCAATGCCCAATCAACTAGGATATTGGGCAGGAGCATCTAATCCCAATGGTGACTCTGGTATTAAGGAAGCTGACTTCGTCACCTCCGTGTGCATCTTCTTTGTTTTGATTTATGGATTGATTTTGTGTTTTCTACTTGGGTTGATAGATTCATATTAGTAAGACGAAAGACGATTTAGGGGGGAGGGGGGTCGACTATGTCTTATTTTTTTCTACAAGAGGGTAGGAGGGAGTCTTGATGGTTCTTACGTAAGATCACAAAAATTAGCAAAGTACTAGAATCTTTGTAGGCACAAATAAACATTCCTAAAATTGTTACTTTGAAAAACAACCCAAAAGTGTATTCATTGTACAGATTCTTACATAATAAATATCAAACAGTGGGGAGAGGGTCGGCCTATTCTTATTTTTCATATGTAGGGGAGGAGGGGGTCAAGAACTAGCAAAAATAGTCTTACAAAATAATTAATATTATAAAGAGGTAAAATTTGTTTGTATGTAGGGGGTAATCTCCGGAACTATTGATCCGATTCCGAAAATTTTTTCAGTAATGGAAAGCTACGTTATCCCTGAGTGACATAGGCTATATTTATTTCTAGGAAAAATTAGGGGGGGGGGGGAATTAGGGGAAAATAAATATCCACCCGTGTGAAGCTGGGACAGATCGCTAGTACATAATAAATGAATGGCACCTTATCTAGTTAGCTAATTATATTTTTTGTCTTTTCTATTTGGACATGTGGATTCATGTTACTTTACATTTTCCATTATATCTATATGTATAAATAAAGTAAGAAACTGTCTGGATGACTGATTCAGTGACTGATCGATCAACACACGGCTGAAAAAGCTGGGTCTAAAAGCATGAAATTTTGCACAAACATTCTTTAAATGACGTAAGTGTACACTATGAAAGGATTTTTGAAAATTCATCCCCTAAGGGGTTAAAACGAGGGTTGACAGTTTATATGAAACTTGGTAAATTTTGCGAATGAAGTCGTAGGCAACAGTTAGTTATATTATAGAAACAATCCATCCATGTACAATGGATGTTTTTATTTATATTTCCTACTTAGATTGGATGATGCATCTTTTTAAATGAATGAATAGACAGTATCTAATAACAGTTACCTGAGTGTGGGCCTCTCTCCTCCTTTCCTTAAAGCTTAGTGCGGATGCCTTGTTATCACCACTGTCATCTTCATCTTCTGTAATATGTCACAATAAATTATAACACATATAAACATAAGAAATGAAGTTTTACAAGCTAAACATTGTTTTATTGCACCAGCAAGCTATTAGTTATCTCGAAAACAGAGTACCACTCTACTTCCTGTAATGATTTCATGGTCTGTAGGTTTTGTAATTTAACATAGGTCAAGTCTTCTAAGGGGCATTTCACATGTAGCTGCACTAACCCATTGTTATTCAATCATCATTCATCATCATCATTTCAGTTAAAAGACGTCCACTGCTGGACATAGGCCTCCCCCAAGTGTCGCCACATTGACTGGATTGATTGTTATTCAATACCAATAAAGAATTTTTAGTTACCATAGATTCAGAAACCATCTATATTATTATATGAAAGTCCACTATCAACAACATTAGATTATTAAGTAATACTTTGTTCTTTCACTTACCTGTGTTCTGGTTTGAAGACGACGGTGTTTGGTGTATATTTTGGATTGAACCATTGCTACCACATCGTGGGTACATTTTTAAGATAAATATATAATAAAGTCTGCTGATAAAATACTAATCTATGAAATGATGATAGGGAATTATGTCTAAAATTTAATTAAAACTAAGTTAGCGACGCAAACAAGAAACTAAAAGACAACATGACACTGTTTAAAGAATTTGCATATTGATATAGATTTAAAGCGCTGCTTGTAAACAATTACGCACTTTATTTTCACCTCGCTATTCTATTCCGTTCCATTGATTCCATGACAAATAATGAAATAATGACAGCTTGTCATTCGACAATTTCGACATGACACTCGAAGTCAAACAAAACGTCAAATTTATAGATCTTGCTTGCAAACTCTACTCCCGTATGCTACTCTTTGATCTACTCTATTCCATGCTCTACTAGCAATGGCGTAGCCGGTGGCGGTGTTGTCTGCCGTATTTTTTTGAAACCGTGAAATTGAAATGGTCAGAAAGGGTGACTTTGTGGGGCTATGGTGGGCTATGGTAGGATCTCTGCATTGATCTTGGGAATAGTTACTAAAAGAGAAGGGCCTCGCTAATGCGACTTCGACCACATCTTGTTTAGTCCACACTACGCCACTGGTAACAATGATTTATTATCATTAATGCGACACAAAGAAAAACCTACACAGAAAAACACAAGATATCTAGCTCTTAAACGGGGTGCAATGCACATTTACGTCTCAGTGCCCCAGAGGCTGAAAAGACGTAAAAGCTTTTTTGGGTGCGTTGGCCCAGCTAGTCCAGTTAATAGCAATACTTCCATAGCAAGATATTATGATCTCTAGCGGGAAGTGCTTAAGCCCACTGACGGCTTCATTGAGCCGTCCGAAAGCCTTCCACCTAGGCATGCTTTGCCGTGGCCGTCTTGGAACTATCCAAATAGACTCCGAACCCAAATCGGCCGTAGCAAAGACAATCTCTTCAAATTGGGGTTTATGTACCTACGGCTCAGATCTCAAGACGTGTTTATGCGGCGTGTCTCCACAGACAATGGCTCACCTTCCATGTTGTGCTACATGCCCTGACACCTGCGCACTTGACGATCTTATGACTGCATCAGCGAGCGCAGTTCGCGTAGCTGAATTTTAGGCTAAAAATATTCAATGAAAATTTGCCATCGACACGCTAAGAAGAAGACGGTGTGCTTCAGGAAGAATTTCAGATGCTCGATACTCTTGCGCCATCCCGTCTTTCTAGCTCGAAGTGTTCTGCTGGCGCTGCCGCGGTTTCAGAGACCCGTAAGTGTCGAAAATATAGCGCCCTTGCGGGTCACTATATTATATTTTCGAGCAGTTTGGGGTTGAATCCCTCGGATCGTGGGGTCCGAGTTTTCACAGCCTTTTCAAGCAAATATTCAAACGTTTAGTTAACGCTTCCCGTGAGCCAAGGGCTGGCTTTTACTTTTCCTCGAAAGCCAAGTATTGCCATACCGCGTGGCATTCCCGCCAGTCTTTTGGGCACATCATCGGTTGACAACGTTGAGAACTTTTTTGATGCTTTGTTTTAGGTTGTTGTAATTGTATATTATTTTATTGTTTGATTATTTCCTTTAATTATTTCCATGCACATTTGTTGCATTTTTTTTTTTTTTTTTTAATGTTGACCCATAAAAAAAAGAATTCAAAAATGTAACAAACTAAAAAATAAAAAAATAAAAAATTGTACAATTCAAAATTTAAGAAAGTATTAAATTTTTATGAAGTTTAAAATTGCCAAATCTAGTTATTATACAGTTCAAACGAAATTCAAGGCATTGTCCTTGTGAAATGTTAACTGAAAAAACAAGTAAAAACTATAAAAAAAGCATAGCCTGACCATAATGCACGTAGTTCATTCTCAATCGTATTCGTTTATCGTTTCGTTCACTCACTTCATCCGTGTCTATTCCATGATCTATCTCTCCAAGTAAAAAAAAAGAATATTTTTTGTGAAAGCGTAGCGCACTTGTGACTACTGCGTCTAATTATAATTTTGTTTTTGAAGAAAATCACGATTTAATTAACAAAAAATGTGCATGAATTCCTCAGTGGGTGAATTGTTTAATCATTTTTCATAGTTTCAAAATGCAATCCGTAAAAATCATACTTAATTTCTCAAGCGATTAGGTACCAATCTAGTCATCCATGGCCACCATTTTAGAATTTACTCGGTGGTGCTCTCAAGTAATTTATTTTTGTTGTATGAAAAAGATGCATTGTTATAATTGAAAATGTAACTATTCTGGTCATTAGTTCTTTACCTTTGAGTTAAATATGTCACGGATTGCATTTGCAACAAGAAAATGTGTATTTTTGAATTTTAAGAGAGTGACTCCATAGACTAGCTTAGTTTTCAGGAATATCTAAGTGAAGATTAAATTGGTGGCAAAATGGTGTCAACGAGGCAAATGAGCAGCGTCGGGGGTAGCAATGGAGGCAGCGATGGTGCAGGTCCCTCTCACGCGGAGCCCGTGGCGGTGTCCCGCGTCACTCGTCACTCCAGCGCTTTGATGCCGGGAGGTTCCTCGCCGCACGCTAGTACCTCCAAATGCACTTTAGTGCCTGCCCCAAAGATATACACTACAACCATACTTGATTTGCCAGTTGAAGTCATTGAGAAGATTCTTTGCTATCTGGGCTTCAAGAGTGTCTCACAAATTAGAATGGTTAATATTTTTATATGCTTGATTACTCAATAGCATTTAGGCACGAACAATTTGCAGTAATGGGTTTTGTATTAGAAATAATTTTATTTTTCTTTTGTAGGAAGTCTTACAATAATTTTATTTCATGTACTTGAACTTTTTTAGAATCTAGATAAACAGCCTTCTTTTAAAAATAGGTATAACTGATAAAAGTACATGTAGAATGGAAAAGGCTTGTGATACAAGCAAGATTATAATGATATGAATTTTAAATTTCCTCTTGAATTTCTATTAGGTTCTGAACCTACTGTGGAGTATTTTAATATTCTTGAATAATGTTTTCTTCAAATACTTAGCTGTTGTTTCACACACTACTAGCAATAGCATTAATAGATACTAATTCAACCTTTAAATCTTAGTCACTTATAATAATTATTATTATGTAGGTGTGTGATGTTTTCCTGTTTTGTCGACATAAATATATTAAGATTTCACATTAGTGGCTTCCTATGATGGTGCCTGTAATAGCTAAAAAAATATGGCTTATCAGTTCAATAAATTATAGTTCCATTGGGACATAATCATTTTGCCACATCCAACAATGTAGTATTGCATCTGTTTCCTCATATTTAGTAGTCAATATTAACAGAAATTCATCAAAACCTGCAATAATTACAAGCCATTACACAGCGCCCTCATTGTAGGTGCTATGGTACACCTCATCAACAAATACAGTTTTGTTGATGTCATTTTGTAAAGCAACTTCTTGTATTCAAAGATCTTAAGAATTTAACATTCTTTAATAGATTATTTCTAACTGTTATTTTCTTCATAAGATTCAGCCCAATTTTTATTTGCAGGTTAACCGTCAGTTCAATTCAATATGTAGCAGTGTGTTGAACTCTACATTTCAACGGTTACAAAATCAGATGTTGCATAGATTTCAATCAATCAAAGCAAAGATGCCTCGCCGTGAATCTGCTCGTCGGAGTCACCCCTTGGCGTGTGAGTCGGACATTATTGAAACTTTGCACATGAGACTTAGCCTCCTGCAAATGACTTTTGGCAAACACATTGAGAGAAAACATTGCTGTTTCTTCCCAGGAGAGGTAAGCATCATTTCTCATTTATTTATCTAAATATTTTTTACATCTTGACAGGGACTTAGGGAGGTTATGTTATGAATCAAGGAAGACAATGGTTCTTTGTGGATCTACATCATCAAAATCTTGACTGAGGGGCAGTTATTTTAGACCATTTTTGCTATAGTTGATCATTTTTCCGTTCAGTCTGGCTGGTATTTTTGCAATGTTCTAATAGCAAGACTGGGAGTATCAAATTCTGAATTTTGTTTTCTTATGTTATCAAAGAAGTTATCTACTGTTAAAGCTTTAATTTAGAAGTCAAGCTGATAATGTGTACTGACTGGAATGAATATATGAAATGCTTGAAGTACTTAAAACTTGATTTTATTCAGAAAACATAGAAGTGTGTATCATGGGTTAAACATGTAATTGTATTGGTAATTAATAGTTGTAATTATCTGTATCAGTTTGTGCAATGTGAATATTGAGTAGTCTGAATGGCATGCATATACTTTTTTAGTCTTGAATGTATCTAACTGGCTTTAAAAACTAGCAACTACTAGTTTTAGATAGGTACCTAATAAGTTTTAATAAGTTTTGGTCTCGGCACAGTAATAATTAATAAGAAGGATTAGGTATTTATTGGTAAAGTAAAGGCTCATTTACGCGAGGACAGATTTCGCCGTCTTGGAAAGCGGGACTCGCCAGGCAATTATTTGCACTAATTTAATGTTGATTTGTCCCAAGTGAGAAACAAAATTCGCCCAAGATCATGTCATAGGTCGGCGCAAACTTAAAAAAGATTTCTTTTTTATGCTTCCAATTTTCAAACGCGTTACGATTTTCGCCTTTCGTCATGATGCGATTATTTTACACGAGTCAACTTTATCTCCTCGTGAATACGAGCCATAAGTCCGCGATAGTGCTACCACGGCGGTGGCTTCGCGGTTTTTACGCAACGCTTTTTACTCATAGTTTATATGCCTGCCTACAACGCAAAAGTGCACGTCGCACGCAGTGGCTGTTTCGGCCTAATCCATTTGCTTTGTGTTTCTTTGTCAGCAAGTTATACCAAAGTGTTAGGAACGAATTTTGGTTGCGATTGCTTTTGTTTTTCTAGTTTCGTAACAGTAACGATTACGATTTAGATCGATTTGAAAATGTTTGTCCTCAATATTTTTAACTTACGTAGGTATGCATTATCTGCTGTCGATATCATAGGATCTTTTAACTCGCAAGAATGGGTGGGTCATCGCTGTTTACTGTTGGACCATTTTCTTCTAGTTCTTAATCTTGTCTGCTCTTCCACATTAATATCCTATAAATGTTATTATTGGGAGGTCTGCGGGCTTCTTGTTTCTCCAGCAGGGCTCTTGGAAACTATCAGAACTGATTTTGGAAGCCAGGAATTGTATTCAACAACAGTGTGAAAAATAGACGAGATTGCAGCATTACAGATAGATTGTAAGGACTGTTATCAATGCATAAAAATGCAATTTTACTTTAACATTGTACAAAATTTAAAAAAGGGACTTAAAATTACATTGTCCCTTGTGGTCTTGTTTAAAAATAGACTTCCAAATCGACTACTGCGCTTACGGGAGCACGTGTAACGTACGCTATGGCGTCATAGGAAAATATGCCATCAGCCACTTACGATAACTAATCTAACTGCCAAGTTCGCTGACTGACAAAAAAAAAGTCAGTTTCGGGAGGTTCTGTCAACTGATTCTGTTACCACGCAGCACATCTTCGCAGCAATATTTTTATCGAAGCACATAGCATATACCTACAAGGTGTAACAGAAAGGGTATAGTCATATGAACGGATATGCTGCAAACCATCAAACTGAACAACTACCTCCATGGGTACCTAACCTAACTATCGTAAAATTCGTAAATGCCAAAAACTTATCAGGTGTCCCATACTAAATTTCAATAACTAGACCCAAATGTATGGGACAGCTGATATTTTTTTTCGTTTATATACGATATTGGACCCATGGAGGAAGTTGTTCAGTTTGATGGTCAGCAGCATATCCTTTCATATGACTACACCCTTTCTGTTACACCCTGTAGAGGTAAGTTGAGGAGGTATGTTTTAAACTTTTACGATGATGATTAAGTAACGGTTAGCATAAAAAAAAAGGTCAGCCGCGGGCTACGGTGGACCTTTGTGGGGCTACTTTATTCGGTACGAAAACGTTTTCAAATGTCCATGCATCTAATATTAAGTTCTAAATTTCGTCGACGTGGTGCTGCAGCAACGTTATCGAAATGATAAAACCACCGGCAAACCGCAGAAACCGTGCTCAAAAATAACAAGATAGCTATAATGAATACGAGTATCTAACCGCCGAATTCCTGTAGTTTGAGTGTTGTATGCGAGAAAGTGTCTTTTGACACGTTGTGGCTGCTGGATAAGCATGAAAATTGTACCGGTACGTGAGAACGCTTAGAAAGAATGGACATACATTTATTTAGCACAGGCTACAAGGCACATAAACATTCTTAACTTTGGAATTTCGATCTCTTGAATTTGCTTCGTGATAATACGACGAAATCATCAGCAATTGAGATGTTAACAAACGGTTTATCAACTTTCGGAATACAGGCTTCGTTTTTAACTAGTTGAAACCGAATATATTTGTGGTAAGCCGGCTAGAATTAAGTGCAGGCCACACCGCCAGCTAACGAGAGAGCCGGGCGAGGCATCGTTTCACTTCTTTTGCGGGCGGGCGAACGAGGCATCGTTTCACCTCTTTTCATACTCTGGTTCTCACCGCGAACTATCGAAATAGCCGAACGAAGTATGAACAGGGCCTCGCTCGCACGCCCGCCTACTGGCGGTGTGGCCTGCGCTTCACACCGCGAACTACCGAAAGAGCCGTAACGAACTATGAAAAGAGGCTCTCCCGGCTCGCTCGCTAGCTGGCAGTATGGCCAGCGCTTTATGTATGTGGACGCGGCGTGCCAACCCAAGCAATGAGATATAACCTTCACAGCACAATAGTATTTTGTAGCAGCCAAATTGTATTCATTTGAGATTAGCTGTAATAGTGTGGATGATACTAAAAAATATTTCTTAGGGATAATGGGGATTAGGATGATGGGTGCAATTTGTACCCTCATAGTTATTCTCCTAACTTGCCTGCATGTTCAATGGTATACAGGGTGAAATTTTGTGACGTTGTGCATTTTTTCATCAAAATCGGGCCTCCTTTGAGTATTTTTCGCTATTTCTCATAATTTCACCCTGTATGTAAGATCTGCGATGACATATCTGACTTCTGCAGGTCGAGTACCAAAACTAAGAAAACAAGTACTTGAAAGCAATGGATCTGATAAAACAAACTAGCTCTGCAAATAATACAGGTCACAACGCTTATATCGCAAAGCTTACGGTTTTCAGCCTGCTGAACCAATTCCTCCCGTATACTGGAAAATTACCGTTATCTGAAATATACAGTCCTGTTTTGCTGCGATTTTATTCTGATACAGGGGCAATACCTATTGTAAGACCATTTTTAAATTACGGAAGAAGCCCCTGGACGCAAATATGTTACAAGGTGGCCTTGTATTTCATCGTTGCATCTTTTGAAGTAGAAACTTCCCACGTCACGATTTTAACCTACAAACCGCATGAACCCATGGATTTTGTGTTAAACATCCCTATTTGACTTCTTATAAGAACACAAGAAAATACGAGAGAAATTATATGATAGAAATGTAAAGACGGCCTTTTTTTTCTGATAGGAAATCGTCAAACGACCTCCCCGCTCTGGACGGAGCGGAAAGGAGTGTCAGACTTCTTCCGACTAAAACCCATCCATGTTCCTTCTTTGCCCTTTGTGTTCCAGGGCCGCGGTATCTCTTTCGAAGAGTCCCGCAGCCCTGGCAGGCATCCGCCCTTGCGGACCCCAAGACCAAGGGCCTTAGATTTCAGCTTCGCATTTCGTAGTCGCACTGCGTGATGTGATGAGACACTAAAATTAACGCCAAATCAAGAATACGTTTTAATGCTACTTTAAGATCTCGAGTACACCATCAATTGAGGCTGAATAGAATCCACAATAACGGAATTATGAACCCGTATTGACTAAAATAGACTAGTTATGTGATGACATAATAATGATAAAATATGCATAGTCATGACAAAAAACAAACTACAAACATTTAATGAGCTCTATCAAATCTAGAAATACTTTGTAAACAATAATATAATTTTGTTTCATTATCTTTATTATAGATATTAGATGAAGTATACAGTATTCTGTCATACTTAAAAACCACTACAAAACTGGCAAGACCCTACAAAGTGACTGATGAACTCTTTGATTTGACCACAATGGCCATGGAATACTTTAAAGAACACATTGAACCCAACTTGCCAGAGATTACTTACTTTGGTACCGATTTCTTTGATATTACTACAGCTTTTTCACGTGAGTATATTCACAGTTTTATTTATAATGCCTAAACAGAAGAACCAAAGTATGACTTGATTTTACTCAGAAGATTTTATCTTTGCGTTTGTTTGGTTTTTTTTTTTTCATTTGCCTTGAAATTGATTTTTATCACTGAACAATGAAAACATTACATATTAAATTAATTTCAGCTGGCGAAAGTAGTAAATCGTACATTTGCTTGGATTCGCCGCCACCTAGCGGCTTTGAGTCGTCTTCGTCGCAGCAGGCTGGGGCGAACGTGTCGGAACGTCGGGTGTCTTCGCTCAACATGTACATGGAGGAGAGCCTCCCGCCGTCCCCGCCGCCGCCGCAGAGCAATATGGTGCTAAGGAAACGTATACATCGCATTAAACAAGGAATGAAAAAGTAAGACATATTTTTGACATAATAAAGCGAAAATCTTATAAACAATCATTAAAAGAGCCTGGTGCAGATATTTGATCAGTCTTCTAACTTTTAATGTACCCAAGCTCCGTCAGAGTGATTAAGGCTTATGATGTTTATATTTCGGGTTTTTTTTTTCTCGAAGAGCTAGTAACGGTTTTTCTTATCGATGATTGATAACTCTGGAAGCTAAGCAATGCTGCCGAACCCGAAATAAATTACGCATGATAATATACGGGGTAGAAGCGACACCGACGCGAAAACGGTTACCACGTACTCAGTACATCATTCTCAGCCCCCCAAAAAATCAGCTGTTCCATACATTTTGACCGTGTAGGTATTACACTTTTGTAGGAAACAACAGATTTTTTTTTTTTTTTAAACCGATGTAAAATTTCTATGTGGTTTGCTCAGAATTATGTCGACCCTGTATTGTTTCAATTTATTATTTTTTTATTTTATCTTCAGGTACAACGATCAGCTGTCGGCTTTGCGCAGTGATCTCCGCAGTTGCAAGCGCAAAACTGCTCTTCAACAAAAACAAATCGCCGAGCAACAAAAACAGATTGCCGAACAACAGAAGCAGACCTTGGAATACGCCAACCGTCTTGATGATTATGATAAGAAGAATGAAGAAACAAGCCGCAAGTTTCAAACTTTGTTGCAGGTAAAATTGTAGTATTGGTATGTAGTATATTTATATAAATATTTTATGGAAAAACATATGGATTTTTGGCCATAGCTAAATTAGCTACGACGTTCGTCAACTGCCGATGTCGTAATAGGGTATTTGACTGAAAAAATCTATTTGGTCCGTTAGTTAGATTATCAAAAAAATATTGGACACGTATTTTTTTTTTTCATGGAAACGAAAAATGGCCACGATACAGCGCGGTGAAATCTCGCGTGACGTCACAATTTCTGTGACTTTACTAGCCTGTGACGTCACAAGCCTTGAATCTCGTGACGTCACTTTGATGCGCTATATCGTCGTCATTTTTTGATTATGAGACAAAAGAAAAGATACGTGTCCAATCCTTTTTTGGTGATCTAACTAAATATTTTTGGTTTTTTTTCGATGTTGTCAAATAGCCTATTATAATAATTTGTTAATAAACCGTCAGATCGTTACATTTGCTGTGGTTGACGAACAGTTTCTTGCCAAATATATAAATGTTATTTACCGTTAGTTATTGCCACAGATTCATGTGTTTTGTGTGTGCCTTACTTACAGTTACATCATATACAAAAAAGACTGAGGGGTACACCCATAACTAACCTGTGATTTGTAGTTGTAGTTTTTTTTTTATTATTTCTTTTGTGTATGCTTTCTCATATTAGAATGTAATGAATAATTATTCTTCTCTTTGCAGGAGTTAAACAAGTGTAAAACAGAGCTACAATACTGGCGGTCCCGTTCCCCGGCCGTTCCGCCGCTGTGCGCCGAGTGTGGCGCCTCGCTGCGACTGTCGCCGGCCCCCTCACTAGCACAGGTTTGTACCGATACAATGTTCAAAAATACCCTGGGTGTGCCAAAAAGGCTGGATTAGTTGTCAAAAAACTTAGTCTATGAAATATGTTTATATTTTCGCAGCTTGGTTGCACTGAGAATTTTATACGAATAAATTGACGAATTTTCAATGTTTTGTGCAATTTCAGTGGGCGGCCGGCACAAGTTCGGAGCCGACGGAGTGTGAAGTGACCGCAGCCGACGCGGAGGTCGTCGCCGCTACCAGCGCTCTCCCCGAGACCACCACGGAGTTGCCGCGCGCTGAAGTTAAACTTGAAGCGAAGACTAAACCAGAATGTAAATCTGAGTCCAAGTCCAAACCTGAATCGAAAGTGGAGACAACAACGAAATGTAAACCTGAGCTTAAAGCTGAAACCAGCAGCAGCAGTAGTAGTAGCAAGTGTAAACCGGAGCCGAAAGTGGAGAGCAGTGTGATGGAATGCACGGCGTCCACGCCGCCCACGCGCCGCCGCGCCTCGGCCGACGCGGCCGGCGCCGGCGCCACGCCCGAGCGCAAGAAGCGCCGCCTCACGCGCCCGCGCAAGCTCTGAGCCTGCCCCAGCGCCAAGCACGCTCCATGCCGATAGAGCTATGGCATACTCATGAATCTTTGGTGAGTTGGATCATTCTTGTTACATCTGCGGCTCGATGTTATGACAAAAAAAAAACGAGGACCCTGAACATCTCGCGCGATTCGTTGCGCAATATTTATGTTATTATTTATTTTTCGCCGCATATCCACTTTAAATTAAATTGACAGTGGATTTAATGTACGTTATTGCAAAACGCTGTTTCATGTGCTTAATTAACTTATTGATCTGTGATGGCACATTGTAAATCCAGTCAGCATTCTTTTTTATTGATTGGAATTCAAAATTTTCTGGTTTTACGGATAATTTTCTTTTGAATTATCTTGATGCACAATTAGTAACTAGTATGGGGCATCTAATGCTAGGTGCCGTCTTTCGGGGTCCGTGAAATCGCTTAAATGAACTGAATAGGCATACCTATTCTTTAATGGTTATTTGCTTTGCTTTGGTTATACATGAATATGGTAGTTTAATGTAAGCAATCATATTGGTGTACAATCCGATAAACAATTGGGTGGGTTGGAAGTTTGAAAGTTGTGTGTTGATAGTGTTAGCATTGAATGTTATATTTGGAGCGGGGTCTCCTAGTAAACCCGCTTTTGACGCGGGCTCGCCTAGACCAGGACGTTGTTGAGTAATAATAAAACTTTATGTACGTACGACGATCCGCTGCCAGTAAACATTAATTCTGGAGTCCATTATAAAATCGCATTCACTCATAGTAAGTATAAAATAATATTTTATAGATTTATTGAAATTTAGTAGTTTTTAAAATTGGTTTCTGTCTCGGAATACGATAATACATACTTGCTACCTATGCACATAATATTTTTTAGTTACTGACCAAACGGAGTATTGCTTCTATTTTGTAATTTGTGAAACAACATTATTTCCTAAAGCGAATTTATTGCTTGTGGAATTAATATTATTGTTTAATAAATTGCAAGGTTATGTTGAAAGAAAGTTTTTTTTAAACTTAGTTGTAATAGTTTGATTGATTTGCAATTTACTGCTGAGTTGACATAGATTCTGGGCCAACCGTGAACAAACAAAAAATATTTGTTTTATCTTCATTTATGATGAGCTTTATTAATTTAAACTCATTTCATACGCCTATAAATTTAAACGTAATAGACACGTAAGACTTAATCTATTAGCGTTGTGTTGGTTTCCTGCTGCTACTGCAGCGGGTTCGCTATTTCTGCTTATTTTAAAAAAGTAATCCATATATGTTAAAGACATTGTTGAAACGCAGAACAGTTTAATAACAGATAATAAGGCAATCATTCTATGACATGATTGTACTGTATTTACAAATAACGAAAAAAATTAAATATTTAAACCATCATTAAATATTTGTTTCCTACATTTTAAATTCTACATTCTGATTAATATGGCAATCATTTGAAATTTTTTCGTTTGTTTACGGTGTGTCATAGGTTCAGATGCATGCAGATATTGTTCAGGGCAGTATTCATATACCAAATGGCTAAATAGATTTCTTTATGATGAGATAATATGATGTTATAAATTATATAAAACATATAAATGACTTAATAACTGGTCAATGCTACAATTGTATCTTTGAGGTGAAGCAAGGAAAAATATTGTGGTTAATTTATAACTTTAAACTATTTCACTTTATATCTTATGGTATCAGTGAAGTGAAGGTTGCCAATGTGACGAAAATAGTTAATTCTTAGTTCACCTCAAATATGCATTAAACTTATTCTGTTAAACTTATGTTTGAGTAAAACAGTGTAACTTCTAAATGACTAACACAACATCTGCATTAGTCGTCTGTAACGCTAGAACGGGTGCTGTGGTGGTTGTTCAGAGTGGTACAAATAGTTTTAGTTTATTATAGGTTTTACAGCCCTGATAATTTTAGTTTAGTAAAATATGTTTTGATAAATGATTGTGAATAGAGATGGCGGTTGAATGTTGTGTTTATTTGTAAATATTCTAAAAGTAAAATCACATGTGTAATGTACAAATGAATATATTTATGATTGTATAAATATACAACAGTGTAAATGAAATATTTTTGTGACATGGTGTATAGTTTTAGGTGACAGTAGATGTGGCATAAAGCTATTTTCCATACATTTTGTTTAAAGGATGTGCTCACAGGGCTTCGCACTATTTTTGCATCATGTCACTTAACAATTTACGAACATATCAGCCAAATTCATCGAGTCATCACTGTGCAGGTTACCCGAACTAAATGCACTTAGTTCACTATTGTATTCTATATCAAATACGCACAAGTACTACATAAATTTATATTGACGGATTCATTTATTTAATTTTCTGTTTGTGAGTCATTCACCTTTAATTGCGTTTGTGGTTTCCATGCTACATTATTATGTAAATAATATTCTTAGTGCATATAGTATATAAATATTTTCGATGTTTTTTACATACAGAAATCACGAGTACAAATTATTTTTCGTTATAGTGCCACCAAGGCTCCTATGTTTCGAGTGCAGTTGTAATATTACTGGTTTAAAACAATCTTTTTACTTAGTTATAATACCAATTCAATATGATACTTCGAACAATACAAAATAATGACTATTAACAATCTAATAAACCTATAGGTATATATGTAATCTCGACCATATTACTCAGGTGAAAGAAGTCAATTTCACCTATTTGGACAATAAGAAATGTTAGTTACCACTTGTCTGCCGCAGTAGCGAACATGTATTAGAGGAACATCAAAATGAAACTGCTTGGCGGGCTATCTTATTAGTGTGTTCGCTTAAGTGTAATATGTGGGAATAAAACGCTAATGCGTGTTCACAGTATGACAATGCTACTCTCGTTTGACACCTTTGCCATGTTATATTTGTGTATATAGTTACAATTGTACATACTATGTATGCCGTGTGTAGGACTGTAGGTTGTTTCACATTCTTAGATTTGTAAGGCAAGTTATCAAATAAAAAGAAGTACACAGATTATTTTTAATGTTTAATCATTCTATTGTAAATCTAATTTGAGTGAAACGAAATCGAAGACACGGGAGCGAGAGCCCGAGCCTGCCGACCCCACGCGGGATGTACCCAGCTCTGTCGGCCGTGCACTTGTGTACATTTATTTATGTCATGTTCATTCGATGGCTATGATGTTTCAACGACCTAATAACGAAGTTAATAAATAAAGTAACGCTTATCATTCTCAGAAACTCGGTACATATTTATTGGACTATTTTCTTTTATACTTAATTTATTTTAAATGTTAATTTCCTATTAAAGGTGAATGTTACAAATGAGTTTATTATCATTTAGCCAATTATTAGAGTACATTCTGTACATAATAACATACTAGGTTAAGTAGTCCACTTGGAATGATTTTCGAAGTGCATGCAACGGCGACAGGCGATCTATATTCATTGTATTGATCGCGTGGGACTCGCTCATGTCATGTTACAAATAATTAAAATGTACTAATTATCTTATAAAATAATAATTTCGTGTCGAGTTTATCTTTGAAAGTGTTCCATTATTCTTAAGTTGAAGATTGTAAGGAATAAAACAACTGTATTGTATATGAAAGAAATCTGAGAAGTTTTACGTATGGTAAATATAATATGATAAACACGATGTCATGTATGTGTTGTAGAGCTTAATGAATTTAAATTTTAGAATGTTACTTTAGATGACAAAACGATTCGAAGTAAACATAATTGTGCCTAAATCAGTTAAGTACTTAATGTCATTGTAAATTAATGTGTGGACCGATATAAGACATAACGGTCTTGTGTACAATTTAAACATATATATATTTTATTCACAATCTCTTCTAATGACGCAGGATCCTTACTAAATGTTTATAACAAAGTTTGATAATGTATGTCTACAATAACTAGCTCTTTATAAGCAGTAAAAACTATTTGTCCTCGCCAGTTGTGGTAAAAATCACTGCACTCATTGTTATTTTATCTTGAAACCTTCCTACTGACGAGATTCTTATTTTAGATATGTGTAACATATTATTCCTAACAATCCTACAAGTATTTCAGAACAAAAGCATGAAAACGCCTGAAGATCTGAAAAAATAACAGACTTCTTATCCTACAGTTTTCATGGGATTTAAATCTTAATACTGCAACTTTTCTATAAACCTTTTCAATGTTCTAATTCCTTCATTCAATAGTGCAATACGTGAATATATCCATTCAATGGTGTTATTTTGGCAAAATGTGCAGTTTTTATTCTTCGAAACTTTAAAATAATGCGATAGGGCTGTAAATTAAGGTATAGAATAAAGTTGTTAGAGAAGAAAATAATGTCCTGCCAAGTGCACTAAATGCACTACAGGAGTTTTATGTTGTGCTCTGGCAAGTGTGTACAACCAGCAAGACTGTCAATTGCTGTAGATATTCTCTTTATGATAGTTATATGATATAGTATTTTTATTAGACAAAAATACAATAAATGTGTGAAGTCCAATAATACGTTTTTTTCTCGTTTACACCCAAAATCCTAGAAAATTACCGTCTTAACTTCCCTGCTTACAAATACAGTCAAGTATATAATTACAGAAAATTATCAGGTTCTTGCTCACAGTAATGTGCTAAAAGCATTTCTCAGTAATTGAAGTTGCTGCATTGACAAGAGTGGAAAGTAGCCTCTAGTGGCCTATTAGGCTCAGTTTCCACACCAACCGAAAAAATCCTCGCGCATTTTTATTGATGTCACTGAATAAAGTACTATCAGTATACATAACATCACGCCTGTAATCCCCGAAAGGTTAATTAACGAGACGTACCTAGTAGTATACCCACATTTCGCCATTTAAGTTTGAGTTTCATGTAATCATCAACCGGGCATAAACCCAAGAACACTGCCCCACCTGGGAATCGGACCCAGGCCCTTCACTAGACCTACGAGGAAGACTCAGAATAATCTACTTGATTTCCTATTGTTAACATGTATGAAGGCAGAAGAACATTATGGCCCGGACTCCAACAAAGCGGAGAGGAGATGCTCAGGAGCTAAGGTGTATCCACCGAAGCTGTGCGGGGAAATGCGTACCAGCTAGCCCGGAGCAGAGATGTTTGTACAGGCTACTCCGTACGCGATATCCAACACAAAGGCGATCACAACACGCCGCCGCTCACGTCTCTTCTCGTCTTTGACGTTGCTGTCTGGCCTAAATAAATATGTATGAGACATCTCTGCTCATCCGTTTCCACTAAAGGTAAGCGTCGACAACAAGTGCAAATAACGAAGTTCTATTTTTACATCTCGTCTCCGCTTTGAGTCCGGTCCTTATAGACATTTAATTCAGTTATATCGAAAAAAAACTGCTTCTTCACGGCTTCGGGTGATGCTTCATGCGCCAAGCGGCACGAGTGATTGTCATTTGTTTTCTTCGCGTCGTCGCGTGCCGTCGCGTTGCGGTGCATCGTATGTCAGTCCTCCGTCAGTCAGTGGCTCCTCAGTCCTCCGTCAGTCAGTGGGTACACATACATGTAGTTCGTGGCCAAGCGGTAACATATTCCCTGTCCTTGAAATAGAATCAAGTTAGCCGAACGACAGAAGACAATTCACGAATTCAGAGTTTCGGCCAATAGTTGGCCGAAACCGAACCGGTCGTTCAACGGTTAGTAAGTAAAAGTTAAAATTGCCGGTACTGTAGTTATCACCTATTGCTAGTCAACACCGAAAACGAGATACCTTGGGTATGGCTTCAATGGCTTGAGGAGCCATGTGAGTTGATGTGAGCCATGTCTGAAATTTAAAAAATGTCTATTCAATATTGCGATTTTTGTACACGCTTTGCTTGATCTTGGGAACTTTCGAAACCTTACGATTTACGATGAACGCATTTTGTTACCAACGAGGTGATTACGTAGGTAGTCAAGATGCAGTAAAAGTCACCATTTATGGCTAAGCTTGCAAAATTTCGATTTTTGCTGAATTCAAGGTTAGGATCACACCTTAGTAAATCTCATTATACAGATTTCCATTTCAAAAGCCAAGTGTAGGTACCTGGTGGTCTACTGGGCTTGTTCATTAGTAATTTCTCAGTCTACTGAGAAATTAGAGGAATTTCTGCGAAGTTAGCAGGAGTTGGTGATGTGAGATCCCAGGGGATCATAAAGCACGTAAAGCCTTAGCATGGAGCATCAAAAACAGAATCGTTTAGAAGAAGTCGTTTCATGATGGCACTATAGCGGTGGCAACCAATGGGATATTTTTTCTCATTTGTCACCACTGGCAACAGTTGGGACTTTTCCAATTTGTTGCTAGTGGCTGCTACTGGGAATAGACGTGTTGGTGTCGTGCCTGATATCTCCCCGGTCGTGTCCGACCTATTGGATTATGAGAATGAGGGAAGAGAGAGTGCACCTGGTCTGCGCACACACTTCTGTATTAAATATAATACATATCTCCTGCGCACAGGGCTGGTCTTCGTTAAGATTGGCCGTCGTGACCAAATCTTGATGGGAAGGATATCTGTATATTATGTGATCTTATCGGCCAAAATAACGAAATTCCATGCCTATCCAATTTAACCCGTTTGGATTCATAACGGTGAATTAATTTAAGATTTTTATTACCTACATTAGAAACTTAGTTACCTAGCCGCCTATTGTCTAAAGTACCCGGTTGTTGGCTTAGGCTCTCCATTTATTACATTACATGGATCTTGAACATAAAGCGGAATTCTGTCGACGCCTTCGGGCAATATAAGCGTGATGTGTTGTGTGTGTGAACTTAACGTTTTAATGAAAAGCCGCAGCTGTTACTCAACGGTAGTAAGCGTCTCGTGACTATCGAATAAGAGATCGCGAGTTCGAATCCTGCAGCACAATTGCGAACCTTCTAATGCAAGACAAATGAAAGGTACATAATATTACTTACTTTTTTTGAGTTTTGGGTTTCGTCGACGCATCGGTAATCAAACCCGCATTCGCGAACCAAAATCGAAAGTGAACAGTCTGCAATGACACATTTCAGTCGGTCGCTATAACTTTCATAATGTATGGTATTATAGTATGCATAAATTATCGACTCCAAGAAGTGAAGCTTCCTAAAACATGTATTCCAAACATATCATTACATTGCATTTCTCCGTCACACGCCAAAATACAGGGTTACTGGTATACTTGATTAAATATTAACAAATCATCAAGGACTAAGGCATAAATAAGCCCTACATATATGTACTTAAATTTGAGTCCACGTTTATAGCCCGGAAAACTACACACCGAAAGCAGCTGACGTGCTTTCATTATAGGCAGGGGAATTTATAAGCGAGGGAAATCGGTGGCGGCGCACAGTTGTCTGTCGCAGTGCCCTCGCGTCCACGTCGCCTTGCTACCGACCGCGAAACACACGCTTGTTTTATCGTGTTATTATTTGTAAACAATAGGTGCTGTAACATGAATTGTATTTATTAATTGAAATCAAAACAGTTTATAAGGTTTTGGGACACAAGTGATTAGTTCAGTGACAAAATGCAAGTGGTTGCAGCTGCAGTTTTTGTGTTCGCGCTTTTGCAAGGTATGTGGAATTGTAGATAGTCAATGCATGTTTTTTTTTATTTGGAAAAACTTCTTAATACTAAATCTAAGTGAGGAGCAGGTATGTACCTAATCGATAGAAAATTATTAAAATGTCTTAACTTCATTGAATTGAGGAGTACTTACTACAAATACCTACATAATTATATAAAATCGATAGAGATCTTTTCTCACTTTTATTAAGTCTGAAATATCACCAGGTCTAGTCCTGGATCCTGATAAAAGAAATGGCCCTATAACTGTAATTAATTAACATTGAACTCTTACCTAATCCCTGTTTATGAGACTGTTCACCTGACACCTTCATATCTCATACTTCTAAGGTTTTTTTTTCGAAATTACCATTTATTATAACCATAGAGCGGATTATATGCAATAGCATATTATGGAGGTTTTGTGAAGATAATGCATATTTTAGCTAGAATCGGCATATCGTGCATTTCTTGGCCATGTAGATTCATTCATGCATTTTTTAAATCCAAAAACGTTTCGGAGGTGATACTTACCCAAAAAAGTATCTGGAGTCGAATCGTGCCCATTGTGTATTTTCAAGTTATAGATATAAATATAATAATACCTGCTCGGTGTTCAAGAAAAAAAAAAGTATTCGTTGAAAATGTATATTTCGACGAGTTGCCTTTGTGCGATAACACAAAAATACCTTATGTGCATGTAGAAAACAAACAAAAAAAAACATAATCCATTTTTGAACTTTGTTTTCTTCCTTATTCTCGGCTTTTAAATAATTGACGCATCCGACATTCATAGAAATTCGTGCGATCCCGTAGTAGTTCTAATAACTTCAGACTTATGGCCTGATAAGGTTGAACTAAAGAGGTTACCATGTCAATATGTACTGACGCATTTCCGCTCCTGGAAATTTAACGAGGATTGTATTATTCAGCTCAAGTTGTTATTTTCTGTAACTGTTTTTTCAGAGTTACCTATATTCTAGATAATTAGGCAGATGCCCTTAGGTTTCATATTTCGCCTAACACGTTTTTCTTTTGACGTGACAACGTCTTATAATTCGATGGAGCCGGCTGCACGCACGAAAAAATGAGGCGTTACCTCGCTCTGAGGCGTTCCATAAAACAATTGCTCAACGCACATTCATTTTTTGAAAAATGCAAACATTCCGTCAGTATTTTCTTATGACGTTGTCACGTTCAACTATCGTCAGTAAACCGACTTTACAGACAACCGATTTTTTAATATACAGATCTTTCTCTACATACAGGTAGGTTCTAATTAGCCTATCATAATCAAAGGAAAGAAAAAGTATTTATTTGTCTCGCACAGGAAAAAACAAAATGATTAAAATTAACAATAAAACAAAATCATATGAAAAGTACGTACCTAGTAGTAAAAAAACTTAACAATAAGATATAATTATGTACACTAAACTAAAAATGGTCCTGTACATACGAGGCCAAAATCAACCTAAATCACCAAAATCAGCCTATAATGCCTGCTCACGTCTAGGCCTCTCCTATGAGAGGGAATGGGCTGTTATTAGAGGATTTTATTGTAATTAGAAAAAAGAGCCGGGATCGAATTCTCTAGCTCTAATCCACCACGCGGGCCCAGTAAGGGTTGGTAGACGTCACGTCACATGTCTCCGAATTTTTCGGTGCTAGGACATGCCGATTACCTCACCACGGCGACGACGCGACGACGCGACGGTACGGTGATGACATAAATTGCACAAAGTAATGCGCCTGCTTGGGTTCGAACCCGCGACATAGCATAGGTAACTCATAAGCCCAGGTCGTTACCACAACCACTGCTCTACTAAGTAAATATTACTGGTAGGTACTAATTAGTTATAGCTACTTTAAAGTTTTATGGTCCTGTGGATAGACTTCATTATTGTTTAGCTACGGAATAAACAATAGCAATAAATGTTATTTGCAGGTAACCTAACATTAAATATGTGAGGAATAACCCCTTACCTATTTAACAATACGTAATTAATCAATAATAGCAATTTTACTACGTCATTAGATATTTTTATTAGCTTTCAGGTTTTTCACAGAAGGTAAATTTATAAACAGGATATTTATAAATATAAACAGTTATTTATTGTTGAGATGTAGGTACTAACTAACCCAGGACGGTTGACGCCTACTACGTATTTAGGTACGTAAATTTTCCTGGATTTCTACCAAACCTTCCAATGTTTCTTCCAATCACGTAATACAAACCTTCTACGTACTTACGTTACTTTATTTATTTATATAAAATATTTACGCCAACAGTACATACATTTTACATTTAACAATAAAAATATACATTTATGCCTACAATAATGTCCCACAGCAGCTGAGCAAAGGCAACCCCTTGCTCCTGCCAAACCTCTGTGTATTGAGCACTCTATGGTCATGTTCGCCCCAACGAACATCACCGACCGATCACTTAACATCGCTAACTTAATCGTACTACCTCGACCTCGACGGCAATGTTCTCCATCAGACTTCCAGCGAGTGACGGTCTTTAATCAAAGTAAGAGGTTTATGATATTTTCATAATCACTCCCACTTCAGCCAGGCTGTTTGTTCTCCAACATTTGCTACTAGTGTTGTTCACCCCACGGGTTCGTAGGTTAGGAGTTTAGGACAAGCAGGATGCACTTTGCACAATTCCATGAGTCCATTTAGTTTTCAGTGTCATTGGAAGACTTCCCATCATGTGTTCTTTAAGGGGCCTCGCGCACTACGCAGTCACGACCACGATTTGTCGTATGACCGGCTGCTATCTTGAACAAACCTGGTCGGTGGACCGATTATGTGACCAAACTTTTTTCCTGGTCGAAGCTTCTGCGATCAAAAGTTGTGGTCGTGGCCGTGTAGTGCGCGAGGTCCCTAATGGTCAGGAATTCATCAATTTAATAGTACCTAAGTAGTTTTTCAATAACGGTACATGACAAAGTTCTACGATTTCTAATATACGTAGGTGCTTAGAATATAACCAATCCCTGCATAATAAATAAATCTTTAGATATGTCTGCTTTGATGCGTCAGTTAACACGACGTTTTCTATTTAAATGATGCAAGCGACACTGCGCCCGCGTCGTTGACTCGTTGCTGCATGGCTGCACATCAGCTGTACCTCCGCTGTCTGTATTCTGAACTGATATGTTAATTTGTGTTCTCAATCACCTAAATACTACTGATACTGATACTGTTAGCCTGTGTCATCCCACTGCTGGGCAAAGGCCTCTCTCCATGACTTCCAAGTTCTTCGATCCTGGGCCAATGTGGACCACTGGTAGTTAGTTTTGTCTAGCTCGTCCCGCCATCTCCTGCGAGGTCTACCGCGTCGCCTTCTGGCTGTGTCAGGGCTCCACATCGTGGTTATTTTGGCCCACAGCTTGTCGGGCATGCGGCAGACATGGCCAGCCCAGTCCCACTTTAGCTTGGCGGCTTTTTGAGCAACGTCAGTAATTTGTGTTTTGGAGCGCAGTGTGGTATTGCGTACATGGTCGGTAAGTTTGACGCCTAGGATACTGCGCTCCATTGCACGTTGGCAAACCTTGAGCTTGGACTTCTGAATGTTTGTCAAAGACCAAGTCTGGGATCCATATGTCAGAATGGGAAGAATACACATGTCCATGATTTTTCCCTTGAGCGACAAAGAAAGATTTCCTTTCATAAGCTCTTTCATGGACCAGTAGCTCCTCCAGGCATTTTCGGTTCGTCTAATGATTAACACCTAAATATTTATATTATAAAACCTACATACTCTTCGATTGGTGGCTTTACATGCTTACAAAAAGTCGCGCTCTACAAATTGCAACAGAGCAGTTCTTTTTAGGCCTTTCTCTAGATGCGCCACAACACACTATCCTCTGCCTCCCGCCCCTATTCTGTCTGGGGCCTAGCCCCCTTTTTTAGATCGTCGGTCCATCTAGCTGGGGTGTGTCCCACACTACGCTCACCAACATGTTTATTAACATATTTATTTGTCATTCCTATTTATTTTCGAAAACCTAGGTTAGGTATTTTGATTGATGTCTTTACAAGCTTACATTTCGTTGTCTACAAATTGATACAAAGCAGTTCGTTTACCTGTCCACTGTTTCTTATAGCAATTAAAAGAAATATTGGAAGCCGGAAGAACAATATATCTTGACGTCACTTATTATTTAATTCCGCAGATGCAATGTTTACTATCACTTAAGCAAAGGCCATATAAGAGGTGTTAAATTAAAAAAGGAAAGTAATTTGTGCTGCCTGCGTTCTTTTGCAACGAAAGTACCCACTACCAACGTTTGCCAAGTTAATGTAAACTTAAATGGATTGTTTCAACAATGTCTTCTCTAGAAATAAAGTTATGTAATCCTGGTCCAGATTTTTTAGCTAGATGTAAGATTATCTATAATAAGATATATAAAGTAAGAAACTGACTGGCTGACTGATTCATTGACTGATCGATCAACGCACAGCTGAAACCGCAGGGTCTAGATGCATTGAAATTTTGCACAAACGTTCCTTAAATGATGTAAGCGTGCACTAAGGGATTTTTAGAAATTCATCCCCTAAAAAAAAAGGGTTTAAAACAGGGGTTGAAACCCCTGTTTTAAACCCTTTTTTTTATGAAACTTGGTCAATTTTGCGAATGAAGTCGTGGGCAACAGCTAGTTTAGTATATTATACACACGTATAACCGTTACAATACTGAAGAGAAAGTCTGGACAGGAAATCTTAGCGGCTATAATAAACACTAGACTGTAATGTAGGAGCTGTATGTAGCTGCTGTAGGTCGCTTTATTGTTTCTTTTTTGTTTTAGTTACCTGGCTAATCTACCATTGTTACATTCACTTAAATTATTTCCCCAAAACGTTACGTTTAAGTGTTACTGTTAGGCTCTACTGAGCGTTCTAATAGGTATTTCCTAACATGATCTACTTAATCCGATAAGTCAGCTTATTAAGATTACATAACTAGGTTGTTAAAGTGCCCTAGGCTGCCTATCTGTTTCAAAGTTACCTTCCACACTATGAATAATTCAATAGATCTTAACAGACACAAATTGGTTGATATCTGTCACTACCAATTTTCTGAAATAACCTACCTGATACATAGAATAGAACCCTTATATAAGAACTTTATTTAATTAATCGTGATAACAGAAGAAACTTGTCACTATAGGTTTTACTTGTATTGAGTAAATGCTGTTGTAAACATTGTAATTACATTATTGCCGGCAATTTGCCAACGCTGTAAAATTTTTAATTAGTTATTTTAATTACTTAATTGAAAATCATTTTGTATCTAATAGGTACTTAGGTAAATAGAGAACCTACAAAACCTTTAAATAAGTAGGTAGTAACTGGTACCCCACCACTTCTACATATCTACATAACTATAAAGTATATCGAAAACTGGCGACCCGCCCCGGCTTCGCACGGGTGCAATATATACATATAAACCTTCCTCTGGAATCACTATCTATTAAAAAAACTGCATCAAAATCCGTTGCGCAGTTTTAAAGATCTAAGCATACATAGGGACAGACAGACAGCGGGAAGTGACTTTTATACTATGTAGTGATTCAGAACATTGGGTACGGTACGGTACATACTCGGGCACTCACTCCTGAAAAGAATCGCCGCTTTTTGGAATACCTGGGTATCTAGTAAGTAGGAAACTGATATAATAAACTATTATGATAGGTAGACACGATATCGATCTAAATTAATTCCTGTACTGCTTTAAAAGTCGTGAAGATGCTGAAATTCGATCGAAACACGTACTAAAGGTATCGATTTATCAATTCGCTGAATAACCACCAAATATGCAAACTCTTGCTTCCATCAAAAGACACGCACCATGATAGCACGCAGGTTTATATTTAGGCTTTTCGTAAATGAAGTCGATATAATTAAATCAAATCAAGTCAAGTCGTTGCCATTTATGTACCCACATAGAGTCACAACTCTAGGTATCTCACGGCACGGTATATACGTGAAAGGTAGTTATTTATTTATTTGGGGCCCTGATTTCCGGTTTCCGCCATAAGTATTTATGACAAATTTTTGTTGCCTAACCTACTTACCTCAATTCTTTTAGCTACCAAAGTCATAACTAAGTATATGTAATTGCAGCAATACTTTTTATGTAAGCTAGAATTTTGTATGGCCCATAAATTTAGATAATTAGATAGTTCTTATCGAAGATTTAAATCGTAGATGTACCCTCACCGAATGACCGAACTAAGGTCGCGGTCGCACGCAAAAGTTTTTGAGTTCATTAGACGATAGATAGGTATGACTTTCAGATTATTCAGTATTGATGAACGGGATAATAGGAAGTTACCTAGGTACTTTTCAAATTTCATTGTTATGTCAACTAAACAGAAACATTATCATCATTTGACGCGGTGTAGAATCTAATGTTCTTCTCCATAGAGATCTACGTTAGGGAATGGGCAACTACAGTACTTTGACAGTTTTTATGCCTTGTGACTGGGACTGTAGCTATTGTTGTCTTTGTTTCGACAATTCAAAAGTGCCTGTAACTGGCCTATTTGAAATAAATGCTTTGATTTTGATTTTGAATGATCGCAACCTTTTTCTAATTTAGTATCTCAATTTATGAACCGTACAAAATCGACCTGAATCTTTGAAATTATATTGTTTCGGTTTATCGACATTTTCATGATTATTAAGTTTGTTGCTTGTAAAATAAGGGTTTACCTTGACATGAAGATAAAAAGGCTCCAAAAGTAACAAGAACGTGATTGTAACATGAAAATGCTAATGTAACTCGTAATTCTGAAACATCTGTAAGAAGTTCCGGTAACATAGCGATAGTATGATGAGTTGTACGAGTATGTAGGCAGGTATTCGTTTTTTTAGGTATTTAATATATTATTTGTGGGTTGGTCCGTCGAAGGGTGACCCTGACCAACCATTACATAACGAATTTCCTCCGTGCCTCAGAAAGCACGTAAAGTGCCGGCTGTGAATTCTAGAACTTTGACAGTCGTTTCAGGTAGTCAGTGGCCCGAAACTCTGACAACCAGTCTTACTAAGGGATATATATCGTATTACCCAGTACTAACTGGGTTGTGGAGGTCAGATAGGCAGTCGCTCCATGTAAAATACAGACTGGTATTCAGCATCCTGTTAGACTGGAAGCCGAGCCCAACATAGGAAAACCCAGCATTCAAATTAAGAGCGTTTATACAGAAAGTGGGCAACGTCGCAAATAGCTGTCAAATATTTACCTGTTTTAATTGATTTGGCAATATTCATCATCATCATCCACAGCCCGAACTCACCCATTGCTGGGTATAGGCCTCTCTTTTCCTGTGCCAATCTCCCCGGTTCTGTGCCAGCCTCATCCATATTTTTCCCCCTATGGCAACTATTTCGTCTGGACATCTCGCCGCCGCCGGCGCCGGACGACCCACGTTCCTTTTGCCAGTTCTTGGACGCCATTCGGTGACATCCTTAGTCCACCTGTTATCACTGCGCCTTGCTAGGTGTCCTGCCCAACTCCATTTGAGTTCCGTAGCGCGATGGCAATATTTCTGTATGGAAATAAAAAATATGGTTATTATGGCTAACTAGTGAATTAAAATATACTACTATAACTGAAAAATCTCACAGAATCTAGATGCAGTAGTTTTTATTCTGTTCAGTAATCAGTGCCTGTCCAGCCGCAAGGGCAGTTACGCTGAATTAGATAAATCACTTTGATATGTGTACTTGCCTGCGCTGAGGTAAATAATCACCTACCTTTGTAATATTGCAACTACATAGGTATACTGAAATTCTAGCTATGGTTATAGATCCTATCTTTTTTACTACTACAACGTGAATACCGTCATTAATAATTATTAGTGTTTGAATCAAACAAGTATGAGATGAATACTGGGCAATACTTTAGAGGCCTGTAGTACCTACTCATGAAAATAAGCAACTTTTACTATGGGACTGACCATGAAATCGCGAAAAAAATATCAGCTGATCCACACATTAATGGTCACGTAACACATTTACATAGTTAGCTCCATAGTAAGAGTTGCTCATATTTATGAGTAGTTTAGTCCCTTGAAGTATTGCTCACGTTTAACAAAACACCCTGTATAGGTACCCACTCATACATCTCTTAAGCACCTACTGTACAATGTACATATACCTTCTTACCAACAATCATGATCGGTAAATCGAATGTATACAGGAGGTATCTGGTCAAGTAGGTCCTTATGTGCTGTCAATATTTTTTGTCGCGCGAATTCGAGTGAATTGTTGTCAATATGTTGGTATTTTTTGCTTCGCTACCAACTGATAAAAACCGGTGCAAAGCTGGTCAGCTTGTAAGTGCCAATATTAATTTATTTATTTAGCCTTTATTTACCTTCCTTACAATATATTTCATTTAATATGAAATGCGCCAAACTAGTAGCTCCGTTCTGGGCTGACACAATTTAGATTGCCATCGACACGTCAAGAAGAAGAACATTTCAGTTAACAATACCTATACAGTATAGATATAGACAATAACAATTATAGTCTATATTTTATTTTATACTAATATTATAAAGAGGAAAGATGTTTTTGTTTGTTTGTTTGTACCGAATAAGCTCCGAAACTACCGAACCGATTTTACCCATTTTTTCGCCAATAGAATGCTAAATTATCAGGCAGTAACATAGGCTATAATTTATTTTGAAAAAAAAGAGATCCTTAAGAAAATTGCAATAATGTAACCCAAAATAGCAAAATTTTGCCTATATACATCATTATTTGGCTTGCGCTGAGAAAACTATTGAAACTTGATAGGTACATAGCTGTTTCCTATAGCTGTTACTTTTTATTCCGATATTCTCACGAAATCGAAACTTACGTGGGTGAAACCGCGGGGCGCAGACTAGAATAAAAATTAATTTTTATAATTTTCGCACTACTTTGTGCAGCATGCATTTTCCAGACAAAATTCCCATGCATTCGATATACAGGATAATACGTACATGTTTGCAAGAACTTATGTATAAAATTGAATACACCTACTCATAATTGCGTCATGTTTGTTCTATTAATAGACAAAATTAAATTATGTACCTAGTATGTTGTAATGTGTAAAGTACCAACATAAGCACCCACTTGAATTTTACTAAGTTTGCTTTTTCATTAACTTAACGAGGCGTTTTTACCCGTCATTTACTTAAATGTCATATTATTGTGTAGCTACCCCCTGTTTAAATTGGACATTGTTTAATAAATATTTATTATGATTGTTTTATACTATGTATTTAGAGATTAACATTATGAGTAAGAAATTATAATGCTAACCTATGTTTGGAGAACTAAAAGGTTTTTCACTGTTTACCAACCTACCGGGTATTACACTTATTAATTTATTTGCGTACTATAATGTCAGTAGGTACCTATACAGGGTGGAAGGGACTTCGACACCCAAACGGTTACCACGTATTCAGTAGTGGGCTGCAGTGGCGAAGGTTCCTTACAACTCGATTCCTACCGGCTACTTTTTAAAAAACTGCACAGTCAGTATTCTATAGACAAATAATATAATCATACCTCTTACAAAAATTGACCCTTCGCTACTGGTGGGCTGGGTTCAGAATTATGTACTGAACCACTTATTCGTTTGTGTGTCCCTTCGACCCAGTGGTATTTTGTTTAGATACCAAGTACTTTTTGGCTTAGTCCTTCTTATATCTCAAATTTTACTACACCTGCAGTCAAGAGAGTTGAAAGAGCTGAGAGCATCCACAGATTTACATATATTTTTTCCTAAGTTATAAATCTGTAGATGCACCGTTAAAGTGACACAAAAAGCTCGCTTGCAAATTTTTCCCAAAGCTTACAAGGTGGATTAAGACTACGTGTCAGTGATCCGTGTGGTCAATGGTAGTCAAGTATTAAAAATAAAACATTCCACTTGATGATTGAGGTTCTATTCACGTTTTTTCCGAACATGTGGTTACATGGAAGCGGAGGTTTATGATGACGTCGAGTTATTGCTTGCTACCGGACACAGTGCGAAAAAAAAACAAATCCGTGAGCGCATACTTAAACTATCTCGATCATTTTAGCTTTTGTCTCGATGGGAAGCAATTGTTAAGAAATCTACCAAATACTAATATGGGTCTCTTCTCTGTCGTGTCGACATTAATTTTGACTTGATAGACTGTCTTGGACAAGCTAAGAGTAAAATATTTTAGCCTTTTCATTGCTTAATGTTAAGGAAAAAGTAGTTAGAAATACAGGGTGATTTTTGAAGCAGTCTAAATATATAGGTAGGAAGGTATTACCGGGTAACTAATGCAGAACAGGGAAGCTAAGTATAATATACATACTTGGGTCCCTACTACACTATACCATATCTAACTGTACGAAGTACCTATAAAACCATATAGAATTATGAAATAAATATAAAAAAGAAGAAATGAAATGTCAAACCTATTAACTATAATATAAGTAGTCTATGATGTTAACGCGACACACAGTCGTTGCAGGCTTTTAAGTTATGTATCAGTTCTTGAAACGACAAATCGATTAATAAGTAGTAACATGGTTGCTGGAAAATCGCATGCCACGTTGCAATAAAAACAGTCATTATTTGCTTTTTTATTTGTATCTCTTCTGTGTGAACTTGGTTTTAATTGATCTGTGGACATGGTTCACGAGTGTGAGCAAGTACAAACATACATTGCAATTATACGGATAGCTAACGAATTACGGATAGTAAGACATAAATAGTCATGTATAGCCTAGATCACGATTGATTTCTAATTAATATCGAGTTCTCCGCATCCGTTACGACGTGTGACGTGCCTACTTGGTTAATTATTATAATATTGTAATGTCTTATGATTATGACAGCCAATAAATTACAATGGATTATTTTTATGGCAGGTTACAATCCTAACACAATACATTTAATCATTAATTTTAATATGTCACATGGCGTTAAGCACGCGTCTTGCATGATACGAGTGTTTAATAGGCATGAATGAATGAAGTTATGTCTTCATCATCAATCATGCCGTCATCAATCTTTACTTGTGTTTAATACATAACATAAAATATATTGGATCCAGACCCCTTGCTATGTCATTTCAACACGTGATTAAAAATCATGCATTTTAAGTTGAGTGATTGGTGCTTAATCGGTCTCTGTTCATTTACAGATCTGAGGATCACAGCGGTTCCTATTAGTAAGTCGATCATGCATCATGTTCATGAGTAGGCATTCGTGAGTGAATGAGTAAGGGAATAATTTGCACACTGAAGATGAACATGATCGGATTTTTTTTGAAAACACACATGCGTATTGTATTATATTATATATGTATATGTATTTATTGAAAAGATTTATATGGAAGGTTATTATTTCTTAATAGTCCGTATAAGTTGACTTGAAAATAATAAATAGGTACCTCTTTTGACATAAAAATTAATAACCAAATTATTCTTAGATGGCCTATAAATCATAGTTAGTAAAAGGATCCGGATTTAAAAATAGATAGGTAGGTAGATACGACATGGACTTACCTTAAGGTATATAAGATCTACGCAAGTAGGCACCTCATTATATTCATATATCTAGGTACTTACAAGTAGGTAAGTATAATAAATTACAAAAGATGATTGCATAGGTATCAGATCATCGAGATATGAACATATTTGCGGAATAGAACAATAGCTAATTATTAAGTTTTTCAGACAAATAAATTATAGGTTGGTAGAGTTATAGGTACTACCATTTAAATTATCTTCGTATTGCACCAAAATTGGTAGTAGGTACTCCCGAATTTTCCTCTCAACAGAGAACATTACTTTTTGGTACATAAGACACATTTTTTGTACAATATTATGAAGATAAAGGGACTATTACTTAAGGCAGTATTTTTCGAACAAAGAAAACAGTTTTTCAAGCGGGTACCGTAATTAATGTTATATGAATATAACACAATGACATTGATTTCACAGTTCGTACGCAAATAATATGTTCAAGTATAAGAACAATAATGTTTTTAAGGTGCTTTATTATTTTGTCAAAATATTTATGGTGGACTTAATAATGTGAACGTTAGATAGGTTTAAGTACCAGAAGGTTGTTAACTTGTAGGTAAACAAATTAATTTTGACGTGTTTTGTTACCGGAGGGTATATAGTAATAGGCTCCCTTTGTAACGTATACTGAAAACAAGGTGTAGCTGCGTTAAGGGCAAGATTCGCGGACCCCATTTTAACTTTACCTTGCTTAGGACGAATTTCAAAACTGAAACTGAACGCAATCAACACATCTGAACTGCGTTCAAGAGCTGTCAGAGGCAACATTCTGTAAACATTTCTTTGGTGAAATTCGCCCTGTAAAGTACCGTACCTACTTAAGTGTGGTCTGTAAATCGCGCCCTAAGAAATTATTCAATTTAAACAGAATTTATTTTCACCCAAGGTGCAATAACAAATGCTCGCAGTGCTTTATATGAATCGTACCTGAAAATAGCGCTAACAGTTGAGGTCTGAAAGCGGAAATTTGTGTGAATGTACTAGAGCCCGTAATAGAGGCTGCTTCAGGCAGATACGAGAAGACATAGGTAATAATTTTATTACATTATTTAAGGGCGTATTCACACGGCGTATTTTAAACGCGCCGACGACGCGCGTTTACGGCGACGGCGAATTCTTTAACGTATGCTAAGGTTTACAGGGTGCTTGAAAAAATACGCCTCGAGAATAGGCTCTTAGTCCGGTAAAACGGATAACGTACAGCGGTACAAGGGGCTTAAATGGCCCCATTAGTAGAATCATAATAGGATGAATTACGTTACAATTCGTAAAATGGTCACAAAATGACAATTTTTAAGAATTTTAACGTGATTCATATCTATTATTATCCTATTATGATTCTGCTAAATTGTTGCGGCCATTTTAGACCCTGATATATAGCTACGCTATCCATCAGTGGCCGGAATCAGCACCCGGTCCGCAATCTGACCGAACCTTTATTTATTGAAGTCAACTTTTGAACCTACTGAAGCTAGTTGTAGCTGTCAAAACAGTGAATTAGGTTGAAATACAAATAACGATCGCGTCGTTATTCAACGTACAATAAATGTAAATCGGCAATCCACTGTAAAACGGGTTTCAAATCGTTATAAACCCAGCCAATAGCCTTGTTACACAACTTGAACTGACGTTGGTCAGTTGGCATATGCTATTATGCTAATGCATGATACCTCTTCAGATATGTACATAGATAGGGTCCGAGATAATCGCAGTACCATTGTGTTTTATGAATTATGATTATTTATAATGCATCCTGAGAAATTTTGTTGTAGTGCTAGTAGGTTCTAGATAGTGCTTACAATACAGGAAGTTCCTACTTAGGAGCCTATGCACTTATTAAGATGTTATATTTCGAAGTAACAATATGATTTCTGAAAGTTTCTGCCTGTAACTGTGGGAATTTTACAATCAAAACAAATGACAATACACAAATAAGTAAGTAGTGTTTTTTTTTACGTGACAACCACCCAAATTATACGAAACAAAATTGTTGTAAATATGACATAATTATATGTAAATGTATTGTAATTACGAAATAATATCTATTACGTGAATTCATAACTATAATAGCACAATGAGGCTGTACAGTATTTTGAATGTCAGTTGATGTATTCATTAATTTTTACAAAGCGTTTATCCACATTTGGGTTGGTAAGTAGGCGAAAACTGCAGTGTTGCAAAAGAACTTGAAATCGTCTGTTTGCCAAGAATTCCTTTAACGTTCATTGCCTTCAGTTTCAACATATTTTAGTGCAAAATAATCATTAATTGATTCAGATGCATGCGCATGAGTAAAACGACATTAAATGTGTAATGCAGTTTAAATGTTATAATTAAAACTAAAATTGGCGTCGTACGCTTGGATCCGACCATAAAAAGAATTTATGTCAGTTGGACTAGAACCAAGAGCAATCACCGCTTTTATATTTACGTTTGTTATATTGAAACAAACAATGGCGTTTGATTTACAGGAGTCATTTCGGTGGAGCTACATTGGAGGCATGAAGGTCAAACGTGCATTGAAAGCTGACATTAAAATATGATCTGTCTTCACGTGGGTACATCGTATCGGAGAAGGTCCCCTCAGACTTATAAAGGACATAACTACCTATTATCCAATCATACCAGGACATATAGGTAGATCTAGATGGTAGAGGTACTATGGCTCCCCGTGACTGATAAAGGGGTAATGTTTGTATGTTAGTATGCAGGGTGTTATCTTCGGAAATACTGATCTTATTCCGAAAATTCTTTCACTAATGGAAAGCGACGTTGTCCTTGAACGTCATAGGATATATTTAAAACGTTCCCGTGGGATAATTTTCGATCATAACGCGAGCAAAGCCGAGGGCAAAAACTAGAAAGTCTTGTTCTACCCTCCCATCATTATCTATTTAAAACAAAAAGGTTTCACTTTTCAGTGCAACTGTTATTAGGGTTGTTAGTTCAGTTCTACCTACGCGAAGACCACCAACAGCTGCATTTTACCACGCCAGTTAGCTCTTCTTAAAAATGCTATGATGCCATTAATATTGAACGATGGACTCTAAACATGTGGTAATAAATTGATTGATAAAACAAGGTACCATTTATTATATAAAATACACTTTTTAGAGATCTGCTGAGGAATAATAAGTAATTTCCTCACTTCATTACTCTTTCTGGACCGTACTTAAGTACTTCAGTATAAATTTTATTTTAATAAGAAAGAATATATTCTTTTTTCATTGCACATCGCCGTTAGTGATTGTTTTATAATACTGATGTAGGTATTATCTATTACTATGAAAGAAGTAACAAACAGTTAATTTTATTTAAACACGTGTATTAAGGACATAATAACAAATAGGTACCTGATTGTTTATGCTCCATAGAGTTACTAAAATAACTTCTATTGTTTTTATTTTAATTTTAAAATAGCGAAACATACACTAATCAACTTTTGTTAATTAGTGTTTCAGGGATTTTAATTTAATCACAATAAAAAAGTAATGAAAATTGAGACAATGCTGCACAGCTTTGCACTACTATTAATACAAAGGGGTTTTTTTTTTTTTTTCGGGTTTTTTTTTTTTTATTTATCCGTGATCATGGTGCTTGCAACAGCGCCGAAATATCGGGAACTCATAACAAACAGTAAACATGGTAAATATCCCGTTAGTATTAATAGTAATGTTAGTGACCATGATAGTTTAAAATAGCTTTGCACTATTTGGTATACAATGTACTTAGGTAGTTAACAATAATTGTTTCTAGATGGCATTTACTTTGATATATAAATTAATATACTAATGGGCGTTTGTTTGAATTACAACAGATTACAGTTGTGACACCTCTTGCCTCATAAATAATTACCTATAGGTAGGTACTTGTACCATAAGTGTCACTGATTGTGTTCCAATCAATGAAAAGAAAATACACTATGTCGATGACGAATGCGCAATATTTGTACATGCACCTCTTAAAGATAACACCATTTATAGGAAAGTTATGATGAGACATTGTGCTATAATCTTATGAATCACTTACACACGCAAGAATGTTTATGAAATCTAGTTCACATTGTCACAGTTACACAGATGTACTTAAACATGTTGTTGACAGCACTGGGCCATCACAATGTGCGTCGCCCGTCACCAAAACATAAGAATTATGACTTCATCTGTATGCAAACCAGGTGTTCAGTAAGTGGTGCACTTGTAGAGGTCATCGCCGGCTGAACTTGGCTAACGGACCTCCGCCATAGATTACTTAATAGTTCCTACCTTCCACGGAAACAATTACATATCATATCGTGGTTTATGACAAGAATTAATTACTCGACGTGTTAGATACAATTCGATCTAGATCTATGGTAATACAATTCTATTGCTTTGTCTCGTATACAAGGATCGTTATGCAAGATAATTGAATTGTTATTTAATAGCCACTTTAAGGGGACGTTTCCAGAAAAATTCTTGTCTTATTCGAGAGTCACGACTGCTCAAACGCAACTTTTATGGACTGTCGTCTTCACGAGCGGAGATAATTGTGTCTTAAATGTTGTCACGTCGTGCACCACGACAAAAACTTTTACTTTTGTTTTCGGTACTTTAGCATAGGTAAATGATTCTTTCTTAGAACTTGTGTGATGAACTGATAGAAAATGAAGTAGAGAACTAGGAACTTTAACGAATTTTAATTAAATGAGTTAAGCAATATATATAAACAATTATTTAATGTACTGACTTTTAAAAATTACTCGTTTGAGTAATATACTTAGTTTGAAACAATGATGACCTTCTGGTTAGAGGCGTGAGGCAAATTTGTTGACGTCACAACTACTTAGTTCCTGATGTCATATTTAACCATAAGTGTCTATTAATCACCCCTATACGTACGTGACACACATGGGATATGTCAGGTACGTATACTGGCATAGTCGTGTTCACACATTACAAAAAGCACCTTCGTAGATCTTACAATTGGAAATAATGTATAGCATTGCATTGACTCTACATCATTCCACCTTCAAGAGGACCCTTCACCCACTGTTAATGATGATGAGATAAGGTGGTTTGTCATTCACAAACTGAGGGAGATCATGATCAATGATAAAAGATGCCTTGACCCACTTGCCCCCGGAGCGAGACCTTGTAATTGCCGAAAGAAGCGCTTTCGCAAACTGAAGATATGAGAGCCAATGGACAGTGGGCTGTCTTTGAGGATGCCAAAGAAGAACAAAGTGGTCGAGACCTGAAGGCGAACTGCCAGCAGTCTACATCATTTGATAATCACGCCAGGTTTCAGAATTTGCGGGATCCCAAGAATGCAGATACAGGGAACGCCAACAATCATACCGAGTCACAACGAGCGGCGGCGCCGGCGCAGACCGCGCCAAGTATTCATTACTATTCGCATTTATAACCAATTAGCCGAATCACTGAACATATAATTTCAAGATGAAAGAGATGCGTCTCCTACAAATTTCCTGTCAGCATGCATGCTCGTAAATCAAAATGGAATGGACTCGTAAATAATGCCAATACGCGTCTCGTGACAATAGCCCAACATAAAGCAGGGCACATAATAACTACGATATTTAATTCATGAGTTCATGACGGTATTTGCCGTGCCGTGCTCGAAAGATTGATTGTTTTTTGTAGGTAGGTAGGCACAACTGCACTGACGTAGTCAAAACAACGAGTTCCAAGCCTGGTTCTCATAACATTTGCGGTTCAACAAAATTAGCCATGAAAGAATGCAAATAAAACTGTCATTCGATAACTGGTACCTAATCATGACAATTTTGTATGATTACTGGAATCACAACTGAAATATCAAACAAAATTACACATGCTACAACAAATTGTTTGGTAAATAACGTTACGATTGCTTTTATGTATGATTCCATTGTAGGCCTACTCTGAAATACCTACATAATAGATTTGAAGTATTCAGGGTACCTACTCCAGTCTTAATGATACTTCAGGCCTGTTTGAACCTGACTGAAAGTTTTATAAATGGCAAATTTTGGTAAACCCAAACTGTCTTTTAGTTCGTTTAACTAAGGGAACTTGACTTTCTCTGAGTCAAATAGGTGTCCTCACTGTCTCCTTAGAAACAGCTATGGTTGCCAGCTATAGAGACAGAGGAATAAAACCAGATGATTCCTTATCAAGAGGTTAATGATCGCTTGCATCAATCGATAACTATTACTAATTAGCAATATAACAAGACCGACTATAGTTAACACGAAGGAGCATAATTCTAGGGATAAACAAACAGACAACTTATTCAAAGTATCATTATCGTTATTAATGCATCAGTATTATTGTTATCACCTCACCACAAAAACTGTGACAGTGTCGTTAAAACTTTATAAATACCAATGTACACCAGTTATTACAAGTTCTATATTTGTCAAACCTCGGATAGTTAGGTTAGCAACCCTGTAATTAATAGTACGTTGATATTGGTAAGACCTCCTTGATAATGAAGGCAAACATTCAACACTCGCCAACGCCAAGGCAAGCTAATAACCATGTTACTACAATAGTGCCGCGTAAGAGTAACACAATAGAACAAAACCTATTTTCTTTTTGCATGGTATACCCAAACTGATTCCTTGGACCTTCGCTACTTCTATGCCAATTAATGAATTAAAACAATGCGAAACCGTACGAAGCGTTTCACATCGCGATCGTGTCATACCGTAAGACAATCGGCTTTTATGTCCATTGAGAACGACATTCATCCTTTACATCGGACACGCCGTAAATAATAAACAATATTGTCATTGTATGTATATTTGGACTTTCAAAAGTTACAGCCTGCTTAGTGAAAGCGTGGTTCCGCTTAGACATGCCCACAATTGACCTTGTTCCTCTACTAATCCATGCAGTGCAACAGGATTCCCACCCACTGCACCGCCGTCGCCGCCGCCGCCGCCGCCGCTGCGAAGTGTTATACAATTGTCTCTCGCATGCCCATGAGCATTGGCACTTGTAAAAGGTCGCTAAAGCTATTATTGTCTCGAGTAATTTATTTTTATCAATGAGTTTGACACGCGTCACTAGTTGTTACGGTATAAACTTTATTTAATGTTTCTACTGTTAATTCAATTTGTAAAATAATTTAATGAACCTTAATATTTAACAACCGTGAATATTTTATTTATTAAAATACAAACTGGGCAATGCAATGCCAGGATTCACATGACTCTTATCTGGCTGCTTTATCTTACGACTAATCTTCTGGAAGCCGGTAAAAGAAAAATATAATATTAAAATTTTCCTATTTACGGCCTCCAGTCACATCTCTGGGTCGCCGAAAAAGTGGTGGAATAAAAAAAGATTGATTGAAACCTTGAGCCGCTGGCACAAGGTGAATAAGAACTTAAGAAGACATTGTACTCTTCAAGGCGATATCTTTTAACTTTAGCAGCTTGGTCATCTACATCCTTATCACCTGAACCACTTTACTATAGTTGCACAAACCCTTTCCTTCCTGAACTGATCCCGTTTTGATTGAGCGCCATATTTGGACTAAAGCTATGATAAATTCTACCTTGTGCATTACAGATGCTATCGAAGTCGTCGACTCCTAAATGGTAGTAGGTGTCCGATTTCCGACATACGACATTTATGGAATCGTAATTGTAAACGTTGAAAGCCTTACTGAAGATGGTATAGTAGCATCGCCAACCATAATCCTTAAACTAATAAAATGCGGAATCGAATTAAGCCTATAGAAGATTTAACGAGCTGGTACCGGTTCTTATAAAGCGGAAACATGCAAGTCACCAGGACAGGTCTTAGTTGAAGATATAAAAAGAATATTGATCTCTATCGCTGGAGTATATAGGGCACTTTGTTAAGGTAGCAATAGGGACAGTTTTAAAATAGTACCTAACTGGATGGTTACAGAGAGAAGTGCACTTTCATAGTTTCGAAAACACTTTCGTTATGCCACACTTCGCAGTTTGTTTGTTCGCTATCAAGTTTCAATTTAATAACAGGGTTGATTCTATCTAACAAAATAAATAGGTTCCTACTGTTTCGATTAATGACGCAAATGTGAATATCTTAGATCAGACCATGAGATATTCGGCTGGTTCCCTTTGGGAAGCATCAGAACGGTGCATGCAGTCATACAAGTGCGAAATTCTATTCAAGCAGAAATATTGTTACTAATGGAAATATTGGTACATGATGATTTGGACATGTAAAGAGGAGGGACAAATAGCATGTGACTAAAAGAGTGATAAATATATAAATGTTGATGGATGGAGAGGGAGACCAAGGAAACGATGGATGGATTGTGTGAGGAACGATATGAAAGAAAAAGGAGTAAATAATTGCGTGACGGTTGACAGAGGAGAATCGAAGAAAAAAACGTGTTGCGCCGACTCCAAGTACCATGGGACAAGGGCAGGAAGACGGTGATGGACAGAAGATTGTTATTGAGGAAGTGTAAACGTGGAAGTTGACTATCTCCCAAGTCCTAGATTGTTAAACACTTTATATCTATGAATGCTGATGTTCTTGACTTTCCTATACAAATATGCATTTGCACTTAATTGCCTTCGGAAGTTGTTTTCCGTCATATTATAATGGACGCGACCGTAATCAAAGCAAGAGCCCTCGTGTACCCATATCAACCGGTTGTCTGTGTGCGTTGTATTCAGGAAACCCATGGACCATTTGATAATAAGTATAATGACAATGTTCCGTTGTTAAAGGTATACAAAGGCGAAACACGCTTGAACTGGCTTCGACCGTTAAATACCTAGTATTTTTATGTATGTGTGTACTTGGTACGACTTTATTAGGTACATTGATAAAATAGCAATAATTTTTTTAGCTTCTTGGTGGTGGATGCTTTAAGCTTCTGTTAAAAATTGTCACACTATTTAAACCTTTGTTTTATTTCCGCCTCTTCTTTCACGCCTATGGACTTTGTTTTTCATCGTTTCAACATGCGTTATGTATTGTTGTCGTGTATTGTTATGGTACTGTGAGTACAATAGTTTATTTTACCTCCATTCATATTCATGAAGGAAAGACAACTATCTGTACATATATTAAACATACACCCATATACCGTCTAAGAAAAAACAAATTGAAGTTTAAGGTTCTTATGGAACCTTGTTGGACATTACGTGTCAACTTTAATTTGTAACTAAGTGGTAATGTAACTGCTGTATAACAATCTAAAATTATTTTTTTATTTTATTACAGAGCTCACGCATGCCGAAGAGTTTGGCTACGATGGAAGCATCGGTAAGAATCAATTAGTCTTACCTACTATGTATATCGAGGCTAGACCACACAACGACTTAGGTGGAATTGTAAACGTTCACTATTTGTTCCAATAAATTGCGAACCGAGTATCGCTGTCGTAAATCGATTTTTTTTCGAGTCCAATCGTCTTTGATGTCGATTAAAATAATTATATGAGATAGGTCCCTATAATGATTACCTACTGCTACAAACTAGCGCTATAAATCAAATCATTTCTGTGATCCATGGGATTAGAAAGGTAGAGAGGAAGCATTTGAAAGATTTATTTGAGTTTCTTCCGTTTCAATTGTAGGAAACAGACCGCACCGTAGGACACCTGTGTAGGACTACTACACCACCTGCTACTACTTAATTACCAGAAATCAATTTCCTAGCCCGATTCACGTTATGTAAGCTGCAGCTGTAGTAGGCTTATCTACCGGTAAATTTATTTTTGCATTTAGTGAGATTTAGTGGCACTATAATACTATTATGTGGTACTATAATACCACCATAGAGCAGGCAAGCGGTGGCCTAGACTACTTCGTGCGATAGGTAACGAAATCGAGGTGTATGCTTAACACATAGCTCGACTTCAGCAGTCTTACCCCAATTTTAAGCAACCTTGAAAGTTTGCAATAGGAAGCCTCTAGAATAACGAACAATCACGGAAGGTATCCCGTAAGTGACAGTATAAGTGAAGCCCATAGAGTCCTACGGGTGATTGGGTGCTAGGCTAGTCCATAGTATTTATAAGGAAGTTGTAGTTAAGGTACCTACACCTAGAAACATGAACTCATGAATAGTCATGATATAATTAAAATGCTAACAGAGCAGATCCGGGTTTCAATTAAGGTAGTAGTCTTAGGAAATAAGACTATTTGACATTTCTCTGACGGTGGAGTCTCAATAACCTTGGTAGGTGTACGGGCCCTTGGCCCGACTTGCTTGTTGCGCTTAGAAGAAAATCAGCACGAACATAATCATTCTATTATGTAACCGGGTACACATTGTTTTACCAAAAACAATGTAATTGCATACTTCCACTGTGATTTTTTATGGCTTGCTCGAATTAACTCCACCTAATACTGCTGAATTATTCGTAAATAGAATGCAATTGACAAGGTTATATTTAATTAATGCTAGGTAATTATATAACGCTTGTGTTTAGAGATTAGATTACAGTTCTAAAAATATCGCGCAGTTTACAGTTTTTTATAGTTTAAAGTTCTGTTCCATAAATAATGTCATAGCATTGCGTGTGCTTTTAAATCGGATATCTAATTGTTTTGAAAGTTATCGCACTGCCAGAATGAAGGCTATACATAAGACATTTGCGTGTAAAAAATCGTTTAAAAAACGGAACAGTTTTTGCTGACACATAACTTGGACTCGACGCAAGAACGCAATAATATGAGCCGGATAGAAGCAACAAAAGAGATCTGAAACAGCAATTGTTTTCTTTGTAGGTCCTGAATACTGGGGCGAGCGGTACCGGGAATGCGCGGGCAAGCACCAGAGCCCGATCAACATCAACATTCTCCGAGTGAAGCAGGTCACACTCCCCGACCTTGTACTCGTAGGCTTCGACGACTCCATTGATGATGTACACGTCACCAACAATGGACACACAGGTAAGGTTTCACACATGAAGGTGTTAACATTAAGACATGCCTGTATACTTACGCACAACGAAATACTCCATTGTGCTGCCGAATAAGCATGGTTCCCAGCAACGCGAATAAGCAAACGCTTACTACTTACGCTGCCTTCTACGAAATCCCGAGGATTTCGTACAAGGCAACTGGTGTTTGTAGTAATAACGTAAGCATAAAGTAGTTAGAGGACTGAACAGATGAATGTATGACCAACTTCTTCTTTTATAAATTTTGTTCTACCGCGATAGATCCTGTGATCGATACTAGAAAAGGATTCTTCGATCATCAATTCAATTCCTTGTTTTAAAATAACGTTTTAGCTGGATGACGTTGACGTATGATTTCCTATTCCTCCTTTACATACCTACACATGGTTGTATGCCGCTGAACCCACTTTAAAATGACTTGATGCATGACTAACATTCGATGGGCTGTATAGTCATGCTTTTTGTTGCACAACTGATGAATTTTTTATTAAATGTATTGTTACGTAAATATCTGACAGCAATTTACCCAGTTCTCATTTATTGGAGCTTCAGGTTAGTGCCTGGTTGAATGTTGCTTGTACTATATTTAGGATGTGGTACCTGGGTAACGGTGACATTCTCTCAGATCAAGGGTAATCTTTTCTCTAATCAAAGCTGGATGCTGTTATTTCAACGTTAGATACGTTTTATTTCACAATTATAAATAAGATTTCGATAGAGCGCTCTGCAAACTTATTGCAGTTAGCTAGGTACCTATAGGACGATTTCTCTCAGTTGATTTCCATTGTAATTTTTTGTTGCTGTTTTATTGATTTTAAATTTAGCGTATAAATAGTATCATTGATAATAGATAAGCGAAGTTCACGCCTATCACGATTCAAGTTTAAATAGGTCAGGGTTCAAACTAACTTTACGAAACTTCTTTTATAGTAGATACTAACTTAGGTTATAGGTACAAATATCAGTAGCAAAGAGCTGCTACAAAGTTTAGCAGACGACATAAATATAACGTCACGCCACGCCTGTATTTTCTGAAAAAGTAGACCTCTTTAGAGGTGCAAATAGCCTATCGCCATTTAGACTGTTACAGATTAAATGGATATTCCCGATCTGGGAATTAAACAACGATTCAACGATGCTTGCGAGATGTTTAGAATAGACGCGATTAATAAACCTTAAATGATATAAGATTTTTTTTCCACAGTTTTGATTGAGGTGCAGAACGAGCCACATCCACGAGTGAGAGGAGGCCCTCTAGACGGGGACTACATATTCAGTCAAATGCACTTCCATTGGGGAGACAATGACACCTTCGGCTCCGAAGATAAGATTAACCATAGAAGGTGAGATCATCATTTACAAATAACATTAACAGATTATCTGGTCGGAATAAAACCAGTCCTTTACAAACAAGGATTGATTGTAATTTGTACAAAATATTGAGGATAAATATTATTTTAATACCTTGCGTACACAAACGAAAGGTGGTACATTTTAAGCATCGTGATTTTGT